>JAULJL010000037.1:16365380-17802161 GCA_030761205.1 Fremontodendron californicum
CCAAAGCCCCCAATGGATGAGGAATGATTAAAAAGGATGGCCCAAGGCTCAGATTGAAGAAAATCTGAAAATCGGACTTGTTTTGAGCAAAACCAGGTTTCGGAGGTTAAAGGGCAAAATTGGAAAATTTTGGGAAAAATAGCAAATGGACTCCGAAAATTATGGAAAATTTGTCAATCTCATTCTTAAATCATTTGAAGGAGATTGGCGAAAGAAAATCTTGATTCCGAGTTCGTTTGCAAAATGGTCAAATCCCGGGCCTCCCATGCAGTAATTCAAGCCGATAAATCCCGAAAAAATACAAATGAGCTCCAAAAATTATGAAAACTTCCAGATCACACTTTTTAATTATTTTGAAGAGATTGGTGAAGAAAAATCTTGATTTGGAGCTCGTTTAAAAAATGGTAAAAAGTAGGGGCATAAAAGGACATTTTGGGAAGAAAAAATCCAAATAAATAGCAAACGGACTCGGATAATTTTGAAAACTTCCAGAACTCAATATTTTATTATTTTGGAAGTATTAAAAAAAGAAAAATTGAATTTGGAGCCCGTTTGATATTTATTTTGCATCCGGGGGGCAAAATGGTCGTTTCACCCAAGCAACCGAAAAGGGCTTCTTTGGGCCTTTCAAAAATCAGAGCTGGGCTGGAAAAGAGAAGTGCTGGCCTGCCCAAGCCCAAAGGAAGGAGGAAGCTTAGGATCTTTTTCAATCAAGTGATTAAAAATCAAGAGTTAAGTTAGAGATTTTCATTTTTGAGCCTAAGTCCCAATCCCACATCCCTTTGTAATGTCAAGCCAAGGAGGTGCTCACCTTATAAATAAGGGGTCTTGGCCTTTGGTTGAAATCACCCACTACCCCTTGTGAGATAGTCTATACACTTGTATTAGGATTATCCGGGTGGTGAGTCATAGTGTTTTACTCTGAGGGTTCGTAGCTTAATCCGTTCAAAAGCTACTCTGAGGGTTCGTAGCTTAATCCGTTCAAAAGCTACTCTGAGGGTTTGTAGCTTAATCCGTTCAAAAGCTACTCTGAGGGTTCGTAGCTTAATCCGTTCAAAAGCTACTCTGAGGGTTCGTAGCTTAATCCGTTCAAAAGCTACTCTGAGGGTTCGTAGCTTAATCCGTTCAAAAGCTACTCTGAGGGTTCGTAGCTTAATCCGTTCAAAAGCTACTCTGAGGGTTCGTAGCTTAATCCGTTCAAAAGCTACTCTGAGGGTTCGTAGCTTAATCCGTTCAAAAGCTACTCTGAGGGTTTATAGCTTAATCCGTTCAAAAGCTACTTGGTGAGTTTTCATTTTAAAATAATGTTTCTTGTTCTTCCTTCATTTCCTTTCTTAAGTATATTTTTCTTACATTTTGTTTTTACAATAAACTCACCATGGCCAAATGGCCTACATTATTTATTTTAAGTTGTTGTTTTTGATTCATTTTACCATATTGTTTATGCTATTTTCTTTATTTTTGATGTTTTAAATATTATGTTATTTCATGTTCTTAAGTTATATTTAATTTGGTTGCTTTGTTTGTTGCCATTTATGTCTTAGATATCATGTTTTTGCATTTTTAATTTTCTGTTTTCATGTTGTTTAAATTTGAGCATGTTTTAGAGTTAGCATATTAAGTGTTTGTGAAAATGCTTGTGTGATTCTTTGCATGATTCTTGTTTTATATCTTAGTGAGCATGTTTTAGATTTGGTATATTAGGTGTTTGTGAAAATGCTTGTGTGATTTTTGTGTTATGACTTAGTTTTTCATGCTAGCATACCAAGTGTTTGTGAAAATGCCATGCTTGTTGGAGCTTGGGGCCATTTGGCTACTCCATGGGTTTTGCATTGTGTGTTGTATTTTTGTCATGCTAGTTGTTAGGTTTTTGCATTTGCATGATATTTGGTTGGATTTTTGAATTAAGCATGCCTTGTGTTTGTGAAAATGCCATGCATGTCTTAGGTCTAGGTTACATTAAATGCCATGCAAGTTCATGTTAGGTCTAGGCCATATTATTTATGTCATGCATTTTCCTTACATTTAGGTTTAGATCCATGCATTTCATGCATTATGTTTGCTGCATTGTTTTATGCATTTCATGTTCATGCCACTTGAATAATGACTTGAGCCAATTAATGGTTCAAACTCATGCTCTCTTGAGCACACTTGTGGAAAATTAAGTTTGTCAAATTGATTATTCTACCTTTGTGATTTTTTTATTTAGCCAATTTTTATCTAACTTTCAAAGAGTCCTAGCTACTGCTTTCAAGTCATTTTATGAGTTTCAAATATTTTTACTTTGGTTTTTAAATGATTTTATCAAAAGCAAAAATGTGTTGGCAAAGCAGTTTTTTTTCTCCTCCGAAAACTCGTACATCTCTGATTTTTCTGGGAATTCATCTTTGATCAGAAAATTAAGCCGATTTGTTTTCGTGTAGTTTTACATGTCCTGAGTCTCCAGTATTTTTTTCAGAAGTTTTGGAATTTTTAAAAATAGGGTAAAAAATCGTGGATTAAAACTGGACAGTGGAGTCAGAATTGAATTTAAAGAAAAACAAAGCAGTTTTTTTCTCCTCCGAAAACTCGTACATCTCTGATTTTTCTGCGAATTCATCTTTGATCAGAAAATTAAGCCGATTTGTTTTCGTGTAGTTTTACATGTCCTGAGTCTCCAGTATTTTTTTCAGAATTTTTGGAATTTTTAAAAATAGGGTAAAAAATCGTGGATTAAAACTGGACAGTGGAGTCAGAATTGAATTTAAAGAAAAACAAAGCAGTTTTTTTCTCCTCCAAAAAACTCGTACATCTATGATTTTTCTGGGAATTCATCTTTGATCAGAAAATTAAGCCGATTTGTTTTTGTGTAGTTTTACATGTCCTGAGTCTCCAGTATTTTTTTCAGAATTTTTGGAATTTTTAAAAATAGGGTAAAAAATCGTGGATTAAAACTGGACAGTGGAGTCAGAATTGAATTTAAAGAAAAACCATTTTTCTGTTTTGGTTAATTTACTTAGAGTGGGCTGATTAGGAGGGTTAGCTACTGACTTAGGGTGATTTCTAAGCCTTTTTAAATTCTAAAAATGGTTTTTCAAGTCCCGAGTTAAGGGTAGTCAAGTCCGGATTTTTTACACTTAGGAAATTAGAGCCATTTAAAAAAATTTAGCCCAGTTTTTATTGTTAATTCAAGCTTTTCAAAATTGTTTTCAAACAATCACAAAGTATTTTGGTTTTAGAATATTTAATTTGACATATTTTCCTAAGGTAGCCGGATATCTTTTTAGATATACGGATTTCCTTAATTAAAGGAAAGAATACATTTCATGCATTGCATTTTTATTTTCATGCATATTATATGATAACATTATTTTATTCCATGTCATTTAAATTATATGCCATATCATTCATGTTTGCCATGTCATCTAGGTTGCATTATATTATTTAGATTTTGCTATGTCATTTTATTTATGTCATGCATATACATATTCATTTATTTTAAATGTTTTCAAAAAGATAATGGTTTTCAATAAAAAATATAAAGATATTCCCGAGTTAAAATAATTCATGAGTTCTCTACCGGGTTTGCTGGAGGGAATATCATCAATTATCATTAATAAAGGAATATCTTTCTTTCAAAAAAGAGAATGATTCGGAAAGTTTTCCAAAACTAATAAAAATTTCTATATTTTGCCACGTTTGTTGGGGAATATAGGAAAATTTTGAATTTATAAATTCCGGATCATTTTCAATAAAAAATGGAATTATTATTTTTTAAATTGGGAATTAATTTGAAATACTAAATTTAAAACCAACTTTTTACCGAGACTTGAGATAACACACGATTAATAAGGTACCGATTTATACGGGCGTTGTGGGGGTGCTAATCCTTCCCCACACGTAACCGACTCCCGAACCCGCTTCTTTGATTTCTCTGGTTTAAAACGCAGACTTGAAATTGGTTTTTAAAATGTTTTAATTAATTTTTAAAATATTTTATAAAACCGGTTTTAATAGGTGGCCGATCACACCTAGCTAAAAAAGATTGGTGGCGACTCCATGTCTTTTTTAAGGTCATTTTCAAAACCTTCATTTTTCTAGAGGAATTAAGTCGACTTTTCCTCGATTTTTTTTAATGTCACGCCTAACGAATAATAAAGTCTTGCGATGAGACTCGTCGTCGTTATTTTTTAGGTTGCGACAACACGACAAGAAAAATAATATGAACACGACACGAATAGACAAACGTGTCAAAATCTACATAAAACGAATTATTAATATGTCAAAAATTATATAAATATATAATAACTTGCATACGATTATGACATGAAAAAGTAACACATATACGGCAACATGTGACACAAAATTAAGAGTTATATTGAATAGTGTCAATTAGACATGACAATTTTGAACATAATATGATTATACGACACGAACACAATATGAAAAAAATAATTAAAACACAACATGACACGAAAAATAACATGAACACGATACGAAAACACGAACATGTCAAAATCTACATAAAACGAATTATTAACGTGTCAAAATTTATATAAATATACAATACCTTGAATATATTCATGATACGAAAAAAATAATACGAATACGAATACACAAATATTTATTTTTAATTCTCTTTTTTTCTTCTTATCTTCCTTTCTTTTTTTTTTTTCTCTTTCTCATCAAAATAAAAAAAAAAAGAAAAAAAAATGGGATTGCCACATGGCAACCCCAAAGGAAATAATCACTCAGGGGATTGTTTTAATAAATAGTTTATAGAAGATTTATAGATTAGTAAATTATTTTTAATTACTATAACTTACAAATTTAAAGTAAAATTACTTCCTCATTTCACTAAAGTAAAAGAGAAATATATTACACTCAAATTGTGAGAAGGAATAGTCGGTTTTATGAAATTTTAGTGGACAGACTGATGCTATAATGTTTAGTCCATATTTCATAAAGTTGGTACCAACAACATCACGAGTCACTTTCTTGAATTTAGTCCCGGTTGAATGGTGGGTTCAAAGAATTTGGAAATCCCCCCCCCCCCCCAAACTACTTTGTGCTAATACTTTGAATTAAGGATGACAATAGAGCGGAGTAAAACGAGAGTGAAGATTGCCTTATTCACTCCGCCTCACTCTTGTATGAATGTTTGAAACTTCCACCTTCATAAATGTCGGTTATATCCATAAGCGCTTCATGTTGTATCACTCCGCTACACCTCAGTTTTATTAATTATTTTTAACTTAATGCTGTAAAAAAATATATTATACTAATTTATTCATGAACATAATTTTAATATATAAAATTCTTCAATATACATATATATATATATATATATAATATAGTATATATATGATTTTATTATATATATCTAATATATATTAAAAATATAAGGGGAAATATAAAATATTTTAAGGGGTAAGATAGAAATTTCAAAAGCCGATGCGAGACGGAATAAAGCAAGCGTTTATCAAAATCATCCCGCTGTACCCTGCCCCCAATTTTAAAAAAAAAAAATCTCCATTCGAAGCGGATCGGTACGAAATCCATCGGGCGAATCAGGTTTTGTCGTCCCTACTTTGAACCTTTTCCTTGTAGATGTAAGTTAGGCTAATTTTTCTCCCCTAAAGCATAACCATGTTTTTCTTTTTTTAGGAAAACATAATTTTATTATTTATTCCACAAAATGATGTCATAACGTGCCAAATACGAATGCAGCATGCTAAACACAAATCAATGGAGTCGTCACTAATCATCTAATCTAGGTGTGATTAGTCACCTTTATAAATCTATCATATTTAAAGTAATCCTAAGCTTGACTAAGGTACCTTAAAAAGAATAGGTTCTGGTCTACTTATCAGAACTAGGTTCGGGAGTACGGTTACGTGTGAGGAAGGATTAGCACCCTCACAACGCCTATCTAAGAGATAGTACCTAATTAGTCTTGTGATACTTAAAAAGTCTTAATTAAATGGTCTTGTCTATCCTATTTCATTTTAATTGTTAAAGTTATAAATCTCGGAAATTATTTTTTAGGTCTTCCTTCCATTCATTCTGGAGAAATTACTAAAAAATATTTCCTCACCTCGAGAGTATTCAAAAGAAATCATTCATTCTATTGAAGAGGCTCCGTCGTCGAAAAAATTAGATTATTTAGCCAAGTTATTTCTCTTAAATTAATCTTCCAAAATTAATCCACATTTTATTAATGTTTGTTCGAAAAATAAATTATGATTTTTAATATCGAAAATTATCTCTTAGAATATTCTTCCATTTGTTCTGGAGAATTTTTAAGAGAATTTTTCTTACCTAAAAATTTCTTAAAAATCAACCATTCGCAACTTTCTTGAATTTTATCATCGGAAAAAATCTTAAATTATCCTTCCATTTAAATTAAGCATTTATTATGGAAAATCATCTTGAGAAAGGTGTTGAAAATTAATTATTCTTAAAAAAATAAATTTTTGATTTTTATTGGTATTGAAAATTATCTTTTAAAAAATCCTTCCATTCATTCTGGAGAATTTTTAAGAGAATTTTCTCAAATAAAAATTTCTCAGAAATTAACCATTCGTAATTTCTTTGAATTTCATCATTGAAAAAATCTCAATTTATTAATTAAAAAATAACTAATCTTCAATTAATAATTTTAAAAAAACTTAATTAATTAAAATATTTTTATCAATAAATAAATAAATGGTTAATAATACTAAATAAATATAATAATATACAATTAATAATATAAAATCAATTAATAAAATATAAGAATATAAAATATAATATAATAATAGTAATTAAAATAAATAGTAGTTTTTTTTTATGAAGAAAATAATAGTTAATAAAATATTTAATAATAATAATAGTAAGCAAATAATAATTAAGTCACAAAATAAAAACCTGCAAAAAAACTTAAAATCCAATTAGTAATAATAATAAATAAAAATAAGTAAATAAAATAAATATTAAAACAAATAAACTAAACAAACACACACACAAAAAAAAGAAACTAAACAAAACAAAAGAAAAAAAAAAAAGGAAACAGCCAATTTTTTTTTGTCCATTTTTTTATCTGTTTTGAAAAAAAAATCTCTCATTTTCTCTGAAAAAATTTCCCAAGAACACTGATGAGTGTTCTTCACAGCCCAGATTTTGGTGGGCTGCTGCCGCCACTCATCGCTGACCACCGCCACTACCGTCACCGTCGTCGCCGTCGAAAAATTCCGAAAAAAATCTCAAAAAATTCCTCTCGATCTCCTCGACTCAAAAACCAAAATAGTTTTTTCCGAATCTCTCTAGAATTTCCTAGATCTGAGTATGAAAGTCGTAACTTCAACATCTCCGATCTCCTCCGTTGGCCGCTGAACGATCACCAAACTTCAACCTAAGCTTCGTCTAATTAAAACCATGATTTTTCACTCTTAAACACTCTTCGAAACAAAACCTAACACTACCAACCTCAAATTTCGAAAATTTTCACAAAAAAAAAAATCTTTCTTCTTCTACTGATTTCGAAAATACTAGGTTTTTTTGCTTGTGTGTGTGTTCTTTGATTGTGATGCTGGGTTTATTATATAGAGGAAGAGATTAAATTCTGCTATGGTTAGGAATTTTCATCTGATAAAGAGGCACTTTTTGTTCCAAATCAAAATTCTTAGAGTCCTATTTCAATCCAAAGAAGAGATTCATCCTAACCCAAACTTTTTTTTTTCATTTTTTATTAATTTCGAATTTATCTCTTTTTTTTTCTCTTTTCTCTTTTCTTTTTTTGATTTTGATTTTTTGATTTTGATTTTGTTTTCTTTTATTTGATTAAAAAATTTAAAATTAAACCCGGATAAAATTCGGTGTCTACAGTTGCCCCTCTTTGTGCATTCTTTGAGAAACAGGGGATGTGCAAAGACGTAGACACCCTACTAAGTCCTATGTACTTAAAGAAAATCCTATCGTAGAAAAGCTCCTCTAAGCGAGGTATAAACTTTAAACAAACCCAACGTAAAAACATACTCTTCCACCGAGGCTTCAACTTTAAAATAAACCTAACATGAAAATATACTCCTCCACCAAGGCTCCAACTTTAAAAGAAAACAATACTCCTCCACCGAGGCTTCAACTTTAAAAGAAAACAATACTCCTCCACCGAGGCTTCAACTTTAAAAGAAAACAATACTCCTCCACCGAGGCTTCAACTTTAAAAGAAAACAATACTCCTCCACCGAGGCATCAACTTTAAATGAAAACAATACTTCTCCACCGAGGCATCAACTTTAAATGAAAATAATACTCCTCCACCGAGACATCAACTTTAAAAGAAAATAATACTCCTCCACCGAGGCTTCAACTTTAAAAGAAAATAATACTCCTCCACTGAGGCTTCAACTTTAAAAGAAAACGATACTCCTCCACCTAGGCATCAACTTTAAATAAACTTAATGAAACTTGCAAATTCTCTAACATAAATATAAACTTCAAAAATCTTACCTTGAATCCCAAAAGAAATCGCTAACCTCGCAAATTATCATCCCAGATTAAGATTCACGTCCAAATCATACTGAATACCTGAAACTTGGGTGCAAATACATAAATGCAATGCGGTACATGAATGCCATGAATACCGATGCATATCGTGCAAATGGATGTCATGAATGCTCTATAATAAACAATATCAACTCCCTGAATCAAAGTAAAAGGTTCTCAAGCTCATCATTCATCTCTGTTTGCACTTGGCTTTAAACCGGTAGAACGAATCTTGCTATCTCTTTCCTTAATCAAAATCTTCTAAATATGAACAATTTCTTTCTTCAAAAGTTTCAAAACACTAATCCTTCTATATCTCATCTTATGCCAGCTTAACTGGGCTTTAACATTCCATCATGGAAATTCTCATCTTCAAGGATTCTCACTTTTAAAAATCACACCTCATCTTATCTCCCGACTTTTCTGTTCAATTATCCATAGATTTCTCATAAAAATAAATGCAGGGATATCTTAAGATTATATTCCAATTTATCAATCATTATTCTAATTTCATAGCAAAAGCAATGCATGATGCATTCCCTCTATTCAATGCAAAGGTATAAAATTGAGAATAACAAATGGAAGGCAAAATAAGCTGGAAAGAAAGATCTTTATTAACAAAATAAGGAACAGAATTCATCTCAAGGAATAAAAAAAAAACATCTCAAAAGGTTTATCAAAAAGGTGTTAGGATAACAAAAACCAGTATCCAAACAATGAATACTTAGACAACCTTAACAGTTCATTCAAAATTCTCATTTAAAAACCAATCCCAATCGATGTCTTCAATCCTTCAGAGTTCACCAAACTAGACATTGTCCCCATCTTCATGAAATTTTTTGAACGACGCTGATCCTCCTCATATCTAAGCCGCCCTTTCGGGTTTTCAACTTAGACAACCCCCATTGACCCAAACCGCCCTTTTCGGGTTTTCAATTTGAGTCATTCTTTTTCTTGTTTCTTTTTTTTTAAGCAAAATATTTCTTCACAGCGTCCGAATTAATTGGGTTTGGCAAAACATCCCCATCCATCTCAGTCAAAATCAAAGCTCCACCCACATAAGGACCTTCCTAATTCGGCGTCCACTTCCCTCGATGATCATGCTGATACGGAAGAATCTTTTTCAAGACTAACTCTCCTTCCCTGAAATGTCTGGGACGGACTTTCTTATCATGCGCTCGCATCATTTGTTTCTGGTATAACTGACTATGACACAACGCTGCAAGTCTATTTTCCTCAATGAGATTCAACTGCTCAAAACGATCCTGTACCCATTCTGCTTCTTCCAGATCAACCTTTTTCAGTACCCTTAAAGAAGGGATTTCTACCTTGACTGGTAACACAGCCTCCATTCCATATACCAATGAAAACGGGGTTGCCCCTGTGGATGTGCGAACCGAAGTTTTATAAGTATGCAAGGCGAAAGGCAACTTTTCATGCCAATCTTTATAGACGTCAGTCATCTTCTCTACAATCTTTTTGATGTTCTTATTGGCTGCTTCCACTGCTTCGTTCATCTTCGGAAGATACGGCGCTGAATTTTGATGCTTGATCTTGAACTGTTCACAAACTTCTTTCAACATCTTGCTATTCAGATTACGAGCATTATCAGAAATGATTCTCTCCGGTAGTCCATATCGACAAATTATCTCTTTCTTTATGAACTTACAGACCACTGCCCGTGTTACACTCGCATATGAGGCTGCCTTTACCCACTTTGTGAAATAATCGATCATCACAAAAATGAATTGATGCCCATTGGTCACCTTTGGGGTGATAGGTCCAATCACATCCATGCCCCACATTGAGAACGGCCATGGAGGTGCCAAAACATGCAACTCATTCGGAGGAGCATTGATCTTATCCGCATAGATCTGACATTTATGACATTTTCATGCATAGTCAATACAGTCTTTCTCCATCGTCAGCCAATAATAGCCAGCCCTCATTATCTGCCTAGCCATCATGTGACCATTCGCATGTACCCCACAAATTCCATCATGCACTTCTTCTAGTATCCCCTTTGCTTCTATGGCGTCAACACATCTCAAAAGCACCATATCTCGGCCCCTCTTATACAATATTTCTCCGTCAAGGAAGAAACCCATAGCTAATCTTCGGATGAGCCGTTTATCATTATCCGAGGCGTATTCCGGGTATCACTGATATTTGACGTATTGCATGATATCAAAATACCAAGGCTGACCATCAACTTCTTCCTCAACATCTAAACAATGTGCCGGAGATCTTTTCACACCCAACTTGATTGGTTGAATCTCGGCTTTTACATCCAGCTTAAACATCGCAGCTAAAGTGGCTAAAGCATCAGCCATCTGATTTTCTTCCCGGGGCAAGTGTTGAAACTGAATCTTCTCAAAATGCTTGATTAATTCAGTTGTGTATTTCTGGTGCAGGATCAATTTCGAATCCCTTGTTTCCCACTCTCCTTTCAACTGATAAATAACCAAAGCTGAATCACCATATACCTCCAACACATCAATCTTTCTTTCAATCGCTGCTTGCAAGCCCATGACGCATGCCTCATAATCAGCCATGTTGTTGGTGTAATTAAAATCCAATCGTACAGTAATTGGATAATATTGACCATCTGGGGATATCAAGACTACTCCAATTCCATGCCCAAAAGCATTAGAAGCCCCATCAAAGAACATCTTCCAGGGTTTTTCTTCACATTTTTCATCATCTCCTTTTGAAATAGCCATCAAATCCTCATCCGGGAAATCAAATTGCATTGGCTCATATTCTTCCGAAGCCCGATCCTCCAAGAATTCGGCTATCACACTTCTTTTTATTGCTTTCTGAGTCACGTAAACAATGTCATACTCGGATAAAGTGACTTGCCATCTTGCAATTCTTCCTGATAACAACGGCTTCTCGAAAATATACTTCAGATGATCCAACCTTGCTATGAGCCATTTTGTGTTGTACAACATATACTGTCTGAGTCTATAAGCTGTCCATGCTAGAGCGCAATACATCTTTTCTAGCGATGAGTATCTAGATTCATAGTCAGTAAACTTTTTACTCAGATAGTAGATGGCATGCTCTTTCTTTCCCGCCTCATCTCCTTGCCCCAGAACACATCCCATGGATTTCTCGGACACCGTCAAATACATAATCAATGGCTTTCCCGGAATCGGAGGAACTAACACCGGTAGATTCGACAGGTACTCTTTAACTTTATCAAAAGCTTCCTGACATTCTCCAGTCTATTCACCAGTAACCTGTTTGCGAAGAAGCTTGAAGATAGGATCACATTTGAGGGTGAGCTGGAAAATAAAGTGTGATATGTAATTCAGCCTTCCCAAGAAACCTCTCACTTTTTTTTGCATACGAGAGGGAGATAGATTCTGAATCACCTTTATTTTATCTGGATCCACTTCAATTCCTCTATCACTAACCACAAAACCCAACAACTTGTCGGATTTGACATCGAACGTACACTCGGCAGGATTCAATCTCAGCTGAAACTTTCTCATCTTTCAAACAACTTCCTGAGGTTGACCAAATGATCTTCATCTTCACGGGATTTTGCTATCATGTCATCCACATAAACTTCAATCTCTTTATGCATCATGTCATGAAACAGGGTTACCATTGCCCTTTGGTAAGTAGCTCTGGCATTTTTCAACCCAAAAGGCACGACCTTATAACAGAAGGTCCCCCACATTGTAACAAATGTGGTTTTCTCCATATCCTCCGAAGCCATCTTAATCTGGTTATACCCTGAAAAACCATTCATGAACGAAAACGGGGAATGTCTAGCAGTGTTATCCACGAGAGTGTCAATATAAGGCAAAGGAAAATTATCCTTTGGACTTGCCTTGTTCAGATCTCGATAATCAACGCACATTCTCACCTTCCCATCTTTCTTAGGAACTGGGACGATGTTGGCTACCCACTCCTGATACTTAGCTACCTCCAGAAAGCCTGCATCAAACTGCTTTCTTACTTCTTCTTTAATCTTTAACAGCATCTTCGGCTTTATTCGTCTTAACTTTTGCTGCACCGGCTTGCATTCTGGCCGCAAAGGCAATTTGTGCTCCACAATATCTATATCCAAACCCGGCATGTCTCTGTATGACCATGCGAATACATCCATAAATTCTCTGAGCAAATATTCTAATCTCTTCTTTTGAGCAGGTGGCAATGACGCGCCAATTTTTACTTTTTCCTTATTTTCCTCATCTCCCAAATTGATCATCTCAGTAACCTCTTGATGTGGTTCAATCGGTTTCTTTTCCTGTTCCATTAATCTCAACAAATCTGGAGACAAAGTATAATCATCTGATTCCTCTTCATTATCAAATTCATCAACATGAACTGTGTTTTCAAAATCGAATCCCAAATTATTATTAAGATTGTCTTTGTATTCATTACTTGGAATCCTGAAATTGAATTAAATCGAAAGAATATATATTGGTATACGAAGAAAGAATGGCAACAATGAAAGAAAGGAAAAATGACAACTATGAATGAAAGAGGGAATGAAAATGCATCTTGTTCCTAATTTATTAAAATAATAACGAATAAACTAGCCCATGCATAAAAGACCATCCCTAATGCCCTTGGGTATGAGCAACTAGGGACTTGACTCACTGCATTACATTTTATGAGATTCAAGGATAACTGGCAGCTTTGTCACTTTCCAATTACCCAGCTCCATTTCAGGTGAGCACGGGTACACCAACAACTCTTCCTCAACATCAGATTTCATTCCTGCTTTCTCCACCATTTGAATAGAAAGCTCAGAAAACGCTGCTTGTAGATTTGGTGGAGATGCAGGATAAATACATCCCCCCAAACGAAAAATGGAATAAAGATGAGGAAAGACCATCTTCCTCGGCTCCCACTCGTACCCTTTCACACGGGCTAATCTTTTCTTCTTCTTCTCGAATTCGACCATCTCCAGTCCCTTCTGGTTGGCCTGTAGCCTAACCCGAACCTTTCTCTGTTTCCTTGTATCTCTGGCATCTCCCTAATCCCTTGAAGATGCTTCCCCAATCCAGAACCAACTCGCCAACCCATCCCAATAGTCTGCTTGAACAACATGCTAACAGTTCGAGAAAAACGTGGAGCAGGCACTTTTGACCCTTCACCAACATATGTCGCATTGATGAATTCAAACGAGCTGCATGAACATTCCAATGCTTCATCAGCTGCCTCGACATAAGGCGTGGTTGGGGCTTGGTTACCAACAAATCCTCTTCCCCATTAACACATACCAGATAATCCTTCATAAAAAACTTGATTTTCTGGTGCAACAATGAGGGAACTGCTCCTGCCATGTGAATCCATGGCCTTCCCAATAGACAACTGTAAGATGGTGAAATCTCCATAACCTGAAACTTTATCTTGAAAGTACAAGGCCCAATCTGCAGAGGCATCTCAATATCTCCCAAGATCGCCCGACGAGTCCCATTAAAGGCTCTCACAATCATGTGACATTGGCATAACATTAATGGAAGAACCATTATCAATAAGCACTTTAGCCATAACATGAATTTTGCACTTGACCATGATACGAAGGGCCTTAGTACTGTCCCTGCCTTCCGGAGGAATCTCATCATCATTAAAGGTTATAAAATCGGTAGCCACCAGATTTCCTGCAATATGATTCACATTCTCCACGAAAATATTATGAGGCACATGCGCCTTGTTCAGAACTTTCAATAAAGCTTCTCTATGAGGATCGGAATTCAACAACAGTGACAACAGCAAAATCCGAGCTGGCATTTTATTCAACTGTTCAACCATACTATATTCACTGTGTTTGATCAGCTTCAAAAATTCACAAGCTTCTCTCTCAGTCACAGGCTTCTTATATTCCGTGTCTCGAACCACCAATGGGTTCGTCTTGCTTCCTGGCTCTTCATTCTTTTCCTCTTCCGCTGCTTTTCCTTTCCTGTCCTTATCAAGTATTTCAAGCGAATAACAACGCCCACTCCTAGTTACTCCCCCTACTCCAGTTAGATTGGCAGCTTAAGAATTAACCACGACTGAACTACCAAGTGTTTCTCGGGTTATGACGTCACACTCATATCTCCATGGTACTGCTTTATCGCTTTGATATGGAAATGGACTTGGGACACTGATCGTAATAACGACATTTTTGATCCCCGTTGGCTTCTCATCCTCAACCTGACTCGTCTTTTTCTCATAAAAGAATGTAATCGATTTCACAACAGGCACCGAAGATTCTCCAATTACCATATCAATTTCATCTGCCCCAAACTCTGTGTAAAACTCAATCCGGGAGAGATCCATTAGTTTCTGTAACTCCTGCCAGAATTCAACACAACCTTGCACTGAATGGCCAACTATGCCTTGGTGATATTTGCAAATCTTGCTTGGATCATATTCACCAAGATTACTATCTGAATTAGCCTGCGTAGGACTAATCATGCTAGCTTTGACTAGGACATCGAAAATGTAATCCATTGATGTCGTAACTTCATCCACTCTTCCCTTGATTATGGTAATCTTGCCGTCTCTCAAAGCATTTACCGCTGGTCTTGCATGGTTCGATAAAGGATTACCGTTGACGTTCAGGCCACCCTTCTCTTCAAAATTTGTCAACCCAGCCTTAATCAAACTTTGCACCTTGTACTTCAAAGCTGTGCAGTTTTCAGTGGAGTGTCCCACGTTTCCCGAATGGTAGTCACATCGGGCATTAGGATTATACCACCTAGGTTATGGAGGTTTCAAGGGTTCCAAGTGTACCGGTGCAACCAGATGGTTCTTGATAAGATCTAGAAGCAAGTCTGCATAGGATATGGGAATCAGATCAAAAGTCTTTCTTTCCTGGCTTGCTCGTGGTCCCCTCGGATTAATTGGGGGTTGATTAGCTTGTACGGGTGGCCCAACTGGAGGAGCCAATGGTCTGGGGCATAAATTAGGTTAGAACACCTGTGGAGGTGCGGGTGGATAAGCATATGAACCCGGATTGATGGCGTTGGTATTCGGGTAGTATGGCTGGTACATGGATTGTGGGAAGTGTGGGACGTAACCTCCTGTTTGTCGCCCTCCATATGCAACAGTCTGGACATCAGCTTCCTTCTTCTTTTTCGCGCTATTCCTCTTTACAACAGATTCTCCTCCTTCAATCTTGCCATTCTTGATGGCATTTTCTATGATTTCACCGGAAATCACCATATCAGCAAAGTTCTTTGTGGCGTTCCCAATCATCTTGTCGTAGTACGGAGCCTTAAGAGTACTAACGAACAACACCGTAGTCTCTTTCTCAGTCAAAGGCGGCTGGATCTGGGCAGCAATATCCCTCCATCTCTGGGCATAGTCTTTAAAACTTTTGGTGGATTTCTTCTCCATATTTTGTAGAGACAAACGGTCCGGAGCCATATCAACAATGTGTTTATACTGGTTGATGAATGCCTTGGCCAATTCTTTCCAAGTACGAACCCAATTCCTGTCGAGTTGAACATACAATCTAGCAGCGGACCCTGTAAGACTGTCTTGAAAGACATGGACAAGCAGCTTATCATCTCTGGTGTAGGCGGCCATTTTTCGGTAATACATGGTGATATGGGATATGGGACATGGACCCATCAAACTTTTCGAAGTCAGGAGTCTTGAACTTAGGCGGGATCACTACATCTGGCACTAAACAAAGCTCCTCAGCATCCATAGAACCATAGCAGTCTAACCCCTCAACAGCTTGGAGCCTTTCTTCAATCATCTTCATTTTTTCGAGACTCGATCTCTCCTACCACTTTCAGCTTCTCTAACTCTTTGGGATCGTCTAAATCTGGAACTTAGACTGGGTCTATCTTTGTCCCAGGAACAAGAAAAGTGAACCCCGGGATCTGAGGTTGGCCGTGTGGATAAGTGAATCCTTCCATGTAGGGTACCTGCTGTAATTGTTCATGTTGCGCTTGAGATAGAAAGCCGGGCGGACATAAAGATTCGTCCACATTCTGCTCTTTCCCTTGAGAACCAGATTCATCCTCCTTATTCTTCCCTTTCAGATTTTTCATCATTTGCAACAAAGAACTTAATTGTTCTCTAATCTCATCCTGAGCTTGTTCTACCTTATCTATCCTTGAGGATTGCTCTTCGGCCATTTCTCTAACTCTTGATCTGGTGTTGTAAGAGTGACGAGAAGACTGTCTCGAAGATTTTGACTGTCGAGCTATCCTTGAACCTTTAGCAAAATTTCTTAAATCAGGATGATATGTTTAAAATTTAAAACTAAATTGATGTTGCTTATGCACATATGGATGAAATGTTTATGAAAGAACACCAGCCACATAACAAATGTAGATAAAAAGAATTTTATAAATAAAATCACAAAATCCATAGAAATCCTAAAAACCAAAGCGATCCTAAAAACATAAAAAATGAAACTTTAACTGGTCCTAAAAAATGAAAATTCTTATAAAAAATCCTAAAAACATAAATCTAAAAATCCTAACGCCTCCAAAGGAACTTGACAATCTGACGGTAATGAGACTGAGCTTCATCCAAAAGTTCGTATATGAGCTGGCCGTTTTCATGGAACGGATGTACTTTCGCCTTAATCTCCATGATTCGATCATACATGTCTTCTGCCTTGCGGGATGCCACATCGAAATGGTCAAACATATTCTCCAGAAGATTTTGCTTTTTAAAGTCCGCATCTCGGAGTTGCTAGCATTCTTCCTTCAAGTTCATTAATTCGATAACCAACTCTTGGCAATCCGCTGCTTTCCTTTCTTGATCAAACAACAATTCCCCGTTTTCTTCCTTTAAGCGTCCGACCTCCGTAGTCAAAAGCGAATATTTATTTTCCATACCTGTCAAGGATTCTTTCAAAGTGTCGCCATCTTCGGTAAGTTTCTGAACAATGTCATCTCTTTCCACTAAACTGTTCCCCAACTTTCAAACTTTTAATCGAAGCTTTTTGGCCTTGCTTTTTTCTTTGTTCAAGCCCTTTTCTAACTATTCTACCCTTGATTGCAGTTTCTGGTTTTCTTCTCCCAATTCATCTTTTTCTTCCTGTAGTTTCCTCTTAGCCTTTTCTATCCTCAGCATAGGATCCGAGGCTATAACCTTGGCTGAACCGTCTGGAATTCTTTTGCAAGGAATCACAACATATTTTGCTCTCCTGGCCTGCCACACAGAATATTCAAGAGTAGTGTTCCATGAGATACTACCCCATTCAACTCTAACCGTTAATTTCCAAGCCTTCGTGAGTTCTTCTATCCTGTTGATAACCCCTTTATCTGAATAAGAGAAATCCACCTGGTTAAGCACGTGAGTCATCGGTATGAACTGCTTATACCCCGCCTGTCTCCGTACCATGATGGGAGAGTAGCTAACGACACCCCAAAGTCCCAAGAGAGGAACCTAAGGTTGATTACCACAGCTAAATAACATAAGTCCATGAGGCATCCATGGTGCTTTCCAAATCACTTGTCGGCTTGTAAGTTCTCGTAACATTGCTACCCGTTCCTCTTTTGACCTTGATCCAGGCCATGTGCTCTCACAGAATTCCTTGATAGGGATGCTAGTGGTGAAATATGGCTTTCGGAACTTCGACTCTTGGCATTCAAAATGGCTTTTCATCCAGATGTAGAGCAACTGCAAACATCCAATGAAACGCCCTTTTCCAATTCTCTTGCAGTGATTCAGTGACCTGATATCTCGGCTAATATAGCTGGAGCTGTATTGATCTGGTGTTGAACTTGGTCCATGAAATTCACCACACTTGTTTCATTATGTCCCAATATCTTCAGGAAAACCACAAGTGCGTAGATTGCCAAAGCCATCACCTCCAAACCTTTATCATCATCCGGGTGTTTGACAATGAAGTTTAGGAGAACACTCCATGGAATACCAGTGCTCTTACCTTTTGTCTTCACAATTTTGTCAACTTCTGTCAAGCTAATTCCCATGACCTTTGCTAGCTTCTTCAGATAACCTGTCTTGTTCTTCCAGTAGACTTTTTCTGGATTAGAAGGGTCCAAACGAAGCAGTGCTGAATACTCTTCTATAGTTGGAACCATATCTACTTCGTTGAACACGAAGCACCTGTATGATAGGTCCCAAAACTGCATCATGGCTCTTACCAAGTTATTATCGACTTCGATAGATAGGAGCAAAGCCAGATCCCCATACTTTCGTCTGAATGTTTCTTGTCGAGTTCCATCCCAAGAATGCCAAATGTTGATCCGATCTTCAAGGTTGTTTTGTGCCAGATCCATGTGAACTTTCTCGGGAAGAGTAGAGACATACCCGACTGGAAGGCAATCTCCTATACTTTGCTGGATTGCTTCAGACCTAAGCTTAAAACTACTGGCAGACTCACGTTTGGCGACTGTCAGGTTTTCCATGGATTTAGTGGACATTCTTTTTATCTAGACCGTTATGTGGCAAGATGACTTTATGAAGATGCATGATGTATGAAAAGAGAGAAACAAACAGTTAGATATTATATCAACAAACTCATGAAAAGATAAAATACAACAACATGTATAAGCACTACATCATCATGGTGAGCATAAAATAAATGTGTCAGATAAACAAGCATCATGTTAATGAAAAAGTATAGGGTAAGAACTGTCCCTTCATATGTCCTAAGTTCGGGTTCTTCTCTATATAGGGACGGACATGGCTCTATCTTAAGGTTTGGCCACTTAAGTATTGTTTATATGCTGGGTTTAGGCTACTTGACCAAGCTAAAAAGGTCCCCAAACTGCTTCTTAACATCATCCATGTAGAATGAGTAAGGCACCCCATTCCTCACCCATTACAGGCTCCAACCAGAAGAGTTCAATTCGGGTGAGAGTATTTTCCAAAGTTATGGCGGAGGTTATCACCACTCAAAAACTTTGGTACTTTACACTCTGAAGGTGTTTCGCTAGCCGTTGCGGGGGTTTTCACTTCGAAGGCGTAGGTACTTTACCCCTCCTAAAAGGGACGAGTTCGGGTATAGGACTTTATGATATGTATGTGTCGTGTGTGCGAAGGGACATTCAAACCTTCCTTTACCCACAAATGTACAAGAAACAAAAGTTGTTAGTACAAATAACAAAATCAAAATAAAAAATAAAAATAAATAAACATATAAATACATAAAAATTAAACACTTAAAGACCAATTTTTAAAACCTAAGGTATCACAAGACTAATTTATGGCTCGACTCTCTGATTTCCCCAGTGGAGTCGCCAAACTGTCATAACGTGCCAAATACGAATTCAGCATGCTAGACACAAATCAATGAAGTCGCCACTAATCATCTAATCTAGGTGTGATTAGTCACCTTTATAAATCTATCCTATTTAAAGTAATCCTAAGCTTGACTAAGGTACCTTAAAAAGAATAGGTTCTGGTCTACTTATCAGAACTAGGTTCGGCAGTACGGTTACGTGTGAGGAAGGATTAGCACCCTCACAACGCCTATCTAAGAGATAGTACCTAATTAGTCTTGTGATACTTAAAAAGTCTTAATTAAAAGGTCTTGTCTATCCTATTTCATTTTAATTGTCAAAGTTATAAATCTCAAAAATTATTTTTTAGGTCTTCCTTCCATTCATTCTGGAGAAATTACTAAAAAATATTTCCTCACCTCGAGAGTATTCAAAAGAAGCCATTCGTTCTATTGAAGAGGCTTCGTCGTCGAAAAAATTAGATTATTTAGCCAAGTTATTTCTCTTAAATTAATCTTTCAAAATTAATCCATATTTTATTAATGTTTGTTCGAAAAATAAATTATGATTTTTAATATCGAAAATTATCTCTTAGAATATTCTTCCATTCGTTCTGGAGAATTTTTAAGAGAATTTTTCTCACCTAGAAATTTCTTAAAAGTGAACCATTCGCAACTTTCTTGAATTTCATCATCGGAAAAAATCTTAATTTATCCTTCAATTTAAATTAAGCATTTATTATGGAAAATCATCTTGAGAAAGGTGTTGAAAATTAATTATTCTTAAAAAAATAAAATTTTGATTTTTATTAGTATTGAAAATTATCTTTTAAAAAATCCTTCCATTCGTTCTGGAGAATTTTTAAGAGAATTTTCTCACCTAGAAATTTCTCAGAAATCAACAATTCGTAATTTCTTTGAATTTCATCATTGGAAAAATCTCAATTTATTAATTAAAAAATAACTAATCTTCAATTAATAATTTAAAAAAACTTAATTAATTAAAATACTTTTATCAATAAATAAATAAATGGTTAATAATACTAAATAAATATAATAATATACAATTAATAATATAAAATCAATTAATAAAATATAAGAATATAAGATATAATATAATAATAGTAATTAAAATAAATAGTAGTTTTTTTATGAAGAAAATAATAGTTAATAAAATATTTAATAATAATAATAGTAAGCAAATAATAATTAAGTCACAAAATAAAAACCTGCAAAAAAAAACTTAAAATCCAATTAGTAATAATCATAAATAAATAATAAGTAATAAAATAAATAATAAGTAATAAAATAAAAAATAAAACAAATAAACCAAACAAACACAAAATATATATATATATATAAAGAAACCAAACAGAACAAAAGAAAAAAAGAAAAGGAACCAGCTACATGCGGGTCTGGCCGGTGCGCGATCGCCTGGCCCGACCCGCCTGTAGTTGTTTAAAACAGCCAAATTTTTTTTTGTCCATTTTTTTTACCTGTTTTGAAAAGAAATCTCTCTTTTTCTCTGAAAAAAATTTCCCAAGAACACTGATGAGTGTTCTTCACAACCCAGATTCCGGTGGGCTGCTGCCGCCACTCGTCGCCGCTATCGCCGTCGTCACCGGTGGTCGAAAAATTCTGGAAAAAATATCAAAAAATTCCTCTCGATCTCCTCGACTCAAAAACCTAAATAGTTTTTTCCGAATCTCTCTAGAATTTCCTAGATCTGAGTTTGAAAGTCGTAACTTCAACCTCTCCGATCTCCTCCGTTGGTCGCCGAACGATCACCAAACTTCAACCTAAGCTTCGTCTAATTAAAACCACAATTTTTCACTCTTAAACACTCTTCGAAACAAAACCTAACACTACCAACCTCAAATTTCGTAAATTTTCACCCAAAAAAAAATATTCTTTCTTCTTCTACTGATTTCGAAAATACTAGGTTTTTTTGCTTGTGTGTGTGTTCTTTGATTGTGATGCTGGGTTTATTATATAGAGGAAGAGATTAAGTTCTACTATGGTTAGGAATTTTCATCTGATAAAGAGGCACTTTTTGTTCCAAATCAAAATTCTTAGAGTCCTATTTCAATCCAAAGAAGAGATTCATCCCAACCCAAACTTGTTTTTTTCATTTTTCATTAATTTCGAATTTATCTTTTTTTTTTTGATTTTTTGATTTTTTGATTTTCTCTTTTCTTTTTTTTCTTTGATTTTTTTCTTTTATTTGATTAAAAAATTTAAAATTAAACCCGGATAAAATTCTGTGTCTACAAATGAGATAAATTTTTATGTAAAAATTTGAATTTAAGGTTTCATTCGGATTTCACTGCACTTTCGATGCAGTGAAATCTAAGAAGCAAAAACTTTTTAACTACACTGTATGATGCATTTGGATTATACCCCATGATACAGTTGCATCCATTGCCCCTCTAGTGGAGCATTAGAGGGGTGGGGGTCGAATTAAAAACTGGACCCCCCGTTTGGAGTTAAAATTCCACATCTGCCTTCCATTTTTTCATTTTATTAATTTTTTATTTATAAAAGGTTTTAAATTATTTATTTTTATTAATGATCTCATTTTAATTTTTTTTTAGTTTATTTTTTAATTTTTTATTTAAAGGCTTTTAAATTATTTAATCATTTAATATAGTAAATAAATTTATACAATTATATAAAAATTAGTTAATTAATTAAAATATTTAAATAAATACATATAATAATATTTTAAAATAAACTTAAATGTTAAATATTATTAAAATATATATAATTTATCAATACACTCTTAGATTGATATTTTTAATGGTCATTTTTCATTCTCTCCTCACTGTCACCGTTGTTTTGCTATCCAAACACATATCTCACTACTAGACTTGTCAATTCTGACATGAACCCAAAAAACCCGACCAACCCACCCGAATCCAAACTGATTTGATCAGACTAGTCAACAACCCAAATCCGATCCAGCCCGAAACCCTTAAATGACCCGAACCCGAAATGACCCAAATCCATATTGACTCGAATATGAAATGATCAAAACCTAAATTGACCCGAACTTAAATTAAGTATAATTTTATTTCAAAAATATTAATTTAATAAAATAATAATTATAACATAAATTATTAATTTATTTTAATTTTATAACTTATAATTATCATTTTTGAGTATGATAAAATATGTACTATGCAAGCAGAGTTTTCATCACATATTCTGTTACAATTTCATGAAAATTTATAAAAATATTTTTACTTAAAAGAAATTGAATTTTATAAAATCCACCACAAATCTGTCACAAGAGTTCGTTACTACTCATCTCACTTGCTGTGACATAATTTTATGTCATCGATTTTGTTACAATAGCGAGCTTACTTATAAAAGATATTTTATTTAAAAGAAAATGGTTTCACAAAACCTATCACAAATATCTGTCACTAAGGGTGTGCTTGGTAGAGTTGAAAAGTGAAAGGATAGAAATAGGAGAGTGAAAAAGTGGAAAGAAAGTGAATTTTGAGTGTGTTTGGCAAAAAAGAAAAATGAGAAGGAAGAAAATAGGAGAGATGATTATTTCCCATCCTAAAGCATAAAAACAAATCTTTCTGAATTGAAATGAAAAGAGGAGAGAAAATAAGAGAGATGTGAGTTAAGTGTGCATATTTACAAGATTATCCATCATTTTCTAAATTTTATCTTTTTATCTTAATTTATAAAGGGTATAATGGTAAAATAATTTCTTTTTCTTTTTTTTTCTTTCATTTTTCAACTCTACCAAGTAATAGATGGAAAAAAAATTACCTTTTCTTTTCTCTTTTCCATCTTTCCTACCAAGCACACCAATGAAAAGAAAAAAATATGTTTTCTATCCTTTAACTTTTCTCCTCCTTCAATTTTTCATCTTTCTAATTTTCTTTCCACCCTACCAAGCAAAGCCTAAGGGTGTGCTTGGTAGGATGAAAAAGTGAAAGGATGGATAGATGAGAGTGGAAAAGTGGAATGAAAATGAAATTTGGGTGTGCTTGGTAGTATAGAAAAGTGAGAGGAAAGAAAATAAAAAAGATTATCATTTTTCACACCTATTAACAAAAACAAATCACTTCAAATTGGAAAGAAAATAAGAGTGGTGTGAGTCAAGTGTATATTTAGAAGATTATCCATCATTTTTTAAATTTTATTTTTTCACCTTAACATATAATAGGTATAATGGTAAAATAATATACTTTTAATTTTCTTTCCTATCATTTTTCAATCATACCAACTACCAAGTAATGGGTAGAAAGAAAATTATTTTTTCTTTCCACTTTTCTATCTTTCCTACCAAGCATACTATGAAAAGAAAATTATAAATTTTCTTACTTTTCATTTTTCTTTCCTTCCAATTTTCTCATTTTCAATTTTTTTTCACCTTACCAAGCAAAACCTAACATCTCCCTTCTTGTGACGGAAATTTTTATCATAGATTCTATCACAATATCATTTTACCTTATAAAAAATATTTTTATTTTAAGAAAACTGATTTCACAAAATCCGTCACAAATTCATCACAACGTTCCGTCACTAAGTGCCACTTACTCATTGAGATAGAATTATCCATCACAATTTTTTGGCGCCTAATTAATTTCATTTCGTGCCAAAATTTTGTGATGATTTTTTTTTTGGTCTAGGTGTCTCCTATCCCTATTTTACAGTTAATGAAAGATTAATTCTTGTTTGGATCGGAAAGCGTGATGGTAAAACCCTCCCAACATTTGTGACTTCTAAAACTCGAACCTTTATCCTGATCTTGGGAGCTGGAGTCGTTTACCACTCCAACCAACCAAATGTTGGTATTCTGTGACGAATTTTGTGACGGAATATTATTCCTTCACGTTTTCGTCACAAATCCGTTACTAAATTGTCACAGTGAAATAAATTCATTTAATCATCATTTCTGTCACAAATTTGTCACTACTCTGTCACTGATAGATGATATTAGTGACGAAAAATTATGACTAAATTTTTTTCTATCACAAATACAACATTTTGGGGTAATGCCTTGTGGGTAGCACTTTAATAGTAAAATCTTAAATGCACTAAATAGATACGGGAAAATGCACCCTTAAAATTAATCATTTGAAGAAGGGATTAAGATCTATATGTCTAGACAAAGTTTGGGAACACTCCTCACCGTATTATAAAAAAAAAATAATTCTTCCCTCAACAGTATCTATATTGCTAGGATTAAAGTCTTAATTCTAGTTTTAGGAAATGATAATAAACAATTGCAAAGAATAATAATGAATACAAAGAACATACGAGATTTATAGTGGTCCACTCTCAACGTGAGAGCTACGTCCACTTATAGCTTTTAAATATTTTTCACTATGATGAAGGATGATTACAAACGATTGACAATCCTTCATATTTATAAGTATAATAAGGGCAATCAAATTACATGTGCGAAAATCTCAAAATACCCTTACTAATACTGTTATATATGAAAATCGATCCATATATTGACTTTGTGTAAAAGAAATCAACGTTAGAATGATAATTAGGCTCCACACATCTTAAAATATATTTCACATATGGTTGATGAGATAATGACATGCACAATGTCTAAAACTTAATATCTTTAAGGCATAATATAAAATAAGCCCTCAATCTATATAAGAGTGTTCATTTTAGCCATTATTCTTTTCTTTGAGTTTATTGAGCCATCGTACTATTATTTTGTTTTTTTTAAAACAAATTTGGATGGAATCTGTTAATCTCAGTCTGACTTGTGCTTACATGGAAACAAAATGAGCCAACTAAGACTTATATGGACCAAATAAAATTAAGTGGTATGCCATGTATGAATTAATTAAAAATCTAGGAAAAAAAGAAGAGATAAGAATCAACCCATTGCTACCCATTTTCCGTTCTGCGATGCAAGGATTTGATTTTTTTTTTCTTTTTGGTTTTACCATTCTTGCATCGTCATTTTGTGTTTCTCATATCTCACCATCTCCCATGGTTACCCATTTTCAGACGCAGAGAAACACTAATAAAAATCAAATCTGAAACTAGCAAAATCAAACCCATTCTCACTACTTCCTCTAGCAATCTAAACATAAACCCAAAAAATACATAGAAAATCAATAATATTTCTCACATTCTAACTAAAATCCCTTTTCATTCTAAATTCTAAAACATCCATTCTCGTAATCCCCAAAACGAAAAAAAAAAAAAACTAAAGTAAGAAAAAAATTAAAGGAAAAAGTAAAAAAAAGAAGAAGTTAGAACCAAAATTGAAGAGAGAGAAAGTATTTTTCAAAACAGAAAAAGGAAAGAGATGAAGAGAATGAAGATTAGGGAAACTCTTTCAACTTTTTTTTCTTTTCAAGTTTTTGCATATTTTTTGTTTGAAAATCTGAAGATTTATTTAGGATATGTGTCTTGGTTTTTTGTCTAGGGTTTATAATTTGGGATTTGCGATTTACGAAACTGGAGATTTAGTTTTTGAATATTTTAAAAAAAAATCTTTTAAATTCATGTTTAGATTGTACAACTAAAATGTTAAGTGCTAACAAGAAAGAAAAGGGTCTTCATCGGAGGTAGGGGAGAAAGAGAGGGAAGAAAAAAAAAATAGCCCCTAGTGCTAGCAATGTAGTTGCTTGAAGGAGAAGATGATCGAGTGATTCTGGGTTAATATTATTTTCTAAGATATTATTATGTATTATCTTTATATTAATTAAGTGTAAATATATTTTTCATGAATATTAAAATTTACTATTTTAAATTTATTTATTTAAAAGTAAATTATCTTATCTTCAGATTATTAATGTGTGTTTGTCACGTCATCTTATTTTGTTTATGTGTATGTCATGTGTATGTTTACATTGAGAGTTAACTTTATTGTTAATGACATTAGCAATTTTCATCCAAATTAGATTTAAATGATACAAAATAATAGATTGATGGCTTGATTGCTACGAATATAAGCATAAAGCCTTAAATGAACATTCCCGTATAGTTCAAGGGCTATTTTAGTCATTGTGCCTATCTTTAAACTTTTGTTTTCATCTTATTAAAAGTTGATGTTTCAAAATAATTAAGCGAACAGTTTTCTATTGAATTGAGAAAGACGGTAAACAAAAAATAAACAAATTTAAAGTAAAAACTATAAATGAAACTAAATCTAAACATCTATAAAGAGCAAAGTGGATGATGAATGGATTAACATTGGCAACAACTGTTAATGGCAACAGCCAATAAGACAAGCTAGTTACTTGAGTAGTACCCTAAAAAAACAACATATAGACAAAAAGTCACGTTGTAACAGAATCAAATAGCATTACTTTTAGAAGGAAAATAAACGAGAAGAAAATTTGATGCGATAGAGATGATTATAGATCACATTTTTTTTCTGCTTGAATTTCATCACCACTATACATGCTCAAGGCTTAGTAATCCGTTCGGTTTGAAAAGTCTCGTTCTTATTGGATCAGGTTTAGATAATTTTTTTTTTTTAATTTTAGATCGACTCGATTCAGTCTGAATTATTATTTATATAATAAAAATTTATTTTTATTTAAATTTAATTATAAAATATATATAAATTAATATAAAAATGAATTTTTTAGTTTTTTAATAATATTTAAACAATAAAACGGATTTACAAGCTGACTCGGATTCGTCCAAAATCGAGCTTGAGTAAGGAAAAAAAATTTAGATCGCGACTCAAGCTATGAGCAGGTCTAATCACCACCTTGATTCTCAATTATCCCCAAATAACTTGATTTCTTCTTAATTATATAGTTCATGGTCAAAGGTGCATTTGAAGCTAAAATTGATTTTTAGATTTCATTGCAATTTGCAAAATAGGATTTGCAAATTTTATTTTTCCTTTATTTTTGGTAAGAAGAAAATAAAGTGAAATAAGAGAAATGGATGAAATTGCAGCTTTTATGTTCAATTTTGTTTTTTTTTTTTTAATATGTAAAAAAATTATTGGGTTTTGATATATAGAATGAGAGGTAATTATTTTCCATCCATTAATCCTAACTTATTCATTTAAGAAAATTTGAACTTCAAACCTTAAAGATATAATCTCAAGTTTTAATGGCCGGAGATCAATTTTTGGAGTGTTTTGCTATTATTTTATTGTTTATGTATCTTTTCAATGTTATTAAGTATAAAATAAGAGTGAATGTTAGAGATATGCAAGATTTCACATTATGCTAGTCCTTGCATGTTAAAATTCAAGCTATTATTTTTGGTTTGAACTAGCTTTTCTGATTTTCGCTCAATTATTGCTGAAATTATTTTTCATTGGCAATATGTAGAAGTGATAATATCATGAATAGTTTCTCTACTATATATATTTTTAATATAGTATATATATTTTAAAAATATTTAATGTGATATATATTATCATTTCAAGAACCAATTTAAATGACATGTCTGATGTGACTCGAGGTTGTTATTGTTAATTCTATCAAATACCAATCTTAATTCAACTCAGAATCCAAACTTTAGATAGCAAGCTACAAGCTTTGAGTCTAGAAAAGAACTTTGACAAAGCCCATGAGTTAAATTACAAACATAGAGCTTTCTCAAAGAAGCATCATCTTTACTGTTCTCCAACAAAGATGCAATTTTCTCTACTTTACAGCTAGTTGAATGATAAAGTAATAGACTTTGAGATTTAAAAGATGGAATTGGGTTGTTTTTCTAGGAGAAGTGAAAGTAGTTTAAGTAAGAAAAGAATCATGATTACGTAGAATAAGTGAAAAATTATTGCTCTTTAGAAAAATTAAAATCTGGAATTTTTTTTTTTAAATAATTAAAAAAAAATGAAGTATGGAATTTTTTAAAAATTTATCTTTTTTGTTTTATTAATTTCTTTAGATTTTAATTTTTTTTAAAAAAATATTTTTTCTTCTTTATTTCTTTAAAAAAAAATCCAGGTTTTTATTTCTTAAAAAAATATTTTCAAAAAACATTTTTTTTAAAAAATTAATTTTTTTTTTTT
Source organism: Fremontodendron californicum (assembly GCA_030761205.1). Lineage (NCBI taxonomy): Eukaryota > Viridiplantae > Streptophyta > Magnoliopsida > Malvales > Malvaceae > Fremontodendron > Fremontodendron californicum. The sequence goes on from JAULJL010000037.1 coordinate 16,394,042, forward strand.
TATATTTCTAAAATTAATATGACGTGTCATTTTAATATGACATGACAAGATGACTTGATAGAAATATGCCGCATGTAGAGGTGGTCATGGGCCGGGCCGGGCCGCGGCCCGGTTTTTTTTTCCTCTGCCCAGGCCTGGCCCTGGGTAGCCCAAGCCCGCCCGTTTAGGCCCGAAACACTGTTCATTGGAATAAAAAAATAAATTTTTTTTATAATTAAAATTAAATAAAATAATATTATTATAATAAAAATCACTGTTCCGGGCCGGGCCTGCCCGGAACATAAAATATCCTGCCCAGGCCCGGCCCAATACGGGCCGGGCCTGCCGGGCCGGGCGGGCTGCCCGGCCCGTGAGCAGGTCTAGCCGCATGTCATCATCCGATTGGTCATTCGACATGTCATTGACTCTAGTTAACAGTGTTAAATTCAAATAACATATTAACACACGATTTGATAATATAAGTAATGTATTAAACATTTTTATAATACATGTATTACATTCAAAAAGTTTATAATACAAGGAGTATTTATGATATTATCCCTATCTAAAATTAGAGCAGCTGATACTTATGGGATGAGGCATGTTTGATCTTGGATATTGTTGATTTAGCTTCCTCTTGTTCTTTTATTCACACAAAAAAAGTTGCTAACCAACTAGCTCATAATTTAGTCAAATTAGAATGTGAGATTGGGTCTAGAAGAATTTGGGAGGATCTTTGCCCAATTTCTTTTTTAATTCAGATGCAATTTGATATTAATGATATTTTACCATTATAAAGAAAAAAGAGTGAATAGCAAAAAAAAAAAAAAAAAGATTATCTTTGATAAAATAAATAAATAGTCAAAATAAAATATAAATATAAATATTTCATACAAAATTTAAAATAAGAAACTAGTATGATTTTAATTTTTTTTAAAATATTAGTTCTATTTCTATTTTTATCCCCAGGCATTTTTATTGTTGAATAAACTAAAAAGAAAAAAGAAAGCAAACTTCTTCCTATACTTGATAAGACATAATTTTCAATAAGACATTTTTATAATCCATTTACTTTATTTTTACCCAAATTAAGAAAAATGCTGATCCAAACAAATTTACGAATCACATGATAATTTTATAATCCATTTTTTATTTTTTTGTCGTTGTCAAGCTCAAAGCCTAGACGACAGTTTTGACTAAATTAATGTCATTATGGAATAGCTTTTAGATTCTAAAGTAAGACATTTTTTTATTCTACTTCTTTAGGATCTTTTTGACTTATTTCCAAGATAGTACGACATAAGTTTTCATTGAAGGAGGAAAAGAAAAGCATATAAAGAAATATTGAGAAGCAAAGTAATAGAAAAAATGTAAAAGACAAGAATGGAAAATGGCAAAGAGAAAAAAAGTTAATAGTTAAATTGTTTATATGTAACTGATTTTACTAAATTAGATACTACTACATTTTGAGAAATTTTATTTTAGAGAGTTTTTTTATAAAAAGAAAAAGAAAAACAAATATCTTTATTTTTTCTTGATTTTTCGTTCATACATAAGATAAAGTTTAAACACAAAAAAGATAAATTACACCCGTGGTCCTTAAACTATATAACACATATCATTTCGGTCCCTATACTTAAAAAATAACTTGTTGATCCTTAATTCCTTATAGTTTTAATGTTTTCGTCTGGCATTAAAGTGTCAGCTGGAAACACTTGTTGACCTTGCGTTTGACACGAGATCAATATGTGTCAATTGATTTGTTAAAAGTTATGAGGAATTTAATTTTTTTATTTTCTCTCTTTTATTCATTTTTTCTTTCTTTATTATTGTCTTCTTCCACTTTTCCATCAAGGGTCAGTCGACACCGATAAGGATTGGATTTGTCCCAATTGATGCAACGGCAATCAGCTGGTGCTAGATTGATTCCCGATCGGAGCCAATCCGACGAAAGGGAAGAGATTGGGCTAGTGAAACTCGATCTCTTCACTCTCGTTATATTGATTGCATCAGTTGGACTAGATCTAACCCTTGTTATTGTCGGTTGGCCCTTGACAAATGTGGGAGAGGTTGGGAGAAGAAGAGAGAAAAAATAAAATAATTAAAGAAAAACTAAAATTTTAATTTTAGATATATTTTATAAAATATTATAATTGAAAATAAATTAGTTTTTTAAAAATAAATAATTTTTTTTACTTTTACATATTTTTAGTTTTTACATAAAAAATAATTATTTAATTTTATAATAATAATAATGATTGGTGTAGACACCTAATTTTGTCCGAACCACTAAAACAAGTATGTTTTCTTCCTAAATTGATATTTCAGAATGTAAAAAGACTTTTTTATCCTGCAGGTGGTACTCCAAGACTTAGTCTAAGAAGGCGAACATGAAAAGTCAAACTTGAAAAAAGTCAACCTCAAAAAGTCAACTATTGAAAAAGTCAACCCACTTTCAAAATCAAGATTTGAAGTTCAATTGAAAAATGGCAAAAGAATTTTGATAATCCGAGGTCTACATTGAAAGATATGGAGTTCGGAAGTTGGGTTACGAAGATTTAGTAGAAAGGAAACCTAGTTCGGGAAATTTGGAGAAAAGTGCTTAAACGATCAAATTGGTCGAAATTGAAGATTCCAAATGAAAGATAAGCACTCACTATGGGTAATGGAGAAGCCACTTGAAGAAAAACTGAAAGAAAAGTCAATCCGAAAGAAAACCGAGAATTAGGGTTTTTGGTGGATTTTAGTGAAATTTGGAAGAATTACAGAAATGACCCGATTCGGTAAGACTAAAGCCCCTAATGGATGAGGAGTGATTGAACAAGGATAGCCCAAGTCCCAGTTTGAAGAAAATATGAAAATCGGACTTGTTTTGAGCAAAATCGGGTTTAGGAGGCAAAAGGGCAAAATTGGAAAATTTGGGAAAAATAGCAAATGAACTCCAAAAGTTCTGAAAATATGCAGATCTCATTCTTAAATCATTTCGAAGAGATTGGCAAAAGAAAATCCGGATTCGGAGTTCGTTTGCAAAATGGCCAAATCCCGGGTCCCCTATGCAGAAATTCAAGAAGATAAATCCCGAAAAAATAGCAAATGAACCCCAAAAACTCTGAAAATTTGCAGATCTCATTCTTAAGTTATTTGGAAGAGATTGGCGAAAGAAAATCTGGATTCGGAGTTCGTTTTCAAAATGGCCAAATCTCGGGTCCCCTATGTAGAAATTCAAGAAGATAAATTCGAAAAAATAGCAAATGAACTCCAAAAATTCTAAAAATTTGCAGATATCATTCTTAAATTATTTGAAAGAGATTGGCGAAAGAAAATCCAGATTTGGAGTTCGTTTGCAAAATGGCTAAATCTCGGGCCCACTATGTAGTAATTCAAGCATATAAATCCCGAAAAAATACCAAATGAGTTCCAAAAATTATGAAAACTTCCATATCACACTTTTAAATTATTTGAAAGAGATTGGTGAAAAAAAAATCTGGATTTGGAGCTCGTTTAAAAAATGGTAAATTTTGGGAGCACAAAAGGGCAATTTTGGAAGAAAAAATTCAAATAAATAGCAAATGAATTCAGAAAATTTTGAAAACCTACAGAATTCAATTTTTATTATTTTGAAAGTATTGAAAAGAGAAAATTTGAATTTGGAGTCCGTTTGTATTTATTTATGTTCGGGGGGCAAAAATATCATTTTACTCAAGAAACCGAAAAAGGGCTTTTCTTGCCTTTAAAAAAAATGAAGCATGGGCTGGAAGAAGAGGGGTTAGCTGGCCAAGGCCCAAGGATGGGTAGATATTTTCTGATTTTTAATCAAAATGCCAACAATGAAGAGGAAGGTAGTTATTTTTTGATCAAGCTTTTGCAAATAAGCCATATGGACCAATGCATGAAGAGAGAGAGTGTCAACATAATGGCTTAAGATTCTTGAATAGCTATAATTGTGGATAGCTGATGGCCTAATCTAAGGGTGATAATTTCATATTTTAAACATCTTGGGATCAATAGCCTTTGGATGAAAATTGGTTAAATGAAAAATGACAACATCCTAGCATTGGGGGGGGGGGGGGCATTCGGCCACTACAAGGGAGGGGTCACTCTCTTTTCATTTTCATCTATTCACTCTCTATTCTCTCTTGGTTTTGGCTGATTTTTTTCTCCATTGTTGAAAGGCAAAAAGAAAAGTTTAGAAAAAAAAGAAAGTTAGAAGAGAAAAAGCTTGCAATATATCTTCTAGAGGTTGCTTTAAGCACCATACTCTTGCACTTTCTTTGATTTTCCATTCTTGATTTGCTGTTTTCATTTGATATTTGGTGAGTTTCTTTTGATTTTGATTTTACAATAAGTGTTTTTAAGCTTTCTTTTCAAGTTCTTCCTTCATGCTTTCTTAAAAAACTATGGAAAATCATTTTTTTTTCTATTTTTCTCTAAGTGGCCGAATGGCCTAGTTTTTTGGTAGTTGCTATTTGGATTTTTTTATTTCATGTTATTCTTGATATTTAACAAGTTTTGATGCTTTAAATCTTCTTCTAATACATAAGCATGAAGCTTGTTTTAATTTGGTTGCTTGCTTGTTTCCATTTTTGAGTATATTATCTTGTTATCATGTTTATTTTACTTGTCTTGCATTTTTGATTTTCTGTTTTCAAAATGTTTAAGTTTGTTCATGTTTTACATTTTGTAATCCATGTGTTTGTGAAAATGCCTATTGGTTTTCATGCCTTTACTTTATATTTGCATGATTTGAGCATTATTCTTTAGCTATGCATGTTAGTATATCATGTGTTTGTGAAAATGCCATGCTCATTTTAAGCATGAGACTATTCAGCCACCTTCATGTTGTATGCTTTGTGTTTGCATTTTTGTTATGTTAGTTGATAGGTTTGCATTTTCATGATATTTGGTTGTGTATTTTGTTTAAGCATGCCATATGTTTGTGTTATTGCCATGCATTTTTTAGGTTTAGGATTGGTTTGCTTTGCCATGCATATTCATGTATTTTAGACTTAAGTTGCATTAAATGCCATGCAAGTTCATTTAGGTCTATGTCATTTTATTGATGCCATGCATTTTTCATGTCATTTAGGTTTTAAATCATGCATTTCATGCATCATATTTGCTGTATTTTCATGCATTTCATGTTCTTGCCACATGATTTATGACTTAGGCCAATCAATGGCTCAAAGTCATGCTCATTTGAGCATACTTGTGGAAAATTAAGAAGTTGTCAAATTGATTATTCTACGTTTGTGATTTTTTTTACTTTACCAATTTTTGCCTAACTTTTCAAAAGTGTTAGTTACTGTTTGTGAGTCTTTAGGAGATTCTCTAACATTTTTACTTTGATTTTTAAATGATTTTATCAAAGGCAAAAAAAATGTGTTTTGGCAAAACAGTTTCTTTTCACCCAGTACTCGTACTTTCCCGATTTTTCTGGGCAGTCATCTTTAATCAGAAAATTAAGCAAATTGTTTTTCGTGTATTTTTACATGCCCTGAGTCTCCAGTATTTTTTTATATTTTTTTTGAATTTTTATAAATAGGGTAAAAAATCGTGCTTTAAAACTGGATAGTAGAGTCAGAATTGAATTTGAAGGAAAATCATTTTTCTGTTTTGGTTAAGTTACTTAGAGGGGGCTGATTAGGAAGTTTGGCTACTGACTTAGGGTAGTTTCTAAGCCTTTTTAAACCCTAAAAATGATTTTTTAAGTCTCGGATTAAGGGTAGTCAAGTCCGAGACTTTAACGTTAGGAAATTAGAACCATTTAAAAAAGGTTTAGCTAAGTTTTTATTTTTAATCTAAGCTTTTCAAAATTGTTTTCAAACAATCACAAAGTATTTTGGTTTTAGAATATTTAATTTGCTATATTTTCCTAAGGTAGGCGGATATCTTTTTAGATATACAGATTTCCTTAATTAAAGGAAAAAATACATTCTCATGCATTGCATTTGTCATATGCATGCATACTATATAATATGTAATTTTTGCTATGTTTAATTTCATGATGGTGTTATTATCTTTGATTTAAAATTTTGATATTATATTAATTGTTATATGGTTTTGAATATTTCATGATATCTATGCTTTTTATTTAGTTATTTTTGTCATATTATTTAGCATATACTATGTTCATGCATTATTATTTTTATTTTTATTTTCATGCATATTATATGATAGCATTATTTTATGTTTCATGTCATTTAGATTATATGCCATATCATTTATATTTGCCATTTCATTTAAATTATTTCATTTCATATAGAATATATTATGTTACCTAGGTCATTTCATTTCATGTAGAATATATTATGTAATCTAGGTCATTTCATTTCATTTAGAATATATTATGTCACTTAGGATATTTTATTTCATTTAGAATATATCTTATGATTTAAGATATTACATTTCATATAGAATATATCATGTTATCTAGGTCATTTCATTTCATTTAGAATATATCATATAACTTAGGATATTTCATTTTATTTAGAATATGCCAAGACATTTAAATTATATCATACCATTTAGGTTGCATTATATTATTTAAATTTTGCTATGTCATTTTATTTATGTCATACATATTCATATTTTCTAAATGTTTTGAAAAAGATAATGATTTTCAATAAAATAAAGATATTCCCGAGTTAAAATAATTCATGAGTTCTTTGCCGGATTTGCTAGGGAGGATATAATCAATTATCATTAATAACGGAATATCTTTTTTAAAATAAGAATGATTCGGAAAGTTTTTCAAACTAATAAAAATTTCTATATTTTGCCACGTTTGTTGGGGAATATAGAAAAATTTTGAGTTTATAAATTCCGGATCATTTTCAATTAAAAATGGAATTATTTTTCTTTAAATTGGGAATTAACTTGAATTACTAAATTTAAAACCGACTTTTTTTACCGAGACTTGAGATAACACATGATTAATAAGGTACCGTTTTATACGAGCGATGTGTGGGTGCTAATCCTTCCCACACGTAACCGAGTTCCGAACCCGATTCTTCGATTTTCTCTGTTTTAAAACGTAGACTTGAAATTGGTTTTAAAAATGTTTTAATTAATTTTAAAATGTTTTATAAAACCGGTTTTAATAGGTGACCGATCACACTTAGCTAAAAACGATTGGTGGCGACTCCATGTCTTTTTCAAGGTCATTTTCAAAACCTTCATTTTTCAAGAGGAATTAAGTCGACTTTTTCTCGATTTTTTTTAATGTCACGCTTAACGAATATAAAGTCTCGCGATGAGACTTGTTTTTTTTAGGTAGCGACAATTGGTATTATTTTTTATTCTAATATGATTTATTAGTAATATATATTTTCAATGGCAAATAGATTTTTTGTTTAAAAATTAAGATTAAATTTTCAATAAAGCAATTAATTTAATTTATAATATTAAAAACCATTAGTATTTATTTTTTTTATTATGGTATCATTCATTAGTAATTTTTTTTTCTTTAGAAAATAGATTTTTAAAAAATTATATTAAATTAAAAATTCCAACAAAACAATTTATGTACACATCTTCGTACAATTGTCTTACACATGCGTGAAATGTGTTGCTTAGCTGGCACTTAATTACAAAGTTAACACCATTTCTTTAAAGCATATCGAGATTATAGGAATCGATAAATTACTTTTAAATTTTTAAGGACTAAAATGATACACGATTCAAATTTTAAAATTACCCCAAAAAGCTTAAGTTTTAGACATCTTAATTCTTTCAAAAAGTGATAAGAATATTACGTTAAACCCAAATTTTTTAATGCTTTTATTTTTAAGTTACATTTTCCTCTATTTCTTCCTCGTCCAATACACCAGCTTAAGGTCTAAATAAATCAAGATTGTCACGGATTGGATTAACTAGATCTGATAATTTTAAGAACGATACAAAATACGAAAAGAGCACGACACATTGATAAATAGAAAACAGTATAATAAATATAATATGATACATTTAAATACGACACGTTTAATACACGTATTATATTCTTGTTTAGAATTTTGATATATTTAATAATTTGTGTTGTATTTGTCGCAACCTAAAAAAATAACGACGAGTCTTATCGCAAGACTTTTATTATTCGTTAAGCGTGACATTTTAAAAAAAACCGAGGAAAAGTCGACTTAATTCCTCTAGAAATGATGGTTTTGAAAATGACCTTAAAAAAGACATGGAGTCGCCACCAATCTTTTTTAGCTAGGTGTGATCGGCCACCTATTAAAACCGGTTTTATAAAATATTTTAAAAATTAATTAAAACATTTTAAAAACCAATTTCAAGTCTGCGTTTTAAACCAGAGAAATCAAAGAAGCGGGTTCGGGAGTCGGTTACGTGCGGGGAAGGATTAGCACCCCCACAACGCCCGTATAAATCGGTACCTTATTAATCGTGTGTTATCTCAAGTCTCGGTAAAAGTTGGTTTTAAATTTAGTATTTCAAATTAATTCCCAATTTAAAGAAAAATAATTCCATTTTTTATTGAAAATGATCCGGAATTTATAAATTCAAAATTTTCCTATATTCCCCAACAAACGTGGCAAAATATAGAAATTTTTATTAGTTTTGGAAAACTTTCCGAATCATTCTCTTTTTTTTTGAAAGAAAGATATTCCTTTATTAATGATAATTGATGAAATTCCCTCCAGCAAACCCGGTAGAGAACTCATGAATTATTTTAACTCGGGAATATCTTTATATTTTTTTTATTGAAAACCATTATCTTTTTTTGAAAACATTTAAAAGAAATGAATATGTATATGCATGACATAAATAAAATGACATAGCAAAATCTAAATAATATAATACAACCTAAATGACATGACAAGTATGAATGGTATGGCATATAATTTAAATGACATGGAATAAAATAATGCTATCATATAATGTGCATGAAAATAAAAATGCAATGCATGAAATGTATTTTTTCCTTTAATTAAGGAAATCCGTATATCTAACAAGATATCCGGCTACCTTAGGAAAATATGTCAAATTAAATATTCTAAAACCAAAATACTTTGTGATTGTTTGAAAACAATTTTGAGAAGCTTGAATAAGAAAATAAAAACTGGGCTAAAATTTTTTAAAATGGCTCTAATTTCCTAAGTTTAAAAAATCGGGACTTGGCTACCCTTAACCCGGGACTTGAAAAACCATTTTTAGAGTTTAAAAAGGCTTAGAAATTACCCTAAGTCAGTAGCTAACCCTCCTAATCAGCCCACTCTAAGTAAGTTAACCAAAACAGAAAATTGGTTTTTCTTTAAATTCAATTCTGACTCCACTAACCAGTTTTAATCCACGATTTTTTATCCTATTTTTAAAAATTCCAAAAATTCTGAAAAAAATACTGGAGACTCAGAACATGTAAAACTACACGATAAAAAATCGTCTTAATTTTTTGATCAAATATGAATTCCCAGAAAAACCAGAGATGTACGAGTTTTTGGAGGAGAAAAAAAACTGCTTTGTTTTTCTTTAAATTCAATTCTGACACCACTGTCCAGTTTTAATCCACGATTTTTTAACCTATTTTTAAAAATTCCAAAAATTCTGAAAAAATTATTGGAGACTCAGGACATGTAAAAATACACGAGAAAAAATCGGCTTAATTTTGTGATCAAAGATGAATTCCCAGAAAAATCGGAGATGTACGTATTTTGGGTGGAAAAAAAAAAACTGCTTTGTTTTTCTTTAAAATCAATTCTGACTCCACTGTCCAGTTTTAATCCACGATTTTTTACCCTATTTTTAAAAATTCCAAAAATTCTAAAAAAAATACTGGAGACTCAGGACATGTAAAAATACGCGAGAAAAAATCAACTTAATTTTCTGATCAAAGATGAATTCCCAGAAAAATCGGAGATGTACGAGTTTTTGGAGGAAAAAAAAATTGCTTTGTTTTTCTTTAAATTCAATTCTGACTCCACTGTCCAGTTTTAATCCATGATTTTTTACCCTATTTTTAAAAATTCCAAAAATTCTGAAAAAAATATTGGAGACTCAGGACATGTAAAACTACACGAGAAAAAATCGGCTTAAGTTTTTGATCAAAGATGAATTCCCAGAAAAATCAGAGATGTACGAGTTTTGGGTTGAAAAAAAACTGCTTTGCCAACACATTTTTTTTTGTCTTTGATAAAATCATTTAAAAATAAAAATAAAAATATTTGAAACTCATAAAATGACTTGAAAGCAGTAGCTAGGACTTTTTGAAAGTTAGATAAAAATTGGCTAAGTAAAAAAAATCACAAAGGTAGAATAATCAATTTGACAAACTTAATTTTCCACAAGTGTGCTCAAGAGAGCATGACTTTGAACCATTAATTGGCTCAAGTCATTATTCAAGTGGCATGAACATGAAATGCATGAAACAATGCAGCAAACATAATGCATGAAATGCATGGATCTAAACCTAAATGTAAGGAAAATGCATGACATAAATAATATGGCCTAGACCTAACATGAACTTGCATGGCATTTAATGTAACCTAGACCTAAGACATGCATGGCATTTTCACAAACACAAGGCATGCTTAATTCAAAAATCCAACCAAATATCATGCAAATGCAAAAACCTAACAACTAGCATGACAAAAATACAACACACAATGCAAAACACATGTAGTAGCCAAATGGCCCCAAGCTTCACAAATCGGAGATGTACGAGTTTTTGGGTGGAAAAAAAAAACTGCTTTGCCAACACATTTTTTGTCTTTGATAAAATCATTTAAAAATCAAAATAAAAATATTTGAAACTCGTAGAATGACTTGCAAACAATAGCTAAGACTTTTTGAAAGTTAGATAAAAATTGGCTAAATAAAAAAAAAAAATCACAAAGGTAGAATAATCAATTTGACAAACTTAATTTTCCACAAGTGTGCTCAAGAGAGCATGACCTTGAACCATTAATTGGCTCAAGTCATTATTCGAGTGGAATGAACATGAAATGCATGAAACAATGCAGCAAACATAATGCATGAAATGCATGGATCTAAACCTAAATGTAAGGAAAATGCATGACATAAATAATATGGCCTAGACCTAACATGAACTTGCATGGCATTTAATGTAACCTAAACCTAAGACATGCATGGCATTTTCACAAACACAAGGCATGCTTAATTCAAAAATCCAACCAAATATCATGCAAATGCAAAAACCTAACAACTAGCATGACAAAAATACAACACACAATGCAAAACACATGGAGTAGCTGATAACTCGTATAATTATATAGTTTTTAGTTATGTTTTATTATTGTTTTGTGTCAAATACGAGTTATTATTGTTTAGTCTAATTGTGTTTATGATCTTTTATATTTTTATGTAATTTGGTGTTTTTCACAAGTTTCTTTGAGTGATTTCAGATTACTAGAATTAAGGGCAAATCCAGTTCAGTTCCAGTTCCGACACATTTTGCCATATCAGCTATATCTGGAGTTTCACTGAAGCAATAAGGCTGAAATTTGTAGCCGTGCAAAGCTAAGAGGCGTATCTATCTTTTTCATGTTTTATACTTCTTGAAACGGAGTCGTTTTCCCTAGCGAAATCGACCATCAAGTTGGCTGATGTGCAATGACGTCTGTGCTGACCTGTTTCCGTATTTTGCCCATATCTGCTTATCCACATCAGCAAATGAGCTGATTCCAATGGCTATGGATCCGTAACTGATACGGGAACCTTTGTCTAGAAGACCATATGATCAGATCAGGCCTCTAATATTGACGAAATCGACCATCAAGTTGGCTGATGTGCAATGACGTCTGTGCTGACATGTTTTCGTATTTTGCCCATATCTGCTTATCCACATCAGAAAATGAGCTGATTCCAACGGCTATGGATCCGTAACTGATAGGGGAACCTTTTTCTAGAAGACCATGTGATCAGATCAGGCCTCCAACATTGACGAAATTGACCATCAAGTTGGCTGATCAAAATTGTCATACAATATGACGAAAATTGTTAGAAAAATTCACCCACCTATTATACCTACCTTTGAAATTTGTAAAGCTTGTCTCTTGTCATTTAGCCTTCCAAAATGTGTATAAATAGAGGGCCTTGGATGATTGTAGAGAATCATATTGGAGATTGGTAGGATATTAGCCATTTTAACAAAATTCTCTAAGTTTTCTTCTTCTTTCTTCTTTCTTTTCTCTAGTTTTCTTTTTATTTAGAAAGAGCAAGAGGTTGGATAATTAATATTCTTCTTCTTCTTCTTTCTTTCTTTTATTTTCTTCTTATATTCTATTTAATTTTATGTTTATAATGCCTATGGTAGGCTAAACTTCTATTTGGTTAAGGGTGATTTCAAAGCCCTAGACATGTTTTGTGATTGATTTTCAGATTCTATCTATCATTAATTTTCTATCAAAGTTGCTTATGTTCTTCTACAAGAATTGTTCATGATGTTGTCTTGATTTGTTTAGGTGTACAACTAGATAGATCTTGATAATTATCTATTGCTAGTTTAGGAGTCTTGATCCGTGTAATTGTCTTGATTTCCTATTCATAAGTGGCAATTTGTGATTAATGATTATGGTCAAGTTTTCAATAATTGCAAAGTGGAACATAACCTAAGTTGAACAATCCGAGCTTATGTGTTTGTTGCTTAGATCAACCTATCTTTCTCATCATAAAGCTGCCATTAAATTGAATTTAGAGAGCTTATTCTAGGTTGTTTAATGGTTAGAGATTAAATAGAGAGCTTGTTCTATTTAACGACAAACTAAGGAAAGATTGGGGTAACAGAGCTTGTTGTTATCTACGGTTGTTAACTTTGATAGTTGGTTGATATTGATAGATCTGAAATTGATTCTTAATGATGTCTAGTGGTGGAGAATGAAACCTTAACCATATTTTTCATATTTGATTCTTCTTACTTACTTGTTTTCTTACTTTTCTAGATTGCTTATTTTTAAAAATATATTTATTTTTATTGGCTGGTTATACCGCCTAATTTGTATATTAACTTTGTTTTATTTTTATTGGCTGGTTATACCGCCTAATTTAGTATATATATTTTTATTGGCTGGTTATACCGCCTAATTTAGTATATATATTTTTATTGGCTGGTTATACCGCCTTGCATCTTATTCTTATTATTTACTTTAGTTTAAATCTGGCTTCAAAAACTCCTTTTCTTTTATTGTTTTCTTTGAACGTAAGTTATAAACTAATAACTCATAGATTAAAACCCAATCCCTGAGGACTCGACCCTTGCTAATCATTATACTTACAATTGATCTTTTTAGTGCAAGGTTAAATAAGATACACTCTTTTGGGTGCATCAAATTTTTGGCGCCGTTGCCGGGGATTGCTTTCTTTAGTTTATTTGTTACTTGGTTTATTCTTATTTTCAGTTCTAATTAGTTTTATTTTCTTGTACATACAAGTTTTTCTTTTCAAATTTAAAAAAAAAAAAAAACAATGGAATTGAGCAATCTAACACTTGAAGAGTTGGTGGCATACATGAACATGGAGAATCAACAAGCCAATCTCACCTACCCAGTTCAACAATTGGCCATGGGAGGATGTCAAGGCCATCAAGTGTTCCAAGACCAACAGTATGATCATTACTCAAACACTTACCATGAGGGATGGTGGGATCATACTAATTATGGCTACTCGAAAAATTACCAAGAAGTAGATCCTTATGCCAATTACACTCATCCATCTAGCTTCAATCAATCATGGTCCCAAGAACCAGATCTTTTTCAACCACCACATATGACTCAAAACTCAGGTACTTCTTTAGAAGATATTGTCTATTCTCTTGTTACTGATACTTTGCAATTTCAACAGGAAACAAGGGCAAGCATCCAGAGTTTGGAAAAGCAAATGATCCAATTGACTAGTAGTATGGTGGGATGGGTAGCACAAAGATCTGAAGAACTCCCTGCCCAAACGATGATTAACCCAAAGGAGAATGCTACTATTGTGACCTTGAGGAATGAGGAACAAGATGAGGATGAGACAAAATTAGAGATGGATTCTATTCTTGAGGATAATGAAGCCACAAATCCAAATAAGAGTATTTCGGCACCTGAGGTAACGTTTAAGGTTCCACTTTTTACTAATGTTTCTTCTCCACCTTTTCCTAGTAGATTTGCAAAGTTCAAGGAGGAAGAACATGAACAACACATGCCAGAAACCTTAAACAACTTGTTTGTGGATGCCATTCAACAAGTATCAAAATATGCTCCATTCCTCGATGAGATATGCACCACAAAGGATGATGGAATAATACTTGTAATGGAGAATGCATCCACTGTTGTGCAAAGAAAGCTTCCTCTCAAACGCATAAATTTGGAAAATTTCATGTATGAGCCTGAGAAGCCTAAAAAGCCAAGAAGGGGTGTTGGTTAGATTCAAAACACTAACTCAAGTGTTAATTGGGAAGGCAGCCCAATTAAAGATGAAATTGCCAACCTTCCATATTCAGATTTGCTTTCTCTTTCTCTTTCTTTTCCTTTTTCTTTTATTATTTTTATTGTTTTTATTTTTATTTCTTATGTTTCTTTGTTAATTGTGTTTACTGTTTTTAAGTTCATTTAGGCTGCATAAGTTTCTTTTGTTTAATAGTTCTTTTCTCTTACATATAATTCTTGCATTGGGGGATAATAGCATTACATTAATGACAATGTAAGAATTATGTGTGGGGGGAAGAATTTAGGATTTTATTTAGAGTGTTTCATTTTTGAGTCTTTTTATGTTGTTTTTCTTTCTGATCCTTGTTTTGAAAATAACTAGATGTAAATATAATTTTTTTAACCCCGGTTAAATGGCGGATAACGGTACTCCGTGATTATTTAAATCGGTTTCATCAGCTACCCAAAAAACTGATATTGTATATAAATTTCTCTTTCAATTTCTCTTTTATTTTTTTTCAGGATGGATGATATTCTCACAAGATTGCAGAAACGATTTCCTCCTTTTCCTTGAAATATTTTACTGAAGCTTTACCAAGTTCGATTTGAAAGATTAAGAATGCTTATGCACAAAGGGATTCATGAAGACATACGTTGGATAATTGAAGCCAAGGTACGTGAAGATGAATATCTTCCTGTTTTGCATTTACCAGGTACAGGTAGAAGCACTTTTGCAAAGAAGCGACGAGCAAAGCGCATGGGTTCAAACTGCCACAAATGTGCACGATGGACGTGTAACGGTAAATGTCGTTCTATTGGGATTCCGTCCTCTAATCGAGATGATAAAATTGAATTCATTAAGGATGGACTGAGTAAGGAGAATTTGGGTAATATCCAACTTTCTCTTGAGACGCATCCTAGTGGAGACGTACAAAGAGAAATTCTTGATTTATGGCCGCAATTCCAAAGGGAATGGCAACATCTTGGGAATCTGATGTTAAAAGACCCTGTTTGCCAGCTTGTAAGAAAACTGGATGGGAAGCATATCCTCGACTCATAGAAGGCGTTTAAGCCGTTTCTGGACGTAAAACCAGAGGAAGATGTGAGCCACAATCACAACTACAATAAATGACTTCTCAGCTTTTGGTTTGATTTGCAATAACTTTATTTTGGTTTAATTTACGTGTTGTTCGATTTGTGTAACTATTCTCGTTTTTTTTATTTGTCTTTTACGGTTGATTTTTTCTTCTCTTTTTGATTTTCTTCCTGAAATCACGCAAAAATCTTTTGTTAGGTTAACATTTTCTTCTGACAGGTCAGATACACTTTCGGCGACATTATTACTCTTGTCTGATTCACTACTCAGTCCTCTATATATTACACCATGTACTCATTCTCTTTCAGGCACTCGAAAAAAAGAAAAAAAAAGAAAAAAAAAATGGAAAGTACTTCGTCCCAACGCATTAAAAAAAATTTGTGTTTTTGGAGGTGCTTATCCAGGGAAAAATAACATATTCGCTGATGAAGCCATAAGAGTTGGAGTAATACTTGCCCAACAAAAGATCCAGTTGATTTATGGAGGCGGTAGTACGGGTTTAATGGGAGCAGTCGCTACAGCAGCACACGCCGGAGGAAGTCCAGTTCTAGGAATCGTGCCAAAACTATTCACAGATTTTTGTGGACCTACCTTGGGTAAGGAAATACAAGTCTGGAGTATCCCTGAACGGATAACAATCATGTACCATTCTGCCGATGCATTCATTGCTTTACCAGGAGGTCTGGGTACATTGGAAGAAATAGCTTGCGTGGCTTCTTGGTCATCTTTGGTCACAAATAAGAAACCCATTGGTTTGCTTAATATTAATGGTTATTTTAGTAATTTGCTTTCATATTTAGATAATGCTGTGGATAATGGATTCATGTTTTCAGAGGCAAGGAGAACCATAATTTCTGCTACAACCATTGAAGATTTACTCAAAAAGCTCCAAGCTTATGAGTATTTATCTGCTACGGTTGTTTCGCAAACGCTCGGAAAAAGAAAAAGAGATATGGACGAGCAAGGAGTGGATTGCACTTTGTCTTTGTGACATTATCTAACATTTTGTTTGTTGTGTCTCAGTTATAATAAGTGGTTAGCAACCTCTACAGGTAATATCTCCTAAATTTTACCTTCTTAAAAAAAAAAAAAGTTTGTTGTGTTTTAAGCAATTTAGAAGTATTCATTCTGAACAAGGTCTGAGTAAGGGAGACTTGAGACATACCTTGTCAGTTTGATTTCTTCTTTTCAAAAAAAAAAAAAAAGAGTTTGTTCTGTTTTAAGCAATTTAGAAGTATTCATTCTGAACAAGGTCTGAGTAAGGGAGACTTGAGACATACCTTGTCAGTTTGATTTTAATCTTTTTACGTTTACTTGTTAATTTTTGTTTAGTATTTTAGGATTATTTAGGTTGCATGAGTTTGTTTTGTTTTGAGTCTAGTTATTCCTATTCTTATGTTATTAGTTCTTTTCTCTTACACATGATTCTTTCATTTGGGTTAATAGACTTACATTGAGGACAATGTAAGAATTAAGTGTGGGGGGAATGATTTAGGATTTCTTTTATTTTTGTCTACTATTTTTTTTTTATGAGTCTTTATTATTATTATTATTATTTTTTAGTGTGTTTTAGTTCCTTTTTAATACAATGATGAGATATGAATTGCATAAGTCTAAAACATATTTATTAGTGAGAAGATTTTCATGAGAATTGAGCTTGATGTCAACCTTTTTATGAGCCAATGTTAATATGATATGTTGATTGAGAAAGAAGCATGTTTAGACTTAATCTGACTTGTATAATCATTCTTGTGAGTTTTTGAGCCTAAAATGATTGATGCATTATACAAATCAATCTAATTTCTTTCTTGAGTGCTCTTATGATTACATGATTCTCTAGAACTTGCTTTAAACCGTTTGAGACTATATTGATGCATGTGACAACATGAATATGATAGAGGCATTAGGATTTTTAGCCAGGGCCAAACAACCATCCCTTATTGATGTTCCAAGAGAACACACCCTTAGTGAACCAATTTGAGCCTACATTGAATAAGCTATCTCTTTGGTAACCATAACTTGTCCCTAACCTAAATATACTTATATCTTTACCTTTGTTCCAAAGATGAATTAGCATGATTTGAGACAAGTTGCAAAGACAAGGGATATTTTTTGGTTAGAAACAAGAAATAAGTGTGGGGGGAAAAGAAAAGAAAAGTCAAGAGAAAAAGAAATGGAATACTGGCAAATACATTCCTATATAAAAAAAAAAATGAATCATCTCTTGAATTTGTGGAAAAAGAAAAAGATGTTACAAAGTTGTTTAGAATGAAGAAAAGGCCCAACATGAATATCCGGCCTAGGTGACTATGTACTTGTAAAGAGTTTTGAGAAGTTTCTTTGTATAATCTTTTTATGTCTCTAAACTTTATGAACTATTTGGAACCTTTGTGATATCTTTATCCTTTTGTTCTTCAACCACATTACAAACCCCTTGGCCCCATTACAACCTTGATTAAAGACCTCTTGATTTATGAAGTTGCATGATCTTTTAGTGGAGAATAGGTGGACAAGCAAGCATATGGTAGAAGTGTTTTCATGAGATTGATTGAGTGTAAACACTTTACCACTACTTTAAAGAGTGAAAATCAAGAGAGTATCCCATGTGAGAAGTTGAGATTAAATTTGAACATGCACTATTTTGATTGAGATATGTTATGCTAATATTGGCTTAACTCAAACAATTTACATTCAAGCATGATTTTTTGTGAATTTTTTAAGCTATTGATTAGTTTATAAGACTTGTTCAAATATTGTCTCTAATTTGTATTGAAAGGATTAGGAGTAAATATTTTTAGTATATGTAGTTTATTTATATGAAGTTTATTTATATTTTAATTTTTCAATGTTTGTGGGTATCGTTCTAGTAAACCCTCACGAGACTAAACTCGTCCACTAGGGACACCTAGGGGTTTAAAGGCTTGTGTCACATGCTAAGTGCCACCGTGATTTCCTACGAAAGTGGATTAGATTAGATTTTCTTATTTTATTTTTATTGAGTCGTTGCTAGGGACTAGCAACAATCTAAGTGTGGGGGTGTGATAACTCGTATAATTATATAGTTTTTAGTTATGTTTTATTATTGTTTTGTGTCAAATACGAGTTATTATTGTTTAGTCTAATTGTGTTTATGATCTTTTATATTTTTATGTAATTTGGTGTTTTTCACAAGTTTCTTTGAGTGATTTCAGATTACTAGAATTAAGGGCAAATCTAGTTCAGTTCCAGTTCCGACACATTTTGCCATATCAGCTATATCTGGAGTTTCACTGAAGCAATAAGGCTGAAATTTGTAGCCGTGCAAAGCTAAGAGGCGTATCTATCTTTTTCATGTTTTATACTTCTTGAAACGGAGTCGTTTTCCCTAGCGAAATCGACCATCAAGTTGGCTGATGTGCAATGACGTCTGTGCTGACCTGTTTCCGTATTTTGCCCATATCTGCTTATCCACATCAGCAAATGAGCTGATTCCAATGGCTATGGATCCGTAACTGATACGGGAACCTTTGTCTAGAAGACCATATGATCAGATCAGGCCTCTAATATTGACGAAATCGACCATCAAGTTGGCTGATGTGCAATGACGTCTGTGCTGACATGTTTTCGTATTTTGCCCATATCTGCTTATCCACATCAGAAAATGAGCTGATTCCAACGGCTATGGATCCGTAACTGATAGGGGAACCTTTTTCTAGAAGACCATGTGATCAGATCAGGCCTCCAACATTGACGAAATCGACCATCAAGTTGGCTGATCAAAATTGTCATACAATATGACGAAAATTGTTAGAAAAATTCACCCACCTATTATACCTACCTTTGAAATTTGTAAAGCTTGTCTCTTGTCATTTAGCCTTCCAAAATGTGTATAAATAGAGGGCCTTGGATGATTGTAGAGAATCATATTGGAGATTGGTAGGATATTAGCCATTTTAACAAAATTCTCTAAGTTTTCTTCTTCTTTCTTTTCTCTAGTTTTTTTTTTTATTTAGAAAGAGCAAGAGGTTGGATAATTAATATTCTTCTTCTTCTTCTTTCTTTCTTTTATTTTCTTCTTATATTCTATTTAATTTTATGTTTATAATGCCTATGGTAGGCTAAACTTCTATTTGGTTAAGGGTGATTTCAAAGCCCTAGACATGTTTTGTGATTGATTTTCAGATTCTATCTATCATTAATTTTCTATCAAAGTTGCTTATGTTCTTCTACAAGAATTGTTCATGATGTTGTCTTGATTTGTTTAGGTGTACAACTAGATAGATCTTGATAATTATCTATTGCTAGTTTAGGAGTCTTGATCCGTGTAATTGTCTTGATTTCCTATTCATAAGTGGCAATTTGTGATTAATGATTATGGTCAAGTTTTCAATAATTGCAAAGTGGAACATAACCTAAGTTGAACAATCCGAGCTTATGTGTTTGTTGCTTAGATCAACCTATCTTTCTCATCATAAAGCTGCCATTAAATTGAATTTAGAGAGCTTATTCTAGGTTGTTTAATGGTTAGAGATTAAATAGAGAGCTTGTTCTATTTAACGACAAATGTAGACACCTAATTTTGTCCGGACCACTAAACAGGTATGTTTTCTTCCCATATTGATGTTCCCAAGTGTAAAAAGACTGTTTTCATCCTGCAGGTGGTACTCCGAGACTTAGTTTAAGAGGGCGAGCACAAAAAGTCAAACTTGAAAAAAAGTCAACCCCGAAAAAGTCAACCCCGAAAACGTCAACCCCAGAAAGTCAACTACTGAAAAAGTCAACCCACTTTCAAAATCAAGATTTTAAGTTCAATTGAAAAATGGCGAAAGAATTTTGATAATCTGAGGTCTACATTGAAAGATATGGAGTTCGGAAGTTGGGATTTGGAGATTCAGTAGAAAGGAAACCCTAATCCGAAAATTTGGGGAAAAGTGCTTAAACGATCAAACTGGTCGAAATTGAAGGTTCCAAATGAAAGATAAGCACTGACTACGGGTAATTGAGAAGTCACTTGCAAGAAAAACCGAAAAAAAGTCAATCCGGGAGAAAACCGAGAATTAGGGTTTTTAGTGGATTTCGGTGAAATCGGGAAGAATCACAGAAATGGCCCGACTTGTTAAGACCAAAGCCCCCAATGGATGAAGAATGGTTAAAAAGGATGGCCCAAGGCTCAGATTGAAGAAAATCTGAAAATCGGATTTGTTTTGAGCAAAACCGGGTTTCGGAAGTAAAAGGGCAAAATTGGAAAAATTTGGGAAAAATAGCAAATGGACTCCGAAAATTATGGAAAATTTGTCAATCTCATTCTTAAATCATTTGAAAGAGATTGGCGAAAGAAAATCTTGATTCCGAGTTCGTTTGCAAAATGGCCAAATCCCGGGCTTCTAATGCAGTAATTCAAAAAGATAAATCCCGGAAAAATAGCAAATGGACTCCGAAAATTCTGAAATTTGACAAATCTCATTTTTAAATTATTTGGAAGAGATTGGCGAAAGAAAATCTTGACTCCGAGTTCGTTTGCAAAATGGCCAAATCCCGGGCCTCCTATGCAGTAATTCAAGCCGATAAATCCCGAAAAAATACCAAATGAGCTCCAAAAATTATGAAAACTTCCAGATCACACTTTTTAATTATTTTGAAGAGATTGGTGAAGAAAAATCTTGATTTGGAGCTCGTTTAAAAAATGGTAAAAAGTAGGGGCATAAAAGGACATTTTGGGAAGAAAAAATCCAAATAAATAGCAAACGGACTCGGATAATTTTGAAAACTTCCAGAACTCAATATTTTATTATTTTGGAAGCATTAAAAAAAGAAAAATTGAATTTGGAGTCCGTTTGATATTTATTTTGCATCCGAGGGGCAAAATGGTCGTTTCACCCAAGCAACCGAAAAGGGCTTCTTTGGGCCTTGCAAAAATTAGAGCTGGGCTGGAAAAGAGAAGTGCTGGCCTGCCCAAGCCCAAAGGAAGGAGGAAGCTTAGGATTTTTTCAATCAAGTGATTAAAAATCAAGAGTTAAGTTAGAGATTTTCATTTTTGAGCCTAAGTCCCAATCCCACATCCCTTTGTAATGTCAAGCCAAGGAGGTGCTCACCTTATAAATAAGGAGTCTTGGCCTTTGGTTGAAATCACCCACTACCCCTTGTGAGATAGTCTATACACTTGTATTAGGATTATCCGGGTGGTGAGTCATAGTGTTTTACTCTGAGGGTTCGTAGCTTAATCCGTTCAAAAGCTACTCTGAGGGTTTGTAGCTTAATCCGTTCAAAAGCTACTCTGAGGGTTTGTAGCTTAATCCGTTCAAAAGCTACTCTGAGGGTTTGTAGCTTAATCCGTTCAAAAGCTACTCTGAGGGTTTGTAGCTTAATCCGTTCAAAAGCTACTCTGAGGGTTCGTAGCTTAATCCGTTCAAAAGCTACTCTGAGGGTTTATAGCTTAATCCGTTCAAAAGCTACTTGGTGAGTTTTCATTTTAAAATAATGTTTCTTGTTCTTCCTTCATTTCCTTTCTTAAGTATATATATATATTTTTTTTTTTACATTTTGTTTTTATAATAAACTCACCATGGCCAAATGGCCTACATTATTTATTTTAAGTTGTTGTTTTTGATTCATTTTACCATATTGTTTATGCTATTTTCTTTATTTTTGATGTTTTAAATATTATGTTATTTCATGTTCTTAAGTTATATTTAATTTGGTTGCTTTATTTGTTGCCATTTATGTCTTAGATATCATGTTTTTGCATTTTTAATTTTCTGTTTTCATGTTGTTTAAATTTGAGCATGTTTTAGAGTTAGCATATTAAGTGTTTGTGAAAATGCTTATGTGATTCTTTGCATGATTCTTGTTTTATATCTTAGTGAGCATGTTTTAGATTTGGTATATTAGGTGTTTGTGAAAATGCTTGTGTGATTTTTGTGTTATGACTTAGTTTTTCATACTAGCATACCAAGTGTTTGTGAAAATGCCATGCTTGTTGAAGCTTGGGGCCATTTGGCTACTCCATGTGTTTTGCATTGTGTGTTGTATTTTTGTCATGCTAGTTGTTAGGTTTTTGCATTTGCATGATATTTGGTTGGATTTTTGAATTAAGCATGCCTTGTGTTTGTGAAAATGCCATGCATGTCTTAGGTCTAGGTTGCATTTATTGCCATGCAAGTTCATGTTAGGTCTAGGCCATATTATTTATGTCATGCATTTTCCTTACATTTAGGTTTAGATCCATGCATTTCATGCATTATGTTTGCTGCATTGTTTCATGCATTTCATGACCATGCCACTTGAATAATGACTTGAGCCAATTAATGGTTCAAGGTCATGCTCTCTTGAGCACACTTGTGGAAAATTAAGTTTGTCAAGTTGATTATTCTACCTTTGTGATTTTTTTACTTAGCCAATTTTTATCTAACTTTCAAAAAGTCTTAGCTATTGTTTGGAAATCATTTTATGAGTTTCAAATATTTTTACTTTGATTTTTAAATGATTTTATCAAAGACAAAAAAATGTGCTAACAAAGCAGTTTTTTCTCCTCCAAAAACTCGTACATCTCTGATTTTTCTGAGAATTCATCTTTGATCAGAAAATTAAGCTGATTTTTTATCGTGTAGTTTTCCATGTCCTGAGTCTCCAGTAATTTTTTGAGAATTGTTGGAATTTTTAAAAATAGGGTAAAAAATCGTGGATTAAAACTGGACAGTGGAGTCAGAATTGAATTTAAAGAAAAACAAAGCAGTTTTTTTTCTCCTCCAAAAACTCGTACATCTCTGATTTTTCTGGGAATTCATCTTTGATCAGAAAATTAATCCTATTTTTTATCGTGTAGTTTTACATGTCCTGAGTCTCCAGTAATTTTTTCAGAATTTTTGGAATTTTTAAAAATAGGGTAAAAAATCATGGATTAAAACTGGACAGTGGAGTCAGAATTGAATTTAAAGAAAAACAAAGCAGTTTTTTCTCCTCCAAAAACTCGTACATCTCTGATTTTTCTGGGAATTCATCTTTGATCAGAAAATTAAGCTGATTTTTTATCGTGTAGTTTTACATGTCCTGAGTCTCCAGTAAATGTTTTAGAATTTTTGGAATTTTTTAAAATAGGGTAAAAAATCGTGGATTAAAACTGGACAGTGGAGTCAGAATTGAATCTAAAGAAAAAACCAATTTTCTGTTTTGGTTAATTTACTTAGAGTGGGCTGATTAGGAGGGTTAGCTACTGACTTAGGGTAGTTTCTAAGCCTTTTTAAACTCTAAAAATGGTTTTTCAAGTCCCGGGTTAAGGGTAGTCAAGTCCGGATTTTTAAACTTAGGAAATTAGAGCCATTTTAAAGAAATTAGCCCAGTTTTTATTTTTAATTCAAGCTTTTCAAAATTGTTTTCAAACAATCACAAAGTATTTTGGTTTTAGAATATTTAATTTGACATATTTTCCTAAGGTAGCCGGATATCTTTTCAGATATACGGATTTCCTTAATTAAAGGAAAAAATACATTTCATGCATTGCATTTTTATATTCATGCATTTTATATAATATGTGATTCTTGCTATAATAATTTCTATGATATTGTTGTTATTTTGATTTATATTTTTTGATGTTACATGGTTTATTATATGGTTTCGAATATTTCATGATATCCTATGCTTTTATTTAGTTATCTTTATTTAGCATATACATATTCATTTATTTTAAATGTTTCCAAAAAAGGATAATGGTTTTCAATAAAAAAAAATATAAAGATATTCCCGAGTTAAAATAATTCATGAGTTCTCTACCGGGTTTGCTGGAGGGAATATCATCAATTATCATTAATAAAGGAATATCTTTCTTTCAAAAAAGAGAATGATTCGGAAAGTTTTCCAAAACTAACAAAATTTTTTATATTTTGCCAGTTTGTTGGGGAATATAGGAAAATTTTGAATTTATAAATTCCGGATCATTTTCAATAAAAAAATGGAATTATTTTTCTTTAAATTGGGAATTAATTTGAAATACTGAATTTAAAACCAACTTTTACCGAGACTTGAGATAACACACGATTAATAAGGTACCGATTTATACGGGCGTTGTGGGGGTGCTAATCCTTCCCCACACGTAACCGACTCCCGAACCCGCTTTTTGATTTCTCTGGTTTAAAACGCAGACTTGAAATTGGTTTTTAAAATGTTTTAATTAATTTTTAAAATATTTTATTAAACCGGTTTTAATAGGTGGCCGATCACACCTAGCTAAAAAAGATTGGTGGCGACTCCATGTCTTTTTTAAGGTCATTTTCAAAACCTTCATTTTTCTAGAGGAATTAAGTCGACTTTTCCTCGATTTTTTTTAATGTCACGCCTAACGAATAATAAAGTCTTGCGATGAGAGACGTCGTTATTTTTTTTTTTTAGGTTGCGACAGCTTGGCGACTCCACTGGGGACATATTAGAGAGTCAGGCCTAGAATTAGTCGTGTGTTATCAAAGTTTCGGTTTTGTTGGTTTAATTGGTATTTGATTTTAATTCCCACATTTTTTTAATAAGGAGAATTTTGAAAATAATAAATTGTTTTTAAATATGTTCATACTCATGTGCATGCATTTTATTTTTGTTCTCTAGTTATTTAAGGTTGTATATTATAATTGCTTGTTGGTTAATGCGTTACACTATTCTTGAATGTTTTAATTGCTAGGGCATTTAGAATAAGGTTTGTAGAATAGGTGGTGAAAGGTTTATTATTCCTCCACACACACTACACGTGCATTTGCATAACATGAATCCTATACCCGGGTTCCGTCCTTTTAAGTGGGAGTAAAGTAACTACGCCTTCGTGATTGATCCTCCGTATGGGCTAGTGAAACACTTTCGGAGTATAAAGTACCTAATGCCTTCGTGATGATCCTCCGCATGGGCATAGGAAAATATACTCTAACGAATTGGACCCGCTTTTATCGGGGTGCCTTACTAGCCTTCACCGGCGACAGTGAGGAACAATTTGGAGCCTTAGAACCGATTCACCCTCATATAGTGAACCTAGGCGAAGCCATGCCGGATTTCCGTTAGATATATCGAAAATAGGAACACATAGAGGGACAGTTCTAAACCTTTTGTTACCTATTTTACACTCCGAATAAGTGTGGTAGATCGGGCAACGATGTACGTACATCGCCCGTAATAAATGTGATACTCCGCCTCGAAGACATCGTGATGCCTAAATAAGCAGATATTGCTGGGGCAGATGTTCATTAGCTGTTTTTTTTTATAAAAAAAAAAAAAAAAAAAAAAATCTTTTTTCAAGCATTTTGCATGTTGCACATTTCATACATGTGTGAATAGAGCATGTACATTTTTGGTTGTGTTATTGATCTCATTATTTGCAATAAACAGTTGATAATTTCATTTGATGATTTCATAAAACCGGTAGTGTCACATGAACATTTGCATATGGTACCATAGTGGGATCCACCCTGAAATTCTTTTGAAAATAATGTGATTGGTTTTTCATAAATAAAAAAAAACACAAAAAAAAAGCATGTTAAAAAAAAAATCATAAATTAGGAGGCAAATCTTGCATAATGAGATTTTTGAATAATCAAGATTTAGGTCCCACCAATTTCGTGTAATCATTGGTTAATTTATTTGTGTCATTTTGACATCGTGTTACAGTCATAACATGCATGATTATTCATTGTAGAATACATTTGTGATATACATGGTCATTCTTTGTACCTACCTTTGTATTAATTCATTTATTCTTAGCATGTATCATTTTGACATCATAGCATGCATGGTCATTCATTGTAGGACACGTTTATGACATGCATAGTCATTATCTGTATATACCTGGCATTAAATTGCATCCATAGCATACATAGTCATCATAATTTCTCTGTATATGTTCATGCATTAATCATCAATTTATTCATGCACATAGGAATAGAGCGTGTACATTCATAATCTTAATCTCATGACATTTTCATTTGCATGAAAGGGGTTCGAGATATGAGGAATGAATCGGAGGAACGATTGGGTGCTTTGGAACGCAATCAAGATGAATATGGACATGAAATCCGAGAGGTGAAGGAACAACTTGCCAAATTGCTGAAAATGGTTGAGGATATGGGTAACAGTAAAGGTGAACTTTCTCAGGGCTTCGCATCATCTTCGGATCAACCAAAACCATTAGGTCCAGAACATACAATCCTTGCTGGATCCTGCACTTGTCAATGCCACAAAGGTTGCAATCCTGATGAAATTATGGACAAAATCATGAAAATAAATAAACCTGAAAGCCTGATACCAAAGACAGAAACCTCGAATCCAGTACCATACCTGCAAACTGTTCTAGGTCCAAACCAGTATCCCCACCCTACCATGGTCCAATCGTCCATTGGGACGACCACTACGGGATTCCTGAATCCCACTCCATCGTTACCAACTACCAGTTCATACTATTTCCCTCATCAATCACCTTATCCAGTACCTGGGATAGGAACCTCGAGCTATGTACAACCTCCAAAGGCCCCGTGTCCAAATCCGTACCCTTACCATGCTGTTCCACCACATCCCCATGTAAACACTCCGGTTCGAACCTTAGTGCCACCACCAAGTGCCCCAACTCCTAGGCCATGTGTGACTAAGAAACGATCCCAGAATAAGACCCAAATGCATTTTGATCCCATTCCAATCAGCTACCAAGAGCTCCTCCCTATACTGATCCAAAATCACATGGTTGCCTGTGTCCCATTGAAACCCCTGTTACCACCATATCCAATGTGGTATAATCCAAATGAAAGATGTGATTATCATTGTGGAATTGTTGGCCATAGCATCGAAGATTGTATAGCAGTCAAAAGGAAAGTGCAAGCTCTCATAGATGCCAAGTGGTTGGATCCAACGACACTGATTGATAAAGGACTGGGAAAACGCCATTAGGATTGGGAGATTTACAGCATTGAGGTGGAAAGACTTCGGTCTTATATGATGTAATAGGATTTCACTTTTTCAGTAGCCGGTTCTTATAGCCTTAGGATGCTAGGAATAATAAAGTGCTTGTAAAGACAGTTTTAACTACTGCTCAAATTTTAAAACATGGTTTATACCATTGTGAACATTGATATGGGAATGAATTGAGTATGCTTCAAATTTATAAGATGTTGATGATTAAGTTCCTCCGATTCTTATTTCCTCCGTGATATCTTCCCCTTTGCATTTTGCATCCCATCAATTATTTGTCAGGTTGCATTCATGCATTCATAATCAGCATGATTTTTCTGTATATATCCATGCATTAATTTGCTTATTACATACATCATGATTAGCATTAGGTCACATTCATGACACACATGGTTAGCATGATTTTCTTTGTATATACTCTGTATCAACCATTCATTGTTTACATAATTGACACCGTGTTGCATTCATAGTGTATGTGATCATTCATTGGGAAACATGCTAAAATACATGAGCAGTCATTGCATATATTCATGTGTTGATCTGTTTATTCTTTGTTTGCAACATGTTGGCATTGTGATTGCATTTATCACATATATGGTCAGCATGTTTCCATTGTACATATCCATACATCATATTGTTTAGGCTTCACATGCATCAAATTGCATTCATGGCTCATTCATCATGACATACATTTGGGGGAAATAAAATAGAAGTTGGCTTGGCTTTAGGAGTCTTTGAAAGAATTTCCATTTCAAATCAGAAGAAGTACTGAGTACACTTTTAATACAGGCTGGTGCTATGGAGGATGAACAAGTTGCCCGAATGGAAAAAATGGAAAGGGAACAGAGAGAATTGCGAGAACAACTAGCAAAATCTCAAGCAGAATCTAAGGATCAGATGACTAAACTGATGGAGCTAATGTCTGCTGTAATCAAGGGAAAAGGATACACCGAAAACTTTGTCGCCGGAGAAGGGTTAGAGGTACAAAAGGGCCAAGATGAGGTTGCAATAAGTGATGCCCAGAACACTATTAACCCCGTCAATGTCCTAAACTCAGATGATCCAGCTAAACAGGCAAAGTTGAAAAGGGTTGCAGTAAATGAGGTTGAGTTGGCAGATTCCCAAGGGAAATATCAGTTGTTAGATGAAAGGCTTCGGGCAATAGAAAGAACAGATGTATTCGGGAGTGTGAAGGCGAAAGAACGATGCTTGGTCCTCGATTTAGTCATTCCTCCTAAGTTCAAGATCCCTGACTTTGTGAAATATGACGGGACGACCGATCCATCAGCCCACATCACTATGTTCTGCCGAAAGATGACAAGTCAGATAGATAATGATAAGCTTTTAATTCACTGCTTTCAGGATAGCCTCAGCGGGTCCGCAATTAGGTGGTATAGTCAGTTGAGCAAGGATCAGATTCGCTCTTGGAATGATTTGGCTAGGGCTTTTCTAAACCAGTACAAGCATATGACCGACAGGACACTTGATCGTCTCACTTTGCAAAATATGGAGAAAAAAGCTACTGAGAGCTTCAAAGAATATGCACAACGGTGGATGAGCCTGGCTGCCCAAGTACAACCGCCCTTGACACAAAAGGAAATCACTATCCTTTTTGTGAATACACTGCAGGCCCCGTACTATGACAGACTCGTCGGCAATGCTTCGAAGAATTTTGTGGACATGGTAATTTCAGGGGAGATGATTGAGAATGCTATCAAGAGTGGGAAACTTGAAAGAGAAGGAACATCCAATACCGAGAGAAATAAGGCACCAAGAAAGAAAGAGGAAGATGTCCAAACTATGGGAGATTTCATCCCATATTCCCAATTTCCCTCATACCAGTCATGTTACCCTACTGAGGTATCTCCAAGCCTTTATCCTTACCTACCTACCCAAACATCTAATCCTATACCAGCCCTTGCAACAAGGCCTACTTCCAGAAAACGATCGCGGGAAAATCAAGAAAGAATTCCAATCCCCATCCCTGACTTACTGCCATTACTAATAAAGAATCAGTACCTTACCCCGGTACCTTTGAAAATAGCTCCGAATCCATCAGCAATGAGTTATGACCCTGACAGCAAGTGTGATTATCACCTAGGGGTAGTTGGGCATTCAACTGAAAAATGCAGACAACTGAAGGAAAGGATTGAAAGTCTTATCCGTGATGGTATTTTGACACCGGAGCTTATCGATCAATGGAAGGCCGCTTAGCCCTAAATCAGTTTCTTTCAGGGTTTTAGGGGGAGAATTACTACCTTTGAAGGATGTCAATAGGAGCATTTTTGACGCATGTAGTTTTATACACTATGATGATGAAAGCACTTGTCTCATGTTAACATCTACATGAATTAAATGAATTTTAAATGCTTTGTGTTTGTTGTGTCTTAACAATAACGAGAATTTGCAAAAACAAGCATTGAGGAAGTTTTAATAATGGATAGTCTCAAGAAGATTGATGATCAGTGTTAGAACTGACCCAACACCATCCCCCTCTTTTTTGGGCTTCTTTATACCTAAACCTTGAATCAATAACACTTGAAAGACCTAATGCTTCAAGGAAAAATGAATGAAAAAAGAGAAGCATTGTCATTGCAAAATAAGCAAGGATGTAAATCCTAGTCTAGGCTATGAACAAAGGAACGAACTTTTTGAAATTTTTCGAATTCCTTGAAAATCAAACAAATGAGACATTCTTTCAAGAGTCTAGATTTTGATAATTTGGTGTGTGTCAAGATTGTGCTAAAACCATTCATGGCCTTTCCCAATGACCACAAAACACTAATTGCCCAGACATCACTTCATGATTGACACCTTGGGGCACAATGATTAAACTAGATTATCCCTTGTCCCAGAGAAAACCTGTTTTTGGGTCATGTTTTCCTTGTCTCTTCAAAGAACTCAGATTGGAAACTCAGCCTTTTCAAAACAGACCTAGACTTGCCATGTTCCTCGTTGATACAAATTCGCATGGTTAATCAAATTGGGGGCATCATATGTGGAAATGATGGATACATAGTGAAGAAGGATGGGCTAATGCATGAATTATTGGGGGCATGCAACGAAAAAAAAACAAAAAAAAAATTTTGTGATATCATGCATATGAGAATTCGGATGATTCCAAAGTGCAAAATGAAATTCTGAATATCTATTTCCCCTAGGGATTGCTTTTCAATGTGAATATTTGTGCTTGACATGAGAAATGGCCATCTTTCATATCCCTTTCACACAAAAAGAAATTATCCATAGTCACCCCTTTTGAGCCAAAAGAATTCTTTCTTCTTTGAACCCTGATCAAGGATTACCCTCTACACTGGGGGGCAAATGCGAGGAAAGATCTTTTCAAAGATCATTGAGAAATGAGTGATAGCTCAAGGACAGACACAAAGCAAATGGAGCCCCGAATAAATACGGGCTCACTCTGTCAAAGAAAAAGAAGAGAAAAAGATGGTGAAATGAAAGCCAAGAAAAACAAAAGAAAAACACAATAAAAAAATGTGTGTGAAAGACATGGCAAATTGAAAGCCAAAAGCAAGGAAGAAAAAGAGCAAAATCAAAAAGAAAGAAGTGTCCAAGAAGGGACAAATGCTTCAAAGAGAATCCTCCTCAAAGAAAAGATCCTTGATTTGATTACCCTCGAACACATATTTTGGGCCTATTTATCCTTTCTTTCTGAATCCTGAGCCATGGCCTACATTACGTGCTTTAAAAGTCCATTTTGATCAAGCATGAATATATAATTTGAAAGGTTTTTCCTCAGATTTTATCCCATTTCATCGAATTATCATTTCACTAAGGAAGAATTTAGAATTCTCAAGTGCATGGTAAAAAAAAAAAAAGAAGAAGAAAATATTGAAAAGAATGGGACTCTAGGGCGAAAACCCAAAAATGGGCGGTCTAGAGTAGAATAGGAATTTTTGATGCCATCTATGATAGTGCCGATACCCCAAAAGAAAAGATCTTATTAAAGGAGTGGTCATCGAGGAACATCTAGGAATTCCTGAACCCCCCAAATTGTCAGTTCTCATTCAGAGTATTGTCTTCAAAAACTGAAACTTTTGTTCCCAAGATTAAACTTTCTGGTTTAAACATCTCAGCCAATCTTGACGCTTGTCAAAATGCCTTGATATGGAAACAAAAAATAATGTTGAATTTGCTGGGTTCTCAATGAATTCATGATTTATAAAACCTGTTCCATTTGTGAGCCTAGAAGGGATATACATTTTTGTCATAAAGTTTTCCTGGAAAAGCCAGAATCTTATTATACCAAGCCTTGCCAATCCCAGTTGAAAAAAAACCAGATTGATACTTAGACAACGATCATCAGTCTTCAAAAGATTTGTACATCACACATTGTGGGGTTAATATTTTTTGTTCAGAAGTTTTCAAAATGCGAAAACAAATAAAAATATTTTTGAAATACCCATTTTTGATGTTGACATGAGACAAGGGTTTTTCTAACCCAAAGGTATAGAACTGCCAGGATAGGTCCTGACTTCCAGATATGAGAAGAAGGAATAGAACCCGGTTCAGATCTCTGTTGATGAAAGTTTGAAAAACTGTTGGGGCAAAGAGAATAGCCAAAATGAATTGAAGATATACTCTGATTTGAAGAGGAAAAATGAATTTGAAAGGCTAAGCCAAAGTCTAGAGGAACAACCGGGGGCACTTGCATCACTCATGAGCACTCATCTCTCTATCAAGCTTTTACATCTGCACAGTGTCGGCAAGCATTTGCATCATTCATGGGTATTTGCACTGTCATTATTCCATAAGCATCTGCATTTTACCTTTACATTTACATTCTTCATATTCGTGTCATCTCAAACAATTGCATCATTTCTAGAATCATTGCATTTTCATTAATGTGTGGTAATTGTAGTTACACCATTCATAAACCAGTTACATGAACACAATTAGTAGGGGCATCTGCATCATGAAACATGGGCATCAATCCAAGTCATTTACATTTGCATTAAAGACATTTGCACCAGTTTAAGTCATTTCGTATCTTATTCAACATATGCATTTGCATCAAAAAGCATTCGCATCTTCTCAAAATCTTTAGGTTAATTTTCAACAATTCTTCGGGCAACATCTTTAAGACCTCCGGGCATAACTTTTTTTCAGGGGTAAGACCTCCGGGCAACATCTTTAAGACCTCCGGGCATAACTTTTTTCAGGGGTAAGGCCTCCGGGCACTATTCTTAAGACCTCCGGGCATCATTTTTAAAGTCGCATACAGCGCATTTTTCCAAATTATGGATAAGGCCTCCGGGCACCATTCTTAAGACCTCCGGGCATCATTTTTAAAGTCGCATACAGCGCATTTCTTCCAAATTATGGGTAAGGCCTCCGGGCACCATTCTTAAGACCTCCGGGCATCATTTTTAAAGTCGCATACAGCGCATTTCTTCCAAATTATGGGTAAGGCCTCCGGGCACCATTCTTAAGACCTCCGGGCATCATTTTAAAGTCGCATACAGCGCATTTCTTCCAAATCATGGGTAAGGCCTCCGGGCACCATTCTTAAGACCTCCGGGCATCATTTTAAAGTCGCATACAGCGCATTTTTTTCAAATCACGGGTAAGGCCTCCGGGCACCATTCTTAAGACCTCCGGGCATCATTTTTAAAGTCGCATACAGCGCATTTCTTCCAAATTATGGGTAAGGCCTCCGGGCACCATTCTTAAGACCTCCGGGCATCATTTTTAAAGTCGCATACAGCGCATTTCTTCCAAATTATGGGTAAGGCCTCCGGGCACCATTCTTAAGACCTCCGGGCATCATTTTAAAGTCGCATACAGCGCATTTCTTCCAAATCACGGGTAAGGCCTCCGGGCACCATTCTTAAGACCTCCGGGCATCATTTTAAAGTCGCATACAGCGCATTTTTTTCAAATCACGGGTAAGGCCTCCGGGCACCATTCTTAAGACCTCCGGGCATCATTTTTAAAGTCGCATACAGCGCATTTCTTCCAAATTATGGGTAAGGCCTCCGGGCACCATTCTTAAGACCTCCGGGCATCATTTTTAAAGTCGCATACAACGCATTTCTTCCAAATTATGGGTAAGGCCTCCGGGCACCATTCTTAAGACCTCCGGGCATCATTTTTAAAGTCGCATACAGCGCATTTCTTCCAAATTATGGCTAAGGCCTCCGGGCACCATTCTTAAGACCTCCGGGCATCATTTTTAAAGTCGCATACAGCGCATTTCTTGCAAATCACGGGTAAGGCCTCCGGGCACCATTCTTAAAACCTCCGGGCATCATTTTTAAAGTCGCATACAGCGCATTTTTTTCAAATCACAGGTAAGACCTCCGGGCACCAATTTTTAAGACCTCCGGGCACCATTTTAAGACCTCCGGGCATAATTTTTCAAATCACAGGTAA
Source organism: Fremontodendron californicum (assembly GCA_030761205.1). Lineage (NCBI taxonomy): Eukaryota > Viridiplantae > Streptophyta > Magnoliopsida > Malvales > Malvaceae > Fremontodendron > Fremontodendron californicum. The sequence goes on from JAULJL010000037.1 coordinate 16,427,792, forward strand.
GACCTCCGGGCAACATCTTTAAGACCTCCGGGCATAACTCTTTTTTTCAGGGGTAAGGCCTATGGGCACCATTTTTAAGACCTCCGGGCATAATTTTTCAAATCACAGGTAAGACCTCCGGGCAACATCTTTAAGACCTCCGGGCATTATTTTTTTTTAGGGGTAAGACCTCCGGGCACTAATTTTTAAGACCTGGGGGCATAATTTTTCAAATCACAGGTAAGACCTCCGGGCAACATCTTTAAGACCTCCGGGCATAACTTTTTTAAGGGGTAAGACCTCCGGGCACCAATTTTTAAGACCTCCGGGCACCAATTTTTAAGACCTCCGGGCACCATTTTAAGACCTTCGGGCACCAATTTTAAAGCCCTTCGAGCATAAATTTTTCTTTTGAAATCAAATTCATTCCCTTAAGACGAATCGAGCCTTGTTTAGGTAGGGAATTCAATTTAAGGACAAAATCTTCAATTTATTGTTTTTAAAAAAAAAATGAAAAAAGAGAAAATAGAAAAAAAATAAAAAAAATAAAAAAAAATAAAAAAAAAATAAAAAAAAGGAAAAAAGAAAAAAAGAAAAAAGAAGAAAAAAATGAAAAAATGAAAAATAGAAAATGAAAAAAATTAAAATGAAAAAGAAACCCCTTTCCCTTTCCTTCACATGTGATGTCACTGACCGTACAAAATTAGTGTCGGTTTATCTTTGCCTGATTCCTGATTCTCAGCAATAGCCAAAGAGGGGCAGCTGTAGACACCTAATTTTGTCCGGACCACTAAACAGGTATGTTTTCTTCCCATATTGATGTTCCCAAGTGTAAAAAGACTGTTTTCATCCTGCAGGTGGTACTCCGAGACTTAGTTTAAGAGGGCGAGCACAAAAAGTCAAACTTGAAAAAAAGTCAACCCCGAAAAAGTCAACCCCGAAAACGTCAACCCCAGAAAGTCAACTACTGAAAAAGTCAACCCACTTTCAAAATCAAGATTTTAAGTTCAATTGAAAAATGGCGAAAGAATTTTGATAATCTGAGGTCTACATTGAAAGATATGGAGTTCGGAAGTTGGGATTTGGAGATTCAGTAGAAAGGAAACCCTAATCCGAAAATTTGGGGAAAAGTGCTTAAACGATCAAACTGGTCGAAATTGAAGGTTCCAAATGAAAGATAAGCACTGACTACGGGTAATTGAGAAGTCACTTGCAAGAAAAACCGAAAAAAAGTCAATCCGGGAGAAAACCGAGAATTAGGGTTTTTAGTGGATTTCGGTGAAATCGGGAAGAATCACAGAAATGGCCCGACTTGTTAAGACCAAAGCCCCCAATGGATGAAGAATGGTTAAAAAGGATGGCCCAAGGCTCAGATTGAAGAAAATCTGAAAATCGGATTTGTTTTGAGCAAAACCGGGTTTCGGAAGTAAAAGGGCAAAATTGGAAAAATTTGGGAAAAATAGCAAATGGACTCCGAAAATTATGGAAAATTTGTCAATCTCATTCTTAAATCATTTGAAAGAGATTGGCGAAAGAAAATCTTGATTCCGAGTTCGTTTGCAAAATGGCCAAATCCCGGGCTTCTAATGCAGTAATTCAAAAAGATAAATCCCGGAAAAATAGCAAATGGACTCCGAAAATTCTGAAATTTGACAAATCTCATTTTTAAATTATTTGGAAGAGATTGGCGAAAGAAAATCTTGACTCCGAGTTCGTTTGCAAAATGGCCAAATCCCGGGCCTCCTATGCAGTAATTCAAGCCGATAAATCCCGAAAAAATACCAAATGAGCTCCAAAAATTATGAAAACTTCCAGATCACACTTTTTAATTATTTTGAAGAGATTGGTGAAGAAAAATCTTGATTTGGAGCTCGTTTAAAAAATGGTAAAAAGTAGGGGCATAAAAGGACATTTTGGGAAGAAAAAATCCAAATAAATAGCAAACGGACTCGGATAATTTTGAAAACTTCCAGAACTCAATATTTTATTATTTTGGAAGCATTAAAAAAAGAAAAATTGAATTTGGAGTCCGTTTGATATTTATTTTGCATCCGAGGGGCAAAATGGTCGTTTCACCCAAGCAACCGAAAAGGGCTTCTTTGGGCCTTGCAAAAATCAGAGCTGGGCTGGAAAAGAGAAGTGCTGGCCTGCCCAAGCCCAAAGGAAGGAGGAAGCTTAGGATTTTTTCAATCAAGTGATTAAAAATCAAGAGTTAAGTTAGAGATTTTCATTTTTGAGCCTAAGTCCCAATCCCACATCCCTTTGTAATGTCAAGCCAAGGAGGTGCTCACCTTATAAATAAGGAGTCTTGGCCTTTGGTTGAAATCACCCACTACCCCTTGTGAGATAGTCTATACACTTGTATTAGGATTATCCGGGTGGTGAGTCATAGTGTTTTACTCTGAGGGTTCGTAGCTTAATCCGTTCAAAAGCTACTCTGAGGGTTTGTAGCTTAATCCGTTCAAAAGCTACTCTGAGGGTTTGTAGCTTAATCCGTTCAAAAGCTACTCTGAGGGTTTGTAGCTTAATCCGTTCAAAAGCTACTCTGAGGGTTTGTAGCTTAATCCGTTCAAAAGCTACTCTGAGGGTTCGTAGCTTAATCCGTTCAAAAGCTACTCTGAGGGTTTATAGCTTAATCCGTTCAAAAGCTACTTGGTGAGTTTTCATTTTAAAATAATGTTTCTTGTTCTTCCTTCATTTCCTTTCTTAAGTATATATATATATTTTTTTTTTTACATTTTGTTTTTATAATAAACTCACCATGGCCAAATGGCCTACATTATTTATTTTAAGTTGTTGTTTTTGATTCATTTTACCATATTGTTTATGCTATTTTCTTTATTTTTGATGTTTTAAATATTATGTTATTTCATGTTCTTAAGTTATATTTAATTTGGTTGCTTTATTTGTTGCCATTTATGTCTTAGATATCATGTTTTTGCATTTTTAATTTTCTGTTTTCATGTTGTTTAAATTTGAGCATGTTTTAGAGTTAGCATATTAAGTGTTTGTGAAAATGCTTATGTGATTCTTTGCATGATTCTTGTTTTATATCTTAGTGAGCATGTTTTAGATTTGGTATATTAGGTGTTTGTGAAAATGCTTGTGTGATTTTTGTGTTATGACTTAGTTTTTCATACTAGCATACCAAGTGTTTGTGAAAATGCCATGCTTGTTGAAGCTTGGGGCCATTTGGCTACTCCATGTGTTTTGCATTGTGTGTTGTATTTTTGTCATGCTAGTTGTTAGGTTTTTGCATTTGCATGATATTTGGTTGGATTTTTGAATTAAGCATGCCTTGTGTTTGTGAAAATGCCATGCATGTCTTAGGTCTAGGTTGCATTTATTGCCATGCAAGTTCATGTTAGGTCTAGGCCATATTATTTATGTCATGCATTTTCCTTACATTTAGGTTTAGATCCATGCATTTCATGCATTATGTTTGCTGCATTGTTTCATGCATTTCATGACCATGCCACTTGAATAATGACTTGAGCCAATTAATGGTTCAAGGTCATGCTCTCTTGAGCACACTTGTGGAAAATTAAGTTTGTCAAGTTGATTATTCTACCTTTGTGATTTTTTTACTTAGCCAATTTTTATCTAACTTTCAAAAAGTCTTAGCTATTGTTTGGAAATCATTTTATGAGTTTCAAATATTTTTACTTTGATTTTTAAATGATTTTATCAAAGACAAAAAAATGTGCTAACAAAGCAGTTTTTTCTCCTCCAAAAACTCGTACATCTCTGATTTTTCTGAGAATTCATCTTTGATCAGAAAATTAAGCTGATTTTTTATCGTGTAGTTTTCCATGTCCTGAGTCTCCAGTAATTTTTTGAGAATTGTTGGAATTTTTAAAAATAGGGTAAAAAATCGTGGATTAAAACTGGACAGTGGAGTCAGAATTGAATTTAAAGAAAAACAAAGCAGTTTTTTTTCTCCTCCAAAAACTCGTACATCTCTGATTTTTCTGGGAATTCATCTTTGATCAGAAAATTAATCCTATTTTTTATCGTGTAGTTTTACATGTCCTGAGTCTCCAGTAATTTTTTCAGAATTTTTGGAATTTTTAAAAATAGGGTAAAAAATCATGGATTAAAACTGGACAGTGGAGTCATAATTGAATTTAAAGAAAAACAAAGCAGTTTTTTCTCCTCCAAAAACTCGTACATCTCTGATTTTTCTGGGAATTCATCTTTGATCAGAAAATTAAGCTGATTTTTTATCGTGTAGTTTTACATGTCCTGAGTCTCCAGTAAATGTTTTAGAATTTTTGGAATTTTTTAAAATAGGGTAAAAAATCGTGGATTAAAACTGGACAGTGGAGTCAGAATTGAATCTAAAGAAAAAACCAATTTTCTGTTTTGGTTAATTTACTTAGAGTGGGCTGATTAGGAGGGTTAGCTACTGACTTAGGGTAGTTTCTAAGCCTTTTTAAACTCTAAAAATGGTTTTTCAAGTCCCGGGTTAAGGGTAGTCAAGTCCGGATTTTTAAACTTAGGAAATTAGAGCCATTTTAAAGAAATTAGCCCAGTTTTTATTTTTAATTCAAGCTTTTCAAAATTGTTTTCAAACAATCACAAAGTATTTTGGTTTTAGAATATTTAATTTGACATATTTTCCTAAGGTAGCCGGATATCTTTTCAGATATACGGATTTCCTTAATTAAAGGAAAAAATACATTTCATGCATTGCATTTTTATATTCATGCATTTTATATAATATGTGATTCTTGCTATAATAATTTCTATGATATTGTTGTTATTTTGATTTATATTTTTTGATGTTACATGGTTTATTATATGGTTTCGAATATTTCATGATATCCTATGCTTTTATTTAGTTATCTTTATTTAGCATATACATATTCATTTATTTTAAATGTTTCCAAAAAAGGATAATGGTTTTCAATAAAAAAAAATATAAAGATATTCCCGAGTTAAAATAATTCATGAGTTCTCTACCGGGTTTGCTGGAGGGAATATCATCAATTATCATTAATAAAGGAATATCTTTCTTTCAAAAAAGAGAATGATTCGGAAAGTTTTCCAAAACTAACAAAATTTTTTATATTTTGCCAGTTTGTTGGGGAATATAGGAAAATTTTGAATTTATAAATTCCGGATCATTTTCAATAAAAAAATGGAATTATTTTTCTTTAAATTGGGAATTAATTTGAAATACTGAATTTAAAACCAACTTTTACCGAGACTTGAGATAACACACGATTAATAAGGTACCGATTTATACGGGCGTTGTGGGGGTGCTAATCCTTCCCCACACGTAACCGACTCCCGAACCCGCTTTTTGATTTCTCTGGTTTAAAACGCAGACTTGAAATTGGTTTTTAAAATGTTTTAATTAATTTTTAAAATATTTTATTAAACCGGTTTTAATAGGTGGCCGATCACACCTAGCTAAAAAAGATTGGTGGCGACTCCATGTCTTTTTTAAGGTCATTTTCAAAACCTTCATTTTTCTAGAGGAATTAAGTCGACTTTTCCTCGATTTTTTTTAATGTCACGCCTAACGAATAATAAAGTCTTGCGATGAGAGACGTCGTTATTTTTTTTTTTTAGGTTGCGACAACAAACTAAGGAAAGATTGGGGTAACAGAGCTTGTTGTTATCTACGGTTGTTAACTTTGATAGTTGGTTGATATTGATAGATCTGAAATTGATTCTTAATGATGTCTAGTGGTGGAGAATGAAACCTTAACCATATTTTTCATATTTGATTCTTCTTACTTACTTGTTTTCTTACTTTTCTAGATTGCTTATTTTTAAAAATATATTTATTTTTATTGGCTGGTTATACCGCCTAATTTGTATATTAACTTTGTTTTATTTTTATTGGCTGGTTATACCGCCTAATTTAGTATATATATTTTTATTGGCTGGTTATACCGCCTAATTTAGTATATATATTTTTATTGGCTGGTTATACCGCCTTGCATCTTATTCTTATTATTTACTTTAGTTTAAATCTGGCTTCAAAAACTCCTTTTCTTTTATTGTTTTCTTTGAACGTAAGTTATAAACTAATAACTCATAGATTAAAACCCAATCCCTGAGGACTCGACCCTTGCTAATCATTATACTTACAATTGATCTTTTTAGTGCAAGGTTAAATAAGATACACTCTTTTGGGTGCATCAGTAGCCAAATGGCCCCAAGCTCCAACAAGCATGGCATTTTCACAAACACTTGGTATGCTAGCATGAAAAACTAAGTCATAACACAAAAATCACACAAGCATTTTCACAAACACCTAATATACCAAATCTAAAACATGCTCACTAAGATATAAAACAAGAATCATGCAAAGAATCACACAAGCATTTTCACAAACACTTAATATGCTAACTCTAAAACATGCTCAAATTTAAACAACATGAAAACAGAAAATTAAAAATGCAAAAACATGATATCTAAGACATAAATGGCAACAAACAAAGCAACCAAATTAAATATAACTTAAGAACATGAAATAACATAATATTTAAAACATCAAAAATAAAGAAAATAGCATAAACAATATGGTAAAATGAATAAAAAACAACAACTTAAAATAAATAATGTAGGCCATTTGGCCATGGTGAGTTTATTGTAAAAACAAAATGTAAGAAAAATATACTTAAGAAAGGAAATGAAGGAAGAACAAGAAACATTATTTTAAAATGAAAACTCACCAAGTAGCTTTTGAACGGATTAAGCTATAAACCCTCAGAGTAGCTTTTGAACGGATTAAGCTACAAACCCTCTCACAAGTAGCTTTTGAACGGATTAAGCTATAAACCCTCAGAGTAGCTTTTGAACGGATTAAGCTACAAACCCTCAGAGTAGCTTTTGAACGGATTAAGCTACAAACCCTCTCAACAAAAACACTATGACTCACCACCCGGATAATCCTAATACAAGTGTATAAACTATCTCACAAGGGGTAGTGGGTGATCTCAACCAAAGGCCAAGACTCCTTATTTATAAGGTGAGCACCTCCTTGGCTTGACATTACAAAAGGATGTGGGATTGGGACTTAGGCTCAAAAATGAAAATCTCTAACTTAACTCTTGATTTTTAATCACTTGATTGAAAAAATCCTAAGCTTCCTCCTTCCTTTGGGCTTGGGCAGGCCAGCACTTCTCTTTTCCAGCCCAGCTCTGATTTTTGAAAGGCCCAAAGAAGCCCTTTTCGGTTGCTTGGGTGAAACGACCATTTTGCCCCCCGGATGCAAAATAAATATCAAACGGGCTCCAAATTCAATTTTTCTTTTTTTAATACTTCCAAAATAATAAAATATTGAGTTCTGGAAGTTTTCAAAATTATCCGAGTCCGTTTGCTATTTATTTGGATTTTTTCTTCCCAAAATGTCCTTTTATGCCCCTACTTTTTACCATTTTTTAAACGAGCTCCAAATCAAGATTTTTCTTCACCAATCTCTTCAAAATAATTAAAAAGTGTGATCTGGAAGTTTTCATAATTTTTGGAGCTCATTTGGTATTTTTTGGGGATTTATCGGCTTGAATTACTACATAGGAGGCCCGAGATTTGGCCATTTTGCAAACGAACTCGGAATCAAGATTTTCTTTCGCCAATCTCTTTCAAATGATTTAAGAATGAGATTGACAAATTTTCCATAATTTTCGGAGTCCATTTGCTATTTTTCCCAAATTTTTCCAATTTTGCCCTTTAACCTCCGAAACCCGGTTTTGCTCAAAACAAGTCCGATTTTCAGATTTTCTTCAATCTGAGCCTTGGGCAATCCTTTTTAATCATTCCTCATCCATTGGGGGGCTTTGGTCTTACCAAGTCGGGCCATTTCTGTGATTCTTCCCGATTTCACCGAAATCCACTAAAAACCCTAATTCTCGGTTTTCTCCCGGATTGACTTTTCTTTCGATTTTTCTTGCAAGTGACTTCTCCATTACCCGTATTCAGTGCTTATCTTTCATTTGGAACCTTCAATTTCGACCAGTTTGATCATTTAAGCACTTTTCCCCAAATTTCTCGGATTAGGGTTTCTTTTCTACTGAATCTTCAAATCCCAACTTCCGAACTCCATATCTTTCAATGTAGACCTCGGATTATCAAAATTCTTTCTCCATTTTTCAATTGAACTCAAAATCTTGATTTTGAAAGTGGGTTGACTTTTTTAGTAGTTGACTTTCTGGGGTTGACTTTTTCGGGGTTGACTTTTTTTCAAGTTTGACTTTTTGTGCTCGCCCTCTTAAACTAAGTCTCGGAGTACCACCTGCAGGATGAAAACAGTCTATTTATACTCTGAAACATCAATATAGGAAGAAAACATACCTGTTTAGTGGCCCGGACAAAATTAGGTGTCTACAGCTGCCCCTCTTTGGCTATTGCTGAGAATCAAGAATCAGGCAAAGATAAACCAACACTAATTTTGTACGGTCAGTGAAATCACATGGAAAGGTAAGGGGTTTTCTTTTTCATTTCTTCATTCATTTTTGCATTTTGCATTTTTCATTTTCTTTTTTCATTTTCTATTTTTTTCATTTTTTCTCTTTTTTCTTTTTTCTTTTTTCTTTTTTTTTTTTCAATTTTTTTTTTTTGAAAACAGTAAATTGAAGATTTGTCCTTAAATTGAATTCCCTGCCTAAACAAGGCTCGATTCGTCTTAAGGAAACGAATTCGATTTGCAAGAAAAGAAATGACCTCGACGATGGTCTCGGGGCCTTAACCTGTCTTGTTCTCAGCTGTGTTTAAAATTCTGGATATCTCCTCCAGAAGCTTCGGCTATCACCACCGAAGTCTTGCTCATTTTTTTTTAATGTAAAAATTCTGGGTATCACCTCCAGAAGCTTCAGCTATCACCACCGAAGACTTTCTATCTTTTCAAAGGATTTTAAAACTCTGGATATCTCCACCAGAGGCTTCAGCTATCACCACCGAAGTCTTGCTCATTTTTAAAACTGTAAAATTCTGGGTATCATCTCCAGAAGCTTCAGCTATCACCACCGAAGACTTTCTACCTTTTCAAAGGACTTTAAAAAAAACTCTGGATATCTCCACCAGAGGCTTCAGCTATCACCACCGAAGACTTGTTCATAAATAAAAAAAGTACCTCGACGATGATTTCGGGGCTCGACTCGCCTTAAGAAAACGAAATCGATTATACCTGAAAGCTTTAAGAGATGATGCAAATGCTTCATGATGCAAATGCAAATGTCTTTTGTTGATGCAAACGCTTCTTGATGTAGATGCAAATGACTTAGATTGGTGCAAATGTCTTTGATGCAAATTTAAATGACTTGATTTGATGCAAACTTTCTTGATGCAGATTTAACTAACTTAGATTGATGCAAATGCTTCTTGATGTAGATGCACATGTTGAAAAAAAATTCTGGATAACTCTTTCAAAAGAAGATTTCTCATTTTTCAAAATTATAAAACCCTGGATATCTCCACCAGAGGCTTCAGCTATCACCACCGAAGACTTCTTCATTTTTAAAACTGTAAAATTCTGGATATCTCCACCAGAAGCTTTGGCTATCACCACCAAAGACTTGCTCAATATAAAATTCTAGATAACTCATCTAGAAGAAGATTTCTCATGTTTCAAAATTATAAAACCCTGGATATCTCCACCAGAGGCTTCAGCTATCACCACCGAAGACTTATTCACTTTTAAAACTGCAAAATTCTGGATATCACCACCAGAAGCTTTGGCTATCACCACCAAAGACTTGGTCATTGTAAAATTCTGGGTAACTCCTTCAGAATAAAATTTCTCATTTTTCAAAATTATAAAACCCTGGATATCTCCACCAGAGGCTTCAGCTATCACCACCGAAGACTTGTTCACTTTTAAAACTGTAAAATTCTGGATATCCCCACCAGAAGCTTTGGCTATCACCACCAAAGACTTGCTTATTGTAAAATTCTGGATATCCCCACCAGAAGAAAATTTCTCATTTTTCAAAATTATAAAACTCTGGATATCTCCACCAGAGGCTTCAGCTATCACCACCGAAGACTTGTTCACTTTTTAAAAACTGTAAAATTCTGGATATCCCCACCAGAAGCTTTGAGAAATGATGCAGATGCACATGTCTTTTAACAAGGTGCTCATGCTTCATGGTGCAAATGTAAAATATTTCTTACTGCAAATGCAAATGGCCTGGATTGATGCCCATGTTTCATGATGCAGATGCCCCTATTAATTGTGTTCATGTAACTGGTTTATGAATGGTGTAACTACAATTACCACACAATAATGAAAATGCAATGATTCTAGAAATGATGCAATTGCTTGAGATGACACAAATGCGAATTCCATGAAGAATGTAAATGTAAAGGTAAAATGCAGATGCTTATGGAATAATGCCAATGCAAATACCCATGAATGATGCAAATGCTTGCCGACACTGTGCATATGCAAAAGCTCGATAAAGAGATGAGTACTCATGAGTGATGCAAATGCCCCCGGTTGTTTTTCTAGACTTTGGCTTAGCCTCTCAAATTCATTTTTCCTCTTCAAATCAGAGTATATCTTCAATTCATTTTGGCTATTCTCTTTGCCCCAACAGTTTTCAAACTTTCATCAACAGAGATCTGAACTGGGTTCGATATCTTCTTCTCATATCTGGAAGTCAGGACCTATCCTGGCAGTTCTATATCTTTGGGTTAGAAAATTCCTTGTCTCATGTCAACATCAAAAATGGGTATTTCAAAAATATTTTTATTTTCCCTTTTTGAAAAACAATTTTGCTTATTTAAGGAAAACTTCTAAGCCAAAATTTTTAACTCCACAATGTATGATGTACAAATCTTTTGATGACTGATGATCACTGTTAGAAAATTCTCTAAGTATTAATCTGGGTTTTTTCAACTGGGATTGGCAAGGCTTGGTATAACAAGATTCTGGCTTTTCCAGGAAAACTTCACAACAAAAATGTATGTCCTTTCTAGGCTCACAAATGGAACAGGTTTTATAAATCATGAATTCATTGAGAACCAAGCAAATTCAACATTCTTTTAGTTTCCATATCAAGGCTTTTTGACAAGCGTCAAGATTGGCTGGGATGTTTAAATCGGAAAGTTTGATCTTGGAGGAAAAAAGTTTCAGTTTTTTGAAGACAATCCTCCGAATGAGAGCTGACAATTTGGGGGGTTCAGGAATTCCTAGATGTTCCTCGATGACCACCTTTTTTTAAGATGACCTTCTTTTTTTTTTTTTTTTTGGGTATCGGCATAGATAGTATCGAAAATTTCCAAATTTACTCTAGACCGCCCGTTTTTAGGTTTTCGCCCTAGAGTCCTATTCTTTCCATTTTTTTTTTCATTTTTACCATACACTTGAGAATTCTAAATTCTTTCTTAGTGAAATGATAATTCGATGAAATGGGATAAAATCTGAGGAAAAACCTTTCAAATTAAATATTCATGCTTGATCAAAATGGACTTTTAAAGCACGTAACGTAGGTCATGGCTTAGGGTTCAGAAAGAAAGGATAAATAGGCCCAAAATATGTGTTTGAGGGTAATCAGATCAAGGATCTATTTTTTTTAGGAGGATTCTCTTTGAAGCATTTGTTCTTTCTTGGACATTTCTTTCCTTTTGACTTTGCTTTTTTTTCTTCTTTGCTTTTGGCTTTCAATTTGCCATATCTTTCACACATTTTTCCTTTTTTTCTTTTTTCATTTTGCCCCCATTCTTTTTCAACGGAGTGAGCCCGTCTTTATTCGGGGCTCCATTTGCTTTGCATCTGTCTTTGAGCTAGGACACATTTCTCAATGATCTTTAAAAAAATCTTTCCTTGCATTTGCCCCCTAGTGTAGAGGGTGATCCTTGATCAAGGTTCAAACAAGAAAGAATTCTTTTGGCTCAAAAGGGGTGACTATGGATGATTTCTTTTTTGTGTGAAGGGATATGAAAGATGGCCATTCCTCATGTCAAGCACGAATATTCACTTTGAAAAGCAATCCCCAGGGGAAATAGATATTCAGAATTTCATTTTGCACTTTGGAATCATCCGAATTCTCATATGCATGATATCACAAATTTTTTCATTTTTCATTTTTCATCGCATGCCCCAACGATTCATGCGTTTAGTCCATCCTTATTCACCATGTATCCATCATTTCCACATATGATGCCCCAATTTGATTAACCTTGAGAATTTGTATCAACGAGGAACATAGCAAGTCTAGGTCTATTTTGAAAAGGCTGAGTTTCCAATCTGAGTTCTTTGAAGAGACAAGGAAAATATGACCCAAAAACGGGTTTTCTTTGGGACAAGGGATAATCTAGTTTAATCATTGTGCCCCAGGATGTCAATCATGATGTTTGGGCAATTAGTGTTTTGTGGTTATTGGGAAAGGTCATGAATGGTTTTAGCACAATCTTGACACACACCAAATTATCAAAATCTAGACTCTTGAAAGAATGTCTCATTTGTTTGAATTTCAAGGAATTCGAAAATTTTCAAAAAGTTCATTCCTTTGTTTATAGGCTAGACTAGGATTTACATCCTTGCTTATTCTGCAATGACAATACTTCTATGAAGTCAAATCATTCATATCCCTTGAAGCATTAGGTCTTTCAAGTGCTCTTGGTTTAAGAGATTTAGGCTTAGGAAAACCTAAAGAGAATGGAGAAGGTATTGGGTCATTTGTAACACTGATCATCAATCTTCTTGAGACTATCCATCACTAAAAATTCCTTAATGCTTGTTTTTGCAAATTCAAGTTATTGTTGAAACACAACAAACACAAAGCATTTAAAATTCAAAATTTATTTAATTCATGTAGATGTTAACATGAGACAAGTGCTTTCATCATCACAGTGTATAGAACTACATGTGTCAAAAACCTAATATGATCATGCACAATGTTTCTTGTGACACTTGGCTTCCCCATCTTCAAAACTTATCGAACCAGCCTTGATGAGATCTCTGACCTTGTACTTCAAAGCGGGGCAGTTCTCTGTTGAGTGACCTTGATTGCCAGAATGATAACTACAACACTCATTAGCATCATACCAACTCGGATAAGAGGGCTTCAAAGACTCTAATTGCATGGGTGTTACAAGGTGATTCTGGATGAGTTGAGGTAGTAGCTCACTATATGTCACAGGAATCGGGTCAACCTGATTTATTTTTCGCTTTTTATGCCCCCTTCGATTATTCCCGAGGATGTTCGATTGATAGACAGATGTAAATTCTGGTGTAGTTGCAGTCATTGGTTGGTAGGGATAAAAACCTTGAGAGACATTGTTCAGGGTAGAGTTAAATGGCTGATACGAGGAGAATTGGGGAGATGGGGCAAAGTCTTCCACGACTTGGGTATCTTCCTTTTTATTTTCAGATGCCCTGTTCTTGGTATTGGATGTTCTTTCTCCTTCAATTTTCCCATCCTTGATAGCATTCTCAATCATCTCCCCTGAAATTACCATGTCCGAAAAATTCTTCATGGTGTTGCCGACAAGTCTATCGTAGTATGGGGCCTGTAGTGTATTCACAAAAAGGACAGTGGTTTCCTTCTGAGTTAAAGGTGGTTGTACTTGGACGACCAGGCTCATCCACCGTTGCGCATATTCTTTGAAGCTCTCAGTAGCTCTTTTCTTCATATTTTGCAATGTGAGACGGTCAGGCGCCATGTCGGTCATATGCTTGTACTGGTTTAGAAAAGCCCTAGCCAAATCATTCCAAGAGCGTATCTGGTCCTTGCTCAACTGACTATACCACCTAATTGCGGACCCGCTGAGGCTATCCTGAAAACAGTGAATCAAAAGCTTATCATTACCTATATGACTCGTCATCTTCCGGCAGAACATAGTGATGTGGGCTGATGGATCGGTCGTCCCGTCATATTTCACAAAGTCAGGGATCTTGAACTTAGGAGGAATGACTAAATCGAGGACCAAGCATCGTTCTTTCGTCTCCACACTCCCGAATACATCTGTTCTTTCTATTGCCCGGAGCCTTTCATCTAACAACTGATATTTCCCTTGGGAATCTGCCAACTCAACCTCATTTACTGCAACCCTTTTCAACTTTGCCTGTTCAGCTAGATCATCTGAGTTTAGGACATTGACGAGGTTAACAGTGTTCTGGGCATCACTTATTATGACCTCATCCTGGCCCTTTTGTGCCTCTAACCCTTCTCTGGCGATAACGTTTTCGGTGTATCCTTTTCCTTTGATTACGGCAGACATCAGCTCCATCAATTTAGTCATCTGACCTTTAGATTCTGCTTGAGATTTTGCTAGCTGTTCTCGCAATTCTCTCTGTTCCCTTTCCATTTTTTCCATTCGGGCAACATGTTCATCCTCCATAGCACCAGCCTGTATTAAAAGTGTACTCAGTACTTCTTCTGATTTGAAATGGAAATTCTTTCAAAGACTCCTAAAGCCAAGCCAACTTCTATTCTATTTTCCCCAAAATGTATGTCATGATGAATGAGCCATGAATGCAATTTGATGCATGTGAAGCCTAAACAATATGATGTATGGACATGTATAATGGAAACATGCTGACCATATATGTAATAAATGCAATCACAATGCCAACATGTTGCAAACAAAGAATAAACAAATCAACACATGGATATATGCAATGACTGATCATGTGCATTTCAGCATATTTCCCAATGAATGTTCATATGTTCTATGAATGCAACATGGTGTCAATTATGATACATGCAAACAATGAATGATTGATACAGAGTATATACAAAGAAAATCATACTAACCATGTGTGTCATGAATGTGACCTAATGCTAATCATGATGTATGTAATAAGCAAATTAATGCATAGATATATACAGAAAAATCATGCTGATTACGAATGCATGAATACAACCTGACAAATAATTGATGGGATGCAAAATGCAAAGGGGGAGATATCACGGAGGAAATAAGAATCGGAGGAACTTAATCATCAACCTCTCATTAATTTGAAACATAATCAATTCATTCCCACATCAACATTCACAATGGTATAAACCATGTTTTACAAAATTTGAACAGTTGTTAAGACTGTCCTTACAAGCACTTTATTCTTCCTAACATCCTAAGGCTATAAGAGCCGGCTACTGAAAAAGTGAAATCCTATTACATCATATAAGACCGAAGTCTTTCCACCTCAATGATGTAAATCTCCCAATCCTAATGACGCTTTCCTAGTCCTCTATCAATCAGTGTCGTGGGATCCAACCACTTGGCATTTATAAGAGTTTGCACTTTCTTGTTGAATGCCATACAGTCTTCAATGTTATGGCCAACAATTCCACAATGATAATCACATTTTGCATTTGGATTATACCACCTTGGATATGGTGGTAACAGGGGTTTCAATGGGACACAGGCAACCATGTGATTTTGGATCAGTGTAGGGAGGAGCTCTTGGTAGCTGATTGGAATGGGATCAAAAGGCATTTGGGTCTTATCCTGGGGTCGTTTCTTAGTTACACATGGCCTAGGAGTTGGGGCACTTAGTGGTGGCACTAAGGTCCGAACCAGAGTGTTTACATGGAGATGTGGCGGAACAGCATGGTGAGGGTATGGATTCGGATACGGGGCCTTTGGAGGTTGTACATAGCTCGAGGTTCCTATCCCAGATGCTGGATAAGGTGGTTGATGAGGGAAATAGTATGAACTGGTAGTTGTTGGTGATGGAGTGGGATTCAGGAATCCCGTAGTGGTCATCCCAATGGACGATTGGACCATGGTAGGGTGGGGATACTGGCTTGGACCTCGAACAGTTTGCAGGTATGGTACAGGATCCAAGGTTTCTATCTTTGGTATCAGGCTCTCAGGTTTAATCATTTTCACGATTTTGTCCATAATTTCATCAGGATTGCAACCTTTGTGGCATTGACAAGCGCAGGATCCAGCAAGGATTATGTGTTCTGGGCCTAATGGTTTTGGTTGATCCGAAGATGATGCGAAGCCCTGAGAAAGTTCACCTTTACTGTTACCCATATCCTCAACCATTTTCAGCAATTTGGCAAGTTGTTCCTTCACCTTTCGGATTTCATGTCCATATTCCTCTTGATTGCGTTCCAAAGCACCCAATCGTTCCTCCGATTCATTCCTCATATCTCGAATCCCTTTCATGCAAATGAAAATGTCATGAGATTAGGAATACAATTATGAATGTACATGCTCTATTCCTATGTGCATGAATAAACTGATGATTAATACATGAACATATATAGAGAAATTATGATGACTATGTATGCTATGGATGCAATCTAATGCCAGGTATATACAGATAATGACTGTGCATGTCATAAACGTATCTTACAATGAATGACCATGCATGCTATGACTATAATATGATGTCAAAATGATACATGCAAAAATAAATGAATTAACACAAAGGTATATACAAAGAAATCAATGATTACACGAAATTGGTGGGACTATTCAAAAATCTCATTATGCAGGATTTGCCTCCAATTTTTTTTTTTTTTGATTTTTTTTTTGATAAACCAATCACATCATTTTCAAAAGAATTTCAGGGTGGATCTTACTATGGTACAATATGCAAATGCTCATGTGACACTACCGGTTTTATGAAATCATCAAATTCAATTACCAACTGTTTATTGCAAAGAATGAGATCAATAATACAACCAAAAATGTACATGCTTTATTTACACATGCATGAAATGTGCCACATGCAAAAATGCTTGAAAAAGGATTTTTTTTTTTTAAAAAAAAAAACAGCTAATGAACATCTGCCCCAGCAATATCTGCTTATTTAGGCATCACGATGCCTTCGAGGCGGAGTATCACATTTATTACGGGCGATGTACGTACATCGTTGCCCGATCTACCACACTTATTCGGAGTGTAAAACAGGTAACAAAAAGTTTAGAAATGTCCCTCCATGTGTTCCTATTTTCGGTATATCTAACGGAAATTCGGGATGGCTTCGCCTAGGTTCACTATATGAAGGTGAATCGGTTCTAAGGCCCCGAATTGTTCCTCACTGTCGCCGGTGAAGGCTAGTAAGGCACCCCGATAAAAGCGGGTTCAATTCGTTAGAGTATATTTTCCTATGCCCGTACGGAGGATTATCACGAAGGCATTAGGTACTTTATACTCCGAAAGTGTTTCACTAGCCCATACGGAGGATCAATCACGAAGGCTTAGTTACTTTACTTCCACTTAAAAGGACGGAACCCGGGTAGAAGATTCATGTTATGCAAATGCACGTGTAGTGTGTGTGGAGAAACAAAACAAACCTGTCACCACCTATTCTACAAACCTTATTCTAAATGTCCTAACAATTAAAACATTCAAGAATAGTGTAACGCATTAACCGACAAGCAGTTATAATATTCAACCTTAAATAGCTAGAGAACAATAATAAAATGCATGCACATGAGTATGAACATATTTAAAAATATTTTATTATATTCAAAATTCTCCTTATAAACAAAAATATGGGAATTAAAATTAAATACCAATAAAACCAACAAAACCGAGACTTTGATAACACACGACTAATTCTAGGCCTGACTCTCTAATATTCCCCAGCGGAGTCGCCAAGCTGTCGCAACCTAAAAAAATAACGACGAGTCTTATCGCAAGACTTTTATTATTCGTTAAGCGTGACATTTTAAAAAAAAACCGAGGAAAAGTCGACTTAATTCCTCTAGAAATGATGGTTTTGAAAATGACCTTAAAAAAGACATGGAGTCGCCACCAATCTTTTTTAGCTAGGTGTGATCGGCCACCTATTAAAACCGGTTTTATAAAATATTTTAAAAATTAATTAAAACATTTTAAAAACCAATTTCAAGTCTGCGTTTTAAACCAGAGAAATCAAAGAAGCGGGTTCGGGAGTCGGTTACGTGCGGGGAAGGATTAGCACCCCCACAACGCCCGTATAAATCGGTACCTTATTAATCGTGTGTTATCTCAAGTCTTGGTAAAAGTTGGTTTTAAATTTAGTATTTCAAATTAATTCCCAATTTAAAGAAAAATAATTCCATTTTTTATTGAAAATGATCCGGAATTTATAAATTCAAAATTTTCCTATATTCCCCAACAAACGTGGCAAAATATAGAAATTTTTATTAGTTTTGGAAAACTTTCCGAATCATTCTCTTTTTTTTTTTGAAAGAAAGATATTCCTTTATTAATGATAATTGATGAAATTCCCTCCAGCAAACCCGGTAGAGAACTCATGAATTATTTTAACTCGGGAATATCTTTATATTTTTTTTATTGAAAACCATTATCTTTTTTTGAAAACATTTAAAAGAAATGAATATGTATATGCATGACATAAATAAAATGACATAGCAAAATCTAAATAATATAATACAACCTAAATGACATGACAAGTATGAATGGTATGGCATATAATTTAAATGACATGGAATAAAATAATGCTATCATATAATGTGCATGAAAATAAAAATGCAATGCATGAAATGTATTTTTTCCTTTAATTAAGGAAATCCGTATATCTAACAAGATATCCGGCTACCTTAGGAAAATATGTCAAATTAAATATTCTAAAACCAAAATACTTTGTGATTGTTTGAAAACAATTTTGAGAAGCTTGAATAAGAAAATAAAAACTGGGCTAAAATTTTTTAAAATGGCTCTAATTTCCTAAGTTTAAAAAATCGGGACTTGGCTACCCTTAACCCGGGACTTGAAAAACCATTTTTAGAGTTTAAAAAGGCTTAGAAATTACCCTAAGTCAGTAGCTAACCCTCCTAATCAGCCCACTCTAAGTAAGTTAACCAAAACAGAAAATTGGTTTTTCTTTAAATTCAATTCTGACTCCACTAACCAGTTTTAATCCACGATTTTTTATCCTATTTTTAAAAATTCCAAAAATTCTGAAAAAAATACTGGAGACTCAGAACATGTAAAACTACACGATAAAAAATCGTCTTAATTTTTTGATCAAATATGAATTCCCAGAAAAACCAGAGATGTACGAGTTTTTGGAGGAGAAAAAAAACTGCTTTGTTTTTCTTTAAATTCAATTCTGACACCACTGTCCAGTTTTAATCCACGATTTTTTAACCTATTTTTAAAAATTCCAAACATTCTGAAAAAATTATTGGAGACTCAGGACATGTAAAAATACACGAGAAAAAATCGGCTTAATTTTGTGATCAAAGATGAATTCCCAGAAAAATCGGAGATGTACGTATTTTGGGTGGAAAAAAAAAAACTGCTTTGTTTTTCTTTAAAATCAATTCTGACTCCACTGTCCAGTTTTAATCCACGATTTTTTACCCTATTTTTAAAAATTCCAAAAATTCTAAAAAAAATACTGGAGACTCAGGACATGTAAAAATACGCGAGAAAAAATCAACTTAATTTTCTGATCAAAGATGAATTCCCAGAAAAATCGAAGATGTACGAGTTTTTGGAGGAAAAAAAAACTGCTTTGTTTTTCTTTAAATTCAATTCTGACTCCACTGTCCAGTTTTAATCCATGATTTTTTACCCTATTTTTAAAAATTCCAAAAATTCTGAAAAAAATATTGGAGACTCAGGACATGTAAAACTACACGAGAAAAAATCGGCTTAAGTTTTTGATCAAAGATGAATTCCCAGAAAAATCAGAGATGTACGAGTTTTGGGTGGAAAAAAAACTGCTTTGCCAACACATTTTTTTTGTCTTTGATAAAATCATTTAAAAATAAAAATAAAAATATTTGAAACTCATAAAATGACTTGAAAGCAGTAGCTAGGACTTTTTGAAAGTTAGATAAAAATTGGCTAAGTAAAAAAAATCACAAAGGTAGAATAATCAATTTGACAAACTTAATTTTCCACAAGTGTGCTCAAGAGAGCATGACTTTGAACCATTAATTGGCTCAAGTCATTATTCAAGTGGCATGAACATGAAATGCATGAAACAATGCAGCAAACATAATGCATGAAATGCATGGATCTAAACCTAAATGTAAGGAAAATGCATGACATAAATAATATGGCCTAGACCTAACATGAACTTGCATGGCATTTAATGTAACCTAGACCTAAGACATGCATGGCATTTTCACAAACACAAGGCATGCTTAATTCAAAAATCCAACCAAATATCATGCAAATGCAAAAACCTAACAACTAGCATGACAAAAATACAACACACAATGCAAAACACATGTAGTAGCCAAATGGCCCCAAGCTTCACAAATCGGAGATGTACGAGTTTTTGGGTGGAAAAAAAAACTGCTTTGCCAACACATTTTTTGTCTTTGATAAAATCATTTAAAAATCAAAATAAAAATATTTGAAACTCGTAGAATGACTTGCAAACAATAGCTAAGACTTTTTGAAAGTTAGATAAAAATTGGCTAAATAAAAAAAAAATCACAAAGGTAGAATAATCAATTTGACAAACTTAATTTTCCACAAGTGTGCTCAAGAGAGCATGACCTTGAACCATTAATTGGCTCAAGTCATAATTCGAGTGGCATGAACATGAAATGCATGAAACAATGCAGCAAACATAATGCATGAAATGCATGGATCTAAACCTAAATGTAAGGAAAATGCATGACATAAATAATATGGCCTAGACCTAACATGAACTTGCATGGCATTTAATGTAACCTAAACCTAAGACATGCATGGCATTTTCACAAACACAAGGCATGCTTAATTCAAAAATCCAACCAAATATCATGCAAATGCAAAAACCTAACAACTAGCATGACAAAAATACAACACACAATGCAAAACACATGGAGTAGCCAAATGGCCCCAAGCTCCAACAAGCATGGCATTTTCACAAACACTTGGTATGCTAGCATGAAAAACTAAGTCATAACACAAAAATCACACAAGCATTTTCACAAACACCTAATATACCAAATCTAAAACATGCTCACTAAGATATAAAACAAGAATCATGCAAAGAATCACACAAGCATTTTCACAAACACTTAATATGCTAACTCTAAAACATGCTCAAATTTAAACAACATGAAAACAGAAAATTAAAAATGCAAAAACATGATATCTAAGACATAAATGGCAACAAACAAAGCAACCAAATTAAATATAACTTAAGAACATGAAATAACATAATATTTAAAACATCAAAAATAAAGAAAATAGCATAAACAATATGGTAAAATGAATCAAAAACAACAACTTAAAATAAATAATGTAGGCCATTTGGCCATGGTGAGTTTATTGTAAAAACAAAATGTAAGAAAAATATACTTAAGAAAGGAAATGAAGGAAGAACAAGAAACATTATTTTAAAATGAAAACTCACCAAGTAGCTTTTGAACGGATTAAGCTATAAACCCTCAGAGTAGCTTTTGAACGGATTAAGCTACAAACCCTCTCACAAGTAGCTTTTGAACGGATTAAGCTATAAACCCTCAGAGTAGCTTTTGAACGGATTAAGCTACAAACCCTCAGAGTAGCTTTTGAACGGATTAAGCTACAAACCCTCTCAACAAAAACACTATGACTCACCACCCGGATAATCCTAATACAAGTGTATAAACTATCTCACAAGGGGTAGTGGGTGATCTCAACCAAAGGCCAAGACTCCTTATTTATAAGGTGAGCACCTCCTTGGCTTGACATTACAAAAGGATGTGGGATTGGGACTTAGGCTCAAAAATGAAAATCTCTAACTTAACTCTTGATTTTTAATCACTTGATTGAAAAAATCCTAAGCTTCCTCCTTCCTTTGGGCTTGGGCAGGCCAGCACTTCTCTTTTCCAGCCCAGCTCTGATTTTTGAAAGGCCCAAAGAAGCCCTTTTCGGTTGCTTGGGTGAAACGACCATTTTGCCCCCCGGATGCAAAATAAATATCAAACGGGCTCCAAATTCAATTTTTCTTTTTTTAATACTTCCAAAATAATAAAATATTGATTTCTGGAAGTTTTCAAAATTATCCGAGTCCGTTTGCTATTTATTTGGATTTTTTCTTCCCAAAATGTCCTTTTATGCCCTTACTTTTTACCATTTTTTAAACGAGCTCCAAATCAAGATTTTTCTTCACCAATCTCTTCAAAATAATTAAAAAGTGTGATCTGGAAGTTTTCATAATTTTTGGAGCTCATTTGGTATTTTTTGGGGATTTATCGGCTTGAATTGCTGCATAGGAGGCCCGGGATTTGGCCATTTTGCAAACGAACTCGGAATCAAGATTTTCTTTCGCCAATCTCTTTCAAATGATTTAAGAATGAGATTGACAAATTTTCCATAATTTTCGGAGTCCATTTGCTATTTTTCCCAAATTTTTCCAATTTTGCCCTTTAACCTCCGAAACCCGGTTTTGCTCAAAACAAGTCCGATTTTCAGATTTTCTTCAATCTGAGCCTTGGGCCATCCTTTTTAATCATTCCTCATCCATTGGGGGGCTTTGGTCTTACCAAGTCGGGCCATTTCTGTGATTCTTCCCGATTTCACCGAAATCCACTAAAAACCCTAATTCTCGGTTTTCTCCCGGATTGACTTTTCTTTCGGTTTTTCTTGCAAGTGACTTCTCCATTACCCGTAGTCAGTGCTTATCTTTCATTTGGAACCTTCAATTTCGACCAGTTTGATCATTTAAGCACTTTTCCCCAAATTTCTCGGATTAGGGTTTCTTTTCTACTGAATCTTCAAATCCCAACTTCCGAACTCCATATCTTTCAATGTAGACCTCGGATTATCAAAATTCTTTCTCCATTTTTCAATTGAACTCAAAATCTTGATTTTGAAAGTGGGTTGACTTTTTTAGTAGTTGACTTTCTGGGGTTGACTTTTCGGGGTTGACTTTTTTTCAAGTTTGACTTTTTGTGCTCGCCCTCTTAAACTAAGTCTCGGAGTACCACCTGCAGGATGAAAACAGTCTTTTTATACTCTGAAACATCAATATAGGAAGAAAACATACCTGTTTAGTAGCCCGGACAAAATTAGGTGTCTACAGTATTTATATTTACACTGCTAATAAAAAAAAAAAGAGATACAACACGCATTCACGAATTATCAGGTCTAAAATTAACTTGATTATAATCTTGACCAACTAAGTATTAAAGTCTTAATCCTATATTGCTAGGAACAAAGTCTTAATCCTAGTTTTAGAAAACGATAATAAACAATTGCAAAGAATAATAATGAATACAAAGAACATACGAAATTTATAGTGGCTCACTCTCAAAGTGAGAGCTACATCCACTTGTTGCTATTGCATATTTTTTATTATGATGAAGGATGAATACAAACGATTGACAATCTTTCCTATCATATATATATATATATATATATATATATATATATAATAAGGTACATGCTTACATTATAAATTTTGCTTATGTGTATATCTTCTTTCAATGACATATAAGACAAGCATGAATAAATTTATATATTATCTCATTAAATCTCAAAAAAAAATTTAAACAAATTTAACATTATCAATTCTCTATTATTTTTAACCGCGAGTATTTTTTCATTTTTGCACTATATCTTTTTAAGTGTTTTTTTACAGGTCTTGATTTTTAATTTTCTTGATTCTAGATTATCAACATTTATTATCCAATAATTAAATAAGTAAAACTATCCATTTAAAATCAAGATTAAATTTAAAAACTATAAAAAAAAAATCATGCATAATAATTGTTAACCAATAATTACCTTATCGGAAATAACAAAGTTCTTATATTTCACCGGAATTTGCAGAAAAGATAGAGATAGAATTACAAGCCCATTATCTTTAAAATTTAAACAAATTTGATAACATAGTATTCATTATTTTTAAAGTCTCAAAGCATATTATTTTACTCTGCCTCTTTCTTCACTTTTTTTGACATCTGCTTTTCTTTTTCTTTTTTTTCATGCGAAGTAAAAAGTTACAACAGACTATTATACTCAGGTTATGGATTATGCCATGAGACAGGTTTGTTTAAATTTTCTCAATGTAGTTTTCTATATTCTTCATAAATAACCAATTTTTTGTTGTATTCTTCTTTGTTAAAGGGAGTAGGAAACTAAGGATAAACTGTTATTTGTCTTTAGTTATTCACAAAGTATTTAAAAGGAGAAATTGCTGCTCACTTGAATAGAGAAGTTGTTTGCTGTAATTGGAAGCTGAAGTTGTTGTGCAAAGACTCAAGTGGAGGGCAGTCATCTCAATTCTTCTACATATAGACTGTAACGCATTCATTTACCAAGTTTGGAGAGAGAGGAACAATAGGCTCCAAAATCATGTTTATGAGATTGCATCTTTGGTGCTTGATCACATTAAAGATGTTGTTTGATGGAGGCTTGCTGGTTTGCATTATGTTACTCCTTATTCTGTTTTATAGGAATTTGTGTAACACATGGAGGCTATTATATGTTTGATTAATTTGTAACGCATTAAAGAGAGTTTCTTTCTATGACACTTAAGATAATGCAAAAATTTATTTATATTTTAACTTCAAATAAGATACCAAATTTTTATATTTTAATTTTGAAAATGTAACTTTTATAGTCAAAATAGAATGGATGATGAGATCTTTCAAAATTATTATAAATTTAAAAATGTTTTACTCATTAAATTTAATTTGTTTGATAAATTTACTAGTTTCAAAATCATACACATCCTTTTTATTTCCATTAATTTAATTATAATTTTTATAAAAAAATTAAATAATATAAATTGTGAAGTATTACTTTATGTTTTTATTTATAAAGCTATATATTGTGAAGTATTACTTTATTATTTTTCTTAAGATTTGATAACTTTTCTTTTTTAACTAAATTATATAAAACTAGTGATTTTATTTATTTAAAATCATTCGATAAAAAACTAGTTTGTGACACATGCGATGCATGTATTAATTTTATTTATTAAATATGTGTATGTATATACAAACTAATTAGTATTTTTTTAAAGTTATATCCAAGTCTTCAATATTTATAACATATATATAATTTATATATCCAAATGACATGTCATAAGAAAATTAAATGTCTTGAAAAAGTAACAAAATTTTAAATATATATATAAACAATATAATTGAGCAAGAAAAAATTGATAAAAATAAATAAAAGTTTTCATTGAATCAAGTTAAAAATTTCCACATCAAGTTTATGTGCAAAAATATATCATTTTTATTTCAATTTCAGTAAACAATATTTATTAACCTAATCATCACACACAGTTTTTCATAATAAGAGTAAGATGATGAAAGATTTCAAATTTGAGATTTTTCACTTAGAAGTTCACAATCTTCCCGCCTTATTTAAATTAAGACAAAGAATATTTAAGATGAAAACTTGGATGATATTGATTTATATAATTTTGATAATTGAATAATTGTTTGAATAAGATTATTTGATAAACAACTAAAATTTAGGCATTTTCATATGTGCTATATAGATAATTGATTGATTGCACAATGAGCTTTGGATGGTTATGAATAGGCAAAGTGTTTGTAAAAAATGTAACCTAAGAAATAAAAAAGCAACAAATTTTTATTAATAAAAATAAATAAAAGATAATAGGTTTTGGTATCAATGTGAACCTTTACTTTTTTTAAATTTAAGGTGTCAATAGATCATCAATTTTTTTTTCAGAATTTTATATATGTTTTTTGTCATGTCAAATATATTTAAAAATTATTTTAACATCATATCAAAATTAGATTCTATAAAAAAAAAAAAAAAAAACTATTCCCTTGCCAACTTTTTCCCCTCAAAACAATTGAATGAAAATTTAATTAAATCATAAAAATATTGGCATACATTCACTACTACAATTGTGCTCAAAATACTCCTAATATATGACAAAGATAAGAATATATTTTTTAAAGAAAAAATATATATTGTTGAATGATGAATGGAATCAACATATCTTTGTTTTTGTGATTTTGACTAAATTTCTATGCAAAAAATAAATAGTAAATGTGCATCAAAAGAAAAAGTGAATTGAAAACAAATAATTATTTTTTTTAATAAAAAAAATACACCTTTAAAATGAAAGTTGCAAATTGAAAAAAAAAAAAAAAAATTATATGGCACATACTATTTATAGGCATATTGGATGTCAATAATAATGAGTATAAATAATTTTAAATTGATTAGTATCTTTTGAATTTAAAAAATATATAATAATTGATATGTGTGTTTTTAAATTTTTAAAAAAAAATAAAATAATAAAATATTATGAAAAAATTTATGAATGTAAGAATTGAGGTTTTTAAATTTAAAAAAGAGATATATAATTTTGTCAAATAAAATGAATTTTTTAAATTTTAAAATTTTCATACAACTTAATCTTGATTTTAGGTGCGTAATTTTATCTATTACAACTTAATCTTGATCTTAGATGGGTAAAATATATCAAAAGATTAATAATAGATAATTTGAAGAAGATTTAATTTGAAAATTTTGAAATTTTTAATAATCGTATAATTAATTTGAAAAATATAATATTTCAACTATATTAAATTATATATATGATTACTCAAAATTCAAAAAAATTCAAATTAATTTACCTGATGATTTAAATCAGGATTTTAGAGGTTAGTTAAAACATTTAAACAAATAAATGATATAATTAGTTTATATTATATATATATATATATATATCTTGTAATAAGAGATTTAGTTCTTTTATGCTTTTACATTTACCTTTATGTTATACAAAATCTCAAATTAATTTGAAAAATAAAATATCTTAAAATTGTTGAACGACTTTAGTGCATTGTTGACCAATTATTTTTTCATATTATTATTCATATTCATCTTCTCTAGTAACACACATAATGGTTGGCATGCCTCAATTATTTTGTTTTTCAAACAACCACATAAAATCAAAACTTTTCAAGTTAATATAAATCTTTAAAAAAAATTTAAATGTTTATATTTTAACAAAGATAAGGATTAATAAATATAATTCTTTAAATAACATTAATGTTTTAAAGACTTTACTTTAAAGATAGTTTGTTAACGGTTTACAAAATAAATAAAAAATGGTCAAAGTTTAAGGAAATTTTATGAAAATAAAAGTTGAGATTTTTTAATTTAAAAAGAGATATATAGTTTTTTCAAAGAGATTTTTTAATATAATTAAAAATATGCTTGTCTTAGGTGAAATTTTTTTAAGTTTAAAAGATATAATTTTTAAATTAATAATTTAGTATTTGATTTCGAATTTAATATATATTTGGTAAGAATGAATTGAGATGGGATAAAGTATATATAAATTAAAATAGCTGGATAAACTTATTTTTTAAATTTTAAAAAATTTGAAAATTAAATAAATAATTAAATAAAGTTATTTGGTAAACAATTTTTACGTGTCACTTAATCTTATCTGTCATAAAAATAGATTGCACATAGGATTACATGTCAGCAATGCTTATAAGATAAGCATGTATCTTGATAATGTTTATAAAAATGTTAAATAATATTACTTTGTGAAATATTACTTTGTGTTTTTATTATTAGAAATAGATTTAATTTTCTTGAAATATAATCTAGTTTTATATAAACTAGTTTTTTTACCAAAATGACCCGAACCCGAATAAAAATAGTTATCAAATTTTAATATTCAAGGATAGAATAGTGTCTGAATAGGTAATTATTTCATACCCTTGATAAAGGCAAGACGCTCCAACATCCATCTTTATGGAGATATTTTTCACTTGACATCTACCGTCCGATATAAAAGCTTGAGAATTCCTTTTTGGTTTATTATAGTCACATTAAGCCTCACTACCATGCCTTACACTTATGCAAAAATAGTACGCCATGCCTATAAACCAGCAAGCATAAAGAATATGTTTACAAATCATCTAACAATCAAAATGTTTTTATTCTAGATATAATATATTATTTTAATTTGAAAACCAAGAGTATTTTCTAATAAAAAATCAATATCATTAAAACTGTTAATATCATACTAACCACAGATATTGGTTTATCAAAATATTTATTATTTCGTATGACATTTTTACATTTTTTAAGTTTATTTATTCCTATATCCAAATAAAAGAGATAGAAAATAACAAATCAACTATTTAAACCAATTACTAACAAAATTAATCATTGATATCGTATGTAATGTTTATACAAATCTTAATTTTTACTCTATCTCTTTATTTTAAATCCAAATCGTTTCTTTAAAGATCTAAGCTTGATAGATTTCTTAGTAATTTTTGAATTCAAATTTAAATTTATTTGCTAAATAAAACGCATCGTATCTCTAATCACACCAAAGAACGGTTTAATAATACTATTGGATCCCCTCCAAAACTATTATCTGTTTCATTTTTTATTTTTTTGTATCAAAAAAATATTTATAGAGTTAAAGCAAAAAAAAGTTTTTATGAGTAAAAAACTAGATTTTTTTTTTGCTTTATCTAAGTTTATTATTAACATGCTCAGTATATTTGTTATTCAAATTAATTAACTTTGTTCTCTTCATCACTTTCAATATAATCAAATTTTTTATATAACTTAAACAATATAAATATAAACCGTATATTATTAGTTTACTCTTCTACTATTTTTTTTTTTTTTAATTGTATATTTTTTTTATTGTTGTCACTTATATGATAATATATTTTACTTATAGTAATTTATTTTACTTTAATTTGGACGAACTAGTTTTCACTGCATATAAATTATACGTGTGATTCACGTGAATTATGTATATTATTATATATTCAAACATAACTGATTGTTAACGTCGCAAACTTATACAGTAATTGCAAACGTACCGTATAACAGAACAAATACGTAAAACCAAATCGAAAGATACTGCATGTAGAGATGATCGAAATTTACCGTTTTCAGTGAAGAGTAAATATGGTAAGAAATTTTGATCGTAAAACAAAACAATGAAGCAAGACTGCTACCTTAAGCCAAAGAGAGAAGAGACTCTATTAGAAACCATAACAATAACGTACGAAACGGGAAAAAAAAATTAGGCGCCCTACTTTGCGATTTTACTTGATCGTTTAGGGTTTCGATCGATCTTTTACAGAGAAACACCACAGCAAAGCCAAAGATGAAAGAGAGCGAAAAATGGAACCGTTGATTTTGTGTATAAGAAAACAGAGTCAATTTGTATAAGAAAACGGAATTTGGGAGGGAGAGGAATAGTCTATGGCTTTTTGGAGGGAGGACAAAAAGAAAACTAAAGAAATAGGTTTGTGTTAAACAATTTTGATTTTGTATTCTAACAAGAAAACTAGGAACAGTCAATTTATTTTTTTATTATTCAAATTTTAACTTATCTGTTTAGAGATAACAAATCAATAATATTTAATTTTTTCAAATCAAATAGTATTTAATTTATAATATCTTGCTATTGTGTTGTTTTTTCTTTTTTTAGATAATTTTTTTTATGATTTAAGTTAATATTTAAATATCATATTTTTTTATATAACTTTGTTTTCTTCTATTTTTTTCCAATAGACTCAAGTTTTTTATATAACTTAAATGATATAAATGTAAATTATACGTTATTATTTGCTATTCTACTATTTAGTTTCATTATTTGTTAATTGTATTTTCTTCGTTGTTGTCACTTATACAATAATATGTTTACTTTAGTAATTTATTTTGTTTTTATTTGGATAAACTAATTTTTACTGTATATAAATTGTACGTATTTTGCACGTGAATAAATAATTATGTTTATTATTAAATATTCAAATAGAAACAAATAATTACAAACGTGATGTTGGAAGTATAACTAAAATGGAAAGTAATAAGAATATTTATATAATAATTAGGTTAACTAATTATGTTGGCTATTATCTATACAATATACATTTCTTAATATCATAATATTCAAAATAATTTATTAAGTATTGTTAATAATACAAAACACCTTCAAAGATTTAGCAATAATAAACATTAGAAAACTTCTTCCAACCAAAGCAATGATTGATGTGATCCTTACTATTTTCTTATTAACTAATTAATCTTTAATAACTGAGTTGCCTGACTTTCTTTATGTTATTTTCATATAAACTTATATTAAATTTTCAATTATACTGATTATTAGTACATAAAAATCAAACAAATAAATTTAAAATATTAAACAAAAATACCAAATAAAATAACATGTTTTTTTTTCTTCAGGTTTTTATCGATTTTTTACCAATTGAACCGATTTTTGATTGGTTCGATCAAATTCGATTCTCGATTCAATCGGTCCGATCGATCCGGTCCGTTTTTTATTCACTTATCAAAACGTAACCTAATTTAATAAAATAAATGAATGACCTTAATACCCTCACTTTTGAAAAATACTATCCACTTTCATACAACCTTCACCTGCTAGAGTGTTCGCCGCCACGGAGCATGGCCAAGCGCCAATGAAATTTAAGAATTTCTTAATAAGGTTTATGTCATATTTTCAATTATATTGATTATTATTACATAAATATAACAAAAATTTAGTAAATAATGAAAAAATTCAAAAATCTCTTAAGTTGTATTTATCGAATTTGCTATTCTTAAATCTTCTTAAAAAATGATAGAATTATTTGTGATTTATTATAGTTTTTTTTTTTTTTTTTTTTTTTTTTTACAATATAAGAGTTTTAAAAAGTTAAAAAATATTTTTTTATGCAGGTCTAACCTAACTTTTGTCTTGCTCATAAGTTTGCGATGTGGTAATTACTGGATCAGTTTTAATAATTGACTTATTCTAAACAGCAGACACAGTTTAATAATGATATTGTCTGTTATGAAATTCTATAGCCTCGATACCCGTGACTTTAAATGTTAGGACGCATTTCTTACAATAAAATTTTAGTCTCTTTTTTGTATAGTAGAAACTAATATATTTTTATTATTACGTTTATTCGTACTAATTATTAAGCTTACATTTAGATAATAATTTTCACTGTACATAAGTTATACGCGCGTTGCACGAGAATAAATAATTATGCTTATTATTAAATATCTAAACACATTAATTGTTATCATTTTAATATTTTACAGTAATTGCAAACGTGATGTTGAAAGTATAAATAAAATGAAAAGATATAAGAATATTAATATTAAGAGATATATTATCTATTTTCTTAGTATTATCAATGATATTAAAGCAATTTTATTGAGTATTTGTTAATAAAACAAATTATTACAAGACTGGTGGTCTCACAAAGATCTAATGGGTATAAACAAGAGATTATCTCTTTTAACAAAATCAATGATATAGTTGAGGTAATCTTAATTCATTACTTATTTATTGATAACTCTTAATAGTGGAGTTGTGTGATTTGACTTTTTTTTTTTTTTTTTATTATAAATTTAAGCAGCTATCACTTCAATTGAAAGCAGAAGAGAAGATTGAAAAGCTAGAGTCAATCAAACATTGTATAAAGGCTACAGACACAAATAACTGAAGAGGTGATTTTGTCTCGCTACTTATTGATTGATGGTTTTTTAATGTTGAGTTTTCTAGCATTATTTTTATTCTACATCAAACTAAAAGAGTTATCACTGAAAGGTTAAGATAAAAATTTAAAGCTCATTCAACCAATTATGGTGAAAATTGAAAAGACAAACGGATGAGAGAACATGCATCTTGAAGAGTTTTAGCTTGCATGTATACGCTAAAAACTACTTATTTAATTATCTTAAAAAGTTTTGATCAATTTGTGTCTATTCACCTTATCTCCTTTAGCGAATAAGACCTTATCATTTTGTAATCAAAATTAAATGCTTAACAGTATTAAAACAAGTTTGTGACTCGTGCGATGCATAGATCAACCTTATATAACCATTTACATGTTCAATATATATATATATATATATATACATATAATCTAATGAAGATATTAAATCATAATAAGTTTTTTTATTAGAAAATTTAACAAAATTCAAAACATATGATAAACAATATTTGAAGAAAAATAAAAATATCCAAAAGATAGTATAAATGTTATTATTAAGCATATCAATAAAATGTTAAAATATAAAATAAATATTTTCATCATTTTAAAATTAATTTTTTTTTATTTGCAACATCTCCATCTTGTGTGATTATTTTTATACACATATAATTTTAAGATAAGTTTAATTTATTTAGGAGAAACAATAACTTTAAATGTTTTAAATAATTTACGTGATAACTTATTTATGTTTACATATATATATATTTTTTTTATACAGAAATTATAGTAATATCTTGATTTTTAGTATTTATATAAAAGACGAAATATTTTAAGAGGTTAAAATAATTATTTGTTTTGAAAACCTTTTATTTTCTTACTAATTAAAACCACTGATTGGGTAACCCATTACTATTTGAAGGATTTAAATTGGTTTTCATTCTAATATCGGTAGCTTGGACCATAGTTAATATAGATGGTGAATATGTAGTTAATTATTCTCTTTGATTGATTAGTTTGAAAATACAATTGGAAGCATGATTTTGTTTCGTACTGGGCATAATGATATAACATTTGTTATATCGTATTTCTTGTGATTATAATTAAAATTTTACTACAGTTAATATGTTTAATTTTTTAGGTGAAGTATTTTTTATCGTACAAATTGTGTTGCCACTTGGAAGACCATAAAATACAAAATTAATTTTAACTCGTGAAATATTTATTATATTTTTTATACGTAATTATTATAAAATTAAAATTAAATAAGATAAAATTATATTTTTCAGAATGATTAGTAACATACATAATCTTTCCTCCCAATATCACCCTCTCCTCTCCCACCCCATGTAACAAAAATTTCTCCTACTTCCATGTGAATCACTAGCCTGAACTTTTTTCCAACCAATTGCCCCCATTATACCTACTATTCTATCATTTAGTATACCACTTGATAATTTAAGAAAATGACAACTTTCTACAGTTGGGTTGAAACATTGAAACTGTCTATCATGTTCCTTCTCAGAGAGCCTTATAAAGTAATTTTATACATTCTTAAGGCATATTAGTCACATTGACAACCAATAATTGAGACCCCGATGTACTTACCAACTCCACCCCTTTATGTTTTAACAAATCAACTTCATCACTCATACAATCTTTTACAGCTTTGTCATCAGCAAGACCTTCAGCCCTATTTTGCTCTTTACCTACAAATCATAATACTAAGTTTGCATACACAAATTCACATATACCCATCAAAAAATTGAAACTTAACTTATTATACACCAATATAAAAAACCTATGGACTTGTAACGACTGATTTACGTGGTCTTCTCTTTTTTCTTTATAGATCATTTACTCCAATTTTATGCTATTTTATTTCCTATATCAAGAAAAGACCAACAGTTAAAGGAACTACTAAAAGAATAATATATATATATATATATATAGGAAAATAAATCATTAAAGGAGATTCTCATTCCATGTTTGATACCATATAAAGATAAAGACAAGCTAGGAAACAGGCTCAAGAAAATAGAAAATTTTAACAAAATGAGCTAACAACACTAAAAAATTAACCATTTAATTAGGCATTAATTGTAAGACAACAACATTAGATATCATTGTTTTCTTTCTATTAACTATTTCAAATATACCAGTAGCACTCTACATGCTTTGCTCACAAGAAAACAGAATCAAAAGATGAATTCATTTAAAAAAAAAAAAGTGTTGCAAGAAAATGGATGCGACATTATTTAATTTCAGGGTTTTAGAATAGGTAACAAGAACAATGACAAAATTTACATGCCAATCATTTCTCAAGCCAAGTATAAAACCAAGCACAATATGGCAAAATTGGCTCAACTTTTATAAGCATTTGAGAAATGATATTGCTGAATGTGAAAGTTTGACAAAAATATAGTTCAACAGACCTTAAAGTTGATCATAGTTACTACATACCTATGAATATGATCATGAAAAATAAGGTAAAAGAAATACATGTCAGTATTAAACACTTCAACAGTTCAATGACACACTTTGTTCCCATTAAGAATTTAAGCCACTTCAAATTTAAAAGCTTATCTAGACAGTTTTCTCTCAGCCAGGACTATTAAAAATTTTGCTTACCATGTTTTCGTTTCTAACTGAATCATTTACATTAGGCTTATATATAAAATTGTCCCTTGTATTATACCTCTTTTCTCATTTTGGTACTTAAAGAATTTTTGGCCCAATCGAGTACTTATAGTATAATTTTTTGTCCCAATCGGGTACTTAATCGGTGTACGGAGTTATATTATAGGTATCTGATTATGATAAAAAAAATTTTAGGTATCAAAATGAGAAAAGAGGTATAGTTTAGGGGCCAATTTTATATATAAGCCTTTACATTATTCTTTTGATCCCCAATTAGCTTATCAGATTCCACATAAAGAATCTGAAAAGAATTTTCAACGTATAAAGTTTTTTCGAACTTTGCTATTAATCCTAAGATGATGTGCTTTTTTTACATACACACTTGTAGTTGAAATTATCAAAGCACATCAATAACAAATCTTCTTAAAACTAAATTATATAATAAAAATAAATCATTAGAAATAAATAAAGATACTCATGCGAAATAAAGTTGAAATTAAAAAAAAGAATAGAATGCCTATCATTTTAGGATTAACAGCAAACAATGATTGATTGATTAAAAAAATTAAATAATATATATTGTGAAGTATTACTTTATGTTTTTTTTTATGAAAATTATAATTAAGTTAATAAAGATAAAAAGAATGTGTATCATTTGGAATTAGTAAAATTATAAAACAAATTAAATTTAATGAGTAAAATATTTTTAAATTTATAATTATTTAGAAAGATCTTATCATCCATTCTATTTTGACTTTGATAAGTTATAGAAATTACATTTTCAAATTTAAAATATAAAGATTTGGTATTTTATTTGAATTTAAAATATAAATAAATTTTTGCATTATCTTAAGTGTCATAGAAAGAAACTCTCTTTAATGTGTTACAAATTAATCAAACATATAATAGCCTCCATGTGTTACATAAATTCCTATTAACAGAATAAGGAGCAACATAATGCAAACCAGCAAGCCTCCATCAAACAACATCTTTAATGTGATCAAGCACCTCATAAACATGATTTTGGAGCCTATTGTTCCTCTCTCTCCAAACTTGGTACAGTCTATACGTAGAAGAATTGAGATTACCATCTTCCACTTGGTAAATCAATGCGTTACAACAACTTCAGCTTCCAATTTCAGCAAACAACTTCTCTATTCAAGCGAGCAACAATTTCTCCTTCTAAATACTTTGTGAATAATTAAAGACAAAGAACAATTTATCCTTAGTTTCCAACTCCTTTTGACAAAGAAGAATACAACAAAAAATTGGTTATTTATGAAGAATATAGAAAAACTACATTGAGAAGATTTAAACAAACCTGTCTAATGGCATAATCCATAACCTGTCTATTGGTTATTTATGAAGTATAATAGTCTTTTGTAACTTTGTACTTCGCATGAAATGAAAGGACAAAAAAAAAAGCATACACCAACAAAGGTGAAGAAAGAGGGCAGAGTAAAATAATGTGTTTTGAGACTTTAAAAATAATGAATTCTATGTTATCAAGTTTGTTTAAATTTTAAAAATAATGGGCTTGTAATTCTATCTCTATCTTCTTTGCAAATTCCAGTGAAATATGAGAACTTTGTTATTTCCAATTAGGATAATTATTGGATAACAATTATTATGCAAGATTTTTTTGTAGTTTTTAAATTTAATCTTGATTTTAAATGGATAGTTTTACTTATTTAATTATTGGATAACAAAGGTTGATAATCTAGAATCAAGAAAATTAAAAATCAAGACTTGCTGTAAAAAAAATCACATAAAAAGGTATAGTCCAAAAATGAAAAAACACTTGCAGTTAAAAATAAGAGAGAGTTGATAATGTTAATTTTTTTTTGAGGTTTAATGAGATAAAATATAAATTTATTCATGTTTTTTTTATGTGTCATTAAAAGAAGATGTTCACGTAAGCAAAATTTGTCATGTAAGTATTTACCTTGTTATATTATATTATATATATATATATATGATATGGTATTATGTTATGTTATTAAAAATATATATTGTCATCCAATAATTATCCTATGATTTTATGTTTATAAATGTAATGTGTTGCATCAATTTTTTTTTTTCATTTTATAACTTTTCTTTCAAAATTTAAATTACTTTAATTTTATATTTTTGTTAATTATTTTTCACACATATGTTATTTTTTTCAATGCCTATATAAAAACATATTTATCTTTTTAAGAAAATTAAAAAAAAATAACTTCTTTCATTTAATATTATATGCTCTAATTATTGTAATAACTAATGAATAACTTCTTTATCTTTTAATAAAAAATAATAATCTACTAGAATAATTAAAAGAATTATTTTATTAACTATATATTTGAATATAATTAACTTTTCAATAAATAAATCATTTGAAGATAAATGTTCACTATTAAATCAATTAAAGTTTTGAATGGTAATCTTTACTAAAATATTGAATAAAATTCCTTAAAGAATTTACTAAATAAAAACTTATTAATAAAACTTAAAATAATGAAGAATTTTTATTAATATAAATATAAATATTTGTTTCAATTATTTACTCAATATATAAAACAGTTTTCTAATTCAATACATAAATTATATCCAAAACTCTCAAACTCAAAATTAAAATATTTTTTTTAATAAATTCATAAATTAATAAATTAATAATGTAAAAATAAAACTATAACACAGTGCATCATACCAAATTAAAACATATACTACATAATCAAATAAATAAAATCAATCCATGCATCGCATGAGTCACATGCTAGTTGATAAGTATAATTAGAGAAACCAAATTACAGGTGTGAAAATCTCAAAATATCCTTACTAATACTGTTACATATGAAAATTGATCCATGTATTGACTCTGTGTAAAAGAAATCAACGTCAGAACGATGATTAGGCTCCACACATCTTAAAATATATTTCACATGGTTGTTGAGATAATGACATACACAATTTCTAAAACTCAATATCTTTAAACTAATTTTGTTTGCATCTTGTTAAAAATTTATGTTCAAAATTAATAAGTGAACAATTTCTATTGAAATGAGAAAAAAGGGAAAAAAAATAAACAAATTGAAAGTAAAAACTATAAGTGAAACTAAATCTAAACATCTATAAAGAGAAAAGTGGATGATGATTGGATTAGCATTGGCAACAACTGTTAATGGAAACAGCCAATAAGACAATTTAGTTACTTGAGCTGTGCCCTAAAAAAAACAACAGAGAGACAAAAAGTCATATTGTAATAGAATCAAATAGCATTACTTTTGGAAGGAAAAGAAACGAAAAGAAGATTTGATGGGATATAGATGATTATAGTCTATAGATCCTTTTTTTTTTTTATCACCATTAGACTTGCTCAATAGTCGGATAATTCGTCCAGTCCGACAAATCTAATTCATATTGGACCAGATTTAAATAGGATTTTTTTCATTTTAGATCGGCCCGGTCCGAATTATCATTTATGTAATAAAAAATTATTTTTTAATTAAATTTAATTATAAAAATATATTAATATTAATATAAAAAATGAATTTTTTTAATTTTTTTATATTATTTAAACAATGAAACGGACTTACAGACCGGCCCGAACTCACACAAGGCCGGGCTTAAATAAGAGGAAAAAAAATTGAACTGCGACCCGACCTATGAGCAGATCTAATCACCATCTTAATTCTCAATTATCCTCAAATAACCTCAAATAACTTGATTTCTTCCTAATTATATAGTTCACGGTCAAAGGTGCATTTGAAGCCAAACTTGATTTCTAGATTTCATTGCAATTTGGAAACTAGGATTTGCAAATTTTATTTTTCTTTTATTTTTGGTAAGAAGAAAATAAGGTGAAGTAAGGGAAATGGATGAAATTGAAGCTTTTATGTTCAATTTTTTTTTTTATATGTAAAATATTTATTGGGTTTTGACTTTTGATATATAGAATGAGAGGTAATTATTTTCCATCCATAAATCCTAACTTATTCATTTAAGAAAATTTGAACTCCAAATCTTAGATATAATGTCAAGTTTTAATGGCCGGAGATCAATTTTTGAAGTATTCTGCTATTATTTTATTATTTATGTATCTTTTTCAATGTTAAAATTCAAGCTATTATTTTTGGTTTCAAGCTAGCTCTTCTAATTTTCACTCAATCATTGTTGAAATGATTCTTCCTTGGTAAATATCTGAAAGGGATAATATCATAAATAACTTCTGTACTATATATACATATTTTTTAATATGATACATGTATTATCATTTAATCAATCTAGTATCTAGACACTGTTAAATGACATATTTGATGTGACTAACATCCAATAATATGATAACAAGTGGCATTCTAATATCACGTTATCATCTAATATTTTCTTTTTAAAAGTTACATTTTTTCTTTTTTATAAAATTAAATTTGGAATTTTTTTTAAAAAATAAAAAAAATGTTTTAAGAAATAAAATCTGGATTTAAAAAAAATAAAAAAAAATAAAATTTATTTTTTAACAAAATTAAAATCTGAAAATTATAAAAAACAGAAAAATAATTTAAAAAAAATAAAATCTGGAAAAAAATTTAAAAATAGAATAACAGAAAAATAATTTTTTAAAAAAATAAAGTATGTAAATTTTTAAACAATTTTTATTTTTTTTTATTATTTTTTTTTCAAATTTTATTATTTTAAGTTATTTTTTCTTTTTTAATTCTTTAAAAAAAAATTCAGGTTTTATTTTTTAGAAAATATTTTCAAAAAAATCAAAATTCTTATATTTTTAAAATTAATGTGACGTGTGCATTTTAATATGACATGGCAAGGTGACTTGGTAATGTCATCACCTGATTGATCATTCACCATGTCATCGACTCTGGTTAACAGTGTTAAGTCCAAATATCATATTGACACATGATTTTATATTACAAGTGTCATATTGAACATTTTTAAAATACAAATTTACATTCAAAAAGTGTATAATATAGGGAGTATTTATGATATTATCCATGTACACGGACACAGATACTTCCTTATGGGATAAGGCATGTTTGATCTTGGATATTGTTGATTTAGCTTCTTCTTGCTTTAGTTGTTTTTTTGTTCACACAAAAGAGTTGCTAACCAACTACTCATAATTTAGGCTTAATTTAGCATTGCTGTTGCGTATGTAAAAAATTTGGTTTAGAAAAAATGTGTTTGAAAAATGTTGTGAAAAAATATGATTTGAGAATTCTGAGTGTTTAGCATTACACTAAAAAATTACTGTGGAAAGCTAAAATGTCTATTTTAGACATGATGTTGGAAAGTAAAGAATACGTTAATTTCAATGCTATTCAAGTAATTTAATATTAAGATATATCAAAATATAAATTTGAAATAATTTTAAGTAGTTAATATAAATTATTTATGATATTTGATTTGAATATATAAAAACACATTTTAGATATTAAAATCACATACAAACATAACATGTTACAAATTTAAATATATAATACTATATATTTGAAATAAATTTCAAAAGGAAAATAATTGTATACCCTCATATACAATGAAGAAAGTGAAACCTCTGCCAACCAAATGAAGAAGGTGAAGGATAGCTGAAATTTAGGTTTTGCCAACCACGAATTTTTTTTTGGGGTAAATATGAAAAACATGCTATCAATAAGTAAATAATTGTTACATTGTCTAATAGATAAAAGTTATTTGAAAAAAAAATGAACAATTAAAAATTGTTATAAAAGATATTGTAAAAACAAAATTACCCTTGATGAAAAAAATTACTTTTCCTTTCTCCTCCATTAAGAAAATATATATTTTTTAAAATTTTAATTGAAAATAAATTTAAATTAAATATTTATTTTTTTAAAATTTAAAAAAAATAAAGAAAATAATTTTAGAAATATTATTTTTATTTTTTCAAATTTTTTAATTAAAAAAGTAAATAAAAAAATAAAAAAAATGTATTTTTTTTAAATTAAAAAAATTTTATTTTCAGAAATTTTTATTTTTTAATTAAAAAATAAGAGAAAAATGAAGGAGAATGTTTTTCTTATCAAGGATAATTTTGTCTTAATAATTTTTTATTTTTCATTTCTCTTTTTCAAATAATTCTTACTCATTATAATCATTTAACAATTATTGTATTATTGATGATATGTTTTTAAAATTTAACCTTTTTTTGTGTGTTAATAATGAATACTTTTTTTTAGTATTTGATCATTTCTCTTCAAACCAATGGTTTGGGAACTACAGAAGTACCAAAATTGTACACTGTTGGGTTTGGCTCAAAAACAACTATCAAAAACAACTTCTATTTGGGTGCCAAAAATAGCGTTTGGCAGCCAAAAGCAACGTTTAACAGCCACAAACATTGCTTAACAAGCCCTTAGTCAAATTAGAATGTGAGATTGGGTCTAGAAGAATTTGGTAGGATCTTTGCCTAATTTCTTTTGTAATTCAGATGCAATTTGATATTAATGATATTTTACCATTATAAAGAAAAAAGAGTGAATAGCAAAAAAAAAAAAAATTATCATTGACAAAATAAATAAATAGCCAAAAAAAATTATAAATATTTCATACAAAATTTAAAATAAGAAACTAGTATGAATTTTTTTTTTTTTTATCATTGGGGAATGGGGAGGGGTTGCTCAAACATGAGCATACATGCCACACAAGTCTCTGGCCACTAGGTCAAGAGGTTGTTGACTAGTATAATTTTATTTTTTTTAAAAAATAATATTAGTTTTATTTCTATTTTTTATATCCAAGCATTTTTATTGTTGAATAAAGTTAAAAAAAAAAAAAAGCAAATTTCTTCTTAGAT
Organism: Fremontodendron californicum; assembly: GCA_030761205.1. Taxonomy (NCBI): domain Eukaryota; kingdom Viridiplantae; phylum Streptophyta; class Magnoliopsida; order Malvales; family Malvaceae; genus Fremontodendron; species Fremontodendron californicum. The sequence continues at coordinate 16,468,520 of JAULJL010000037.1, forward strand.
TTGTCCAAAGGCTCGACAGATCCAACCTGTTTTGGATCGAGTCTAGACATAAAATTTTTTTTTTTTAATTCAAATTGGTCTAAAATCGATTTGATCAAAATCTAAATAAAAATAATAAAAAAAATTTAAGTCGCGACTCATTTCAATACTATTCATGGACAAATCTATTTCTTTCTAGGCTTGATTAGACAACATTTTCAATGAGATTGAAGTAGCATTCTCAACTTGCAGCAGTTGGGATATGGATAATTTACTTTATGTTTTACCCAAATTAAGAAAAGTGCTAATCCAATCAAATTTACCAATCACATGAAAATTTTATATCCATTTTTTATTTTTTGTTGTCAAGCTCAAACATGTTGTTTAAGCCAGCCGCCTAGACGACAATTTTGACTAAAAGAAGACATTTTATTTATTTACTTCTTTAGGATTTTTTGTTGGCTTATTTCCAAAATAGTACAGCATAAGTTTTCAATGAAGGGGAAAAAGAAAAGAGTATAAAGAAATATTGGTAAGCAAGGGATTTAATTATATTAATATAAAATTAATTTAATTTTATATATTTTTATACTATTTATTTAATTTGAGCATTGTATTTTATGTTCTATTCACGTATATCATGCACGTCGAATTTCAAGTAAATTAAAAATGTCTAACTATTTATTCAATATAAAAAACTTTCAACCGTTAAATATATATTGAAAAAGATAATATTCTTGATCGATATGATAGAAATATCGGATTGATTCAAAATTTTACCTGCACAACGAGTACAATTATATTGTTAAATCGAACGATCGATTTATCAAAATATAAATCATATAAGTTATAAAATGTATAAAACTAATGTAATTTACCCTCATAAGTTTTCATTGAAGGAGGAAAAGAAAAGGATATAAAGAAATATCGGGAAGCAAAGTAATAGAAAAATGAAAAAGACATAAATGGAAAATGGCAGAGAGAAAAAAAGTTAATAGTTAAATTGTTTATATGTAACTGATTTTACAAAATTAGATACTACTACATTTTGAGAAATTTTATTCCAGAGATTTTTTAAAAAAGAAAAAAAAAAATCTCTTTATATTTTTCTTGATTTTTCGTTCAAAAGGCAAAGTTTAAAGACAAAAATGATAAACTACACCAGTGGTCCTTAAACTATAAAACACATATCATTTCAGTCCCTATACTTAAAAAAATAACTTGTTGATCGTTATACTTCTAATGTTAATTGAAATAATGTTTTCGTTGAATCTGGTATTAAGTGTTAGCTGGAAACACTTGTTGATCTTGTGTCTGACACGCGATCGACATGTGTTTCTTAAAAAAAAAATTATGTGGAGTTTTTTTTTTTTCTCTCTCCTTTATTATTATTAATTTTTTTTTTTTCCTATCGTCTTCTTCCACTTTCTTCGCCATTAACTAAGGGTCAGTCGGCAACGACAAGGGCTGGATTTGTCCCAGCCGATGCAACGACAATCAGCTGGAGCCAGATTGACTTCGATTGGAGCCAATCTAGCGAAGAAGAAGAGATTGGGCTAGTGAACTCGATCGCTTTCCTCTCGTTGGATTGGCTGTATCAGTTGGACTAGATCTAACCCTTGCTAGTATCGGCTGACCCTAGACCAATCTGAGAGATGGTGGGAGTAGTAGAGAGAAGAAAAAAAAAATTTGAATTTTTAATATCAGATATATATATATATATATGTATATATATTATAATTGAAACTAAATCAGCTTTTAAAAAATAAACAATTTTTTTACTTTTAATTATTTAATTTATAATATTAAAAATGATTGGTATTATTTTTTATTCTAATATGATTTATTAGTAAATCATAAATATTTTAAATAGCAAATAGATTTTTTTTAATAAAAAAATTAAGATTAAAATAAAGCAATTAATTAATTTATAATATTAAAAACCATTAGCATTTATTTTTTATTATAGTATGATTCATTAGTATTTCTTTTTTCTTTTTACTAGAAAATAGATTTTTTTTTAAAAATGTATATTAAATTAAAAAAAAATTCTAATAAAACAATTTATATACGCATCATCATACAAATGTCTTACGCATCTCAAATGTGTTGCTTAGCTGACTTAATCACAAAGTTAACACCATTTCGTTAGAACATTGAGAGTATAGGAATTGATAAATTACTTTTAAAATTTTAAAGACAAAAATGATACACAATTCAAAATTTAAAATTTACCCCCCAAAAAATTAAGTTTTAGACATCTTAATTCTTTCAAAAAGTGATAAGAATATTAGGTTAAACCCAAAAATTTTAATGCTTTTATTTCTACGATACATTTTCCTCTATTTCTTCCTCGTCTAATACACCAGCTTAAGGTCTAAATAAATCAAGATTGGCACGGTTTGGATTAACTAGGTCTGGTAAATTTTAAAATGATATAAAATATGATAAGAGACCGACAGTTTAATAAATAGAAAATAATATAATAAATACAACACGATACATTTATACACATTATATTTTTGTCTAGAATTTTGATATATTTAATAATTTGTGTTATATTTATATTTATAAGGCTAACATAGAAAAAAGAATTAATAGCACCAATGATTATCAAATTATAGGGCATATTCTATATTGATCCCTAAATTTCTAATCATATCAATTTGGTCCTTGATTACAAGTATCATAACAAATTGATCCATTCCATTAGTTTTTTCGTTACCTCTGTTAGCTTTTTCGTTACCTTTACTGTTAGCAATCAGCTTGTAACACGTGTCACCAGCTGATTGCTAACACATTCCTCTTCATTTTTTTTCTTTTATTTTTTCTTTGATCTTTTTTAATAAATAAATGTAAATATATATTTTTATAAAATTAATTTAAATAAATATTTATATTTTATAAATTATTTAATTATTAAAAAATGAAAACATTAATAAATACAAAAGATAAATAATAATTTAAATTAATTTTTAAAATTTTTAATAATTAAATAATTTATAAAATATAAATATTTATTTACATTAATTTTATAAAAAATATATATATTTTTTCTTTTTCTTCTTTCTTTTTCCTTTCCTTTTTTTTAATAAATAAATTAATTTTGTAAAAATTAAATAACTTATAGTTTATAAAATATAAAATATTTATTTACATTCATTTATTAAAAATATATTTTTTACTTTTTTATTTTTCTTTTCTTTCTTTTTTCTTTCCTTTTTTCCCTCTTTTCTTATAAAATTAATGTAAATAAAATATTTTATATTTTAAAAATTAATTTAAATTATAATATGAATTATTATTTATTTTTCTTTATATCTATTTACAAACAAGAGAAAAAAGGGAAAAGATAAGAAAGGAAAAAATAAAAAACTTATAAATATAAAATAAATATTTTATATTTATAAGTTATTTAATTTTTAGAAAGTTAATTTAAAATATAATATACTTATATATATATATATATTTGTATTTGTTTATAAAGAAGAGAAAAAAGAAGAAAGGGAAGAAACAAAAAAATTAAAAATATTTTTTATAAAATTAAAGTAAATAAATATTTCATACTTTTTAAATTAATTATATTTTTAAAAAATTATTTTAATTTATAATATGAATTATTTTTTTCTTTGTATTTATTTATAATAAAAAATCAAAAAAATAAATAAAAAAAATAAAAAAAAGAAAAAAAAAATTAAGAGACAAGTGTTAGCAATCATTTAGTGACACGTGTCACTAGCTGATTGCTAACAATAAAGGTAACGGAAAAGCTAACGGAAATGATCAATTTATTATGATACTTATAATTAAGGATCAAATTGATACGTTTTGAAGTTTAGGGATTAATATAAAATATGCCCTATAATTTGGAGATCATTGGTGCTATTAACTCTAGAAAAAAACACAAGACATAACATTCTTTTACGAATTATGAGGCCTAAGAATAACTCGATATAATCTTGACAAGCTAAGTATTGTAATATGTTGGTTATGTAATTCTTTTTCTGTCTTTTTATTTTTCAGCAATAAGATTATAGGAATATATGTAAAATTAAGTACTTCTAGTAAGTATTATTAAGTGGTAAGATTATAATTTATAAGTAATATTTATTTTCCTAGTTTGGGCTATTGTCTTTCCTAGCATGGGCTCTGTATATATGGGCGCAAAATTGGGTTAATATGAGCACACCCAATTACTTTAAGCCCGTAAGTCCATAACACTTTTTTTAATAAGTTATACTTTTTTATTGGGATATTTACTACAGAAAATTCAAAGAACCCCTAATTTTGATTGAATTGATGTAGATCTGTTCGCGGGTTGGACCAGATCATGACTCGAATTTTTTTTTTATATATTCAAGTTCGGGTTGGGCTGGGTCTGAGAGTTCATTTCGCCGTTCATAAAAATATTAAAATATAAAAAAATATTTTTATATTTTATAATTAAAAAGTACTTGTGATCATAAACAGTAATTCGAGCTAGCCCGAATTAGAAAAACTTATGTATAGACCCAACCCTTGGATAGATCTAAATTAGTGATTATGTTTCACATTTATGCATGCTTTATTGCTTATTTTCTTTTCCTTTTTGGGAGTTCTTCATATTACAAAAAAGTTTATTTTTGTACGCTTATAATTGTTTTCATACGAGCAATATTTCATGCTTCGGTGAAAAATGAAAAATCTGTCTAATTAAAATGGTTGAATAATACTTTTTCTCAATGAATAGTTATAAAGATCATTAAAAAATTGCTCATAACAAAAAAATGTGTTTATTGGGAACTCTGTTAAATCTTGTGATTACAACCTAAAGATCTCGGGTTAAATCCTAGAACATATAGGATGATAATTTTTATGGAATGGAAAATGGTAGAGGTGTTCATCTATTGAATAATCTAATATGAATAATTCGTTATCGTTCGGATTATTAGCCATAATAATTATGTAGGAGAGATGATCGAATGGTTCAACGCGTAGTATTTGAATTGCTATGTAGACTTTTGTTTATCGAGGGTTTGAATCCCTCTCTTTATGCTCTTTCACTTAATATATCAATGTAATTGAATACAATGTATCAAATCAAAATAAGAACATAAATCTTTATTAAAAAAAAAAAAAATCTAGTCAAGCTCAATTGACATTTTTAAAAATTTGTCCAAGGTCTAATCCACCCATTTAGGTTTGTTATTATTATTCAAAATATTATTAAAAATATTAAACAATGTTTAATAGTACTGATTAAAATGATATTTAAGAAAAATATATAATTAACGCATTATTTTTTCTTAAATTTAGTGAAAGTAGTGCATTAAAAACAGAAATCTTTCCTTAAATACTAATTTAACTATCTTTAATAATGCTTATAAATACTCGTTAATTGAATTCATATTTAAAATATATTTTAAAATTAAATAAAAAAAATTGTTAATAAAATAATATTTTGGGTTGGGTCTGACTTTGAGTTTGAAAGATCATATTTGAAACCCGATCTCAATTAAGTTAAGCCCGATAACCTGACAAAGAATCCGACCATGGATAGATATAGAAGACAACTATTCTTGTTGGTTTCATCATGTATAAAAAACCATTTTGTAGCAAAATCTATCATTGACATGAGCTTTTAACATTCCTAATTTGAACCTTCCAATAGCCGTCCGAAATAACCATTTTGTGGTAATTGGACGGGTTCGGACGGGTTTGGGTTGGGTTTTTTCGGATTCGGATTTTTTTAAGTTTGGGTCTTTACGGGTTCATGTCTTTTCGGGTTCGGATCTTATCGGTTAGGGTTTTTCGGATTCGAGCCTTATCGGGTTTGGGTTTTTCGGGTTCGAATTTTTTCGGATTTGGATTGTTTCGGATTCACACCTTTTCGGGTTTTCCTTAAAGCCATAAAGACTTGTTCAACGATTGGACTTGTACTGAATTTTGTAAAATTTGGATTAGCTCAAATTATTATTCATCAATAAAAATTATATTTTTAATTTAAATTTAATTATAAATATTAATATAAAACAAGTTTTTAATATTATTTTAAATAGTAATATGGGTTTTCGGGCCGAACCAAATCCGATCTGACCTGAATCTGAATTAAAAAAATAAAAAAATTTCAGACCGCGACCCAACCTATCTAAGCCATATACTTCGGCCATATATAAAGCCACCATTCTCTTTCTTTACAAATGCTGAATTGTCTCTAATGGTGTCTTAAGCTGAAGTTTTAAGGCAAAAAACCAATTCTGGTGATTGTTTCTTCTTTGTTTTCTTTCTCTTTTGATTCATTTTTCTCTTTACAGGAAAAAAAGAAATTCTGAAATATTCTTTGAATTAATACTACACTTGTATTGAGGCATCATGAACATTAAAATAATTCATGATTTTGCCTAATCTTAAATGTGCAAAAAATGAATTAAGGGATTCGCTTTTAAGCTTTAACTCTAAATTATTAAAGTGATGTTATCTTACATTGATTAAATTCTGGATTGTTTATCAAAGCTAGTTTCTGTTATATTCTTCTTGTATGGTACTCCTTCCCGTTACCCCTTTGAGTTTGTCACGTGGTAGGCTATTTTGTCTCCCCTACACGTGATGGGACCTATTAAAGTAGTATTAATATTATCTCATATCGATTAAATCTTGATTGCCTTTAATCTTATATTCAAGTTGGATCTTTTCATTTTTATCAATTAATTTTAGGTTGAATGCTTAAAATAAATTATGCATGTTTTTCTGTCAGTAATGCCCCTCACATTCTTCACAAGTTCTTTTCATGTATGGTTTTACTAACATCTAAACTTTTTTTGAATTTGGATATACATTTTTTAATATACAAAAAAATCTCGTTCACGTGAATAAGATTGAGTGTCGAAATATCAAAATTTTGGTTAAAAAAAGAATTACTATGACAAATTTTCAAATTTTAGCAAATTTTGTTATCAATAACTTGAAAATTGCACCAGATACATGCATCAATTATTGAATCAACCGACAACGCTTGATTAATTTAATGAAATTCTAGACGATTCTAATGAAAATTTAGATAGATAGAATTAATAGACCTCTCTAAGGGTCGGTATGACTTGAAAATGATCTTTTTGGAGCGTTTTTTTTTCTTTTTTTTTTTCCTTTTTCCATGAAAAATATTGAAGCTTTCAATGTGAGTCATCAGTCAAGGTGCCAACTAACTTAGCCTGTAAAGTGTTTTTGGTGTGGTTATACAAAGATTAGCTTTGGGACATTAGCAATTTATAGGGATCCTATTTGCTTTAAGGTTGTGCTTGGTAGAGTGAAAAAATAGAAGGATGAAAAGAGGAGTGTGAAAAAATGAAAAGAAAATAAATTTTAAGTGTGCTTGGTAGGAAAAAAAAAGTGAGAAAAAAAAAATAGAAAAAATTACCATTTTTCACACCTATTAACAAAAACAAATCACTCCAAATTGGAAAGAAAAGAGGAAAGAAAATGAGAGTGGTGAGTGATCTTAACTTACAATGAGTATAATGCTGAAACAATATACTTTTTATTTTCTTTCCTTTCCTTTCATTTTTCAACTCTACTAAACAACGGATGGAAAGAAAATTACATTTTCTTTTCACTTTTTCATTTTTTCTACCAAACACACCAATAGAAAGAAAAAATATATATTTTTTTATCTTTTCTCCTCCTCCAATTTTTCATTTTTTCAATTTTTTTTTTCATCCTACCAAACAAAGCCTAAGCTTCTTGGCTAAGGCTGGATTATATCAATGGATAGGTTTTGAAGAAAGCAGCCTAGCCTAATTCCTTTAGATTATGTTAATGCAGAAAGATTAGGTCCTTATCTATGATATATTATTCGGACTCGAAATGAATGTCGGATACGGATATATGTTTGATATAGGTATATATATTCAATTTGTTCTAAGTTTTTCCATATATAATTTGGAAAATCATATGCCATAACTCATATTGAATATATGTCGAACACAAGTGTCAGATACAACTATTTTAAAGATAATAAAAAGTCCGTATAACATAGTATCTAATAAAGACTCTTCATTTTACTTAACATATCCTGGTTGAACACTTTTTGAACACTCTAAATTCATAGAGTACAATGCTTGAATCCAGAAAATTTAATGTAAAAAATAGTTAAAATTATGATGTACACGTGTACCCGTATCTGACAACGAATCCATATAATATATAGGTTATTATGGTAGAGTTTTCAATAAGTTTCAAAGTTGATGCATAATTCACCACAAAAATTTGGTTAGGCTATAGAGGTTGCCTTAGAAAATTGACTATCTTGGACACAAACCAAAGCTTCTAAAATTTCCCAACTTTTTTCAGCAATTGTATCAACAAAAAGTATCCAAAGATGCTTTTATCAACTAACTTTTTCAAAAACTTCATAGTATTAATTGATTAGTTGAACAAGGCTTTGAACAATTGTCTTGAAACAATTACTGCCCTGTTTCTTCATATAAATTAATACAACAAACTTCAAATCTAGCTGCTTCACGTTTCCAAGGGGATGTTTCAGTAGTTAAAATTTGAGAGTCTAATTTTAAGGTCTCAAATTCGAATCCTGAGATGAGAGGATATGGTTCATGAAGTATGAGACAGTTTTCTCTTATGACGGTGTAGTTTAAAATCATAGTTACCCTAAAAGCAAAAGCTAAAACCTACTTAATTTGTATATCCAAATTGACTTATGTTTTTTGCTTGATCCATCTGTGTTTCCCCTTACTTTGTTTGTATGTTGTTTCTTAGGAAGCATGGATACGAACATAAAATACGGGAACGGTGTCACAATGTGCCAAATACGAATTCAGCATGTTAGACACAAATCATGGAGTCACCACTAATCATCTAATCTAGGTTTGATTAGTCACCTATACGAATCTATCATCTTTAAAGTAATCCTAAACTTGACTAAGGCACTTTAAAAATAATAGGTTCTGGTCTACTTATCAGAACTAGGTTCGGGAGTACGGTTACGTGTATGGAAAGATTAGCACCCTCACAAAGCCCATTCAAAAGGACGGTACCTAATTAATCTTGTGATACTTAAAAAGTCTTAATTAAATGGTCTTGTTTATCCTATCTTCATTTTAAGTTAAAAAATAAAAATCAAGAATTGTTTTTAGGTCTCCCTTCCATCAATCTGGACGAATTGCTAAAAAAATATTTCATCACCTCGAGAGTATTCAAGAGAAATTGATCTTTCCATTGAAGAGGCTCCGTCGTCGGAAAAAATTAAATTTAATCCTAAGTCTAAATTTAAAAAAAAAAATCACAATCTTATTCATATTTGCTCAAAAATAAATCTCGATCTCAATATCGAAAATCACCTCTTAAAACCTTTCCATCAATCTGGAAGATTTTTAAAAGACTTTTCTTACCTAGAAATTTCTAAGAAATCAACCAACCGTGATTTCTTTGAATTTCATCCTTAGAAAAAATCTTAATTTATCTTTAATTTTAAATTAAGCATTAATTATGAAAATTATGACTCAAAAAAAATTATTGAGAATTAATTAATCTAAAGTAAATAAATTTTGACATTTTTTTTTATCGAAAATCATCACTTAAAATTTTCCATCAATCTGGAGAATTTTTAAGAGAGTTTTCTCACCTAGAAATTTCTTAGAAATCAACCAATCCTGATCTTCTCGAATTTCATCATCGGAAAATATTTCAATTTATTATTTTTAGATAAATTAATCATCAATTAAAATAAATGAATAAATAATCAATATACAAATATTTATACAAAATGAAAATAAAAGTTAATCAATAAAAATATTCACAATAATAAATATAATTATTCACGAATTAAATAATAAAAGAAAATAGCTTAGACATGAAACATGAAAAAAAAATGATATTAATAACAAATAATAAATAACACAAAATAAAAAAAAATAATAATAAACTTTAGTCACAAAATAAATTATCATATAATAATACATATAATCATAAAACAATCAAATAATAATAATCATATAATAAATATATAATAAATAAAAGAAATCATCACATCATCATGCAATCATCATGCCAATCTTTACCATGTAATCATTCACCAATTATCCACCAATTATGCAATCATGTAATCATCCACCAATTAAAAAAAAAAAAAAAAACGAAACAAAGCAACAAAGAAAGAAACAAAGCAGACAAGTAAACAATAACACAAAGCAAACAAGGACGTGATGTGTAAAACCAAATTTAAACAATTGGGTCGGGCAGACAAGCTGGTTGCCGCGGCCCGACCCAGATGTTGTATCAATTTTTTTTTTTTTTTTTTTACCTTCTTAAAAAATCTTCTTTCCTCTCAACTTTTTTTTTTTTCCTTTCTCAAGAACAAATGAAGAACATCAAGAACACTTGCAAAATTTCCAGATTTTGGTCGCCGCTTGTTCACCACCGTTGCCGTTCATCGCAGCTGCCGTCGATCACCGGACTAAAAAAATTCCCAAAAATTTTTTTTGACCTCCTCTACTCAAAAATCAACTTAGTTTTTCCTGAATCTAACCCGATAATCCTAGATATGAGTTTGAAAACCGCAACTTCAATCTCTCTGATCTCCTTTGTTGACCGCCGAATGATCATCAAACTCCAACCTAAGCTTCGTCTAATTAAAACCAAGATTTCCCACTTCTAAACACTCTTCGAAACAAATCTTAGAGCTAAGAACCCCCAAATTTTGAATCTACTAGCTTTTTTTTTAAAAAAATAAAATTTTCCTTCTACCACCCTTGCTTAATAGCTTCGAAAATTCTATGATTCTCGGATGTGTTTTTTGTGCTTGAGGCTAGGTTCTTTCTATAGGAAAAGAGTTTAGGTTTTAATCTACTTAGAAGTCTCAATCTGATCAAGAAGAGATTTTTGTTCCAACCACAACTCCTAGAGTTCAAGTTCAATCCAAAAAAGAGTTTTAGTTCATCCCAAACTTGGTTTTATTTATTTTTTTTTTTATAATTTCGAATTTTCCTCCTTTTTTTTTGTTAAATTCAAAAATAAATAAAAATAATTTACAAAATTAAAAAATTAATTAACTAATTGATCCCGGATAAAATCCGATGTCTACAGTTGCCACTCTTTGTGCATTCCCTGAGAAACAGGGGATGTGCAAAGACGTAGACACCCTACTAAGTTTTCAAACATTAAAAAGACAACTATATACTTAAAGAAAATCCCATCATAGATGTCGCAATCTAAAAAAAATAACAAGTCTCATCGCAAGACTTTATTATTTGTTAAGCGTGACATTAAAAAAAAAAAGAAAAGTCGACTTAATTCCTCTAGAAAAACGAAGGTGTCGATACGTGATCCCGATCGCGAGGACCTGTTCGAGTAAGGGGGAAACAGAAGCAGAGGAAAAGATGACTTAATTCCTCTAGATTGAGATAAAAAGTCGAGGGTATGAAAACGGCCTCGTAAGAAGACATGGAGTCGCCACCAATCTTTTTTAGCTAGGTGTGATCGGCCACCTATTAAAACCGGTTTTATAAAACATTTTAAAATTAATTAAAACATTTTAAAAACCAATTTCAAGTCTGCGTTATAAACCAGAGAAAATCGAAGAATCGGGTTCGGGACTCGGTTACATGCGGGGAAGGATTAGCACCCGCACAACGCCCGTATAAAACGGTACCTTATTAATCATGTGTTATCTCAAGTCTCGGTAAAAAGTTGGTTTTTAATTTAGTATTTCAAGTTAATTCCCAATTTTAAGAAAAATGATTCCATTTTTAATTGAAAATGATCTAAATTTATTAATTCAAAATTTTCCTATATTCCCAGACAAAATCGGCAAAATATAGAAATTTTTATTTTTTTGAAAAACTTTCCAAATCATTCTCTTTTTTTTTTTTTTTTTTGAAAGAAAGATATTCCTTTATTAATGTAATTGATGATATTCCCTCTAGCAAACCTGGTAAAGAACTCATGAATTATTTTAACTCGAAAAAATCTTTATTTTTATTGAAAATCATTATCTTTTTCAAAACATTTAAAAATATGAACATGAACATGTATGACATAAATAAAATGTAATGCCAAAGTCTAGATAATATAATGCAACCTAAATGATATGACATAATTTAAATGGCATAGTATATTCTAGGTGAAATGAAAAATCCTAAGTATCATGGTATATTCTAAATGAGATAAAATGACTTAAATGACATGGCAATTTTAAATGACATGGTATATTCTAGATAATATAACCTAAATGATATGGAATATGATCTAAGCGACATGAAATGACATGAAACATAAAATAATGCTATCATAAAATATGCATGAAAAAAAAAATGCATGAACATAGTATATGCTAAATAATGTGACAAAAATAAATGAATAAAAAAAAATGGGATATCATGAAACATTCAAAAACATATGGCAAACAATATAAGATCATAAAATGTGAATCAAAATAATAATAATAATACCATGAAAAATATCATAGCAAAAATCACACATTTAAATAAAATGCATGAACATGGAAAATGCAATGCATGAAAATGTATTTTTCCCTTTAATTAAAAAAATCCGTATATTAAAAAAATATCCGGCTACCTTACGAAAATATGTCAAATTAGATTTTCTAAAAAAACAAAACTTTGTGATTGTTTGAAAACAATTTTGAGGAAAAACTTGAATAAAAATTAAAACCCTTACCAAACCCTTTTAAAATGGCTCTAATTTCCTAAGTTTAAAATCCAGGACTTAACCACCCTTAACCCGAGATTTATAAAATCATTTTTAAAGTTTAAAAAGGCTTAGAAACTACCCTAAAACAGTATCTAAAGCTTCTAACCAACCTTCTCTAAATGGCTTAGCCAAATTCAACCATTATTCCTCTTTTGATTTCAAATCTGCCTCTATTGTCCGAATTTGATACATGATTTTTTTTCCTATTTTAAAAAATTCAAAAACATATAAAAAAAATTCTGGAGACTCAAGACATGTAATACTACACGAGAAAAAATTGGCTTAATTTTCTGATTAAAGATGACTGCCCAAACAAATCAGAGAAGTTCGAGTATTGGGTGAAAAAAACTGTTTTGTCAAAACACATTTTTTGACTTTGATAAAGTCATTTAAAATTCAAAGTAAAATTGTTGCAGGTCATCCTAAAGACCTAAGGACAGTAGCTAAAACATTTAAAAACCTTGGACAAAAATTGGCTAAGTAAAAAAAATCACAAAGGTAGATAATCAATTTGACAACTCCTTAATTTTCCACAAGTATGCTCAAGTGAGCATGACTTTGAGCCATTGATTGGCCTAAGTCATAAATCATGTGGCAATGACATGGAATGCATGAACATACAGCAAATGAAATGTATGAAATGCATGGTCTAAAGCCTAAATGATAAAGGAAATGCATGAAAATTCAAAATAACCTAAATGCCTAGCATGAGTTTGCATGGCAATAAATGCTATCCTAACTCAATATGCATGCAATGCTTGATAATGTAAATATGACTTGGACCTAATATGTTATGAATATGCATGAAAATGCTAATGTACCCTAAAACCTAAATAGCATAGTAATGCATGACAATACCAATGTGATTTAAGACTCAATATGCATGGCAATACCAATATGGCCTAGACCTAAAATGTAATGAACATGCATAGCAATACTATGAACATACAATGACCAATGAAACTAATGTTAATGCTTGAGCAAACAGCAACTAATACACAATTTCAAGATATGATAATGCAAAGCATGTTACCTAAACAAAATGCAAATGCATGACAAGGCAAGGGATGCATGAAGAGGCCGAATGTGATTACATGATACTCTAATGCAATCCTACCTAGTAAATGACACAAGTACATGACAACTCATATCAAGATGCATAATGTCATGACATTTTCACAAGCATATTACATACTAAAATCAAAATACACAAGCTCATGGCATGGAGATGCAAACAAGTCAAGAAGCAAGATGAAAATGCATATGCAAGGCATATCAACATGGAGTATCCGAATGGCCATATGACAAATATGAAAAATACAAACATGTTTATAATATAAGACATGGAATTTGAAAAATGCACAATATGACTCCAATAGACAACAAGGCCGAATCTTCAAGGAAAACATATTAAGCATGGAAATGAACTATAGAAACAAATATAGCATAGAAGATAATGTAAAGAACATATATAAAATTAAACATAGACATGCAAAGCAAATAACAAGCAAAACTAGTAAATAAAACAAGGAAAGTTATAAAATGGGCATAGCCTGGCACCTAACCATAATCACTTGGTTTTGCCAAGATCATGAAGCCTTTCCATTTCAAAAATCAAAAAATAAACCATGCTAAACAGCAAAATTAAGGTGAGCTTCATGGTAGGTAAAAATGGGCATAGCCTCTCCCCTAACCATGGTCACTTGGTCTAGCCAAGATCATGTAGCCATTTCAACCTTTTTGCTTCATCTTTTATAAAAAATCAGAACCTTAGAATACTCTAAAAAACCTTCTAAAAATCATTTTCAACAACAACATGCAAGGAAAAAAGAAAACGAAAACCAAGGCAAGCAAACATGCCATATTCGGCCAAGCATAAAACCATGTAAAAAAAATTGTTTTCCTCCATTTTAATGAAGAAGAAGAGAAGAAAACATAAGTAAACATTAAAAAACTTTATTTATATGAAAAATGTAGTAGGAAAACAAGATAGAAAATCAAGAAAACACGATGGAAAACAAGAAGAAAGCTATGCTAGAGCTTGGTAGAGATGACTACCTTGCTTGCCCCCTTGAGTGCCTACCCTCAGATGAGTTGTGCTCTTCCATTCTTGGTCATTGGATGAGGGAAACATAAAAACGACATCTTGTAGATTAAATCCAGCCCTCAACATCTGTACTCAGCCCTTGTAAATGTCCTAAGCCATTGGATGAAAAGAGACAATCCCATGCACTCCTTTGCTTAACCGAATGGATGCTCACCCTTGGATGAATTGTGCTCATCTTTTTTATTCCATTCTTGGCCATTAGATGAGGGTTATTTCATGAAAACTAAAAATGTCATCTTGGCATTTAAACTTGGCCATTGGATGGTGCATTCAACTTTCCTACAAGGCACTTAAGCCATTGGATGAAGGGGGGACCATTTGCAAGGTGTTAGTGGTAGCATGTGGCTTGATAGTGACTAAGGAATTAAATTGTTCAAGCTTCCTTCTTCTCCTCTATGCTGGCTGACCAAGGGAAGAAAAATCCCTGCAATTCCTTCTTCTTTCATAGTTTCCTCAATTACAAATTTGCCCTTTTTGGTTTCTTCGGTGAAATGACCTTTTTGCCCCCCGAACCTAAATAAATAGCAAATGGACAACAAATTTGAATTTTCCTTTTTCAATAATTCTGAAATAATAAAAAATTGAATTATGGAAGTTTTCAAAATTTTTCGATTCCATTTGCTATTTATTTCGGATTTATTTTCGAAATTGCCCCTTTTATGGATCCGAACTTTACCTTTTTTAAACGAGCTCCGAATCTAGATTTTTCTTCACCAATATTTTCCAAATAATTTAAAAATGTGATCTGTTCATAATTTTTGGAGCTCATTTGCTATTTTTTCGGGATTTATCTGCTTGAATTACTGCATAAAGGACCCGGGATTTGGCCATTTTACAAACGAACTCCAAATCAAGATTTTATTTCACAAATATATTCCAAATAATTTAAAAATGAGATTTACAAATTTTTAGAATTTTTGGAGTTCATTTGCTATTTTTTCTAGATTTATCCTGTTGAATTTCTACATAGTGAGCTCGGTATTTGACCATTTTGCAAACGAACTCCGAATCAAGATTTTCTTTCTCCAATCTCTTCGAAATGATTTAAGAATGAGATTAAATTTTTTTTTAGAATTTTTGGAGTTCATTTGCTATTTTTCCCAAATTTTCTAATTTTGCCATTTTGCCTCCGAAACCCAGTTTTGCTCAAAACATGTCCGATTTTTCAGATTTTCTTCAAACTGAGCCTTGGGCTATCCTTTTTTAATCACTCCCATCAATTAGGGGCTTTAGTCCTATCGAATTGGTCCATTTCTGTAATTCTTCCAAATTTCACCGAAATCCACCAAAAATCCTAATTCTCAGTTTTCTTCCGAATTGACTTTTCTATCAGTTTTTCTTCCAAGTAGCTTCTCCATTACCCGTAGTCAGTGCTTATCTTTCATTTGAGACATTCAATTGTATCCAATTTGATCGTTTAAGCACTTTTCCCGAACTAGGGTTTTCTTTCTACTGAATCTCGTAACCCAACTTCCGACCTCCATATCTTTCAATGTAAACCTCGGATTATCAAAATTCTTTCACAATTTTTCAATTGAACCTCAAATCTTGATTTTGAAAGTGGGTTGACTTTTTTAGTAGTTGACTTTTGTGGGGATGGCTTTTTCGGGGTTGGCTTTTTTTCGAGGTTGACTTTTTTTAGTTTGACTTTTTTTGTCTGTTTTCTTAGACTAAGCCTCGGAGTACCATCTGCAGAATGAGAAAAGCCTTTTAGCATTCTGAAACATCAATTTAGGAAGAAAACGTACCTGATTTAGGGGTCCGGACAAAATTAGGTGTCTACAGTTGGCCCTCTTTGGCTATTACTGAGAATCAGGAATCAGGCAATGATAAACAAGCACTAATTTTGTCCGGTTAGTGAAATCACATGTGAAGAAAGGGAAAGGGGTTTTCAATCATCATCATTCATTTTTTTTTGAAAAATTTTAAATTGAAGATTTTGTCCTTAAATTGAATTTCTTGACTAATCAAGGCTCGACCCGTCTTAAGGAAACGAGTTCGATTTGCAAAAGAAAAAATTATGCCCGAAGGTCTTAAAAATTATGCCCGGAGGTCTTAAAAATGGTGTCCAGAGGTCTAAAAAATGGTGTTCGGAGGCCTTACCCGTGATTTGAAAAATTATGCCCGAAGGTCTTAAGAATGGTGCCGAAGGTCTTTAAAAATGGTGCCCGGAGGCCTTACCCGTGATTTGAAAAATTATGCCCGAAGGTCTTAAAAATGGTGCCCGAAGGCCTTACTCGTGATTAAAAATTATGCCTGAAGGTCTTAAAAATGGTGCCCGAAGGTCTTTAAAATGGTGCCCAGAGGTCTTAAAAATGGTGCCCGGAGGCCTTACCTGTGATGAAAACTTATGCCCGAAGGTTTTAAAATAATGCTCGAAGGTCTTTAAATAGTGCCTGTAGGTCTTAAAAATAGTGCTCGGAGGCCTTACCCGTGATGAAAATACCTTGACGATAGTCTCAAGGCTCGACTCATTTGATAAACAGAATGAATTTGATTTAAAATAAAAAGAAATACCTCAACGGTGGTCTCAAGGCTCGACTCATTTGATAAAACAAAATGAATTCGATTTAAAATAAAAGGAAATACCTCGACGGTGGTCTCAAGACTCGACTCATTTGATAAAACAGAATGAATTCGATTTAAAACAAAAGGAAATACCTCGACGGTGGTCTCGGGGTTCGATTGATTTGAGAAGCAGAACGAGTTCGATTTGTGAAGCCAAAGTTTTCTTGATTTCTGCAATGTTAGCTAAATGCAATGATGAGAATGACATGCTTTGCAAATGCTTGTATGTTTCCTGAGGATGAATGCAATCAAATGATTATGTCATGATTTCTAATCCATGGTTTCTTTAAGGTTCACAGATTATCCGACTTCATAATAGAGTCTTCAATTGTTCACTGATGCCCCACTTAAAGAACCCTTTACTGAAGATAATTTGTCAAACAGTCCCAGTTTCTGACTTTGCTGAAATTCACAAATTTCTGACTTCATGATGGAGTCTCCAACACATTCACTGTTTTCCTTTACTTGGTGAATTTTCCATCAGGATTAGTGGTTTCCAAAAATTTTCTAAGTTTTAGATCTGTTCCTTAGTAATACTTCTAAACTCCCTTTTATTAAAAAAATTTATGTTTATTAATCATCATTCAATTTAATAACAAACAAAATGCAATCTCGAAAATGTATGAAAGAAAGTATGAAACAAGCCAATGTCATAAAAAGGGTAACAAAAATTTATTGCAACAAAATGTTTTAAATGATAAAAGTGAATATCAAGGATATAAGAAACAAATGTAAAGTTATAGGTTGTTGATGCCCCAGATGTGGAATATCTTAAACCCCTCATTTTTCAAATCATTTGAAATTTCTCTTGAACAGTCAATTTACTTGGGTAATCCCTCGGCTTCCGTAGTTACGTCAGACTGAGTTGTTCCCTTTTTCTCTGATTTTCAAATACTTTCTCCCCCTTTACACGAAGCATTGATTCAAACCTTAATCAGTACTTGAGTAGCTCTTTGTGAGTTTTCAACTCAAGTGTCCCCCATTCGATATTAAGTTGCCCTTTGCGGGTTTTCGGCTTAAACCTCTCTTTTTTATTTTATTTTATTTTTTATATATATTCTACCACGCATCTGAGAATTCTAAATTCTTCCAAGGTAAAAATGTTAATTCAAAAGATGGGATGAATTCTGAGAAAAACCTTTCAAATTAAAAACCCATGCTTGATCAAAATGGACTTTTAAAGTACGTAATGTAGGCCAAGGTTCGAGTTTAGAAGGAAAGGATAAAATAGGCCCAAAATGTGTTTAAGGGTAATTGGATCAAGGATCATTTCCTGAGAAGAATTCATTCTTGAGACATTTGTCCCCTTTTTGGACTTTTTTTTTTGCTGGCTTTCATTTGCCATTCTTTGATTTCACATTTCCCAATGGTTCCCTTTTTTTTTTCCATGATTTTGATTATTTTTCCTCGTATTTGCCCTCTAGTGTAGAGGTTGATCCTTGATCAGGTTTTCAACGAAAGAAATAATTCCTAAGGCTAAAAGGGGTGATTAGGGATAACTTCTTTTTAGTGAAGGGAATATGAAAGATGGGCCATTCATCATATCAAGCATGAATATTCTCTTTGAAAAGCAATTCTCAGGGGAGATAGATAGATATATAGAATTTCCATTTCTATATTTGGAATCATTCGAATTCCTATGTGCATAGCATCACAATTTTTTTTAAGCATAATACTTCTTCAGTTCATCAGCATTCACGGGATGTCTAAAATCATCCTCGTCCATCCGAGTTAGAATCAATGCTCCTCCAGAAAAAGCTCTTTTTACCACATAGGGTCCTTCCCAATTTGGAGCCCATTTTCCTCGCGGATCCTTCACTATGGGGAGAATTTTCCTCAGTACCAACTCTCCTTCTCGGAGCTGTCTAGATCGAACCTTCTTGTTATGGGCTCGAATCATCCTTTTCTGATACAACTGCCCGTGACAAATAGCCTTCAATCTTTTCTCCTCGATGAGATTCAGCTGTTCATAACGAGCTCTAACCCATTCTGCCTCTTCTAGGCCAACCTCCATAAAAACCCGAAGTGCAGGAATCTCAACTTCAATAGGTAACACTGCTTCCATACCATATACCAAAGAAAAAGGCGTTGCCCCTATAGATGTGTGAACCGAAGTGCGATATACGTGAAGAGCAAAGAGCATGATCTCATGCCAATCCTTATACACATCAGTCATCTTTTCAACAATCTTCTTGATGTTTTTGTTGGCTGGTTCTACTGCCCCATTCATCTTTGGATGATAAGGTGCCAAATTGTGATGCGTGATCTTGAACTGAGTACATACCTCTCTTATCATCTTATTATTCAGATTGAGAGCATTATCTGAAATAATTCTTGCTGGCAATCCATATCGGCATATAATTTCCTTCTTAACAAATCTGCATACCACCGACTTCGTTACATTATTATAAGAACCAGCTTCCACCCACTTTGTGAAATAGTCTATGGCCACCAGGATGAAACGATGTCCATTTGAAGCTTTTGGGGTAATAGGCCCAATCATATCCATTCCCCATATTGAAAACGGCCATGGTGCAGTCATGACATGCAATGGCGATGGCGGCACATGAATCTTATCTGCATAGATCTGGCATTTATGACACTTCCGAGAATAACTGATACAATCTCCTTCCATCGTCAGCCAATAATACCATGCCCTCATAATCTGCTTAGCAAGCATGTGACTATTAGCATGGGTGCCACATATCCCTTCATGGACTTCCTCTATGATTCTTCGAGCTTCGGCAGACCCGACACATCTTAACAGGACTTGATCTTTCCCTTTCTTGTAGAGAATCTCGCCATCCAGAACAAAATTCATTGCTAGCCTTCTCAGAGTTCTCTTGTCATTTTCTGTTGCCTGTCCTGGATACTATTGACTCTTTATGTACTGCAAGATATCCTTGTACCAAGGGAGACCATCTACTTCTTCTTCAATACTCAAGCAGTGGGCAGGAGACTCATATATGCTCATCTTGATCGGCACAACTTTCGCCCCTTCATTTACTTTAAACATTGATGACAAAGTAGCCAGAGCATCCGCCATCCGATTTTTTTCTCGGGGGAAGTAATTGAAACTTACTTCTTAAAACTCCTCTAATAAACTCAATATGAGTTCTCGGTATCGGATTAGCTTTGTATCCTGGGTTTCCCATTCTCCCCGTAACTGGTATATCACTAAGGATGAGTCTCCGAAAACTTTCAAAACTTTGATTTTTCGGTCCACTGCTGCACTAAGGCCTATAGTACACGCCTCATACTCAGTCATATTGTTTGTACAATCAAAATCCAATCTGGTTGTGAAGGGATAATAATCTTCTTCTGGGGATATGAGCACTGCACCAATTCCGTGCCCCATGGCATTAGATGCCCCATCAAAATACATCTTCCATATTTTCTTCTTCAAGGGAACCTCATCCATTTGCGAAACATACATCAAATCTTCATCTGGGAAATCAAAGTTCAACGGCTCATAATCTTCCACGGCCTGACTTGCTAAAAATTCAGCCACTGCACTGCCCTTGATAGCTTTCTGACTCACATATACAATATCGTATTCTGACAACAAAACCTACCATCTTGCCGTCTTCCCTGACAAAGAAGGTGCTTCCAACATGTACTTGATTGGATCTAGCTTGGCGATCAACCACGTTGTATGGTACAGCATGTATTGTCTGAGCCTCCGAGCAGTCCAAGCTAAGGTATAACATAGCTTTTCTACCGCCTGTTCTTGCTGAGGTAGTAAACCACCTGTTCTTTCTTTCCAGTCTCATCAAGTTGCCCTAAAACACAACCTATGGATCTCTCAAATACTGATAGATACAATATCATCGGTTTATCTGGAGCCGGTGGCATTAATACTGGTAGGTTTGATAGATAATGCTTAACCTTTTCAAAAGCAATCTGACACCTTTCATCCCACTCACCTGGATCACGTTTTCGAAGTAACTTAAATATTGGATCACATTTATCTGTTAACTGAGAAATAAACCGAGCAATGTAATTCAATCTCCCCAGAAAACCTCTTACTTCTTTTTGAGTACGTGGAGGTGGCAAATTCTGGATGGCCTTCACTTTATTCGGATCAATCTCAATTCCCCTTTTGCTAACAACAAAACCCAACAATTTCCTCGAAGTGACTCCAAAAGTGCATTTTGTCGGGTTTAGCTTGAGTTGAAACTTTCTTAGCCTTTCAAAGAGTTTCCTAAGATTCACAATATGCTCCTCTTCTCCTTGTGAATTTGCAATCATATCATCAACATAAACCTCAATTCCCTTATGCATCATGTCATGAAACAAGGTCACCATGGCTCTCTGATACGTTGCCCCAGCATTCTTCAACCCAAACGGCATTACCTTGTAGCAGAATGTTCCCCATATTGTAACAAATATGGTTTTCTCCATATCTTTCGATGCCATCTTAATCTGATTATATCCTGAGAATTCATCCATGAAAGAAAAGAAGGAACTCTTCACTGTATTATCTACCAAGGTATCAATGTAAGGCAAACGAAAATTATCTTTGGGACTGGCCTTGTTCAAATCTCGATAATCGACACACATACGCACCTTGCCATCTTTCTTTAGTACTGGAACAATGTTTGCCACCCATTCCGGATATTTTGCGACCTCTAAAATCCAGCATCAAACTGCCTCTTCACCTTTTTTTTTACCTTTAACAGCATGTCTGGCCTTATTCTTCTCAACTTTTGCTGAATTGGCTTGTACTCTGGTCTTAAAAGGAGCTTATGAACCATAATGTTTGGATCCAAACCTGGCATGTCTTGGTATGACTATGCAAATACATCTATATATTCTCGGAGCAAGGCTAACAATTCACCCTTTATTGATGACGACAATGTAGTCCCAATTTTAACCTCTTTTATCTCCTCACTACTTCCCAAATTCAACAATTCCAATAGCTCCTCATGAGGAAGTACTTGTTTCTCTTCTTGTTCTATTTTTCTTAATAAGTCCGGAGGTAGATCATAATCTTCAATATCTTCGTTGGCCTCAAAATCACCCGTGCAAATGGGTCTCTCAAAATCAATTTCAGAATTACTGATAGGAAGATCCTCATATTCCTCATCCGTACACCTGTAAATAGATGGGGAAGAAACAATATAGGAAAACATATATACAATGGAAGCAAAATAAATAGCATAAATAAAATAATATGGACACATCAATATGAAGGAAATGCATCATGTTTGTTATTTATTGGATGAAAACTTTTAGACAAAAGCCTATTACAAAAGAAATTCTTATTATCTTCGGGCAAAGATATTTAAGATTTGTTTAAAAGCATTACGTTAGAATATACCTAAAAACTATGGGCAGCTCGGTTGCACTCCAATTGGTTAGTTTATATCCTGGTGGATAAGGTCGCACCATCCAGTCAGCATTCTCACTTTCAATTCTTTCTTCCCCAATCGTGCAGATCTCCATATCATATATCTGCTCATCCCTATTCACCTGGAATCTCTCGAAGGCTTGCTCGATCATTACGAGCACATCATCAGAATTATTTTCTCCGAACAAAGAACCGGCCGAGCGAAAGCTATGAAGTATAAGTAAGAATGTCATAGGCTCCCACTCAATATCCATACCCGCGAGACGGGCCATCCTCCTTTGTCGGTTCCTTTCAACTTTTTTCCTTTTCTCATAGGCCTTCGGAAGATACCCCAAGCCAAACCGATCTTTCTTTCCCATTACTTCCATTGCTCGGGCCATCCATTGAAGATATTTTTCGAGACCGTTTCCAACCCTGCAGCCTTTTCCCAAGGTAGTTCTTACCCCCAGTCTTGTGTTCTTGGACAACCTTGATTTTGGAATTTTTCGTCCTTTAGCGATGAAAATCGCATTTAAGAATTCCAAACACCGAAAGGAACATTCTACGGCATCTTCATTGGGTTCAACATAAGGAGATTCAGTATATGTAGAGGCTATTACGTCCTCTTCTCCTGATACAGTGACCAAACGCCCCTCTATCACAAATTTCAGCTTTTGGTGGAGAGATAATGGTACAGCCCCTGCTGAATGTATCCACGGCCTTCCCAACAGGCAATTATAGAATGGATTAATATCCATAACCTGAAAGTTCACTGTATAGGTGCATGGGCCTATCTCTAGAGGAACCTCAATAGTTCCCATTACATCTCTCCTGGTACTATCAAAGGCTCTGACCACCGTGCAGCTTGGTAGCATATAAGAAATATCCACTGGTAATTTGGACAAGGTTGCCAAGGGCATCACATTTAATGAAGAACCATTATCCAAAAAGACCCTTAGTAATATGTGCCCCTTGCAAGTGGTTGTTATATGGAGAGCCTTTGTTGACCCAATACCATTGGGTGGTATTTCCTCATAACTGAAATATATATGGTCGTCTGCTGCGATGTTTTCCATCAGCCTGTCTAATTTTTCTACCAATATGTTATTAGCCACATATGCCTGATTCAACACTCTCAACAGGGCATTTCTGTGTGGCTCCGAGTTCAAAAGCAAAGATAAGATTGAAATTCTAGCTGGTTGACGTTGCAGTTGCTCAACCACGCTATACTTATTATGCTTTATAAATTTTAAGAACTCGCAGGCTTCCTTCTCATTCACCGGCTCTTTTATTCTGTTTATCGAGGCTGACCTCTTTTCTACTTCTTTTGACAAATCCATCTCAATATGGATTGGTTCAGCTACTTTCTTCCCTTTGTCCTTTCCTCTATCTTTTCCTGTTAGCCCCTGTTCAACACCCTCAGGAGCATAACACCTTCCACTTCGTGTTAAATGCCCCACACATGTGATATCTTGCTGACTCGAATACCCATGCATAACCATGTTGCAGTCTTATTTCCATGGTGCAGCTTTGTTTTCCTTGTACGAAAAAGAAACAGGCAAATCAATGATTAACTTAGGCGCACTTTCCTCAATGACTGGCATGACTTTCTCCTCTGGTTCATCATAATAGATGATCAAGGGTCTTCCTATCCCGTAGCCAACTGCATTCTCAATAACCTCTATTTCCTCTTCTGTCTCCTCTTAAAACTGGGCCTCCCCATCATCCATCATCTTTTGGACTTTAGCTAGAAAGTCCCCGCAGTCCTGTATGATATAAACTCCACACTTATGGAACGGGCACCAATTCTTCACCCTATTTGCAACCATTTTTAAACTATATGCATCCCCTACCATTCCTGCCTTAATCATCTCAACCCATACTGTCAACATTGGAGTCTTGACTTCCCTGGCATCCCTTTTTACCCTTTTGACTTCCCCTGTCCATACTGCATTTACTCGATTCTCAGAATGATCTGGCAATGGGTTCCCCACTACATTCGGCCCATTCTTTGGCCCAAACTTCACAACTCCGACGTTGATCAGGCTTTGGACTTTTTTTTTAAAGGCCAGGCAATCTTCAGTCGAATGTCCTTGAATTCCTGCATGGTACGCGCAGTTAGTATTTGCATTATACCACCTTGGATATGGAGGTGTCAGAGGTTTGAGGTACACGGGTGCAACAAGTTGACCCTGTAATAGTTTGGAATATAGATCACCATAGGTGTTAGAAATCGGATCAAATTGGGGTTTTTGATCATTCCTTGGTGAACGTTGGTCATTGCGTCTGGCTCCTTGAGTGTTTGGGACAGTGTTTCAAGAAAGGTTTTTCTGTGGGGATATGCCAGTTGGAAACAGCTGTTGTGGTATATTGGTATAAGGGAAGAGATTTTAGGTAAGGTGGTTCATATTGGGATAGTAAGGATTATACCCTGAGTAAGGTGTGTAGGGTGTAGGAGGTGCATAAGATGTGGTAAGAGTATAGGGCTTTGGTGGTGTATGTGGTGTGGGAGGTGCATATGAGTATTGGTTGATACTAACTGGGTGGGTCTCCTCTTTCTTCCTGACAGGGAATATATTTTTTGGAGTAGAAGACTCTCCCCCTTCCATTTTCCCATTCTTAATGTTTGACTCTATCATCTCCCCAGATATTACCATGTCTGCAAAGTCCTTGGTGGCACTCCCCACCAATTTATCATAATATGGTGCTTTCAAAGTGTTGATGAAAAGCACTGTAGTTTCTTTGCTAGTTAAAGGGGGTTGCACTTGTGTGGCCAGATCTCTCCACCTTTGCGAGTATTCTTTGAAACTCTCAGTGGTCCTCTTTTTCATGTTCTGTAGCAACAACCTATCAGGTACCATATCAGATACATGCTTATAATATTCCATGAAAGCCCTAGCTAAATCCGTCCATGAACGAATCTTGGTACGACTCAGTTGGTTGTACCATCGAGTTGCAGACCCTGTCAAGCTATCTTGGAAATAATGGATAAGCAGTTTCTCATTATCATTGTGCCCTGTCATTCTTCTGCAGTACATGGTCAGATGTGCTGATGGGTTGGTAGTCCCATTATATTTTTCAAAGTCTGGTACTTTGAACTTTGGGAGAATTACTAGATCGTGCACTAAACTCATTTCTTTGGCATCCAGACTGCCAAATAGCTCTGCCCCTTCAATGGCCCTCAGCCTCTCCTCCAGCAGTTGATATTTTTTTTTGTGATTCTGCCATTTCGACCCTCTTCAGCTCAGTCATCTTTGCTTTTTCCTTTCAGCTAGTTCCTCAAAGTCTGGAACGTTAACATCATTTGTGTCAGCTCCCATATTACCCTTTTCGAAACATAGTTCTATGTCTCAGCAGCTGGCTGGATATAAACATAGGAGGCTGCCCCAATTAGCACCTCTTGGCCCTTTTGTTGTATGTTTTTAGGTTGATCCTCTTCAATTACTACCATTTTCCCGGTGACCGAATTCTCTCCAGGCCCTTTTTGTTTCACCATGGCACTCATCATTTCCATGAGTTTAGTCATCTATTCTCGTGACTCCTCCTGAGATTTAGCTAACTGTTCCTATAGTTCCCTTTGAGTTCTTTCCATTCTTTCAATTCTAGCAAGCTGATCGTTCTCCATAGCTCTGGCTTGAGATCGAGTATTGTAAAGGCGTCAAAAATCCAATGCTTTTTGAGTGCGACCAATTGTACCTTTAGTTTTGAAAACCATGAATTAGAAATTATTGACACATTTTTTTTTATGTTTTATAAAAAATGAATGACTAAATGTGAATGAATGAATCAAATAAAATGGATATGTACATGACTACGTATACGAATACGAAAGAATAAATGAATGAACAAGTGAAATGAAAAAATAAGTGTTTAAGTGTATGAATATGAATGAATGAACAAGTAAAAAGAATAAATAAGTGGTTAAGTGTATGAACATAAACGAATTTCAAAAATGAATGATTATAAATATGAGTATGTACAAATGAACAAACAAAATATATAAAATATGAATGCATTTGAATGTATTGGCCCCGGGATAATTTCAATCGAACAGTCTTTCATTGATTTCCTGGAACTAAATACAACACAGATAGAATAAAAGTTCACTGCCTAAGATAAGTCCATAATTCGCTTTTCAAAATGCTATTACAAAATCAATCCTATAGTGACTTCCTCGGATCTTGGATTTTCTTTCACAGTCTCTTTTTGATTGCCCTGCTCTTCAATCTGGCCCCTACTTGTTAACGGCCCCTCGACGTGTTAGCAGAAGCATCACCATGTAAGCTTTCCTTAGCTTGCTTATTTAGTTGATTGGCTCAGGCTTCCTCATGCTTCGCTCTCTTTTTCCAGTAGTTATTCTCCTTCTTGAGGTTTTTGACCTCATGCTCCCATTCTCTAGAAGTCTTGAGGGTCCCCTCAAATCTGAGCTCAAAGCGGTACCTCTTGTTCTCCAAATGTAATTCTCGAAGATCGCCCTAGCAGTGTCCCTTTCTCTCTTGATCTTTTCTTTTTCTCTTTCTCGAGTTGATTCCCTATTTTTCATGTCCTCAAGCTCTTCTTGTAGTAGGGCAATCTCCTTGCTCATCTAGGCCTTTTCTTTTTCAAATTTCGCCTTTGCGATTTCTAGCTCTGATGGCATTTCCCTCGGTGGCGGATTCATGAACTGGACCTTTTCCCCATCTGATGTAAACAGCCTATCATTAACCCTTAATTCCCTTCATACCAGGTAATCAGGTGTGACGATGTCGGCATATTTGGCCACTTTTATCCAGTGAGTTTTCTTCCATGCTTCAATCACTGCCCGCACCTTTCCAGAATATCCGTCTTCTCCATAAGTGAACTCTGATGATCCTAGATTATGAGTCACGGGTGTGAATTACCAAGACTCAACCTATTTTTGCACCAACAAAGGCGCATAACTCACAGAGCCCCAAATTGCAAGTAGTGGAACTCCCGAGTTATCCCCATATTTGTACATAATCGGCATAGGAACCATCCATAGAGCTCTCCAAGTCACCATCTCCCTTTTTAGATTCCGGAACATGTTGACCCATTTCTCTTCATCCTTGTCTTCAGGACAATCATTTTGAAGGAATTCCCTAATCGAAACTAAAGACTTCATGTACGGTTTGAAGGAAACCTTTTCTATCTTCCAAAAGTGACTTTGAATCCAAATATAAAGGAGTTGTACACACCCCTTGATTCTCCCTTGTCCTTCCCTTTTTGCAAAAATTCAAAGATTGGATAGTTTCAGCTAGGATGGCCGGAGATGGGTTGATCTTCTGTTCCAATTTCTCAAATAAATCAAACATGGCTATATCCATACGACCTAATATCTTCGGGAATATGATTAATCCGTAGATGGCTAGAGCGAAGATGTCCCTGGCTTTTTCTTTGTCGGAATAACCCAATATCAATTATCAAAGAGTTTCCCACGGAATGTATCCATTTTTCTACTTTGTATCCACATGACTCTCAACCCATGTTGTATCCATTCCTGTGATCCTAGCCACTTTCCTCTTAAAACCTGAAGGTTTCACTTTCTTCAAATATACCCGATTAGGATTAGGACATTCAATACGTAACAGTACTGAATATTCTTCAATCAGTGGGGTCATATCCTCCTTGTTAAAATTAAAACATCTATAAACAGGATTCCAAAACTGTACCATAGCCTGAATCAACCCACTATTAACCCGAATCAGAATTAAGAGTGCTATATCTCCATATTTTTGAGTGAAGGCTTCTTTCTCTAATACGTTCCACTGATTCCAAATGTCGGCTAACCCTCAGAGATTATTCTGTCTAGAATCCACTTTGACCCTTTCCGGCAATACTGACATATAATCTTTCTTCAGGCAATCACCATCCTCCCTCTAATCTTTTTTCGACCGTGCCCTGACTACTGCATGATCTTCTAACACTGAAATAACCTGACACTCCATGAAAGTCCTTTGGGTTGATGACTATCCCGAGGCCAATAAACTCCAAGTGTATGATGATGTCTATGATGCATGTCAAAGAAAAGAAAACAGAAAGAAATAGATTAGTAAAGAAATGAATTCACAAATATAACACAAATAACAACATGCTTTAAAAAATGTCTCGAAAATTTTAACAGAGCTTCCGCATTACTACGCCTTTGGGACAAAATAATAAATTTATTACGAGCAATATGATGTTCGTTCATCATTACCCAATTTGTAAAATCTAACATATAGAAAGATGGTAAAAGGTTGGAAATATTCCTCCATGTGTTCTTAAACTTCGGGTATCAAACAGAAATCCGGCATGGCTTCACATAGGTTCACTATATGAAGGTGAATTGATTCTAAGTCCCCGAATTGTTCCTCACTGTCGCCTGTGAAGGCTAGTAAGGCACCCCAATAAAAGCGGGTTCAATTCGTTAGAGTATATTTTCCTATGCCCGTACGGAGGATTATCACGAAGGCATTAGGTACTTTATACTCCGAAAGTGTTTCACTAGCCCGTACGGAGGATCATCACGAAGGCGTAGTTACTT
Organism: Fremontodendron californicum; assembly: GCA_030761205.1. NCBI lineage: Eukaryota > Viridiplantae > Streptophyta > Magnoliopsida > Malvales > Malvaceae > Fremontodendron > Fremontodendron californicum. Next base: position 16,497,728 of record JAULJL010000037.1, read on the forward strand.
TACTCCCACTTAGAAGGACGAAACCCGGGTAGAGAGTTCATGTTATGCAAATGCAAATATAGTGTGTGCGGAGGAGCAAAACAAACCTGTCACCACCTATTCTACACTCCTTATTCTAAATACCCCACTAAAATCAAACAATGTAAAGCATCAGTCAAGCAAACATATAAATATACGCAACAAAATAACCAGAGAACAAATAATAGTATTAATGCATATGAAGATGGACATATTTAAAACATTTTATTATTTTCAAAATTCTCTTTATTATTTTAAAAATATGGGAATTAAAATTAAATACCAATTAAACCAAAAAAACAGAAATTTAGATAACACACAACTAATTCTAGGCCTGACTCTCCAAAAAGTCCCCAGTGGAGTCGCCAAGCTGTCGCAACCTAAAAAAATTAACAAGTCTCATCGCAAGACTTTATTATTCGTTAAGCGTGACATTAAAAAAAAAGAGAAAAAGTCGACTTAATTCCTCTAGAAAAATGAAGGTGTCGATATGTGATCCCGATCACGGGGACCCGTTCGAGTAAGGGAGAAATAAAAGTAGAGGAAAAGACGACTTAATTCCTGTAGATTGAAATAAAAAGTCGAGGGTATGAAAACGGCCTCGTAAAAAGACATGGAGTCTCCACCAATCTTTTTTAGCTAGGTGTGATCGGCCACCTATTAAAACCGGTTTTATAAAATATTTTAAAATTAATTAAAACATTTTTAAAATTAGCATCCCCACTATGCCCGTATAAAACGGTACCATATTAATCATGTGTTAACTCAAGTCTCGGTAAAAAGTTGGTTTTTAATTTAGTATTTCAAGTTAATTCCCAATTTTAAGAAAAATAATTCCATTTTTAATTGAAAATGATCCGGAATTTATTAATTCAAAATTTTTCTATATTCCCCGACAAAATCAGCAAAATATAATTTTTTTTATTTATTTGAAAAACTTTCCGAATCATTCTCTTTTTTTTTTTAAAAAGAAAAATATTCCTTTATTAATGATAATTGAAGATATTCACTCCAGCAAATCCGGTAGAGAACTCATGAATTATTTTAACTCAGGAATATCTTTATTTTTATTGAAAATTATTATCTTTTTCAAAACATTTAAAAATATGAACATGAACATGAATGACATAAATAAAATGACATGCCAAAGTCTAGATAATATAATGCAACCTAAATGATATGACATAATTTAAACGGCATAGTATATTCTAGGTGAAATGAAAAATCCTAAGTATCATGGTATATTCTAAATGAGATAAAATGACTTAAATGACATGGCAATTTTAAATGATATGGTATATTCTAGATAATATAACCTAAATGACATGGAATATGATATAAGCGACATGAAATGACATGAAACATAAAATAATGCTATATAAAATATGCATGAAAATAAAATAAAAATGCATGAACATAGTATATGCTAAATAATGTGACAAAAATCAATGACTAAATAAACAAAATATGGGATATCATGAAACATTCAAAATCATATGGCAAACAATATAAGATCATAAAATGTGAATCAAAATAATAATAATACCATGGAAAATATCATAGCAAAAATCACACATTTAAATAAAATGCATGAACATGGAAAATGCAATGCATGAAAATGTATTTTTTTCTTTAATTAAAAAAATCCGTATATTAAAAAAAAATCCGATTGCCTTAGGAAAATATGTCAAATTAGATTTTCTAAAAAAAAAAAAAAACTTTGTGATTGTTTGAAAACAATTTTGAGGAAAAACTTGAATAGAAATTAAAACCCTTACCAAACCCTTTTAAAATGGCTCTAATTTCCTAAGTTTAAAATCCTGGACTTAACCACCCTTAACCCAAGATTTATAAACTCATTTTTAAAGTTTAAAAAGGCTTAGAAACTACCCTAAGACAGTAGCTAAAGCTTCTAACCAACCCCCTCTAACTGCCTTAGCCAAATTCAACCATTATTCCTCTTTTGATTTCAAATCTGCCTCTACTGTCCGGTTTTGACACACGATTTTTTTTGCCTATTTTTAAAAATTCAAAAAAATATAAAAATATACTGGAGACTCAGGACATGTAAAAATACATGAGAAAAAATTTTATTAATTTTCTGATTAAAGATGACTACCCAAAAAAATCAGAGAAGTTCAAGTACTTGGTGAAAAAAACTATTTTGTCAAAACACAATTTTTGCCTTTTATAAAGTCATTTAAAAATCAAAGTAAAATTGTTGGAGATCATCCTAAAGACCTAAGGACAGTAGCTAAAACATTTAAAAACCTTGGACAAAAATTGGCTAAGTAAAAAAAAATCACAAAGGTAGAATAATCAATTTGACAACTCCTTAATTTTCCACAAGTATGCTCTAGTAAGCATGACTTTGAGCCATTGATTGGCCTAAGTCATAAATCATGTGGCAATGACATTGAATGCATGATCATACAGCAAATGGAATGTATGAAATGCATGGTCTAAAGCCTAAATGGTAAAGGAAATGCATGACAATTCAAAATAACCTAAATGCCTAGACCTAAAATGTAATGGACATGCATAGCAATACTATGAACATACAATGACCAATGAAACTAATGTTAATGCTAGAACAAACAGCAACTAATACACAATTTCAAGATATGATAATACAAAGCATGTTACCTAAACAAAATGCAAATGCATGACAAGGCAAGGGATGCATGAAGAGGCCGAATGTGGTTACATGATACTCTAATGCAGTCCTAACTAGTAAATGGCACAAGTACATGACAACTCATATCAAGATGCATAATGTCATGACATTTCACAAGCGTATGACGTACTAAAATCAAAATACACAAGCTCATGGCATGGAGATGCAAACAAGTCAAGAAGCAAGATGAAAATGCACATGCAAGGCATATCAACATGGAGTCTTCGAATGGCTATATGACAAATATAAAAAATGCAAACATGTTTATTATATAAGACATGAAATATGAAAAATGCACAAATATGATTCCAATAGACAACAAGAAGAATCTTCAAGGAAAACATATTAATCATGGAAATGAAATATAGAAACAAATATAGCATAGAAAATAATGTAAAGAACATATATAAAATTAAACATAGACATGCAAAGCAAATAACAAGCAAAACTAGTAAATAAAACAAGGAAAGTTATAAAATGGGCATAGCCTCTCACCTAACCATAATCACTTGGTTTTGCCAAGATCATGAAGCCTTTCCATTTCAAAAATCAGAAAATAAACCATGCTAAACAGCAAAATTAAGGTGAGCTTCATGGTAGGTAAAAATAGGCATAGCCTCTCCCTTAACCATGGTCACTTGGTCTACCCAAGATCATGTAGCCATTTCAACCTTTTTGCTTCATCTTTTGTAAAAAATCAGAACCTTAGAATACTCTAAAAAACCTTCTAAAAATCATTTTCCACAACAACATGCAAGTAAAAAAGAAAAAGAAAAAGAAAACCAAGCCAAGCAAACATGCCATATTCAACCAAGCGTAAAACCATGTAAAAAAAAATTGTTTTCCACCATTTTAATGAAGAAGAAGAGATAAAAACATAAGTAAACATTAAAAAACTTTATTTCTATGAAAAATGTAGTAGGAAAACAAGATAGAAAATTAAGAAAACACCATGGAAAACAAGAAGAAAGCTATGCTAGAGCTTGGTAGAGATGACTACCTTCAAGCTCTCTATTGAAAACCTTTTCTTTCTTTCTTTCAAAACCTTTTTCTTTGCTAAATTAGCTATTGACTTCAGCCAAAAAACATATGAAAAAATGAAACCAACCTTCCCTCTTTAGAGCACTACAGTTGCACTGTGATCGGAGAGGAATCTTATCCTTGCATCCCTTGTTTGGCTACTTTACTACCCTATTCAAAGCATCGAAGACGCTACCGAACCACTACCCGTACTAGTAGCTCATCCTCTCGTCCGTCCCTAGCTGCCTTGAGATAAGAATCAGTTAAGATAGCAGCTTTTTTTCTTTGAATATATGTATCTCTGTCTCGCCTGCCTGGGGATTTGATTGAACTACTCCGAACTCTTTATCAGCATCTGTTTTTAATGCCAACTGGATTGCTCTATTGTATTCCTTTGCCCGCCTGTGAGAGCATTATAGCTACGATCTTTCTTCTCTTATGAAATTTCTAACCAAATGAAATTGATTCAATGGCAGCCCTTCTTCTTTGTTCACAAAAACCATTTTCTAAATAGCAAAGAGAACAAGAGCAATCGCAGCTGAGTCAACTCTATCCACTTGGCCGAATGGCCTCTCACCCTTGGATGGAAATTGCACTTTTTTCTCTTTCAATCTTGGCCTTTAGATTAAGATATTTTGATGACAATATAAAAATATCATCTTGCCAATTGATAGCAGCCCTTAAGATGTGTACTCATCCCTTGTAGTAACCTCAGCCCTTAGATGTAAAAGAGGACCAATCCCATGCACTCCCTTGCTTGCCCCCTTGAGTGCCTACCTATGGATGAGTTGTGCTCTTCCATTCTTGGTCATTGGATGAGGGCAACATAAAAATGACATCTTGTAGATTAAATCCAGCCCTCAACATGTGTACTCAGCCCTTGTAGATGGCCTAAGCCATTGGATGAAAAGAGACAATCCCATGCACTCCTTTGCTTAACCTAATGGATGCTCACCCTTGGATGAATTTTGCTCATCTTTTTTCTTCCATTCTTGGCCATTAGATGAGGGTTCTTTCATGGCAAATAAAAATGTCATCTTCGCATTTAAACTTGGCCATTGGATGGTGCATTAAACTTTCCTACAAAGCACCTAAGCCATTGGATGAAGGGGGGACCATTTGCAAGGTGTTAGTGGTAGCATGTGGCTTGATAGTGACTAAGGAATATAATTGTTCAAGCTTCCTTCTTCTCCTCTATGCTGGCTGACCAAGGGAAGAAAAATCCCAGCAATTCCTTCTTATTTCATATTTTCCTCAATTATAAATTTGCCCTTTTTGGTTTCTTCGGTGAAATGATCTTTTTGCCCGTCGAACCTAAATAAATAGCAAACGAACTCCAAATTCAAATTTTATTTTTTCAATACTTCCGAAATAATAAAAATTTGAATTCTAAAAGTTTTCAAAATTTTTCAATTCCATTTGCTATTTATTTCGGATTTATTTCCAAAATTACCCCTTTTATGCACCCGAACTTTACCATTTTTTAAACGAGCTCCGAATCTAGATTTTTCTTCACCAATATTTTCCAAATAATTTAAAAATGTGATATGGAAGGTTTCATAATTTTTGGAGCTCATTTGCTAAATTTTCGGGATTTATCTGCTTGAATTACTGCATAGGGACCCAGGATTTGGCCATTTTGCAAATGAACTCTGAATCATGATTTTCTTTCACGAATCTATTCCAAATAATATAAAAAATGAGATTTGAAAATTTTTCAGAATTTTTGGAGTTCATTTGCTATTTTTCCTGGATTTATCCTGTTGAATTTCTACATAGTAGGCTAAGTATTTGACCATTTTGCAAACGAACTCCGAATCAAGATTTTCTTTCGCCAATCTCTTTGAAATGATTTAAGAATGAGATTAAAAAAATTTTAGAATTTTTGGAGTTCATTTGCTATTTTTCCCAAATTTTCCAATTTTGCCTTTTTGCCTCAGAAACCCGATTTTGCTCAAAACAAGTCTGATTTTTCAGATTTTCTTCGAACTAAGCCTTGGGCTATCCTTTTTTAATCACTTCTCATCAGTTAGGGGCTTTAGTCCTACCGAATGGGGCCATTTCTATAATTCTTCCAAATTTCACCGAAATCCACTAAAAACTCTAATTCTTGGTTTTCTTCCGAATTGAGTTTTCTATCAGTTTTTCTTCCAAGTAGCTTCTCCATTACCAGTAGTCAGTGCTTAGCTTTCATTTGAGACCCTCAATTCTAACCAATTTGATCGTTTAAGCACTTTTCCCCAAATTTTCCGAACTAGAGTTTCATTTCTATTGAATCTCGTAACCCAACTTTCGACCTCCATATCTTTCAATGTAGACCTCGGATTATCAAAATTCTTTCACCGTTTTTCAATTGAACCTCAAATCTTGATTTTGAAAGTGGGTTGACTTTTTTAGTAGTTGACTTTTTGAGGTTGACTTTTTTTTTGGGTTGACTTTTTTGAGTTTGACTTTTTCTGTCTGCTTTTTTAGACTAGGCCTCGGAGTACCACCTACAGAATGAGAAAACCCTTTTAGCATTCTGAAACATCAATTTAGGAAGAAAATGTACCTGATTTAGGTTTTCGGACAAAATTAGGTGTCTACAGTAGAAAAGCTCCTCTAAGCGAGGCGCAAACTTTAAATAAACCCAACGTGAAAATATACTCCTGCACCGAGGCTTCAACTTTAAAATAACCCAAAAAAGAAAAACTCCTCTCAACGAGGCATCGACTTTAAATATCCCAACGAAGAAAAACTCCTCCTAACAAGGCATCAACTTTAAATTCCCAACGAAGAAAAACTCCTCCTAACGAGGCATCAACTTTAAATTATGCAACGTAAAAACATACTCCTCCACCGAGGCTTCAACTTTAAATGATCCAAACAAAATTTGTAAATTCACCAAACGTAAATGCTTTCTTCAAATAAACTTCAAAAATCTTACCTTGAATCCCAAAAGAAATTTCTAACCTTGCAAATTGACATTCCAAATCGAAATTCCTGTCCAAATCATACTGAATATCTAAAATAATCTTTCTTGGGTGCAATGCATGAATACAATGCAATACATGGATGCCATGAATGAGATGCAGATGCACATCATGCAATGGATTTCATGAATACTCTATAATAAATAATATCAACTCCCTGAATCTCTAATCAAGATAAAAAGTTCTCAAGCTCATTATTCATCTCTGTCTGTGCTTGGCTTCAAACTGATGAAGTGAATCTTATTGTCTCTTCTTTTTTTTTTCTTTCAAATTTCGCCGAATGTGAACAATTTCCTTTCTCAAAGATTTTAAAACACCAATCATTCTACATCTCATCTTATGCCAGCTTAACAGGGCTTAACATCTCATCATAATTCTTATCTTAAAAAATTCTCACTTTTAAAAATTCTCATCCCATCCCATCCCATCTTATCTTATCTCATTCTTTGTTCAGTTATCCATAGATTTCTCATAAAAATAAATGTAGGAATCTCTTAAGGTTATCATTCCAACTTATCAATCATTATTCTAATTCCATAGCAAACGAACGCATGATACATTCCCTCTATTCAATTCAAAGGTATAAAATTGAGAATAACAAATGGAAGGCAAAAAGGTCTGGAAAGAAAGGTCTTTATTAACAAAAATAATGAAAAGAATTCATCTCGAAGAAACAAAAGAGCACCTCAAAAGGTTTATCACAAAGGTATTAGGATAACAAAATAGTATCCAAACAATGAATACTTAGACAACCTTAACAGTTCATTCAAAATTCTCATCCAAAAACCAATTCCAGTCGATGTCTTCAATCCTTCAGAGTTCATCAAACTAGACATTGTCCCCATCCTCACGAGATTTTCCAAACGACACTGATCCTCCACAAATCTAAGCCGTCCTTTCGGGTTTTCAACTTAGGCAACCCCCATTGACCTAAACCGCCCTTTTCGGTTTTCAATTTGAGTCATCCTTTTTCTTTCTTCTTTTTTTCTTTTTTTTTTTTCAAGCAAAATACTTCTTCACAGCATCTGAATTAATAAGGTTTGGCAAAACATCCCCATCCATTTTAGCCAAAATCAAAGCTCCACCTAAAAAAGCTTTTTTCACCACATAAGGACTCTCACAATTTGGCGTCCATTTCCCTCGATGATCATGCTGATACGAAAAAATCTTTTTCAAGACTAACTCTCCTTCCTTTAAATGTCTGGGACGGACTTTGTTATCATGTGCTTGCATCATTCGCTTCTGGTACAACTGACCATGGCAAAGTGCTCTAAGTCTTTTCTCCTCAATGAGATTCAACTGCTCTAAATGATCTCGTACCCATTCTGCTTCTTCCAAATCAACCTCCTTCAGCACTTATAAAGAAGGGATTTCTACCTCAACTGGAAACACAGCCTCCATTCGATACACCAATGAAAATGGCGTTGCCCTTGTGGATGTGCGAGCAGAAATTCTATAAGCATGCAAGGCAAAAGGAAACTTTTCATGCCAATCTTTGTAAACATCGGTCATCTTCTCTTCAATCTTTTTGATGTTCTTGTTGGCTGCTTCTACAACTCCATTCATCTTTGGACGATATGGTGCTAAGTTGTGATGCTTGATCTTAAACTGTTCACAAACCTCTTTCAACATCTTGCTCTTCAAATTACGAGCATTATCAGAAATGATTCTCTCCGGTAGTCCATATCGACAAATTATCTCTTTCTTTATGAAGTTACAAACCACTGCCCATGTAACACTTGCATATGAGGCTGCCTCTACCCACTTCGTTAAATAATCAATCATCACAAAAATGAACCGTTGCCCATTCGTCGCTTTTGGGGTGATAGGTCCAATCACATCCATGCCCTATATTGAGAATGGCCATGTAGGTGCCAAAACATGCAACTCGTTCAGAGGAGCATTGATCTTATTTGCATAAATCTGGCATTTATGACATTTTCAAGCATAGTCAATAAATCCTTCTCCATTGTCAACCAATAATAACCTGCCCTCATTATCTGCCTAGCCATCACGTGACCATTCGCATATGCCCCAAAAATTCCATCATGCACTTCTTCCAATATCCTCTTTGCTTCTACAGCGTCAACACATCTCAAAAGCACCAGATCTCGGCTCCTCTTATACAATATTTCTCCATCCAGGAAAAAACCTACAGCCAATCTACGGATCAGCCGTTTATCTGAAGTGTGTTCTGGGTATCGCTGATATTTGACGTATTGCATGATGTCAAAATACCAAGGCTGACCATCAATTTCTTCTTCAACATCTAAACAATGTGCCAGAGATCTTTTCACATCCAACTTGATTGGTTGAATCTCGACTTTTGCATCTAGCTTAAACATTGCAGCTAAAGTGGAAAGCATCAGCCATCTGATTTTTCTCCCGGGACAAGTGTTGAAATTGAATCTTCTCAAAATGCTTGATTAATTCGTTGTGTATTTCTGGTACAGGATCAACTTCGAATCCCTCGTTTCTCATTCTTCCTTCAATTGGTAAATGACCAAAGCTGAATCGCCATATACTTCTAACACATCAATCTTTCTTTCAATCGCTGCTTGCAAGCCCATGACGCATGCCTCATACTCAGCCATATTGTTGGTGCAATTAAAATCCAATCGTGCAGTAATCGGATAATATTAACCATCTAGGGATATCAAGACTACCCCATTCCATGCCCAAAAGCATTAGAAACTCCATCAAAGAACATCTTCCAAGGTTTTTCCTCACACTCTTCATTATCTCCTCTTCAAACAGCCATCAAATCCTCGTCCGGGAAATCAAATTGCATTGGCTCATATTCTTCAGAAGCCCGATCCGCCAGGAATTCTGCTATCACACTTCCCTTTATTAGTTTCTGAGTCACATAAACAATGTCGTACTCGGACAAAGTGACTTTCCATCTTGCAATTCTTCCTGATAAAGAAAGCTTCTAAAAAATGTACTTCAAAGGATCTAACCTTGCTATAAGCCAAGTTGTATTATACAACATGGACTGTCTGAGTCTATGAGCCGTCCATGCTAGAGCGCAACACATTTTTTCTAGTGATGTGTATCTAGATTCATAATCAGTGAACTTTTTACTCAGATAATAGATGGCATGCTCTTTCTTTCCCGTTTCATCTCGTTGCCCCTTAACACACCACATGGATTTCTCAGACACTGTTAAATACAGAATCAACGACTTTCCCAGAATAGGAGGAACGAACACTGGCGAATTCGACAGATACTCTTTAACTATATCAAAAGCTTCCTGACATTCGCTAGTCCATTCACTAGTATCCTGCTTGCAAGAAGCTTGAAGATAGGATCACATTTGAAGGTAAGCTGGGAAATAAAGCGTGATATGTACTTCAGTCTTCCCAAGAAACCTCTCACTTCTTTTAGCGTACGAGGGGGAGAGAGATTCTGAATCACCTGTATTTTATCTGGATCCACTTCAATTCCTCTATCACTAACCACAAAACCCAAAACTTGCCAGATTTGACACCGAACGTACACTTGGCAGGATTCAATCTTAGCTGAAATTTTCTCAATCTCTCAAACAACTTCCTGAGATTAACTAAATGATCTTCACCATTACGGGATTTTGCGATCATGTCATCCACATACACCTCAATCTCCTTATGCATCATGTCATGAAACAGAGTTACTATTGCCCTTTGGTAAGTAGCTTCGACATTTTTCAACCCAAAAGGCATGACTTTATAACAAAAGGTTCCCCATATTGTAACAAATGTGGTTTTGTCCATATCCTCTGAAGGCATCTTAATCTAGTTATACCCTGAAAAACCGTCCATGAATGAAAACGTGGAATGTCTAGCAGTGTTATCCACGAAGGTGTCAATATGAGGCAATAGGAAGTTATCCTTTGGACTTGCTTTGTTCAAATCTCGGTAATCGACACATATTCTCACCTTTCCGTCTTTCTTAGGAACTGGGACTATGTTGGCTACCCTCTCCGGGTACTTAGCTACTTCCAGAAAGCCTGCATCAAACTGCTTCTTTAATCTTTAATAGCATTTTTGGCTTCATCCGCCTTAACTTTTGTTGCACTGGCTTGCATTCTGGCCTCAAAGGCAATTTGTGCTCCACAATATCTGTATCTAAACCCGACATATCTCTGTATGACCATGCGAACACATCCACAAATTCTCTAAGCAGCTCTTTTAATCTTTCCTTTTGACCAAACGGTAATGATGCGCCAATTTTCACTTCTTTCTTATTTTTTTCATCTCCGAAATTGATCATCTCAGTAACCTCTTGATGTGGTTCAATCGGTTTCTTTTCCTATTCCATTAATCTTAATAAATCTGGAGACAAAGTATAATCATCTGATTCCTCTTCGTTATCAAATTCATCAGCATGAACTGTGTTTTCAAAATCGAATCCCAAATTATTGTTAAGATTGTCTTTGTATTCAATACTTGGAATCCTGAAATTGAATGGAATTGAAAGAATATATATTGGTATACGAAAAAGAACAATGTCAATAATGAAAGAAGAAAGAAAAATGAGAATAATGAATGAAAGAGGGAATGAAAATGCATCTTGTTCCTAATTTATTACAATAATAAGAAATAAAGTAGCTCATACATAAAAGACCATCCTTAATGCCCTTGGGCATGAGCAACTAGGGACTTGACTCACTGCATTACATTTTATGAGATTCAAGGTTAACCGACAGCTTCGTCACTTTTCAATTACCCAGCTCCATTTCTGGTGAGCATTGGTATACCAACAATTCTTCTTCATCACCAGACTTCACTTCTGCTTTCTCTACCATTTGAATAGAAAGCTCAAAAAATGCTTATTCTAAATTCGGTGGAGTTGCATTTGGGTAAATACATCCCCCCAAATGAAAAGTAGATTAAAGATAAGGAAAAACCATCTTCCTTGGCTCCCACTAATACCCCCTCACACGAGCCAATCTCTTTTTCTTATTCTCAAACTCGATCATCTCCCAATCCCTCCTGGTTGGCCTGTAACCTAACCTAACCTAACCCAAACCTTTCTTTATTTTCTCATATTTCTGGCATATCTCTAATCCTTTGAAGATGTTTCCCCAATCCAAATCCAATATGCCAACCCATTCCAATAGTCTGTTTGAACAATATGTTGGCAATCCGAGAAAAAGGTACAACAGGCACCTTAAACCCTTCACCTACATAGGTGGCATTGATGAATTCAAAAGATCTGAATGAACACTCTAGCGCTTCATCAGCTTCCTCAACATAAGCGTGGTTGGGGACTTGGTTACCAACAAATCCTCTTCCTCGTTAACACACACCAGATAATCCTCCATAACAAACTTGATTTTCTGGTGTAATGATGATGGAACTGCTCCTGCCATGTGAATTCATAGCCTTCCCAATAGACAACTGTAAGATGGTGAAATCTCCATAACCTGAAACTTTATATTGAAAGTGCAAGGCCTAATCTGCAAAGGCATTTCAATATCTCCCAAAATGGCTCGGCGAGTCCCATCAAAGGCTCTCACAATTATGTGACTGGGTTGAAGGTGAGACACATCAATCGGCAGCTTGGACACTGTTGCCACTGGCATGACATTAGTTGAAGAACCATTACCAATAAGCACTTTAGACATAACATGACTTTTTCACTTGACCGTGATATAGAGGGCCTTGGTGCTGCCCCTGCCTTCTGGAGGAATCTCATCATCATTAAAAGTTATAAAATTAGTAGCACCAGATTCCCTGCAATATGATTCACATTCTCCATGAAGATATTGTGAGGTACATATGCCTTATTCAAAACTTTCAGCAAAGTCTCCCTATGAGGTTCGTAATTCAACAATAGAGACAACAACGAAATCCGAGCTGGCATTTTATTCAACTATTCAACCACACTATACTAACTGTATTTGATCAGCTTCAGAAATTCTCAAGCTTCTCTCTTAGTCACAGGCTCTTTATACTCCGTGTCGCAACCTAAAAAATAACAACAACAAAGTCTCATCACAATACTTTATTATTCGTTAAGTGTGACATTTAAAAAAAATCGAGGAAAAGTCAACTTAATTCCTCTTAAAAATAAAGGTTTTGAAAATGACCTTAAAAAAAGACATGGAGTCGCCACCAATCTTTTTTAGATAGGTGTGATCGGCCACCTATTAAAACCGATTTTATAAAACATTTGAAAATTAATTAAAACATTTTTTTAAAACCAATTACAAGTCTGCGTCATAAACCAGAGAAAATCGATGAATCGGGTTTGGGACTCGGTTACGTGCAGGGAAGGATTAGCACCCCCACAACGCCCGTATAAAATGGTATCTTATTAATCATGTGTTATATCAAGTCTCGGTAAAAAAGTCGATTTTAAATTTGGTATTTCAAATTAATTCCTAATTTAAAGAAAAATGATTACATTTTTTATTTGAAAATAATCAGGAATTTATTAATTCAAAATTTTCCTATATTTTCCGACAAACGTGGTAAAATATATAAAATTTTATTTATTTGGAAATTTTTCTGAATCATTTTCGTTTTGAAAAAGATATTCTGTTATTAATGATAAATGATGATATCCTCCCCACCAAACCTGGCAGAGAACTCATGAATTATTTTAACTTGGGAATATCTTTATTTTATTGAAAATCATTTATCTTTTTTCAAAAATATGAACATGAATGTGTGTGACATAAATAAATTGACATAGTCAAGTCTCGAAAATATAATGCAACCTAAATGATATGATATAATTAAAATGACATAGCATATTCTAAATGAAATATAATATCCTAAATATCATGATATATTCTATATGAAATGAAATAATTTAAATGACATGGCAAAATTAAATAACATAGCATATTTTAAATGACATGGCATGTTTAAATGATATGGCATATTTTAAATGACATGGCAAATGCTAAATAATATAATCTAAATGACATGGAATATAATCTAAATGACATGAAACATAAAATAATGTTATCATATAATATGCATGAAAAAAAAAAATTTATGAACATAATATATGCTAAATAATGTGACAAAAATGAAAAACTAAATAAAAGCATAGAATAACATATAATATTCAAAAACATATAACAAACAACATAACACCATAAAATAAATCAAAATAATAACAATATCATGGAAATTATCAAAAATCACATATTATATAGTATGCATGAACATGGAAAATGTAATGCATGAAAATGTATTTTTTCCTTTAATTAAGGAAATCTGTATATCTAAAAAAATATTTGGCTACCTTAGGAAAATATGTCAAATTAAATTTTCTTAAAAAAAAAAAAACTTTGTGATTGTTTAATTTTTTTTTTTGAAAATCTTGGATTAAAAATAAAACCCTAGCCAAACCCTTTTAAAATGGCTCTAATTTCTTAAGTTTAAAATCCCGGACTTGACTATCTTTAACCCAAGGTTTATAAAATCATTTTTAAAGTTTAAAAAGGCTTAGAAACTATCCTAACACAGTAGCTAAAGCTTTTAACCCACCCCCTCCAAATGCCTTAGCCAAATTCAACAATTGTTTTTCTTTTGAATTCAAATATGCCTCTACTATCCGATTTTAACACACGATTTTTTAGCCTATTTTTAAAAATTCAAACAAATCTGAAAAAAAATACTGGAGACTCCAAACATGTAAAACTACACACAAAAAATTGGCTTAATTTTTTTATTAAATATGACTGCCCAAAAAAGTCGGGAAAATGCGAGTACTGGGTGAAAAACTGTTTTGCCAAAACACATTTTTTTTCCTTTGATAAAATCATTTAAAAATCAAAGTAAAAATGTTGGAGACTCTCCTAAAGACATACAAATAGTAGATAAAACATTTAAAAAACCTTGGACAGAAATTGGCTAAGTGAAAATAATCACCAAGGTAGAATAATCAATTTGACAACTCTTTAATTTTCCACAAGTATGCTCAAGTGAGCATGACTTTGAGCTATTGATTGGCCTAAGTCATAAATCATGTGGCATGACATGAAATGCATGAACATACAGCAAATATGATGTATGAAATGTATGATTTAAAACCTAAATGACATGAAAAATGCATGGCATAGTAAATATGGCCTAGACCTAAAATGAACTTGCATGACATTTAATGCAACTTAGATCTAAAATGCATGAAATGCATGACAATGTAAGCAAAACCTAGACCTAAAGAATGCATGGCAATAACACAAACACATAACATTCTAAACTAAAATACAAAAAAAAAAGCATAGAAATGCAAACAAGTCAACAAACAAGATGAAAATGCACAAAGCAAAGAGATGGAGGGTATCCGAATGCTCCTAAGCCTAAATGAGTATGGCATTTTCACAAACATTTAACATACTAACATGCAAGATACATAAACTTATGGCATGAAAATGAAACCTATCAACTAACATGATGAAAATGCACATACAAAGCATAGGAAATAGGGGAAGCGAAATGGTCCTATGTCAAAATATAAAATGCAAACATAGCAACATACAAGGTATGATACATGAGAAAAATGCAAAATATTATCAAGGAAAACACAAGGGCCGAAACCTACAAGGAAATATCATGAAGAAAATAAAAAATATAAAAGCAAATATAGCATAAAAAAATGTAAAGAACATGATCAAGATAAACATAGACATGCAAAGAAAATAACAAGAAAAACTAGTAAACAAAACAAGGAAAGTTAAGCTGCATGGTTGGTACAAAATGGGCATACCCTCACCCCTGACCATAATCACTTGATCTTGTCAAGATCATGAAGCCTTTCCATTTCAAAAAATCAGAAAATAAACCATGCTAATCAACAAAAATAGAGGTGAGCTTCATGGTTGGTAAAAATGGGCATAGCCTGTTCCCTAACCATGGTCACTTGATATGTATCAAGATCATGTAGCCATTTCAACCTCTTTTGCTTCATTTTTTGTAAAAAATCAGAACCTTAAATACTTAAATAAAACCTTCCAAAATCATGTTTCCCACAAAAACATGCAAAGAAGAAAAAAAAGAAAAATCAAGGCAAGCATTAATGTCAAATCCGGCCAAGCCAAAAACCTTGTAAAAAAATTGTTTTCAACCATTTTTGATGAAGAAGAAAAAGATGAAAACTTAAGTAAATATTTTAAAACTTTAATTTCTATGAGAAATGTAGTAGGAAAACAAAATGAAAAATCAAGAAATCAATATGGAAAACAAGAAGAAAGGCATAGTGGAGCTAGGTAGAAATGACTACCTTCAAGCTCTTTTTAGAAAACCTTTCTTTCCTTTCTTTCAAAAACCTCTTCTTTGCCAAATTAGCTTTTGCCCTTCTCTCTCAAATAACATAGCCTATATGGGAAAAACAAAACATTCCCCTTTCCTTTCCTCTTGGCCGGTTGGTATCTTTACCCTTGGATGATTTTTGCGCTTTTTCTCCAATTTTGGCCCTTAGATTAGGATTCTTTCATGACAACATAAAAATGTCATCTTGGCAATTGATAGCAGCCCTTAAGATGTGTACTCAGCCCCTCTAATAACCTCAACCCTTAGATGAATTAAGGATACAATCCCATGCTCTCCTTTGCTTGGCCAAATGGACCTTTACCTCTGGATGAGTTGTGTTCATTTTTCTTCTTCCATTCTTGGCCATTAGATATGGATTCTTTCATGACAACATAAAAATGTCATCCTGGCATTTAATCCCAGCTCTTAAAATGTGTACTCAGCCCTTGTAAATGGCCTAAGCCATTGGATGAAAAGGACGAATCCCATGCACTCCCTTGCTTGGCCGAATGAATGCCAACCCTTGGATGAGTTGTGCTCGTCTTTCTTCTTCCATTCTTGGCCATTGGATGAGGGTTCTTTCATGACAAATAAAAATGTCATCTTGGCATTTAATCTTGGCCATTGGATGGTGCATTCAACTTTTCTACAAGGCACCTAAGCCATTGGATGAAGGGGGGACCATTTGCAAGGTACTAGTGGAAGCATTTTGAGCTTGATAGTGACTTAGGAATTAAATTGATCAAGCTTCCTTCTTCTCTTCTATGCTGGCTGACCAAGGGAGGAATTATCTCAGCAAATCTTTCATCTTTCATATTTTTCTTAATTACAAATTGGCCCCGTTAGGTTTCTTTGGTAAAAAGATCTTTTTGACCCCCGAACCTAAATAAATAGCAAACAGACTCCAATTTCAAATTTTATTTTTTCAATTCTTCCAAAATAATAAAAAATTGTATTCTAGAAGTTTTCAAAAATTTTCGAGCCCATTTGCTATTTTTAAGGATTTTTTCTTCCAAAATTGCCCTTTTGTGCTCTCAAACTTTACCATTTTCTAAACGAGCTCCGAATCCAGATTTTTCTTCAACAATCTCTTCCAAATAATATAAAAGTGTGATCTAGAAGTTTTGATAATTTTTGGAGCTCATTTTCTATTTTTTGGGAATTTATCTGCTTGAATTACTGCATAATGGGCTAGGGATTTGGCCATTTTGCAAACCAACTTCGAATCTGGATTTCCTTTCGCCAATCTCTTCCAAATAATTTAAGAATGAGATATGCAAATTTTTAGAATTTTTAGTGCCCATTTGCTATTTTTTTTTGGGATTTATCCTTTTGAATTTCTACATAGTGGGCTCGGGATTTGGCCATTTTGCAAACGAACTCCAAATCCAGATTTTCTTTTGCCAATCTCTTTGAAATGATTTAAGAATGAGATCTAAAAATTTTCAGAATTTTGGGAGCTCATTTGCTATTTTTTTCAAATTTCCAATTTTGCCCTTTTGCCTCCGAAGCCCCATTTTTCTCAAAACAAGTTCGTTTTTCAGATTTTCTATTTCTGGGCCTTTTTCATATATTGAATTGGAGTTGGACCGAAAACGCCCAATTTTTATGATTAAATTCCCTTCCAATTTGATTTTCCATTTTTCTCACTGTCGAGAATTTCCTCGTTTTTCCATTTTCCTCATATCAACTCTTTTCTCGAAATTTCTTCAAACTGAGCCTTGGGCTATCCTTGTTTACTCACTCCTCATCAATTAAGGGTTTTAGTTTTACCGAATCAGGCCATTTCTGTAATTTTCCAAATTTTCCTAAAACCCACCAAAAACCTGAATTCTCGATTTTCTTCCGAATTGACTTTTCCTTCAGTTTTTGTTCCAAGTAGCCACTCTATTACTCGTAGTCAGTGCTTATCTTTCATTTGGAACCTTCAATTCTGACCAATTTGATCGCTTAAGCACTTTTCCCCAAATTTCTCGAACTAGGGTTTCCTTTCTACTGAATCTCTGTAACCCAACTTCCGAACTCCATATCTTTCAATGTAGACCTCGAATTATCAAAATTCTTTCACCATTTTTCAATTGAACTTTAAATCTTGATTTCGAAAGTGGGTTGACTTTTTAGTAGTTGACTTTTTGGGGTTGACTTTTCTAGGGTTGACTTTTTCAAGTTTGACTTTTTATGTCTGCTTTCTTAAACTAAGTCACGGAGTACCACCTATAGGATAAGAAAAGTCTTTTTGCATTTTAAAACATCAGTTTAGGAAGAAAACATACCTGATTTAGTGGTTCGGACAAAATTAGGTGTCTACATCTGCCCCTCTTTGACTATTGCTGAGAATCAGGAATCAGGCAAAGATAAACAAACACTAATTTTGTCCGGTTAGTGAAACCATAAAGGGAGTTTTCATTCATCATTTTTATTTATCTATAGAAAAAGCTGTGAATTGAAGATTTTGTCCTTAAATTGAATTCCCTGACTAATCAAGGCTCGACCCGTCTTAAGGAAACTAGTTCGATTTTAAAACAAAATATTTGACTTATTTAAAAAGCAGAACAAGTTTTAAAACAAAAGGAAATACCTTGACGATGGTCTTGGGCCCGACTCATTTGATAAACAGAATGAATTCGATTTAAAGCAAAAGAAAATACCTCGACGATGGTTTCCAAGCTCGACTCATTTGATAAACAAAATGAATTCGATTTAAAACAAAATGAAATACCTCAACATGGTCTCAGGGCTCGACTCATTTGATAAACAGAATGAATTCGATTTAAGACAAAAGAAAATACCTCGACGATGGTCTCGGGGCTCGACTCATTTGATAGACAGAATGAATTCGATTTGAAACAAAAAGAAATACCTCGACGATGGTCTTAGGGCTCGACTCATTTGAAAAACAGAATGAATTCGATTTAAAACAAAAGGAATACCTCGACGATGGTCTCGGGGCTCGACTCATTTGATAAACATAATGAATTTGATTTAAAACGAAAGGAAATACTAAGAATATTCCTGGGTTTGATTTATTTAGAAAAAATAAATTTAACTTGGAAATGAAAGGAACATACCTCGACGACGGTCTCGGGGCTCGACTCATTTGAGATGCAGAACGAGTTTGATTTGGGGAATTCAAAGTTTTCCTGATTTCTGCAATGTTAGCTTAATGCAATGATGAGAATGATATGCTTTGCAAATGCTTGTATGTTTCCTAAGAATGAATGCAATCAAATGATTGTGTCATGATATCTAATCCATGGTTTCTTTGAAGTTCACAAATTATCCGACTTCATGATGGAGTCTTTAAATGTTTACTGACGCCCCACTTAAGGAACCCCTTACTCAAGATATATTGTCAAACAGTCCCAGTTTTTGACTTCATTGAAATTCACAAATTTTCTGACTCCAACACATTCATTGTTTTCCTTGACTTGGTAAATTTTCCATCAATATTATTGGTTTCCAAACCTTTTCTAAGATTTAAATCTATCCCTTAGTATTACTCTGAAATTCTTTTATTTAAAGATTTTTATGTTTACTAATCATCATTCAATTTAATAACAAGCAAAATGCATCTCAAAAATGTATGAAAGAAAGTATGAAACAAACAAATGTCATAAAAGGGATAGCAAAACTTTATTGCAACAAAATGTTTTAAAATGATAAAAGTAGATATCAAAGATATAAGAAACAAATGTAAAGTTACAGGTTGTAGATTCCCCGGATGCGGAATATCTTGGACCTTGCTTTTTCAAACCATGTGAAATTTCTCTTGAACGAGGAAATTTACTTGGGTAATCTCTCGGCTTCAGTAGTTACATCAGACTGAGTTGTTCCCCTTTCCTCTGATTTTCAAATACTTTCTCCCTCTTTTACACGGAGCATTGATTCAAACCTTAATCAGTACTTGAGTCACCTTTTACGGGTTTTCAACTCAAGTGTCCCCCTTCCGGTATTAAGTTGCCCTTTGTGGGTTTTCGGCTTAACCCTCTCCTTTCACATTCTTTTTTCATTTTTCTTTTTTCATTTTTCATTTTTCATTTTTTTGTTTTCATTTTTTTTTTCTTGTATTCTACCATGCATCTGAGAATTCTAAATGCTTTCAAGGTAAAAATGTCAATTCAAACGATGGGATGAATTCTGAGAACAACCTTTCAAATTAAATATCCATGCTTGATCAAAATGGACTTTTAAAGCACGTAATGTAGGCCAAGGTTCGGGTTTAGAAAGAAAGGATAAAATAGGCCCAAAATGTGTTTAAGGGTGATTGGATCAAGGATCATTTCATGAGGAGAATTCATTCTTGAAATATTTGTCCCTTTTTTTGGACTTTTTTTTTCTTTCTTTTTTCATTGCTAGCTTTCATTTGCCATTCTTTGATTTCACATTTTCTAATGGCTTTCTTTTTGCCATGATTTTTGATTATTTTTCCTCGCATCTACCCTCCAGTTTAGAGGGTGATCCTTGATCAAGGTTCAAAGAAAGAAATAATTCCTAAGACTTAAAGAGGTGACTAGAGATAATTTCTTCTTAGTGAAGGGGATATGAAAGATGGCCATTTATCACACCAAGCATGAATATTATCTTTGAAAAGAAATTCTCAGGGGAGATAGATATATAGAATTTCCATTTTTACACTTGGAATCATTTGAATTTCCATGTACATAGCATCACAATTTTTTTTTCAAGCATAATACTTCTTCAATTCATCAGTATTTACGGGATTTTCTCAAATCATCTCTGTCCATCTGAGTTAGAATCAATGCTCCTCCAGAGAAAGCTCTTTTTACCACATAGGATCCTTTCCAATTTGGAGCCCATTTACCTTGCGGATCCTTCACGATAGGGAGAATTTTCCTTAGTACCAACTCCCCCTCTCGGAACTGTCTAGGATGAACCTTCTTGTTGTGGGCTCGAATCATCCTTTTCTGATACAACTGCCCATGAAAAATTGCCTTCAATCTTTTCTCCTCTATGAGATTCAGCTGTTCATAACAAGCTCTAACCCACTCTGTCTATTCTAGGCCAACCTTTATCAAAACCCGAAGTGAAAGGATCTCAACTTCAATAGGTAGCACTTCTTCCATCCCGTATACCAAAAAAAAAATGGTGTTGCCCCTGTAGATGTGTGAACCGAGGTACGATATGCATGAAGAGCAAAAGACAAGATATCATGCCAATCCTTGTACACATCAGTCATCTTTTCAACAATCTTCTTGATGTTTTTGTTGGCTGCTTCCACTACCCCATTCATCTTCGGACGGTAAGGTGCTGAATTATGATGTGTGATCTTGAACTGAGTACACACTTCTCTCATCATCTTATTATTCATATTGAGAGCATTATCTGAAATAATTCTTGCTGGCAATCCATGTCGGTATATGATTTCCTTCTTAACAAATCTGCATACCACCGACTTTGTTACATTCGCATAGGAAGCAGCTTCTACCCACTTTGTGAAATAATCTATGGCCACTAGGATGAAACGATGTCCATTTGAAGCTTTCGGGGTAATAGGCCCAATCATATCCATTCCCACATTAAAAAGGGCCATGGTGTAGTCATGACATGCAAGGGTGATGGCGGCACATGGATCTTATCTGCATAGATATGGCATTTATGGCACTTCCGAGAATAGCTGATACAATCTCCTTCCATCGTCAGCCAATAATGTCTTGCCCTCATAATCTGCTTAGCAAGCATGTGACCATTAGCATGGGTGCCACATATCCTTTCATGGACTTCCTCTATGATTCTCCAGGCTTTGGCAGATCCGACATATCTCAATAGGACTTGGTCTTTCCCTTTCTTGTAGAGAATCTTGCCATCTAGAACAAAACCCATTGCTAACCTTCTCAGAATCCTCTTCTCAGAGTCCTCTTGTCATTTTCTGTTGCTCGTTCTAGATACTGTTGACTCTTGATATACTGCAATATGTCGTTATACCAAGGGAGACCGTCTGCTTCTTCTTCGATACTCAAACAATGGGCAGGAGATTCATATATGCTCATCTTGATCGGCACAACTTCAGCCCCTTCGTTCACTTTAAACATTGATGACAAAGTAGCCAGAGCATTCGCCATTCGATTTTCTTCTCGGGGGAAATAATTGAAATTTACTTCTTCAAATTCCTCTAACAAGATCAGTATGAGCTCTCGATATTGGATTAGCTTTGTATCTCGGGTTTCCCATTCTTCGCGCAATTGATATATCACTAAAGCTGAGTCTCCAAAAACCTCCAGTTTTTGATCTTTCTGCCTACGGAAGCACGAAGGCCCATAGTACATGCCTCATATTCTGCAGTATTATTTGTACAATCAAAATCCAATCTGGCAGTGAAAGGATAATAGTCTTCTTCTAGCGATATGAGGACTGCACCAATTTCGTGCCCCATGGAATTTGATGCCCCATCAAAGTACATCTTCCATATTTTTTTCTTCGGGGAAACCTTATCCTCTTACGAAACATACATCAAATCTTCATCTGGGAAATCAAAGTTTAGAGGCTCATAGTCTTCCACTGCCCGACTTGCTAAAAATTCAGGCACTGCACTGCTTTTAATAGCTTTCTGACTTACATATATAATGTCGTACTCTGACAACAAAACTTGCCATCTCGCCGTCTTCCCTGACAAAGAAGGTGCTTCCAACATGTACTTGATTAGATCTAGCTTGGTAATCAGCCACGTTGTGTGGTACAACATGTACTGTCTGAGCCTCCGAGCAATCCAAGCTAAGGCGCAGTACAACTTTTGTACCGACGAATATTTCAACTCATAATCTGTAAACTTCTTGCTAAGGTAGCAGATCGCTTGTTCTTTCTTCCCAGTCTCATCATGTTGCCCCAAGACATAACCCATGGATCTCTCAAATACTGATAAATACAATATCATTGGTTTATCTGGAATAGGTGGCATTAATACTGGTGGGTTTGATAGATAATGCTTAACCTTTTCCAAAGCGATCTGACACCCTTCATCCCATTCTTCTGGATCACGTTTTTGAAGTAGCTTAAATATTGGATCACATTTATCGGTTAACTGAGAAATAAACCGAGCAATGTAATTCAATCTCCCCAGAAAACCTCTCACTTCTTTTTGAGTACGTGGAGGTGGCAAATTCTGGATGGCCTTCACTTTATCCGGATCAATCTCAATTCTCCTTTTGCTAACAAAAAAACCCAACAATTTCCCCGAAGTGACTCCAAAAGTGCCTTCTGCCGGGTTTAGCTTGAGTTAAAACTTTCTTAGTCTTTCAAAGAGTTTCCTAAGATTTGCAATATGCTCATCTTCTTCTTGTGACTTTGCAATCATATCAGCAACATAGACCTCAATTCCTTTATGCATCATATCATGAAACAAGGTCACCATGGCTCTCTGATATGTTGCCCCACCATTCTTCAATCCAAACGTCATTACCTTGTAGCAGAATGTTCCCCACATTATAACAAATGTGGTTTTCTCCATATCTTCCGTTGCTATCTTAATCTGATTATATCCTGAGAATCCGTCCATGAAAGAAAACAGGGAACTCTTCACCGTATTATCCACCAAAGTATCAATGTGGGGCAAAAGTAAATATTCTCTGGGATTGGCCTTGCTCAGATCTCGATAATCAACGCATATCCGCACTTTGCCATCCTTCTTTGGTATTGGAACAATATTTACCATCAATTCCGGATATTTTGCCACCTCTAAGAATCCAGCATCAAACTGCTTCTTCACCTTCTCTTTTACCTTTAACAGCATGTCCGGCCTCATTCTTCTCAACTTTTGCTAAATTGGCTTGCACTCTAGCCTTAAAGGGAACTTATGAACCACAATATCTGGATCCAGACTTGGCATGTCTTGGAATGACCATGCAAATATATCTACATATTCCCGAAGCAAGGCTATCAATTCACCTTTTATTGAAGATGACAATGAGGTCCCAATTTTAACCTCTTTTATCTCCTCACCAATTCCCACATTTATCATTTCCAATAGCTCCCCATGAGGAAGTACTTGTTTCTCTTCATGTTCTATTTTCCTTAATAAGTCCTGAGGTAGACCATAATCCTCAGTATCTTCGTCGGACTCAAAATCACCCGTGCAAATAGGTCTTTCAAAATCAATTCCAGAATTACTGACAGGAAGGTCCTCATATTTCGCATCCGTATACCTGTAAATAGGTGCAGAAGAAACAATATAGGAAAACATATATACAATGAGAGCAAAATAAATAGCATAAATGAAAGAATATGGACACATCAATATGAATAAAATGCATCATGCTTGTTATTTATTGAATGAAAATGTTTAGACAAGAGCCCATTACAGAAATATTCTTAATATCTCTGGGCAAAGATAATTAAGATTTTTTTTTAACTATTACTTCGGATAGACCTAAAGACTATGGGAAGCTTGATCGCACTCCAATTGGTCAGTCTATATCCTGTTGGACAAGGTCGCACCATCCAGTTTGCATTCTCACTTTCCATTCTTTCCTCCCCGATCATGCAGATCACCATAACATGTATCTGCTCACCCTTATCCATATTGAACTTCTCAAAAGCTTGCTCGATCATTATAAGTACATCATCTGAATCCTTTCCTCCGAACAGAAAATCGGCTGAGCAAAAGCTGTGAAGGATTAGTGGAAAAGTCATAGGCTCCCACTAAATATCCATACCTGCAAGACAGGCCATCCTCATTTGTCAGTTCTTTTCAACTTGTTTCCTCTTCTCATGGCCTTCGAAAGATATCCTAGGCCAAACCGGTCCTTCTTTCCCACTACTTCCATTGCTCGGGCCATTCCTTGAAGATATTTTCCGAGACCTTTTCCAGCTTAGCAACCTTTTCCCACGTTTGTTCTTACTCCCAACCTTGTATTCTCGGACAACTTTGGCTTTGGAATTTTTCATCCTTCAGCGATGAATATTGCATTTATGAACTCCAAAGACCGGAAAGAACATTCCACAGCATCTTTGTTTGGCTCAACATAAGGAGAACCAGTAGATGCAGAGGCTATGATGTCCTCTTCTCCCGATACAGTGACCAAACGTTCCCCCATCACGAATTTCAGCTTTTGGTGGAGAGATGAGGGTACAGCCCCTGCTGAATGTATCCAAGGCCTCCCCAACAAGCAGTTGTAGGACGGGGTAATATCCATGACTTGGAAGTTCACCTTATAGGTACAAGGTCCTATCTCCATTGGGACCTCGATAGTTCCCATTACCTCCCGCTGTTGTCAGATTTCACTACGCAAGTGCATGTATCGTTGACAAGTTATATAATGAAAAGTAGAGTGTTGAACCCACGAGGAATTGTTACTAAATTTTGCTAAGTACTAAAATTAACAAACTCAATCTTATCTAAACAATTAAATAAAGATGATAATCAAAAACTAAATAAAAATAAACTAATATTAAAAGCAAGTAAATTAAAAAGGTTGAATTCAATTAGTTATAAAGCCTAGGATTACAACTTCCCTCAACACTTTGCTTGAATCTATCTATACCTCTTCACTTGATTAATGTACCTGAGTTGTTAACCTAGAGTTCTATTTTATTATAAGCATATGTCGATGGTTTTATAAAAATATCCTTCCTAACCAATTAACTATATGTCTACGATAATTGAATTAAAGAAGAACTCATTAAGCTTAAGCTCTAACAATGGTTACACATGACAAGTAAGTATATTTCTACCCTACCTGCAGATCAATTCATCCTAATAAATGTATATGAACATGTGTCATTCAATCCATGTCTAACACTAAACTCCCTATGTCTAGTTATATTTAGGTTAACAAATCAATCTAATTGGTGATCAAGCAATTAGAAGCATTAAGAACAAGATTGAACAAACAACTCAACAAACCATTAAATCAAGCTAGAGAGAGAAAGTAAATTCAAACTATGTTTTGAGTTCCATTGAAATCCTAGTAAAAGAAAATTAGTTCATGATACTTAATGAAAACAAATATTCAAATAGTTTAAACATCATCAACTACACAAGAAAAATAAAGAAGAGAAAAGAGAAAACTAAGAGTTGTCAGTTCTTGAGTCTTCAATCTTCAATCTTCTAGTTGATGGCTACTATCTTATTGAGAGAGAATTAGGTCTCTAGGTGTTTAATTCCCTTTTATTATGACCAAAAAGAGTCATATTTAAAGTGTCCAAGGCCTCCTGGAGTCCCAAACTTCATGCCCAAGCAACCAGGTAAGTATAGGCTTTTTTTGCCTTTTTTTATTTATTTTTTCCATGGGTACTATTCACGAGTCGGCACCGTTGTGCCAACTTTCTGCCTCCCCGGTGCCGCGGCCCCAACCTTCTGTTTGCTGCCTGCAGGTTCTGACATCTTCTCAAACTTCGTTAGCTGTTTTAATGGGGAAAATCTTGTACGATTTTGACGTGCCTTATACCGTTGGAAAGTTATGGAAGTCAGATTCAAAAGTCAAGAGAGAATTTTCTAATTTGAAGTCTTTAAGATCGAGTTTTTCATGAATGAAGCTCTGTAGGTCGAATCTGCCTGCTCATTGGTTTGCACCGATTTTTGTCGTTTTGCACCTCGAAACTGCAGAACACCTTGGGCCTATAAAAACACATAAATAACAACTAAATAACTATTTTAAACATAAAATGGCTAATTAAAATAAATATAAAAATATCTAAAACTAATCAAATCCTAATAAAATCCTCAAGGACTTAGCCGAGTTAAATGCATAAAAGGTGACAAAATAACTATATTTTCTAGAGTTATCATACCCCCAAACTTAATATTTTGCTAGTCTTCGAGCAAAACAAAACTAAACAAACTAAATAAATAAATTTACTCAAAACATCACTCAAGATAAATGCACTCAAACAATGAATTCTTAATTTTCCTAAAAAGTTACCTCAAAATCCTGATTCAAAGTAGAACATAAACATAATCCAAATCTACGATTCAATTCAATCATAAACTTCATGCTTGAATGGACTTTTAGTGTGTGTGTGTGTGTGTGTAATCTTTTTTTAAATCATCACATGCAATTTAAATAAGTTTATATCAATGCAAAATACGAATTATAGTACTAGATTCTCATATGTTTGCTTTTCATCTCTCTCTCCACTAATGTAGACTAACACTTCATCAAAGATCAAGTAAGTCTTTATTAAGATTGTAATGTAAGGCTAGGGTCAAGGTATGATAAAGGATAAATTTTGGTTTATGTTCACCCATAGACACTTAACATTTTTATCAGGATTTTTGAGAGCCATAGTCTTTTCCTCAAATTACATTCTCCATTCTTTGAATGCACTTCCTTTTTGCTTCACCACTTTATTCTTTTTTTCTCTGTTCTTCCTTTTCGAGGAACCATAACTTTTTTTTTATATAACACCACTTCACCCAAATTTGACATGGCTTATAGTTGTTTCTTGTAATATCATCACATGCCTATGTAGTGAAGGTTAATCATGGTTTTTCTTATTTGGCTAGGCTAAAAGATATGGCAGTCAAAGAAAATAGATATATCAATAGGCACAAAGAGGTAGACTAAGGATATTAATATATAAAGGTAGGCTCGAAAGGCTCAAACAATCCAAAGATGGCCTAAATCACTTCCTCAACTTAATGTTGTCTAGGATTTTGCCTCAAGAGAGAATCAAACAAATTCTAGGTTCTAGACATAATTGCAATTCATATCAACATAATCAATCTTTAAATAAGCAATGCAAATCTAAGCAAGAGATTAAGTGCTCAATTTGTTGAAAATCACATCCTAACATAAAACTACCAAAAAAATTTAACACAAATTCTTCTCATGCTTATGTTTTCCCAAGAATCAAGATAAATCAATAACTAAAATTCATCATTGGATAAGGAACTCATCATAATAAGTGCAATATATCTCAAGCAAAGACAAAGCAAAAAAGAAAAATTTTAGACTCCTAACAAAAAAATTAGACAATCACACAACTAAAATAAATCTAAAGATACATCCCCAAACATAAAACAAACATTGTCCTCAATGTTTAGAAATAAAAATAGTAAGAACAAGAAGACTCCCCTATCGATGAAAGCAACGTAGGAGTAGCTTTAGTTTTCCTCTTAGACCTCATCATGCTTGTCCAAGTTGGGTGAGTAGTCACTACCAAAAAAAAAAAACCAAAGTAAAAAGAAATTAAAAATTAAAATATCCTAAAAATTAAAATTGAAAAAGAAAAGAAAAAATTTAGAACTTGGGTTGCCTCCCAAGAAACGCTTGATTTATAGTCATCGGCTTGACTATCTCATGCCCATTAGCTGGTATCCAACCACTTGATGATTTTTGATTCATGCCATTTGGCTGTCCTTTCTTTGAACAGTTTAGCAGTCTTGCAGGCTTGAAAGCAAAATTCATCCCTTTCCGTGATAGAATTCAAGAATGCTTTAAGTGGATCAATGGGATAAATCTCTATGAATCCCTCGTTGTTAGCTCTATTTATCCCATCGATTAGTTTTGGTTGTTGAATTCATTGGGGAAAAGGATGTGGTGGTGGGTCACACTGGATCCATTCTTCTTGAACTTTTTCAAATTCTTCTTCAATAAACTCGATTGGCAATTCAGGCTCTTTGCTATCCTCATCTATCTCTTGTTCACTATTGAGTGTGATTTCATTGCAATGCTCATCTTCACCTGATCTAGAGTTAGTTTCAGTATTACATGGAAGAGTTTCTTGAGGTTGGTTGTTTATGGCATGAGCAAGCTGGCTTATTTGTGTCTCAAGATTCTTGAGTTTCGCTGCTTGACTCTGATTGATGGCTTCCTGTTTTGCCATGTAGTGCATAAACATCTTTTCCAATGAAGGATTCGTTTCTGGAACCGATGCTTGAGCTTGTGATGAGAACTCAAAAGGATATGCTTGATTGTCTGAATATGAGGACCATTGATTGTTGTTCCAAGAAGAATTTTGGTGATCTCCCCAACCTGGATTGTAGTCGTTGGAATAAAAATTATTTTGCTGCATATTGTAGTTTCCAACATACTGCGTTGATTCAACATAAGTTGGGCACCAATCACTATGATATCCACCCCTACAGAGTTGACAAATTACAAACGGGCTTTGGACAGAAGGTACACACAAAGTGTCAAGCTTCTTGTTAAATGCAACCACTTGTGCAGATAAAGCATTGATTGCATCCCGTTTATAATCCCACATAGTGCATCCAAATCAACAAAACCTGAAAATAAAAATAAATAAATAAATAAATAAATAAAGTTTGGAATAAGATTAAGATTGCTTGGTATTAATATTAACAAAAATAATAAACAATTCTCTGGCAACGGCGCTAAAAACTTGTTGTCAAATTTCACTACACAAGTCCACGTATAGTTGACAAGTAATATAATGAAAAGTAGAGTGTCGAACCCACGAGGAATTGTTACTAAATTTTGCTAAGTATTAAAATTAACAAACTCAATCTTATCTAAACAATTAAATAAAGATGATAATCAAAAACTAAATTAAAATAAACTAATATTAAAAGCAAGTAAATTAAAAAGGTTGAATTCAATTAATTATAAAAGCTTAGGATTACAACTTCCCTCAACACTTTGTGCCCTATCAATTTATCTTGGAAACAGTGGATAAGCAGTTTTTCATCATCATCGTGCCCTGTCATTTTTCTGCAGTACATGGTCAGATGTGCTAATGGGTTGGTAGTCCTATTATATTTCTCAAAATATGGTACTTTGAACTTGGGGGGAATTACCAGATCGTGTACTAAACTCATCTCTTTGGCATCCAGACTGCCAAATAACTCTTCCCCTTCAAAGGCCCTCAGCCTTTCTTTCAGCAGTTGATATTTTTCCTGGGATTCTGCCATTTCAACCTTCTTCAGATCAGTCATCTTTGCTTTTCCTTTTCGGCCAGTTCCTCAAAGTCTGGAACGTTAACATCAATTGGGTCAACCCCTATGTTTCCTTTCCCAGGACCAAAATTATGTGCTTCACCCACTGGTTGAATGTAAACATAGGATGCTGCTCCAGTTGGAAGTTCATTTCCACATGCTGGGATGTCTGGCCGTTCAGCTGCGCCACCTCAGGTCGGTCTTCCTGGTTCACTGCCCCCATTCTTGTAACTGAACTTTCCCCTGGCCATTTCTGCCTCATCATGGTATTCATCATTTCCATGAGTTTGGTCATTTGTTCCCGTGACTCCTCCTGAGACTTAGCCAACTGTTCCTGCAATTCCCTTAGCCAACTGTTCCTGCAATTCCCTTTGAGTTCTTTCCATTCTTTCAATTCTAGCGAGCTGATCATTCTCCATAGGTCTGGCTTGAGATCGAGTATTGTAAGGGTGTCGAAAATCCGGTTCTTTCACAGTGCAACCTATTGTACCTTTAGTTTTGAAAACCATGAATTATAATTTATTGACATATTTTTTTATGTTTTATTAAAAATGAATGAATGACTAAATGTGAATAAACAAATAAAATGGATAAATAAATGACTAAGTATAAAAATATGAAAGAGTAAATGAATGAACAAATAAAATGAATAAATAAATGACTAAGTATATGACTATGAATGAAAAAACATGCATAATAAATAAATGAATAATTATAACTATGAATAAATGTATGAATGAACAAACAAAATATATAAATGAAATAAAAAATGAATGTTGAATGCATATGAAAGTATTGGCCTCGGGATAATTCCAACCAAACTGTCTTTCATTGATTTCCTGGCACTAAATACATCAAAGATAAAATAAAAGGATTACTGCCTATGAAAAGTCCATAATTTGCTTTTGAAAGTGCTGATACAAAAGATTAATCCTATAGTAACTCCCTCGGATCTTGGACTTTTTTTCACAGTCTCTTTTTTATTGCCTTGCTTTTCAATCTGGCCCTCACTTGTTCATGGCCCTTTGACGTGTTAGCAGAAACATCACTGCCTAAACTTTCCTTAGCTTGCATCTCAAGCTAATTGGCTCAAGCTTCTTCATGCTTCGCTCTCTCTTTCCAATAGTTACTCTCCTTCTTGAGGTTTTTGGCTTATTGTTCCCATTCCCCAGAAGTCTTGAGGGTCCCTTCAAATCTGAGCTCGAAATGATATCTTTTGTTTTCCAAGTCTAATTCCTGACGATCACCCTTGACAGTGTCCCTTTCTCTCTTAATCCTTTCCATTTCTGTTTCCCGAGCTGTTTTTCTATTTTTCATGTCCCAATCCCCTTTTGAAGCCAGGCAATCTCTTTACTCATTTGGGCCTTTTCTTTTTCAAATTCCGCCCTTGCAATTTCTAATGCTGATGGCACTTTCTTTGGTGGCGAATTCATGAACTGGACCTCTTCCCCATTAGATGTCAACAACCTGTCATTGATCCTCCTTTCTCTCCATACCAAGTAGTCGGGTGTGACAATATCGGCATATCTGGCTACCTTTACCCAATGAGTTTTCTTCCATCCTACTACAATCTCATGTACCTTTACCGAATACCCATATTCTCCATAAGCAAATTCCAAACCACTAAGATCATGGGTCGTAAGAGTAAACTGACGGGATTACGATTGTCTTAGTACTAGTAGTGGTGCATAGCTCACTCTTCCCCATATTCCTAAAAGTAGAACAGAAGCTTTATCTCCATATTTGTACAATGTCGGCATAGGAGCTATCCATGGAGCCCTCCAAATTATCATCTCAGCCCTGATAATCCGGAAGGTGTGGATCCATTGTTCCTCAGTCCTATTTTCGGGCCAATCCCTTTTAAGAAATTCACTAATTGGTGCAAAAGACTTCCAATATGAGCGAAGAGGGAAATTCTTCTGTTTACAAAAATGACTCTGAACCCATATGTAAAGAAGCTGTATACAACCAATAAAACTCCCTTTTCCTTCCCGTCTATAGAAATTTAGAGATTGGATTGTTTCTGCTATGATTGTCCAGGCTGGGTTTATCCTCTACTCAAGCGTCTCAAAAATATTGAATACCGCCACATCCACATATCCTAATGTCTTTGGGAAGATAACTAAACCATAGAGAGCCAGAGCAAAAATATTTCTAAATGTCTCCTTACTTGAATGGCTGTGGATTAAGGTCCGTAAAATATCCCATGAAATACAGTGGCTTACCCATTTTCGGACAACATGGCTTTCAGCCCAATTTCTTTCCACTCCCAGAATCTTAGACACATTTTTCTTGAAACCCGACGTCTTTGTATCCTTCAAATAAATACGGTCGGGAATAACGTACTCAATATGCAACAGGGTTGAATATTTCTCTATGGTTGGAATCATATCCTCTCAGTTAAAAGTAAAACACCGATAAGCGGGATTCCAGAATAGCACCACAACCCGAATTACTTCACCACTGACCTTAACTTGAACTAACAGTGCTATGTACCCATAAGTCTGAGTGAAGGCTTCTTTTTCTGATATATTCCATTGATTCCATATATCCATCAATTCTCGGAGATCATTTTGTCTTATAGTAAGATCAACCTCAGCTGGCAACACTGACACATATCCTATTTTCAAACAATCCCCATTATCCTGCTGACCTTTCTCGAACTGTTTCCTAACCTCTAAATGCTTCTCGACCACTGAGACACTCTGACCTTCCTTGGAAGCCCTTTTGGTTGAATATTATCCCGAGACCAATAACCTTCCATGTGCAAAAATGATGGTAAGAATGCAAAAAAAAAAAAAAAAATTAGTAACAGGAATATATTCGAATAATACCAAAAAAAAAAATTCAAATCAATAATTATCCCTGAGGATGCCAACAAAATTTCGGCATTATAACACCCTTGGGACAAAACATCAAAACTTATTATGGGCATTGTGATGTACGTTTATCATTTGTCTGATTTTCAAAAATAAACATATTTGGGAAGTAGAATAGAAGGTAAAAGGATTGGAAATATTCCTCCATGTGTTCTTAACTTCGGGATATCTAATTGGAAATCCGGCATGGCTTCGCCCTAGGTTTACTATACGAAGGTGAATTAGTTCGAAAAGCCCAGAATTGCTCCTCACTGTCGCCGGTGAAGGCTAGTAAGGCACCCCGATAAAAGCGGGTTCAATTCGTTAGAGTCTATTTCCCTAGCCTATGCGGATTGTTAATCATGAAGGCTTAGGTAATTTAGTACTCCGGAAGTGTTTCACTAGCCCATGCGGATTGTTAATCACGAAGGCTTAGTTACTTTGCTCCCACCTAAAAGGACAGAACCCGGGTATAAAGCTCATGATATGCAAATGCACGTGTAGTGTGTGAGGAGAAATAACAAACCTTTCACCACCTATTCTACATCCCTTATTCTAAATGCCCCAATAAGATTAAACAACATAAATCATCAATTAAGCAAAGAATAAATATATACACCAAAATAACCAGAGAACAATAATAATATGTATGCACATGAATATGGACATATTTAAAAGCATTTTATTATTTTCAAAATTCTCCTTATTTTAAAAAAAGTGTAGGAATTAAAATTAAATGCCGAATAAACCAACAAAAATCGAGACTTTCATAACACGCGACTAATTCTAGGCCTGACTCTCAAATGTCCCCAGAAGAGTCGCCAAACTCTTGTAACCTAAAAAATAACAACAACAATGTTTTCCATCGCAAGACTTTATTATTCGTTAAGTGTGACATTAAAAAAAAAAACAGAGGAAAGTCGACTTAATTCCTCTTAGAAATGAAGGTTTTGAAAATGACCTTAAAAAAAAGACATGGAGTCGCCACCAATCTTTTTTAGCTAGGTGTGATTGGCCACCTATTAAAATCGGTTTTATAAAACATTTTAAAATTAATTAAAACATTTTTTTTAAAAACCAATTTCAAGTCTGCGTTATAAACCAGAGAAAATCGATAATCGGGTTCGGGACTCAGTTACATGCGGGAAAGGATTAGCATCCCCACAACGCCCGTGAAACGGTACCTTATTAATCATGTGTTATCTCAAGTCTCGGTAAAAAAGTCAGTTTTAAATTTGGAATTTCAAATTAATTCCCAATTTAAAGAAAAATGATTCCATTTTTTAATTGAAAATAATCCAGAATTTATTAATTCAAAATGTTCCTATATTTTCTGACAAACGTGGCAAAATATAGAAATTTTTATTTATTTGGAAAATTTTTCGAATCATTCTCGTTTTGAAAAAGATATTTCGTTATTAATGATAATTGATGATATCCTCCCCAGCGAATCCGGTAGAGAACTCATGAATTATTTTAACTATGGAATATCTTTATTTTATTAAAACCCATTTATCTTTTTTCAAAATGTTTTCAAAAATATGAACATGAATGTGTGTGACATAAATAAAATGACATAGCCAAGTCTAGATAATATAATGCAACCTAAATGATATGATATAATTTAAATGACATAGCATATTCTAAATGAAATATAATATCCTAAATATCATGATATATTCTTTATGAAATGAAATAACTCAAATGACATGACAACATTAAATAACATAGCATATTTTAAATGACATGGCATGTTTAAATGATATGGCATATTTTAAATGACATGGCAAATGCTGAATAATATAATCTAAATGACATGGAATATAATCTAAATGACATGAAACATAAAATAATGCTATTATTGATAACTCGTATAATTATATAGTTTTTAGTTATGTTTTATTATTGTTTTGTGTCAAATACGAGTTATTATTGTTTAGTCTAATTGTGTTTATGATCTTTTATATTTTTATGTAATTTGGTGTTTTTCACAAGTTTCTTTGAGTGATTTCAGATTACTAGAATTAAGGGCAAATCCAGTTCAGTTCCAGTTCCGACACCTTTTGCCATATCAGCTATATCTCGAGTTTCACTGAAGCAATAAGGCTGAACTTTGTATCCCTGCAAAGCTAAGAGGCATATCTATCTTTTTCATGTTTTACACTTCTTGAAACGGAGTCGTTTTCCCTAGCGAAATCGACCATCAAGTTGGCTGATGTGCAATGACGTCTGTTCTGCACCGTTTTGGTATTTTGACCATATCTTCCGATCCACGTGCGCAAATGATCTGATTCCAACGGTTATGGATCCGTAACTGATAGGGGTATATTTTTCTAGAAGACCATTTTATCAGATCGAGCCTCCAACATTGACAAAATCGACCATCAAGCTGGCTGATCAGAATTGTCATACAATATGACGAAAATTGTTAGAAAAATGCACCCACCTATTATACCTACCTTTGAAATTTGTAAAGCTTGTCTCTTGTCATTTAGCCCTCCAAAATGTGTATAAATAGAGGGCCTTGGATGAGTATGGGGATACATTGATACATTGGTAGGATAGCCATTGTAATAAAATTCTCTAAGTTTTCTTTTTCTTTCCTTTCTCTAGTTTTCTTTTTCTTCTTACATTTCTTTTCATTTTATTCATATCTAGTATGTGTTTCTAATCATATTGTTGAGGTGATGAGGTGAAGCTCTTGGTAAATGCTAAGGTTAGTCTCTTAAACATGAGCTAAAATGAATCATCATTTATAAACACTAGTATAGATAATATTTTCTTTTGGTTTAAAATCATACTTGCAAAGTAGAGATCTTGATTCATTATTGACAATGAAAATGGCACAGTAAATGCTTGGTTTCATAACCTTGATTTGTTGTAGACATATACCTTGGCATAAGGAATGCTTGGACTCTTTTTGTGAGTTTTGAGGACACCAAATGAACATAATATCATATGCTATGGACGTTGGACAATTTGGACTGAATTGCTAAACCTTCCGATTGGAACCTCACTTATGTGTGGATTTCAATTGTGTAATAAAACAAGATTAATCTTAGCATAACACCAAGAGTGGATTCTCTAACCTCAACATCTTTTCTTATTGTTTTTTATATCTTGTTTAATTTCTTTTATTTTATTTTGTTTATTTTGTTCTCTAATATCTTGTTTACCTTGTTTTGTTGTTGATTCCCTAATATCTTGTTTACTTTATTTTTCTTATATATTTATAAACTTATACTTACTAATACGCTTCCCTGTGGTTCGACCTCGGACACCCGAGAATTTATTACTTGAACATAACCTGCACTTGGGTTTACAACTCTTAATTGAGTCTCCATCAAGTTTTTGGCGCCGTTGCCGGGGAGGCAATACTAAGTATATAAGTTTATAAGTATATTTATTTTTATTGGCTGGTTATACCGCCTAATTTTCTTTTATTGGCTGGT
Source organism: Fremontodendron californicum (assembly GCA_030761205.1). Classification (NCBI taxonomy): domain Eukaryota; kingdom Viridiplantae; phylum Streptophyta; class Magnoliopsida; order Malvales; family Malvaceae; genus Fremontodendron; species Fremontodendron californicum. The sequence continues at coordinate 16,533,828 of JAULJL010000037.1, forward strand.
TATACCGCCTAATTTTCTATATATTTATATTTATATTGTATATTAACTTTGTTTTATTTTTATTGGCTGGTTATACCGCCTAATCTGTATATTAACTTTGTTTTATGCTTGTTTGGCGACGTGATTTTAGATCTCGTCGTTTAGTTAGATTTTATTGTGAAACTGTTTCAGGTAATCTTTCTAATACAACTCCTACCATGGCTGACAATGAAAGTGTTCATGCTGAAGATGAGAACAGACAAGTACGCACCATGCGTGACTACTTGCAACCAACTCGAAGCTCATCACCCTCTTGTTTTATTTTTCCTCTCAATGCAAACAACTTTCGTTTTAAACCAGGTATGATAGCTTTGCTTCCAAATTTCCATGGGTTAGAATCGGAAAGTGCTTACTCGTTTCTAAAAGACTTCGAAGATGTATGTGTCACCTTTAATGACCAACAATGTACAAATGAAATTGTCAAGCTAAAATTATTTCCTTTTTCTTTAAAAGATAAAGCAAAAATTTGGCTTCATAATTTAAAACCAAGGTCAATTGGCACATGGCAAGAATTACAAACTGAGTTTCTAAAGAAATTTTTCCCAGCACATAAAACTACTGCTTTGAAAAGACAGATTCAAAATTTCAATCAAAATCAAAATGAAGCATTTTTTCAGTGCTGGGAGCGTTTTAAAGATTTGTTAAGTTCTTGTCCACATCATGGTTTTGAAAAATGGCGTCTTATTAGTTTCTTTTATGAAAGTTTAACTCCCGAAACTAAACAATTTGTTGAAACAATGTGTAACGGTGAGTTTCTAGAAAAAGAACCTGAAGAAGCCTTTGACTACCTAGACCATTTGGCAGATAACTCTCAAGCCTGGCACACAGATAATTCCTCTGAAAGTTCCAATAGATCTAATCTTGTTTCTAACAGAGGAAAATATCATTTTAGTCAAGAAGATGAGATAAAAGCTAAAGTAGCTAATTTGGCTAGAAAGATTGAAGCCATGGAACTTAGAGAAGTAAAAGAAGTCAAAACGGTTAAAAATGAAGAAAGTTGTGGAATTTGTGAAATCATGGGACACCCCACTTCTGAATGTCCAAACATTCCCATTCTTAAAGAAGCGTTGCATGATCAAGTAAATTCCATAAACACATTTAAAAAGCCTTTTCCTTCTCCTTACTCTGAAACGTATAACCCTGAATGGAGAAATCATCCCAACTTCAGTTGGCGGAATAATAATCATGTTCAGGTACCACAATCTCAAAAGCCGGGCAACACTTTTTCCTATCAACCTTCACGTGTACAAACCTTGGAAGAGACATTGCAAGCATTCATGCAAACACAAGCAAATGTGAATAGCCGGACTTCACAGGACATCAATGAGATCAAAAACACCTTGTCCACATTGACAGCTTCATTACGCACTCAAGAAAAAGGTAAGTTTCCTGCTCAACCTCAGCCTAACCCTTCTACTCAATGTCTTGTTTCTTGCTCCAATGAAACTCAACAGGAAAATGCCAGTTCTATCACAACTCTTCGAAGTGGAAAGGCAATTGACAAAAAGATTCCATCAAAAGACCAAGATCCTCTTTCCCCTCCGAAAAGTAATGGTAAGGATGATGGTAAGTCTGAACTTCTTGAAAATTTGGACAAAGAAAAAGGTATGCATCCTGCTCCTTTTCCTCAAAGGTTGCAAACAATAAAGAATTTGAATCAAAATGCAGAAATTTATGAACTTTTCAAACAAGTTAAGATTAACATTCCTTTATTGGATGCAATCAAACAAGTTCCATCTTATGCTAAATTTTTGAAGGACATGTGCACAGTTAAAAGGAAACATAATGTACAAAAGAAAGCATTTTTGACGGAAAGTGTGAGCTCAATCATTCAGCACCTTACTCCACCAAAATTCAAAGATCCTGGATGTCCAACAATCTCATGCATCATTGGAAACACTAGAATAGAACGTGCATTGCTTGATCTTGGTGCTAGTGTTAATCTTTTGCCTTTTTCTGTTTATCAACAGTTAGGTTTAGGTGAACTCAAGGAAACACCTGTTACACTTCAACTAGCTGATCGTTCTGTAAAAATTCCTCGAGGGATAGTTGAAGATGTTTTGGTTCAAATTGATAATTTTTACTTCCCTGTTGATTTTATTGTTTTGGACACACATCCTGTTTCAAATCCAAATGTTCAAATTCCTGTTATATTAGGCCGTCCATTTCTTGCAACTTCTAATGCTCTGATAAATTGCAGGAATGGTATGTTGAACATTTCTTTTGGAAATATGACTTTAGAATTAAATGTGTTCAACATTTGCAAGCAACCTGGTGATAATTCAGAAGTACATGAAGTGGATTTCATTGAAGAACTTGTTCATGAACATCTCACCACTACCACATTCCATGATCCTTTAGAAGCTTATTTAATTGAATATGAGTTTGATAATGCTTCAGAAATTTCACACACTGATTCTTTGTTAAAATCTTTTCAGGATAAGCATTGTTGGAAACAAAAGTTTGAGGAACTTCCATCACTTACAAATGTCACTGTACCATCAACTATTGAACCACCCAAGCTGGAGTTAAAACCATTGCCATCCGAGCTAAAATATTCCTTTTTGGGTGAGAGTGAAACTTTTCCAGTCATAATTTCTTCACATCTTGATGAACTACAAGAAGGTAAGTTGTTACAACTTTTGAAGATGCACAAAAATGCATTAGGATGGACCTTAGCTGACATAAAGGGAATAAGCCCATTAATCTGCACACATAATATTTATTTAGAGGAAAATGCTAAACCCTCTAGACAAATGCAACGAAGGCTTAATCCTAATATGAAAGAAGTAGTGAGAAATGAAGTCATTAAACTTCTAGATAATGGAATCATTTATCCTATCTCTGATAGCAAATGGGTAAGTCCTACTCAAGTCGTACCTAAGAAATCTGGAGTTACTGTAGTTAAAAATGAAAACAATGAATTAATTCCAGCTAGGACTGTTACTGGTTGGCGCATGTGCATTGACTATAGGAAACTTAACTCAGTGACGAGGAAAGATCATTTCCCTTTGCCTTTCATGGATCAAATCTTAGAAAGAGTTGCAGGGCATGAGTTTTATTGTTTTCTAGATGGATATTCTGGGTATAATCAAATTGCCATTGCACTTGAGGACCAAGAGAAAACCACTTTTACATGTCCTTTTGGTACTTTTGCATATCGTAGAATGCCATTTGGATTATGTAACGCCCCTGCCACATTTCAAAGATGCATGCTTAGCATTTTTAGTGACATGATTGAACGTAATCTTGAGATTTTCATGGATGATTTTTCTGTTTCTGGTGATTCATTTGATGATTGCTTAGCCAATTTGAAAAATGTATTGATTAGGTGTGAAGAAAAAAATCTTGTTCTTAATTGGGAAAAATGTCATTTCATGGTCACTAAAGGTATTGTACTAGGTCACATTGTTTCTGCAAAAGGGATTGAGGTAGACAAGTCAAAACTTGAATTGATTGCTAATCTACCCACACCAAAGACAGTAAAGGACATTAGGTCATTCTTGGGACATGCAGGTTTTTATAGAAGATTCATAAAAGATTTTAGCACGATATCTAAACCTTTATGTAATCTTTTAATGAAAGACACTGCATTTGAATGGACTAAAGATTGTGAAGATGCTTTTGAAAAACTCAAAAATATGCTCACTACTGCTCCTATTATGAGATCTCCTGATTGGTCTTTACCATTTGAAATAATGTGTGATGCTAGTGACTATGCTGTTGGTGCTGTGTTAGGACAAAGGAAAGATAATAAACCACATGTAATTTACTATGCAAGTAAAACTTTAAATAGAGCCCAAATGAATTATTCCACTACAGAAAAGGAATTACTTGCAGTTGTTTTTGCATTGGATAAATTCAGATCTTACCTTGTTGGATCATCAATTGTTGTCTTTAGTGATCATGCAGCTTTAAAATATCTTCTCTCTAAGAAGGATGCAAAACCTAGGTTGCTGAGGTGGATCCTTTTGCTGCAAGAATTTGACATCACCATTCGAGATAAAAAAGGAGTAGAAAATGTGGTGGCTGATCATTTATCAAGACTTGTTTGTGATGAATCTTTTGGAACCTCACCAATAAATGATACTTTTCCTGATGAACAACTTCTAATTGTCTCCACGACACCTTGGTTTGCTGACATTGCTAATTTTCTTGCTACAGGAAAAATTCCTTCTCAATGGAGCACCCAAGATAAAAGGAAGTTTCTGAATGAGGTAAAGAAGTTCTATTGGGATGACCCTTACTTGTTCAAATATTGTCCTGATCAGATTTTTCGAAGATGCATTCCCGACAATGAGGTAAGTAGTGTAATTAAGTTTTGTCATTCCGAGGCATGTGGTGGTCATTTTTCATCAAAGAAAACTGCTGCAAAAATTTTACAGTGTGGATTTTACTGGCCAACTTTGTTCAAAGATGCACATAATTTTTGCAAGTCATGTGAAAGTTGTCAAAAATTAGGTTCCATTTCGAAAAGAAACATGATGCCTTTGAACCCAATTCTTGTAATTGAAATTTTTGACTGTTGGGGTATTGATTTCATGGGACCATTTCCACCATCTTTTGGTTTCTTATACATTTTAGTTGCAATAGATTATGTTTCAAAGTGGATAGAGGCAATTCCATGTCGAAATAATGATCACAAAACAGTGATTAAATTTTTAAAAGAAAATATTTTGAGTCGATTTGGAATTCCTCGATCTATCATAAGCGATGGGGGAACACATTTTTGCAACAAGGTTTTTGAAACATTAATGAAGAAATATACCATTACACACAAAGTTGCAACCCCTTATCACCCGCAGACAAATGGACAGGTAGAATTAGCAAATAGGGAGATTAAACAAATTTTGGAAAAGACAGTTAATCCAAATCGCAAAGATTGGTCTCTTAGACTTAACGATGCATTATGGGCCTATCGAACAGCTTTTAAAACAGCATTGGGCATGTCTCCTTATAGGCTAGTTTATGGAAAACCTTGTCATTTACCTGTGGAACTTGAGCATAAAGCATATTGGGCCATTAAAATGTTCAACTCAAACCTTGATGACGCTTCTAATTTACGAAAATTACAAATAAATGAACTTGAGGAACTCAGAAATGATGCATATGAGAATTCTAAAATTCATAAAGAAAGAACTAAAGCCTTTCATGACAAGTTAATTTCAAGAAAAACATTTGATGTTGGGCAAAAAGTTCTACTTTATAATTCTAGACTTCACATATTTCCTGGTAAGTTGAGATCAAGATGGACTGGCCCATTTGTGGTTAAGCATGTGTATCATTATGGAGCAGTTGACATTGAGAATCCTCAAAATGGTAACGTATTCAAGGTAAATGGACAAAGACTCAAACTCTTTTTGGAAAATCATGTTACTCAAGAAGAGGTTGTTTTTCTTTCTGATCCTTGTTTTGAAAATAACTAGATGTAAATATAATTTTTACTAATCTTCAAAAAAAAAAAAAAAAAAAAAAAAAAATTCATTTTTTTTCCGGTTAAATGGCGGATAACGGTACTCCGTGATTATTTAAGTCGGTTCCATCAGCTACCCACAAAACTGATATTGTATATAAATTTCTCTTTCATTTTATTTTATTTCATTTTTTTTTCAGGATGGATGATATTCTCAAAAGATTGCAGAAACGATTTCCTCCTTTTCCTCGGAATATTTTACTGAAGCTTTACCAAGTTCGATTAGAAAGATTAAGAATGCTTATGAACAAAGGGATTCCTGAAGACATACGTTGGATAATTGAAGCCAAGGTACGTGAAGATGAATATCTTCCTGTTTTGCATTTACCAGGTACAGGTAGAAGCACTTATGCAAAGAAGCGACGAGCAAAGCGCATGAGTTCAAATTGCCACAAGTGTGCACGATGGACGTGTAACGGTAAATGTCGTTCTATTGGGATTCCGTCCTCTAATCGAGATGATAAAATTGAATTCATTAAGGATGGACTGAGTAAGGAGAATTTGGGTAATATCCAACTTTCTCTTGAGACGCATCCTAGTGGAGACGTACAAAGAGAAATTCTTGATTTATGGCCGCAATTCCAAAGGGAATGGCAACATCTTGGGAATCTGATGTTAAAAGACCCTGTTTGCCAGCTTGTAAGAAAACTGGATGGGAAGCATATCCTCGACTCATAGAAGGCGTTTAAGCCGTTTCTGGACGTAAAACCAGAGGAAGATGTGAGCCACAATCACAACTACAATAAATGACTTCTCAGCTTTTGGTTTGATTTGCAATAACTTTATTTCAGTTTAATTTACGTGTTGTTCGATTTGTGTAATTATTCTCGTTTTTTTTTTTTTTTTTTTTTTGCATTGGTCTTTTACGATTGATTTTTCTTCTCTTTTTTATTTTCTTCCTGAAATCACGCAAAAATCTTTTGTTAGGTTAACATTTTCTTCTGACAGGTCAAATACACTTTCGGCGACATTATTACTCTTGTCTGATTCACTACTCAGTCCTCTATATATTACACCATGTACTCATTCTCTTTCAGGCACTCGAAAAAGAAAAAAAAAATGGAAAGCACTTCGTCCCAGCGCATTAAAAAAATTTGTGTCTTTGGAGGTGCTTATCCAGGGAAAAATAACATATTCGCTGATGAAGCCATAAGAGTTGGAGTAATACTTGCCCAACAAAAGATCCACTTGATTTATGGAGGCGGTAGTACGGGTTTAATGGGAGCAGTCGCTACAGCAGCACACGCCGGAGGAAGTCCAGTTCTAGGAATCGTGCCAAAACTATTCACAGATTTTTGTGGACCTACCGTGGGTAAGGAAATACAAGTCTGGAGTATCCCTGAACGGATAACAATCATGTACCATTCTGCCGATGCATTCATTGCCTTACCAGGAGGTCTGGGTACATTGGAAGAAATAGCTTGCGTGGCTTCTTGGTCATCTTTGGTCACAAATAAGAAACCCATTGGTTTGCTTAATATTAATGGTTATTTTAGTAATTTACTTTCATATTTAGATAATGCTGTGGATAATGGATTCATGTTTTCAGAGGCAAGGAGAACCATAATTTCTGCTACAACCATTGAAGATTTACTCAAAAAGCTACAAGCTTATGAGTGTTTATCTGCTACTGTTGTTTCGCAAACGCTCGGAAAAAGAAAAAGAGATATGGACGAGCAAGGAGTGGATTGCACTTTGTCTTTGTGACATTATCTAACATTTTGCTTGTTGTGTCTCAGTTATAATAAGTGGTTAGCAACCTCTGCAGGTAATATCTCCTAAATTCTACCTTTAAAATTTGACATTGGGGACAATGTCATATTTTAGTAGGGGGTAAGGGACATATTTTGCTAAAAAAAAAAAAAAAAAAAAAAAAAAATTTTGTGTTTTAAGACATTTAGAAGTATTCATTCTGAACAAGGTCTGAGTAAGGGAGACTTGAGACATACCTTGTCAGTTTGATTTAATCTTCTTCTTCAAAAAAACAAAAAAAAAAAAAACAAAAAAAAAACAAAAAAAAAAACAAAAAAAAAAAAAACAAAGAAAAAAGCATGTTTAGACTTAGTGTGTTTTTTTTTTAGTTACTTTCAATACAATGATGAGATATGAATTGCATAAGTCTAAAACAGATTTATTAGTGAGAAGATTTTCATGAGAATTGAGCTTGATGTCAACCTTTTTATGAGCCAATGTTAATATGATATGTTGATTGAGAAAGAAGCATGTTTAGACTTAATCTGACTTGTATAATCATCCTTGTGAGTTTTTGAGCCTATAATGATTGATGCATTATACAAATCAATCTAATTTCTTTCTTGAGTGCTCTTATGATTACATGATTCTCTAGAACTTGCTTTAAACCGTTTGAGACTATATTGATACATGTGACAACATGAATATGATAGAGGCATTAGGATTATAACCAGAGCCAAACAGCTATCCATTATTAATGTTCTAAGAGAACATCCCCACTAGTGAGCCAATTTGAGCCTACATTAAATATGATGTTTTATTGGTAACCACAACTTACACCTAGCCTAAATATGCTTATATCCTTACCCTTGTTCTAAAGATGAATTTTATATTTTGAGACATATTGCAAAAAAACAAGGGATATTTTTATTTGAAAATTTGGGTTAGAAACAAAAGATAAGTGTGGGGGAAAGAAAAGAAAAGAAAAAGTCAAGAGAAAAAGAAAGGGATCATTGTCAAATACATTCCCATATTAAAAAAAAAAAAAAAAAAAAAAAAAAAAAAAATCTTCTCTTGAACTTCTAGAAAAAGATGTTACAAAGTTGGTTAGAATGATGCAAAGGCTCAACATGAATATTTAGCCTATGTTATTATGTGCTTTATAAGAGTTTTGAGAAGTTTTATTTGTATGATCTTATTATGTCTCTAAAATCTATGAACTCTTTGGAACCTTTGTGATATCTTTATCCTTTTGTTCTTTAACCACATTATAACCCTTTGGCCCCATTACAACCTTGAATAAAGACCTCTTGATTTATGAAGTTGTATGATCTAAATAGTGGAGAATAGGTGGACAAGCAAGCATATGGTAGAAGTGTTTTCATGAGATTGATTGAGTGTAAACACTTTACCACTACTTTAAAGAGTGAAAATCAAGAGAGTATCCCATGTGAGAAGTTGAGATTAAGTTTGAATATACACTATTTTGATTGAAATATGTTATGTTATTATTGGCTTAACTCAAACTATTTACATTCAAGCAAGATTTTTTGTGAATTTCTTTAAGCTATTGATTAGTTTTTAAGACTTGTCCAATGATTATCTCTAATTTATATTGGAAGGATTAGTTATAATTATTATTTTTAGTTTTTCTTATGTCTTCAATGTTTGTGGGTATCGTCCTAGTAAACCCTCACGAGACTAAACTCGTCCACTAGGGACACCTAGGGGTTTAAAGGCTTGTGTCACATGCTAAGTGCCACCGTGATTTCCTACGAAAATGGATTAGATTAGATTTTCTTATTTTATTTTTATTGAGTCGTTGCTAGGGACTAGCAACAATCTAAGTATGGGGGTGTGATAACTCGTATAATTATATAGTTTTTAGTTATGTTTTATTATTGTTTTGTGTCAAATACGAGTTATTATTGTTTAGTCTAATTGTGTTTATGATCTTTTATATTTTTATGTAATTTGGTGTTTTTCACAAGTTTCTTTGAGTGATTTCAGATTACTAGAATTAAGGGCAAATCCAGTTCAGTTCCAGTTCCGACACCTTTTGCCATATCAGCTATATCTCGAGTTTCACTGAAGCAATAAGGCTGAACTTTGTATCCCTGCAAAGCTAAGAGGCATATCTATCTTTTTCATGTTTTACACTTCTTGAAACGGAGTCGTTTTCCCTAGCGAAATCGACCATCAAGTTGGCTGATGTGCAATGACGTCTGTTCTGCACCGTTTTGGTATTTTGACCATATCTTCCGATCCACGTGCGCAAATGATCTGATTCCAACGGCTATGGATCCGTAACTGATAGGGGTATATTGTTCTAGAAGACCATTTTATCAGATCGAGCCTCCAACATTGACAAAATCGACCATCAAGCTGGCTGATCAGAATTGTCATACAATATGACGAAAATTGTTAGAAAAATGCACCCACCTATTATACCTACCTTTGAAATTTGTAAAGCTTGTCTCTTGTCATTTAGCCCTCCAAAATGTGTATAAATAGAGGGCCTTGGATGAGTATGGGGATACATTGATACATTGGTAGGATAGCCATTGTAATAAAATTCTCTAAGTTTTCTTTTTCTTTCCTTTCTCTAGTTTTCTTTTTCTTCTTACATTTCTTTTCATTTTATTCATATCTAGTATGTGTTTCTAATCATATTGTTGAGGTGATGAGGTGAAGCTCTTGGTAAATGCTAAGGTTAGTCTCTTAAACATGAGCTAAAATGAATCATCATTTATAAACACTAGTATAGATAATATTTTCTTTTGGTTTAAAATCATACTTGCAAAGTAGAGATCTTGATTCATTATTGACAATGAAAATGGCACAGTAAATGCTTGGTTTCATAACCTTGATTTGTTGTAGACATATACCTTGGCATAAGGAATGCTTGGACTCTTTTTGTGAGTTTTGAGGACACCAAATGAACATAATATCATATGCTATGGACGTTGGACAATTTGGACTGAATTGCTAAACCTTCCGATTGGAACCTCACTTATGTGTGGATTTCAATTGTGTAATAAAACAAGATTAATCTTAGCATAACACCAAGAGTGGATTCTCTAACCTCAACATCTTTTCTTATTGTTTTTTATATCTTGTTTAATTTCTTTTATTTTATTTTGTTTATTTTGTTCTCTAATATCTTGTTTACCTTGTTTTGTTGTTGATTCCCTAATATCTTGTTTACTTTATTTTTCTTATATATTTATAAACTTATACTTACTAATACGCTTCCCTGTGGTTCGACCTCGGACACCCGAGAATTTATTACTTGAACATAACCTGCACTTGGGTTTACAACTCTTAATTGAGTCTCCATCAATTATATAATATGCATGAAAAAAAAAAATAATGCATGAACATAGTATATGCTAAATAATGTGACAAAAATGGATAATTAAATAAAAGCATAGAATAACATATAATATTCAAAAACATATAACAAACAACATAACACCCTAAAATGAATCAAAATAATAACAATATCATGGAAATTATCAAAAATCACATATTATATAGTATGCATGAACATGAAAAATGTAATGCATGAAAATGTATTTTTTCCTTTAATTAAGGAAATTCGTATATCTAAAAAGATATCCGGCTACCTTAGGAAAATATGTCAAATTAAATTTTCTAAAAGAAAACCTTTGTGATTGTTTAAAAATAATTTTGAAAATCTTGGATTAAAAATAAAACCCTAGCCAAACCCTTTTAAAATGGCTCTAAGTTCCTAAGTTTAAAATCCCGGACTTGACCATCCTTAAGCCGAGATTTATAAAATCATTTTTAAAGTTTAAAAAGGCTTAGAAACTATCCTAAGACAGTAGCTAAAGATTTTAACCAACCCTCTCTAAATGCCTTAGCCAAATTCAACAATTGTTTTTCTTTTGAATTCAAATCTGCCTCTACTGTCCGATTTTAACACACGATTTTTAGACTATTTTTAAAAATTCAAACAAATCTAAAAAAGTTAGTGGGGACTCAGAATGTAAAACTACAAAAAAAAATTGGCTTAATTTTTTTATTGAAGATGACTGCCCAAAAAAAGGGGAAAGTGCAAGTACTAGGTGAAAAATTGTTTTGCCAAAACACATTTTTTTGCCTTTGATAAAATCAAAGTAAAAATTTTGGAGACTCTCCCAAAGACCTACAAACAGTAGCTAAAACATTTAAAAAACCTTGGACAAAAATTGGCTAAGTAAAAATAATCACAAAGGTAGAATAATCAATTTGATAACTCTTTAATTTTCCACAAGTATGCTCAAGTGAGCATGACTTTGAGCCATTGGTTAGACTAAGTCATAAATCATGTGGCATGACATGAAATGCATGAACATACAACAAATATGATGTATGAAATGTATGATTAAAAACTAAATTACTTGAAAAATGCATGGTATAGTAAATATGGCCTAGACCTACAATGAACTTGCATGACATTTAATGCAACTTAGATCTAAAATGCATGAAACGCATGGAAATGTAAGCAAAACCTAGACCTAAAGAATGCATGACAATAACACATAACATTATAAACTAAAATACACAAAAAAAGCATGGAAATGCAAACAAGTCAACAAACAAGATGAAAATGCACATGCAAAGCAAAGAGAGGGAGGGTATCCGAATGCTCCTAAGCCTAAATGAGTATGGCATTTTCACAAACATTTAACATACTAACATGCAAGATACATAAACTTATGGCATGAAATGCAAACCTATCAACTAACATGATGAAAATTCACATACAAAGCATAGGCAATGGGGGAAGCCGAATAGTCCTATGTCAAAATATAAATTGCAAACATTGCTACATATAAGGTATGATACATGAGAAAAATGCAAAATATTATCAAGGAAAACACAAGGGCCGAAACCTACAAGGAAATATCATGAAGAAAATAAGAAATATAAAAGCAAATATAGCATAAAAAATGTAATGAATATGATCAAGATAAACATAGACATGCAAAGAAAATAACAAGAGAAACTAGTAAACAAAACAAGGAAAGTTAAGCTCCATAGTTGGTACAAAATGGGCATAGCCTCTCCCCTAACCATAATCACTTGATATTGTCAAGATCATGAAGCCTTTCTATTTCAAAAGATCAAAAAATAAACCATGCTAATCAACAAAAATAAAGGTGAGCTTCATGGTTGGTAAAAATGGGCATAGCCTCTCCCCTAACCATGGTCACTTGATATGTATCAAGATCATGTAGCCATTTCAACCTCTTCTGCTTCATTTTTTTATAAAAAATCAGAACCTTAAATACTTAAATAAAACCTTCCAAAATCATGTTTCCCACAACAACATGCAAAGAAGAAAAAAAGAAAAATCGAGGTAAGCATTCATGTCAAATTCGGTCAAGCAAAAAACTTTGTAAAAAAGATTGTTTTCAACTATTTTTGATGAAAAAGAAAAGTTGAAAACTTAAGTAAACATTTAAAAACTTTGATTTCTATGAGAAATGTAGTAGGAAAACAAAATGGAAAATCAAGAAATCAATATGGAAAACAAGAAGAAAACCATAGTGGAGCTAGGTAGAAATGACTACCTTCGAGCTCTTTTTAGAAAACCTTTCTTTCCTTTCTTTCAAAAACCTCTTCTTTGCCAAATTAGCTACTGTCCTCCTCTCTCATATGACATAGCCTATATGGGAAAAACAAAACATTCCCCTTTTCCTTTCCTCTTGGCCTGTTGGCATCCTCACCTTTGGATGATTTTTGCACTTTTTCTCCAATTTTGGCCCTTAGATTAGGATTCTTTCATGACAACATAAAAATGTCATCTTGCCAATTGATAGCAACCCTTATGATGTGTACTCAGCCCCTCTAATAACCTCATCCCTTAGATGAATTAAGGATACAATCCCATACTTGGCCGAATGGACCTCTAGCTTTGGATGAGTTGTGTTCATTTTTCTTCTTCCATTCTTGGCCATTAGATAAGGATTCTTTCATGAAAACATGAAAATGTCATCTTGGCATTTAATCCCAGCCCTTAAAATATGTACTCAGCCCTTGAAAATGGACTAAGCCATTGGATGAAAATGACCAATCCCATGCACTCCCTTGCTTGGCCGAATGAATGCCAAGCCTTGGATGAGTTATGATCATCTTTATTCTTCCATTCTTGGCCATTGGATGAGGGTTCTTTCATGACAAATAAAAATGTCATATTGGCATTTAATCTTGGCCATTGGATGGTGCATTCAAGTTTTCTACAAGGCACCTAAGCCATTGGATGAAGGGGGACCATTTGCAAGGTACTAGTGGAAGCATTTTGAGCTTGATAGTGACTAAGGAATTAAATTGATCAAGCTTCCTTCTTCTCCTCTATGCTGGCTGACCAAGGGAGGAATTATCTCAGCAAACCTTTCATCTTTCATATTTTTTTTAATTACAAATTGGCCCCTTTCGGTTTCTTCGATAAAAAGACCTTTTTGACCCCCGAACCTAAATAAATAGCAAACGGACTCCAAATTCAAATTTTCTTTTTTCAATACTTTCAAAATAATAAAAAATTGAATTCTGGAAGTTTTCAAAATTTTCCGAGCCCATTTGCAATTTTTTTGGATTTTTTGTTCCAAAATTGCTCTTTTGTGCTCCCAAACTTTGCCATTTTTAAATGAGCTCTGAATCCATATTTTTCTTCACCAATATCTTTCAAATAATTTAAAAGTGTGATCTATAATTTTTCATAATTTTTGGAGCTCATTTTCTATTTTTTTGGGATTTATCTGCATGAATTACTACATAGTGAGGCCGAGATTTGGCCATTTTTAAACGAACTCCGAATCATGATTTTATTTCTTCAATCTATTCCAAATAATTTAAGAATGAGATCTGCAAATTTTCAAATTTTTTGGAGCCCATTTGCTATTTTTTTGGGATTTATCCTTTTGAATTTCTACATAGTAGGCCCGGGATTTGGCCATTTTGCAAACGAACTCCGAGTCCAGATTTTCTTTCACCAATCTCTTTGAAATGATTTAAGAACGAGATCTGAAAATTTTCAGAATTTTTGGAGCTCATTTGCTATTTTTCCTAAATTTTCCAATTTTGCCCTTTTGCCTTCAAAGCCCGATTTTGCTCAAAACAAATCCGATTTTTAGATTTTCTTTTTATGGGCCTTTGTCATATATTGTATTAGAGTTGGTCCGAAAATGCCCAATTTTTATGATTAAATTCCCTTCCAATTTGATTTTCCCTTGTTTTCACTATTGGAAATTTTCTCGTTTTTCCTCCAATCGGCTCTTTTCTCGGAATTTCTTCAAACTGAGCCTGGGGCTATCCTTGTTTACTCACTCCTCATCAATTAGGGGCTTTAGTTTTACCGAATCAGGTCATTTCTATAATTTTCTAAATTTCCCTAAAATCTACCAAAAACCCTAATTCTCGGTTTTCTTCCGAACTGACTTTTCCTTTAATTTTTCTTTCAAGAAGCCTTTTCATTACCCGTAGCCAGTGCTTATCTTTCATCTGAAACCTTCAATTCTGACCAATTTGATCGTTTAAGCACTTTTCCCCAAATTTCTCGAACTAGGGTTTCCTTTCTACTGAATCTCCGTAACCCAACTTTCGAACTCTATATCTTTCAATGTAGACCTCGGATTATCAAAATTATTTCACCATTTTTCAATTGAACTTTAAATCTTGATTTCGAAAGTGGGTTGACTTTTTCAGTAGTTGACTTTTAGGATTGACTTTTTTAAGTTTGACTTTTTATGTCTGCTTTCTTAGACTAAGTCACGGAGTACCACCTGAAGGATAAGAAAAGTCTTTTTGCATTCTGAAACATCAGTTTAGGAAGAAAACATACCTGAATTAGTGGTCCGGACAAAATTAGGTGTCTACACTCTGTATCTCGAACCACCAATGGGTTCGTCTTGTTCCCTGGATCTTCATTCCTTTTCTCTTCTTCTTCCCTTCACTTGCCTTCCCTTTCCTGTCCCTATCAAGTATTTCAGGCAAATAACAATGCCTACTCCTAGTCACTCCTCCTACTCCAGTTAAATTCGTTGTCTTGGCAGCTTCAGAATTAATCACGACTGAACTACCAAGCGTTTCTCGGGTTATGACATCACACCCATACTTTCACGGTACTGCCCTATAGCTTTGGTATGGAAATGGACTCGGGATATTGATCGTAACAACAGGTTTCTTGATCCCAACTGGCTTATCATCTTCAGACTGACTCGTCCTTTTCTCATAAAAAAATGTTATCGGTTTCATAACAGGCAATGGAGATTCTTCAATCACCATATTAATTTCATCTGCCCCAAACTCTTTATAAAACTCAATTCGAGAGAGATCCATCAGTTTCTGCAACTCTCGTCGAAATTCAACACAACTCTGAACTGAATGGCCAAGTATATCCTGGTGATATTTGCAAACCTTGCTTGAATCATACCTACTAGGATGACTATCTGAATTAGCCGGCACAGGGCGAATCATGTTAGATTTGACCAAGACATCAAAAATGTAATCCATTGATGTCGTAACTTCATCTACCTTCCCCTTGATTACAGTGATCTTATCATCTCCCAAAGAATTTACAGCTGGTCCCGCATGGTTCGGTAAAGGATTACCGTTGACGTTTGGGCCACCCTTTTCTTCAAAGTTTATTAATCCAGCCTTAACAAGGCTTTGTACTTTGTACTTCAAAGTAGTGCAATTGTCTGTAGAGTGTCCAACATTACTTGAATGGTAGTCACACCTGGCATTAGGATCATACCACCTAGGATATGGAGGTTTCAAGGGCTCCAAGTGTACCGATGCAACTAGATGATTCTTGATAAGATCTGGAAGCAGGTCTGCATAGGACATGGGAATCAGATCAGTAGACGTTTTTTCCTAGCCAGCTCGTGGTCCCCTTGGATTAATTGGGGGTTGATTGGTTTGTATGGATGGCCCGACTTGAGGAGCCAATGGTCTGGGGCAGAAATTAGGTTGGAATGCCTGTGGTGGTGCGGGTGGATAAGCATATGGGCCCGGGTTGATGGCATTGGTATTTGGGTAATATGGCTGGTACATGGGTTGCGGGAAATGCGAGACGTAACCTCCCATTTGGTTCTCTCCATATGCAATAGTCTGGATGTCAGCTTCTTTCTTCTTGGAAGTAAAACTCTTCTTAAGAGCGAACTCCTCTCCTTCAATCTTGCCATTCTTAATGGCATTCTCTATGATTTCACCGAAAATCACCATATCAGCAAAATTCTTTGTGGCGTTCCCAATCATTCTGTCGTAGTACGGAGCCTTAAGTGTAGTAACAAACAGCACTGTAGTCTCTTTCTTAGTCAGAGGTGGCTGGATCTGGGCAGCAACATCCCTTCATCTCTGGGAATAATCCTTAAAACTTTCAGTGGACTTCTTTTCCATATTTTGTAGAGACAAATGGTCTGGGGCCATATCCACAATATGCTTAACTGGTTGATGAATGCCTTGGCCAATTCCTTCCAAGTACGAACCCGATTCTTATCGAGTTGAACATACCACCTAGTAGCAGACCCTTCAGACTATCCTAAAAGATATGGACAAGCAGCTTGTCATCCTTGGTGTGAGTGGCTATCTTTCGGTAGTACATGATATGGGATATGGGACACTTAGACCCATCAAACTTTTCAAAATCTGGAGTCTTGAACTTAGGCGGGATTACTACATCCGACACAAGACAAAGCCCTTCAGTATCCATGGAACCATAAAAGTCTAACCCCTCAACAGCCTGAAATCTTTCTTCAATCAATTTCATTTTTCGAGACTCGATCTCTTCTGCCACTTTCAGCTTCTTTAGCTCTTTAGGATCATCCAAGTCTGGAACTCCGACTGGGTCTATCTTTGTCCCAAGAGCAGGAACGGTGAAACCCAGAATTTGAGCTTGGACGTATAGATAAGTGAATCCTCCCATATATGGCATTTGTTGTGACTGTTCTTGTTGAGATCGAAAACCTAGTGGGCATAAAGATTCATCCACATTTTGGTCTTTCTCTTGAGAACCAGATTCATCTATCTTATTTTTTTTCCTTTCAGACTCTTCATCATTTCCAGCAAAGAACTTAATTGTTCTCTAATCTCATCCTAAGCTTGTTCTACCCTATCCATCCTTGATGATTGCACTTCGGCCATTTTTCTAGCTCTTGACCTGGTATTGTAAGAGTGACGAGAGCACTGTCCCGAAGATTTCGATTGTTAAGCTGTCCTTGAACCTTTATCAAAATTTCTTAAATCAGGATGATGTGTTTAAATTTTAAAGCTAAACGGATGATGTTTATGCACATATGGATAAGATGTATGAAATAACACCATCCACATAACAAATATAGATAAAAGGAATCTTATAAATAAAAACCAAATCCATAGAAATCCTAAAAACAAAAGCGATCCTAAAAACATAAAGATAAAAAACTTCAACTAGTCCTAAAGCATGAAAATATGAAAATTCTTACAATAATCCTACAAACATAAATATAAGATCCTAACGTGTCCAAAGGAACTTGATGATCTGACGGTAATGAGACTAAGCTTCATCCAAAGCTCGACTATAAGCTGGCCATTTTCATGGAACGGATGTACTTTCCTTTATCTCCATAATTCTATCATACATGTCTTCTGCCTTGCGGGATGCCAAATCGAAGTGGTCAAACATATTTTTTAGAAGATTCTGTTTTTTGGAGTCCGCATCTCGGAGTTACGAGCATTCTTCCTTCAAGTTCATTAATTCGATAACCAATTCTTGGCAATCAACTTCTTTCCTTTCTTGATCAAATAATAACTCTCCATTTTCTTCTTCTAGGCATCTGACCTCAAAAGTCAAAAGCGAAGATATCTCTTCCATTCTTGTCAAGGATTCCCTCAAAGTGTTACCATCTTTGGTAAGCTTCTGAATAATGCCGTCTCGCTCCACTAAACCATTCTCCAACTTTGAAACCTTTGATCGAAGTTTCTTGGCCTTTCCTTTTCCCTTATTCAAACCCTCTTCCAATACTTCGATCTTCAGTTGCAGTTTCTGGTTTTCTTCTCCCAATTCATCTTTCTCTTCTTGTAGCTTCCTTTTAGCCAACTATATTCTTAGCATGGGGTCCGGGACTATAACTTGGGCTGGGCTATCCGGCTGTCTTTCATAAGAAATCACAACATTTTTTGCTCG
This sequence comes from Fremontodendron californicum, assembly GCA_030761205.1. Classification (NCBI taxonomy): domain Eukaryota; kingdom Viridiplantae; phylum Streptophyta; class Magnoliopsida; order Malvales; family Malvaceae; genus Fremontodendron; species Fremontodendron californicum. Next base: position 16,552,205 of record JAULJL010000037.1, read on the forward strand.
TCTGGCATGCCATACGGAGTATTCAGGAGTAGAGTTCCATGAGAGTCTACCTCCGTCTAGTCTAACCGTCTGTTTCCAAGCCTTCGTAATCTCACCTATCTTGTTGATAACTCCTTTGTCTGAATAGGAAAAATCTACCTAGTTAAGTCCATGAGTCATTTGTATGAATTGTTCATAGTCGGCTTGTCTCCTTACCATGATAGGAGAATAACTGATGGCACCCCATAATCCAAGAAGAGGAACCCAAGGTTGGCCCCCGCAGCTAAACAACATCGATCTATGTGGCATCCAAGGTGCTTTCCAGATTACCTGACGGCTTGTGAGATCTTGAAGTGTCATTACCCAATCTTCTTTGTTCTTCGACTTAGGCCATGTGCTTTCACAGAATTCCTTGATAGGGGTGCTGGTGGTGAAGTATGGTTTCTGAAACTTTGACTCTCCACACTCAAAATGGCTTTTCATCCAGATGTAAAGTAGCTGTATACATCTGGTGAAACGTCCTTTCCCTGTTTGTCTACAATGATACAGTGATCTAATGGTCTTGACTAATATTGCTGGGGCCACATTGATCTGGTACTGAATTTGGTCCACAAAAATCACTACAGCAGTATCGACATATCCTAATATCTTTGGAAAGATTACCAGTCCATAAATGGCTAAGGCCATCACCCTTATCCCTTCATCGTCGTCTAAATGTTTAACAATGAAGCCTCACAAAGTGTTCCATGAGATGCAAGTACTCTTACCCTTTGTCTTCACAAGTTTGTCAGCTTCTGGTAAGCTGATTCCCATAATCTTGGCTAACTTCTCCCTATAACCAATTATATTCTTCTAGTAGACCTTGTTTGGACTTGGGGGGTCCAAACGAAGTAAAGCTTACTCTTCCATAGTTGGAACCATGTCTACTTCATTAAACACGAAACACCTGTATAAGGGGTCCTAGAATTGTATCATGGCTCTTACAAGTTATTATTGACTTCAACAGATAGAAGCAAAGCCAAATCCCTATATTTTTGTCTGAATGCCTCTTGTCGAGTTTCATCCCAAGAATTCCAAATACTGATCAAATCCTCGAGATCGTTCTGTACCAGATCCATGTGAATTTTCTCGGGAAGAGAGGAGACATACTCGGCTGGAAGACAATCCTTTGTGTTTTGCTGGACTGCTTCAAATCTAAGCTTCAGGCTTTCCATGGATTTAGTGGATATTATTTTTATCTAAACCCTTATGTGGCAAGATGACTTTATGATGATGCATGATGTATGAAAAGAAAGAAAACTAAAAAGGTTCATGTCAACAAAGATGAAATCATCAACATGTGTAAGTACTACATCATATCATGGTGAGCAAAACAAATGTGTAAGACAAGCAAGTATCAAGTCAATGAAAAAGTATAAGAGTAAGGTAAGAAGTGTTCCTTCATGTGTCCTAATTTTAGGTTTCCCTCTATACAAAGATGAACATGGCTCTATCTTAAAGTTGGTCACTTAAGTGTTGTTTATTGTTGGGTTTAGGATACTTGACCAAGCTAAAAAGGTCCCCAAGTTGCTCCTTAACATCATCCATGTAGGATGAGTAAGGCACCCTATTCCTCACCCATTATAGGCTCCAACCGGAAAGGTTCAATTCGGGTGAGAGTATTTTCCAAAGTTACTGCAGAGGTTATCACCTCACGAAAGCTTTGGTACTTTACACTCTGAAGATGTTTCGCTAGCCGTTGCGGAGGTTATCACCTCACGAAGGCGTAGGTACTTTACCCCCTCTTAAAAAGGACGAGCCCGGGTATAGGGCTTTATGATATGCAATGTGTAGTGTGTGTGAAGAAACTTTCAAACCTTCATTTTTCCACCAATGTATAAGAAACAAGAATTGTTATCACAAATAATAAAATCAAAAATAAAAAGAAAATAAAAAAAAAATTAAACACTTTTAAAGACCAATATTTCAAACCCTATCACAAGACTAATCTATGGCTCGACTCTCTAATATCCCCAACGAAGTCGTGAAACTGTTATAACGTGCCAAATACGAATTCAGCATGCTAGACACAAATCATGGAGTCGCCACTAATCATCTAATCTAGGTGTGATTAGTCACCTATACGAATCTATCATCTTTAAAGTAATCCTAAGCTTGATTAAGGCACCTTAAAAATAATAGGTTCTGGTCTACTTATCAGAACTAGGTTTGGGAGTACGGTTACGTGTAAGGAAGGATTAGCACCTTCACAAAGCCCATCCAAAAGGACGGTACCTAATTAATCTTGTGATACTTAAAAAGTCTTAATTAAATGGTCTAGTCTATCCTATCTTCATTTTAAGTCAAAAAAAAAAATTCTAATTTGTTTTTAGGTCTCCCTTCCATCAATCTGGAGGAATTTCTAAAAAAATATTTCCTCACTGATGCACCCAAAAGAGTGTATCTTATTTAAAACCTTGCACTACAAATATCAGTTGTAAAGTATAATGATTAACAAGGGTCGAGTCCACAGGGATTTGTGTTTACTTTAAGAATTATTAGTTTATACATAAATTTACGGAAAACAAAATAAAAGAGGGGTTTTTGAAATCAATTTAAACTAAAGCAAACAATAAAAGTAAGAAAGCAAGTAAATAAGAAGTAATAAAATATGAGAAAGGTATGGTTAAGGTTTCATTCTCCACCACTAGACAATATTATGAATTAACTTCGGAACTATGAACATCAATTATCTATCAAAGTTAACAACCGTACATGACAACATCCTGTGTTACCCCAATCCTTCCTTAGTTCATCGTTAAGCAGGACGAACGCCACTACTTAATCTCTAACTATCAAACAACCTAGGATAAACATCTCTAAATTTATTTTGACAGCAGCTTTATGATGAGAAAGATAGGTTGATCTAAGCAACAAAAGCATGAACATTAATTGTTTAACTTAGGTTATGTTCCACTTCACAATTAGCAAAAACTTTAACATAATCATTAATCACAAATTGCCACTTATGAATAGAAAATCAAGACAATTACACGGATTAAGATTCCTAAACTAGCAATAGATAATTATCAAGATCTATCTAGTATGCATCCTAAACAAATCAAGATAAAAATCATAAACAATTCTTATGGAAGAACACAAGCAACTTTGATAGAAAACTAATGATAGATAAAATCTCAAAATCAATTACACAACATGTCTAGGGCTTTGAAATCACCCTTAACCAAAGAAAAGTTTAGCCTTGCATAGGCATTGTCAACATAAACATGAATATTCAAAAGAAACTAAGAACAAAAATAAAATAAAACTAAGAGATTAGAGAAGAAGAATAATAATGATGATCTTTGAGTCTCCTCCCAAAGATTATGATAGTTTGTGGCTCAAAAGATGATATTTTTAGAGCTTTTTGACCTTAGAAACCCTTTCTTGTTGATCAAGAAAGCTAGGAGGCAAAAGGGTGAAATTTTAGGCAATTTTTTATTTTTTCTCGATTTTTTTGGTTTTGGACTGCCCGACCAGTGCTGCAGCATTGGCTTTCGATCTTTTTTGGGCGTTGCGGCGCCATACTCCGATGCCGCAGCGCTGGTCGCTGATTTTTACGACGCATTTTCTTGCACTTCCTCGGCTGTTTTGGATGACCATTTCTTGTCCGATTTTGACGTTTAAACTATCGTTGGAAAGATATTCAAGTCAGCTTCAAAAGTCAATGAAGTTTCTTCAAATAAAGACTTTAACATAATGTTTTCCTTGCAACAAGCTCCGAAGTTCAAATCTGCCTTCTTGTTTTGCAATCAGAAATTGATTTGACTCCCAAGTCTTCTTCCATCTTGTGATTATGATTTTGTAAGCTCTTTACCATCATTATTGATATCTTTTCACTTCATTCTCTTAAATATACCTAGAATTCAAAAGCATAATATAAGTAAACAAGATAAAGATCGAAAACATAACAAAAACTAAAGGTAGAAAGGCATAAATGTATATTTTATGAGCTTATCAAATACCCCCACACTTAGCTTTTTGCTAGTCCTCAAGCAAAACAAAATAAAACTAAATTTTAAAAAATCTAATCTAATCCACTTTCAATAAAAATGAGAGACAATCATTGAACAAGTCTTATAACTAATCAATAACTTAAAGAGTTTCACAAAGAATCATGCTTGATAGTAAAGGTTTTGAGTTAAGCTAACATTAACATAATATATCTCAATCAAAATAGTGCATGTTCAAACTTAATTTCAACTTCGCACATGGGATACTCTCATGATTTTCACTCTTTAAAGTAGTGGTAAAGTGTTTACACTCAATCAATCTCACGAAAATAGTTCTACCATATGCTTGATTGTCCACCTATTCTCCACTACTAAGATCATGCAACTTCATGAATGAAGAGGTCTTTATTTAAGGTTGTAATGGGGCCAAGAGGTTGTAATGTGGTTACAAAATAAAAAGGAAAAAATATCACAAAAGTTCCAAAGATTTCATAGAATTTAGAGACAAAATAAGATTTTGTATATAAAACTTTCTCAATATTCTTTATAAGTACATAATCACATAGGCTAAATATTTCATGTTGAGTCTTTGCTTCATTCTAATCAACTTTGTAACATTCTTTTCTTTTTCCAAAAGTTCAAGAGATGATTCAATATATATTTTTTTTACATGGGAAAGTATTTTTACAATGTTCCCTGGTCTTTTTCTCTTGACTTTTGCCTTTTTTTTCTCCCCCACACTTATCTTTTGTTCTAACCCAAATTTTCAATTAAAAATATCCCTTGTTTTTTGCAATATGTCTCAAACATTCTAGTTCATCTTTAGAACAAGGGTAAAGATATAAATGTGTTTAGGCTAGGTGTAAGATATGGTTACCAAAGAAATAGCTTATTCAATGTAGGTTTAAATTGGTTCACTAGAGGGATGTTCTCTTGGAACATTAATAGGGATGGTTGTCTGGCCCTGGTTATAATCCTAATACCTCAATCATATTCATGTTGTTACATGCATCAATATAGTCTCAAAAAGTTTAAAGCAAGCTCTAGAGAATCATGTAATCATAAGAGCACTCAAGAAAGAAATTAGATTGATATGTATAATGCATCAATCATATAGGCTCAAAACTCTCAAGGATGATTATACAAGTCAATATCAAGTCTAAACATGCTTATTTATCAATCAACATATCATATTAACAATGGCTCATAAAAATTGACTTCAAGCTTAATTCTCATGAAAATCTTACCACTAATGATCAATTTCAGACCTATTGAATTCATATCTCATCATATTATGGAAAGTAACTAGAACACACTAAAAACAAACTAAAAACTAAACTAAACTAAATGAAATCCTAAATTTTCCCCCCCACTTAATTCTTACATTGTCCTCAATGTAATGCTATCACCCCCAAGTATAAGAATCATATGTAAAAGAAAAGAATTACTAATCAAAACAAATTAACGAAAAACAATAAAAGATAGAATGATGGAGAGTAAGGAATAGCAAATCTAATTATAATATGTGCTCTCCATCCTTTTGGGTTGCCTCCCAAAAAGCGCTTGGTTTATTGTCCCCAGCTTGACTGAGACCCATGCCATCATCCACAACGTATCCTTGAGTACTTCAAACGATCTAGTGGTGGTTCTAACTCCAATGTTGATGCCTGCAAAAGAAAAGGTAGATGGTTCTCATTAGATAAATAAAGATTAATAGCTGAAACACCAAACCTTTTATTACAAGGTGGAAACACTTTCAAAGATGCCAATGCTTCCTCCACATGTTCACTTAAAACAGGTTCATCTTTAAAGGTCTCCATGCCAAGGTGTTTGTTAATGTCTATGTCTTTGCTACTTAACTCAAAAGGTGGCTGCACTAAAGATTCAAATGTATCAATTGCATAAATAGAATGTACATCACTAGGGTATCTCATGGCTTCAAAGATATTAAAACGGATTACATCACAATCAAATTCCATAGTGAGTGTGCCATCATTAACATTAATTATTGTCTTGCCTGTTTTTAAGAATGGTCTCCCTAATAATATAGGTGTTGGGTTGGAAGACATCTTATCTTCCATGTCAAGCACATAAAAGTCAGCTGGAAAGACCAATTCATTAACTTGCACAAGAACATTTTCTACAACTCCTGTTGGATAAGTAATAGAACGATCTGCGAGTTGTAAAATAACACCGGTTTTTTTTAATGGTCCTAGTTTCAAAGAATCATAAATCGAATATGGCATAACATTTATAGATGCTCCTAAGTCTAGCATAGCATATGCAAATCTGGTGTTGTCTATTTTACAAGGAATGCTAAACATACCTGGATCCTTGCATTTAGGTGGGAGTTTCTTTTGAAGAACAGCCGAGACATTCTCTCCCATACTTACCTTTGAGCTTCCGCTTAGAAGTGCACAATTCTTTCAAAAACTTTTCATATCGTGTCACTTGCTTTATGGCATCTAGTAGAGGAATGTTTACATCAACTTTTCGGAAGGTCTCTAAATTTCCTTCTCTTATGAATAGGAAATAAAGACAATTACACGGATCAAGATTCCTAAACTAGCAATAGATAATTATCAAGATCTATCTAGTATGCATCCTAAACAAATCAAGATAAAAATCATAAACAATTCTTATGGAAGAACACAAGCAACTTTGATAGAAAACTAATGATAGATAAAATCTCAAAATCAATTACACAACATGTCTAGGGCTTTGAAATCACCCTTAACCAAAGAAAAGTTTAGCCTTGCATAGGCATTGTCAACATAAACATGAATATTCAAAAGAAACTAAGAACAAAAATAAAATAAAACTAAGAGATTAGAGAATAATAATAATAATAATAATAATAATAATAATAATCTTTGAGTCTCCTCCCAAAGGTTATGATAGTTTGTGGCTCAAAAGATGGTATTTATAGAGCTTTTCGACCTTGAAAACCCTTTCTTGTTGATCAAGGAAGCAAGGAGGCAAAAGGGTGCAATTTTAGGCAATTTTTGATTTTTCCCGATTTTTTTCGGTTTTGGGCTGCCCAGTTAGCACTGCAGCGCTGGCTTTCGATCTTTTTTGGGCGCTGCGGCGCCAAATTCCGACTCCGCAGGTCTGGTTGCTGATTTTTCTGACGCACTTTCTCGCACTTCCTCAGCTGTTTTGGATGACCATTTCTTGTCCAATTTTGACGTGTAAACTATCATTGGAAAGGTATTCAAGTCAGATTCAAAAGTCAAGAAGAATGTTTCTTCACATAAAAAATGTAACATAATGTTTTCCTTGCAACAAGCTCCGGAGGTCAAATCTGCCTTCTTATTTTGCAACCAGAAATTGATCTTTTTGACTCCCAAGTATGCTTCCATCTTGTGATTATGATTTTGTAAGCTCTTTACCATCATTATTGACATCTTTTCACTTCATTCTTTTAAATATACCTAGAATTCAAAAACATAATATAAGTAAACAAGATAAAGATAAAAAATATAACAAAAACTAAAGGTAGAAGGCATAAAATGTATATTTTATGAGCTTATCACTCACCTCGAGAGTATTCAAGAGAAATTGATCTTTCTATTGAAGAGGCTCCGTCGTCGAAAAAAATTAAATTTAATCCTAAGTCTAAATAAAAAAATAAAAAAACTCGCAATCTTAATCATATTTTCTCAAAAATAAATCTCGATCTCAATATCGAAAATCACCTCTTAAAACCTTTTCATCGATCTGGAAGACTTTTAAAAGACTTTTCTCACCTAAAAATTTCTAAAAAATAACCAACCGTGATTTCTTTTAATTTCATCCTTGGAAGAAATCTTAATTTATCTTTAATTTTAAATTAAGCATTAATTATGGAAATTATGACTCAAAAAAATTATTAAAAATTAATTAATCTAAAATAAATAAATTTCGACCTTTTTTTTATCGAAAATCATCCCTTAAATTTTTTCCATGAATCTGGAGAACTTTTAAGAGAGTTTTCTCACCTAGAAATTTCTTAGAAATCGACCAATCGTGATCTCCTCGAATTTCATCATCGGAAAAGATTTCAAATTATTATTTTTAGATAAATTAATCATCAATTAAAATAAATCAATTAAAATAAATGAATAAATAATCAATATACAAATATTTATACAAAATAAAAATAAAATTTAATCAATAAAAATATTTACAATAATAAATATAATTTTCACAAATTAAATAATAATAAAAAAAAAAGTTTAGACCTGAAAGATGAAATAAAAAATAATATTAGTAACAAATAATAAATAACAAAAAATAAAATAATAATAATAATAAACATTAGTCACAAAATAAATAATCATATAATAATACATATAATCATAAAACAATCAAATAATAGTAATCATATAATAAATATATAATAAATAAAAGAAATCATCACATCATGCAATCATGCAATCATCATGCCAAACATTACCATGTAATCATCCACAAATTAACCACCAATTATGCAATCATGTAGTCATCCACCAATTTAAAAAAAAAAAACGAAACAAAGCAACAAAGAAAGAAACAAAGCAGACAAGTATACAATAATACAAAGCAAACAAGGACGTGATATGTAAGACCAAATTTAAACATTTGGGTCGGGCAGACACGCGGGTTGCCACGGCCCGGCCCAGATGTTGTATCAAGTTTTTTTTTTTTTTTTTATCTTTTTTAAAAAATCTTATTTCCTCTCAACTTTTCTTTCCTTCCTCAAGAACAAATGAAGAACACCAGGAACACTTGCAAAATTTCCAGATTCCTGTCGTCGCCTGTTCACCGCCGCCGTCGTTGGTCACCGGACTCAAAAGATTCCCAAAAATTCCTTTCGACCTCCTCTACCCAAAAATCAACTTAGTTTTTCCCAAATCTAACCTGATAATCCTAGATCTGAGTTTGAAAGCCGCAACTTCAACATCTCCGATCTCCTCCGTTGACTGTCGAACGATCATCAAACTCCAACCTAAGCTTTGTCTAATTAAAACCAAGATTTTCCACTTCTAAACAATCTTCGAAACAAATCCTAGAGCTAAAAACCCCCAAATTTCGAATCTACTAGCTATTTAAAATATATATATATATATATTCCTTCTACAACCCTTGCTTAATAGCTCCAAAAATTCTATGATTCTCCGATGTGTTTTTTGTGCTTGAGGCTAGGTTCTTTATATAGGAAAAGAGTTTAGGTTTGAATCTACTTAGAAGTCTCAATCTGATTAAGAAGAGATTTTTTTTTTCCAACCACAACTCCTAGAGTTCAAGTTCAATCCAAAGAAGAGTTTTAGTTCATCCCAAACTTGGTTTTTTTTTATTTATTATTATTTTGAATTTTCCTCCCTTTTTTTGATTTTTAGAATTTTTTTTTTGTTAAATTCAAAAATAAAATCCAGTGTCTACAAACGGCATGACACAGACACAACGATATAGGAATTTTTAGAAAATGAGGACATGAGTACAACAAGACGCATCAATAAAAAATATTTTTTTATATAATAAAAATGTAAATTTCATACTTTTCTATCAAATATTAACATGCAAATAGATTTTCAATTTTTTTAAATCAATTTTGAATTTAAAAACTTGAACTTTAAAATCTCATTAGGACCAAATAGCTCAAACACAAAAAAATCGAAAAGCCCTAAATCATCATACTCTAAATGATTCAACAAAGATTTTTTTTCATACTTGCCTCATTTTGTACAGTCTATGTCTTCTTTCTCTTTCGTTCTCAGTCTTGTAACATATTTACATTAATACTTTACTTTCTACTCCCACTCTTTCCAGCATTAAATAACCCATCCGTTGCCATTGTATCTCACTGTTTTTTTCTTTTTCTTTATGGATTTCAAGAATTTGATTTTTTTGGCAGATGAACTTTTACTCATTGTTAATTCCATATTGGAAGAAGAATGCAAAAAAAAAAAAAAAAAACTCCATCGCGTGTTCAACCTTGTCTGGTGAAAACCTAAGAAAAGGCTAGAAGAGAGCTCAGATGAATTTTGTGACCATCCGACGATCATCGGAGGAGATCAGAGGGGTATTAGCCATGGAACTCAAACTTAGGTCTAGGCTTTTTGACATCGGTTTTGTAAAATCTAAGTGGGTTTTGAGGTTTGGGAGGTCGAGAGGAATCTGGAGGTTTAATTTGGTGCATTTCTGGGTTCACCGAAGGTGGAGACCAACAACGAAAGTGACAGAGAACGGCAGAGACCAACGGTGAAAGCGACGGAGAACGGCGGAGACCAACGGCGAAAGTGACGGAGAATGACGAAAGGGCCGTCGAAATTTGGGTATCCGAAGAACTAGTGGTGGCTGATCAAAGAGAGGGAGAGAATGGAAGATTTTTTTTGCTAAAAGTTAAGAAATGAGGTAAAAAAATTGATCTTTTATAATCTTGGGGTCGGGTCAGGCGTTGACCCGCGCGGGTCTGCGCCTAGACCCGACCCATATGTAGGTGATTTATTTTCTTATGTTTTCTTTCTTTCTCCTTTTAATTTAATTTTTATTTTTTTAATTATTTTTTGATTATTTATTTATTTTATTGTGTATTTATTGTGAGTTTATTTGATTATTTTTTACTTGAATTTCATTATTCTTATTATTTGTTTATTTACTTGTTTATTAATTATTTTTTTATTGTTTATTCATTTTTTAACATCTCACATAAATTTACATGTATTTATTTTATTAATCTCATCTTCTTAAATTTAATTAGTTAGATTTCACCCTCATTAAATAATTAATAAATTAAAAATAAATCAAATCTTTCGATTATGAAACTCTAACAGGTCGCGAGTGGTTGACTTTTATGAATTTCCTAGGTGAGAAAAGTCTTCCTAAATTCCACATGCATGATGGAGAATTTAGGTTAAAATTTTCAATATTACGGATTGAAATTTATTTTTAATTATTGATAATAATTCGTAGCAAAATGATTAGCAATCAATTGTATTGGATTAAAAATCGGAAGTAAATCAAGATCTTTCCGACGAAAAAACTCTCGGGAGTCGCAAATGGTTGACTTCTAAGAATTTCTTAGATGAGAGAAACCTTCCTAAACTCCACCAGCATGATGGAGAATTTAGGTGGAAATTTCAACATCATGGATCAAAATTTATTTCTTGATAATAATTCGTAGGAGTTCAATTCGTAGAATTTAAACAACTCACTCTCTTTCCATAAAATATTAAAATAAATTCGACGACTGAGCCTATTCGGTAGAGCAAACGGTTTCTCTTGGATACTCTTGAGCTGAAGAGATATTTTTAGCAATTTCACCAGCATGATAGAGAAATTCCTTGGGAATTTTTTTTTCAATATTTAAGTATTAAACTAAAAAATAAAAGACCATTAAATTTTAGGACCTGCATGATAACATTAGGCTAATTAGGTACTATCCCTGGATAGATGTTGTGGGGTGCTAATCATTTCCCACACGTAATCGAACTCCTGAACCTAGTTCTGAACGTAGACCAAAACCTATTCTTTTTAGGATACCTTAGTCGAGCTTAGGATCACTTTAGAAAGAATAGATTCATATAGGTGACTAACCACACATAGTAAATAAAAAAGATTAGTGGCGACTCCTCATTTGCGTCTAGACACTCCTCTATGTAGAGTATGCATGCTTTGTAGGTTGTTTAGTTTCACATGTGAAATCCAACTACTCTAACTCGGTCATCATGTGAAATTTTATCTCTCATTCACACAATCAACCAACAATCTAACTAGTAGCCAGCTCTTTGAAACATTATGGAAAACATCATGTGAAATCGGATCGGATCGGCCAGTCAAATTGATTCAATAGGGAATCGGAGGATTGTCCGGTCCGATGCTATACATAGAATCGAGGATCACTTGAACCGGCCTAAATTCAGTTCAATCGGTAAAAAATCAAGAAAAAAACTTTTTTTTTATTTATTTTTTGTAAGTGATAGGAAGTGAACCCATAATCTCATAGAGTTATACTAAAGACCATACCACTAAACCAAATGCATATTTTCATTAATTATTTACTATATTTAATATTTCTTTATCATTAAAATCATTTTAAAATATATTTAAAATCTTATTAAATGAATCAGCTAATCCAATCGATTGAACCGGGAACCCTAGACCACACCGATTCAACTTTCGGTCTGATTTTTTTAACCTTGATTTAAAGTTGAAACTTGGTGTTAAACTCTAACTTAGCAGCTTTGGCATGATTGGAAAATAATTAGTAGAATTGCTTCACAAGTATGATGAATTGCTGTAAAGTTTCTTCACAAGTATGGTGAATTTCTAGAGGCTTGTCCTTTTTCAATAAATGTTCTTCAATGAGAATGTTAACATTTGAGATGATAGATGGCCATCTTTCTTTTATCCTTCACATAAATAAAATCATCCATTTGCTACCCATTTTGAGTCTTTGAATTTCTTTCAAAAGAAACCCATCCAAGGATCACCCTCCACCCTCGGGGGCAAAGTTTAGAAAGAAATTTGTTCGCAAGAAAAAAAACAAAAGTTATACGAGCTTTTTGGGGCAAAGAAAGTTAATTTTTTGTGAATGAAAAATGACAAGTGAATGTCAAGGAAAAAGTGAATGATGATGGAAAAAATGTGTGTGATGAAGGAAAAAAAAGGTGATTGATGAAGAAAAAATGAAAAAAAGTTAATCATAAAAAAAATTGAAAGAAAAGAAGAAGTGATGAAGGAGATGTAAAACTTGATGATTCAAGAAATGATCCTTTGGTTTGTGATCCTTAAACACATATTTGAGCCTATTTTATCCATTTTTTCATGACCCCAAATTGGAGCCTACATTATGTACTTGGAAAAGTCCATTTTGATCAAATGTGAATGTTCGAATTGGAGAATTATATATTTAATTAAAGACATGTTTGTAGACATCAAATGAAAATTAAGCTCAGATGCTTGAAGACAGCTCCAAAGAAGAAAGAAAAGGCTTGTAACACTTTGATATGCTCAATTCCCTCTAAGAAGATTGACGTGAATACATGATGAGAAAAGTTTGTTCTTGATACTTTGAGAATGAGAATTAGTGTTGAAGAAACTTCTCTTGAATGACATGACCATTGGAGATGATGGACGATCAAGTTGTGGAGTTCTTATGAAGTGAAAAGCTTTTCCAATGAAAACATAATTTTGAAAAAGATGAATGAAGATGGTTTGCCCAACACTGTGGAAAAATGTTTCTTTTGAAAATTAAAAATAAAAATAAAAAAGAATGAAATAAAAAAAGAGAAAAAGAATGAAAAAAGAGAGAAATGAGGATTCAAATTGAAAACTCGAAAAGAGCAGTTTGATTCATAGGGGATATCTAAGTTGAAAAATTGAAAGGGCGACTTAGGTATAAAAAAAGTCAATGTTTGTTTGAAGATTTCATTGAGGCAAGGTTTGGTCCGATATAGCTTAGAAAGATCGAGACATCGACATATTGATTTTTGAAAGAGAATCATGGATTAATTTGCTAAAAGATTGTCAACATATTCATTATTTGGAATACTGATATCCCATCCAAATATCCTTGCTATAATTATTTGATTTACCCATTATTGTTGACATAGATTTATCTTTTCAATGATAAAGACCGTTTTTTTCAATTCATTTTATTCCTTACCATCCTTTATTACTAACTTTGCTTTCCCATAATGAATAGAGGAAATATTGATGCATTGCATTTATTATAGATTTGGAATGATGATTGATAATTAATAAACATAAAAGATCTCTGCATTACTTTGAGAAAAAGCTTAAGGATGTTGTCCTGGGGGCAAAAATGAATGTTGAAAGGCTTTTGGATTCTCATTTCCATGATGAGGAGAATGATTTTAAAAAATGGGATGTGATGTTTCAGTAAATGGCCGAATGAACACCTCCTGCAGCATTATCATTGAGTATTTTCCATTTTTGAATGTGTTTGAACATGATGAGAACCAGGAAGGGCTTGAAATATAGACATTTAGGGCTTCTAAGATGAAAAACATATTATAGACATTTAGGGCTTCTAAGATGAAAAACATACACTTTGAAAAGGGGCGAATGCTACAATTGAAATTGAGTATAACTAGTGAAGGACAAGTCCAGTGGGTGGAACTTGTTATCCAATTCTAAAGTTACATGCTTGGAAGATGAAAAGAATGAGCTTGAGAATCCTTGTTACCATGATTGGGGATACAAGATTTTTTTTTTTTTGGAGCATTTGTATTTCATGCATTATATTGCATCATGACATTCACCTCATGCATTGCGTTACATGACATTTACTCCATGCATTGGGTTACATGGCATTCGTAACATTTACTTCATGCATTGCATTACATGGCATTCATGTCATTCATGACATGCATTTAGCATATAAGAAAGATTTTAGGTTGGATTTTGAAAGCAAATTTTTTCAAAGTGAAATTCTTGAACCTTGGTTAAGGTGAAATTTTTGTCCTTCAGGTGAGGGAACTCTTTTAGATTTTGCATCTCAGTTTAGAAAATGGATTTAAACCTTAGTACAAATGGGTGTCGCAACCAAAAAAATAACAAGTCTCATCGCGAGACTTTGTATTCGTTAAGCGTGACGTTGGGGGAAACAGAGGAAAAGACGACTTAATTCCTCTTAAAATAAAATGAGGGTTTGAAAACAATCTCGAAAAAGACATGAAGTCGCCACCAATCGTTTTTGGCTAGGTGCGATCGACCACCTATTAAAACCGATTTTGTAAAACATTTTAAAATTAATTAAAACATTTTTAAAACCAATTTTATGTCTGCGTTTTTAAGCCAGAGAAATCAAAGAAGCGGGTTCGGGCTTGGTTACGTGTGGGGAAGGATTAGCACCCCTACAATGGCCGTATAATATGGTACCTTAGTAATTGTGTGTTATCTCAAGTCTCGATAAAAAGTCGGTTTTAAATTTGGTATTTCAAATTAATTCCCAATTTTAAGAAAAATAATTCCATTTTTAATTGAAAATTACCCAGAATTTATTAATTCAAAATTTTTCTATATTCCCCGACAAACGCGGCAAAATATAAAAATTTTTATTTATTTGGAAAATTTTATGAATCATTCTCATTTTTTAAAAGAAAGAAATTCCTTTATTAACGATAATTGATGATATCCTCCCCAGCAAACCCGGCAGAGAACTCATGAATTATTTTAACTCAGGAATATCTTTATTTTTATTGAAAACCATTATCTTTTTTTAAAATATTTTTAAAAAATGAATATGAACGTTGACATAATAAAGATGACATAGCAAAATCTAAATGATATAATATAACTTAAATGACATGATATAATCTAAGTGACATAGTCTATTCTAAATGACATAATATAATCTAAGTAACATAGTATATTTTAAATGACATGGTATAACCTAAGTAACATATTATATTCTAAATGACATGGTATAACCTAAGTGACATAGTATATTTTAAATAACATGATATAACCTAAGTAACATAGTATATTCTAAATGATATGGTATAACCTAAGTGACATGGCATATTTTAAATGACATGGCATATTCTAAATGACATGGCAATATAATTTAAGTGACATGAAATGATATGAAACATAAAATAATATTATCATGAAATTTGCATGAAAATAAAAATAACAATGCATGAACATAGTAAATCCTAAATGATGTGACAAAAATAAATGACTAAGCAAAAAGCATAGGATAACATAGATTATTCATAACCATATAACACCATAAAATATAAATCAAAATAATAACATTACCATAGAAATATTCATAGCAAAAATTATATATCATATAATATGCATGAACATGGAAAATGCAATGCATTAAATTGTATTTTTTCCCTTAAATAAGGAAATTCGTATACCTAAAAAGATATTTGACTACCTTAGGAGAAGACATCAAATTAAATTTTCTAAAATCAAAAATACTTTGTGATTGTTTTAAAAACAATTTTGAAAATTTTGGATGAAAAATAACACCATGGCCGAAACCCCCTTGAAAAAGGCTCTATTTCCTAACTTTGAAAACCCGGACTTGACCACCCTTGACCCGAGCTATATAAAATCATTTTTTGGATTAAAATGGTTTAGAAATCAACCTAGGACAGTAGCTAAGGTCCTAAATCAGCCCTCTCTTAATGCCTTAGCCAAAACAGAAAATTATTTTTCCCTTGAATTCAAATCTGACTTTACTGACCAGTTTTAAAACGTGATTTTTTAACCTATTTTTAAAATTTCAAAAAAAAAACTGAAAATATTATGGGACACTCAAAACATGTCGAAATATATGGTAAAAAATTGTCTTAATTTTTAGACTAAGGCTGACCTACCAGAAAAATCATGAAAGTCAAAACACTGGGTGTAAAACTGTTTAGCCAAAAAACATTTTTAAGCCTTTGATAAAATCATTCAAAAGTCAGAATAAAAATATTGGAGACTCCTCTAAGGACCTAAAAACAGTAGCAAAAATTTATAAAAATTTGGACAAGGATTGCCTAATTAAAAAAAATCACAAAGGTAGAAAATCCAACTTGAAAATTTCTTAATTTTCCACAAGCATGCTCATGCGAGCTTGGCTTTGAGCTATTGATTGGCTTAAGTCAAAAATCAAGTGGTATGATATGAAATGCATGAACAAACAACGAGTTAAATGCATGACCTAATGCCTAAATGACATAGAAAATGCATGGCAATACCAATATGATCTAAGATCTAACATGAAATTGCATGGCAATTAATGCAACCTAGACCTAATATGCATGAAATGCATGGCAATGCAAATGTGACCTAGACCTAATGAAAATGCATGGCAATAACACAAACACATGGCATAGTAAATATAACACACAATATCATCACATAGAAATGCAAGCATGTCAACTAAACAATATGAAAATGCACACACAAGGCAAAACAACAAGGGGTAGCCGAATGGTCACTAATCAAAATGGTGAAATCCTAGCATGGAAATAACACAAACACATGGCATAGTATATACAAGACTTAAAAGGAAAGATTTTAGACCAAACAAACATGATGCAAAGGCAAAAATGTAGCTAGGCAAATACACAAACACATAGTATGGTAAAACCACAAAGCATGAACAACTTAACATGGTGAAAACAGAAAATTAAAAATAACAAACAAAGTAAGTAGACATGAAAATAAAATGATAAAATCAGAAAAATAATAGTAAGTAAATAAAGAAGGTTAAGAACAAGCTCCATATCTTAATTATTTTAAAAAGTTAGAACATCAAAACAAGCTAGAATATCACAACCAACATGGAAAATAAATCAAACACAAGCCATGCACAAACATAGTAGCATTCGACCAACATGAAAAATGGTGCAAAAAATTTATTTTTCTTTGATTTTTTTTAGAAAACATAAGATAGGAACTTTAAGAGGAAGTTTTAAAACATTTATTTCTCAACCAAAAACAATAAGAAATCACAAAATCTCAAAGAAAATTAGTAAATTAAGCATGGAAAAGGATAGAAAATGCAAGAGTTAGGTGCCTTTGGGCTACCTTCAAAAGCTATTTTTCAAGCCTTTCTCCTCTTCTAAAGTTTCTTTGTTTTTCAACATTTAGCTATTTGCTCCCAAAATGAATAGTGATCAGCCAAAAGAGACCTAGCAAAATGAAAAAACCCTATCCCCTTAAGGCAGCCGAATGGTCACACATGAGTGTAGGATGTTGCCATTTTTTTTCCTAGCCAATTTGATCCAAAGGCCACTAATCCAAGATGATTAAAATGTGAAATCACCACCCTTAGATTAAGTGATTAGCCCCTAACTAATACATCTGTTCAAAAAAATGTAGCCATCATGTTGACATCCTTCCTCTTCATGCATTGGACCATGTGGCACAATTACAAAGGCTTGATAAAAAATATATATATCTACCTTACTATCCACTTTTGGCCTTTGGATGCAAGAACTCATAAAAAATAATCATCCCCTTGGGCTTGTACGAATGGCCCTTCACATTCCAGCCCAATCTCTATTTTTAAATTGCAAAAAAGGCCCTCTTCGATTTTTTCGATAAAATTACTTTTTAGCCCCACAAACTTGATTAAATAGAAAACGGACTCCAAATCCAAATTTTATTTTTTTAATACTTCCTAAATAATATAAAAATGTGTTCTGGAAGTTTTCATAATTTTTCGAGTCCATTTGTTATTTTTCCCGGATTTATCTTCTAAAATTGCCCTTTAGTGCACCCGAACTTTTACCATTTTTCAAACGAGCTCCGATTCCAGATTTTTCTTCGCTAATCTCTTCCAAATAATTTAAAATTGAGATCTAGAAGTTTTCATAATTTTTCGAGCTCATTTCCTATTTTTCCGAGATTTATCTTTTGGAATTTCAGCTTAGTGGGCCCAAAATTTTCCATTTTGCAAACGAGCTCCGATTCTGGATTTTTGTTCGCCAATCTCTTCCAAATAATTTAAAATTGAGATCTAGAAGTTTTCATAATTTTCCGAGCTCATTTGCTATTTTTTCGAGATTTATCTTCTGGAATTTCAGCTTAGTGGGCCCGAAATTTGCCATTTTGCAAACGAGCTCTGATTCTGGATTTCTCTTCGCCAATCTCTTTAAGATGACATAAGATTGAGATTTGAAAGTTTTGGTAATTTTCTGAGCCCATTTTCTATTTTTCTCGAATTTTCCGAATTTGCCTTTTTACCTTTGAAGCCTCGGTTTTACTCAAAACAAGTCATATTTCCAGATTTTCTTTTTTCAGGCCTTTTTTATATTTTGAATTGGAGTTGGTCCAAAAATGCCCAATTTTTACGATCAAATTCCCCTCCGATTTGATTTTTCCTTTTTTTCAATATCGAAAATTTTCTCGTTTTTCTTTTTTCCTCCAATCGACTCTTTTCTCGGAATTACTTCAAACTGAGCCTTGGGTTATCCTTGTTTACTCACTCCTCATCAATTAGGGGCTTTAATTTTACCGAATTGGGCCATTTTTGTAATTTTCCCCAATTTCGCCAAAATCCACCAAAACCCCTAATTATCGATTTTCTTCCAAATTGACTTTTCCTTCAGTTTTGCTTCCAAATGTCCTCTCCATTACCCGTAGTCATTGCTTATCTTCCATTTGGAAGTGCCAATTTCGACCAATTTGATCGTTTAAGCATTTTTTATCAAATTTTCCGAAGTAGGGTTTCCTTTCCACTAAATCTCCGTAACCCATCTTCTGGACTCCATATCTCTTGTTGTAGACCTTGGATTATCAAAATTCTTTCACCATTGTTCAATTAAACTTTGATTCTTGATTTTGAATGTGGGTTGACTTTTTAGTGGTTGACTTTTTGGAGTTGACTTTTCCAGGTGTTGACCTTTTCAAGATTGACTTTTCATGCTTGTCGTCTTAAACAAAGTCTTGGAGTACCACCTGCAGGATGATACGAGCTTTTCTGTATTCTAAAATATCATTTTAGGAAAAAAAAAATACCTGATTTAGGGATTCAAACAAAATTAGATGTTTACAGTGGGATTTTTTAAGATGATATTTTTAATTTTAGATCTTCAAGATGAATTTTTTTTTTTTAAATCATGTTTTTCAAGGGTAAGGTTTTTTTTTAAGAAGAGATTTATTTTATCAAAGATGAGAATTTTTAAGTGAGAATCATTTTACATTTTCTAAGTAAGAATCCTTTGTTTAGTGATAATCCTTATTTTTAGTGAGAATCCTTATTTTAGTGTGAATCCTTTAGTTTTGGTGAGAATCCTTCGTTTAGTGAGGATCTTTTAATTTTAATGAGAATCCTTAGTTTTTGTGAGAATCCTTAGTTTAGTGAGAATCCTTATTTTGGGTGCGAATTCCTCAGTTTCAATGAAAATCCTTATTTTGGATGTGAATCCTTTAGTTTCAGTAAAATTCCTTATTTCGGGTGCAGATTCCTTATTCTTAGTGAGAATCCTTATTTGGTGAGAATCCTGTAGTCGGGTGAGAATCCTTTGATCTTGGTGAGGACCACTTATTTTTGTGAGCATCCCTTATTTTGATGAGAATCCCTTAGTTATAATGAGAATCCTTTATTTTGGTGAGAATTTCGTATCCCGTGTTTCGGTGAGAATCCTTATGTCGGTGAAAATCCTTTTATTTTTGTGAGAATATCTTACTTTTGGAAAAAGTCCTTTATTTTTGTTAGTATCACTAGTTTTAATGTAAATCGTCTACTTTCAAAGTTATATTGAAGTGATTCCTTTATTTTAAAGTTATTGTTAATGTCGCAACCTAAAAAATAACAAATCTCATTGCGAGACTTTTACTTGTTAAGTGTGACATTGAGGAAAAACAGAGGAAAAGATGACTTAGTTCCTCTTGAAATAAAATGAGGGTTTGAAAACAACCTCGAAAAAAGACATGGAGTCGCCACCAATCTTTTTTGGCTACGTGTGATTAGCCACCTATTAAAACCGGTTTTGTAAAACATTTTAAAATTAATTAAAACATTTTTAAAACCAATTTCAAGTCTGCGTTTTTAAACCAGAGAAATCAAAGAAGCAGGTTCGGGACTCGGTTACGTGCGGGGAAGGATTAGCACCCCCACAACGCCCGTATAAAACGGTACCTTATTAATCGTGCGTTATCTCAAGTCTCGGTAAAAAAGTTGGTTTTAAATTTGGTATTTCAAATTAATTTCCAATTTTAAGAAAAATAATTTCATTTTTAATTGAAAATGACCAGGGATTTGTTAATTCAAAATTTTTCTATATTCCCCAACAAACGCAGCAAAATATAGAATTTTTTATTTATTTGAAAAATTTTCCAATTCATACTCATTTTTTGAAAAAAATATATTTCTTTATTAATGATAATTGATGATATCCTCCTTAGCAAACCCGGCAGAGAACTCATGAATTATTTTAACTCGAGAATATCTTTATTTTATTGAAAATCATTATCTTATTTTAAAACATTTAAAAAAAATGAATATGAACATGTGTGACATAATAAAGATGACATAGTAAAATCTATATGATATAATACAACCTAAATGACATGATATAATTTAAATGGCTTAGTCTATTCTAAATGAAATGATATAACCTAAGTGACATAATGTATTCTAAATGAAATTATATAACCTAAGTGACATAATATATTTTAAATGAAATGATATAACCTAAGTGACATGAAATATTCTAAATGACCTAATATAATTTAAATGGCATGGCAAATCTAAATGACATGGCATATTCTAAATGACATAATATAATCTAAATGACATGGCAATATAATCTAAGTGACATGAAATGATATGAAAACATAAAATAATATTATCATGAAATATGCATGAAAATAAAAATAATAATGCATGAACATAATAAATTCTAAATGATGTGACAAAAATAAATGACTAAGCAAAAAGCATAGGATAACATAGAATATTCACAACCATATAACAAACAATATAACACCATAAAATATGAATCAAAATAATAACATTACCATAGAAATATTCATCGCAAAAAATCATATATCAAATAATATGCATGAACATGGAAAATGCAATGCATAAAAATGTATTTTTTCCTTTAAATAAGAAAATTCGTATACCTAAAAAGATATCTGACTACCTTAGGAAAAGACATCAAATTAAATTTTCTAAAATCAAAATACTTTATGACTGGTTTGAAAACAATTTTGAAATTTTTTGGATGAGAATAACATTAAGCCTAAATTCCCTTTTAAAATGGCTCTATTTTCCTAACTTTGAAAACCCGAACTTGACTACCATTGACCCGAGCTTTATAAAATCATTTTTTAGGATTAAAATGGCTTAGAAATCAACCTAGGATAGTAGCTAAGGTTCCGAATCAGCCCTTTCTTAATGCCTTAACCAAAATAGAAAATTATTTTTCCCTTGAAATAAAATCTGATTTTACTGTCCAGTTTTAAAACGTGGTTTTTAACCTATTTTTAAATTTTCAAAAAAAAATATGAAAAATTTATGGGAGACTCATAACATGTCTTAATATATATTAAAAAATTGGATTAATTTTTAGAGTAAGGATATCCTACCAGAAAAAATCATGAAAGTTAGAGCACTAGGTGAAAAATTGTTTTACCAAAAAACATTTTTAAGCCTTTGATAAAATCATTCAAAAATCATAATAAAAATATTAGAGACTCCCTTAAGGACCTACAAACAGTAGCTAAAATTTTTAAAAATTTGGACAAGGATTGCCTAATGAAACAAAA
This sequence comes from Fremontodendron californicum, assembly GCA_030761205.1. Classification (NCBI taxonomy): domain Eukaryota; kingdom Viridiplantae; phylum Streptophyta; class Magnoliopsida; order Malvales; family Malvaceae; genus Fremontodendron; species Fremontodendron californicum. Next base: position 16,574,392 of record JAULJL010000037.1, read on the forward strand.
TCACAAATGTAGAAATTCCAACTTAACAACTTCTTAATTTTCCACAAGCATGCTCATGTGACCTTGGCTTTGAGCCATTGATTGGCTTTGAGCCATTGATTGGCTTAAGTCAAAAATCAAGTCATATGATAAGAAATGCATGAACAAACAGCAAGTTAAATGTATGAAATGCATGATTTAAGGCCTAAATGACATAGAAAATACATGGCATAAAAGACGACCTAATGCCTAACATGAACTTGTGCATGGCAATTAATGCAACCTAGACCTAATATGCATGAAATGCATGGCAATGCAAATGTAACCTAGACCTAATGAAAATGCATGGCAATAACACAAACATATGGCATAGTATATCAAATACACAAAATCATGGCATAGAAATGCAAGCATGTCAACTAACAAGATGAAAATGCATACACAATGCAAGAAATAATGGGGTAGCCGAATGGACATATCAATATGTAAGGAAATTATAGCATGGCATTAACTCAAACACATGGCATAGTATATACAAGACTTAAAAGGAAACATGTTAGATCAAACAAACATGATGCATAGGTAAGGATGTAGCTAGGCAAATACACAAACACTTAGTACGGCAAAACCACAAAGCATTGACAACTTAACATGGTGAAAACAGAAAATAAATGGCAAACAAAGTAAGTAGACATGAAAACAAAATGATTAAATCAGCAAAATAATAGTAAATAAATGAAAAAGGTTAAAAACAAGCTCTATATCTTAACTATTTTAAAAAGTTAGATCATCAAAACAAGTTAGAACATCACAACCAACATGGAAAATGAATCAAACACAATCACAAACACAAAGAAGGCCATTCGGCCAACTCAAAAGAATAGTAAAAAAAATTATTTTTCTTTGATTTTTTCAAGAAAACATAAGATATGAGCTTTAGAAGGAAGTTTTAAAACATTTATTTCACAACCAAAAACAATAAGAAATCACAAAAACTCAAAGAAAATCAGCAAGTTAAGCACAGAAAAGGAAAGAAAATGCAAAAGTTAGGTGCCTTTAGGCTACCTTCAAAAGCTATTTTTCAAGCCTTTCTTCTCTTTTAACTTTCTTTGCTTTTCAAAACTTAGCTATTTGCTCCCCAAAATGAAATGTGATCAGCCAAAAGAAGTGTTTGCAAAATGAAAAAACCCTACCCTTAAGGTAGTCGAATGGTCCCCAAAATGGTGTAAGATGTTGTAATTTTTTTCCTAGCCAATTTGATCCAAAAGCCACTAATCCAAGATGCTTCAAATGTAAAATTACCACCCTTAGATTAAGTGATCAGCCCTTAACTAATACAACTGTTCACAAATATGTAGCCATCATGTTGACATCCTTCCTGTACATGCATTGATATGTAGCCACTTTTGGCCTTTAAATGCAAGAGCTCAGCAAAAATCACTCTCCTCATTGCTTGGCCGAATGGGCCTTCATATTCCTGCTCACTCTCCATTTTTTAATTGCAAGAAAGGCCCTCTTCGGTTTCTTCGATAAAAATTACCCTTTTAGCCCCCGAACCTAATTAAATAGAAAATGGACTCTAAATCCAAATTTTATTTTTCCAATACATTCTAAATAATATAAAATTGAGTTCTGGAAGTTTTCATAATTTTTCGAGCCCATTTGCTATTTTTCTCAAATTTTTCTTCCGAAATTGCCCTTTAGTGCACCCAAACTTTTACCATTTTTCAAACGAGCTCCGATTCTGAATTTTTCTTTGCCAATCTCTTCCAGATAATTTAAAATTGAGATCTGGAAGTTTTCATAACTTTTCGAGCTCATTTTCTATTTTTTCGGGATTTATCTTCTGGAATTTCAGCTTAGTGGGCCCGAAATTTGCCATTTTGCAAACAAGCTCTGAATCTAGATTTTTCTTTGCCAATCTCTTCCAAATAATTTAAAATTGAGATCTGGATTTTTGGTTATTTTTCGAGCTCATTTGCTATTTTTTCGTGATTTATCATCTCGAATTTCAACTTAGTGGGCCCGAAATTTGCCATTTTGCAAAGGAGCTCCGAATCCAGATTTTTCTTCACCAATCTCTTCCAAATGACATAATATTGAGATCTGGAAGTTTTGGTAATTTTCCAAGCTCATTTGCTATTTTTCTCGAATTTTCCAAATTTGCCCTTTTACCCCTGAAGCTCGATTTTACTCAAAACAAGTCTGATTTCTAGATTTTCCTTTTCTGTGCCTTTGTTATATATTGAAATGGAGTTGATCCAAAAATTCCCAATTTTTACGATCAAATTCCCATCCGATTTGATTTTTCCTTTTTTCAATATTGGGAATTTCCTCGTTTTTTCATTTTTCCTCCAATCAGCTCTTTTCTCGGAATTACTTCAAACTGAGCCTTGGGCTGTCCTTGTTTACTCACTCCTCATAAACTAAGGGCTTTAGTTTTACCGAATCGGGCCATTTCTGCAATTTTCCCCAATTTAGCCAAAATCCACCAAAAACCTTAATTCTCGGTTTTCTTCCAAATTGACTTCTTCTTCAGTTTGTTTCCAAATGGCCTTTCTATTACCCGTAGTCATTGCTTATCCTCCATTTAGAACCTCCAATTTCAACCAATTTGATCGTTTAAGCACTTTTCACTAAATTTTTTGAACTAGGGTTTCCTTTCCACTAAATCTCCGTAACCCATTGTTCGAACTCCATATCTTTCATTGTAGACATCGGATTATCAAAATTCTTTCACCATTGTTCAATTGAGCTTTGAATCTTGATTTTGAAAGTGGGTTGACTTTTTAAGTTGACTTTTTAGAGTTGACTTTTTTGGGGTTGACTTTTTCAAGATTGACTTTTTGTGCTTGCTTTCTTAAACTAAGTCTCAGAGTACCACCTGCAGGATGAGAAGAGACTTTTTGCATTCTAAAACATCATTTTAGGAAGAAAAATACCTGATTTAGAGGTCCGAACAAAATTAGGTGTCTACAGCTACCCCTATTTGGCTAGTGCTGAGAATCAGGAATCAGGCAATGATAAACAAACACTAATTTTGTTCAGTTAGTGAAATCTCATGTGAAGGAAAGAGAAGGGAGTTTCATTTTTTATTCTTTTTTTTAATAAAAGCTATAAATTGAAGATTTTATCCTTAAATTGAATTCCCTGACTAATCAAGGCTCGACCCGTCTTAAGAAAACGAGTTCGATTTGCAAGAGAAAAAAATACCTCGACGGTGGTCTCGGGGTCTTATCCTGTCTTGTGCTCAGCTGTATTTTAAATTCTGGGTATCTCCTCCAGAAGCTTCTGCTCTCACCACCAAAGACTTGCTCATTTTTTTTTAAACTTTAAAACTCTGGATATCTCCACCAGAGGCTTTGGCTATCGCCACCGAAGAATTGCTTACTACTTAAAACTTGTAAAACCCTAGATGTTTCCACCAAAGGCTTTAGCCATCGCCACTTAAGACTTGCTCACTGTTTAAAAACTGTAAAACCCTGGATATCTCCACCAGAGGCTTTGGCTATCACCACCAAAGACTTGTTCATTTTTAAAATTGTAAAATTAATAGTGCCCGGTCTTATCCATGATCTAGAATATTGTGCTCGGAGGTCTTAAGAATGGTGCCCAGAGGTCTTATCCATGATTTAAACAAAAAAAATACCTCGATGATGGTCTCGGGGCTCTACTTATTTGAGAAGTAGTTCGATTTAGCAACAAAGGGAAAATATCTCGACGATGGTCTCGAGGCTCGACTTATTTGAGAAGCATAACGAGTTCGATTTTAAAAACAAAAGGAAAGTACCTCGACGATGGTTTCGGGGCTTGACTCATTTGAGAAGCAGAACGAGTTCAATTTTAAAAACAAAAGGAAAGTGCCTTGACGATAGTCTCGGGGCTCGACTCATTTGAGAAGCAGTTCGATTTTAAGAACAAAAGGAATACTTTAAGAATGATCTTGGGTTTGATTCATTTGGAAAATAAATTGGCTTGAAAACAAAATGAACATACATAGAAAGTGGTCTCGGGGTTCGACTCATTTGATAAGCATAGCGAGTTCGATTTAAAAAGAAAATACCTCGACGGTGGTCTCGGGGCTCGACTCATTTGAGAAGCAGAATGAGTTCGATTTGGGGAAGCCAAAATTTTCCTGATTCCTACAATGTTAGCTAAATGCAGTGATGAGAATGACATGTTTTGCAAATGCTTGTATGTTTCCTAAGGATGAGTGCGTCAAATGATTGTGTTGTGATTTCTAATCCATGGTTTCTTTGAGGTTCATAGATTATCTGACTTCATGACAAAGTCTTCAATTTTTCATTGATGCCCTACTTGAGGAATCTCCAATCAAGATAAATTGTCAAATGGTCTCAGTTTATGACTTCACTGAAATTCATAATTTTTTTGACTTCATGACAGAGTCTCCAACACATTCACTGTTTACCTTTACTAGGTGAATTTTCCATCAAGAATAGTGGTTTCCAAACCTCTTCTAAGATTTAAATCCACTCTTTAGTAATACTCTGAAATCCTTTTATTTAATAATTTTTTGTTTACTAATCATCAATCAATTTAAAATAATCAAAATGCATCACAAAAATGTATGAAAGAAAGTATGAAACAAACAAATGTCATAAAAGGGACAACAAGAATTTATTACAACCAATGTCTTAAAATGACAGAGGTGAATATCAAGGATACAAGAAACAAGTGTAGAGTTATAGGTTGTAGATGCCCCAGATGCGGAATGTTTTGGACCCCTCCTTTTTCAAATCATCTGAAATTTCTCTTGAATGAGCAATTTACTTGGGTAATCTCTCAGTTTCCTTAGTTATGTTAGACTGAGTTTTTCCCCTTTCTTCTGATTTTCAGATACTTTCTCCCCCTTTACACAAAGCATTGATTCAAACCTTAATCAATACTTGAGCCGCCCTTTGCAGGTTTTCAACTCAAGTATCCCACATTTGGCATTAAGTCACCCTTTGCGGGTTTTCGGCTTAAACCTCTCCTTTTACAATCTATCTTTTTTTTTTTTTTTTTGTTCTACCATGCACCTGAGAATTCTAAATGCTTCCAAGGTAAAAAATGTCAATTCAAAAGATGGGATGAGTTCTGAGAAAAACTTTTCAAATCAAATATCCATGCTTGATCAAAATGGACTTTTAAAAGCACGTAATGTAGGCCAAGGTTCGGGTTTAGAAAGAAAGGGTAAATAGGCCCAAAATGTGTTTAAAGGTAATTGGATCAAGGATCATTTCCTGAGGAGTATTTATTCTTGAAACATTCGTCCTTTCTCGGACTTTCCTCTTTTTTCTTTTTTCAATCTTTTTCTTTCATTCCTGGCTTTCATTTGCCATTCTTTGACTTCACACTTTTTCGATGGCTCTTTTTTTGTTTTTTCCATGAGTTTTTTTTTTTGATTACTTCTCCTTGCATTTGCCTTCCAGTGTAGAAGGTGATCCTTGATCAAGGTTCAAAGAAAAAATAATTCCTAAGGCTCAAAGGGGTGACTAAGGATAATTTCTTCTCAGTGAAAGGATTATGAAGGATGGCCATTCATCATATCAAGCATGAATATTCTCATTAAAAAGCAATCCTCAGGGGAGATAGATATATAGAATTTCCATTTTTATACTTGGAATCATTCGAATTTCCATGTGCACAGCATCACACTTTTTTTTTCTTCTTTTTCTCTTCAAGCATAATACTTCTTGAATTCATCGGCACTCACGGGATTTCTCAAATCATCCCCATCCATCCGAGTTAGAATCAATGCTCCTATAGAAAAAGCTCTTTTTATCACATAGGTTCCTTCCCAATTTGGAGCCCATTTTTCTCATGGATCTTTCACTATAGGGAGAATTTTCCTTAGTACCAACTCTCTTTCTCGAAAATGCTTGGGACAAACCTTCTTGTTGTGGGCCTGAATCATCCTTTTTGGATTGCCCATGACAAATTGCCTTCAGTTTTTTTTCCTCAATGAGACTCAACTGTTCATAGCGAGCTTTAACCCATTCTGCCTCTTTTAGGCCTACTTCCATCAAAACACAAAGGGAAGAAATTTCAACCTCATTAGGCAGCACTACTTCCATCCTGTATACCAAGGAGAACGGCGTGGCACCCGTAGATGTGCGAACCAAGGTACGGTATGCGTGAAGAGCAAAAGGCAAAGTTTCATGCCAATCTTTGTATACATCGGTCATCTTCTCATCAATCTTCTTGATGTTTATATTAGCTGCTTCTACTGCCCCATTCATCTTCGGACGATAAGGTGCCAAATTATGATGTATGATCTTGAACTGAGTACACACTTCTCTCATCATCTTATTGTTCAAATTGAGAGCATTATCTGAAATAATTCTCTCTAGCAATCCATATCGGGATATGATTTCCTTCTTAACAAATCTGCATGCCACTGACTTCATTACATTCGCATAAGAAGCAGCTTATACCCACTTTGTGAAGTAATCTATGGCCACTAGGATGAAACGGTGTCCATTTGAAGCTTTCGAGGTAATAGGCCCGATCATATCCATTCTCCACATTGAAAATGGCCAATGTGCAGTCATGACATGTAATGGCGATGGCGGCACATGAATCTTATCTGCATATATCTGGCATTTATGGAACTTTCGAGAATAATTGATACAATCTCATTCCATCGTTAGCCAATAATACCCTGCTCTCATAATCTGCTTAGCAAGCATGTGACCATTAGCATGAGTGTCACATATCCCTTCATGGACTTCCTCGATGATTCTCCGAGCTTTGGCAGACCTGACACACCTCAGTAGAACTTGGTCCTTCCTTTTCTTATAGAGAATCTCTCCATCTAGGACAAAATCCATTGCCAATCTTTTCAGAGTCCTCTTGTCATTTTCTGTTGCTTGTTCAGGATACTGTTGACTCTTGATGTATTGCAAGATGTCATTATACCAAGAGAGGCCATCTGCTTCTTCTTCAATACTCAGGCAGTGGGTAGGAGACTCATATATGCTTATATTTATTGGCACAACTTCATCCCCTTCATTCACTTTAAACATTGATGACAAAGTAGCTAGAGCATCCGTCATTCGATTTTCTTCTAGGGGAAGTAATTGAAACTCACTTCTTCAAACTGCTTTAACAAATTCAGTATGAGCTCTCAATATCGGATTAGCTTTGCATCTCGGGTTTCCCATTCTCCCCGTAGTTGGTATATCATTAGAGCTGAATCTCCAAAAACTTCTAGTGTTTTGATCTTTCTGTCTACTGCAGCACGAATGCCCATAGTACATGCTTCATACTCAGTGATATTGTTCGTACAATCAAAATCCAATTTGGCAGTGAAAGGATAATAATCTTCTTCTGGGGATATAAGCATTGCACCGATCCCGTGCCCTATAGCATTAGATGCACCATCAAAATAAAATTTCCATATTTTCTTCTTCGGGGGAATCTCATCTGCTTGCGAGACGTACATCAGATCTTTATCAGGGAAATCAAAACTCAACGGCTCATAATCTTCAACCGTCCGACATGCTAAGAACTCGGCTACCGCGCTGCCCTTTATAGCTTTCTGATTCACATATATAATTTCATATTCTGGCAATAAAACTTGCCATCTTGCCATTCTTCCTGACAAAGAAGGTACTTCCAACATGTATTTGATAGGATCTAGCTTGGCAATTAACCACGTCGTGTGGTACAACATGTATTGTTTGAGTCTTCGAGCAGTCCAAGCTAAGGCGCAACACAACTTTTCTACTGATGAATACTTCAGTTCATAATCTGTGAACTTCTTGCTGAGGTAATAACTCGCTTGTTCTTTCTTCCCGGTCTCATCATGCTGCCCCAAGACGTAACCCATAGATCTATCAAATACTGATAAATACAGTATCATTGGTTTCTCTGGAACAGGCGGCATTAGTACTGGTGGGCTAGACATATAGTGTTTAACTTTTCCAAAGGCAATCTGACACTCTTCATCCCATTCTACCGGATCACGCTTCCGAAGTAATTTAAATATTGGATCACACTTATCGGTTAACTGAGAAATAAATCGAGCAATCTAATTTAATCTTTCTAGCAAACCTCTCACTTTCTTTTGAGCAGGGGTGGTTGCAAGTTCTGGATGGCCTTTACTTTATCTGGATCAATCTCAATTCCCCTTTTGCTGACAACAAAACCTAACAACTTCCTTGAAGTGACTCCAAAAGTGCATTTTGCCGGGTTTAGTTTGAGCCAAAATGTCCTTAATCTTTCAAAAAGCTTTTTAAGATTCGCAGTATGCTCCTCTTCTCATTGTGACTTTGCAATCATATCATCAACATAGACTTCAATCCCCTTATGTATCATATCATGAAACAAAGTCACCATGGCTCTCTGATATGTTGCCCCGACATTCTTCAAACCAAATGGCATTACCTTGTAGCAAAATGTTTCCCATATTGTCACGAATGTGGTTTTATCCATATCTTTCGGTGCCATCCTAATTTGATTATATCCTGAGAATCCATCCATGAAAGAAAATAATGAGCTCTTTGCCGTATTATCCACCAAAGTATCAATGTGAGGCAAAGGGAAATTGTCAATGTGAGGCAAAGATAATTAAGATCGTTTTCAGAGTATTACTCTGGAGTAGACCTAAAAACTATTGGAAACTCGGTCGTACTCCAGTTTGTCAATCTGTAACCTGGTGGACAAGGTCGCACCATCCAACTTGCATTCTTGTTTTCAATTCCTTCTGCCCCAACCATACAAATCACCATATCTTGCGTCTACTCTTCTCTTTTCATGTGAAACTTCTCAAAAGCCTGTTAAATCATTATCAGCACACCATCAAAATCGTTCTCCCCAAACAAAAAGCAAGCCAAACAGAAGCTGTGAATGATTGGTGGAAAAGTCATAGGCTCCCACTCTATATCCATACCCGAAAGACAGGCCATCCTCCTATTTCGATTATTCTCGATTTGCCTTCTCTTTTCATGAGCTTTCGGGTATATCCAAGACCAAACCGGTCTTTCTTCCCAGTTATTTCAATAGCCCTGGCCACATACCCTGAAGATACTTTCCCAGCTCTTTTGCTGCTCTACAGCCCTTTCCTACCGTCATCCTCACTCCTAGCCTTGTATTCTTGGCAGCTTTGCTTTTGGAATTTTTCGTCCTTCAGTGACGAATACAGCATTAACAAATTCCAAAGACCTGAAAGAATATTCCACTATATCCTCATTTGGTTCTATGTAAGGGGAATCAGTAAATGCAGAGGCTATGATATCTTTCTCTCCAGATACATTGACCAAACACCCCTCAATTACAAACTTTAACTTTTAGTGGAGAGATGAGGGTACTGCCCCAGCAGAATGTATCCAAAGCCTTCCAAGTAAGCAATTATAGGACGGGGTAATATCCATAACCTGAAAATCCACCTTATAGGTACAAGGACGTATCTCCAGCGGGACCTCAATAGTTCCCATTACATCCCGTCGAGTGTCGTCAAAAGCCCTGACCACAGTGCAACTTGGTAGCATGTAAGAAATATCAACCAGCAGCTTAGACAGGGTTGCTAAGGGCATCACGTTTAACGAAGAACCATTATCCAAGAGTACCAGCGGTAATATGTGCCCCTTGTAAGTGGTCGTTATATGAAGGGCTTTTGTAGATCCAATACCATTCGGTGGTATTTCATCATAACTGAAAAAGATATGATCATCCGCTGCAATATTCCCCACCAGCCTATCCAATTTCTCCACCTATATATTATTGGCCATAAATGCCTGATTCAAAACCCTTAACAAAGCATTTCTATGTGGCTCCGAATTCAGCAGAAGTGAAAGGATCGAAATCCTTGCTGGTTGACGCTGCAATTGCTCCACCACACTATATTCGCTGTGCTTTATAAATTTCAAAAATTCACAAGCCTCCTTTTCACTTACCGGCTTTTTCACCGGGATTGAATTCTTCTCCACTCTTCTCGACTGATCCATCTCAATATGGACCGGCTCAGCTATTTTCTTTCCTTTATCAACTCTTCTTTCCTTTCCCGATGGATCTTGCTCAACAATCTCGGGGGTATAACATCTCCCACTGGGCGTTAGATGTCCCACACATGTATGTCGGTTGCTACCTGCTAACTAGAAGAGCCTGTTGTAACCATGCTGCAATCATATTTTCATGGTGCAGCCTTCTTTTCTTTATACGAGAAAGAGGATGGCAGTTCTATGATCAACTTAGGTATGACTTCTTCAACAACTGGGGTAACCTTCTCCTCTGGCTCATCATAGTAAATGATTAGAGGTCTACCTACCCCATATCCGGCTGTGTTTTCAATAACCTTTACCTCTTCTACTATTTCCTCATAAAAATAGGCCTCGCCCTCATCCATCATCCGCTAAACTTTAACTAAAAAATCCCCGCATTGCTATATAGTGTGCCCTTTGCATTTATGGAACGAGCACCAATCCTCTATTCTGCTTGCAACTATTTTCAGACTGCCTTTGTCTTGAACTAACCCCACTTTAACCATTTCAACCCACACCTTTATCATCGGACTCTATACTTCGCTGATGTGCTTTTTCACCCTACTGACTTCCCTACAACACTGCATTCACCCTGGCCTCAGTATGATTGGGCAACGGGTTACTATAACATTAGGCGCATTCCTTGATCCAAACTTTACCACCCCAGTGTCAATCAAACTTTGGACCTTCCTCTTAAAAGCAACACAATCCTCAATTGAATGTCCTTGAATTCCCGCATGGTATGCGCAGTTAGTATTTACATTGTACCATTTAGGGTATGGTGGTTTCAAGGGTTGAAGGTAAACAGGTGCAACAAGTTGTCCTTGCAATAGTTTGGGATACAATTCACCATAAGTTGTGGGAATGGGATTAAATTGGGGTTTTTGGTTATTCCTTGATGATCTCTAGTTATTGCGCAAGACACCCTGGGTATTTGGCACAATGTTTTGGTGAGAGGTTATTTGTGGTGATATGCCAGTTGGATACGGCTGCTACGATATGGTTGTGTAAGGGAATAGGTTTTGGGTGAGATGATTTATAGCAGGATAGTAAGGATTGTACGCCGGATAGGGTGTATAGGGTGCAGGTGTGTAGGGTGAAGGAGGTGTATAAGGTCTTGGAGTTGTATAAGGTCTAGGAGGTGTATAACGATAAGGGTTAAAGCGAACTGCATGAGCTTCTTCTTTTTTCTTGGCGGGAAATATCTTCTTAGGAGTGGCAGACTCTCCCCCTTCCATTTTTCCACTCTTGATGGCGGATTCAATCATTTCTCCGATATAACCATATTCGCAAAATCTTTAGTAGCACACCCTACCAATTTGTCATAGTATGGTGCCTTTAAGGTGTTGATAAAAAGCACCATGGTTTCTTTGTTGGTCAGAGGAGGTTGCACTTGTGTGGCCAAATCTCTTCATCTCTGAGAGTACTCTTTAAAGCTTTCATTAGCTTTCTTTTCCATGTTCTGCAGAGTAAGATCGTTCGGTACCATATTCGTCACATATTTATATTGTTCCATGAAAGCCCTAGCCAGATCCATCCAGGAGCGGATCTTAGTACGAGTCAGCTGATTGTACCATCGGGTTGCAAAACCAGTTAAGCTATCCTGAAAGTTGTGGATAAGCAATTTTTCATCCTCGTTATGCCCTGTCATCTTTCGGCAGTACATAGTTAAATGTGCCGACGGATTGATGGTTCTATCATATTTTTCCAAATCAGGTACCTTGAACTTGGGAGGAATTACCAAGCCATGTACTAGACTCATCTCCTTGGTATCTAGACTGCCAAACAATTCTGCCCCTTCAACTGCCCTTAGCCTCTCCTCCAACAGCTGATACTTTTTCTGAGACTCTACAGATTCAATCCTTTTTAGTTCAGCCATCTTTGCCTTTTCCTTCTCAGCAAGCTCCTCAAAGTCTGGAACATCAACCAGATCCACTTGGTCAGCCCTAATATTCTCGAAAACCTGATTCTGAGCTTCCGCCATTGGTCGGATATAGACAAAAGGTGCTACCCCTGGTGGAAGCTCATTTCCAGCATTCTGAGATGTTTGGCCAATCAAATGCACAACTTCAGGTCGACCCTTTTGATTCATTACCCCTTTTCCAGCAACTGAATTTTCACTCGGCCCTTTCTGCCTCATCATAGCATTCATCATCTCCATGAGCTTAGCCATCTGCTCTCTTGACTCTTCTTGAGATTTAGCTAACTGTTATTGCAGTTCCCTCTGAGTCCGTTCCATTCTTTCAATACGGGCAAGCTGGTCATTCTCCATAACTCTGGCTTGAGATCGGTGTTATAACGATGCCGAAAATCCGTTTCTTTCGAAGTGCGCCCAATTTTACCTTTAAGTTTTGAAAAACCATGAATTAGAATTTATTGACACATTCTTTATGTTTTATTAAAATTGGATAAATGAATGACTAAATGTGAATGAATCAAATGAATAAATAAATGACTAAGTACATGATTATGAATGAATAAATATAAAGAATGAATAAATGAATGATTATAAATATGAATAAATGTATGAATGAACAAGCAAATATATAAAGAAAAGAAAAAATGAATGATTATAAATATAAATAAATAAAGATATGAATGCATTTGAAAGTAGTGGCGTAGGGATAATTCCAACCAAATGGTCTTTCATTGATTTTTGAATTAAAAACATCAAAGATAAAATAACAAAACCATTGCTTAAGATAATCCAATAATTTGTCTATCTACTTCAAAGTGTTGTTACAAAGTGCTGATTCTAGAGTAACCCCCTCGGATCTTGAGCTCTTCTTCAAGTCCTCTTTTCGATTGCCTTGCCTTTCAATCTGGCCCGTACTTGTTCACTCTCCAATTGGCCCCTTGATATATCAGCAGAAACAACACTGTGTGAGCTTTCCCTAGCTTGTTTCTCTTGCTCAAGTATATTGGCTCTAGCTTTATCATGCTTCGCTCTTTCCAATAGCTACTCTCTTTTCTGAGGTCTTTGACTTCTTTCTCCCATACCCCAGAAGTCTTGATGGTCCTTTCAAACTTGAGCTCAAAACGGAACCTTTTATTTTCCAGATGTAATTCCCTGAGATCACCCTTGAAAATGTCCCTTTCTCACTTGACCCTTTCTACTTCTCTTTTCTGAGCTGGTTCTCTATTTTTCAGGTCATCGATCTCTTCTTGAAGTCGGGCAATGTCTTTGCTCACTTGGGCTTTTTCCTTTTCAAATTATGATCTTGCAATTTCTAGCTCTGATGGCGCTGCTTCCATTTGTAGATCCATTAATGAGACACTCCTCCCATCTGGTGCCAACAATCTATTATTAATTCTCCTATCTCTCCATGCTATATAGTGGGTGTGACAATATCAGCATATCTGGCTACCTCTACCCGATGAGTTTTCTTCCACGCCACTAAAATCTCGCGTACCTTTCTCGAGTACCCATCTTCCCCATAAGCAAATTCTAACCCACTAAGATCCTGGGTCATAGGAGTGAACTGATGAGATTTCGATTGTCTTAGTACCAGCAATGGCGCGTAACTCACTTCTCCCCATACTTCTAATAATGGAACAGATGCTTTATATCCACACTTGTACAATGTCGACATAGGAGCTATCCATGGAGCCCTCCAAATTATCATCTCAGACCTAATATTCTGGAATATGTCGATCCATTGTTCCCTAATCCTATTTTCGGGCCAATCCCTCTTAAGAAATTCACTAATTGGTGCAAAAAACTTCCAATACGGGCGAAGAGGGAATTTTTCTTGCTTATAAAAATGGCTCTGAACCCATATGTAAAGAAGCTGCATATAACCTATAAAAAGCCCTTTCCCTTCCCTTCTACATAAATTCAGGGATCGGATTATTTCTGTTATTATTGTCAGGGCGGGGTTTATCCTCTGCTCTAGCCTTTTGAAAAGATCAAATACTGCCTCATCCATGTATCCCAATGTCCTAGGCAAGATAACTAAACCATGGATAGCCAAAGCAAACATATTTCTAACTGTCTCTTTACTTGAATGGTTGTGGATTAAGGTCTGTAAAATATCCCATGAGATACAGTGGTTACTCTTTTTCGGACAACATGGCTTTCGACCCAATTTTTTTCCACTCCCAAAATCTTAGACACCTTTTTCTTGAATCCCGACGTCTTTGTATCTTTCAAATAAATACGGTCAGGAATGACATTCTCAATATGCAGTAGGGTCGAATATTCCTCAATGGTTGGAGTCATATCCTCTCGGTTGAAAGTGAAACATCGATAAGCGGGATTCCAGAATTGCACCACAGCCCGGATTACCTCACCACTGACCTTAACTTGAATTAACAGTGCTATGTCCCCATAAATCTGAGTGAAGGCTTCTTTTTTCGATATGTTCCACTGATTCCATATATCCATCAACTCTAGGAGATCATTTTTTCGGATAGTAAGATCAACCTCAGTTGGCAATACTGACACATATCCCATTTTCAAACAATGCCCATGATCCTGCTGACTTTTCTTGGACTGTTTCCTAACCTCTAAATGCTTTTCGACCACTAAGACACACTGACTTTCCATGGAAGCCTTTTTGGTTGAATATTATCCCGAGACCAATAACCTTCCATGTGTAAAAATGATGACAAGAATGCATGAAAAAAAAAAAAGAATTAGTAAAGGAAATAAATTCAAATAATACAAAAAAACATATAATTTAAATCAATAACTATCCCTGAGGATGCCAACAAAATTTTGGCATTATAACACCCCTGGGACAAAACATCAAAACTTATTACGGGCATTGTGATGTGCGTTCATCATCGCCCGATTTACAAAAGTAAACTTATTCGAAAAGTAGAATATAAGGCAAAAGAATTGGAAATACTCCTCCATGTGTTCTTAACTTCGGGATATCTAATCAAAAATTTGGCATGGCTTCGCCTAGGTTTACTATATGAAGGTGAATAAGTTCTAAAAGCGCCGAATTGTTCCTCACTGTCGTCGGTGAAGGCTAGTAAGGCACCCCGATAAAAGCGGGTTCAATTCGTTAGAGTCTATTTCCCTAGCCCATGCAGATTGTTAATCACGAAGGCTTAGGTAATTTAGTACTCCGAAAGTGTTTCACTAGCCCATGCGGATTGTTAATCACAAAGGCTTAGTTACTTTGCTCCCACCTAAAAGGACTGAACCCGGGTATAGGGCTCATGATATGCAAATGCACGTGTAGTGTGTGAGGAGAAATAAAAAACCTTTCACCACCTATTCTACACCCCTTATTCTAAATGCCCCCAATAAGATTAAACAATGTAAAGCATCAATTAAGCAAAGAATAAATATAGTAGACCCCTAATTTTGTCCGAACCACTAAATCAGGTATGTTTTCTTCCTAAATTGATGATTCAGAATGCAAAAAGGCTTTTCTCACCCTGCAGGAGGTACTCCGAGACTTAGTCTAAGAAAGCAGACAAAAAAATCAAACTCAAAAAAAGTCAACCCTGAAAAGTCAACCTCAAAAAAGTCAACTACTAAAAAAGTCAATCCACTTTCAATATCAAGATTTGTATTTCAATTGAAAGATGGTGAAAGAATTTTGATAATCCGAGGTCTACATTGAAAGATATGGAGGTCGAAAGTTTGGTTACGGAATCTCAATAGAAAGAAAACCCTAGTTCAGGAAATTTGGGGAAAAGTGCTTGAGCGATCAAATTGGTCAAAATTGAAGGTCCCATATGAAAGATAAGCACTGACTACGGGTAATGGAGAAGCTACTTGAAAGAAAAACGAGAAAAAAAGTCAATTCGGAAGAAAACCGAGAATAGGGTTTTTGGTGAATTTCAGTGAAATTTAGAAGAATTACAGAAATGGCCTGATTCGGTAAAACTAAAGCTCCTAATTGATAAGGAGTGATTAAACAAGGATAGTCCAAGGCTCGGTTTGAAGAAAATCTGAAAATCGGACTTGTTTTGAGCAAAACCGGGCTTCGGAAGCAAAAGGGCAAAATTAGAAAATTTGGGAAAAATAGCAAATGAACTCCAAAAATTTTGAAAATTTTTAGATCTCATTCTTAAATCATTTCAAAGAGATTGGCAAAATAAAATCTTGATTCGAAGTTTGTTTGCAAAATGGCCAAATCCCGGGTTCACTATGTAGTAATTCAAGCAGATAAATCCTGAAAAAATAGTAAATGAGCTCCAAAAATTTTGAAAATTTACAGATCTCATTCTTAAATTATTTGGAAGAGATTGGAGAAATAAAATCTTGATTTGGAGTTTGTTTGCAGAATGGCCAAATCCCGAGTCCACTATGTAGTAATTCAAGCAGATAAATCCCGAAAAAATAGCAAATGAGTTCCAAAAATCATGAAAATTTCCAGATCACACATTTAAATTGTTTGGAATATATTGGTGAAGAAAAATCTGAACTTGGAGCTCATTTAAAATTGGTGAAAGTTCGGGTGCATAAAAGGGCAAATTTAGAAAACAAAATCCAAATAAATAGCAAATGGACTCGAAAATTTTTGAAAACTTCCATAATTCAATTTTTTATTATTTTAGAAGTACTAAAAAAATAAAATTTGAATTTGGAGTCTGTTTGCTATTTATTTAGGTTCGGGGGTCAAAAAGGTCATTTTATCGAAGAAACCGAAAATGGCAAATTTGTAATTAAGAAAAATATAAAAGAAGAAGGAATTGCTGGGATTTTACCTCCTTTGATCAGCCAGCATAGAGGAGAAGAATGAAGCTTGATCAATTTAATTCTTTAGTCACTATCAAGCTCACATGCTACCACTAGTACCTTGCAAATGGTCCCCCCTTCATCCAATGACTTAGGTGCCTTGTAGAAAAGTTGAATACACCATTCAATGGCTGAGATTAAATGCCAGGATGATATTTTATTTTTCATGAAAGAACCCTCATCTAATGGCCAAGAATGGAAGAACACAACTCATCCAAAGGTGGACATCCGTTTGGCCAAGCAAGGAAGTGCATGGGATTGTTCCTTTTCATCCAATGGCTTAGGCCATGTACAAGGGCTGAGTACACATGTTAAGGGCTGGAATTTAATTCCAAGATGACATTTTTATGTTGTCATGAAAGAATCCTCATCCAATGGCCAAGAATAAAAGAGCATAACTCATCCAAGGGTAGGCACTCAAATGGCCAAACAAGGGAGTGCATGGGATTGGTCCTCTTTTTCATCTAAGGGATGAGGTTATTACAAGGGCTGAGTACACATCTTAAGGGCTGCTATCAATTGGAAAGATGACATTTTTATGTTGTCATGAAAATATCTTAATCTAAGGGCAAAGATTGGAGGAGAAAAGTGCAAAAATCATCCAATGGTTGAGGGGCCATTCGACCAAGCATGAGAGGGGGGAATGTTTTATTTTTTCTTAAGTGGCTAAGAATTTGAGAGGAGAGGTCAGTAGCTAATTGAGAAAAAAAAAAGGTTTTTGAAAGAAATGAAGAAAGCTTTTGTTAAGGTAGCCATTCTACCATTGCTACTATATTTTTTCTTCTTCTTCCTCATGCCTTATTTCTTGTTTTCCATGTGATTTCCTAACATTTTTTTTTACATCTTTATTGTTGTTCTTGCTTTTCAAAAAATAAATAAAACAATGGTTAGGCTTCATGATCTTGATGAAAATCAAGTGATAATGGTTAGGGTGGGCTTTGTCCAATATACCAACCATGGAGCTCATCTCCATATTTTTTTTACCTTAGTTATTTTTTATGATTTTGAGATTGAAAAGGCTTCATGACCTTGATGAAAATCAAGAGATAATGGTTAGGGGGTTTTGTCCAATGTACCAACCATGAAGCTCATCTCTTTGTTATTCATTTGCATACTTTAACTTGCTTATTTCTATTATTGTTTATCTTTATGTATATTTATATTCTTACTAACCATCTTGTTCTTTCGACTTATGTCATATTTTTGCATCTTGGGGCTATTGTCATATAGTTTAGGCCATTTCCATTTTTCATATCATCTTCCATAGCATTTAATTAGGTCATTTTACATGACATTTCTCACAACACTTTGGTTCCTAGGCCATTATTTATTGCCATTTCATTTAGACATCTAGGTCATTTTACATGTCATTTAGCTTTAGGCCTTTTTTATTATTCCATGTCATTTAAGTTTAGGTCATTTTATTATTTTATGTCATTTTACATGCCATTTAAACTTTAGGCCATGTTCATATACCATGTCACTTTACATGTCATTAAAACTTTAGGCCATTTTCATATACCATGTCATTTTACATGTCATTTATACATTAGGCAATTTTCATATGCCATGTCATTTCACATGTCATTTAGCTTTAAGCCATTTTTATTATTCCATGTCATTTAAGCATTAGGCTATTTTCATGTGCTATGTTGTTTTTCCATGACATTTAGACATTAGGCCATTTTCATATGCCATGTCATTTCCCATGTCATTTAGGCACTAGGCCATTTTCATTATTTCATGTCATTTTCCATGTCATTTAGACACTAGTTCATGCATGTTAAGTTAGGATAGCATTTATTGCCATGCAAACTCATGCTAGGCATTTAGGTTATTTATGCCATTCATTTTCCATATCACTTAGGCTTTAAACCATGCATTTCATGCATTCACTTTGCTGTATTTTCATGCATTTCATGTCATGCCACATGATTTATGACTTAGGCCAATCAATGGCTCAAAGTCATGCTCACTTGAGCATACTTGTGGAAATTTAAAGAGTTGTCAAATTGATTATTCAACCTTTGTGATTTTGTTTACTTATCCAATTTTTGTCTAACTTTTTAAAAGTGTTAGCTACTGTTTGTGGGTCTTTAGGAGAGTCTCTAACATTTTTACTTTGATTTTTAAATGATTTTATCAAAGGCAAAAAAATGTGTTTTGGCAAAACAATTTTTCATCCAGTACTCGTACTTTTTCGATTTTTTTGGGTAGTCATCTTTAATCAGAAAATTAAGCCAATTTTTTATTGTGTAGTTTTACATGTTTTGAGTCTCTAGTATTTTTTTTAGATGTTTTTGAATTTTCAAAAATAGGTTAAAAAATTGTGTCCCAAAACGGGATAGTAGAGGCATATTTGAATTCAAAACAAAAACAAATGTTGAATTTGGCTAAGGCATTTAGAGGGGGTTGGTTAGAAGCTTTAGCTACTGTCTTAGGATAGTTTCTAAGTCTTTTCAAACTTTAAAAATGATTTTATAAACCTCGGGTTAAGGGTGGTCAAGTCTGAGATTTTAAACTTAGAAAATTAGAGCTATTTTTAAAGGGTTAGTCTAGGGTTTTAATCTTCATTTAAGTCTCTTTAAAATTGTTTCAAACAATCACAAAGTTTTTTTTTTTTGTTTTAGAAAATTTAATTTGATATATTTTTCTAAGGTAGCCGGATATCTTTTTAGATATACGGATTTCCTTATTTAAAAGAAAAAATACATTTTCATGCATTGCATTTTTCATGTTCATGCATTTTATTTAATATGTGATTTTTGCTATGATATTTTTCTATGGTATTATTATTATTTTGATTAAATTTTTTATGATGATTATTGTTTGTTATATGGTCTTGAATATTTCATGTTATCCTATGCTTTTTATGTTAGTTATTTATTTTTGTCACATTATTTAGCATATACTATGTTCATGCATTATTATTTCTATTTTCATGCATATTACATGATAGCATTATTTTATTTTTCATGTCATTTTATGTCACTTAGATCATATTCCATGTCATTTAGGTTATATTATTTAGAATATGTCATGTCATTTAAAATATGCCATATCATTTAAAATTGACATGTCATTTAAATTATTTTATTTCATTTAGAATATACCATAATACTTAGGATTTTTCATTTCATCTAGAATATACTATGCCATTTAAATTATGTCATATCATTTAGGTTGCATTATATTATCTAGATTTTGCTATGTTATTTTATTTATGTCACACATGTTCATATTCATTTTTTTAAATGTATTTTTTAAAAAAATAATAATAATGATTTTCAATAAAAAATAAAGATATTCTCAAGTTAAAATAATTCATAAGTTCTCTACCGGGTTTGCTGGAGGGAATATCATCAATTATCATTAATAAAGGAATATCTTTCTTTCAAAAAATGAGAATGACTCGAAAGATTTTCCAAATAAATAAAAATTTCTATATTTTGTCGATTTTGTCGGAGAATATAGGAAAATTTTGATTTAATAAATTTCGGATCATTTTCAAATAAAAATGGAATTATTTTTCTTTAAATTGGGAATTAACTTAAAATACTAAATTAAAAACCAACTTTTTACCGAGACTTGAGATAACACATGATCAATAAGGTACCGTTTTATACGGGTGTTGTGGGGGTGCTAATCCTTCCCCGCACGTAACCGACTCCCGAACCCGATTCTTCATTTTTCTCTGGTTTATAACGCAGACTTAAAATTGGTTTTAAAAATTATTTTAATTAATTTTAAAATATTTTATAAAATCGGTTTTAATAGGTGGCCGATCACACCTAGCTAAAAAAGATTGGAATTTCCGAGGATGTTTTCGAAACCTCGTTTTATTTCAAGAGGAATTAAGTCTACTTTTTCTCGGTTTTTTTAATGTCATGCCTAACGAATAATAAGGTCTCGCGATGAGCTAGACTCGCTATTTTTTTAAGTTGCGACAACATGCAACAAAATAACCAGAGAACAATAATTATATGTATGCACATGAATATGAACATATTTAAAAATATTTTATTATTTTCAAAATTCTCCTTATTATTGAAAAATATGAGAATTAAAAATTAAATACCAAATAAAAACCAACAAAATCGAGACTTTGATAACACACGACTAATTCTAGACCTGACTCTCTAAAAGTCCCCAGTGGAGTCGCCAAGTTGTCGCAACCTAAAAATAACAAGTCTCATCGCAAGACTTTTACTCGTTAAGTGTGACATTGAGGAAAAATAGAGAAAAAGACGACTTAATTCCTCTTGAAATAAAATAAGGGTTTGAAAACAACCTCGAAAAAAGACATTGAGTCGCCACCAATCCTTTTTGGCTAGGTGCGATCAGCCACCTATTAAAACCGATTTTTTTAAAATATTTCAAAATTAATTAAAATATTTTAAAACCAATTTCAAGTTTGCGTTTTTAAACCAGAGAAATCAAAGAAGCAGGTTCGGGACTCGGTTACGTGCGGGGAAGGATTAGCACCCCCACAATGCCCGTATAAAATGGTACCTTATTGATCATGTGTTATCTCAAGTCTCGGTAAAAAAAGTCAATTTTAAATTTGGTATTTCAAATTAATTCCCAATTTTAAGAAACACAATTTCATTTTTAAATGAAAATGACTCGGGATTTATTAATTCAAAATTTTTCTATATTCCCCGACAAACACGGCAAAATATAGAAATTTTTATTTATTTGGAAAATTTTCTGAATCATTCTCGTTTTTTGAAACAAAGATATTCCTTTATTAATGATAATTGATGATATCCTCCCTAGCAAACCCGACAGAGAACTCACGAATTATTTTAACTCGTGAATATTGTTATTTTATTGAAAATCATTATCTTATTTTAAAACATTTTTAAAAAAAAATGAATATGAACATGTGTGACATAATAAAGATGACATAGTAAAATCTAGGTGATATAATACAACCTAAATGACATGATATAATTTAAATGGCATAGTATATTCTAAATGAAATGATATAACCTAAGTGACATAATATATTCTAAATGAAATGATATAACCTAAGTGACATAATTCTAAATGAAATGATATAACCTAAGTGACATGAAATATTCTAAATGACCTAATATAATTTAAATGACATGGCAATAAATGACAAGGCATATTTTAAATGACATGGCATATTCTAAATGACATGGATATTATCTAAGTGACATGAAATGATATGAAACATAAAATAATATTATCATGAAATATGCATGAAAATAAAAATAATAATGCATGAACATAATAAATCCCAAATGATGTGACAAAAATAAATGACTAAGCAAAAAGTATAGGATAACATAGAATATTCACAACCATATAACAAACAATATAACACCATAAAATCAAAATCAAAATGATAACATTACCATAGAAATATTCATAGCAAAAAATCATATATCATATAATATGCATGAACATGGAAAATGCAATGCATGAAAGTGTATTTTTTTTTCCTTTAAATAAGAAAATCCGTATACCTAAAAAGATATCTGACTACCTTAGGAAAAGACATCAAATTAAATTTTCTAAAATCAAAATACTTTATGATTGGTTTGAAAACAATTTTGAAAATTCTTGGACGAGAATAACATTAAGCCTAAATTCCCTTTTAAAAAGGCTCTATTTTCCTAACTTTGAAAACTCGGACTTGACCACCCTTGACCCGAGCTTTATAAAATCATTTTTTAGGATTAAAATGGCTTAGAAATCAACCTAGTACAGTAGCTAAGGTTCCTAATCAGCTCTCTCTTAATGCCTTAACCAAAACAGAAAATTATTTTTTCCCTTGAAATCAAATCTGACTTTACTATCCAATTTTAAAACGTGATTTTTTAACTTACTTTTAAATTTCAAAAAAATCTAAAAAAATTATGAGAGACTCACAACATGTCGAACTCTATGGGAACAAATTGTATTAATTTTTAGACTAAGGATGACCTACCAGAAAAATCACGAAAGTCAAAACACTGGGTGAAAAACTATTTTGCCAAAAAACATTTTTAAGCCTTTGATAAAATCATTCAAAAATCATAATAAAAATATTATAGACTCCTCTAAGGACCTACAAATAGTAGCTAAATTTTCTAAAAATTTGAACAAGGATTGCCTAATAAATAAAAAAATCACAAAGGTAGAAATTCCAACATGACAACTTCTTAATTTTCTACAAGCATGCTCATGTGAGCTTGGATTTGAGCCATTGATTGGCTTAAGTCAAAAATCAAGTGGTATGATATGAAATTTATAAGATCATAAAATATACATTTTATGCTTTTCTACCTTTAGTTTTTGTTATATTTTCGATCTTTATCTTGTTTACTTATATTATGTTTTTGAATTTAGGTACAATAAGGAGAATGAAGTCAAAATATGTCAATAATGATGGTAAAGTACTTACAAAATCATAATCACATGATGGAAGAAGACTTGGGAGTCAAAAAGATCAAATTCTTAGTGCTAGATGATCAGGTAGATCTGACCTCCGAAGCTTGTTTCTAAGAAATGATTATGTTAAATTCATTATTTGAAGAAACTTCCTTACTAAATTTTCAAGCTGACTTGAATACCTTTCCAACGATAGCTTACATGCCTAAATCGGACAATGGATGGTCAACCAAATCATCCGACGAAGAGCGAGATAGTGCAGCACTCGCGAAACCGACGTAGCGGACAAATCACCAAGTCAGCCCACTCGGCGCCACGGTGCCGACCTTACTGCCTCCAAAACCTATCAAAACCAAGAAAAAGTCCAAACTTTCCTTATTTTGACTCCTAGCTTCCTTGATCCGCAAGAAAGGGTTTCCAAGGTCCAAAAGCTCTATAAATACCATCTTTTGAGCCACAAACTATCATTATCTTTGGGAAGAGACTCAAAGATCATCATTATTCTTCTTCTCCATTCTTTTATTTTATTTTAGTTTTATATATATATATTAATTATTCCTATTCAAGGCTAAACTTCTCTTTGGTTAAGGGTGATTTCAAAGCCCTAGACAAGTTTTGTAACACCCTGTCCGGATAATCTACCTAAAATCCGGCAGAGTTTCCTTTCTATCTCAACTATAACCCTCCTGCAAATAACACTCAATTCATATCCTCAAGCTGCAATATTTCTCAATACTATTATCACATATATCCATCATATTCAAAAAAATTATCCATGATCAATTTATGCTCAAGTCAAAACATACTGATATATTGTCTCATATCTTCAAATATATACATATAATATATCCAAAAGTAAACCTATCTCAACAAGGTTTACTAGATAAAAACATCAAAAGATCAAGACTTCAATAAATTTTTAGTATGATGCCCACCACGTCAAAATACTATTTGAAGCAGAGAATAGAGGAAGGTTGCAATCCCGACACCTAACTGTCACCTGAAAATGAGAATATAAAAAGGTGAGATATATGAATATCTCAGTGAGTAGACAACTTTTAAAACATTTGAAAACTATGATTATAATCCTTTAAAACATAATAGACGTTTTCAAAATAAATAATAGTAAAACCATAATGAATAATTCAAAGATGTAGCGAAGTTTTCAAATATATATCAGTATTATAATACCAAATCAATGTATAAAATCTGTAAAGTAAATCAAGTTTCGTATAATTGGGCTCCAACTTTCTGTCATGCACAATAGTACATCCATGAAATAACCAGGCAATATCTATGTAGGCATACTAGTAGCCGGCCCAAAGGCCAATAGCACCATAGGATGCCCCAAAGGCATGTGTGTCGCTATGATGTGCCCCCAAAAGGCAAATATAATGGGATAGGGACTCTGGAGGTGGCTCCCACCACAAAGGCATAGCACGCAGCTCCCATACCCCAGTCTAATATCACGGAATTGGTTCTCTGGAGGTGGCTCCCGCCACAAAGGCGTAGCACGCAGCTCCCGCATTCCGATCAAGGGTATAATCTCATACATTAAGTCAGGTGGAGCCAAAGCCATGTACGTCAAATTCTATGTATAATCATATTTCATAAATCAACCAACTTGCTCGATATAATATTTCTTGAAATAAATGTACTTTAATAACAAATCAATTCATATGATTATATATCAGATATACCTTTAATACTTAAAATAAATATAATGCAAAAAATATATATAATTATAATTAAAGAAATTTCAAATAACTATAGTTGTCGTCTACTCACAATCCTTGAGATGATCTCACTGTACACCTCGATCTGAAACTTCGGGATCCACAGGTGACATCGAATCCACGTGGCCTTGGATGTGATTGTTGATGAGATTTTGGTGGAAATACTTTGATTGTGAGTAGATGACAACTATAGTTATTTGAAATTTGATTTGTTTAGGTTATTTGAAATCTAAAAAATTTGAAATTTGATTTGTCTAGTTATTTGAAATCTGAAAAAATATATATGATGTTGTCTTGATTTGTTTAGGTTGCAAACTAGATAGATCTTGATAATTATCTAATGCTAGTTTAAGAATCTTGATTCGTGTAATTGTCTTGATTTCTTATTCAATAGTAGCAATTTGTAATTTATGATTATGTTGATTTTCAGGAATTATGATGTGGAACATAACCTAAGTTGAATAAATCCATGTTTATGTGTTTATTACTTAGATCAACTTATCTTTCTCATCTTAAGACTGCTATCACTTTGAATCTATAGATGTTTATCTTAGGTTATTTGATGGTTAGAGATTAAGTAGTGGCGTTCATCCTGATTAACAACGAACTAAGGAAGGATTGGGGTAACACGGGATGTTGTTATCTACTGTTGTTAACTTTGATAGCTAATTGATGTTGATAGATCTAAAATTGATTCTCAATGATGTCTAGTGGTGGAGAATGAAACCTTAACCATACTTCTCTTATATATTTGATTTCATGTTATTTATTCACTTCTTACTTTTCTTGTTTTCTTAATTTTTAAAACTCTTTCAAAAACCCCATTTCTTTTATTGTTCTTGAATTTAAGTTTTAAACTAGTAATTTATAAACTAAAAACCAATCTCTATGGATTCGACCCTTGCATGCTACTTTATTACAATTAATCTTTTTAGTGCAAGGTTAAATAAAGATACACTTATTTTGGTGCATCAAATTTTTGGCGTCGTTGCCGGGGATTGCTTTATTTAGTTTATTAGTTATTTGGTTTATTCTTATTTTTAGTTGTAATTAATTTTATTTTTCTTGTACATACAGGTTTTTTCTTTTCAAATTTTGAGCAAAACACGATGGACTTGAGCAATCTAATACTTGAAGAGTTGGTGGCATACATGAACATGGAAAACCAACGAGCCAGTCTCACCTCCGCAGTTCAACAATTGGCCATGGGTAATGTGCAACAATCAAGGCAGTGTGGAGTGTGCTTCATGATGGATCATCCAACCAATTGGTGTCCATTCTACCAAAAAGATAATTTTGAACCAACCTATGATTTAGGAGGATACCAAATCCAACAAGTGTTCCAAGAACAACAGTATGATCTTTACTCAAACACTTACAATGGGGAATGGTGGGATCATCCTAATTATGGCTACTCGGGAAATTATCAAGAAATAGATCCTTATGCCAACTACAATTTTCCATCGAACTTCAATCAATCATGGTCTCAAGAACCAGATCTTTTTCAGCCCCAATCATAAAATTCTGGTGAGTCTCTAGCAGATCTTGTCAAATCCTTTGCTACTAACCAATTGCAAATGCAACAGGACATAAGGGAAACAAACAGACAAATGGCAACATGGATTAGTCAATTAGAAACTCAAATAAGCCAATTGGCTAGTGGTGTGGCGCGATGGGTAGAAGAAGGATCTAAAGAACTACATGAACAACTCCCTTCCCAAACTATGATTGATCCAAAGGAGAATGTTAATGCCACACAACTTGAGGATGAATCAGAAAATCCCAGGGAACCCGAGGATGAGAAAGAACTAGAGATGGATTTACTTCTTGAAGATAATAAAGCTTCAATTCCAAATGAGAGTACTTCGGCACCTGAGGTAACTTTTAAGGTTCCAATTTTTACTAATGTTTCTTATCCACCTTTTCCTAGTAGATTCTCAAAGTTCAAGGAGGAGGAACATGAAAAACACGTGCCGAAAACCTTAAACAGCTTGTTTGTGGATGCCATTCAACAAGTACCAAAATATGCTCCATTCCTCGATGAGCAATGCACTACAAAGAATGATGGAATAATACTTGTAATAGAGAATGCATCCACTATTGTGCAAAGAAAGCTTCCTATCAAACGCACAAATTTGGAAAGTTTCATGTATAAGCCTGAAAATCCCAAAAAGCCAAGAAGGAGTGTTGTTTAGGTTAGACAACTTAACTCAAGTACTAATTGGGAAGGCAGCCCAATTAATAAAGAAATTACCAACCTGCCATACTCAGATTTCTTTTCCTTTTTCTTTTATTATTTTTATTATTTTTCTTTTATTATTTTTATTTTTTTATGTTTATTTGTTAATTGTTTGTTTAGTATTTTAGGATTATTTAGGTTGCATGAGTTTGTTTTCTTAGTTATTTCTATTCTTATGTTATTAGTTCTTTTCTCTTACACATGATTCTTTCATTTAGGTTAATAGCATTACATTGAGGACAATGTAAGAATTAAGTGTGGGGGGAAGGATTTAGGATTTCTTTTATTTTTGCCTATTATTTTTTTTATGAGTCTTTAATATTACTATTATTATTTTTAGTGTGTTTTAGTTCTTTTCAATACAATGATGAGACATGAATTGTATAGGTCTAAAACTGGTTATTAGTGAGAAGATTTTCATAAGAATTAAGCTTGATACTATTTTTTTATGAGCCAATGTTAATATGATATGTTGATTGAGAAAAAAGCATGTTTAGACTTAATATTGACTTGTATAATCATTCTTGTGAGTTTTGAGCCTATATGATTAATGCATTATACATATCAATCTAATTTATTTCTTGAGTGCTCTCATGATAACATGTTTCTCTAGAACTTGCTTTAAACCATTTAAGACTATATTGATGCATGTAACAACATAGATATGATAGAGGCATTAGGATTATAACCAGAGCCAAATAAGCCAATCCCCTATTGATGTTCCAAGAGAACATCTCCCTAGTGAGCCAATTTGAGCCTACATTGAATATGCTATTTTATTAGTAATCATATCTTACACCTAGCCTAAACACATTTATATCTTTACCCTTGTTCTAAAGATGAACTAGAATGTTTGAGACATATTGCAAAAACAAGGGATATTTTTAGTTGAAAATTTGGGTTAGAACAAAAGATAAGTGTGGGGGAGGAGAAAGGCAAAAGTCAAGAGAAAAAGAAAAGGGAACATTGAACAAAAGAAAAAAAATACATTCCCATAAAAAAATATATATATATATAAAAAAAAATCATCTCTTGAACTTTTGGTCAAAGAAAAAGAATGTTACAAAGTTGCTTAGAATGAAGCAAAGGCTCAACATGAATATTTAGCCTATGTTATTATGTGAGTTTTGAGAAGTTTTATTTGTATGATCTTATTATGTCTCTAAACTCTATGAAATATTTGGAACTTTTGTGATATCTTTATCCTTTTATTCTTTAACCATATTACAACCCATTAGCCCCATTACAACTTTGAATAAAAACCTCTTGATTTATGAAGTTGTATGATCTAAATAGTGGAGAATAGGTGGACAAGCAAGCATATGGTAGAACTGTTTTCATGAGATTTATTGAGTGTAAACACTTTACCACTACTTTAAAGAGTGAAAATCATAAGAGTATCCCATGTGAGAAGTTGAGATAAAGTTTGAATATGCACTATTTTGATTGAAATATGTTATGTTAATATTGGCTTAACTCAAACTATTTACATTCAAGCATGATTCTTTTTATGAAATTCTTTGAACTATTGATTAGTTTATATGACCTATCCGTTGATTTTATTTAATTTATATTGAAAAGATTAGTTGTAATTATTATTTTTATTTATTATTTTTATTACTATTTTTATGTTTTCAATGTTTGTGGGTATCCTTCTAGTAAATACTCACGAGACTAAACTCATCCACTATGGATACCTAGGGGTTTAAAGGCTTGTGTCACATGCTAAGTGCCACCGTGATTTCCTACGAAAGTGGATTAGATTAGATTTTCTTATTTTATTTTTATTTTGTTTTGCTCAAGGACTAGCAAAAAGCTAAGTGTGGGGGTATTTGATAAGCTCATAAAATATACATTTTATGCCTTTCTACCCTTAGTTTTTGTTATGTTTTCGATCTTTATCTTGTTTACTTATATTATGTTTTTGAATTTTAGGTATAATAAGGAGAATGAAGTCAAAAGATGTCAATAATGATGGTAAAGAGCTTACAAAATCATAATCACAAGATGGAAGAAGACTTGGGAGTCAAAAAGATCAAATTCTTAGTGTTAGATGATCGGGCAGATCTGACCTCCGGAGCTTGTTTCTAAGAAATCATTATGTTAAATTCATTATTTGAAGAAACTTCCTTCTTGAATTTTGACTTGAATACCTTTCCAACAATAGTTTACAGGTCTAAATCGGACAAAGGATGGCCACCCAAATCAGCCGACAAAGTGCAAGATAGTGCAGTAGTCACGAAACCGACGTCAGCGGGCAAAATCACCAAGTCAGTCCACTTGGCGCCGCGGCGCAGGAAAATGGTGCCGCGGAGCCGATCTTACTGCCTCCAAAATCGAGAAACATCGAGAAAAAGTCCAAACTTGTCTTATTTTGCCTCCTAGCTTCCTTGATCCGCAAGAAAGGGTTTCCAAGGTCCAAAAGCTCTATAAATACCATCTTTTGAGACACAAAATATCATTATCTTTGGGAGGAGACTCAAAGATCATCATTCTTCTTCTTCTTCTCCATTTCTTTATTTTCTTTTTAGTTTTATGTATATACTAATTATGCCTATGCAAGGCTAAACTTCTCTTTGGTTAAGGCTGATTTCAAAGCCCTAGACAAGTTTTGTAATTGATTTTCAGATTCATCTATTATTGGTTTTCTATCAAAGTTGCTTGTGTTCTTCTATAAGAATTGTTCATGATGTTGTCTTGATTTGTTTAGGTTGCAAACTAGATAGATCTTGATAATTATCTAATGCTAGTTTAAGAGTATTGATCCGTGTAATTGTCTTGATTTCTTATTCAATAGTAGCAATTTGTAATTCATGATTATGTTGGGTTTTCAGGAATTATGATGTGGAACATAACATAAGTTGAATAAATCCATGTTTATGTGTTTATTGCTTAGATGAACCTATCTTTCTTATGTTAAGGATGCTGTCACTTTGAATCTATAGATGTTTATCTTAGGTTATTTGATGGTTAGAGATTAAGTAGTGGCGTTTGTCCTGCTTAACGACGAACTAAGGAAGGATTGGGGTAACATGGGATGTTGTTATCTACGGCTGTTAACTTTGATAGCTAATTGATGTTGATATATCTGAAATTGATTCTCAATGATGTCTAGTGGTGGAGAATGAAACCTTAACCTTACTTCTCTTATCTATTTGATTTCATCTTATTTATTTGCTTCTTACTTTTCTTGTTTTTTTAATTTTTAAAACTCTTTCAAAAACCCTCTTTTCTTTTATTGTTCTTTGATTTAATTTTTAAACTAGTAATTTATAAACTAAAAACCAATATCTGTGGATTCGACCCTTGCATGCTACTTTATTACAATTGATCTTTTTAGTGTAAAGTTAAATAAAGATACACTTTTTAGGGTGCATCAGAAATGCATGAACAAACAGCAAGTTAAATGTATGAAATGCATTATTTAAGGCCTAAATGACATAGAAAATGCATGGCATAAACAAAGACCTAATGCTTAACATGAACTTGTGCATGGCAATTAATGCAACCTACACCTAATATGCATGAAATGCATGGCAATGCAAATGTAACCTAGACCTAATGAAAATGCATGACACAAACACATGGCATAGTATATCAAATACACAAAATCATGGCATAGAAATGCAAGCATGTCAACTAACAAGATGAAAATGCACACACAATGCAAGAAATCATGGGGTAGCCAAATGGACATATCAATAAGTAAGGAAATTCTAGCATGGCATTAACACAAACACATGACATAGTATATAAAAGACTTAAAAGGAAACATGTTAGATCAAACAAACATGATGCATAGGCAAGGATGTAGCTAGGCAAATACACAAACACTTAGTATGGCAAAAACCACAAAGCATGGATAACTTAACATGGTGAAAACAGAAAATTAAAAATGGCAAACAAAGTAAGTAGACATGAAAACAAAATGATAAAATCAGCAACATAATAGTAAATAAATGAAAAAGGTTAAAAACAAGCTCCATATCTTAACTATTTAAAAAAGTTAGATCATCAAAACAAGCTAGAACATCACAACCAACATGGAAAATGAATCAAACACAATCACAAACACAAAGAAGGCCATTTGGCCAACTCAAAAGAATAGTAAAAAAAATTGTTTTTCTTTGATTTTTTTCAAAAAAAAAAACATAAGATAGGATCTTTAGGAGGAAGTTTTAAAACATTTATTTCACAAAAAAAAAAACAACAAGAAATCACAAAAACTCAAATAAAATCAACAAGTTAAGCATGGAAAAGGAAATAAAATGCAAGAGTTAGGTGCCTTTAGGCTACCTTCAAAAGCTATTTTTCAAGCCTTTCTTCTCTTCTAACTTTTTTTGCTTTTAAAAACTTAGCTATTTGCTCTCCAAAATGAAATGTGATCAGCCAAAAGAAGTGTTTGCAAAATGAAAAAACCCTCCCCTTAAGGTAGCCGAATGGTCCCCAAAATGGTGTAGGATGTTGTTATTTTTTTCCTAGCCAATTTGATCCAAAGGCCACTAATCCAAGATGCTTCAAATATGAAATTACCACCCTTAGATTAAGTGATCAGCCCCTAACTAATACGGCTGTTCAAAAATATGTAGCCATCATGTTGACATCCTTCCTCTTCATGCATTGGTCCATGTGGCAGAATTACAAAGGCTTGATCAAAAAAATAACTACCTTACTATCCACTTTTGGCCTTTGAATGCAAGAGCTCAGCAAAAATCACTCTCCTCATCGGCTTGGCCGAATGGCCCTTCATATTCCAGCCCACTTTCCATTTTTTAATTGCAAGAAAAGCCCTCTTCGATTTTTTCGATAAAAATTACCCTTTTAGCCCTCGAACCTAATTAAATAGCAAACGGACTCCAAATCCAATTTTTTTTTTCAATACTTCCTAAAAATATAAAATTGGATTCTGGAAGCTTTCATAATTTTTCGAGTCCATTTGCTATTTTTCCCGGATTTTTCTTCCAAAATTGCCCTTTAATGCACCCGAACTTTTACCATTTTTCAAACGAGCTCCGATTCCAGATTTTTCTTTTCCAATATCTTCCAAATAATTTAAAATTGAGATCTGGAAGTTTTCATAATTTTTCGAGCTCATTTGCTATTTTTTCGGGATTTATCTTCTCGAGTTTCAACTTAGTGGGAAATTTTCCATTTTACAAACGAGCTCTGAGTCCGGATTTTTTTTCGCCTCTCTCTTCCAAATAATTTAAAAATTAAGATCTAGAAGTTTTGGAAATTTTGGAAATTTTTCGAGCTCATTTGCTATTTTTCCGGGATTTATCTTCTGGAATTTTATCTTAGTGGGCTCGAAATTTGCCATTTTGCAAACGAGCTCCGAATCTGAATTTTTCTTCACCAATCTCTTCCAAGTGACATAAGATTGAGATCTGGAAGTTTTGGTAATTTTTCGAGCTCATTTGCTATTTTTTCCTGAATTTTCCAAATTTGCCCTTTTAGCCCCGAAGCTCGATTTTACTCAAAACAAGTCCGATTTCCAAATTTTCTTTTTCTGTGCCTTTGTTATATATTGAATTGGAGTTGGTCCAAAAAATCCCAATTTTTACGATCAAATTCCCCTCCGATTTGATTTTTCCTTTTTTCAGTATCGAGAATTTCCTCGTTTTTCCGTTTTTCCTCCAATCGGCTCTTTTCTCAGAATTACTTCAAAATGAGCCTTGGGCTGTCCTTGTTTACTCATTCCTCATCAACTAGGGGCTTTAGTTTTACCGAATTGGGTCATTTCTGCAATTTTGCCCAATTTTGCCAAAATCCACCAAAAATCCTAATTCTCTGTTTTCTTCCAAATTGGCTTTTCCTTCAATTTTGTTTCCAAATGGATTCTCCATTACCCATAGTCATTGCTTTTCTTCCATTCGGAACCTTCAATTTCGACCAATTTGATTGTTTATGCACTTTGCCCCAAATTTTTCGAACTAGGGTTTCCTTTCTATTAAATCTCCATAACCCATCTTCTGAACTCCATATCTTTCATCGTAGACCTCAGATTATCAAAATTCTTTCATCATTGTTCAATTGAACTTTGAATCTTGATTTTAAAAGTAGGTTGACTTTTCAGTGGTTGACTTTTTGAAGTTGACTTTTTCGGGTTTGACTTTTTAAGGATTGACTTTTTGTGCTTACTTTCTTAAACTAAGTCTCGGAGTACCACCTGCAGGATGAGAAGAGACTTTTTGCATTCTAAACATTATTTTAGGAAGAAAAATACTTGATTTAGAGGTCCGGACAAAATTAGGTGTTTACAGTTAAGATGTGAATCTCCTTTATTTTTTTCTAAAAAAGTCATTGTTAGATGTAAATCTTTGTAGGGTGTCTACGTCTTTGCACAACTTTTGTTCCACAGAAAATGCGCAAAAAAGAGCAACTATAGACACCCAATTTTATCCGAGGTCTTTTAAACCAAAATTAAATTTGTCCAAGTGTATTGGGTTCTGTAATACAAGTCCATTAGGCCTATTTTTCTTTTATATTTTATTAATATTTTTTTTGACCCAATTGTATTTTGTATTTTCATTTAGTTTTTATTTTTTGGTTTCTTTCTTTCCTTCAATTTTGTTTTGGTTACCAAAAAACACAAAATAAAAAATTTCAATTTTTCAAAAAACCAAAGAAAAAAAAAATCAAATGGTTTCACATTTTGATTGAGAAAAATGTGTTTTTTTTTTTTTTTTTTCTTTCTTGTAGCCAAAGGGGAAGGATAATTTGTGAAAGTGAAAATCAAGAGAAAAAAGAAAGTTTTTGACCAAAATTGAAAGAGGCAAATGAAGAAAAATCAGGATCTGAATCTGCCAAAGGCAGAATCGGACCATGCGAGGCTTTCTTTGATCACTATAAATACATACACAAACACAATACAAATAGGGATGGGAATCAGAGATATACAAAAAACAGCAGCCAAAAAAAAGAAGAGAGAAGATTTTGGTTAGGTTTGGTTTTGAGTTTCTTAGGATTTTTGGGTTTGGGTTGGTGTTTTGAAAATCCCAACGGTGAATACCTAGGAAATGCTGGATGAGAACTCGGATAAATTTTGGTGACCATCCAACGGTCATCGGAAGAGATCGGAGTGGTATTAGTCGCGAAACTCAAACTTAGATCTAGGTTTTTTGACACCAATTTCTGAAAATCTAAGTGGGTTTTGAGGTTTGGGAGGTCGAGAGGAATCTGGAGGTTTGATTTGGTGTATTTTTTACTTGAATTTCATTATTCTTATTATTTATTTATTTGTTTATTGTTTATTCATTTTTTAACATCTCACATAAATTTACATGTATTTATTTTATTAATCTCATCTTCTTAAATTTAATTAGTTAGATTTCACCCTCATTAAATAATTAATAAATTAAAAAAATCAAGATCTTTCGATGATGGAACTTTAAGGAGTCGTGAATGATTGACTTTTATGAATTTCCTAGGTGAGAAAAGTATTTCTAAATTCCATAAGAATGATGGAGGATTTAGGTGAAAATTTTTAACATTACGGTTTGAAATTTATTTTTAACTATTAATAATAATTCGTAGCAAAATGATTAGCAATCAAGTGTATTGAATTAAAAATCGGAAGTAAATCAAGATCTTCTCGACGATGGAACTCTCGGGAGTCGCAAATGGTTGACTTCTAAGAATTTTTTAGGTGAGAGAAACCTTCCTGAACTCCACCAGCATGATGGAGAATTTAGGTGAAAATTTCACCATCATGGATCGAAATTTATTTCTTGATAGTAATTCGTAGGAGTTCAATTCGTAGAATTTAAACAGCTCACTCTCTTTCCATAAAATACTAAAATAAATTCGATGACAGAGCCTCTTGGGGAGAGCAAACGGTTTTTCTTGAATACTCTTGAGGTGATGAGATGTTCTTCGGAATTCCACCAGCATGATGGAAAATTCCTTGGAAAATTTCTTTAATATTTAAATATTAAACTAAGAAATAAAAAACCATTAAATTTTAGGACTTGTAGGATAACATTAGGTTAATTAGGTACTATCCCTGGATAGGCATTGTGAGGGTGCTAATCCTTCCCCACACGTTATGACATTAACCATATTCTTATCATGTTTGATTTTATTTTTATTTTTTAACGTATCCTCGTATGTCCGACACATATTCTCCTGGATCATAACGTGTTTGACACTCCCCTCTGCATAGTGTGCATGCTTCATAGGTTGTTTTAGACTTTTAGTTTCACATGTGAAATCCAACTACTCGGTCATCATGTGAAATTTTATCTCTCATTCACACAATCAACCAACAATCTAACTACTAGCTAGCTCTTTGAAACATTAGGGAAATGATTAAAGTCATGGCTGAAAAAATCGGATTGGATCAGTCGGTCAAATAGATTCAATCGGGAATCAGAGGCCTATTCGGCTTGATGCTATATAGAGAATCGAGGATCACTATTACCGGCCTAAAACTAGTTCAATCGGTAAAAAACAAAGAAAAACCATTTTTTATTTTTTAATTATTTTTTATAAGTGATGGAAATTGAACTTATAATCTCTTAGAGTTATACTAAAAACCATACTACTAAACCAAATGCATATTTTTATTAATTATTTACTATATTTAATATTTCTTTAACGTTAAAATCATTTTTAAAATATTTAAAATCTTATTTAAATGAACCTATCGTTCCAACCGATTGGATCGAGAACCGAAGATCATACCAATTTAACTTTCGATCTGATTTTCTTAACCTTGATTTAAAGTTGAAACTTGGTGTTAAACTCTAACTTAGCATGGTCTATATATAGGTGGATCTCTCCGGGTTAACTTAAAATTCTAGAATAAAGGATAAAGAAATAAGGCATGATTATAGATCTAGCAATATTGGACACGACACGATTATATAACATGAAAAAAATAATTAAAACACTCAAAAAAAAGAAAAAAATAATACGAACATGACACGAATACACGAATATCGCAAAATCTATATAATACGAATTATTAACGTATCAAAATTTATATAAATATAAAATACCTTAAACACGATTATGATACGATAAAATACACGAATACGATACAGATACATGAATTGTCGGATAAGCTAGAATTAATTGTCTTAAAAAAATAAAAAATTGGAAGATCATTGTTTCTAAATATTTGTGTTCTTGAATTTGTGGGTTCAGTTGATCCAACCACTCTTCAGTTTTGTATTTAAAGGTACATGTGTAGAAGATCTAGTTCTGCTTTGGGCTCGTCCTTTTGATAGTTTGAACTTTTGTTTGTAAATTCTAGTCTAAAGTAGTTCAGTTCAGACAACTGATTCTGAATTCAATTCGGATGTCAAATTTTGGCAAATTGTTTATGTGAAAGGTACGTATCTGTTGAAAATAGCAGCCAGCATAGCTAGTGAATAGATTTATCCAAGAGACGGGTTCCATTCCATCAGTATTGGATTGAGTTTAGATAAAAAAAATTTAATTTTAAACGGTGCGGCTCAAATTATTATTTTTGAATAAAAAATATTTTTAATTATAAAAATATATAAATATTAATATAAAAAATATTTTAATATTTTATGAACAGTAAAACGAATTTTTAGATCGATCCGAATCCGACTTGAGTCGAGCTTGAATAAAAGATAAGAAAAACAATTAGGAAACAACTCGACCCAATCCATCGACAAGTCTATTAGTGAAGTACTGACAAGGATTTAACCTCTGCTTCTAGCCCAAGCTCTATAAAATTTTGAAATAAATTTGATTAATTCAAAATGTTTGAGCAATTTTGTAGTTAATTATTTCAATCTCCACAATCGCTCTTGTGAAACATCTATAATTTATTTTAGAAGAGTGCTATATACATTTTATAAGAATAATTTTTAAAAATTTATTAACTTTTTATTTTTATTTTTTATAAAAGAGATTGTAGTTTGAAAATAGAAAAAAAATTATAGATGCTTCAATTCAAATTCAAATTCAAATTATATTAGATGATATTTTTAAAAAAACTGCATGAACCGATTGAATTAAATCCCGAGTTAAAAAAGACATATAAGCTTTACTAGATTATGGCACACCTATTATATTTATATGGGTGGTTGAGAAAAAAAAATGAGTAAAAAATAATGTAAAAAGAAATTGATTAATAAGTAGTTTGTATGTATATGGGTAGTTTTGTAAAGAAGTAGGTAGTTTTTAGAAAAAAATTGATAAATATTTTCAAAATAAAAATTATATATAAAATTGAAAATACATTAATACCCTTGATATGTCATTTGATATAACAATTTAATTGACTTTTTTGTAATTTCACCAACTGAGTTGGTGTCACTTGACTCGTGATACCAACTCAACAACTGTTTTTATAATAGTATAGATGACTCATAACACCAACTCAATCACTCCTTTTATAATAGTATAGATAACAACTTAAAAAATTCAATCTTAAATTTCAAAATACTTTTTGGTTGCGTTTGGGAACTTGGATTTCAAAAGATGGATTTGTATTTCAAAAAATAGTATAAATTATGAATAAACACATGTAAAAGTAACATTGATGATTATGTTTCAAATACATGGATTTGTTGGATGCCTATTTAGTGGTAATTTGAAATACCTATAGCTATTTGTGAATTTGAAATTCATGTTTTTATGCTTTTCAAATATATAATCATATTGATTCTTAACTAATTTATACATAATGTATGCATTTCATTATCACAATTTATATAACAAATGAAATTTAAATTCAAATTTTCAAATTTATATTCCCAAACATAGCATTTAAAAATTGTTTTTAAGAAATGTATGAATTATTATTTTATTTTATAATATTTTATTTCTTACTTTAATTGTGAATCAAATTTTATAATAAGAGGTATTTTTTTCCACTGCTCTTTTTTAACCCATTTCTGCGATTGTTTTTTTTTAACCCACCTTCGAAGGTAATTCGTAACAAACGGTATCAAACCTTTCTTAAAAATTATAACGGTACGTCATAATGTAACACATGTAATTCGTAACGAACAGTATTTTTTTTAATACCTTTCTTTAAAATAAATTATTCTACCATTTCTTAAAAATTATAATTGATAATTATAACACATATAAATGTAATATCTATGATATTTTTAAATTCATAGATTTATTGAATACTTATTTAATGATGATTCTGAAATACCTATAGATATTTGTGAATTTTAAATTCATGTTTTTTACTTTTCAAATATATAATGATATTGAATCTTAACTAATTTATACATAATATATACATTTTATATTTCCAAATTAACATAACATTAGATTCTATGATGAATATTTTAGGATTTTGATATGAGTGCTTTAAGGATATTTTAAAATTATTATATTAAATAATTTATTTTTTTTAATAAATTGAAATCCATAACATTATAATCATTAATTATCACATTTAATAAAAATATTATTATAAATAATATTGTAATTAATCTTAAAAAGTATTTGGATTGCTCGTTAGAAATTTTATTTTATTTTGATAATTTAGTTACCAAATTTTCTTTTTATATGTATGATTCGAGTTTTGAGACTTCCACTGAGACGATTATACAGAGATTTGTGAATTTATTAAAGTAAATTAAATCTAACAAATTATTAGTGCTACTTATTTAACATTAATTATATTGGCATTTATTATGATATACATTTATTTTTCATTTATTACATCTATTGATGAGATTGAAACTAGACAGTGGTTCAATAAGACAAAGGTACAAATGATTGCAAATCACAGCACAAAAAAAACCCTCATTTAATAAGTACAGCTGGGCGCAGTCGAGGTAACTTAAGACAAATAATGTTAAAAAAATTGAAAATTGAATAGGTGAAATTTTTTATTTTGCTTTAATGTTAATTTTTAAAAAAAATAAAATAAAATCAGTTGAACATCGAATTGATCCGATCTAACCTGATTCCTTCAAGTATTTGAATGATTTCATATTTTTTCGATTTTATTTATGTTATCGGATTGGACATGTCATCATTTTTAGTTTGTCTAGTTTGATTTTTTATTCATTGTTTAAGACCCATGTGGACAACATTATATACTGAAATAAATGTTCATGTGCAGCAAATTTAGAGAGAGAAATAAAAAAATCATTAAAAAAGAAAAATAAAGGAGGAAAATAAAAATAAAAAAAAAAGCTAAAATAACAAAAAAAAAATATTGAACTTTAACATTTTATCTAAGTAAATTCTTATAGTTTTATTATATACAAATAATTTTTAACATTTAATTTATAGATTTATATTTAATGCATTGTGATTGTATAGATCTATACACTAATAATGAATCATATGATGTCACCTAATAACAGTTATAATTATCTGTATTAATTTTTTAAAATTTTATATTTGTTTATTAATGAGGTGTCATTGTATGATTCAATAACAGTGTATAAATCTATACACAATTCATCAAATACAAATCTTTAATTTTTACCTAAATAAACTATTGACTTTTAATTTGTATCAAAATAAATCTTTAATTTTTAATTTTTACCTAAATAAATTCTTAACATAAATAATCTATCATTTGAAATAAAAGTTTATTTAAATATAAATTAAAAGATAAAAACTTGTTTAGATATAAAAATAAAATAATTCAATTTTTTTTAATATTCTAATAAAAAAATATAAAAGAAGAGGAGCTATTTTTGACGATTGAAAGTGAGGCCACAGTTTCACTATTATTCTCCCTACTCTTTCATCACAGCCTGGATTCATGATCCTTTCATTTAATGGGAAAATAAATGTTAATTCAATTATTTTTCTTACAATATAAATATTATTATTATTTTTTGGATGTTGAATGTTCATGAGAGATGACATGTCCTGGTATGATCCATATGTGCTTCGAACCATCAAATCATAAGAGAATTATATATATATATATATATATATTGCATGAAATTAATTTGAAGGGTTATTGAATAATATATATATATATATATATATATATATATATATATATAATTGCATTGGATATCTGTATAGAGTAGGACAAATCTTATCCTGACGTGCGGGAATTGAACAAATATTAAGGCCAGATTGCATCCGCAATCAAATTTTCTTTCAAATTCTGAAAAGAAGAAACTTTACTGATCTCAAGAGGCAAAATTATTTGAATATAATTAAAAAAAATTTAAATTTTAAATTATCAATTTTAGTTTTTATTTATCAAAATATTTTGTTTTGGATAAAAAACTAAAATTATATAAAAAAAATCGTCATCTTTATAAATTTTTAAAAATAAATGCATTATATATGGAGAAGTCACCATCCAAGATGGGGACTTCTCCACATTAATTTTTTATTTATTTATTTTTTAATATTGGGCAATATATATATATAATATTTTAAATATTAAATAATTAAATTAAATTAAATTAAAAAATTTATAATTTATAATTTTTAAAAAATAATAAAAATTTTTAAATAAAAATATAATTTTTAAAAATTTTAAAAAATATTGATGATTTATCGGAATATCAATCGGATTTTTTCAACTCGTATTCGTAATTAAATGGACTTTCGAGAGAAAAACCAGCCAAAACGTTGTGGATTATGTAAGAATAAAAGGTCATAGCCGTTGAAAATGTCCTTATCAATTTGGTACATCGGGAGAAGGTTCGCATCAATAATAATAACATTATACATACAGTTATTGTATACATATTGTAAAAAAATATATAAATTATATACATACAGTTAAAAAAATATTCAAATTGTATAAACAAATTTTATATAAAAATTTTATATTATTTTTAAAATTTTTGTAAATTGTTATTTATTTAATTTTTTATTTAAAATTTATTAAATTTATATTTTTTAAATTATAAATTATATAATTTTTTAATTTTATTATTTAATATTTAAAATATATTATATATATAAATTATATATTTTAATTTATAATAAAAATTATGTAATTTATAATTTTAAAATATATAAATTTAATAAATTTTAAATAAAAAATTTACAAAAATAATTTACAAAATTTTTAAAAATTATATAACTTTTTTATATAAAATTTGTTTATACAATTTCTATATATTTTTAACTGTATGTATATAATTTTTATATTTTTTTAATGGTATGTATATAATAACTGTACGTATAACGGTATTATTATTGATGCGAACTTTCCCTCGATGTACCAAATTGATAAGGATATTTTCGACGGCTATGATCTTTATTCTTGCATAATCCACAACGTTTTGGTTGATTTTTATCCCAGAGCTCTATTTCATTACGAATACGAGTTGAAAGAATCCAATTG
This sequence comes from Fremontodendron californicum, assembly GCA_030761205.1. Classification (NCBI taxonomy): domain Eukaryota; kingdom Viridiplantae; phylum Streptophyta; class Magnoliopsida; order Malvales; family Malvaceae; genus Fremontodendron; species Fremontodendron californicum. The sequence goes on from JAULJL010000037.1 coordinate 16,615,718, forward strand.
ATATTACGATAAATCATCAATATTTTTTAAAATTGTTATTTTTTTAATTATTTATTTAACATTTATTAAATTTTTATTTTTATTTTTTAACATTATAAATTATATAATTTTTTATTTTATTATTTAACATTTAAAATATATTATATATATAAATTATATATATCTTTGGAAGTCGCCACTCCAGGTGGCGATTTTCCAACATTAAAAAAATAATAATAATAAATTAATGTGGAGAAGTCGCCATCGTGGGTGACGACTTCTCCATGTATAATTCAATTCCTTTTTTAAAAATCTACAAGGGAAGTCGCCATCTCAGATGGCGACTTTCCTTAATAAATTTTAATTTTTTCATCTTTACTGAAAAACATAATATTTTGATAAATAAATAAAATAATCGATAATTTAAAAATTAATTTTTTTTAACTATATTTAAATAAATTTGCCATCTCAAGAAGCTTAGTTATGTTATAAGATTATGTAAATTTACCCTTCAAAATATTGATAAAGTAGGGCAGGAGGGAAAGGCAAAAAAGGCAAAAAATTAGCTGAGGAAAAAAATATATATTTTAATTAGAGGTGTTTATAAATCGGTTCGGGTCTAAATATGATATTAATACTAAATATACTTATCCAAGTCTGGTCCGACCCAAAATATGGGTCTCAAATTCTGTCCATGTCCTCCTATATTTATAAATGGATAGTCAAAACCCGTTTAGACCCACCTATTTTTTTTTTAAAAAATTTAAACAAATATGTTATTTTTTTATTTAATTTTTAATAATTTTATCTTATTCTTTTTTTCCTTTTATTAAGTTCTGAAATATGGATAACTTAACATATTTTTAAATGTTTATACTATATATATTTAGTTTTTATATGATATAAGTTACATAATATATATAAATGAAAAATGGGTCGGGCTCGGGACTTAATTGTTGGAGCCAAGGCCCGATCCATTTTCTAAATGGGTCTCATTTTTTTGTCCAAGCCAATATTTTGGACCTAAATTTTTGGTCCAAACTCTGCCAAATATCGGGCGGGCTTTCGGGCTTGGTTGAGTAGCCCAGCTTTGAACAGGTCTTCTTCTATTGCAATGGTGGGGTAGAGGTGTCTATGAGCCGGTCAGGTTTGAATAGAAAAAAAATTGCTAAGCTCGACCCAAATGCCAGTTTTACTTGTTTAAAATATATTAAAATTATTTTTATATTAATATTTATACATTTTCATAATTAAATTTAAATAAAAAATAGTAATTCGGGTCAGATATATTAGATTATCAAGAACCTATCCCAAACTCGATTGAATTCGAGTCGAGCTTATCAAGTTGGGCGAATAATCCGGCCCGTGGACAGATAGCTGATTTAAGAAGAATTAGACATTTTGTCATAACGATTTTTCGACTGCCAGACGTGGGAGATAAGTTTAAAACAAAGGAGTCACCACCAATCTTTTTTGGTTGAGTGTGATTGGGCACCTAAAAAAACTTATCCTCTTAATAAAATTCTAAAATTAATTAAGATCGACCAAAAAGATAATTTTTTGTCTACGAAATCAAAAATCGTCTCTGAGAGTATGATTATGTGTGGAGAAAGATTAGCACCCCCACAATGCCCGTTTAAAATACGATACCCATTAATCACGTGTTATCCTTTAATATTGAAAAAGTGATTTTATTTTTGATATCTAAAAACTATCCCCTTAATCCTTTTTATTTACCTGACAAAATTTTCCGAATTTATTTTTGGTCAAAGAGATTTTCTTTTTTATTTTTATTATTTAAAAACGAATGAAAATGTCTTTTATAATCATTTTTGAAATAAAAGAAATTATCGATGTAAAAATAATATTCGAATCACTCCGATACTTTAGATAATGTTTCGATAATTATTTTTACTCGGATTATTTCGAGGAACGATTGATACTTCGACCATCCCAATAAAGATCATTTTTTAGAAAATTTTCTATACCGAAAATAATTTAAAAGGCATATTTATTTTATTCATGAAATTGTTATTTTTTATTAAAAACGAGTGAAAATATCTTTTATAATCATTTTTGAAATAAAATAAATTATCTATGTAAAAATAATTCTAGAATCGCTCCGATATTTTTATAACGTTTTGATAATGATTTTTATTCAGATTATTTCGAGAAACAATTGATACTCCGACCATCCAAAAAAAAATCCTTTTTTAGAAAATTTCTTTTATCGAAAATTATTTAAAAAACATATTTCTTTTATTCATGGAATTGTTATTATTAATTTATTTTATGATTTTTAAAACAAAAACAAAATTATTAAAATAATGCCGAATGCTAAAAAAAATTAAAAAATAAGGTCGTACTTGAAAAATGTAAGAAATCTGAGGATTGATGTGTCGACAAATTTAAAAAAGATCGACCTTCGTAAAAATTCTTCTCCTTTTTCCATTCTTATTTTTTTTTCCTTTTTCCTTTTTCCTTTCTTCATTTCTTCCTTTTCTTTTTTGTTTTTATTTCTTTTTCTTTCACATTGGGACGGGTCAAGCGCAAACCTAGGCCGACCCACGGGTCAACAAGCGAGTCTAGGGTGAGCCGCCTCTGGGAGCTATAAATCCCAAACTTTTTTTTTTTCAATTCTCCTTTTTCTTTCACTCTCTTCTTTCTACCACTCTCTCTTCTCTCTCCATCATTCATCATAAACCTAGAAACATCCCTTAAATCTAGTTTTTGGTTGTCGACCGTTGTGCCGGCTATCGACGACTGGCGGCGGTTTCAGCCTAAAATCCCTAAAAAAAAAATCCCTTTTCACCTCCTCAATCCTTTTATCAAATTAGTTTTTTCCAAAAAACCACTCAGAAAGCCTAAATCTAGGTTTTAAACCCAAAGTTTCAACTATCCAATCTGACGCTGTCCATCGTTGGATTCGGCCAATATTTCCACCAGAGCCTTCTCTATCCCTAACCTTCCTCTTCATCTATGGGATCTTCAAAAGGAAACCCCAAACTTCCCAACCCCCCAAACACAAAATGAAAGTTTTTTTTTTATGTGATTGTGGTTGTGGTTGTTTGCTACTATTGTTCTTGTGGCTGTTCTATAGGAGTGTGTCGGTGTAGGTGTGGCTGTTGAGGCCGAATGGTGGGGGTTCTCTCGAGGCTATGTCTCAGTTCTTTTGGAAAATAAAAAAAAATGCTCCTCTCATAAGAGGCTCGTGATTTCCTTAATTCTGTTCAAAAGTTACTCAAAATCCCAACTCAAAGTAGAATGCAAACATAATCCAACTTTATGATTCAATTTAATCGTATGCCTCATGCTTGAATGGATTTTCAATGTGTGTGTGAATAATCTCTTTGCAAATCATTGCATGCAATTCAAATAAGTTTATGCAAGTGCAGAATACAAATTAGTACTAGATTCTCATATGTTTGCTTTTTATCTCTCTCTCCACTAATGTAGACTAACACTTCATCAAGGATCAAGTAGGTCTTTATTAAGCTTATAATGTAAGGCTAGGGTCAAGGTATGATAAAAGAGATATTTCAGTTTAATTCACCCATAGGTACTTTTCATTTTTTCAAGATCTTTCTTTTCGAAAAGCCATACTCTTTATCTCAATTTACATTCTTCATTCTTTGAATGCATCTCTTTTTTCTTCACCACTTTATTCTTCTTTTTTTTCGAAGAACCATAATCTTTTTTTTTTTTTTTTTTTACAATTGCATTCATTGAATATCACCATTTTACCCAAATTAGACATGGCTCATAATTATTTCCTGTAATATCATACACATCCCTATGTAGTGAGGGTTTGTCATAGTTTTTTTATTAGGGTAGGTTAAAATATGTGGCAATCAAATAAATAAGATATATCAATTAGGCAGAAAGAGGTATGCTAAGGATATATATAGGTAGGCTAGAAAGGCTTCAACGATCCAAAGATGGCCTAAATCACTTGCTCAACTTAGTGTTGTATAGGATTTCACCTCGAGAGAGAATCAAACAAATTCTAGGCTTCTAGACATAATCGCAATTCACATCAACATAAGTAGTCTTTAAATAAGCAATACAAATCTAAGCAAGAGATCAAGTGCTCAATTATTGAAAATCACATCCGAACAATGAGACTAATAAAAGAATTTAAAACAAACCTAAATCATGCATATGTTTTTCCCAAGATTCAAGATAAATTAATAACTAAAATTTCATCATTGGACTATGAATTCATCATGATAAGTGCATCATATCAAGTTTTTTTTTTTTTTAAATAAAGACTCCTAAACATAAACATAGAAAAGAAACTAAAAAGAAAACACACAAAAAAACTAGAAAAAAATCACACAAAACGAAAAAAAAATCGAAAAGCTAACGACCAACAGCCCCAAACTTAAAACAAATATTGTCCTCAATGTTTAAAAATTAAAAAGAGTAAGAACAAGAAAACTCCCTTATCGATGAAAGTAATGCAAGAGACGCTCTAGTCGTCCTCTTCGACCTCATCATGTTTGTCCAAGTTGGGTGAGTTGCTCCTATAAAAGAAAACAAAAATAAATTAATAAGAAAATCTTAACAAAAGATTAAAATTCAAAATCAAAGAAAAGGTTTTGGAGAGAAATGATGTATTGGGTGATGAAATTTGAAGAGCGAAAAAGTGTTTTAGGATTTGGGGTTGCTGGGTGTTAATTTTAGGGGTTTGGGTTGAAAACCCGAAAGAAAAAAATTAAAATAAAAGTTTTCACCTAGCGCTGCAGCGTTGGGCCTCCAATGTTTTGGGACTGTTCTGGTCGAGCCAGCACTGCAGTGTTGGCTGTCTGTAGCTGCAGCGCTGAGCCTTGACATATTTTTGGTGCACCACCAGCATTGTAGCGCTAGTTTTGGAGCTGCAGCGCCATACTTTTTTTTTTTGATACCTGCAAAATAAAATAAAATAAAAAGTAGAAAGAAAGAAAAAAGAAAAAAGAAAAAAAATAGAAAACTTGGGTTGCTTCCCAAGAAACGCTTGATTTATAGTTATCGGCTTGACTATTTGAGGTTCATCATCCTGTATCTAACCATTTTATGATTTTCGATTCATGCCATTTGTTTGTTTTTTCTTTGAACAGTTTAGTAGTCTTGCAGGCTTGAAAGCGAAATTCATCCCTTTCCGAAGTAGAAATCAATAATGCCTTAAGCGGATCAATGGGATAAATTTCTATGAATTCCTCTTAAGTAGCACTATCTCCCACATTGATTAGCTTATGCTATTGGATGCATTGAAGAAAAGGTGGTGGTGAGTCACACTGAATCTCTTTTTCCTGAGCTTTTTCATCATATTATTCTTCAATAGGCTCAATTGACAATTCAGGGTTCTTGCTATCCTCGTTGTTCACTACTGAGATTTCATTGCAATGCTCGTCTTCACCTGGTCTAGAATTAGATTCAATATCACCTGGAAGAGTTTCTTGAGGGCAATTGTTAAGGCGTTTGCAAGCTGGCTCATTTGTGTTTCAAAAGCTCGACGTGATGCCTCTTATCTCTGAAGTAATGCTTCTTGACTCTGAAGTAATGCTTCTTGACTCTGAATGATAGCATTGGTGCTTGCCATGTAATGCTTGAACATCTCTTCCAATATTGATGGCTTCTTTTCTGGGGCAGGTGCTTGATTTTGTGGTGAGAACCCAGGATAATATGCTTGATTGGCTGAATAGGATGGCCATTGATTGTTGCTCCAAGAAAAATTTTGGTGATCTCCCCAACCTGGATTGTAGTCATTGGAATAAAAATTATTTTGATGCATATTGTAGTTTCCAACATATTGGAACCAATCACTATGGATGTCCCCCTTTCCCATATAATTCACAAATCACAAACGAACTTTGGACGACATGTACACACAAATTGTCAAGTTTCTTCTTAAGTGCAGTCACCTGTGCAGATAAAGCGTTGATTGCATCCCATTTATAATCCCACATAGTGCACCCCAATCAACAAAACATGAAAATAAAGAAAAATAAAATTTGAATTAAGATTAAGATTGCTTGATATTAATATTAACAAAAATAGTAAATCAATGCTCTGGAAACGGCACCAAAAAACTTATTGCCGGATTTAACCTAAAATTGGTTACATATGACACGTAAGTGTATTCCTACCCTACATGCAACTCAATTCATCCTAATAAATAAATATGAAACATGTGTTATTGAATCCATATCTAACACTAAACTCTCTTTTTCAAGTTATATTTAGGTTAAGAAATCAATTTAATTGGTGATCAAGCAATTAAAAGTATTAAGCACAAGATTAAATAAACAACATCAAATATCATTAAATCAAGCAAGAAAGTAAAATAATCCAAACTACATGTTGAGTTTCATTGAAATCGTAGAAAAGTATATTTAGTTCATGATAAACATTAAAAACATGAAGCAAAGGAGTTTCACCATCATAAATATTATAATAAAGATAAATAATATTAAGGGAAAGAGAAAACTAAGGTTTGTCAGGTCTTCAGTCTTCAATCCTCCAAAACCTCGATTGCTCCTTGCAAATTTATGGTGGCTGCTCTCCTCTGAAAAAACCTAGGTTATTTACATGCTAATAAGTTATATATAATAAAGTCCTAAGGGTTCCTATTTATAGAGCTCTAAAAGCCGAAGAAGAAAAACTTTGTGGCCAAGTAACTGCTTCCAGCTTGGACTTTCCATATATGAGCTAATTCTCTCCTTCTTGCTTTAGGACTCTGCAAAACTACAAAAGACATTAAATTAATAACTAAATTTAACATAAAATAAATAATAAAACTAGATTAAAAACTACTAAAAACAATTAATTAATAATTTAAACTACAAGGACTTAGCTAATTTAAAATCACAAAATATGATAAAATAACTCTATTTCATAGAGTTATCAGCTCGAAAACTTTAAAAATTAAAATGCTCTTTTCATCAGAGGTTCAGAAAAAAGCTACTCTCATCAAAGGCTAAAAAACATTGAAAATTGAAAATGCTCCTCTCATCAGGGCTCAGAAACTTTGAAAATTAAAAATGCTCCTCTCATAAAAGGCTCAGAAACTTTAAAAATCAAAACACTCGTTGTAGACACCTAATTTTGTCCGAACCACTAAATCAGGTATGTTTTCTTCCTAAATTGATGTTTCAAAATGCAAAAAGACTTTTCTCATCCTGCAGGTGGTACTCCGTGACCTGGTCTAAGAAAGCAAACTGAAAAAGTCAAACTTGAAAAAGTCAACCCCAAAAAAGTCAACCCCAAAGAGTCAACTACTGGAAAAGTCAACCTACTTTCAAAATCAAGATTTGAATTTAATTGAAAGATGGTGAAAGAATTTTGATAATCCGAGGTCTATATTGAAAGATATGAAGGTCAGAAGTTGGGTTACAGAATCTCAATAGGAAGGAAACCCTAGTTCGGGAAATTTGGGGAAAAGTGCTTGAACGATCAAATTGGTCGAAATTGAAGGTCCCAAATGAAAGATAAGCATTGACTACAGGTCATGGAAAGCTACGAGAAAGAAAAACTGAAAGAAAAGTCAATTCGGAGGAAAACCGAGAATTAGGGTTTTTGGTGGATTTCGATGAAATTTGGAAGAATTACAGAAATGGCCCAATTCGGTAAGAATAAAGCCCTAATTGATGAGGAGTGATTAAACAAGGATAGCCCAAGGCTCTATTTGAAGAAAATCTGAAAATCGGACTTGTTTTGAGCAAAACCGGGCTTCAGAGACAAAAGGGCAAAATTGGAACATTTGGGAAAAATAGCAAATGAACTCCAAAACTTCTGAAAATTTGCAAATCTCATTCTTAAATCATTTTGAAGAGATTGGCGAAAGAAAATTATGATTCGGAGTTCGTTTTCAAAATGGCCAAATCCCGGGTCTACTATGTAGAAATTCAAAAGGATAAATCCCGAAAAAATAGTAAATGAGCTCCAAAAATTCTGAAAATTTTCAGATCTCATTCTTAAATTATTTGGAAGAGATTGGAGAAAGAAAATCTTGATTCGGAGTTCGTTTGCAAAATGGCCAAATCCTGGGTCAATATGCAGAAATTAAAAAGGACAAATCCCGGAAAAATAGTAAATGAGCTCCAAAAATTTAAAATTTTGAAAATTTGCAGATCTCATTCTAAAATTATTTATAATATCTTTATGAAAGAAAATCTTAATTCTGGAGTTCGTTTGCAAAATGGCCCAATCTCGGGTCCACTATGCAAAAATTCAAGCAGATAAATCCCGAAAAAATAGCAAATGAGTTTCAAAAACTATGAAAACTTCCAGATCACACTTTTAAATTATTTGGAATAGATTGGTAAAAAAAAATTCTGGATTTGGAGCTCGTTTAAAATTGGTGAAAGTTCGGGTGCAAAAAAGGGCAATTTTGAAAAAAAAATCCAAATAAATAGCAAATGGACTCGAAAAAATTTAAAAACTTTCAGAGTTCAATTTTTTTTATTATTTTGGAAGTATTGAAAAAATAAAATTTGAATTTGGTGTCCGTTTTCTATTTGTTTAGGTTCGGGGGTCAAAAATGTCATTTTACCGAAGAAACCGAAAAGGGCAAATTTGTAAGTAAGAAAAATTTGAAAGAAAAAGGAATTGCTGGAATTTTACCTCCTTTGATCAGCCAGCATAGAAGAGAATAAGGAAGCTTGATCAATTTAATTCCTTAGTCACTATCAACCTCACATGTTACCACTAGTACCTTGGAAATGGTCCCCCCTTCATCCAATGACTTAGGTGCATTGTAGAAAAGTTGAATGCACCATCCAATGGCCAAGTTTAAATTCCAAGATGACATTTTTATTTGTCATGAAAGAACCCTCATCTAATGGCCAAGAATGGAAGAAATAAGATGAGCACAATTCATCCAAAGGTGGGCATCCATTCGGCCAAGCAAGATAGTGCATGGGATTGTCTCTTTTCATCCAATGGCTTAGGCCATCTACAAGGGCTGAGTACACATGTTAAGGGATGGATTTAATCTAAAAGATGTCATTTTTATGTTGTCCTCATCCAATGACCAAGAATGGAAGAAGAAAGATTAGCACAACTCATACAAGGGTAGGCACTCAAAGGGGCAAGCAAAGGAGTGCATGGGATTGGTCCTCCTTTTTCATTTAAGGGCTGAGGTTATTACAAGGGCTGAGTACACATCTTAAGGGTTGCTATCAATTGGCAAGATGACATTTTTATGTTGTCATGAAAATATCTTAATTTAAGGGCCAAGATTGGAGGAGAAAAAGTGCAAAAATCATCTAATGGTTGAGGGGCCATTCGGCCAAGCATGAGAGAGGACGGGAATGTTTTATTTCTCCTTAAGTGGCTGAGCATTTGAGAAGGGAAAACAGTAGCTAATTGAGAAAAAAAAGGTTTTTGAAAGAAAGAAAGAGAAGCTTTTGTTAAGGTAACCATTCTACCATTGCTACTACATTTTTTCTTCTTCTTCCTCATGCTTTATTTCTTGTTTTCCATGTGATTTCCTACCATTTTTTACATCTTTCTTGTTGTTCTTTCTTTTCAAAAAATAAATAAAACAATGGTTAGGCTTCATGATCTTGATGAAAATCAAGTGATAATGGTTAGGGTGGGCTTTGTCAAATATACCAACTATGGAGCTCATCTCCATTTTTTTTTTCTTACCTTAGTTATTTTTTTTATGATTTTGAGATTGAAAAGGCTTCATGACCTTGATGAAAATCAAGAGATAATGGTTAGGGGGGCTTTGTCCAATGTACCAACCATGGAGCTTAACTCTTTGTTACTTATTTGCTTACTTTAACTTGTTTATTTCTATTATTGTTTATCTTTATGTATATTTATATTCTTGCTAACCATCTTGTTCTTTTGACTTATGTCATATTTTTGCATCTTAGGGCTATTGTCATATAGTTTAGGCCATTTCCATTTTCCATATCATATTCCATAGCATTTAGCTAGGTCATTTTACATGACATTTCTCACAACACTTTGGTTCCTAGGCCATTTGGCCATGTGTATTTTCTTTAAGCATTAGGCCATTTTCATATGCCATGTTATTTTTCCATGACATTTAGACATTAGGCCATTTTCATATGCCATGTCATTTCACATGTCATTTAGCTTTAGGCCATTTTTATTATTCCATGTCATTTAAGTTTAGGTCATTTTATTATTTTATGTCATTTTACATGTCATTTAGCATTAGGCCATTTTCATATGCCATGTTATTTTTCCATGACATTTAGACATTAGGCCAATTACATATGCCCTGTCATTTCACATGTCATTTAGCTTTAGGCCATTGTTATTATTCCATGTCATTTAAGTTTAGGTCATTTTATTATTCTATGTCATTTTACATGTCATTTAGCTTTAGGCCATTTTCATATGCCATGTTATTTTTCCATGACATGTAGACATTAGGCCATTTTCATATGCCATGTCATTTTACATGTCATTTAGCTTTAGGCCATTTTTATTATTCCATGTCATTTATGTTTAGGTCATTTTATTATTCTATGTCATTTTACATGTCATTTAGCATTAGGCCATTTTCATATGCCATGTTATTTTTCCATGACATTTAGACATTAGGCCATTTTCATATGCCATGTCATTTCACATGTCATTTAGCTTTAGGCCATTTTTATTATTCCATGTCATTTAAGTTTAGGTCATTTTATTATTCTATGTCATTTTACATGTCATTTAGCATTAGGCCATTTTCATATGCCATGTTATTTTTCCATGACATTTAGACATTAGGACATTTTTTATATGCCATGTCATTTCACATGTCATTTAGCTTTAGGCCATTTTTATTATTCCATGTCATTTAAGTTTAGGTCATTTTATTATTCAATGTCATTTTACATGTCATTTAGCTTTAGGCCATTTTCATATGCCATGTTATTTTTCCACGACATTTAAACATTAGGCCATGTTCATATGCCATGTCATTTCACATGTCATTTAGCTTTAGGCCATTTTTATTATTCCATGTCATTTTACATGTCATTTAAGCATTAGGCTATTTTCATATGCCATGTTCTTTTTACATGACATTTCGACATTAGGCCATTTTCATATGCCATGTCATTTCCCATGTCATTTAGGCACTAGGCCATTTTTATTATTCCATGTCATTTGCCATGTCATTTAGACACTAGGTCATGCATATTAAGTTAGGATAACATTTATTGTCATGCAAACTCATGCTAGGCATTTAGGTTATTTATGCCATGCATTTTCCATATCACTAGACTTTAAACCATGCATTTCATGCATTCACTTTGCTGCATTTTCATGCATTCCATGTCATGCCACATGATTTATGACTTAGGCCAATCAATGGCTCGAAGGCATGCTCACTTGAGCATACTTGTGGAAAATTAAAAGGTTGTCAAATTGATTATTCTACCTTTGTGATTTTTTTTACTTAGCCAATTTTTGTCCAAGGTTTTTAAATGTTTTGGCTACTGTTTGTAGGTCTTTAGGATAATCTCCAACAATTTTACTTTGATTTTTAAATGATTTTATCAAAGGCAAAAAAAATGTGTTTTGGCAAACCAGTTTTTCACCCAATACTCGTACTTTCTCGATTTTTTTGGGCAATCATCTTTAATTAGAAAATTAAGCCAATTTTTTCTCGTGTAGTTTTACATGTTTTGACTCTCCAGTATTTTTTTATATTTTTTTGAATTTTTAAAAATAAGTTAAAAAATCATGTATCGAAACGGGACAATAGAGGTAGATTTGAATTCAAAAGAAAAACAATTGTTGAATTTGGCTAAGGCATTTAGAGGGGGTTGGTTAGAAGCTTTAGCTACTGTCTTAGGATAGTTTCTAAGTCTTTTCAAACTTTAAAAATGATTTTATAAATCTAGGGTTAAGGGTGGTCAAGTCTGGGATTTTAAACCTAGAAAATTAGAGCCATTTTTAAACGATTTGTCTAGGATTTTAATCTTCATTTAAGTCTCTTAAATTGTTTTCAAACAAATCACAAAGTATTTTGATTTTTGAAGATTTAATTTGATATATTTTCTTAAGGTAGCCGGATATCTTTCTAGATATACGGATTTCCTTAATTAAAGGAAAAAATACACTTTCATGTATTGCATTTTCCAAATTCATGCATGTCGTATAACATATGATTTTTTTTCCTATGATAATTTCTATGATATTTGTTATTATTTTGATTTATATTTTTTGGTATTATATTTTTTGTCATATGGTTTTGAATGTTTCATGCTATCCTATGCTTTTTATTTAGTCATTTATTTTGTCTCATTATTTAGCATGTTCATGCATTTTGTTATTTTATTTTCATGTATATTTCATGATAGCATTATTTAATGTTTCATATTCCATGTCACTTAGATAATATTCCATGTCATTTAGATTATCTTATCTAGGATATGCCATGTCATTTAAATTTGCCATATCATTTAAATCTTATTCATTTTATTTAGAATATCATGATACTTAGGATATTTCATTTCATTTAGGATATGCTATGCCTTTTAAATTATATCACATCATTTAGGTTGCATTATATTATCTAGACTTTATTGTATCATCTTTACTATGTCATACATATTCATGTTCATATTTTTTTAAAATGTTTTGAAAAAGATAATGATTTTCAATAAAAAATAAAGATATCCCCGAGTTAAAATAATTCATGAGTTCTCTACTGGGTTTGCCGAAAAGGATATCATCAATTATCATTAATAAAAGAATATCTTTCTTTCAAAAAACGAGAATGATTCGGAAGATTTTCCAAATAAATAATTTTTTTTTTTATATTTTGCCGATTTTGTCAGCGAATATAGGAAAATTTTGAATTAATAAATTTCGGATCATTTTCAATTAAAAATGGAATTATTTTTCTTTAAATTGGGAATTAACTTGAAATACAAAATTTAAAACCAACTTTTTACCGAGACTTGAGATAACACATGATTAATAAGGTACCATTTTATACGGCCGTTGTGGGGGTACTAATCCTTCCCCGCACATAACCGAGTCTCGAACCTGATTCTTCTATTTTATCTGGTTTATAACGCAGACTTGAAATTGGTTTTAAAAATGTTTTAATTAATTTTAAAATGTTTTATAAAATCGATTTTAATAGGTGGCCAATCACACCTAGCTAAAAAAGATTGGTGGCAACTCCATGTCTTTTTTCAAGGTCATTTGAAAACCTTCATTTTTAAAGAGGAATTAAGTCGACTTTTTCTTGATTTTTTAATGTCACGCTTAACGAATAATAAGGTCTTGCGATGAGACTTGTTGTTATTTTTAGGTTGCGACAGCTTGGTGACTCCACTGGAGACCTTAGAGAGTCCGGCCTAGAATTAGTCATGTGTTATCAAAGTCTAGTTTTGTTGGTTTAATTGGTATTTAATTTTAATTCCCATTTTTTTTAAAAATAATAAAGAGAATTTTGAAAATAATAAAATATTTTAAATATGTTCATTTGGCATGTGCATGCACATTATTATTTGTTCTCTGGTTATTTTGTTGCATATATTTATATGTTTGCTTGACTGATGCTTTACATTGTTTGATTTTGGTTGGGTATTTAGAATAAGGGCTGTAGAATAGGTGGTGACAGGTTTGTTTTGTTCATCCGCACACACTATATTTTTATTTGCATAACATGAACTCTCTACCCGAGTTCCGTCCTTTTAAGTGGGACTAAAGTAACTACGCCTTCATGATGATCCTCCGTATGGGCTAGTTAAACACTTCCGGAGTATAAAATACCTAATGCCTTTGTGATGATCCTCCGTACGGGCATAGGAAAATATACTCTAACGAATTGAACCCACTTTTATCGGGATGCCGTACTAGCCTTCACAGACGACAGTGAGGAACAATTCGGGGCCTTAGAACCGATTCACCTTCATATAGTGAACCTAGGCGAAGCCATGCCGGATTTTCATTAAATACTTGAAGTTTAAGAACACGTGGAGGAACATTTCCAACCTTTTACCATCTTTCTATATGTTAGATTTTAAAAATTGGGTGATGATGAACGAACATCATATCGCTCGTAATAAACTTATTATTTTGTCCCAAAGGCATCATAATACTGAAACTCTGTTAAGATTTTCGAGACATTTTTATAAAAAAAAAAGCATGTTGTTATTTATGTTATATTTGTGAATTCATTTCTTTACTAATTTATTTCTTTTTCTTTATTTTCTTTGACATGCATCATAGACACCATCATACACTTGAAGTTTATTGGCCTCGGGATAGTCATCAAACCAAAGGACTTTCATGGAGTGTCAGGTTATTTCAGTAATAGAAGATCATGCAGTAGTTAGGGCATGGTCGGAGAAAGATCAGAGGGAATATGGTGATTGCCTGAAGAAAGATTATGTGTCAGTATTGTCGGAAAGGGTCAAAGTGGATTTTAGACAGAATAATCTTCGAAGGTTAACGAACATTTGGAATCAGTGGAATGTATTAGAGAAAGAAGCCTTCACTCAAAAATATGGAGATATAGCACTCTTAATTCCGATTAGGATCAATAGTGGGTTGATTCAGGCTATGGTACAGTTTTGGAATCCTGCTTATAGATGTTTTACTTTTAACAAGGAGGATATGACCCCACTTATTGAAGAATATTCAGCACTGTTACGTATTGAGTGTTCTAATCCTGATCAGGTATATTTGAAGGAGGTGAAACCTTTAGGTTTTAAGAGGAAAGTGGCTAGGATCACGGGAATGGATACAACATGGGTTGAGAGTCATGTGGATACAAAGCAGAAAAATGGATGTATTTCGTGGGAAATTCTCCGACAATTGATATTGGGTCATTTCGATAAAGAAAAAGCCAGGGACATCTTCGCTCTAGCCATCTACGGATTAATCATATTCCCAAAGATATTGGGTCATGTGGATATAGCCGTGTTTGATTTCTTTGAAAAGTTGGAACAAAAGATCAACCCATCTCCGGCCATCATAGCTCAAACTATCCGATCTTTGAATTTTTGTAAAAAGGGAAAGACAAGGGAGAATCAAGGGGTGTGTACAACTCCTTTATATTTGGATTCAAAGTCACTTTTGGAAGATAGAAGAGGTTTCCTTCAAACCGTACATGAAGTCTTTAGTTCCGATTAGGGAATTCCTTCGAAATGATTGGCTTGAAGACGGAGATGAGGAGAATGGGTCAGCATGTTTCGGAATCTAAAAAGGGAGACGCTAACTTGGAGAGCTCCATGGATGGTTCTTATGCCGATTATGTATAAATATGGGGATAACCTTGGGGTTCCACTTCTCGGAATTTGGGGGTCTGTGAGTTATGCACCTCTGTTGGTGCAAGGACAGGTTGAGTCTCGACAATTCACACACGTGACTCATAAGCTAGGATTGTCAAAGTTAACTTATGGAGAGGATAGGTATTTTGGAAAGGTGCGGGCAGTGATTGAAGCATGGAAGAAAACTCACCGGATAAAAATGGCCAGATATGACGACACCGTCACACCTGATTACCTGGTATGGAGGGAATTAAGGGTTAATGATATGCTGTTGACATCGGATGGGGAAGAGGTCTAGTTCATGAATCCGCCACCGAAGGAAGTGCCATCAGAGTTAAAAATCGCAAGGGCGGAATTCGAAAAAGAAAAGGCCCAAATGAGCAAAGAAATTGCCCGATTGCAAGAAGAGCTTGAGGACATGAAAAATAGAGAATCAGCTCGGGAAAGAGAAAAGGAAAAGATCAAGAGAGAAAGGGACATTGTCAAGGGAGATCTCAGGGATTTGCACTTGGAAAACAAAAAGGTATCGCTTTGAGCTCAGATTTGAAAGGACACTCAAGACTTCCAGGGAATGGGAGCAAGAGGTCAAAAACCTCAAGAAGGAGAGTAACTACTGGAAAGAGAGAGCCAAACATGAAGAAGCCCGAGCCAATCAACTGGAGAATCAAGCTAAGGAAAGCTTACACGGTGATGCTTCTGCTGACATGTCAAGGGGCCGTGAACAAGTATGGGTCAGATTGAAGAGCAAGGCAATCAAAAGGAGACTGTGAAAGAAAGTCCAAGATCCAAGGATGTCACTATAGGACTAATTTTGTCGGTAAAAAGTTGGTTTTAAATTTAGTATTTCAAGTTATTTCCCAATTTAAAGAAAAATAATTCCATTTTTAATTGAAAATGATTCGGAATTTATAAATTCAAAATTTTCCTATATTCCCCAACAAACGTGGCAAAATATATAAATTTTATTACTTTTGGAAAACTTTTCGAATCATTCTCATTTTTGAAAGAAAGATATTCCTTTATTAATGATAATTGATGATATTCCCTCCAGCAAACCCGGTAGAGAACTCATGAATTATTTTAACTCGAGAATATCTTTATTTTTTTATTGAAAAATTGTTATCCTTTTGAAAACATTTTTAAAAGATATGAATATGTATATGCATGACATAAATAAAATGACATAGCAAAATCTAAATAATATAATGCTTCCTAAATGATATGATATAATGTAAATGCCTTAGCATATTCTAAAATGAAATGAAATATTCTTAGCATATTCTAAATGAAATAAAATATCCTAAGTTATATGACATATTATAAATAAAATGAAATGACCTAGATAACATAGTATATTCTATATGAGATGCAATATCCTAAGTAACATGATATTTTTTTAAATGAAATAAAATAACCTAAGTAACATAACATATTCTATATGAAATGAAATAATTTAAATGACATGGCAAACATGAATGATATGGCATATAAATTAAATGAGATGGAATATGAAATAATGCTATCATATAATATGCATGAAAATAAAATTGAAAGTAATAATGCATGAACATAGTATATGCTAAATAATATGACAAAAAAAATAACTAAATAAAAAGCATAGGATATCATGAAATATTCCAAATCATATAATAAACAATATAACATAACTCAAAATCATAACAATATCATAGAAATTATCATAGCAAGAATCACATATTATATAAAATGCATGAATATGGAAAATGCAATGCATGAAATGTATTTTTTCCTTTAATTAAGGAAATCCGTATATCTAAAAAGATATCCGGATACCTTTGAAAAATATGTCAAATTAAATATTCTAAAATCAAAATACTTTGTAATTGCTTGAAAACAATTTTGAAAAGCTTGAATTAAAAATAAAAACTGGGCTAATTTCTTTTAAATGGCTCTAATTTCCTAAGTTTAAAAATCCGGACTTGACTACCCTTAACCCGATACTTGAAAAACCATTTTTAAAGTTTAAAAAAGCTTAGAAACTACCCTAAGTCAGTAGCTAACCCTCCTAATCAGCCCACTCTAAGTAAATTAACCAAAACCGAAAAATGATTTTTCTTTAAATTCAATTCTGACTCCACTGTCCAGTTTTAATCCACGATTTTTTACCCTATTTTTAAAAATTCAAAAACTTCAAATACTGGAGACTCAGGACATGTAAAACTACACGGAAAAAAATCGGCTTAATTTTCTGATTAAAGATGAATTCCCAAAAAAATCAGAGATGTACGAGTTTTGGAAGAAAAAAAAACTGCTTTGCCAACACATTTTTGCCTTTGATAAAATCATTTAAAAATCAAAGTAAAAATATTTGAAACTCCTAAAATGACTTACAAACAGTAGCTAGGACTTTTTGAAAGTTAGATAAAAATTGGCTAAGTAAAAAAAATCACAAAGTTAGAATAATCAACTTGACAAACTTAATTTTCCACAAGTGTGCTCAAGAGAGCATGACTTTGAACCATTAATTGGCTCAAGTCATTATTCAAGTGGCATGAACATGAAATGCATGAAACAATGCAGCAAACATAATGCATGAAATGCATGGATTTAAACCTAAATGTCATGAAAAAATTCATGGCATTCATGAAGTGAGCTAGACCTAAATGAACTTACATGGCATTTAATGCAACCTAGACCTAAAATGCATGATCATGCATGGCAAATAAACCTAGATTAATAACTAAAATATGCATGGCATTTTCACAAACACAAAGCATGCTTAATCCAAAAACTCAATCAAATATCATGCAAATGCTAACCTATCAACTAACATGGCAAGAATGCACAAAAAATGCAAAAATTCCAAGAGGGCCGAATAGCATAATGTAACAAGCAAACATGGCATTTTCACAAACACTTGTCATACTAGCATGCAAAACTAAATCAAATGACATGCAAATGCAAAAACCTACCAACTATCATGACAAAAATGCAATCACACAATGCAAAACACATGGAGTAGCCAAATGGCCTCAAGCTCCAACAAGCATGGCATTTTCACAAACACTTGGTATACTAACATGCTGAACTAAAATATAACACTTAAATCATGCAAAAATCACACAAGCATTTTCACAAACACTTAATATACTAAATCTAAAACATGCTCAACTAAGATATAAAACAAAAATCATGCAAAAACCACACAAGCATTTTCACAAACACTTGATATACTAAATCTAAAACATGCTCAAATTTAAACAACATGAAAACAGAAAATTAAAAATTCAAAAACATGATATCTAAAACATAAATGGCAACAAACAAAGCAACCAAATTAAAATATAACTCAAGAATATGAAGTAACATAACATTTAAAACATCAAAATCAAAGAAAATAACATAAACAATATGGTAAAATGAACCCAAAACAGCAACTTAAATAAATAATGTAGGCCATTTGGCCATGGTGAGTTTATTGTAAAAATAAAATGTAAAAAAAATATACTTAAGAAAGAGATAAAGGAAGAACTTAAAAGAACAATAAAAAAACATTTATTTAAAATAGAAACTCACCAAATAGAAATCAAAATAGCAAAAACAAGAATAGAAAATCAAGAAAGTGCAAGAGTTGGTGCTCAAGAGCAACCTCAAGAAGCTATCTTTCAAGCTTTATCTCTTCAAACTTTCCTTTTTTTTTCTAAACTTTTTCTTTTTTGCTCTCAACCAAGAAGAGAAAAACTAAGCAAAAACTCTAAGAACTCAGCAAAATCAAGAAGAAAAAATGAAATTCTCACCTCCTCTAAGTGCTGGCCGAATGGACCCTATAATGGCTCAAGGATGTTGTCATTTTTTTGTAACCAATTTTCCATCAAATGGCTAATAATTCAAGGTGAAAAATCATGAAATTACCACCTTTAGATTAGCATCTCAGCTCTCTCAAATTACAGCTGTTCAAGAATAATGTTGACATCTCTCTTGGCCTATGTGGCTTAATCACCATGGCTTGATCAAAGAGAATCTCTAACTAACTCTTGATTTCTAGTCATTTGATTGAAAAATGAGAAGCTTCCTCCTTCCTTTGGGCTTGGGCAGGCCATAACTTCTCTTTTCCAGCCCAACTCTGATTTTTTGAAAGGCCCAAAGAAGCCCTTTTCGGTTGCTTGGATGAAATGACCATTTTGCCCCCCGGACGCAAATAAATATCAAACGGACTCCAAATTCAATTTTTATTTTTTTAATACTTCCAAAATAATAAAATATTTATTTCTGGAAGTTTTCAAAATTATCCAAGTCCGTTTGCTATTTATTTGGATTTTTTTCTTCCCAAAATGCCCTTTTATGCCCCTACATTTTACCATTTTTTAAACGAGCTCCAAATCAAGATTTTTCTTCACCAATATCTTCAAAATAATGAAAAAGTGTGATCTGGAAGTTTTTATAATTTTTGGAGCTCATTTGGTATTTTTTCGGGATTTATCGGCTTGAATTACTGCATAGGAAGCCCGGGATTTGGCCATTTTGCAAACGAACTCCAAATCAAGATTTTATTTCGCCCATATCTTCCAAATAATTTAAAAATGAGATTTTCAAATTTTCAGAAATTTTGGAGCTCATTTGCTATTTTTCCAGGATTTATCTTCTTGATTTATTGCATATGAGGCCCGAGATTTGGCTGTTTTGCAAACGAACTCCAAATCAAGATTTTCTTTCGCCAATCTCTTTCAAATGATTTAAGAATGAGATTGAAAAATTTTCAGAATTTTCGGAGTCCATTTGCTATTTTTCCCAAATTTTCCAATTTTGCCTTTTTGCCTCCCAAACCCGGTTTTGCTCAAAACAAGTCCGATTTTCAGATTTTCTTCAATCTAAGCCTTGGGCTATCCTTTTTAATCATTCTTCATCCATTGGGGGCTTTGGTCTTACCAATTCGGGCCATTTCTGTGATTCTTCCCGATTTCCACCGGAATCCACTAAAAACCCTAATTCTCGGTTTTCTCGCGGATTAACTTTTCTTTCGGTTTTTCTTGCAAGTGACTTCTCCATTACTCGTAGTCAGTGCTTATCTTTCATTTGGAACCTTCAATTTCGACCAATTTGATCGTTTAAGCATTTTTCCCCAAATTTCTCGGATTAGGGTTTTCTTTCTACTGAATCTCCAAATCCCAACTTTCGAATTCCATATCTTTCAATGTAGACCTCGGATTATCAAAATTCTTTCGCCATTTTTCAATTGAACTTAAAATCTTGATTTTGAAAGTGGGTTGACTTTTTCAGTAGTTGACCTTTTGGGGTTAACTTTTTCGGGATTGACTTTTTTTAACTTTGACTTTTTGTGCTCGCCCTCTTAAACTAAGTCTCGGAGTACCACCTGCAGGATGAAAATAGTCTTTTTACACTTGGAAACATTAATATAGGAAGAAAACATACCTGTTTAGTGGTCCGGACAAAACTAGGTGTCTACATCATGCATTCACTTTACTGCATTTTCATGCATTCCATGTCATGCCACATGATTTATGACTTAGGCCAATCAATGGCTCAAAGTCATGCTCACTTGAGCATACTTGTGGAAAATTAAAGGGTTGTCAAATTGATTATTCTACATTTGTGATTTTTTTTACTTAGCCAATTTTTGTCCAAGGTTTTTAAATATTTTGGCTACTATTTGTAGGTCTTTAGGATGATCTCCAACAATTTTACTTTGATTTTTAAATGATTTTATCAAAGGCAAAAAAATGTGTTTTGGCAAAACAGTTTTTCACCCAGTACTCGTACTTTCCTGATTTTTCTGGGCAATCATCTTTAATCAGAAAATTAAGAAAATTTTGTTTTGTTTAGTTTTACATGTTCGAAGTCTCCAGTATTTTTTTTAGATTTTTTTGAATTTTTAAAAATATGTTAAAGAATCATGTATCAAAACGGGACAGTAGAGACAAATTTGAATTCAAAAGAAAAACAATTGTTGAATTTGGCTAAAGCATTTAGAGGGGGTTGGTTAGAACCTTTAGCTACTGTCTTAGGATAGTTTCTAAGTCTTTTCAAACTTTAAAAATGATTTTGTAAATCTCGGATTAAGGGTGGTCAAGTTCGGGATTTTAAACTTAGGAAATTAGAGCCATTTTAAAGGGTTTGTCTAGGGTTTTAATCTTCATTTAAGTCTCTTAAATTGTTTTCAAACAAATCACAAAGTATTTTGATTTTTGAAGATTTAATTTGATATATTTTCCTAAGGTAGCCGGATATCTTTTTAGATATACGAATTTCCTTAATTAAAGGAAAAAATACACTTTCATGCATTGCATTTTCCATATTCATGCATGTTGTATAACATAATGTATGATTTTTTTTTTCCTATGATAATTTCTATGATATTTGTTATTATTTTGATTTATATTTTTTGGTATTATATTGTTTGTCATATGGTTTTGAATGTTTCATTCTATCCTATGCTTTTTATTTAGTCATTTGTTTTGTCACATTATTTAGCATGTTCATGCATTTTGTTATTTTATTTTCATGCATATTTCATGATAGCATTATTTAATGTTTCATATTCCATGTCACTTAGATAATATTCCACTTCATTTAGATTATCTTATTTAGGATATGTCATGTCATTTAAATTTTCCATATCATTTAAATCTTATTCATTTTATTTAGAATATCATGATACTTAGGATATTTCATTTCATTTAGGATATGCTATGCCTTTTAAATCATATCACATCATTTAGGTTGCATTATATTATCTAGACCTTATCATATCATCTTTACTATGTCATACATACACATATTCATGTTCATATTTTTTTAAAATGTTTTGAAAAAGATAATGATTTTCAATAAAACAATAAAGATATTCCCGAGTTAAAATAATTCATGAGTTCTCTATCGGGTTTGTCGGAGGGGATATCATCAATTATCATTAATAAAGGAATATCTTTCTTTCAAAAAATGAGAATGATTCGAAAGATTTTCCAAATAAATAAAAATTTCTATATTGTGCCGATTTTGTTGGGGAATATAGAAAAATTTTGAATCAATAAATTCCTGATCATTTTCAATTAAAAATGAAATTATTTTTCTTTAAATTGGGAATTAACTCGAAATACTAAATTAAAAACCAATTTTTTACCGAAACTTGAGATAACACATGATTAATAAGGTACCGTTTTATACGGGCGTTGTGGGGGTGTTAATCCTTCCCCACACGTAACCGAGTCCCGAACCCGATTATTTGATTTTCTCTGGTTTATAACGCAGACTTGAAATTGATTTTAAAAATATTTTAATTAATTTTAAAATATTTTATAAAACCGGTTTTAATAGGTGGCCGATCACACCTAGCTAAAAAAGATTGGTGGCGGCTCCATGTCTTTTTTCAAGGTCATTTTCAAAACCTTCATTTTTAAAGAGGAATTATGTCTATTTTTTCTTGGTTTTTTAATTTCACGCTTAACGAATAATAAGGTCTTGCGATGAGACTTGTTATTTTTTAGGTTGCAACACTCTTCTCATCAAAGGCTTCACAACTTTGAAAATTAAAATGCTTTGAAAATTTTCAAAATGAGTTTGACCATTACTCACTTAAACCCAATCCCTTTAGTATTACGAAGATCTCAACAACCCATTTTTTTTCTATCACATCCACTTTCAGTCTTTAGTCTTATGAAAGTGAAGACTCATTCTCGGATATCACCATTGGGAGACTTAGAAGATTTTAAAAATTCTAGATATCACCACCAAAAGATTTGGATATCACTACCAAAGACTTGACATAATAAAATTCCGGATATCACCAATGAAAGCTTTGGATATCGCCACCGAAGACTTATATAACCAAATTCCGGATATCACCACTGGGAGCTTTGGATATCGCCCCTGAAAGACTTGACAAAACCAAATTCCAAATATCACCACCAAAAGCTTTGGCAAAAACAAAATTCCAGATATCACCATCGAAAGCTTCAGATATCGTTACCGAAGACTAAACATAACCAAATTCCGGATATCGCCACCAGAAACTTTGGATATCACCACCAAAGACTTGGCAAAAACAAAATTTCGGATATCACCACTGGCAGCTTCGAATATCGCTACTGAAGACTTTAACATAACCAAATTTTTGGATATCACCATCAAATGCTTCGAATATCACTACCAAAGACTTGAAATAATAAAATTTCGGATATCACCATCGGATGCTTCGAATATCACCACTGAAGACTTAACATAATCAAATTCTGGATATCACCACCAAACGTCTTGGATATCATCGCCAAAGACTTGACATAATAAAATTATGGATATCACCACCGAGTGCTTCGGATATCGCCACCGAAAACTTAACATAATCAAATTCAAATATCACCACCAAAGATTTGGCAAAAACAAAATTCCGGATATCACCACCGGAAGTCTCAAATATCGCTACCGAAGACTTAACATAACCAAATTTCTGGATATCACCACCAAAGACTTGGCAAAAACAAAATTTCGGATATCACCACCAGAAGCTTTGGATATTGCCACTGAAGACTTAACATAACCAAATTCCGGATATCACCACTGAAAACTTCAGATATCGCCACCGAAGACATTCCTATTATATGGTTCGGAACTCGCCACCGAAGACTTGACAAAACAAAACTCCCTATCAGATATTTCGAATATCGCCACCGAAAACTTACCAAAACTTACATTTTCAACAGATGCTTCGACTATTGCAGCCGAAGACTTGAGACAACAAAATTTTGACAATAACTTTGATGATTGATTTTTGAGAAAGTTTTTTTTGAATGATTTTGTTTGAAAATAATCTGAAAAGTTCTAATATTTTCATCAAATTTTCTCTTGCATCAGCTACCATACTATCTTAGAGTTCAAGTAATTACTCTGCAGTGATAGAATCTTGCTGAGAGAAAAAATCAGGCACGGAAACAATGTTTATTCATGGCTTATTGAGGGGAAAAAAAAAACAATAATATGACCAGACATGTGGAAGGTCTGTGATTCATTCATTAAGCATAAATCAATTCATTGAGGGGGACCATATTTCAAGATTTTTCTCCTCATTACCTCGGTGCTTCGGCTGCAGTCAGCTTATAGCTGTTTTTGATATGCAAAACAATTTTATGCTATGGAATTATAGTACATGGTGTATGATCAAATATCAATCCACATCTATTCTTTATTTAAGAGACCAAAATTGATGAAACATATGGACCATGTGGTCATTATTATTATAATCATTGTATTCTCAGCTATGTTACTCGGACTAAAAAATAAGTGTCAGTTATGAGTATGTATTCGACATGTATATACTCAATTTTTTTTTAAAAAAATTCATATATTTGGAGAATCATACTCTCATACTTATGTCCGAATATGTATTGGACACAAATATTTTAGAAAAAATGAAAAGTTCAAGTAACATAGATTCTCAAAATGTTTTGACAAAAAAAATGAAAAAGTAAAAATTGGGTTTTGAAAGTCTCATTATTTGAAAATGGAAATCCTACCAGATCTCACTTAACCCTGATACTCAAATTCGGATAATGATCTAACTCTAAAGGTGTATAAGCACTTGAACTACCATGTGAAATGAACATGATTGTATTTTGTCACCTACATGTTTGATACACATTTTTGATAACTTGACTAGAGTTTAAGTTCTAAAATTGTTAGGTCGGTTGACTTAATAGTTCATTAATCACCATGAGAAACAAAGCAAGGACAATATTGAGTTTGGGCAAGAAATTATTTATGCTCTAATTGCTTTTGCACATGCACATGCACATGCACATGCGCCTGCCATAGATTTTGACTGCCTTGTTCATTCTAAATAGTATACATTTTGAAGTGTGGAAAACTCTCTTCTTCTTCTTCTTCTTCTTCTTCTTCTTCTTTTAATATATAGTAATTAAGAATTTCAGCTTGTTTTTTCTGCTGGCTAGTCAAAATATTCAATGCAGATATTATGCTGATGGAGTTTTGTTTTTCTTTTTGGGGTAATTAATAATTAAATAATGTTTGTTTAGTTGATTTATATTAATTGCTGCATGTCCTTTTTGTGCTGTAGAACTATAGCTTTAGCAGTTACATGTCATTTGATCTGGAAAGCTTTGACACTAATTTGGAGTATGATTATTGAGAAAATCAAGTAGCTTTCAAACAAAATTATGACAATGGAAAAATAAAAATAAACATCATCATCCTTTTTGGTATGAAAACCATTATTAGTGTTTATTAGCAAACCTTGATGACAAAGATTAGTGTTTTCGATGTATCTAGGCTTATTTGTTGTCGGTAGTCAAGATATCTTAATATGATAGATCACTTTCATCCACTTAACCTTCTTCCGAAAAGCTTAAAAGCAAAGATTCTAATAGCAACCGTAATGTGACGTTACGAGGATTCTAATAGCAACCGTAATGTGACGTTACGGTCACTATTTTGCGATTTTACGGTTACTATTTTGCTATTTGAGTTCTCTTCATCATCGATATTCATCACAATTGACCGTGATAGCATTCGTTAGGTCCACAATCGCGATAAATATGACGCGATCAAAAACACGTATGCGACCGCAATTTAAATCTCTGCTTAAAAGGAGCCTAGCTAGAGTACCAATCTCACCCACCTTGGCCAAGCAAGATGATAATGGTAATGGTGGTTTGGGACATTTTTATGCTAAACTTTGTAATTAATTTCCTCTCTCTTCTAGTTTGAGAGCAATGTTCCATTGCTTCTTAATCTTTCTGTTCTTTTTACAAGAAATAGCAGCTGTGCAGAAAAACTATTGATCTTTTAAGTGTGCTTTGATTTCATTTATCCTGAGTTTTGTAAATTGTACCAACCAAGCTAACAGGAAAAAATATAAAGAAAAAGATACCAAGAAATTTTCTTTCTTGTTATTAGCAGAATGTGACCTGAAACTACCAGCAATAAAGCCTGTCATAAATACGTCTCTTTATTTATTGGTCTTTCTCTACATATAAAAAAGTCTAACAAAAGGAAATGAACTTTGAGGGTAAAATGACGATCAATATCTTCCATTGGACTATTTCCTAGACCCTCCATTGATGCTGAGAACTTAATACAAAGATAAAAATGAACAAAATTTCAACTGAAATGTCATTGAATTGCACTCAAACATGATAAAACAGGACTAAAACTGAAAAGCTATCAACATTTCAATTTTGAAGAAGTGAGTGAGGTCGTCAAAGCTGTTGTATTTGTTGCCTTCAGAGATTCCATGAAGCGAGTGAGGTAGCAAAACCATCATGAATCTGATGGGGAAGAATTCACCAAATTAAGAATGCTGTTCCAGTAGTTGTTGTTTTCTTCTTCATAGTAATCACTGCCATCGCCATTGCCTCCATTGTTTTCATCAGATTCTTTGCCACTATCTGATAAACTCGGATCAGTAGAATCATTGAGAAGAAGATTAATGAAGCTTTCCTCCATTACATTTCCAATATTAACATCACTGCTATTTGGCCTTAAAGACTCTGGAGTCCATCCTCCTTCCATGGAAATTGTCATATCATGGAGGCTAGAAGTGAATGATAGAGAATTCTCCATACCATCTTTGTAATCAGGCAAATTAGTTGAACTTCCAAGGCCTTTCCATTCTTGTTCACCTTCTTCTTTTATGATTCCGATCTCGTATGAACTTGAAGTAGTGCCAACAAACTCAAACATAGGCATTGAAGTCATGATGATCGGCGGAGCCTTTTCTGAGAAAGTAAGTATTGATGTAGGAGACTCAAGGTGATCAGCAGCAGCACCAAATCCACTGGATTTAGTCCAGCCAGTAGTACTATTCCAAGCTGTATTATTCACAAGCTGAGCAGCTGAAGCTGAACCTGAAGGAGCAAAACCTGGAGGACTCAGCTGATGTTGAAGTGAATGTGAACGTAGCTTTGATTCTCTAACCAATCTAGCTTCAGCTTCAAGCCTAGCACTCTCCCACTGAGCCATATGGCTAAGGTTTGCTACATTCTTGGATTGACCATCAGTAGTGAAGAGTAAAGCATCACTTTTTGGCTTGTGAGTGATTGGATCGATCCCCATTTTAGTTAACCTTTTCTTAAGATGAGTATTCCAGTAGTTTTTTATCTCATTATCTGTTCTCTTTGGCAAGTGAGTGGCTATAGCAGACCACCTGAAGACAAAAAACACAAACAAAGACATAATATTAGAGATAGAACCCCTTATATAAAACCTAGAAAACATCAACTGCCACAAAGCATTTTTTCAATGTTTCAGTCATCTAAATACAAAAAAAAAAAAAAAAAAAAAAAAAAAAAAAAAAAAAAAACATAGATCATATAGACAAGAAAATGGGGAAAAAAAATTTGATTTGCTATTCCATTTTAATGAAGAATTGAAGACCCATTATGCATTTAAAGATACCATTCTTTTAAAATCAGATGTCAGAATTAAGAAGTAACTTATTGCAAATGACTGAGACCACAATTTTAATTAATATATCTGTAGGGTCAAAATTACCAAAAAAAAAAAAAAAAGGTTTTATAGGTAGTAGGATAGAGTGGCAGTTGAGACTTGTGAGTAATTGTGTGCGGCCATCATATATATAAAAAATATATTTTACTCATGAGTGCAAGAAATTTTGAGGTTGAATTTCAAAATCAAATTTGGAAAAAAGTAGGTTGAGAAATTGAGAAGATCCAAGATTAGAAAACTTGCTAGTGTTTTCAAAGTGATACAAAACAAAACTCTGAAATATATTCAAGGGTACTCATGAGGAAAAAGACATCAAAAATTGGATAACAAAAAAAAAAAAAAAAAAAAAGAATTTCAGGTTATGTTAATGAACTTATTTACCTGTTCCCTAAAAGGGCATGGAGTTGAATGATAGTTTGTTCTTCTTGCAAACTAAACTTTCCTCTCTTAATATCAGGTCTTAGATAATTACTCCATCTAAGCCTGCAGCTCTTCCCACATCTTTGAAGACCTAAAGAAAACAAAAAAAGAACAAACTTGAGCAGAACTGAAGAATGGATGAGGAATGAAAATGAATTAGCTTGTACTATAAGTAACCAAGAAAATCAAGGTTAGGGTCTGTAACCAGCTTTCGCCGGCAAGGCACGCCAGCTTCCATGACCATGTTCTTCAATGTAAGCTAAGAGTTTCTGATCTTCTTCGGCTGTCCATGGTCCTTTCTTCAACCCCACTTTGTCACAGCAAGGTGATCTCCCCATTGGATATAATATATATATATATATATATATATATATATATATATAGTGAAATTAAATCAGCAAAGAAAGAAGAAATTAAAGTTGGTTCTGATCTCTTTATATAACACTCTTACACCAACATAATATTGATGAGAAAACTAATGAAGAGAGAAGGGAGTGAGAGTGAGAGAGGAAGAAACTTGTGTACGTAAATGAAGAGATGGGCAGAGAAGAAAGGTAAGCCAAATAAATGGGATAGTCAGAGAGTATATGCTAAAGTCATATTATGCAGAAGAAATTACAACCCTGCTTTAGTTAGCATTACTTCACTATGTAGCTTTGCTTTACTTAATTCATAGGGCATCTCAAAAAATGTCCCATGTATGTATGGCCAAAAGGGAGATTTTGAAGGATTTTTTGGTCCTCACAATTAACAAAGCAAAAGGGTAGTAAATGGTATGGGGTCAGATCCAAAATTTCAAGTCTCTCTCAAAATTTTCACTACATTACATTACGCATGGTGATGGTGACTTCTCCCCTTCAATTTTTGATCTTTTTTGAAGATGTATTAATTAGCTTATAAAGTTGAATTTTAATTACAACAAGAATAAAGAGTATTTTTATATTTTTAAGTGCTTTTAAATTTTTTTAATAAGAACACTTTGGGTTTGTTAAATAAGGAGATTAGATTCACCTACTTTTTCATGAAATAAGATTTTGGCCGAATGAGAAATCCTTGTTGTATGCATGATGTTTTTAAATACACTGTTTAAAAAATTGGACCGGTTGAATCGAAAATTGGTGGCTTGTCCGGTCCAGTGCATATCATAGAACCGGATTTATTCGTACCGGTAAAAAGTCGGTAAAAACCCGAAAAACAGGTTTTACACTTATTTTTTAAAATTAAAAAGAAAAGAAATTATTATATGTGATAAAATTTGAACCTCTAACCCCTTGAATCTATATTAAATGTCATACTATTTAGCCAAATACATATTTTATTAAATATTTACTATATTTAATACTTTTTTAATATTAAAATTACTTATTTAATATTTAAATTCTTTTTTAATATAACTGATCTATTCAACCGATCCAACTAGTTGGACCGATAACTAGAGGTCTCATCGATTCGACTTTCGATTCGATTTTTTTAACATTGATTAAATACATAAACTTATTAAATCTGGTAATATGTCCTCAAGTTTTTTTATATCAATTGTGTAAATACGAACACGACATAAATTATTAAACGTACCAAAATTTTAAATACAAATATAATATATATATTAAACGTATTGCATTAATCATGTGTAGTTTGCTATATAGTATATTATAAACAGAATATATATATATATATATATGTAAAAACATAATGTAAAACAAATTACACTAATTTGAATATAAACGAATTTCAATATATATATATATATATATGTACAAAAATAACATATATTGATACTGACTTAATCTGAACAGAAAAGAAACAGAATCGAGTCAAGGTAGAACCTCTGACCTTAAGACGAATTTTGCTTGTCTAAATGGTGCTTACAGTTTTGATGCAAATCGTCTCCCAGGTTTCCTCGATAATCGTTGCAGACGAGAGTACACTCGAAGATGCAACACAGCGAACCAAAAGAGGGAGCAGTCTCTATCAGAAAAACAGTAGGCAAAGATGAGAAGGAAAAGATTTATAACTCAAAAAATTGGTGTTGAAAACAGACTCTGGAAGTCTGAATTTATAGGAACCAATCTGCCTGTACGGAAAGACGTACCAATTGGAAGGAACCTGTTTGATCAGAACAGGCACACCAATTGGGGGCGAACCAGTTCGGTCAGGCATGAAACCGAACCGACATGTCTTTACTCGAAAAGATAGATTCTAAAAACAATACACAGATTGGTTCAATCCTGGACCGAACAGGCATAAATTAATCGGACAGTAGCTGGTTGGTTGGTCGGGCTGGGCAAAAAAAAAATTAATTGCTGACCCAAGTCCGGTCTGGTCTGACCCGACCTGACCCAGCCCAGCACGGCATGGCTCGACTCGGGCGCCCGCGTGTGTGTGGTCCAACCCAGTTTTGTGTAGGTCCTCACCCACCACAAAACTTGGGTGCCCCTTGGGGCCCAACCCAACATGGAACACTAGCTTATATAAACAACAAGCTAAAGCCATTCTTTGTTCTATGTGGAATTGACTACCATACACAATTTCAACCAACTTTCTTCCTCTTCAAGTGGGTGTTTATGAGACCAATTTCGCATTCAATTTTGATATCAATTGTGTATGTTAATTATACACCGTGTATCTAGTTCCGGCAATCTACGTATTAATATACGTATTTCGTATTTATACACAATATTTAATCACTTGATATCCAACAATCCCCACATGAATGGAAATTGTTTGATTAAAACAACAATCTGACTCAGAATCTGAGAGAGAATAAATTTGAAGAGTTATTCTATCAGAATAGGTAGCTTTTGTCTTTGAACCTTCCATAGTGACAACTATCGGATTTACTCGGCTAACTAGTGAACATGATGTCTTGAACTATTTAGCCTTTCGTGTAAACCAAGACAATAGGTATCACGCAATTCCTCTTCGAACATCTTTGGTTCTTACGGTTGTGTCCATTTTGGCCCCGAACAAACCTGGTTTCTATGAGTACTCTAGAGAATTTAGCCTGATCAATTCTCATAGAAATGGCCACGTTTCATAATCATATAGGTGAATTCTTATCAAGAGTATCCTGTAATACCCCACTTGATTTTATCAAGCTATAAGAATCATTAAACCATAGCTTATCCTAACTCCTTTGTAGGCAGCACTAATTCATCATAGGAATGGATTAGAGTGTTTAACTCTTTTAGTGCTCACACTAAGTTAACATAACTCGGTTGTCCCTTTGAACCTAGATCTTGGGATTTCCAGTCAGCTAGGTTGGGTTGCCATTATGTAACTTTAATTTATAGGCTTAAGACCCATTCCCCTCGATGATTTATTTACTTGCTCTCTTGTTAAACCTTTCGTTAGCGGATCCGCAGTATTATCCTTTGATTTTACATAATCAATAAAGATAATCCCATTTGAGAGCAACTGTCTAACAGTATTACGTCTTCGACGAATGTGTCAAGATTTATCGTTATACAAACTACTCTGTGCCCTACCAATTGCATATTGGCTATCGCAATGTATACAAATTGCAGACACAGGTTTCGGCCAACATGGAATATCTTCTAAAAAATTTCAAAGCCACTCTGCTTCTTCTCTAGCTTTATCTAAAGCTATAAATTCAGATTCCATAGTGGATCTGGCAATACACGTTTGTTTAGAAGATTTCCAAGAAACTGCAGCTTCTCCAATAGTAAAGATAAATCCGCTAGTGGATTTCGAATCTTTAGTATCGGATATCCAGTTTGCATCACTGTACCCTTCAAGCACAGCTGGATATCCAGTATAGTGAAGTCCATAACTTGGGGTGTATCTCAAATATCTAAGTACCCTCACGATGGCCTTCCAGTTATCCTTTCCAGGATTACTTGTAAATCTACTCAGTTTGCTAACTCAGTAAGCTATGTCTAGTCTTGTGCAGTTCATGAGATACATAAGACTACCAATTATCCGCGAATATTCAATTTGAGATATTGCGTCACCAGTATTTTTCTTTAGATGTAAATTAACATCTACAGGTGTTTTGGCTATATTAGTATCATTCTTATTGAATTTCTCAAGAATATTATTTACATAATGATCTTGAGATATTACCATGCCATCTTGTGTTTTAAAAATTTTAATTCCTAAACCACATCTGCTACACCCATATCTTTCATATCAAACTTGCTGGTCAACCAAGCTTTGGTAGCTTTGATGATCTCATCATTATTGCCTAAGATCAACATATCATCTACGTATAACAAACAATGACATCCCTTATTCGTATTTTTTATGTATACGCATTTATCGCATTCATTAATACGAAAACTATTTGACAACATTGTATTGTCATATTTTTGATGTCATTGTTTAGGAGCTTGTTTTAAACCATATAATGATTTAACAAGCTTACACACCTTCCTTTTCTGTCCTGGAACTTTGAACCCTTCGGGTTGTTCAATATAGATTTCTTCGTCTAAATCTCCATTCAGGAAAGTTGTCTTAACATCCATTTGGTGTATTTCGAGATTGTTAAGTGCTACTATAGCTATTAACATTCGAATGGATGTTATTCTCGTAAATGGTGAGTACGTATCAAAATAATCAAGCCCTTTTTTTTGCTTGTATCCTTTTATTACAAGTCGGGCTTTATGTTTATCAATCGATCCATCTACCTTTATCTTCCTCTTAAATATCCATTTGTATCCTAAAAGCTTATGCCCTTGAGGAAGATCCACCAGTTCCCATGTATGATTTTGCATGATGGATTCTATTTCATTGTTAATGGCCTCTTTCCAGAATTGTGTTTCTGGAAATGACATAGCCTCCTTAAAAGTTTGAGGTTCATTTTCTAATAAATATGTTAGAAAATCCGGATCATAATTAGTTGGTACTTTAGCCCGTTTGCTCCTTCTGGGTTTCTCTTGTTCTTCTTCATCCATAATTGGATTACTACTCGAGGACTCATGAGTTCTCTTAGTAGTTTTATTTTCTTGTTTTTCCTTGTAAGAAAGTACATCTTCAAAAAATGAAGCATTCCTTGATTCAATTATCGTATTGATATGAATATCGGGAATGTCCGACTTGAACACAAGAAAATGATAAGCAGCACTATTGTTTGCATATCCAATGAATACGCAATCAATAGTTTTAGGTCCTATTTTGACCTTTTTAGGTGGAGAAACAGCTACCTTCGCAAGACACCCTGCACTTTCATGTATCTGTATGATGGTCTTCGACCCTTCCACAATTCATATGGTGTCTTGTCTAACTTCTTGTGGGGAATGTTATTTAAAATATAATTAGTTGATAAAATAGCCTCCCCTTACAAGTTCTAAGGTAACCTTGAACTTATCAACAAAGCTTTCATCATTTCTTTCAACGTTCGGCTCTTGTGTTCTGCAATACCATTTTGTTGAGGTGAATAAAAAGCAGTGGTTTGATGGATGATACCATTTTCTGAACAGAATTCATTAAATAATGAATCATATTCACCACCTCTATCACTCTTTATTATCTTAATTTTCTTTCTTAGTTGATTTTCGACCTCATTCTTAAATAGCTTAAAAGCTTCCAAGGCCTCGTCTTTGCTTCTTTAGCAAATAGACATAACAATATCTTGTGCAATCATCAATAAAAAGTAATAAAATACTTTTTACCATCTCTAGTTTGCACAAACTTGAAGTTACATATATCAGTGTGAATTAAATCTAGAGGTTCACTACTTCTTTCTATCGAATAGAAATGAGTCTTAGCTAATTTGGATTCCACACAAATTTCACATTTGTGATTTTTGTCAATGACAGTTTTTGGAAGCAAATTCAAATTGCTGATTCTTTGCAAGGTATTGTAATTTACAAGACCTAATCTACCATGTCATAATTTAGAGGACTCAACCAAATAAACATAAGAAATATTTTTATTAATAATCTTGTTCTTTGGTACAATAGTCATTACATTGAGCTTGAAAAACCCATCATATAGATATCATCTACCCACAAACATCCCACTTTTAGTGAGTACAAATTTATCAAACTCGAATACAAGCCTAAACCCGTTCTTGCTCAACAGAGAGCCGAAAACCAAATTCTTACGAATTTCAGGAGCATGAACCATATTATTCAAAGTTAGTTCCTTCCCAAAAGTCATCTTGAGTACCACCTTCCAATGGCCTCGTACCTTGCAAATCGTAGAGTTTCCCATAAATAGTTGCTCATCATCAACAACTTCTTTGTACTCGTTGAAACTCTTCATTTCAGAACAAACATGACAAGTGGCCCCGGTATCAACCCACCACGTCTTAGGGTTTTCCACCAAGTTCACTTATGATACTACAACAGCCAGCTCAATCTCATTATCATCAACTAGGTTGGCTTGAGCTTTCTTCGTCTTGTTCTGTCGGCAGTCCTTTGCACGATGTCCTGGCTTGTTGCAGACGAAACAAGTTCCTGTGAACTTCTTGAAATTTGTTCCCTTATTTGCTTGGGAAGAACTAGAACCAACATATTTTCTTTTGTTAGTTTTTTTTTTAATGTTCAACAACATTCGCCTTGGCTTCCATAGTCTGAACCTTAACCCTCTTTTCTGAACCATGGTTACCCGCCTCGATTCTTAACCAAACAATCAAGTCCTCTAAAGTCATCTCCTTTCTCTTGTGCTTTAGATAGTTCTTAAAATTCTTCCACGAAGGAGGCAATTTCTCTATCAAATGCGCCATTTCAAATGATTCACTAAGAATCATTCCTTCGGCAGTAATCTCATGGAGGATCAACTGATACTCTTAGACTTGACTTATCATGGTTTTTGAGTCTTCTATTTTGAAATCCAGAAATTGGCCAACCACAAAGTTCTTTGTGCCGGCATCGTCGGTTCTGTACTTTCTTTCCAAGGACTCCCACAACTCTTTTGCTGTTTTGATCGAACTATACACGTTGTATAACGTGTTGTCCAAACCGTTGAGGATGTAGTTCTTGCATATGAAGTCAGAGTGCTTCCATGCTTCCACCGAGGCTACAACCATAGTATCGGTCTCTCCCTCGTTCAGAGTCGAGGCCTCCTCCCGTAAGAACCTGGCTAGGTTGAGGGTGGTCAAATAGAATAGCATCTTTTGCTGCCATCGTTTGAAGTCCAGACCACTGAACTTCTCGGGTCTCTCACCATGTGTGACATGTAGAGGTTGTGGCGCTACAGGCGCACTAGAATTACTGATAGATCGTTCGGCCATCTATTATTTCAAAAATAACAGGATCAACTTTCATACAATTTATAGAATAGTGTATAAAACCAATACACAAACAGTATGTATCTAAGCAAATGTATGCTGTCAAAAGTATATATATTATAAGCTATATAACATGTATAACCACGTAAATATATATATATATATATGTTACCTAAACAGTATGAATATAAATATTAATATATAAAGCAATATATACATTACTAAAGATACAATATATAAACCGTCATAACTAAGTAGCAAATATAAGAACAAAAGCAAACTAATATATATATATATATATTCAAATAATAGTAATACATAAACAGACTGTATATATAAATTAGTATATATATATATATATATATATATATTAAACGAACAACCATATTGCAATATATATGTTACAAGAATTAAACAGTACATAAATCTAATATATATATGTTCTTAAAAACAGTATGTAAAACAAATTATACTAATTTGAATATAAACGAATTTCAATATATATATGTACATACAAAAATAACATATATTGATACTGACTTAATCCAAACAGAAAAGAAATAGAATTGAGTCAAGGTAGAACCTCTGACCTTAAGATGAATTTTTCCTGTCTAAATGGTGCTTACAGTTTTAATGCAAATCCTCTCCTAGGTTTCCTCGATAATCATTGCAGATGAGAGCACACTCGAATATGCAACACAACGAACCAAAAGATAGAGCAGTCTCTCTTAGAAAGACAGTAGGCAAAGACGAGAAGGAAGAGATTTATAACTCAGTAAATTGGTGTTGAAAAGAGAATTTGGAAGTTTGAATTTATAGGAGCCAATCTGCTTATTCGAAAAGACGTACCAATTGGAAGGAACATGTTCGATCAGAAAAGGCACACCAATTGGGGACGAACCGGTTCGGTCAGATTTTGAAAACAGTACATGGACTGGTTCGGTCCTGGACCGAACAGGCATGAATCAATCGGACAGTAGCTGGTTGGTTGGTTGGGCTGGGCAGCAAAAGATTAATTGTTGACCCAAGCCCAAGCTCAAGCCTAGCTCGGCTCTGTACGCGTGCGCGCTTGTATGTGTGGTCCAACCCAGTTTTGTGTAGGTCCTCACCCACTACAAAACTTGGGTGTCCCTTGGAGCCCAACCCAACAAGGAACACTAGCTTATATAAACAACAAGCTAAAGCCATTCTTTGTTCTATGTGGGATTGACTACCATACACAACTTCAACCAACTTTCTTCCTCTTCAAGTGGGTGTTTATGAGACCAATTTCTTGTTCAATTTTGATATCAATTGTGTATGTTAATTATACACCGTGTATCTAGTTACGGTAACCTACGTATTAGTATACATATTTCATATTTATACACAACATTTAATCATTTGATATCCAACATCATGTTAATCAAAATACACCGAAAAAC
The DNA here is from genome assembly GCA_030761205.1 of Fremontodendron californicum. NCBI lineage: Eukaryota > Viridiplantae > Streptophyta > Magnoliopsida > Malvales > Malvaceae > Fremontodendron > Fremontodendron californicum. The sequence continues at coordinate 16,652,434 of JAULJL010000037.1, forward strand.
TCATTTTCTCCTCCTTTTCCCACCTATCTAAATAGATTTTCAAAAAAGTGCCTAAAAATCCCTATATCTACAACCTAATCCCGCGACTTTCCTCCTCCATCTCATCGCAGTCTATCATCGGATCGCCATCAAATTTTATCCGAGTCTTCTTTCACCCGTGACCCTCATTTTAACTGTTGTGAGCTTTAAAAAGAAGTCCCAAAATACCTTAATCGAAAAATCCAAAACTAAACCCTTATTTTTTTGTGGGTTTTTTAATTTTTTGTTGTTGTTGTTGATTTTGCGTTTATTGTATTTGGTTCCTTTGTATTTGATGAATGAGTCGTTCGGTGGTGTGGTGGATTTATGGTATGTGGTGAGGGTTATAGGGGTTCGATTTATTGGAAATTTTTTTGGTTTTTTTTCTTCTTCTTTTCTTTTTTTCTTTGGATCCCCCCATTCTCTATGTGTGTGGCTCTTTTTATAGAGCATTAGATTGTCAATTTCCAAAAATCTCGAATTTTCTAGGATCTAGGACATTGCTTCAAGAAATAGGAAGAGTTTGTGCAGGTGTAGCTGGGTCTAGTCTCAGATTTTTTATAATTGTTAAAATTATTTCATTATTATTAAATGAAAGATTTTTTTTTATTTCGGGCTAAAAGCCCACATTACGACCCAATTCATTATCAAAACCCAAGATAAGCCTCATTAAAATAACTAAGCCCGATTAAAATATCAAGCTAAATATTCAGGTCCAATTAAATATTTAAACCTAATTTAATAATCAAACCCAATCAACAATTCAAACCTAGTTGGACTTAATTGACAAAATCAGACAAGCGAACTCAAATCAAAGGTTCATCTCACATTATTCTGCGGATTAGGCCCGGACAAAATTAAATGTATATGGTAAACATAAGGACTAAATTAAAAGAAAATAAAATTTAAAGAGATAAGTAAGTGTAGCGTGTATGATTTGTGCATGTAATAGATTTTCACGTATAGCATTGTCCCAAGAAGATACCCTAAAATTCCAAAGATGACAGCGCAAGAGCTAAGAGATAGCTCCACCCATGGGCACATCCCTTGCCGAATAGCTTTGCTAAAATCATATTTAAAAACTCATGTTGCAATGATTCACAATGTGCACCACAAACACTGTGATAAAAACTGATAAACACAACGAAAGAGTTTGATAGTATAAAGAAAAGATTGTAAATTTCTTGTTATTATTCACAAAAGTGGCTCCCAAATATATACAAGAACTGTTCAAAGAGAAAATAATTAGTTAAAGTAACAAAACTCTATCTAAGGTTAGTAATCAGCTTTTCAGATTACCTGCCAGATTACATGGGATATATAACAATATAAGGTAACTAAATATTCTTAGAATCAACTTAGGTCAAAGTAATAATTGCTCATGACAACACTCCCCCTCAAGTTGGTAAATAAATGTCTTTGATGCCCAACTTGTCTAGTGAGCTTTGGAAGCTTTTACTGGACACGACCATTGTAAGCATATCTGCTAGTTGATCTTCTGACCTGACAAAAAGAAACTTAATGACATTTTCTTCAAGATTTGTTTGATAAAATGCCGATCCACCTCAATGTTCTTGGTACGATCATGTTGAATTGGATTATGAGAAATCTTTATTGTTGCTTTGTTATCACAGAACAAATTCATTTCAGGCTAGGTGAAAAACCAATTTCAGTTAACAGTCTTTTAAGCCATAGAAGTTCATAGAGTCCTTTAGCTATTCCTCGAAATTCTGCTTCAACACTAGGCAATGCCACTACATTCTGTTTCTTACTCCTCCATGTGACTAAATTACTACTAACAAAGGTGAAGAATCCAGCTGTAGACTTCTTATCAGACACGGCCCTTGCCCAATCAGCATCATGTAACCATCAATGTTGAGATGATTGTTCTTAGAGAACATAAGTCCTCTTCCTGTGATCGATTTCAAGTAACGTAATATCCGAATTACTGCCATCATATAATCTTCATTAGGATTATGCATGAACTAGCTTATTATGCTAACAAGATAAGCAATGTCCGGACGAGTATGTGATAAATAGATCAATTTACCTACTAATTTTTTATATCTCTCTTTGTTAGTAGGCACCTCATCCGGATATTCCCCAAGTTTATGATTCTGAATAATTGGTATCTAAGCTAGTTTGCAATCAATCATTCCCACTTTAGATAATAAATCTAACACATATTTTCTTTGTGATAGAAATATACCTTAACTTGACCTGGCTACCTCAATTCCTATAAAATATTTAAATCCTCCAAGATTATTTATCTCGAATTCAGTGCTTAACTACTTCTGAAGTTTGTAGATTTCCTCTCTTTCATCTCATGTAATAAACATTCATCTACATAGATTATCAAAGCAATTACCTTTCTCTTTATTGTTTTAAGAACAAAGTATGATCTGAGTTGCTTTGTTGAAAACCATACTTCTTTATCACCGAGCTAAATCTTTTGAACCATGCTCGAGGTGATTGTTCCAGTCTGTACAATGCCCGTTGCAGCTTACAGACGACTTCAGTCCCTAATGATGTAGTGTACCTAGTGGAATATCCATACATTTCTTCTTCAAGACCACCATGTAAGAAAGAATTCTTCACATAAAATTGGAGTAGTGGCCAATCTAAATTTGCTGCTAGTGATAGCAAGACTTTAATAGTGTTCAATCTTGCTACTGGTGAAAATGTCTACTGATATCTATGCCATATGTCTGTGTATACCCCTTGGCCACCAACCTTGCCTTGTTCTTTCAATAGACCCATCTGTTTTATGCTTAATTCAAAACTCTCATTTGCACCCTACTTTTTTCTTTCCTTCAGGAAAAAGAACAATACGCCAAGTTTTGTTTTTTTGTAACACCTCCATTTCATCTTGAATAGTTTGGGACCATGTCGAATTTGTTAAGGCTTCATGTATCTCACAAGGAATATGACAAGAAGAGACTATGAGTGCGAATGCTTTGGGCGGTTCGGGTAATCTTTGAGTGGGCACATGGTTAGCTATCGGGTACTTTGATATTTTTCCTTCAACATCTGGAGAATATCGAGTCGGGGGCTTACCCCTATTGTGCCTGAAAGGTAAGTGATAACCATTATGAGTATCCAAAGCATTACTAGAAGACGACATGGTTAAACTCACCTAAAAAATGAAGATATGAAAGGAAAGGTCTGGCGTCGCTGCGCTGGAAGGTTGGCGCTGCGATGCTAACTCTATTGGTTGATGTCGCAGCTGATGGAGGTGATATGGTGCCGCGACATTGAGGTTGCCGGTTCTTCTGAATTTTTGGCGCTATAGTACCAGTTTTCCATTGCTGCAGCGGTGGACTTGCTGGAATTGTCAGAAATTACATCCCCGGTTTGAATCTTTTTCTCGGGATATTTTGGGATATTCTCAGTAGAGAGGTCATTAGGTACATGAGAGAGAGGAGTACTTCCCACAAAAGTTTATGTTTCACATTCCTCACTAATGTCAAAATCAGCTATCATCTCAAAACTTGGACATTCCTACCACTTCTGTTCTTCATCTCATGTCTCCCTCTGAAGAATAGAAGTAAATTCTGGTGAAGAAAACTATTTTTTGGATTCCAAGAAAGTGACATCCATGGTGATATAGTTTCGTTTTGTGGAAGAATTGTAGCATTGATATCCCTTTTTGCATGTACCATAGCCTACAAAGATGCAACGAATTGTATAAGGGTCAGGTTTAGTCCTTGATCTTTATGAAGATGAATGGAAGCAACACATCCAAAGACTCGTGGCGCTGCGACGCTGACTCTACTGGTTGATGTTGCAGCTGATGGAGGTGATGGGTTCGCGGCACTGGGAGATTGGCGCTGCGACGCTAACTCTACTGTTTGATGCTGCAGCTGATTGAGGTAATCTGGTGTCGCAGCGTTGGGGCTGTTGGTTCTTCTGAGTTTTTGGCACTACAGCACCAGTTTTCTATGGCTGCAGCGGTGGACATGCTGGAATTGTTAGAAATTAAATCCCTAGCTTAAATCTTTTCTCATGACATTTAGGGATATTCTCAAGAAAAGGGTCGTTAGGTACATGAGAGAGAGGAGTACTTCCCACAAAAGTTTATGTTCCACCTTCCTCACTAATGTCAGAATCAGCTATCATCTCAAAACTTGGACAATCCCACCACTTCTGTTCTTCATCCCACGTCTCCTCTTGAAAAATAGAAGTAGATTCTAGTGAACAAAAGTATTTTTCGACTTCCAAGAAAATGAAATCCATGGTGATATAGTTTCGTTTTATGGAAGGATTGTAGCATCGATATCCCTTTTTAAATATGCCATACCCTACAAAGATGCAACGAATTGCACTAGGGTCAAATTTAGTCATTTGATCTTTATGAAGATGAACGAAAGCAACACATCCAAATACTTGTGGCAGGATAAGCATCACGGATGGAAAGGGAACATGATTAGATAGAGCCTATAATGGAGTCTTGAAGTTTAGCACTTTTGAAGGCATTTTGTTCATAAGATGTACTACTATAACAACAGCATCGTCCTAGTATCTACTAAGCACATTTGCTCCAATTAACAAGGTTCTTGCAATTTCTAAAATATGTTTGTTCTTCCATTCAGGTACACCATTCTGTTGTGGAGTTCGAGTACAAGAGGTTTCATGAAGAAGAAATTTCAATTTAAAGTACGTCTTAAACTCTTGAATGACATACTCTCCTCTATTATCCGAAGGGAGTATCTGAACTTTAGCTGAAAATTTATTCGCAATCATAGCATGGAATGCTTGATACACACCAAACACCTCATCTTTGTGCTTTAGCAAATACAACCAAGTCATTCCGATATAATCATCTACAAGAGTCACAAACCAACGAATACCGACGGCAGTTATAATAGGGGAGGGTCCCCAAACATCAAAATAAATCAGGGCAAACGGAATGTCTCTTTTATTAAAGCTTATTGGAAAAAGGCACATGATGACTTTTAGCTAAAATGCAAGTTTCATATTTGAAGTCAGAGTCGTGCACATCTGAAAATAAATGCTTCATATAACAAAATGATGGATGCCCCAAAAGATAATGCCATAACCAAATTTGTTTCTCCTTGGCACCAATCGAGTGTTGTTGCATATTATTGGCTTGACTAGAACTGAAGTCATCCATGTAATATAACCCCTCTCTCTTAGTACCACACCCAATGATCTCCTTCGTGAAAATATCCTTAAATTGAAAAAAAGTAGGGTATATTAAGACTAAATAGTTTAGTTCTTTAGTTGCTTGACTTACGGATAATAGCTTATTTGCAAGAGATGGTACTAATAAAGTATTCGACAAAGAAAGAGAAGGTGATAAAGCTACTATTCCAATCCCTGTGACCGGATATATAACTCCATTGGCACTGGCAATACTTGTTCGCCTTGGTTGTGTGGTCTCGACCAAGTCATTTGAGGAAAAAGTCATGTGATATGTAGCCCCTGAATATACTATCCAGTCCTTGTAATCACCTCTAGTAGAAGTTAAAAGTGCATAACTACTATTACCTTGATCACTAAGAGTGCTTGTTGCTTCATTTTTTGGTTCAAACTGTGGAACAAGAGAAAGTTGAGGTTCTGTATTCACCAATGGTGCCCGTCCTTGTCCACCAGAAACTTCACTTTGCTTTCGTGCCTTAAGTTCATTCCACCATTTTGGATACCCATGTAACTTAAAGCATGTTTCACAGGTATGTTTCAAGTTCCCACAATGGGTACAACTACTTCCTCCACCTTCAGTTGATCCTTTGAACTTTATGGGCCCGCTTATTCTTCCATCGTTGAGGATCCAGATTTGACCATCTATAACATAGATAATTGTCATGTCGTTATTCCTTTAGATGCCATAACAGCGCCTGTTGTAGCCTCAGCGCCTGCAAGCATTACTGTTTGTCTGGTATCTTCCCTTCGAACATAGGCATAAGCTTATTCTACTATAGGGAACGGCTGTAGTCGAAATACATCACTTCAAATTTTGTCCAATCTGTCATCTAATCCATCCAGAAAGGTATAGAGTCTGTCTTCTTGTAGGAGGGCATTCCATTCTTGTATATCACGAGCACATACCATCGGGTTCGGGCGACGAAAATCAATTTCCCTCTACAAACCTTGAAGGCTGTTATAGTATGATTCAATGGATCCCCGAGCTTGTCTCATTCGAGTCACGCGTCTTTTTAACTCATACACCTGAGATGTATCAGTTCCATCAAAATAAGTTGTGGCAATTGAATCCCAAACCTGTTTAGTAGTTGGAAAACAAATAAAGTTGTCGATCAATGTTGGATCCATGGAATTGATTAACCAACCATTTACAATTACGTTTTTTGTTCTCTATTTTCTAAAGGTTGGACCGGTTTGTGTCAGTTGAGAGAGATCGCCATTAATATATCCTACTTTGTCTCTTCCTGAGATATACATCTCAACAACTTGGGACCATAAAGCATAGTTGGTACCGTCTAATTTGATACGAATCGGTGCAACAGCAGTATCTAGGCAGTATCGTAGTTGTAAAACCTCGTATAAAGTCTAAGAATGTAGGAAAATATTAGCCAAAATTATTGAAGAAATAATTATGGCTTTTGTTTTTTTTTTGGAATAGTTGATGAATTTATTGCCTTAAATAATATATATATATATATATATATATATATATATATATATATATATAGCTTTGAATAATGGAACATAATTTTATCCATAGTGTGGCCTAATAATCCCATTAGAAAGAAAATATTAGACAAATTGAAGAAATTTTTTTTAGGTAGGTGAAGATTAATTGTCCTAATATAAGTTAACTAGAGTTGGCAAAACAGGTCCGAACCCGATAACCAGTCCGAGCTGATCCGAGACCAAATCTGATCTGATCCTGATTGATTTAAAAAATCAAAGGCCCGAATCCAAGAAAATTCAAACCTGAAAAAGTCCGAAACCGTCAGGATTCGAACCCATAAATACCTGAATCCGCTACAAACCGAATTCGAGATCGATCTGATCCAAAACCCGTAAAAAATCGATTTTATAATCGAAAAAACCCGAACTATAATTATATGATTTTATTTAATATAAAAATAAATGATAAATTTTTTTCTTAAATAAATAAATTTATTTTATGAAAATGTATTTATAATTATTATACAATTATATTAATAATGTATCATCAATAATAGTAATTAATTGTGAATTTTTATATTAGATTATGAAATAAAATTAATTTGAAACACATTAAATATAATATCAAATTTTTTTTTAGTATTATCCTTATTATATTTACAACAATTAACCATGAAAAATAACAAATAATTTTATTAATTTAATGTTTATTTTTTTTATAAAATAACCATTTATAATATATTATTATCCTTATTCCACGTTTAAAATTTAATTTTAATACAATAATAATTAAATATACAAAAATGATATTATAACATATGATCGTACTTGATGTTTTGTATAACACTAATAACATTATTAACAGGTTTAACTTTAAACCATATTTCTCTTAGTGTTTCAAACATATAAAAATTTCAATTTCATTGAAAATAAGAATATTGTCTTATAAATTAAAATATAAAGATTAAAAAAATTAAATAACTAAATTAAACAATACAACATCCAAACAAAATATATTTAAATAAAAGATATTATTCAATTCCTAAAATCAAACAAATAAAGTTTTTTGATTCATAAATATAATGCCTTAAGTCACTTCAAGTTCAACATGAACCCGCAAATTACAATTAAAGCAATAACATTTTTTCTTAATAAATTTTTTTAGGAAATTTATTTTATCAACAATAAAAAAAAAAAAAAAAAAAACCATTAGAAAGTAGAATATCAACATATATTACAATTAGAAATTCTTAACCCCATTCTTTCATAAGATAATTAATTCAACTTCAACATCTCAACATTCCTTCCCAATACCAATATTTCATATTTTTCTTCATCAAATAAAAAATATATAAATAATCATGTAATCATTTAAATAATAAAAACATGAATAAAAATATAATCAATAATAGTACAATCTTACCATTAGAGTTTATGGATACCTCGTATCTATACAACCAATTAAGAATGGTAATCAACATTTTTGCATTATGATGTGTAAGACAATTTCTTCATTTGTTGATAACTCTACCACCCATACTCGTAAGACAATTTCTTCATTCGCTTATATAAATGTTGATTCAGAAGTAATTGTGGCAATTGGAATACTCAATATATCATTGGCCATTAATGAAGGACAGGTTATCGAAATTGATTTTTCTTCTAATAATCAAGAATATCAAGTTGCTTTTCATAATCTTCTCTAGCCTCATCCAAATATAAATCTAACTCTGTTATATGCGATATAGACCCAATGTTATAGCTTTTAAATCCCTATAATAATAAATGAAAAGTTCACATATCAAGTTATTATAACAAATGTACAATTAAATTAAAAATTGATTAAATTACTTATTATCTAAAAAATAACTAATAGTATAATAATTTAATAAAATAATTTAAATAATTAATTGATTATATCTAATGTTAATGTCAAAGGATCAAATATTAAAATTATATCAATACTATATGAATTAGCTTTTATATATCATAGTTTCTTAAAATTTCTAAGTAGTAATTATTAAAGTTAAATCAAATAATTGATACACTTTAGTGTCTATTATTCAACAATTTAATTGAACATTTGGTCAATCAGTGTACATAATTAGATTTAATATTGTTATGTTAGTATTTATAATTATGCCAAAACAAAAAATAAATAAATATAAGAACAAATTCTTGAAAACTTAAAATACTCTTAAATTATTATAATATAATGACTGAAAATCTAATAAAGCAAAAATTAAAAACAAAAAAAAAAAAATCTTGGACTAAATGACTAAGAGTCCAATGAGTTATTGAGTTAAGAGTAAAAAAGTGATTTATGTAAATGTTTAGTGAGCTTTATTTATAACTTGTTTTCTCATAATGATTTTTTTTAAACATAGCCCAATGATTTTTGACGTTTACTTTTTTTTAGAGTTACTTTATATTTATTTTAGCACACTTATAAAACAAAAAAAAAACTTATATAATTATTAATTATAGTTATATTCAATGCTAAATATCATAAAAATTAAAAAAATATATATAAGTATATAATTGTTGCAAAATAATAAGAAGTATCAAAATGTACAAATTTTTTTTATTCATACTATAAGTAGATATATCGACTTTATATATGTAGTTTTTATTTGAACTTAAAGGTTATTGGACTAAAAATAATGGATAATATTTAAATACAAATATTGATACTCAATGTATAAATAAATTTATTAAATAATTTATATTTATATAAATATTTATCAATTTTTAAAATTTTAATTGTAGTATTTTTTTACTATGTAAAAAATAAAATTAATTATTACATTCGAAATTAAAAATATATATATTTATAACTTATAAAATTTCAAAATTATTCGAATTCATCCAAGCCCGCCTAAACTCGGACCGATCAGAACTCGAAAAAACCCGTATCCGAAATAATTTAAGCCCGAACTCAAAATTATCCGAGCCCGAAAATGTCTGAATCTAAAAATATCTGAGCCCAAAATATCTGAATCCAAAATAATCCAAACTCAAAATAATTCGAATATAAAAGTAGCCGATCTGAACCCGCTCATTTGCCGCCTCTAGTTTTAACACCATTCACTACAAGAGAACATCGATTTACCAACGGAATGTTTCCGTTGGTAAAAAAATTCATTACCGACCGAATTTTGATTATTACCGATGGAAATCCGTCGGTAATGTTTTGCCCTATTACCGACAGAATTTTTCAGCATTTTTGACGAAAAAAGAATATTACTGACAGATACATTCCGTCTATGATTTCCATCGGTGAAAGTTTGGCGCGAACGACCTAGATTCCCGCCAAATTTTCACCGAGGGAATTTCGAGAATTACAGTCGAAAAATCCGTCGGTGAAAATTTTACACAGTTTTCGAAATAATTTTTGACCGTTCACATTTTTTACCGACGAAATTAGGTTTATCACCGACGGACTATCCGTTGGTAATAGTTTTTCTCGGTTTTTAATAAATAACAAATGTAAATTTATTAAAAAATTTATTAAGGTTTAAAGTGAACTGTCAAAAAGTATTACCAACGAAATTTTCGTCGGTAATACCACAATTCCGTCTATGAAAGTTTATTCCATCGGTGAAAGATCACCGACGAAAAAATGATAACACCGACGGATGGAATTTGAAATCCCACCCAAAATATTACCGACGGAATTTTCGTTGGTAATACCTACATTCCATCGGTGAAAGTTTATTCCTTCGGTGAAAGATCACCGACGGGAGATGGTATTACCGACTGATGTTCCGTCGATAATACTTTATTACCGACGGATTACATTTGAAATCCTGCCAAAGGTATTACCGATGGAAATTTTGTTGATAATAACCCTATTCCCGTTGGTGAAAGTCTCGGGTATAACTTAATGCCCGAGACTTCTTTCCTCATTTTCTCTCTTTCTCTCTTCGCCGTCGGACCCCTTCGCCGTCGCCATCCGATCATCTCCCACGAGCCATCACCGTCGCTGCCACCGTCGTCGTCGTCCTACCACCGGGTCTATTTCTGTTCTCTCTCTTCTTTTAATTTCATTTTTGATTTTTGGTTTTTGATATTGTTTGATAAAATGTTGTTTTCATTTTTGATTTTTGGTTTTTGATATTGTTTGATAAATTGTTGTTTTCGTTTTTGTAGTTAAGTCCGAGCCACCCCCTTCGCCATCCAACCGTCCCCCACGAGACACCAACGTCGCTGCCACCGTCGGAACTGTCCGACCACCACGCCTGGGTATGAGTTGTTTGATTAATTGTTGAAATTATTAATGTGTATATTGTTGAAATTGTTAATGTGTATATTGTTGATATTTTTTAGAAGTATATTATGTTGAGTTGAAATTGAAATTGTTAATAGGTATGAGTTGAAATTGTGTTTATGTATATTATTGAAATTGTTAATGTGTATATTGTTGAAATAATAGTTTATTTATAATTATAATTTAAAAAGATAATATTAATAAATTTTGTAATTCTAATAATACAAAAAATAGTATTGTAGTCGAGTGGGAATTATTAATATATTTAAATTAATTGTGTAGGAAAATTGTTAATGTGTTATAATAAATGAAACTTTATTTATAATATAGTAATCAATATATGAATATAAATTAAATAATAATAATAGTTTATTTATAATTATAATTATAATTTAAAAATATATTATTAAAAAATATATAAATTTCTAATAATAAAAAATAATATTGTAGGCAAGTGGAAATTATTAATATATTTAAATTAATTGTGTAGCAAAATTGTTAATGTGTTATAATAAATGAAACATTATTTATAATATAGTAATAAATATAAAAATATAAATTGAATAATAATAATAATAGTTTATTTATAATTATAATTTAAAAAGATAATATTAAAAATATATAAAATTCTAATAATGAAAAAACATTATTGTAGGCAAGTGAAAATTATTAATATTTTTAAATTAATTGTGTAGGAAAATTGTTAATGTGTTTTAAGAAATAAAACTTCATTTATAATATATACTAATAAACATAAAAATTTGAATTGAATAATAATAATAGTTTAATTGTAATTATAATTATAATTTAAAAGTATTAAATTAAAAAATATATAAAATTTTAATATTAAAAGAAGAGTATTTTAGGCAAGTGAAAATAATTAATATTTTTAAATTAATTGTGTAGGAAAATTGTTAATTGTGTAAGAGTTAGAATAAGTGAAACTTATTTTATAATATATAATAATTTAAAAAGATAATATTTTCAATATATATATTTATTAATAAATTTAATATTTTTCATTTTACAGATAAAATGCAAGGAACAGGGCGTAAAACTATTGGAAAGAAGAAATCGAGTTCTATGTGGGATGTATTTTGACCATCTGGAGGATCGTCCTCGAGGCATGGTACACCAGAGTTGCCACCTGCGTCTTCTCCCTCCTTACGACCTCCACCGAGACAGCTTTCATCTTATTCGGCTCCATTGCCACATACTCCATCTACAGTACCTCCATCGCCCATGCATCCCTCTGCACTGCCTCCGTCTATAGTGGATCCGTCCAGATTGCCTCCCTCTACAGTGGCACCGTCCACATCAACTCCCGCTCTACTGCCACGGCCGACACTTACTCGGGCGACTCAGGCAAATCCCGCGTTACAGGCGTCTACGTCACTGCTGGATAAAATTTCACAATATTTACTTAATGAGCCAGCAGATGATGGCACGGGGCAGCAGACAAAGTTACCTGCATCACATCCTACACCGTCTACTGGTACTGCCACTGAGCAGAGGAAACGAGGTAGAGGTCAGATAAAAGGATTACCAACATCGAATAATCCGGATGACAGGTTTCGACTGTCAATTCTTCAAAACACGTAAGTTAATATTATTTCGATAATTTCATTATTTGAGTAAAATAAATTATTGTCCACTAACACGTATCCTTGATTTTAGGACTTTCACGGAGAGTTGTGTAAAATCCACCATTGCCTCCATCATCAGACAACACTATAACAGACCGTGGCCTACTTGGTCGAAGATATCTGTTGATGTGAAACTGTCTATGTGGACTATATTTGAGGTATGATTTGGTTAAAATTCAAATTATAATTTAATTAGGTTTAATACTATATATTGATTCATAATGTCTCATTGTAAAGAAAATGGCAGTGGCCTCCCGAGCAAACACCATTGGTTAGAAAATTATGGGAGGCTACATGCAAGAATCGATTCAAGGACATGATGAATTTTGAGAGGGACAATACCATGTCCTTTTTTCAAACGAATCGAATAAAAGACTGTAAGGGTTACAGGTGTGATTGGATAGCAGTCGATATTTGGGCTGAACTGATTGATAGCGTCTGGAGTACAGACGCTTGGAAAAATAGGTCCTAAAAGGCCAAGGGTAATAGGAACACGGAGAAAGATGGCAGCATTACAAAGCACACTAGTGGATCAGTTCCTTTTCTAGTTACCGATGAAAGGATGGTAAGATTTATTTTTGTTTTAAAATTTATTATTTAAAAGTTTTATCGTATAAACTATATGAATTCTTATTGGTTCAACATAATTTTCTCTCTTCTTTTAATTTGTAGTCACAAGAGTTGCAACGCAACGTGACTTTCCTGGAGCTGTTTAACAAAACCCATAAACGTGCAAAGGGTCAGGGTGATTACGTAGACAACAAGTCTAAAGCTGTAACTGTAAGTATTTAACTTTATCAATACTTTATATATTACATTAATTGATTATACCAGATATTTGTGTTTATGTACGTGTTCATTACAATGTCACATATTAATTGTTTATATGTTTAAATATTTGTGATTGTAGGAAAATTATATTGCTTCGTTGTAGCAAAAATATGGAGACGATAAGTCTTCATATCCCGATTTCGACCCTCAGTCCTGGTCTGATGCTATTGGGGGCATTGAAACTACGCAGACGCATGTTTATGGGTTTGGAACGAGACAGAAGAGAGGGCAAATTTTTGATCCACCCGGCAGTCACCAAAGTTCAGATGCAGCCAGTTACGCTCCATGTGGTCCTAGTACTACACAGCAGCCGACAGCAGCGCCGTCTGAGGACTATCATGCATTGAGGTCCGATGTCTCGCAAATCCAGACCTCAATCGTGAGACTTGATAATATAGTAACGAGCTCGAATACGATAATCACACCTTTACTGCAGTCACAGATAGCAGTTGCATTAGATGGGATCGGAACTCAGGTTGTCGGACTCAGTGCTGCCTTAGGCATGGGTGTTGGATCGACTGCTGCCGGAGTCAGTGCAGGACTGAGTGCTGCCGGAGTCGATGCTGCTGGAGGCATGGCTGCTCGACTAGGATTGACTGTTGTCGGTGCTGGAGTGAGAGCTGTCGAGTCGTTGCTAGAGTGAGGTGATGCCGGAGTTGGAGGCATGGGTGCTGTCGGAGGATTGAGTGCTGCCGGAGGTGATGCCGGAGGCAATGCCGAGGTAGACAGTGAAGCTGAAGACTATCATGCATTGAGGTCCGATGTCTCGCAAATCCAGACCTCAATCGTGAGACTTGATAATATCGTGACGAGCTGGAATACGATAATCACACCTTTACTGCAGTCACAGATAGCAGCTGCATTAGGCGGGATCGAAAATCAGGTTGCCGGACTCAGTGCTGCCTTAGGCATGGGTGTTGGATCGACTGCTGTCGGAGTTAGTGCAGGACTGAGTGCTGCCGGAGTCGATGCTGCTGGAGGCATGGCTGCTCGACTAGGATTGACTATTGTCGGTGCTGGAGTGAGAGCTTTCGAGTCGGTGTTGGAGTGAGGTGATGCCGGAGTTGGAGGCATGGGTGCTGTCGGAAGATTGAGTGCTGCCGAAGGTGATGCCGGAGGCAATGCCGAGGTAGACAGTGAAGCTGATGACAGCAGTACCTCGTGATGAGTTCTTTTTTTTTTTTAATATTCGAGAGATACATTTGAATATTATTTTATTTATATTTTTAAGGATTTCATTTTATTTTTTATGTTGTAATTATATAAATTTTCCTTTTTATTTTTAAATTGTTTTAATAATTTTACTTTTAAATATCTATTTTAATTTTTTTTTCAAAAAAAAAAATTACCGACGGTATAATCCGTCGGTAATAACTTATTACTGACCAAACCCATCTGTGGAAATATGAATTACCGACGGAATACATCCATCGGTAAAACTATCACCGACGGAATATTCCGTTACATTGTTTTGTCGGTAAAGAAAATAACGATGGAACTGTTCCGTCGGTGATAAGATAATACCGACGAAATCGACGAAATTTTTCGTCGGTAAAGAAAATCAATACCGACGGAATATTCCGTCGATAAAAGTCTGTCGATAAAGAAACTTTATCGACGGATTTTTCTTTACCGACCGAATTAGTATCACCGACTTAAGTATCACCGACGGAATTTTCTGACAAAATTTTTCGTCTATAAAATGCTTTACCGACAGAATGTAGAATTTTACTGACGGATTATCCCATCAATAAAAGTCCGTCCTCTTGTGGTGATTAGGGAAGGTGGCATATATTATACTTGATTTTCATTCAAGATGATTTTACTATTAAGCTGGTGCATTGCATGAGACGGAGGGAACTTATTGAGGTGGTCGCGAGGCAATTGGAGGGGTACTATCCTTTTGTACTATCCTTTTTGATTTTGGTGTATATATAAGATGAGAGAGGGGGAGGTCCCATTTAAAAAACTAAAATGGAAGACTTAAATGTAGACTTGTAAATTGGAACGGTCGGGCTGGATTTGGGTTTCAGGTTATAAAAATAGTTTATTTTTCGATTCGGGTCGAATCTGGTTTGGATCACTTTAGATTTGGATTATTTCGGATTCAGATCGTTTCGATTTTGGATTATTTCGAGTTCGAGTCATTCGGATTTAACATTCGAATACAAGTCATTCGGGTTCAATTTATTAATTTTAAAATCAAATCAAATTTAAATAAATAATTTGATCGAGTAAGATTTAATTAGAATTTTATTAAATATAAATAATAAATAATATTTAAAAATAAATATAGATATTGTAACTTTTAATTTAAAAATAAATATCTATCTAACCTGATTGTTTTGGATTCGGGCATAATCCAGTAATTTTTTAAATTCAAGTATCCATTTTACTTAAACGATTATTATTGTATATCTGAAATCGTTATCTCAATCCATTTACATATTTTTAAATGTATTGTTATAACACAGCGTACAAATCGTTATATTGCAATACACATACCGATGACCTATTTTATATATTTTTAGAAAATCACACTTAAGAGATTATACATTTAAAATAAAACAACACACTTACCTTAAAATTAACATGTATAACGATAAGAGATTATATAATTTGATGTAAATTACATAATAAGATATTATTGTAGTATAATGTACAAATTATTATGATAAAATATACGTATCATTATTGACAATCTATTTTATTTACTTTATTCTAAATTACATAAGAATGGATTATACTTTTAAAATAAAAATAATACTTTTATTTTAAATAATATGTATAACGATAATAATGGTATAAGATTATCATAAGTATATCTATGATAATTAAAATATATAATTTATTTTAAATTTTATTATAAAATTATCATAATTGATATAATATTTTATTAATTTATTTAAGAGATTATTATATATTTGAAAAACTATTTTAGTTTTTGAATAACTATCTTGAAGACTTGAACAATTAATTTAATAAGGTTATTTGATAATAATACAACGAACTTAGTTATAAAATAACTACAATAAATTTACTATTTATCCAATCCAATGATTTGATTTAAAATAAAGATATTATGATTGATTTACAATCGATTGACTAAAATTTTAATTCCTAATACTCTAAAACTATATATAATAATATTAAGTTTCTTTTTTGTTTTCTAATTTTTTCCACAACCACTGTCTACTTAATGCATACTTTATCATATTTCAAAATGGTTACAAGTTATAAAATTTTTAAAAAATTATAATTTATATTATAATTATTATTTTTATTAAGTTAATATTTTTAAAATAAAAGTATACTTACTTTAAGTTCGAGTCATTTCAAGTTAATTGTTCGGATCAATTCGGATTCGGATCAATTCGGGTTCGGATCATTTTCGAGTTCGAATCAAGTTCGGTTTGTTGATTTTTTTTGTCAAATCAAATTGGATCAAATTTGGATTCGGATGAGTTAATTGAATTTTTCGGATTCGAAGCAAAATTGACAGTCTACTTAAATGTTTTTGTATGTGGTGATCAAAGGCAAAGGCAAAGGTCTACTTGGTGGGGAAAGGACCATAGTTATCAAAATCAAATCGAACATTGATTTGTTTAATTAAGACTCCAGATCTCAGGTTAAATGGTTCAATTTTCGAATCATTCAGGTCAATTTTAGTTAATAAATATATTTTAAAATATTATAAATAAAATTATAAATTATAAATTATAAATTTTATATTTATATTTATATAATTTTAATTTTAGAAACTAAAAACTATGATATAAAAATTATAAATATTTATTATCATTTAAAATTTTAAAAAATACATGCTAAATAAATTAAAGTACTAATAACAAGAACTTTAAAAACTATTTGAGGATAGAATAAGTCAGAAAATTATAAAAATTTTGACATAGCAACTGGATTTCTAATAAACACATAAAAAATGAGCTAAAATTTACAAAATATAGAAGTTAGCATGAAATCCAAGAATAACCGTATTGAAAGTTTAAAACTACAAAAAATTAGAAATAGTTCACACTTCACATGGAAGTTGAGATTGGGATTTTGTGAAGCCATGTGACAAAGGAAGAACAAGAATAACAGTAGGGTTTTAGGCTTTTAGCAATTTTGGTTTTTGAGAGCAGAATCTCGGTTTAATTTTTCGTTTTTTTTTTTTTTTTAGGTTTTACTTTGTAATTTGAATTTTATCTTGGCAGATTGACAACACTGCCCAATATTTATATTAAAAAATTATGTTAATCATGGTTTTTAGGTAATTGTAACAAATATATACTCAACCCGTCCGGGTCATCTAAAACCGTTTGCGTCATTGGATTTTTCTTTGACTCACCGGATCAAAACGATTTGATTTGAATCAATTATAAAAACGATCTAATCACAAAACCGATTTAAATAATATTTCGGATCACCAGATCAAAGTATTCAACCTTCAGACCAATCCAAATTTAATTGAAAGGACAATGGGGACATCACCTTAAATTCTCCCTTTGATCATTGGCAATGCCCGCTCTGCTTTGCGTGGTCCAACTTTGCCTTAATTTTTACCTTATTAAATTAAATCAATATCCATTACAAATGCCCATCTTGGAATAATCCACTCATTCTTCAAAACTTAGAAAAAGAAAAACCATATATGCATAAAAAAATAACTAATAAAAATAAAATTAGTATCTTACCTTACTAGTAGCCACTTGGCTTTTGCTAATAAGTATTGAGTAGCCACTTTTTAAATTTCTATTTATATAAATATTTTTATATTAAATATAATAGTTTATAATTAATTTGATAAAATTTCAATGTATTAGAAAGATATTATTTAATATTGTAACCATAAAAAATACATTTAAGACACTTGCAGACATCCAATTTTATTTAAAGTGTTTAAAATGTTTTTCGAAATAATTTGAATTGGACTATATTTGATTGTAAAATTAATTATATCGGAATGTTTAGTTCTAATCAAATACATTCAATTCAAATTTCAGGATTAAAGTCAACTTTCAAACTTATAATCAAATTTTTATAAAATCTCTAATTCGAATTTTGAGTTTTGAATTATTGAATTTTGAAACCCAAATTAGGCCTATCAATTTCATTTATTTATTTATTATTTTATTTTATTTATTTCTGTTCTTATTTTATTTCATCTTTTTATTTAGTTCCATTTCTTTTTTTCCTTTTCTTAATTTTTTTTCTTTTTTTTTTCTTGAATTTTTGTGTCTAACAATCGAGTTCTCAAACTTGTACATTATGACAACACTTGTTAACAAAATGCTTAGTAATTAAGGCTAATAATTACCTTTCTCATGACAAATAATTATATTCAATATTCAAATTCACTTTTGTTAACGAACTTTTCTCATATCTATCAAAGAAAAATGAAATTAATAGCATTACAAGAAATTTCATTTTAGCAACAATTTTTTTTGGACTAATTTGTGTAAATCTTACAAATTAAATCTTTTGTTGCAACTTAAATAGTGTTATATTGCAATAGGTTAAATACAAGTTATATTTTGCAATAAAAATATTATCAAATTATTGCAAATGCTTTTTCAAAATTGCTATTTGTAACATCTCGTAACAATTTGCTGAACATTTTTTGTAACATAAAAAGTCTTATGTTGCAAAAGATATTGTTAACTATTTTTTATAACAAAAGTATATATAAAAGTTATTGCAAATACTTTTGTAGCACAATTATTTACAGCATAATATAATTTTGTTGCTAAATATCAAATTTCTTATAATATCGGTCGATATAGATGACTTAATAATGACTCTTTAAATTTTGAGGTTAAATTACTATATTAAGGACAATTATAACTAGAATTATGAATTATATAATTCCATTTTTTTAAAAGAGGACATGAACATTTTTCTAAAACTAACAAGAAAAAAATGCGATCAGCCGTGACAATGTTTAAGTTTTTTTTTTTCACTAAAATCCAGGGTGTTCCCTCTATCCTCATTTTATGGTTGATAGAAGATTAATTCTTGTTGGGCCGAGAGTGTAATGGTAAAGCCCTCTCAACATTGGTGACTCCCAAGATTCGAACCTTAATTCTCAACTTGAGAGTTGGAGTCATACTACCAATCAAACCAACCAAATGTTGGTTAACAATGTTTAAGTTATAACCTTCATATGATAGTTACCATATATAGTAGCAAAAGAAAGAAATATTTTTCAAGGTCATTGCAGCAAATTTTACTACCATGAAAGGTCATCAAACCTATATAAAAATTCACTTAAATTTCAAGATTTTTTTTAGAAATATGTTTTTTTTTTTAGGTTTTGATAAAAACAAAAACGAGAGTGCGGTATCTCTTTTTAATTCATAATTAAAAGTGTTCATAAATCAGGTCAGGTTTAAATATCATATCAATATCTTACATATTTGCTCAAACTTGACTCAACAATTCGATTCGCAAATTCTATCCAGGCCGCCAAATTATTAAATTGTACAGTCTTGGTCAGCCAAAATTACTTTTTTTTTAAATAAAATAAAAATACGATATTTTTATTATTTAACCTTTATTATTTTGTTTTTATTAAGTTTTAAAATATGGATAACTTCACATATATTTTTATTATTTACATTACTTTACAATATTATATATATATCCTTTGTACAATAAATTATATAAATATAAAAATAAAAATAAAATATTATATTATATTATATAATTGAAAAATTGACTGGATCAAATCTTGAATGTTGAAGTCAAAGATCAATTCATTTTCGAAACAAACCTTATTTTTTACCCAGTCCCGTTTAACAAGCTTAATAAATTTGTCAAAACCCTCTCAAATTTCGATAAAACCTTCATGCCTTGGACAAGTAGCCCAATACTTGGACAGATGTACTCATAATTAATCATTATTGCCTAAAAAAAAAACTTAAACTTTATCATTTTACCTAAATAAATCCTTTTTACTTTTTATTGCTTTCAATTAAGCCTTTAACTTTTAAGTTGCACTCAAATAAGTTCATAATTAACCTTTAATATGTACCAAGTAATGATGTGAACCTTAGGGGTGAACCCACTAACAAATTGAAATACCCTAACCTCAAGAAAGCCAAGATTCAGGCAAAAAAAACTTAAACCCTTAGAAAGCCTGTTTCAAAGAACCTAGATTAAGCATGTAAGCTAGACCCTAAGAACTCTCGTTTCAAGAACCTAAGTTTGATAGGTTGAACGCCATAAAGAAAGAATTCTTTGATAAGTTCGTGAGTCTCTTGTTGCAAGGTATTCTCTCAATACGCAATTTAATATAGATGATATGGAGCAGCGGAGAGAGAACATATTTCGTACTAGATGTTTTGTAAATGACAGGGTATGTAGTATGATTATTGATGGGAAAATTTGCAATAATAGAGCTAGTACCATCCTAGTTGAGAAGTTGAGCTTACCTTTACTAGAACATCCCAAACCTTATAATTTGCAATGGTTGACTGAGTGTGCGGAGGTAGAGGTTAATAAGCAGGTTTTGGTAGCTTTTACCATTGGGAGGTATACTGATGAGGTGCTTTGTGATGTAGTACCTATGCATACTAGCCATATTTTGTTGGGGAGGCCGTGGCAGTATAATAGGAGGGTATTTCATGATAAGTTTAAGAATAGGTATAGCTTTGTAAAGGATGGAAAAACAATCAAGCTTGTTCTTTTAACTCCAAAACAGGTCTATGAGGACCAATTGAAATTGAAGTTGAAAAATGAGAGTGAGCAAAAAAGAAAGAGTGAGGCTAAAACACAAGAAAGAAACATGAGAGAAAAGAAAAATGAGAGTGTGGCCGAAACACAAGAGGAAAAAAGAAGAGAACAGAAAAATGAGAGAGAGGCCGAAAAAGGGGAGGAAAAAGAAAGTGAAAAAAACAGAGAAGTGGCTAAAAAAAATAGATTGATGCCACAAGAGATAAAAGAAAAGACAAAGAAGAGTTTCTATGCAAAAGAGAGTGAGGTTTTTTCTAATGATCAAACTAACAACCCTTTTCCTAGTTTGTCTTTTTCTTTATTGCAGGTGTTCAAGCATGTATTTCCAAATGGGAAGCCGAATGGATTGCCTTCCATAAAAGGTATTGAGCATTCAATTGATTTTGTGCTACCTAACATTGATACAAGCAAGGTATGTACTTCTTATATTACTTGTCATAAGCAAGGTAAGAGGAACATTGATTCTGATGTTTTACCAATGACCTATGTGTTTCATGCTTTTAAGAGTGCACCTACCACGGGATCTTGTAGATTTCTATTCACTACCTCTTGTTGACCCATCCTATCTCTCATATCCTCCAACACCAATTTTAAGCGCTCAGATTCTTGTTGCATAGCTTGCAACATAGAGGATAAGCTATCCACCTTCTTCTTAGGTGTTGAGTCACTCTTGTGATACATCTTTGAAGTTGCTACAAAACAAATTGTTAGTGATAAAAAAAATAAACTCACACACTCTCTTAGTGTTTACACTCAATTATGATATCACTCCAACTCTTGTTTGCACTCTTTTAGGCTTTTTCTTTAATAAACTTACTTACTTTTGTCTTTTACCACTCTATTTCCTCTTTTAGGTTCTTTAGGAACTAGAAGTTCAAGAACTCCCCTTGCTTAATTCTACCTAGCAAAAGACTCAAGAAACAAGAAACAATTAGTGAGAAGGTAAAAACAAGTAAAAACAAGAACAAGATTACAGAGAATTCAAATCTTTCCTATTTCCCTTGATCTTTTTCGAATCTTTTTTTCTTTTTCTTGCTGTTCGAACACTTTTCTTATTTTCTTTTTTTAAAAAATGAGACTTCTTGATTTTCTTGAAATCTCGGATGAACTTAGTTTTTTTTTCTTGAGACTGTTCGAATGCCCCTCTAAATTCTTGAATTTTTTTTTCAATATTCAGATCAAGAATCAACAAGAAATTTTTTTAATAGATCAAGAATTCAAGAAACGAAATCTTGATCTAAATCACTTTTCAAGACTAAAACCCCAAACGTAGACTACCTAAAAACTATAATCCTAGGAAAAATGCCTAAATCTATAACCCCAAGACAAGTTTGTTTGAAACCCCAAAACCTTGTCAGTGATAGTTTAGATAAAAAAAAAATCTGTTTGGAAAAATTACTTTTCAAGATTGAAACCTCAAAACTAAACTGTCTAAAAACTATAACCCTATGAAAAATGCCTAAAGCTATAACCCAAAACAAGTTTGTTTGAAACCCCAAAATCTTGTCAGTGACAATCCAAACAAAAAGCCCGATTGGAACCCTAAGCTCTGAATATCAACTGATATGAACCCTAAGGGTAGTAAGTTCTTAATTTTTAATTTGTACCCAAATAAACTCTTAATTTAAAATCACTTTTTTGTTTAAAATAAGAGTTTATTTAATTACAAATTAAAAGATAACTTATTTGAGTATAATAAAAATGTATGAACTCACTTAAAAAATAAAAATGTATGATCTACTAATAATTATTTTTGAGTCCTAAGACTCAAGAGGTATTTTTTAATTGTGTTATTAAAATTTTTTTTTTATAGATTTTTAGCTTTAAATTTTTTATTTTATTTTTAAATAATGTATTTAAAGGGTTGATCTACATGATAATTCATGGGTCAATTTAAAATTTGTATCCGATCTGTTTGGGGAAAAATAATTATTTTAATTTTAATTTTAGTTTTTTATTTTATTTTATTTTTAAATGATGTATTTAAAGGGGTTGGTCTGCAAGTTGACTCATAGGTCGATTTAGGATCCGTATCCGACCCGCACGGTAAAAAAGTTAAAAAAAAATTAATTTATTAATTTATTTTTAATTGATGTATTTAAAGGGGTTAGTATGCATGTTGACTCGCGGTTTGATTTAGGATCCGTACTCGACCCGTTCGAAAAAATAATAAAGAAATTTATTTTATTAAATATTTTATGTTTGTTTTTTTAGTTTTAATTTTATTTTTAAATGATGTATTTAAAGAGATTGATCTGCATTCTGCACGTTGACTCGCAGATCGGTTTAGGATTCGTACCCCACCCGCTAGAGAAAAAACTTAAAAAATTAAATTTATTTTATTAATTACTTTTATTTTAATTATAAATGGTGTATTTAAAGGGTTGGCCCATACGTTCACTCGCAGGTCGATATAGGATTCATAATAGACCCACTTGGAAAAAAATTAAAAATTAAAAATGAAATTTATTTTATTTATTTTATTTAATTTAGTTTTTTATTTTATTTTTAAATGATGTATTTAAATGGGTTGATCTGCATATTGACTCGCGAGTCGATTTAAGATCCGTACCAAACCTGCACGAAAATAAAGTTTAAAAAAGAAATTTATTTTATTAATTAGTTTTTTATTTTATTTTTGAATAATGTATTTAAAAGGGTTAGTCCGCACGTTGACTCGCGGGTCGATTTAGGATCCGTACCCGACCGGCTCAGAGAAAAAGTTAAAAAAAATTTTATTAATTATTTTCATTTTAATCTTAAATGATGTATTTAAAGGGGTTGAACTGCACGTTGACTCATGTGTCAGTTTAGGATCCGTACCCTACCGGCTCGGGAAAAAAGTTAAAAAATAATTATTTTATTAAATATTTTAATTTAAATTTTAAATGATGTATTTAAAGGCGTAAGTATGTACGTTGATTCGCGGATCGATTTAGGATCCGTACTCAATACCCTCGGGATAAAAATTAAAAAGAAAAAGGAAAAAAAAGTGCTGCTAACCTATGTGAGAAAATCGATCCTACGAGAGAATAAAATTCAAACTACAATTTTATTTCTTATTTATTATTTTTTACCTCCTATAAATAAAAATATACAGTACACAATAAAATCTAAATATTTTTAATATATATATATATATAAATAACATTTGAAAATGCATTTATATTACTTAATTTATAAATAAACAATTTTTATAAATTTAATTTTTATAATTAACAAAATATAATTATATTACAATTATTACAATTTAAAAATAAAAGATAAAAAATAAAATAAATATCATTATTTAATAAAAAATAATTTTAAATTAATTTATTATTATTAATTAATTAAAAATATTTTAAAATATCCCCGACGAAGCGGGATTTTTTTTTCTAGTTATCATATAAATTTGGAGATTTATAGGGGTGTTAAATTTGTTAAATATCTATATCAAGATGCATTTAAGGAAGATCTAATAATATTGGACACGACACGATTATACGATATGAATACAACACGAAAAAAATAATTAAAACACGACACGACATAAAAAAATGAACACGACATGAATATATAAATGTGTCAAAATTTATATAACACAAATTATTAACGCATCAAAATTTATATAAATATAAATCCCTTTAAACACGATTATAACATAAAAAAAAATATACGAATATAATACAAATACATGAATTACCAACAGATCGAATGGTTATATATGAAATTATGTGCTGCATCCAATTACAATGAAATGTAACAATTTATTGATGCCAAATGAGTATGTGCATTACTAATATTATGGAGAATTTTTAAATTCTCAATAAATAGATTGCATCCTTCAATGGAAGGATTGCAGATACATACATTCAAGTCAGTTTCAGTAAGAATTTGACTATTAATGATATTTTAGTAAATGGACTTACCTCATTAACAATATGTCGGCAGAATATTAAAGAAAGGTGGTACCTATTTATATAATATAAAAATAAATGTATTCATGTCTTTTAATTTTTTATATAATATACTTTTTAAAAAATTATTTATATTTTTAGAGAAAAACTATTCACATATATACCTATATATTAAAATCATCTCATGAGAGAGAACTGTAGCAAAGTTAAGGTCAGCTGAATTTTTTTAGTGGTTTAAAAAATTACATAATAGAATAATCATTTAAAATTATTTATAATTTATAGTTATTATAATAAATAATTATTAATAAAAAAATAATTTTTTTAGTTTTTCTGATTAGATTCGTTTTTTTCATTCAAAAATTACGGATTCAAATAATTTACGGATTCTAACATTTAATTTACTATCCGCAATGGATTTAGAATTCGAATATGAACCCTTAGATATCTGTTATCTGAATTCACTTTAATTTTGGTTCGAATAATGTCAAATATATGAATTCGTTATCCGCTCCATTTACATATTTACAAGGACAAATGTCTTTTTTTCAATGTTTTAGAAAATTTATGAAATAGGTTGATCAATTAAAAATATTTATAATTTATAGTTATTATAATAAAGATTTTTTTTTTTTTTTAGCTTTTGCGATTCAATCTTTTTTAACGGATTCAGATAATTTGCGAATTTGGGTATTGAATTTACTATCAGTACCAGATTCAGATATGAACCTTTGGATATCCGTTATCCGAATCCGTTTTAATTTTGGTTCGAATAGTGTCGGATATCCGAATTTTTCGCTCCATTTACATATTGAGTTCTTATTTAATTTTATATTTTTATTTTTTTAAATTGGTCGGTTTGGGCTCTCACAACCGAAAAAAGTGAAATCTGATTGGTAAAAAATCGACTTAAATTTTATTGATAAGTGCTTAATTTCATACATTTTCATATATTATTTCCTTATACTTTGTGCTTTAATTCTCAAGTTCTTTGATATTTTACTATAGTTTTGTGAATTATAGGTATTTTGGAAGAGATGAAGTTAAAACATATCAAATATGATGTTAAAGAGCTTATAAAGTCACAATCATAAGATGGAAGAAGACTTGGGAGTCAAAAAGATCAAATTCTTAGTGCAAAACAATCAGGCAGATTTAACCTCCGGAGCTTGTTGCTAAGAAATATGATGTTAAAGTTCTTATTTGAAGAAACTTCCTTCTTTACTTTTGAAGCTGACTTGAATACCTTTCCAACGATAGTTTACACGCCCAAATCGGACAAGAAATGGTCATCCAAATCAGCCGAAGAAGTGCGAGAAGATGCAATAGCCAAGAAACTGAAGACAGGGAGCTCGGTGCCACGGCGCCGGAATTGGGCACCACAGAGCCCACAAGTCAGTAAGCTCGTAGCCGCGGCACTGGAGGTTGGCGTTGCGGCTCCGACCGGGCTGCCCAAAAATCGAAAAAACCGCAAAAATCTGAAAACTTGCCAAATTTGCAAGTTTTCGCCTCCTAGCTTCCTTGATCAGCAAGAAAGAATTTCCAAGGTCTTGAAACTCTATAAATACAATCTTTTGAGCCACAAACTAGGACATGTTTTGATTATTATCAATATTCTTCTTTTTCTTTTATATTCTCTTAGTTTTATTTTAGTTTTCTTCTTAGTTTCTTTTTAATATTCAAGTTTATGTTAACTATGCCTATGCAAGGCTAAACTTCTCTTTGGTTAAGGGTGATTTCAAAGCCCTAGACATGTTTTGTAATTGATTTTCAGATTTTATCTATCATTAATTTTCTATCAAAGTTTCTTATGTTCTTCCATTAAAATTATTCATGATGATGTCTTGATTTGTTTAGGTGGCCAACTA
Source organism: Fremontodendron californicum (assembly GCA_030761205.1). Taxonomy (NCBI): domain Eukaryota; kingdom Viridiplantae; phylum Streptophyta; class Magnoliopsida; order Malvales; family Malvaceae; genus Fremontodendron; species Fremontodendron californicum. The sequence goes on from JAULJL010000037.1 coordinate 16,679,312, forward strand.
GATATATCTTGATAATTATCTAATGCTAGTTTAGGAGTCTTGATCCGTGTAATTGTCTTGATTTCCTATTCAATAGTAGTAATTTGTAATTCATGATTATGTTGGGTTTTCGGGAATTGCAATGTGGAACATAGCCTAAGTTGAACAATCCGAGCTTACGTGTTTGTTTCTTAGATCAACCTATCTTTCTCATCATAAAGCTTTTATCAAATTGAATTTAGAGAGCTTATTTTAGGTTGTTTGATAATTAGAGATTAAATAGAGAGCTTATTCTATTTAACGACAAACTAAGAAAAGATTGGGGTAGCAGAGCTCATTGTTATTTACGGTTGATAGTTTTGATAGTTAATTGATGCTGATAGATCTGAAATTGATTCCCAATAATGTCTAGTGGTGGAGAATGAAACCTTAACCATACATTTCTCATATCTGATTACTTCTTATTTACTTGCTTTCGTATTTTTATTGTTTGCTTAAACTGATTTCAAAACCCCCTTTAACTTTTGTTTTCTTTGAATTTAAGTTTTAAACTAGTGATTGATAAACTAAAACCCAATCCCTGTGGACTCGATCCTTGTTAATCACTATACTCTACAATTGGTTCTTTTTAAATGCAAGGTTAAATAAGATACACTCTTTTGGGTGCATCAAGTTTATGGCGCTATTGCCGGGGATTGCTTTATTTAGTTTATTAGTTATTTGGTTTATTCTTATTTTCTGTTTTAATTAGTTTATTTTTCTGTTTTCTTTTTCAGTGAATGTCCTAATCTCCCAAAGAAGAAGAACCTCACTTAGGACTTAGGAGAATTCGGGAATTCATAGCTTTCCACCATAGAACAAACGAAGAGTTGATCCAAACTATCCAAGAGGAGCAAGAAGAGATGGCAGCAAACAACCGAACTCTTAAGGAGCTAGCTGCTCCGGATTTGGATCAACAACCATTATGCATTGAATATGCTAATCTTGAGGTAGCTTTTGAATTGAAATCTGGGTTGATTTATCTTCTTCCAACTTTTCATGGTTTTGCAGGAGAGGATCCAAATAAACACCTTAAGGAATTTCATGTAGTTTGCTCAAGTATAAGACTAACCGAGGTCACGGAAGAGCAAATTAAATTGAGAGCCTTCCCATTCTCTCTAGCTGATTCGGCAAAGGAATGGCTCTACTATCTACCATCCGGGACCATAACTACATGGAATGGTATGAAGAAAGAATTCTTGGAAAGGTATTTCCCAGCATCCAAGGCTGCCAACATTAGAAAAGAGATATGTGGGATTCGACAATACAACAGAGAGTCCTTGTATGAATATTGGGAGAGGTTCAAGAAACTTTGTGCATCATGTCCACACCATCAGATAAGTGAGCAACTTCTCATCCAATATTTCTATGAAGGTCTCATGCCCATGGAGAGAAGTATGATAGATGCCGCAAGTGGGGGAGCTCTAGTTGATAAGACCCCCGAAGCTGCTAGACTTCTCATCTCCAACATGGCAGCCAACTCTCAACAATTCTCAATGAGACATGAACCACGACCACAACCTAAGAAAGTCAATTAGGTAAATACATCATCCCTTGAACAACAAATTTCTCAATTGACTTCTCTTGTGCAACAATTAGCTGTAGGAAATATGCAGCAAATCAAGGCTTGTGGAATATGTTCAAACATGGGGCACCAAACTGATATGTGCCCTACACTTCATGATGATCCTAATGAACATGTTAATGCTATGGGTAGATTTATGGGCCAACCTCGAAAGTATGATCCCTACTCAAACACTTACAATCCAGGATAGAGGGATCATCCCAATTTCAATTATGGAGGGAACCGATCACAGGTTGCTCATCCACCCTTGAAAATCAACCATCGAATTTTCAGCAAAGAACACAACAACCATATCAAACCCGAGAGCAAGTACCAGCACCACAAAATTCAGGTGAGTCTCTAGCAAATCTTGTCAATTCCCTTGCTACTAACCAAAGACAAATGCAACAGGAAACAAACAGACAAATGGCAACAAGGATGAGTCAATTAGAGACTCAATTAAGACAAATGGCAATAGCAATAAGTCAAATGCAAGCAAGGGATTCCGAAAAATTACCTTCCCAAACCATAGTGAATCCAAGAGAGAATGCTAATGCTATAATTCTAAGAAGTGGGAAACAGCTTGAGACACCATAAAATGATAGTGCTCAAGGAGAGGATAACACCATGACATCATCTTCACATCCCAGTGAGCCACTAGAAAAGGTAACTCCTAAACCATTTTTTCCTTCTTATGTAACTACTCCAACTTTTCCTAGCAGGTTAGCAAAGTCCAAGAAGGAGGAGCAAGAGAAGCAAATTTTGGAAACCTTCCAAAAAGTAGAAGTGAACATTCTTCTACTAGATACTATTAAGCAAGTACCAAGATATGCCAAGTTTCTAAAGGAATGGTGCACTTCTAAGAGGAAGCTCAAAGGGAACGAAAAGGTAAGTGTGGGAAAAAATGTGTCAGCTGTTCTTCAAAGGAAACTCCCATCTAAATGCAAGGATCCAAGTATGTTTACCATTACTAGTAAGATAGGAAACACCAGGTTTGAACGTGCTATGCTAGATCTAGGAGCATCCATTAATGTCATGCCATATTCAATTTATGCTTCATTAAATCTAGGACCATTAGAGGAAACCGATGTTATAATACAACTTGCTAACCGTTCTAACACTTATCCTAGAAGAGTTGTAGAAGATGTCCTTGTACAAGATAATGAATTCACCTTTCCCGCTGATTTCTATGTTCTTGAGATGGAAGATGAGATATCTTCTAATCCAACACCCATTCTATTAGGGAGACCATTCTTAAAAATAACTAGGACTAAAATAGATGTGCATGATAGCACTCTCACTATGGAATTTGATGGTGAAATAATTCGTTTTAACATTTTTGAAGCCATGAGATACCCTAGTGATGTGCATTCTGTTTTTTCTATTGATGTAACTGATTCCTTGGTACAGAAAGCTTTTGAACTAGATGGTGAAGATAGTTTGAAAGTAGCCATTAACAGGTACATTGGCTTGGAAAATTCTAAAGGAGAAGAGAAACTCGCTTTGAGTGAACAAGTGGAAGAGGCAGTAGTATCGTTACAAGCATTACCACCTAAAGATGCAAGGCTTGATGTTTCTTTTATTGAATTGCCTTTCTCTAAAGAGAAACTTTTACCTTCCACTTTGCAGGCACCAACTTTGGAGTTGAAACCATTGCCGGACCACTTGAAATATGTATTCTTAGGTGAAAAGGACACACTACCGGTCATAATTGCCAAAGAGCTCACACCTTTGCAAGAAGAGAGACTTATCCGGGTGCTTAGAGAGCATAAGACAGCCATTGGGTGGACAATTGCCAATATCAAGGGAATAAGCCCATAAGTGCATGCATTGGATTTTGTTAGAGGAAGGGTCCAAACCAACAAGAGAAGCACAACGTAGATTGAATCCTCCTATGATGGAGGTGGTGAAAAAGGAGATACTGAAGCTCCTAGATGTTGGAATGATTTATCCCATCTCAGATAGCAAATGGGTGAGCCCGGTCCAAGTAGTTCCTAAAAACTCCGGTGTAACTGTTGTAAAATATAATGAGAATGAACTTGTTCCTACTAGAATTCAAACAGGGTGGCGAATTTGTATTGACTATCGCAAACTTAATTCAACAACTCGCAAAGGCCACTTTCTTTTACCTTTTATTGATCAAATGCTTGAAAAGTTAGCTGGCCATTCTCATTATTGTTTTCTTGATGGATTTCCAAGTTATAATCAGATTGCAATTGCTCCGAATGATCAAGAGAAAACCACTTTCACATATCCGTTTGGGACTTTTGCATACTGGCGTATGCCATTTGGTCTTTGTAATGCATCAGCTACATTCCAAAGGTGTATGGTTAGCATATTCTCAGATTATGTAGAGAACATCATAGAAGTTTGTATGGATGATTTTAGTGTCTATGGTGATTCGTTTGATAGATGCTTAGAGAACCTTACCCTTGTACTTAAAAGATGCATGGAAACTAACCTTGTATTGAATTGGGGAAAATGTCACTTTATAGTAGAACAAGGAATAGTTTTAGGCCATGTTATTTCTTCTAAGGGAATAGAAGTAGATAAATCTAAAATAGATATTATGCATTCTTTACCACCTCCCACAACTGTGAGAGAGGTCCGTTCTTTTCTTGGACATGCAGGTTTCTATAGAAGATTTATCAAAAACTTCTCAAAAATAACACTACCTCTTTGCAAGCTGTTACAAAAAGATGTGGATTTCCACTTTGATGATAAATGCAAAGAGGCTTTTGAAACATTGAAGGGACTCTTGACATCAGCTCCTATCATGCAACCACTAGATTGGAATGTACCTTTTGAAATCATGTGTGAGTCTAGTGACTATGCCATTGGAGCTGTTTTAGGCCAACGGGTTGGCAAAGCCTCACATGCCATTTATTATGCCTCTCAAACTCTTAATGATGCTTAATTAAACTATTCCACTACTGAAAAAGAACTTTTAGCTGTTGTATTTTCTTTAGAAAAAAATTTGTTCTTATTTAATTGCTACTAAAGTAATTGTATTTTCTGACCATGTAGCCCTTAGGTGTTTGCTCACTAAGAAGAAGGCCGAACCAAGGTTGATTAGATGGATACTTCTCTTACAAGAGTTTGATTTGGAGATAAAAGATAAGAGAGGTAGTGACAACCTGGTTGCGGACCATCTTAGCCGTTTAGTTCATGAAGATGATAGACCACTGTTGCATGAGAACTTTTCGGATGAGCAACTGATTTCCATGAGCACAACAACTCATTGGTATGCTGATATTGTTAATTACTTAGTCACCAAGCAGTTGCCACAAGAGTTGACCATAGCCCAACGAAATAAGATCAAGGGTGACGCCAAAGACTACATTTGGGATGATCCTTACCTTTGGAAGCATTGCGCCAATTAGATCATAAGAAGGTGCGTACTTGAATCTGAATTCCATTCTATTCTAACCATTTGTCACTCTTATGCATGTGGAGGACACTTTGGATCCAAAAGATTAGCTATGAAAGTACTCGATTCTGGATTTTATTGGCCTACCTTGTTGAAAGATGCATACGTCCTTTGCAAGTCATGTGATCGTTGCCAAAGAACAGGTAATTTAGGTGCTAGAAATCAAATACCTCAAACTCCAATAATTATTGTTGAAAATTTTGATGTATGGGGCATGGATTTCTTGGGACCTTTTTGATGCACCCAAAAGAGTGTATCTTATTTAACCTTGCACTAAAAAGATAAATTGTAAGTATAGTAGTTAGCAAGGATCGAGTCCTCAGGGATTGGGTTTTAGTTTATAAGTTAATAGTTTAAAACTTAAATTCAAGAACAATAAAAGAAAAGGGTTTTTGAAGCCAGATTTAAACTAAAGTAAATACTAAGAATAAGATGCAAGGCGGTATAACCAGCCAATAAAAATATATATACTAAATTAGGCGGTATAACCAGCCAATAAAAATAAAACAAAGTTAATATACAAATTAGGCGGTATAACCAGCCAATAAAAATAAATATACTTTTAAAAATAAGCAAACTAAAAGTAAGAAAACAAGTAAGTAAGAAGAATCAAATATGAAAAATATGGTTAAAGTTTCATTCTCCACCACTAGACATCATTAAGAATCAATTTCAGATCTATCAATATCAACCAACTATCAAAGTTAACAACCGTAGATAACAACAAGCTCTGTTATCCCAATCTTTCCTTAGTTTGTCGTTAAATAGAACAAGCTCTCTATTTAATCTCTAACCATTAAACAACCTAGAATAAGCTTTCTAAATTCAATTTAATGGCAGCTTTATGATGAGAAAGATAGGTTGATCTAAGCAACAAACACATAAGCTCGGATTGTTCAACTTAGGTTATGTTCCACTTTGCAATTATTGAAAACTTGACCATAATCATTAATCACAAATTGCCACTTATGAATAGGAAATCAAGACAATTACACGGATCAAGATTCCTAAACTAGCAATAGATAATTATCAAGATCTATCTAGTTGTACACCTAAATAAATCAAGACAACATCATGAACAATTCTTGTAGAAGAACATAAGCAACTTTGATAGAAAATTAATGATAGATAGAATCTGAAAATCAATCACAAAACATGTCTAGGGCTTTGAAATCACCCTTAACCAAATAGAAGTTTAGCCTAGCATAGGCATTGTAAACATAAACATAAAATTAAAGAAAATCTAAGAAGAAAATAAAAGAAAGAAAGAAGAAGAGGAAGAATATTAATTATCCAACCTCTTGCTCTCTCTAAAGAAAAAGAAAACTAGAGAAAAGAAAGAAAACTAGAGAAAAGAAAGAAGAAGAAAACTTAGAGAATTTTATTAAAATGGCTAATATCCTACCTATGTACAATATGATTCTCTACAATCATCCAAGGCCCTCTATTTATACATATTTTGGAGGGCTAAATGACAAGAGACAAGCTTTACAAATTTCAAAGGTAGGTATAATAGGTGGGTGCATTTTTCTAACAATTTTCGTCATATTGTATGACAATTTTGATCAGCCAACTTGATGGTCGATTTCGTCAATCTTGGAGGCCTGATCTGATCACATGGTCTTCTAGAAAAATGTTCCCCTATGAGTTACTGATTCATAGCCGTTGGAATCAGCTCATTTTCTGATGTGGAGAAGAAGATATGGGCAAAATACAAAAACAGGTCAGCATAGACGTCATTGCACATCAGCCAACTTGATGGTCGATTTCTTCAATATTGGAGGCTTTATCTGATCACATGGTCTTCTAGACAAATGTTCCCCTATCAGTTAGTGATCCATAGCCGTTGGAATCAGCTCATTTGCTGATGTGTATCGGACGATATGGTAAAAATGCGAAAACTGCTCAGGACAGACGTCATTGCACATCAGCCAACTTGATGGTTGATTTCGCTAGGCAAAACGACTCCGTTTCAAGAAGTGTAAAACATGAAAAAGATAGATATGCCTCTTAACTTTGCACGGTTAAAATTTCAGCCTTATTACTTCAGTGAAACTCGAGATATAGCTGATATGGAAAAAGCTGTCGGAACTGGAACTGAACTGGATTTGCCCTTAATTCTAGTAATCTGAAATCACTCAAAGAAACTTGTGAAAAACACCAAATTACATAAAAATATAAAAGATCATAAACACAATTAGACTAAACAATAATAACTCGTATTTGACACAAAACAATAATAAAACATAACTAAAAACTATATAATTATACGAGTTATCACACCCCCACACTTAGATTGTTGCTAGTCCCTAGCAATGACTCAATAAAAATAAAATAAGAAAATCTAATCTAATCCACTTTCGTAGGAAATCACGGTGGCACTTAGCATGTGACACAAGCCTTTAAACCCCTAGGTGTCCCTAGTGGACGAGTTTAGTCTCGTGAGGGTTTACTAGAACGATACCCACAAACATTGACAAACTAAAATATAAATAAACTACATATACTAAAAATATTTACTCCTAATCCTTTCAATACAAATTAGAGACAATCTTTGAACAAGTCTTATAAACTAATCAATAGCTTAAAGAATTTCACAAAAAATCATGCTTGAATGTAAATTGTTTGAGTTAAGCCAATATTAACATAACATATTTCAATCAAAATAGTGCATATTCAAACTTAATCTCAACTACTCACATGGGATACCCTCATGATTTTCACTCTTTAAAGTAGTGGTGAAGTGTTTACACTCAATCAATCTCATAAAAACAGTTCTACCATATTCTTGCTTGTCCACCTATTCTCCACTATTTAGATCATACAACTTCATGAATCAAGAGGTCTTTAATCAAGGTTGTAATGGGGCCAAGGGGTTTGTAATGTGGTTGAAGAACAAAAGGATAAAGATATCACAAAGGTTCCAAAGAGTTCATAAAGTTTAGAGACATAAAAAGATCATACAAATAAAACTTCTCAAAACTCTTATAAAGCACATAATAACATAGGCTAAATATTCATGTTGAGCCTTTGCATCATTCTAACCAACTTTGTAACATCTTTTTCTTTACTTTAACTAGAAGTTCAAGAGAAGATTTTTTTTTTTTAATATGGGAATGTATTTGACAATGATCCCTTTCTTTTTCTCTTGACTTTTTTCTTTCTTTTCCCCCCACACTTATTTCTTGTTTCTAACCCAAATTTTTAATAAATCTTCTTTGTCATTGCAACTTGTCTCAAAACATGCTAATTCATCTTTTGGAACAAAGGTAAAGATATAAGTATATTTAGGTTAGGGACAAGTTATGGTTACCAAAGATATAGCTTATTCAATGTAGGCTCAAATTGGTTCACTAAGGGTGTGTTCTCTTGGAACATTAATAATGGATGGCTGTTTGGCTCTGGTTATAATCCTAATGCCTCTATCATATTCATGTTGTCACATGTATCAATATAGTCTCAAACGGTTTAAAGCAAGTTCTAGAGAATCATGTAATCATAAGAGCACTCAAGAAAGAAATTAGATTGATTTGTATAATGCATCAATCATTATAGGCTCAAAAACTCACAAGGATGATTATACAAGTCAGATTAAGTCTAAACATGCTTCTTTCTCAATCAACATATCATATTAACATTGGCTCATAAAAGATTGACATCAAGCTCAATTCTCATGAAAATATTCTCACTAATAAATCTGTTTTAGACTTATGCAATTCATATCTCATCATAGTATTGAAAGTAACTAAAACACACTAAAAACACACTAAGTCTAAACATGCTTTTTTTTTTTTTTTAGAAGATTAAATCAAACTGACAAGGTATGTCTCAAGTCTCCCTTACTCAGACCTTGTTCAGAATGAATACTTCTAAATGTCTTAAAACACAACAATTTTTTTTTTATTTTTTTATATTAGAAAAATATGTCCCTTACCCCCTACTAAAATATGACATTGTCCCCAATGTCAAATTTTAAAGGTAGAATTTAGGAGATATTACCTGCAGAGTTTGCTAACCACTTATTATAACTGAGACACAACAAGCAAAATGTTAGATAATGTCACAAAGACAAAGTGCAATCCACTCATTGCTCGTCCATATCTCTTTTTTCTTTTTCCGAGCGTTTGCGAAACAACCGTAGCAGATAAACACTCATAAGCTTGGAGCTTTTTGAGTAAATCTTCAATGGTTGTAGCAGAAATTATGGTTCTCCTTGCCTCTGAAACATGAATCCATTATCCACAGCATTATCTAAATATGAAAGCAAATTACTAAAATAACCATTAATATTAAGCAAACCAATGGGTTTCTTATTTGTGACCAAAGATGACCAAGAAGCCACGCAAGCTATTTCTTCCAATGTACCCAGACCTCCTGGTAAAGCAATGAATGCATCGGCAGAATGGTACATGATTGTTATCCGTTCAGGGACACTCCAGACTTGTATTTCCTTACCCACGGTAGGTCCACAAAAACTTGTGAATAGTTTTGGCACGATTCCTAGAACTGGACTTCCTCCGGCGTGTGCTGCTGTAGCGACTGCTCCCATTAAACCCGTACTACCGCCTCCATAAATCAAGTGGATCTTTTGTTGGGCAAGTATTACTCCAACTCTTATGGCTTCATCAGCGAATATGTTATTTTTCCCTGGATAAGCACCTCCAAAGACACAAATTTTTTTAATACGCTGGGATGAAGTACTTTCCATTTTTTTTCTTCGAGTGCCTGAAAGAGAATGAGTACATGGTGTAATATATAGAGGACTCAGTAGTGAATCAGACAAGAGTAATAATGTCGCCGAAAGTGTATCTGACCTGTCAGAAGAAAAAGTTAACCTAACAAAAGATTTTTGCGTGATTTCAGGAAGAAAATCAAAAAGAGAAGAAAAATCAACCGTAAAAGTCAAGAGTAATAATGTCGCCGAAAGTGTATTTGACCTGTCAGAAGAAAATGTTAACCTAACAAAAGATTTTTGCGTGATTTCAGGAAGAAAATCAAAAAGAGAAGAAAAATCAATCGTAAAAGACAAATAAAAAAAATGAGAATAATTACACAAATCGAATAACACGTAAATTAAACCGAAATAAAGTTATTGCAAATCAAACCAAAAGCTGAGAAGTCATTTATTGTAGTTGTGATTGTGGCTCACATCTTCCTCTGGTTTTACGTCCAGAAACGGCTTAAACGCCTTCTATGAGTCGAGGATATGCTTCCCATCCAGTTTTCTTACAAGCTGGCAAACAGGGTCTTTTAACATCAGATTCCCAAGATGTTGCCATTCCCTTTGGAATTGCGGCCATAAATCAAGAATTTCTCTTTGTACGTCTCCACTAGGATGCGTCTCAAGAGAAAGTTGGATATTACCCAAATTCTCCTTACTCAGTCCATCCTTAATGAATTCAATTTTATCATCTCGATTAGAGGACGGAATCCCAATAGAACGACATTTACCGTTACACGTCCATCGTGCACATTTGTGGCAATTTGAACTCATGCGCTTTGCTCGTCGCTTCTTTGCAAAAGTGCTTCTACCTGTACCTGGTAAATGCAAAACAGGAAGATATTCATCTTCACGTACCTTGGCTTCAATTATCCAACGTATGTCTCCAGGAATCCCTTTGTGCATAAGCATTCTTAATCTTTCAAATCGAACTTGGTAAAGCTTCAGTAAAATATTTCGAGGAAAATGAGGAAATCGTTTCTGCAATCTTGTGAGAATATCATCCATCCTGGAAAAAAAATGAAAAAAAATTGAAAGAGAAATTGGAAGAGAAATTTATATACAATATCAGTTTTGTGGGTAGCTGATGGAACCGATTTAAATAATCACGGAGTACCGTTATCCGTCGTTTAACCGGGGTAAAAATATAAAAATTACATTTACATCTAGTTATTTTCAAAACAAGGATCAGAAAGAAAAACAACATAAAAAGACTAAAAAACAAAACACTCTAAATAAAATCCTAAATTCTTCCCCCCACACATAATTCTTACATTGTCATTAATGTAATGCCATTAATCCCAAATGAAAGAATCATGTGTAAGTGAAAAGAACTAATAAACAAAATAAACTTATGCAGCCTAAATGAACTTAGAAACACTAAACACAATTAGCAAAGAAACATAAGAAAAAGATAAAGAAAAAGAGAGCAAATCTGAGGATGGCAGTTTGGCAATGCTTTCACTAATTAGGCTGCCTCCCCCAATTAGCACTTGATTGATTGTTTTCAGCCTAGCCAATTCCCCTTCTTGGCTTTTTAGGCTTGTTAGGCTCATACATGAAACTTCCCAAATTTGAGCGTTTGGTAGGAAGCTTTCTTTGCACAAAACTGGATGCATTCTCCATTACAAGTATTATTCCATCATCCTTTGTGGTGCATATCTCATCGAGGAATGGAGCATATGTTGGTACTTGTTGAATGACCTCCACAAACAAGTTGTTTAAGGTTTCCGGCATGTGTTGTTCATGTTCTTCCTCCTTGAACTTTGCAAATCTACTAGGAAAAGGTGGAGAAGAAACATTAGTAAAAAGTGAAACCTTAAACGTTACCTCAGGTGCCGAAATACTCTTATTTGGATCTTTGGCTTCATTATCCTCAAGAATAGAATCCATCTCTAATTTTGTTTCATCCTCATCTTGTTCCTCATTCTTCAAGGCCACAATAGTAGCATTCTCCTTTGGGTTAACCATCGTTTGGGCTGGGAGTTCTTCAGATCTTTGTGCTACCCATCCCACCATAGTACTAGCCAATTGGCTCATTTGCTTTTCCAAACTCTGGATGCTTGCCCTTGTTTCCTGTTGAAATTGCAAAGAATCAGTAACAAGAGAATAGACAAGATCTTCTAAAGAAGTACCTGAGTTTTGAGTCATATGTGGTGGTTGAAAAAGATCTGGTTCTTGAGACCATGATTGATTGAAGCTAGATGGATGAGTGTAATTGGCATAAGGATCTACTTCTTGGTAATTTCTCGAGTAGCCATAATTAGTATGATCCCACCATCCCTCATGGTAAGTGTTTGAGTAATGATCATACTGTTGGTCTTGGAACACTTGATGGCTTTGACATCCTCCCATGGCCAATTGTTGAACTGGGTAGGTGAGATTGGCTTGTTGATTTTCCATGTTCATGTATGCCACCAACTCTTCAAGAGTTAGATTGCTCAATTCCATCGTTTTTTTTTTTTATATTTTTTTATATTTTTTTTATTTTTTCAAAATTTGATAAGAAAAACCCGTATGTACAAGAAAATAAAACTCATTAGAACTGAAAATAAGAATAAACCAAGTAACAAATAAACTAAAGAAAACAATCCCCGGCAACGGCGCCAAAAATTTGATGCACCCAAAAGAGTGTATCTTATTTAACCTTGCACTAAAAAGATAAATTGTAAGTATAGTAGTTAGCAAGGGTCGAGTCCTCAGGGATTGGGTTTTAGTTTATAAGTTAATAGTTTAAAACTTAAATTCAAGAACAATAAAAGAAAAGGGTTTTTGAAGCCAGATTTAAACTAAAGTAAATACTAAGAATAAGATGCAAGGCGGTATAACCAGCCAATAAAAATATATATACTAAATTAGGCGGTATAACCAGCCAATAAAAATAAAACAAAGTTAATATACAAATTAGGCGGTATAACCAGCCAATAAAAATAAATATACTTTTAAAAATAAGCAAACTAAAAGTAAGAAAACAAGTAAGTAAGAAGAATCAAATATGAAAAATATGGTTAAAGTTTCATTCTCCACCACTAGACATCATTAAGAATCAATTTCAGATCTATCAATATCAACCAACTATCAAAGTTAACAACCGTAGATAACAACAAGCTCTGTTATCCCAATCTTTCCTTAGTTTGTCGTTAAATAGAACAAGCTCTCTATTTAATCTCTAACCATTAAACAACCTAGAATAAGCTTTCTAAATTCAATTTAATGGCAGCTTTATGATGAGAAAGATAGGTTGATCTAAGCAACAAACACATAAGCTCGGATTGTTCAACTTAGGTTATGTTCCACTTTGCAATTATTGAAAACTTGACCATAATCATTAATCACAAATTGCCACTTATGAATAGGAAATCAAGACAATTACACGGATCAAGATTCCTAAACTAGCAATAGATAATTATCAAGATCTATCTAGTTGTACACCTAAATAAATCAAGACAACATCATGAACAATTCTTGTAGAAGAACATAAGCAACTTTGATAGAAAATTAATGATAGATAGAATCTGAAAATCAATCACAAAACATGTCTAGGGCTTTGAAATCACCCTTAACCAAATAGAAGTTTAGCCTAGCATAGGCATTGTAAACATAAACATAAAATTAAAGAAAATCTAAGAAGAAAATAAAAGAAAGAAAGAAGAAGAGGAAGAATATTAATTATCCAACCTCTTGCTCTCTCTAAAGAAAAAGAAAACTAGAGAAAAGAAAGAAGAAGAAAACTTAGAGAATTTTATTAAAATGGCTAATATCCTACCTATGTACAATATGATTCTCTACAATCATCCAAGGCCCTCTATTTATACATATTTTGGAGGGCTAAATGACAAGAGACAAGCTTTACAAATTTCAAAGGTAGGTATAATAGGTGGGTGCATTTTTCTAACAATTTTCGTCATATTGTATGACAATTTTGATCAGCCAACTTGATGGTCGATTTCGTCAATCTTGGAGGCCTGATCTGATCACATGGTCTTCTAGAAAAATGTTCCCCTATGAGTTACTGATTCATAGCCGTTGGAATCAGCTCATTTTCTGATGTGGAGAAGAAGATATGGGCAAAATACGAAAACCGGTCAGCATAGACGTCATTGCACATCAGCCAACTTGATGGTCGATTTCTTCAATATTGGAGGCTTTATCTGATCACATGGTATTCTAGACAAATGTTCCCCTATCAGTTAGTGATCCATAGCCGTTGGAATCAGCTCATTTGCTGATGTGTATCGGACGATATGGTAAAAATGCAAAAACTGCTCAGGACAGACGTCATTGCACATCAGCCAACTTGATGGTTGATTTCGCTAGGCAAAACGACTCCGTTTCAAGAAGTGTAAAACATGAAAAAGATAGATATGCCTCTTAACTTTGCACGGTTAAAATTTCAGCCTTATTGCTTCAGTGAAACTCGAGATATAGCTGATATGGCAAAAGCTGTCGGAACTGGAACTGAACTGGATTTGCCCTTAATTCTAGTAATCTGAAATCACTCAAAGAAACTTGTGAAAAACACCAAATTACATAAAAATATAAAAGATCATAAACACAATTAGACTAAACAATAATAACTCGTATTTGACACAAAACAATAATAAAACATAACTAAAAACTATATAATTATACGAGTTATCACTTTTCCTTCTTCTCTTGAATCTTTATATTTTACTTGCCGTTGATTATGTTTCAAAGTGGGTGGAAGCAAAAGCCACTAGGACTAATGACTCTAAAGTTGTTTCAGATTTTGTCAAGACTAATATTTTTGCAAGGTTTGGAACACCAAAGGCCATAATCAGCGATAGAGGTACTCACTTTTGCAATAGCACCATGGAAGCACTTTTGAGGAAGTATAACATCACACACAAGGTATTCACATCATACCATCCTTAAACTAGTGGGCAAGCTGAAGTGTCAAATCGAGAAGTAAAGTCCATCCTTGAAAAGACAGTTAATCCAAATAGGAAGGATTGGAGTTTACGACTTGATGATGTACTTTGGGCTTATAGGACAGCATATAAGACACCCATTGGCATGTCTCCTTATCGACTTCTTTATGGTAAGCCTTGTCATCTTTCGGTTGAATTAGAACATAAGGCATATTGGGTTATCAAACAATGCAACATGGAAATGTATGAGGCAGGTAAGCAAAGAAAACTTCATTTACAAGAAGTTGAGGAAATAAGGAATGATGCATATGAGAATTCTAGGATTTACAAGGAAAAGACTAAGGAATTCCATGATAAGATGATATCAAGAAAGGACATTTTTGTTGGACAAAAAGTTCTTCTCTTCCATTCACGCCTTAAAATGTTTCCAGGTAAGTTACGTTCTCGTTGGGTTGGACCTTTTATTATTACTAATGTTTTCCTCATGGTGCAATTGAAATAAAGAGCCCAAAAACAGATAAAGCATTCAAGGTAAATGGCCATAGATTGAAGCCTTACTATGAGAACTTTTTAATGCAAGATGTCGACGAGTTACCACTTTATAAGCCAAATTATGTTGAAGAATAATGGCATGGGTCTAAGTCAGGCTGAGGACAATAAACCAAGCGCTTCTTGAGAGGCAACCCAAAAGGATGGAGAGCACATATTATAATCTTATTTGCTATTCTTTACTCTCCATCATTCTATCCTTTATTGTTTTTCTTTAGTTTGTTTGTTTATTAGTTCTTTTCTTTTGCACATGATTCTTGCATTTAGGTTAATAGCATTACATTGAGGACAATGTAAGAATTAAGTATGGAGGGAAGAATTTAGGATTTCCTTTATTCAGTTTGTTTTGTTTTGAGTCTTCAATTTTTTTAGTGTGTTCTAGTCACTTTCCATACTATGATGAGATATGAATTGAATAGGTCTGAAACTGATCATTAGTGGTAAGATTTTCATGAGAATTAAGCTTGACATTACTATTTTTCACGAGCTATTGTTAATATGATATGTTGATTGAGAAAGAAGCATGTTTAGACTTAATATTGACTTGTATAATCATCCTTGTGAGTTTTGAGCCTATATGATTGATGCATTATACATATCAATCTAATTTCTTTCTTTAGTGCTCTTATGATTACATTATTCTCTAGAACTTGCTTTATACCTTTTTTGAGACTATATTGATGTATGTGACAACATGAATATGATAGAGGCATTAGGATTATAACCAGGGCCAAACAGTCATCCATTATTGATGTTCCAAGAGAATATCACCCTAGTGAGTCAATTTGAGCCTATATTGATTAAGCTATTTTATTGGTAACCAAATCTTACACCTAGCCTAAACATATTTATATCTTTACCCTTGTTCTAAAGATGGACTAGAATGTTTGAGACATATTGCAAAAACAAGGAATACTTTTTGAATATTTGGGTTAGAACAAAAGATAAGTGTGGGAGAGGAGAAAGGCAAAAGTCAAGACAAAAACAAAAGGGAACATTGTAAAAGTACATTCCCATTCAAAAAAAAAAAATTGAACCATCTCTTGAACTTCTAGTTAAAGAAAAGAAAAAAAATGTTACCAGGTTGGTTAGAATGAAGCAAAGGCTCAACATGAAATATTCAGCCTATGTGATTATGTACTTCCAGGGAATATTGAGAAAGTTCTATTTGAAAAATCTTATTTTTGTCTCTAAATTCTATGAAGTATTTGGAACCTTTGTGATATATTTTCCTTTTTATTCTTTAACCATATTACAACCCCTTGGCCTCATTACAACCTTGCATAAAGACCTCTTGATTCATGAAGTTGCATGACCTAAATAGTGGAGAATAGGTGGACAAGCAAACATATGGTAGAACTATTTTCATGAGATTGGTTGAGTATAAACACGTTATCACTAATTTGAATAGTGAAAATTATACGAGTATCTCATGTGATAAGTTAAGATTAAGTTTGAACATGCACCATTTTGATTGATATATGTTATGTTAATTCAAACTATTTACATTCAAGCATGATTCTTTGTGAACTTCTTTAAGCTATTGATTAGTTATAAGACTTTTCCAATGATTGTCTCTCATTTTTTACTTGAGGACTAGCAAAAGACTAAGTGGGGGGGGGGAATTTGATAAGTGCTTAATTTCATACATTTTCATATATTATTTCCTTATACTTTGTGCTTTAATTCTTAAGTTCCTTGACATTAAACTATGGTTTTGTGAATTATAGATATTTTGGAAGAGATGAAGTCAAAACATGTCAAATATGATGTTAAA
This sequence comes from Fremontodendron californicum, assembly GCA_030761205.1. Classification (NCBI taxonomy): domain Eukaryota; kingdom Viridiplantae; phylum Streptophyta; class Magnoliopsida; order Malvales; family Malvaceae; genus Fremontodendron; species Fremontodendron californicum. The sequence goes on from JAULJL010000037.1 coordinate 16,696,262, forward strand.
GAGCTTATAAAGTCACAATCGTAAGATGGAAGAAGACTTGGGAGTCAAAAAGATCAAATTCTTAGTGTAAAGCAATCAAGCAGATTTGACCTCTAGAGCTTGTTGCTAAGAAATATGATGTTAAATCCTTATTTGAAGAAACTTCCTTCTTGACTTTTGAAGCTGACTTGAATACCTTTCCAACGATAGTTTACACATCCAAATCGGACAAGAAATAATCATCCAAATCAGCCGAAGAAGTGTGAGAAGATGTAGCAGCCAAGAAACGGAAGACAGGGAGCTCGATGCTGCAGCGCAGGAATTGGGTGCCGCGGAGCCCACAAGTCAATAAACTCGGCGCCGCGGCCCTGGAGGTTGGTGTTGAGGCGCCGGTCGGGCTGCCTAAAAATCGAAAAAACCGCAAAAATCTGAAAACTTGCCAAATTTGCAAGTTTCTGCCTCCTAGCTTCCTTGATCTGCAAGAAAGGGTTTCCAAGGTCTTGAAACTCTATAAATACAATCTTTTGAGCCACAAACTAGGACATGTTTTGATTATTATCAATATTCTTCTTTTTCTTTTATATTCTCTTAGTTTTATTTTAGTTTTCTTCTTAGTTTCTTTTTAATATTCAAGTTTATGTTAACTATGCCTATGCAAGGCTAAACTTCTCTTTGGTTAAGGGTGATTTCAAAGCCCTAGACATGTTTTGTAATTGATTTTCAGATTTTATCTATCATTAATTTTCTATCAAAATTGCTTATGTTCTTCCATTAAAATTGTTCATGATGATGTATTGATTTGTTTAGGTGGCCAACTAGATATATCTTGATAATTATCTAATGTTAGTTTAGGAGTCTTGATCCGTGTAATTGTCTTGATTTCCTATTCAATAGTAGCAATTTGCAATTCATGATTATGTTGGATTTTTGAGAATTGCGATGTGGAACATAACCTAAGTTGAACAATCCGAGCTTACGTGTTTGTTGCTTAGACCAACCTATCTTTCTCATCATAAAGTTGTTATCAAATTGATTTTAGAGAGCTTATTCTAGGTTGTTTGATAATTAGAGGTTAAATAGAGAGTTTATTCTATTTAACGATAAACTAAGGAAAGATTGGGATAGTAAAGCTTGTTGTTATCTACGGTTGATAGTTTTGATAGTTAATTGATGCTGATAGATCTAAAATTGATTCTTAATGATGTGTAGTGGTAGAGAATGAAACATTAACCATACCTTTCTCATATCTGATTACTTTTTATTACTTGCTTTTTTATTTTTATTGTTTGCTTAAACTTATTTCAAAACCCCGTTTAACTTTTGTTTTCTTTGATATTAAGTTTTAAACTAGTGATTGATAAACTAAAACTCAATCCCTGTGGATTAGATCCTTGCAAATTACTATACTCTACAATTGATTCTTTTTAAGTGCAAGGTTAAATAAGATACACTCTTTTGGGTGCATCATTTATTTTTTGATGAAGTTTTCTCTTGGTTTAAAAAAATAAAAATAAAAACTAAATCTTATAGTTTTATGTTTTTTTTATTTAAAATTGATTTAGTAATAAAAAAAAAATTTATTTGTGAGGAAGATGTAACTTAAAATATTTAATTTTTATATTAAAAATATAATTATTTTAATATATAAATATATATTAAAATATTTAAATAAATAATGATTATTTAATATAATTAAAATCATAAAAAAAAATACAAATCCCTACCGAAGCTGGGGAAACATCCTAGTTCTTAATAAAATTACACATACTTAATTAACTTATTTTCCTCTTTTAAAATATTTTTTACACAATTTAGTCCCTTCCATACAAATATCATTTCTATCTTCAAAAATACGGATTAGGATTCGATTCTTTTTTTTTTTTCATTACTTTTCAATATTTGTATCATTATCATTTACATGTATAGACCCATTTATTAATTGTAAAAGTTATATTTGTTAATAGTGATTGAAAATGTCTTGAAAAATAATGAGCGGAAAAGTAATTGATAGAAACCGAACCCTAAAATTACACCTTGAGCAGCGGGATCGACTTTTTAGTATTTGTATTATGTGTACTAAATATTGTAAAGATTGTTATGATATCATGATTCATAATTGACTTTTATAACTTTTATTTCACTTTTTTTTTTTATTTAAATTTCTTGGTTTCTTTGTAATTTTAAGAAATTTTATATTGTTTAAATATGTTAATTGAATACTATATTTTTTTGAAAAAAAAAATTTTAAATTAATTTTATTAATATATAATTATTTATACTTTTATACTTTTATCTTAAAAAATAAAAACAATACAATGTCAAAAGTTTTGTGCTTTAAAATTACCTCAAAATTGAATACGAAATTTAATTGCACATAAACTAATATTTATTATTTTTCTAATCTTTAAATTATTTAAGACATGTAAATTATATAACTCTTGCAATCCTGAAACTAGACATGTCCACGTACTGTTCATTCGTCCAATTCGAAATGGATGGATTTGAAATAAAATTTTGATAATCTATGCCGGCCCGATCCAACGCAAATTATTATTTATATAATAAAAAATTTTATTTAAATTTATTTTTAAAAGTATATAAATATTAATATAAAAATAATATTTTTTAATATATTTAAACAATTAAAAGGGCTTTTAAGTCAGGCCTGAATAAGCAAAAAAAATTCTGTTCGGACCCGACCTGACTCATAAGCAGCTCTACCTGCAACATATATAGAATAGTTTAATGTATTATATATTAGGTGCTAATAATTTTGAAATCAATAGCATCTAAATTTTTTTTCATAACCAACCTATATTTAATATTCTAATAGCTCATAGTTGACATAACTCTATTCCGCATCCAAAAATTATTTTCGGTCTTTTATTTTTTAAAATAAGTTGCTGTAAAATCTTAATAAATTGCTCTCCAAAAAACTTGAAATATTTTATTTAAAATGAAAATTTTGCATCATTTTATGAACTCATATTTATTTTAATAAAATATATGTGATAAACTAATGCTATATATAAAAAAAAATCATTTAGAATTTTTTTCAACGTGAAATGTAAAATTTAATTTGTTTTGCTGAATGATAGTTAATATTCACTTTAAATTAATTGAAAAGCTATAAAAATTTGGCCTTTTAGAGTTTCCATTTAAATCAAATATAATAAAAGTTTATTCAATATTTAGTAGGGAAGAAGCCATTCCACATATGATAAATTCCTTACTTGATTGTTCAAAAATTTATTAAGTCTCTCAATGATTTTTGGAATTTTATGATAGTTTTCGCATTTCACAAATTAATTCATTTTTATATGATTTTTTTTTCTCAAATAGTTAAACACTCACCTTGATTTTTTTAGTTTACTTCAAAAATTTTACCTCCAATTGAACTTTTATTAAATTCTTTCAATATATTATATACATACTTTATATTTTGTATATTAACATTATAATGCAATTCTTCTTACTGATGGATCTTTTGAGGTTAGAAACCAAAGACTCTTTGCATAGAGATATTTGTTCTATTATTATTATTATTATTATTATTATTATTATTATTATTATTATTATTATTATTATTATTATTATTATTATTATTATTAAATATATGTTATCTTATTATAAGATAGTTCATGATTTATAATTAATTATTTTCAACTACTTTATCATATTCATGCTTATGTATATTTCTTGGGTATTTGTGAAATAAATATTCTTAATTATTTCCATAATTTATTCTAAGCATTTTTAAAGTATATTTAGTTATTATTGGTATAAAGTCTCTTTAGAACCAATCGCTTGGATACCAGTACTTGCATATAGTTAGACATATTGTTTTAACATTTATTATTTTGTATTGTGAAAATTATTAAAATATAAATAAAATATAAATTTTAAATTATACTTATTTAGAAAAGAGTAAATTACAAATACCAAGCAAGAATACAATTTAGTTTGTTAATTCAATTCATATGTATTGCTTTTAACGGATTTCTTTTCATCTTACACAATTTTAAAGTAAATACAACTAATATTTTTATAAAATAGAAGGGAAAAAAGCTTTTAAGTTGTAATAACCTTGACTGGAAAGATTATTAATTAACAACAAAAATGAAGGCAAACTTCTGAAAGAAAGATAAATAAAATGTTGGAAAGTCAATAGCTATCAATTAGTTTTGAATATGCTATCAAATGATTATTAATATGAAATTAATCCAAAAAAAATGTAGCAGTACAAATATTTTTTTTTTATCTTCTTAATTTTTATGTAATATTTACACAAACAAAAAAAAAGAGAGGGAATATTATTATTGAAAATTTCTTTTCAATTTTTCTTTGAAATTTTTTTATGATAACTAAAATCTTCATTTTAGAAATGATTTGAGATCTAATACAAAGCGAAAAATGGATGCAATTTGATTTTAATCTTTACACTTTCAACCAAAAAATTTAATTATATACTTAATTTGATATCACTTTTTTTTTTTTTTTGCATGAGTTTATATGTTCTTATTTCTAGAGTTATATTTAATTGCTATACATTTAATAACAAATTCAGAAAGATTCAGTCATATTTAAGTAAGTTAAAAGAAAAAAATCCCATTTTTTATTAGCAATTAAGTAATTTATTAATGTCAATTTCAAGTCTTCCTGGTTCTGGAACTGTGGAAGGAGTGTTTTCTCTCGTCTAGTCTTGTCTCGTACAAGATCATTCTCCAAGGTGGCTGTGGCGATCTTTGGGAGTAGGTATAGGTTGGTTAGTGGAGTAGCTAGTGGCATCAAACTGGAAAATGGAAGAAGAGTTAGTGGAACGGTGGAGTAAACTTCATCCTACTAAGGAGGAGCAAGAGACTATTGCCATCAAGGATGATCTGGGCAACAATGACATGGTGGCAAACAGAAACTGGATGGTTGGTAAATTACTTACAACAAGGCCTTTTAACAGAGACGCAATGGTCAACACACTCACAGCAGTATGGAGATTAATTAAGGAGATACATATTTCCTTTTTAAGTTTGGATCTGAGAAGGATAAAACAAAAGTTCTTGAAGGATCTCCATGGTCTTTTGATAAACATCTACTAGTTTTAACTGAGTATGATGGAAACCTACGACCTTCAGATTATAAATTCGATAAAACAGTGATCTGGGTGAGAATATATGATCTACCATTGAAATGGATGAATAGAAAAGCCGCTGACCAAATCGGGAGTAGAATTGGGCAATTGGTTGATCATGACAACAAACAGGATGGAATAGGATGGGGGCGATTCTTACGGATTTGAGTGATCATAGACATTACACAACCTCTTCGGCGCTTCATCCTAATTGGGAATGGGGGAAGGGCAATGATATTCGTGGTCAAATCAAGTATGACCGCCTGCCATTATATTGCTATGAATGTGGTCTTCTTGGACATAGTGATGCGGAATGTGACTTGAGTGTGGCTAAGAAAACAGATGGGGAGGTCATCCAACCATATAGAGACTGGCTTAGAGCATCACCGATCAAGAAGGGAGTGACTGGCAGTTTCCAAGAAAGACAACAAACCAGGCCAACGACAAAGCGGCAAGGCACAATGAGCAGGGAGAAGGGCGGTAAGAAAGACAGTTCAGAAAGCAGTCCTTCGGTGATCAGGAATATGAATTTGGAAGGTAACTGTCCTGCGGAGATAATTTCGAAAAATGAGTTGGTGGCTGCTAAAAATCAGGGGATTCAAATTAGTGGTGATCCTCATAATTCAAATACTGGCAGGAGAGGAATAAGTCAATGGGAGAATCCAAGTCATAATGAAATACTAGGAGGTGAGGTGGCTAATGAGATTGAACAACTGTCAAATCAGTGTGAGGCTGTTGATGTGGACAGAAGTGAAGACAACCTACATCGCAGGTCTAACCAAACAGGTGACAAACCAGTAACAGACGTGAGCGCAGGCCAAATAGTAACTATTGTGAATAGAGAAAAAAAACAACTTGGAAAAAGAAGGACCGGAACATAGCCCAAACACAAATAAGCCCAAACTCAGCATTGAAGAAGAGAAAAGCAGGATCGGAGGACTATGAAGCAGAGGAAATAGATTATGAGCCTCAAGGGAATAAACTGCAAAAAAAGGAACTGGGAGAGCAGAAGAATTTCATCAAATCGGTGAGGACTGGCGAGCAGTCCCGTCGAGAACAATGAAGTGCATTACGGGGAACTGCCGTGGGCTTGGGAACCCACGAGCAGCAAGGAGCCTCCGACACCTAGTGAAAACAGAAAATCCCCATGTAGTTTTTTTAATTGAGACTAAACTACATGAAAAGAAGACAGATAAAATAAGGAGTTGTGGAATGAACTATGGTTTTGCGGTTAATGCAGAAGGGACTCGGGGTGGGTTAGCAATGTTTTGGAAAGAGGAGATCGGTCTTAAGCTCCTCAGCTTTTAAACACCACATAGACATGGAAGTACAAAGCAACCCAAGATGGAGGCTTACTGGATTCTATGGTGATTCGGATGTAAGAAGAAGTGAAAACTCCTGGCAACTGTTACGGACTCTATCCTCACAATATGTCTTGCCTTGGATGTGCCTGGGTGATTTTAATGAAATAATGTGGAATTTTGAAGAAGCAGGGGGTGGTTTGTGGAGGGAATGCCAAATGAGGGACTTCAGGACGACACTAGAGGATTGTGGATTGGCAGACTTAGGATTTAGTGGCCAGTGGTATACATGGGGAAGAGGACGGCAGGCATCAACAAACTTGAGAGAAAGGCTAGATAGAGCAGTGGCAACACAAGATTGGTGGAACATTTTTCCATGATTTTCAGTTCAGCATCTCACAACTGATGTTTCTGACCACTGCTCGATTGTGATCAATACATGCGGTCAGAACAAAGAGAACCAGCAGATGAGGCAGGCAAGTAGGAAACGGTTTGAAGCATTGTGGGTGAAGGAAGCTGACTGCGAAGGGGAAATCAGTCGGGCTTGGGAAAAGGAAAAAGGGAACAATATCCTAAACAAAATAGCAGCTACAGGAGATAGATTAAAAGTATGGAGCAGAGACCGTTTCCAAAAACACCAAAGAAGTATAGGGGAGTTAAAGAAGAACTTAGAAAGAGTTACCAACCTCCAACCGACTGACACAAACCTAAAGACAGCAGCAGATTTGAGAGTTGAATTGAGGAAAGCCTTAGATGCAGAGGAAATATTTTGGACGCAAAGGGCACGGGTAAACTGGCTAAGGGAAGGTGATAGAAACACTGCTTTTTTTCATTCCAAAGCATCACAAAAGAGACGGATAAATGAAATAAAAGGCTTGGAGAATGAGAATGGGGTTTGGTGTAACAATGAAAAGGAAATCCAGGAAATTGCCACTAGTTATTTTCAAAAGCTATTTCAGTCCCAAGGACCTAGCTACTGTGATGATATTCTTGATGGAGTGGATGTACTTGTCACAGATGAGATGAATGCACTACTTCTATCAGAATTCAAAGCCGAGGAAAGTCACCACAGCCATCAGACAAATGCATCCCGCAAAAGCCCCTGGACCCGATGGTATGCCTACTTTATTCTACCAAAAATACTGGCATATAGTAGGAATAGATGTTATTAAATACTGTCTGTCATGTTTGAATGGTGAAACTGACCTTAGCACCATCAATACCACCAACATAGTCCTGATCCCTAAAGTTAATGGCCCTAAGAGCATCACTCAATTTAGACCGATTAGTCTGTGTAATGTGATTTATAAGATAGTATCTAAGGTGTTGGTCAATAGATCTAAGAGTGCTCTTCCATCATGCATTGATGAATCTCAGAGTGCTTTTGTCCCGGGTAGGCTTATCACTGACAACATTTTAGTGGCATATGAAATGTTGCATACACTTAAAAACAAAAGGAAAAAGGCGAAGTGGTCATTTTGCTCTTAAACTAGACATGAGCAAAGCATATGATAGGGTCGAATGGCACTTCCTAAGGGCGATGATGGAAAAACTAGGCTTTCATTCTAGGTGGATCTCGTTAATAATGTCATGTATCACCACTGTTTCTTACTCTATTAGAATAAATGGCATTGCAACTAACAGATTCTACCCAGGCCGAGGCCTCCGACAGGGGGACCCCCCCTTATTTATTCTTGATTTGTAGTGATGGACTTTCAGCTATGTTGACAAAAGCTCAAAAGGAAGGGCTAATACATGGAGCTCGTGCTATCCGACATGGACCTAGAGTCACCCATCTATTCTTTGCAGATGACAGCCTATTCTTTGCCAAAGGAAACTTATGTGAAAGTGAAAAGATGTGAAGCATACTACAGAGATATGAGGAGGGGTCGGGACAGCAAATAAATTTTGATAAATCGGCTCTTTTCTTCAGCAAGAATTTAGGGAGCATTCAAAGAGAAGCTTTACAGCAACTGTTTGGTGTTCAGGCAGTCACCAATCTAGAGAAATTTCTTAGATTACCCAGTATGGTTGGGAAGGGTAAAAAGCATGCCTTCAAAGACCTTAAGGAAAGAATTAAAAAAAAAAAAGACTACAAGGGTGGAGCAATCGATGCCTTTCACAAGGTGGGAAAGAGGTTTTCATCAAATCAGTGCTACAGGCTATTCCAGCATATGCAATGAACTGTTTTGAGATGCCTAAGACATTATGTGAGGAAATAGATGGACTCCTAAGCTCTTATTGGTGGTCACACATTCATGGGAAGAGAGGGATACACTGGATCAGATGGGATCACATGTGCAAGACTAAGGGTAGAGGAGGAATGGCTTTCGAGATATGGCAACCTTCAATAGTGCACTCCTTGGGAAGCAAGGATGGAGACTGTTAGCCAACACTGACACATTGGCTTATCGGGTGCTAAAAGCCAAGTACTTTCCAAGAGAAAGCTTTTTGGAATCCTCATTGGGAAGTAATCCTTCATTAACATGGCGTAGTATCTGGAAGACCAAATCCATATTGGAAAAAGGAGTCAGGTGGACGGCGGGAGATGGTAAAAACATCAAAATTTGGGAAGACAGTTGGCTACCCAGCAATCACAGTTTCAGAATCCAATCACCTCGAGGGAATCAGGAAGGATTACAAGTGGTAAATGATCTAATTGACAATCACACAATGCAGTGGAAATATGACAACATTGCAGAACTGTTTACTAGAGAAGAGGTCGAGATTATTGCATCTATTCCTATCAGTAAAACAGGAGGAGCTGACATACGAGTCTGGCATTATGACAAACACGGGGTGTACACGGTAAAGAGTGGCTACAAACTACTGAGAAGTGAAAGGGATAGCATAAGCACAGGTCAAATGGAGCAGCAAATACAGCAAGACAGATCGACATTACTTAAGCTATGGAACGCTGTGGTCCTGAGCAAAATCAAAATACATGTCTGGAAGGTTGCTCAAGATATCTTACCCACGAATGCAAACCTTTGCAGAAGGAGAATAATAGACAATCCACGTTGTATTAGATGCAGTGACAACATTGAGACAACACTTCATGCAATTCGAGACTGTCCAGCTGCAAAATCAACATGGAATGTAATCGATTTTGATTGGGATAACAGTAGCTCTCTGGACGATCACCTATCGGACATGCCAGTTTGTAGATCAAGAGCAGCTGCAACTTTTCATGTTAGGCATTTGGACTATCTGAAACAACAGGAATAGTGAATTACATGAAGGGAACAGAAGACCACCAGTAGAAGAAGGCAGATTCATCACAACATACGTCCAAGAGTTCAAGAATGCACAGGTTCACAGCAATAGTGGGCTATAGGAACGAAGGCAGAGCTGGACACCTCCTGACAGTGAAGAACTCAAGGTTAATTTTGATGGCTCATTTGATAATCAAACAAAAATAGGAGGTATTAGAGTTGTGATTAGAGACTCGACAGGATCAGTATTGGGGGCTAGTTCTATGAGGGTTTGTGGTATACAGGATTCCTTTAATATGGAAGCTATGGCAGCTGTACGGGCACTCCAAGTAGCCAAAGAGATGGGATTCATGTGGATAAGTCTAGAAGGGGACAGTTTGAGAATCATCAAGAAAATCAGTTCAAGGAATCAGGATCTGTCCCCAATTGGACACCTGATTGAGGAAGCAAGACATCAAGCTATTACCTTTCAAACTTGTTCATTTAAACATGTATTTCGTAAAGGAAATCTAGCAGCTCATCACTTAGCAAAACAGGGTTTAGAACTTATAGAGGACAAGTATTGGGTGGAAGAATGTCCTGGTATTATTTTTGCAGTTGTGATGGACGATTGTAATTCCATACATTAATGAAAGGCTCCTTCTCTCAACAAAAAACAAGTAAGTTAAAAGAAACAAAACCAATTATACAAAATAATTTAAATCATTGATTTATATTTTTTTAGGAGGTAAATCTCTCTCATTCTATAAATCTCACCCATCTTTTTCAAGATAATCAAGTTATTTTTTAATTAAAAAATTGATAATAACTCAAATTCAAGAATATTTTTTTTAAAGAAGAAATTCAAATATGCTTTGTCGTAACCTAAAAAATAACAAGTCTCATAGCAAGATTTTATTATTTGTTAAGCGTGACATTTAAAAAAACCGAGGAAAAGTCGACTTAATTCCTCTAGAAAATCGAAGGTTTTGAAAATAACCTTAAAAAATACATGGAGTCGCCACCAATCTTTTTTGGCTAGGTGTGATCAGCCACCTATTAAAATAGGTTTTATAAACATTTAAAATTAATTAAAACATTTTTTTAAAATCAATTTCAAGTCTGCGTTTTAAACCAGAGAAATCAAAGAAGAGGGTTCGGGACTCGGTTACGTGTGGGAAAGGATTAGCACCCCCACAACGCCCGTATAAAACGGTACCTTATTAATCGTGTGTTATCTCAAGTCTCGGTAAAAAATCAATTTTTGATTTGGTATTTCAAGTTAATTCCCAATTTAAAGAAAAATAATTCCATTTTTTTTATTGAAAATGATCCGAAATTTATTAATTCAAAATTTTCCTATATTTCCCAACAAGCGTGGCAAAATATAGAAATTTTTATTATTTTGGAACATTTTCCGAATCATTCTCGTTTTAAAGAAAATATTCTGTTATTAATGATAATTGATTATATGCTCTCCAGCAAACCCGGCAGAGAACTCATGAATTTTTTTAACTCGGAAATATCTTTATTTTATTGAAAATCATTACCTTTTTCAAAACATTTAAAAAAAATATATGAATATGTGTGATATAAATAAAATGACATAGCAAAGTCTAGATAATATAATGCAACCTAAATGGTATGATATAATTTAAATGTCTTAGCATATTCTAAATGAAATGAAATATCCTAAGTCATATGATATAATATTCTAAATGAAATGAAATGACCTAGGTAACATAATATATTCTATATGAAATGAAATATCCTAAGTCACATGATATATTCTAAATGGAACAAAATGATTTAAATGACATGGAAAATATAAATGATATGGCATATAATCTAAATGACATGAAACATAAAATAATGCTATCATATAATACGCATGAAAATTAAAATGAAAATAATAATGCATGAACATAGTATATGATAAATAATGTGACAAAAATAAATAACTAAATAAAAAGCATAGGATATCATAAAATATTCAAAACCATATAATAAACAACATAACATCAAAATATAAATAATAAATAATAACAACACCATGGAAATTATCATAGCAAAAAGCACATATTATATAATATGCATGAATATGGAAAATGCAATACATGAGAATGTATTTTTTCCTTTAATTAAGAAAATCCGTATATCTAAAAAGATATCCTGCTACCTTAGGAAAATATATCAAATTAAATTTTCTAAAAATCAAAATACTTTGTGATTGTTTGAAAACAATTTTGGAAAACTTAGATTAAAAAATAAAAGCCTAGCTAAACCCTTTTTAAATGGCTCTAATTTCCTAAGTTTAAAATCCCGGACTTGACCACCCTTAAGCCGAGGTTTAAAAAATCATTTTTAGTGTTTAAAAAGGCTTAGAAACTACCCTAAGACAGTAGCTAAACATCCTAATCAGCCCCCTCTAAGTAACTTAACCAAAACAGAAAAATGATTTTCCTTCAAATTCAATTCTGCTTCTACTGTCCAATTTTAAATAACGATTTTTTATCCTATTTTTAAAAATTCAAAAAAATCTAAAACAAATACTGGAGACTCAGGACATGTAAAAATACACATGAAAAAATCTTCTTAATTTTCTGATTAAAGATGACTGCCCAGAAAAATCGGGAAAGTACGAGTACTGGGTGAAAAAACTGTTTTGCCAAAACACATTTTTTTGCCTTTGATAAAATCATTTAAAAATCAAAGTAAAAATGTTAGAGACTCTCCTAAAGACTCAAAAACAGTATCTAACACTTTTGAAAAGTTAGACAAAAATTGGCTAAGTAAAAAAAAACCACAAAGGTAGAATAATCAATTTGACAACTCTTTAATTTTTCACAAGTATGCTCAAAATGAGCATGACTTTAAACCATTGATTGGTCTAAGTCATAAATCTTGTGGCAATGACATGAAATGCATGAAAATACAGCAAATATGATGCATGAAATGCATGATTTAAAACCTAAATGACATGAAAATGCATGGCATCAATAAAATGACCTAGACCTAAATGAACTTGCATGGCATTTAATGCAACCTAAGTTTAAAATGCATGAATATGCATGGAAAAGCAAGCCAATCCTAAACCTAAAGAATGCATGGCAATAACACAAACATATACCATGCTTAAACAAAATACACAATCAAATATCATGAAAATGCAAACCTATCAACTAGCATAACAAAATGCATACACAAAGCTTAAAAGAGAGGGGTAGCCGAATGGTCCCATACTTTAAAATGAGAATGGCATTTTCACAAACACTTAACACAATAACATGCATAGCTAAAGAATAATACTCAAATCATGCAAATATAAAGTAAAGGCATGAAAACCAATAGGCATTTTCACAAACACATGGATTAACAAAATGTAAAACATAAACAAACTTAAACATTTTGAAAACAGGAAATCAAAAAAGCAAGACAAGTAAAATAAACATGATAACAAGATAATAGACTCAAAAATGGAAACAAGCAAGCAACCAAATCAAAACAAGCTTCATTTTTATGTATTTAAAGAAGATTTAAAGCATCAAAACTTGTTAAATATCACTAGTAACATGAAATAAAGAAGCAAAACAACAACTATACCAAAACAATAGGCCATTCGGCCAACCCAAAAAAAAAAAAAAAAAGAAATTTCTCAAAGCTTTTTCCAAGAAAGTATAAAGAAGAACTTAAAGGAGAAACTTAAAAACACTTATTTTAAAGAAGAAAATCAAAAGAAACTCACCAAAATAGCAATCAAAACAGCAAATCAAGAATAGAAAATCAAGGAAAGTGCAAGAGTATGGTGCTTAAAGCAACCTCTAGAAGCTATATTGCAAGTTTTTTCTCTTCTAACTTTCTTTTCTTTTCTAAACTTTTCTTTTTGCCTTTCAAAAATGGAGAGAAAATCAGCCAAAAAAAGAGTATGAATAGCTGAAAATGAAAGAGAGACCCCCTTCCCCTCGTAGTGGCCGAATGGCCTTCTAGATAGCTAGGATGTTATTTTTTTTCCAACCAATTTTGATCCAAAGGCTATTAATCCAAGATGTTTAAAATGTGAAATTATCAACCTTAGATTAGGTAATCAGCTATCCACAATTACAGCTGTTCAAGAATCTTAAGCCATTATGTTGACATTCTCCCTCTTCATGCATTGGTCCATGTGGCTCAATTACAAAGGCTTGATCAAAAAATAACTACCTTACTATCCACTCTTAGCCTTTGGATGCAAGAACTCAGCAAAATCATTCTCCAATATGAGCTTGGCCGGCTGACCCTCTAAATTCCAGCCCAATCTCTATTTTTTTAAAAGGCAAGAAAAGCCCTTTTCGGTTTCTTGGGTAAAATGACCTTTTTGCCCCCCGAACGTAAATAAATAACAAACGGACTCCAAATTCAAATTTTATTTTTTCAATACTTTCAAAATAATAAAAAATTGAATTATGGAGGTTTTCAAAATTTTCCGAGCCTATTTTCTATTTATTTGGATTTTTTCTTCCAAATTTGCCCTTTTGTGCTCTCAAACTTTACCATTTTTTAAACGAGTTCCAAATTCAGATTTTTCTTCACCAATATCTTCCAAATAATTTAAAAGTATGATCTAGAAGTTTTCATAATTTTTGGAACTCATTTGGTATTTTTTCGGGATTTATCTGCTTGAATTACTACATAGGAGGCCCAGAATTTGGCCATTTTGCAAATGAACTCCGAATTCGGATTTTCTTTTTCCAATATCTTTGAAATGATTTAAGAATGAGATCTGCAAATTTTCAGAATTTTTGGAGGTCATTTGCTATTTTTCCGGGATTTATCTTCTTGAATTTCTACATAGGGGACTCAGGATTTGGCCATTTTGCAAACAAACTCCGAATCCAGATTTTCTTTCTCCAATCTGTTCGAAATGGTTTAAGACTGAGATTTGAAAATTTTCAGAATTTTTGGAGTTCATTTGCTATTTTTCTCAAATTTTCCAATTTTGCCCTTTTGCCTCCGAAATTCGGTTTTGCTCAAAACAAGTCTGATTTTCAGATTTTCTTCAAACTGAGCCTTGGACTATCTTTGTTTAATCACTCTTCATCAATTAGGGGCTTTAGTCTTACCGAATCGGGCCATTTTTGAAATTATTCCAAATTTCATCGAAATCCACCAAAAACCCTAATTCTCGATTTTCTTCCGAATTGACTTTTCTTTCAATTTTTCTTTCAAGTAGCTTCTCCATTACTCGTAGTCAGTGCTTATATTTCATTTGGAACCTTCAATTTCGACCAATTTGATCGTTTAAGCACTTTTTCCCAAATTTTCCGAACTAGGATTTCTTTTCTACTGAATCTCCGTACCCAACTTCTGAACTCCATATCTTTCGATGTAGACCTCGGATCATCAAAATTCTTTCACCATTTTTCAATTGAATTTCAAATCTTGATTTTGAAAGTGGGTTGACTTTTTTAGTAGTTGACTTTTCGAGGTTGATTTTTTCAAGTTTGACTTTTTATGCTCGCCTTCTTAGACTAAGTCTCGGAGTATCACCTGCAAGATGAAAAAAATCTTTTTACATTCTGAAAAATCAATTTAGGAAAAAAAATTACATGTTTTAGTGGTCCGGACAAAATTAGGTGTCTACATGCTTAACAAAAAGTGAAATTTAATAATTATAAACTAATAGACTTTTATCATGAGTAATTGTACTTATTTTAACTGAATTTTCTCCTAATGAAATATAATAAAGCTATTTTGATCTATAATTAAGAAACAAACATTTCTCAAATTCAAATCTACTTTTTACATTGCATGAATATGGTTGCTAAATAAGAAACTTAATTTGACATTAAAACTATTATTAGTAGGAAGGAAGGAAAATAAAGGGAAATGAAAAATGTGAGTAAAGAAAAAATGAAAGAGATGAAGGAAAGAACGAGAAAAAAGGATAAAATTATAGATAAAATGATTAATTTCGACATATGGTAGCCAAAAATTGCCTGGAAGGGTAGAGAGAGAGGAGGAAATGAAGTTAAAAAAAATTGATTATTATAAAGCAACAAAACGCTGCGCAACTAAAGAAAAAAAAAATCAAGAGGAAATTTGACTATCACATATTTTGTGTAATGACAAAAAAAAAATTATATCTTAAACTTTTTGACTAACAATTAATTATATGTGTTTGAATTTTAAAAATATCTAATTAGCTTTTTATAAAATAAAACTATTTAAAATCAAGACTAATAATCAAAAATCAATTTAATTGCTTAAAATATTTTAAAAGAGAATAATTTTGATAAAAAAATAAAAATCATTTATATATGAAATTAAATTAGTTAATATATATTTATATATAATTAATATATTTTCAATTGCCGTGTCATGTCCTAATTTTTTTAAAAAAAAATTGCCATATCATCAAGTTCGTATCGTACTCGTATCCATATCCGCGTTTCATAGATAATATGCAAGCACATTACATTATGGTCATCAAAATTTCCAATTTGATAATAAGCAAGCAGCACTAGCGCACCAACCCAAATTTTAAGAGGATTTTATATTTTTATTGACAATCAGAGACTCAGAAACAGTAGTAGATACCATAAAAAGGAGGCATTGCCTCAACCTTTTATTTAGTAGCTATTATTATGGCATGAACTCCATTTTACAGAGTGACCACCACTCTGATTAATCATCACCATAATCATGGCGGCGCCTGTGGTGGTGGTGCTCATTGCGGTGATGCTTCTTCTCTTCATCATCATCATCAAAGTTGTCACCTCCCTGCAATGTTAATTATGATCAATCAAATGAGTTTTGAGACAATCAATCAAACACAAACAAGTATGGAAATAACAACCACGGATCCGCAACACGACATTACGGTCGTTATTTTACGGTTTCGACCCTTTCTGTTACCGATATTCACGGCCGATATGTATCATAATTGACCACGATAGCATTTATTACGTCCGCAATTGAGATAAACACGACACGACCGAAAATACATCCACAACCGCAATTTAAATCACTCATAACAACATAATTCACCTCACCATTCCAATCTCCAAGATATGATAGTATAAATCTTATGAAACTTATCCTACTTTCAAATCATAACACCATATTCACTCATTTCATATTTCTTGACCCTAGTAACCATAATTCTAAGGGGAACTAAACGTGAAAAATTAGCAAGACCCTAGTTTCAACATGCAGCCACACAAACAGAAAAAGAAAGAATTAATTACTTAATTAGTGAAAACTTTAAAGTCCAAGTGTACAACACCAAAAAAAAAAAGTTCGTAATTTCACTAAATGGAAATGCCTTGATGCATGCTTTCAAAGGCCCGAGCTGATCCTTCACTTCCCAATGGAGATGATAAAACACAAATCCAAATCCAAATAATAAAAGCAGCTATCTATGTTACCAGGATTCAGAAGTAGGTGTTAGATACTGTTATGGATATATTCAATTTTTTCATATATTTGAAAGATCATAATTCATATTCTCATACCATATCCGAATATGTATCGAATACGAATATTTTAAAAAAATAAAAAGTCCGAATAACATAAGCTAGGAACGTGTTCTAAACGCAATATTTGTTATATGTCATTGAAAAGTAAGTCAGTCCAGAAGACCGAACAGGAAGCTTCTATAGAGTCAAAACTTAACTCTAGCTAATTCATAATTTTAGTTAGTTCTTTAATAAGAACTTGCTAGAAAATGTTGACTTGAGACAAGAAATCAAAAGAATGGAATGCTTCTATGATCTATATTCTATAAAGTTATAGTAAACCACTTAAACAGAAATCACAAGAAATTATCAAGTTTTTGTACTAAGATTGACAGCTTGAAACCTATATCAGAAACAAACACTTTCAGAAATTCAGTGTCAAGTAATCCATACATGCTAAAATTTCACTCTCCTTGTTGCCACCCTCAATACACATGAAAACAATTTTAACTCATTCCAACTCTAATCCAATAAACTGCTAAGAATTCTGCAAATTCCATATCTTCAAGATCATTCTATTTTTCTGGTACAAAAGAGATCACAATCTGATAATAAAGACAAAAATTACAGATATTGAGATTTGAATCCTGAAAATGCTTGATACATCTCTTAAAGATAATTACATGAATTAACAGGACTAAAAGCTAGTTTAATACTGCTGTTGAAAAAACTTGGGTTAAAAAAAGTGTAGTTAAAAATTATGGTAAAAAAAGTGATTTAAAAACTTTTAAATGTTTAATATTTGATGTGAAAAGTATTGTAAAAAATTGAAATATATTAAAAAAAATGTTTAAAATAATAAAAGTTTAAAAAGATGAGATTAATAAAATCATTTCATCCAAAAGTGAGGTTTAAAAACCGTAAAAGTTTCATTTTCTTGATTTTTTTTATTTGATTTGCCGAATCATAAAGGTTGATCTCAAAAGATGTGCTAACAGCAAAGCTACCTAAGTTCTAGATTCCAAGCTAGTTCTATTTAATACAAAAGGATGACAGGATCAATATCAGCTAGATCTACACCGGCTTTGCAGTTTACAGGCATAAATCCCAACAAGCAAAGACAAAAGTCTAAAAAGACTAATGGACAATCAAAAAATGTTAGCAATTAGCCAAAGTCATCGAAAAACATCCAATCAAAGACAATGCTAAAAACTTTCATAAAACAAAAAGCTAAAACTACACAGTTTATTAAAGCTATCAACTTTTAGTCCTTAAAATTCAACAACACAAGTAAAAACTACTCACATAATTCTTGCGGCCATAGCCTTCTTCACCACCATAGCCATAACTCTTCCTCTTTTCATCATCAGAATTATCATCTTTCCTCCCATAACTTGGCTTCCTATACCCTCCTTCCTCTTCCTCCGATCTCCCATAACTTGGTTTTCTCTCATACTCACTCCTCTCTCCTCCATACTCCTCCCTGCCATAGCTCTGCTTTCTGTCATAACTGGACCCATATCCTGTCTCTGTCTTGTCTCCATAACCGGACCCATATTCGCCCTCATTCCTCCGTCCATGCCCGGTCTCGTATTCGGATCCACCTCCCTCATACTCTGCCTTCCGGCCATACCCAGACCCGTATTCAGATTCGGACTCCCCATACCCGGGTTTCCTCCCATATTCGGATCCATGCTCCCCATACTCGGGTTTCCTGCCATATCCAGTTCCGTATTCGGATCCTTGTTCCCCATACCCGGGCCTCCGGCCATACCCAGATCCAATTTCAGGAGGAGGCTGCTCAACATTGGGTCTCCGTCCATACCCAGATCCAAATTCCGACGGAAGTGGCTGCTCATATTCGGGTCTCCGGCCATATCCAGATCCAACATCCGGAGGAGGCGGCTGCTCGAATTCGGGTTTTCGGCCATATCCAGATTCAAATCCGGAAGCGGGTCGTTCAATCTCCGGCTTCCGTCCATAAGCCGATTCGGATTGCTCATATTCAGGCCTCCTTCCATAACCAGGCTCATTTTGAGCCCCATGCCCACCAGGTCCACCACCATAAGCGGGTTCAGGTCCGGGTCGTCCAGGTCGGGGCTTGGGTCGAGCATAGCTGCTGTATTCAGTTTGGAGAGCTTCGTCGGCGTAAGCACATTGGTCAGTACCGGAAGAGAAATGGGGACGAGCGTAATCAAAATCTCCATCGGACGGTGTCGATGAAGGGTAGCAAGTCTCATCGCATGGATCCAGTGGGCGTCCGTAGGTTAAGACAAGATCGTATCCGCCACCGTACGGCGTCGGATCAAACTCGTCGAAGTCATCAACTTCATCTTCGCCTGGCCTCAAATAGTACGGCATCGTTCACTCGCGTTTCCAAAGGAAAAGTTTCTGATGAAAAATGGAGAAATCCTTTCGTTTTAATACTACAGTTTATTTTTCGTTTAGAAGCTTAAACGGTGACGTTTCGGGTTAGAGAACATGAAAGACGACCGCGTTTTGAGGCGATATTTTATGTGTGGTCATACTGTGATTTCTTGGGATACGGAATTTGGTGAAATGTGGGCCGTTGGATTTGATTGATCTTTAGTTTAATTAAGTTTCTGAGTCCTAGTTTAATTATGTTAGTGACACATGTTAATACCTTTGCCGAAAACTTAGGATTTCATAATGTTGAAATTTTATTTAGTAGCGAAAAACTCGCGCTTTGCTGCAGGTGCATAAATACTGCTAAGTTTAGATGAAGAGTAAATAAGGTGAGGTGAATAATAAATAATTTTCAAATGAAAGAAACTTTTTTATAGGGATTTAATTAGCTTTTTCTTACATTAATTTTTGGGCTTATCATAAAATATAAACTTCATCTTCCTCCTTGATTAATTGATGATTTAAGGTGGGCTTCTTCTTAATTATTTGTTGGGCTTGTTCAATAAGTATTTAAATGGTTTTCGTTAAAGAAAACCAAACAACGGAGTTAGTCTTGTAATAGATTTATGATAACACAAGCAGAAGTTGAGCAATTTAAAAGTATGTTTTTTCATTGAACCCTCTTTTCAAAATGAAAATATGTTTTTTTATTGAATTTTCTTTTCAAAATGAAAATATTCTAGTGAAACTAAGTTATACAAATCACCACAGTTGTGTCTTAACTGTCAGTATGACTTTTACAAATATATTATTGTTTTGGCATAAATCAATATGGATTTCTTTGAATAAACATTTTTAGTAACACAATATCATTATTCTTTTCTCCTTTTATATGTCGTTAAGTTAAGAAAAGAAACTTTGTTTTATGTGAAAGTTATTGGTATGGAGGTTTTGTCCTTCCTTATTAATACATGTATATTAATTTAATTGCATATCTTTACAAGTACATACAATAAATCGTTTTTAGAAGAAGAGATAACATTTTTATTTTTGAGATGAAGAGATACACAAAATATTTGCAAAATAAATATCTTGAAGAAAGATACGGCATCCCACATTTGTTGGGTGAGCACTGGCATAGTAAGAGCCTTGTACTATTGGGTAAGAGTGGCAAAATTCGATTCATTTCATGAATTTTGTATCGATTCGTTCCAAATAAAAAGACTTTTTTTTAGAAATAGAAGCGAGATGGAGAGGAACGATTTTGCTAAATGCTTGCTTTATTTCGCTCCGCCCCCCTTTTAAAATTTCTATTTTACCCTTTAAAATATTTTATATATCTCTTTCATATTTTTAATATATTTATTAGATATATATACTAATATTATATATATGTTATATATATGTATATTATATATATATATATATATACTAAAGAATTATATATATTAAAATTATGTTCATTAATAAACTATAATATATTTTTTACAATATTAAATTAAAAATAATAAGTAAAAAAATAGGTTGGAACAATGTGAAATGATTATGGATGTAACCGATATTCATAGCGAATGTTTTCAACATCCATGCAATCCTATGGGTTTCGGATTAGAGTACTTATAAGGGGGTTTTGGGACTTAAAATTTAGGGAGGAGGAAGAGGATATAAAATAGAAGAACATATCAAAAAATTGTGGCCTTTGAAGCGGCGAAGAACGGCAAAATGGAGGGTGGAAGTTTCGGTAGAACTTTGTAGATCTAAGCTTTTTCGAAGGTTTTTAAGGCAAAACGAAGTAAAAAATATGAAAGAGGAGATCTAGATGAAACTATTGGTGAATTTTGGATTACTTCTGGACTGGTGGTGGGCGGCCGGTGACGGAAGGTGGTGACCGTGGCAACAAGTTGTTGGAATCTGGAAAATAAGGAGATTTTTTGGGTTTGATTTAAGAAGATGAACTTGGAGAGAGAGGGGTTGGGAGAAAATGTGGTATTTATAGGTGAGCAAAATAAAAAAAAAATATATTTTTATATATTTTAAATAAAAAATATTATTTATAAATTCTGAAAAATATAAAAAAAATTATGTAAATATTTTTATATTTAAATATCATTCTTTAATATTAAATATGATGTAGAAAATACATTTATAAATATTATTTTGTAAATTATATTTTTAAAATATTATTTTCAGGATCATTCTAAATATTATTTTTAAGTATAATTTATTAAAATATTTTTAGATATTCAATTTTATTAAAATGATTTTAAAAATAATTTATTACTATACATAATTTATTTATTTATTTATTTTGTAATATATATTAAAAATTATATAAACAAAATATTATTAATTTAATTAAAAAATAAAATTATCATTTTATATTTGTTCTTTACATATTCTTTAACAATATTTTAATCAACAAAATAATGTAATACTATTCTTTATTTATTTCACTCAACCAATCAAATTACGTAATATTCATTCATCTTCAATTTCATTCTCCTCGAATAATTATTTTATTCTCTTTTTATTTCATTCTAACAAACCACACGTCACGTTAGTGTACAACTTTGGTATTTTCAGAGTCAGAGCTTGACAGCTAGCAACACGAAGTATCTTCGAAAGGGTCAATAGAAGGCCAACAATTTTGCAATTTTATTAACAACTTTTTTTTTTTTTTTTTTTATGAAAACAACTTTGAACTAAATGTTTAAGCTGTAAATCCCCTCTTAATGTCTTTTATAACAAATAGATCAACTAATTCTTTGGTCATACTTAAATGTTTGCATATCCTTCTCAATGAAGGACAGTGATTTTGCATTTTAACTAATTTCACAATTAAAAAAAATGATATAATTATTTCTTTAGAAGAAAGATTTAAACTTAAGATCTTAAAAAATCTTAAAAAGTATAGCAATTTCTAAACCAAGTAAATTACAAATCTTGAGACTTAAGTTGAAATATATTAAAAAATAAAATTAAATAAAACGATTTTACAAGATTAGTTCAATAATTTTGTGTAAGTTATATTTCTTGCTTAAGAAGTAACATTTCATAAATCACCAAAATAAGAAATAGGAAATGGGTTAGAGAAATTGTGGGTTAATATGTAATGCTCTAATTCTTCTTCCATTTTCCAAAATCTCATTCTTTGCTATGCTATATGGTGACATTTTCATTGCCTTGAGCTAAATCTCTAAATTGTTAACTTGAAACCAAGTTTTAAAGTAAACCATAATAAATAGGATTAAATGGGTTAAAAATGGCCTTAGGCCTTGACCATGAAGAATGAAAAATGAAGAAGAAGAAATTTGATCTTCAAATTTGATTTCATGTTGGACCTCCACGTGGAGGCACAATGGCCATTGACATTTCATGCTCCCAATTCATAGCTGCTTAATTTTTTTCTTAAACATAATTTATGAAGCATCATAACAATACACGTGGCAGCAGGAGCTAGATTTTACAAAGGTCTATACCAAATTTTCTCTCTTTAATTTTATATATAAATATATAAAAATCAATTTCTTTCTACAAAAATAGAAATAATCCTATATATATGATCTATTTTTTTGACATATGAATAAATAAAATTAGTGTCATGTATATTTTAATTAATGTAATTGATTTGATTTTGTATATTCTATTTTAAAAATAAAATAATTTAACTAAATTAATTACATTTATTCCTTTCTAAATAGATATTTCTTATTTTTTATATAAATAGATATTTATTATAATAAAAATAAATCAATTTACTAACATGATTTACTTTCCATAAAACTTTTTAAAATGCCAAAGGAAAATTTCGTATAACTTATATAAATATATAAAAACTAAAATTGTTGGCAAAGAAACTGAGAGGGCTATGTGGATACTTTACATTTTTTATATATAGATAGTCCAAAATAAGGACCATGTCCATTAATAAATGGGATTATTATCTCGTACTTTGAACGTTCACAAACGAAATTAGTAGGGTGATATATATTTTTTTGAATATATTTAAAAAAATAAAAAAATTTATTTTGAATAATAAATGAGATATGTGGTAGTTTCTTAATCCCGCTTATAAAATTAAAAAATTCAATTGTCAGTGTATCAAAAATGAACTCAAATAAATGTGCGTCATTTGATTCAATACTTCTTTAATTTAAATAATTAATTTATTTTGACAAAATAAATGAAACATTAAATATAATTCAAATCACAAACTTACCGTTTTTTCTTCAAAGAAATAGTTGTGCACATATATCCGAAAACTAAAAAAGTGAAACAAAAATGGTTCCATAACATATAAATCATTATTGTGTAAAAACAAAAGATTTTAGAATTAACTTTGAGAGAAAAAAAACTTTTAAATCAATAGTTTTTTTTTCATTACAATACACCCCAATTTATATTTGTGAGAAGGTCAATATTTGATTAATTCAAATTTTTTATAATATGAAAAGTTGATTGTTGATTAAATTGTGAGTAATTAAAGGAAAGAAATGACAATGTGTATTAAACGTGTTAAAGAAAAAATGAAAAAAAAAAAAAAGATATTTATAATTACTTTGGGAGAAATTGGAAGATTGGAATTTGCAATTAATTAAATATTTCATTTGAAATTTTGAATACTAAATTAGCGAAATACTAATAAAGTGCATTTGGGAAGAAAAAAAAAATTCTAATCAATGGCCTTCGGTTTGCAACACACTCAATTTAAATTAGTGAGATAGTTAATAAATTCATTTAGTAATTAAATTCAATTTTATAATATGAAAAGTTGATCATGAATTAAAATGTGAGTAATTAATGGAAAAAATAACAATCAATATTAAATGTGATTGGAAAGAGTTACTAATTTCATGATATTGTAATGGTTACTAAAATTACATATATATATATATATATATTTTAATTGAGTTATGTTTGTAGCTCACATAAACTCTAAGAATGGCATTATGCAATGGTCTAAATTTTTTTATTTTTTATTTATTTTAACTTTGTTTCATTTTTGCAAGGGTTGAAGGATAAAAAACAAAGTATTGAAAAAGCTTATGTGATTGGAAGGTGTATAACTATGTTAATCTCTTAGACAAATTAAAAGAGTCGGTTTGACTATGCACAAGAAAGACTAAAGTTGCATAAGGATGTCACTGAAACACCATTTCAGTACGATTGGATAATTTTTGGGTCCAATTGAAAATGATCACCTCCCACTGGTAAGTGATTTCAATTATCCCTTTTTTTTTTTCTTTAAAATTATAATATTTGGACAAAAATATCTTGTTCTTTAATCATTTTTTTGTTTTTATTTTTTATTTAAAAGTTTTGAAATAATTTTATTGATTTAATATAATAAATAAATTTTATTATTTTGTAATAAAATAAAATAAAAAATAAATTTTATCATTATATAATAAAGTAATATAATAAATACATTTTATTATTATATAATAAAATAATATAATAAAATAAAATTTTAATTATTTATTTATTTCATAAATATCAAATAGTTTTAAATTTTCATTATATACAAATTTAAATTAATATCTTAATGGTCATTTTTTCTTTTTATTATAATTAATTTTACCGTCACCGCTGTTTTTACATCCAAACAGATATCCACCACTGATTTTAATCTCACCGTTACAATAGCCAATCTCACAACTACAGTAATTAATCTCACCACCATTGTTGTTTTCAATTTCACCAAAATCAATCTCATCGTTTATCCAAATACACCCTAAAAAGAGTTTTGGATTTTTTCCCTAGCGAAATAGGTTTTGATGTTTGAAACATTAATTTCCAAGTAATCTATGTGCAAAGGAAAATGAGTTTCGGATGTTATTAGATTAGGCATATTTAAGTCTATTATTTATTAATTCTTATCAACTTACCTTTTGCTTTAATGAAGATTAACTTATGTGTTTTTGAAAATTTTATAGCAATTTGTTTTTCTAAAGTAATTTATTTTACTAGTTATTACTTTTGCATAGAGGTGTAAATGAGATATCAGTGTTCGTAAACTATTCGGATTTTGCTCAAAAAAACTCGAATTTGGCTCTATCATTGTCGAGTCGAGCTCGAGCTATCAAGCGAGCCGAATTCGAGTATCCTAATGCTTGACTCGAGTAGCTCGGGAGCCTAATCGAGCTTTTTTATTTTCAATATATATAATTTTGTTTTTAATTAGTATTGAAAATTTTCAATTCGAATTCAAACTCGAGCTCGAACACAAATAATCAAGTTTGAAGTCGAGTATGAGAAACGAGCTCATTTATTACTAGGTAAATGAACTCAATCGAGCGAGGTTGAATAGTTCAATTTTTATCTCGAATCGAGCTCGAATTCTAAAAATAAAATTCAATCTAACTCGAGCCGAGCTTCGAGCTTCGAATTTCTAGTAAAACTTGAGCTCGAGCTTCTTACAGCTAAAATTCGGCTCGATTGCAACCCTATTTTTGCATATACAAATTTTTTTTTTTCGTTTTTACTCATCACATTAAATAGAAGGATCATAATCCATGTCTAAATTTTGATAAAAATTATACTATAGCTTTGTTTGGGCTAAACCTTTTTTTTCATATATTGGTTAAACTTTGGTAATTTAAGTAATCTCATTATTTCGCATATTAAATCATATGTAATAGTATTTTAATACAACCCAATATTTAATTTTATTATTAGATATATAACATCATAACTATTTTAATTCTATTTTTAAATGATATCCAAAATTTTCTTAAATTTGGTTTATCTAAATTATAAATATTTTGATTTTTTATATATTATTATATGTTATCAAAATTATAATTGATGGGCATAGCACGGGTTTAAAATTAGTGAATATGTTCAGAAAAATAATCTCATCTGCCGCCATTACAATTTTTAGATTCCACAAGCACGGTTAACAAGGTAACACTTATCCCATAGAATATATTTAAAAAAATCGAAAAACTAATTTAAAAAAAAAGAATTATGTAGCAGTCTTTTAATCTCGCTTATAAATTTAAAAAACTCCATTACTAATATATCAAAAAAAAACTCTAACATTTATATTTTTTTATTCTGTTGTTACATTATTTTAAGGTATAAACAAATCCATAATCATAAAGTTATAACAAAATATTGTGTTGGTGGTGGTTAACTTCAATGATATAAAAAGCCAACATAACAAACACAAAAGGGGAAATTTTGTCACATTAAGGAACTTTAAGTAATCTCAAATTTCTTTGTTATAGTAGCACAATCCCATATATTCCTTTATGTGATTTTGATAAACTACATATTAATATTAATTAATTTTTGGTTGATTTTCAATATATATTTTAACGTTCAAACCTTTTTAATTGAAATATATGTTTATTCTGAATTTTTTATACTTAAGTCTTATGTTAATTTTCCATTTTTTTTAACAGTAAAATGATATTTATTGAAAAGATTAAAGAGTTATAAAACATCCACAAAGATCTGGTAACCCAATCCATCGGTACCAAGAACTAAAAGGCAAAAAAAACATTATGAAAGTTGGAAGACTTGATCCCAATGAAACCCATTATTACAAGTCCCTATGATTCTAACCAAAATGTCAACCATAGTCTCGTATCCTGAAAAAAGAAGCAACCTGTAATGAAACACAAATCAAACCAACAATCACCGGCTTCCCCCTTGTAAGCCGAATCAATCTGTCCGAATGAAGATAATCTATCAAAACCGTAAGCTGGAGTTCTTCGAATCTATAATTCTGTTTAGTAATGGTATTAAACACCAGTATATTATATTTAAAAGACCATACCTACTGCAATCTACCCCTCAAGTCCAATAGAGACATGAAACCCCAAATTCCCTTGTTGAGACAGCCAAGTGTAAGTAAAGGAACAAAAGCCTACATTGTTCTACCCATCAAGCATGATTCCGCTTGTCCCTTCCAATCCCAAAAAATAACATATGATATAAAGATGCCTAACATGTAACTACCCAATTTGCATAAAACAAACAAGTCCCTTGTTTCCCAAAAATTTCACTTGGCAAGTGTGTGCTACAATGCAATGTAATAACTGTCAAAAACAGAAACTTCATAAATCTTGCACCAAATACGCCTTCACCTGCATGTTAATAGAATACTGCAAAATTTCGAATATAGCTCTCAATCACAAACTAGTATTAATCCATTTGCTCGCACAATCCTAGATATGATCTACCCTACAAGCCGAAAATAGGCTTGAAACTCTGAATCCCACCAAGAGCCCAAGGACCATGAGAAAGGAAACCTACTAACATTCTACCCTTTGAGCAAAGATTTGTGCTCTTCAACCGACCATCCCCAAGCCTAGTCATTAAAGAACAAAACCTGTAATTGAACTACCCTTCTTGCAAAAGACATACAAGCATCCCATATATCCCAAAACAAAAACTTGGTCCTATTGTAAACAATATATCTCCTTACCAGCATTTGCGACTAGAACACCATTACCTACAAAATTGAACAAATGTTAAAAATCTTTCCAAATATATTGCTTAGATAATCCCAAATCATCCGTCAAAACATCACCGAATGCTGATCATGGTCACCAAACCCGTTTTAACCCTTCTAAATGTGACAAGGCAAAATGCTTACTGATACAAAGAAACCAGCAAGGCTCTATCTCTATAATTGTTATGCCCCTTCAGGTGTTAATGTGCTTAAAAACCCAAACATCCCTTCAATCAACAAGAAAACAAGACCAAGTATTTTGAAGAAGAAAACCTTCGATGTTCTACCCATCTAGCAAAAAGTGTGCTATACCCTTTCAGCCCCAAATATCCATGTGATGAGAATAATGCCTAGGATTGCTTACCCAATCTTGCAGAAAAGTTACAAGATCCCAGTTTTCCCAAAATACACTTGTTATAAAAAATCCATTAGCTCTGCCTCTCATGGTCTGAAAAAGTCCCTGTATAAATGAACAATCGTTAAAAAAACTTCCAAGATAGTCCTCAACACAATCATCATTCGTCGACCCAAGCCATAAATTCTATCTCTATGAACTCCTTGTCTTGCAAGACCATCAGCAAAAGAGTTAGCACCCCTTCCTTTATGAACAACCCTACACCCTTGCAATTTTTTTGATATTCGGTCAATTACCAGAAAGATTGAATTAAGACGCCAAGGTCTTATGGAGTTAGAATTACACCAAGAAACATCAGTTGTTGAATCACTTACCACTTCCAAGTTTATTATCGCAAGCTGTTTTGACTGTATAATCTCGAATGCTTCCTTTATCGCTTGAATTTCCACCTCATTTGAATCCATCTCTCCCACATACTTTGAAAACATTGCCAAAACAATACCTCTATCATTTCTCAACACCCCTCCAATCCCCGCTAGCCCTGGTTTCCCAATGATCGATGCATCTACATTAAACTTCCACCAGTTTCTTGCAGGAGTCTCCCACTGTATTGAACCTTTCACTTTGATTTTTTTCCTGGATACTACAAAGGACCTAGGACTATAAATAAACTCCTCCATCGACTGAAAATCAGTTGGCCATTTAGCCTAGCACCACCAGGCTAATCTGCTTTTGATCATGAAAATTACTGAGTTTATCTCTAGTTCCTTTTTCTCGAAAACCACCCCATTTCTCCACAACCAAATAGTCCATAAAACAACAGCAAATAACAAAACCCATACCTCCTCTCTTTCTGAGCTAGGCAATAATCCCATCCACTATGGAAACCAGCCTTTAATTGTATTCGGTTGTACCATCCTCATGTTCCACCACGTGCACACTTGTGACCATACAATCCAAACACACTTGCACCACAAAAAAACATGGTCTACTGTCTCCACGGCTTCTTTGCACAGAGGATATTTAAGATTATCCTCTGTTAAAACATTACAGTTCAACAAATACGCAAAAATAGGTAGCCTGCATTGAAAAAGAAGCCATAAGAAAATCTCCACCTTGGGTGGAACCAGGTCGCGCCACTTAAATAGAACAGTGGAGCCTACTCCCAATGCACTTCCTTCAATGATTTCTCGAAATTGTTTAGTTCTGTATCTGCCATTCAAAGCCGATTTCCAGATTAACCTGTCTTTTCTATCTGCATCCAGATAAACATTATTAAGAAGCTCCTGTAATGATTGCCATTGATTAATCTCCCAATCGAAAATGTCCCGTCTCAATGTTATTTACCAAACCCAAATGTCATCATCCCATCGCCCGAAATTGTTAATCACCGCAATTTTTAACACTGATAAAGCATATATTCTCGAGAACTTCTCTTTTAGCACCTCCTCATTTAACCACCTGTCCTCCCTGTTGAATATTGGCTCAAAGTCACCAAAGGTGGCTTACCACCAACCAATGAAGCTTCCACCATAGCCACCAACCATGGGGGCTCCCACCATGATAGTTGGTGGATGGTGGCTACTTTATTTGCCACTAGCTATGTGTTCCCACCATAATAGTTGGTGGATGGTGGCTACTTTGTTTGCCACTAACTATGTGTTCACACCATGGATGGTGCCTATAAAAGGCCATGTAGAGTGAGAGAGAAAAATGTGTGAGTGAGAGTTTAAGAGTTAAGCAAATTCTCTAAGTCTATTAGAGTTTTCTGGTATTGTTGAGTTGTGAGTTCGGTGCTAGCATAGCACCTTGAATTCTGTATATGTTTGTACTCCATCTCCATTAATACAAAGCTTCAAGCTCCTCCTCCCGTGGATGTAAGCACACTTGCTGAACCACGTAAAATATCTGTGTTTCTTTTGTGTGTTTTTTTCGGTTTTAGTAATCTCGATTTAGTTCCGCACAACAAATTGGTATCAGAGCCAAATTTTACATAAAACCGAGTTTGTTCGATTCTGTCCGTTTTTCAAAAGTGCTCCAATTTGTGTTTTGAAAATACCAGGTTGAAGAGGTCGTCGAGAGGAGTGCAGCAGAATCAACCGGAGCGCCAGAAGACGCCGCACGCGCCCCCACGCGCCGCCAGAAGGTCTGAGAGTGGACCTCACGCGCCCACGCGCCGCACGCGCCTCCAGAGGTTGAAGACGCGTGAAACCCACGCGCAGCACGCGCCGCACGCGCCTTCCAGAGGTTGAAGACGAGTGGGCCTCACGCGCCCCACGCGCCTCACGCGCCGGTGACCACCAGCCTCCACGCGCCGCCGCACGCGCCGCCGTAGCTCCGACCAACTTTTTCGGGCTATTTTTTGAGCCGTTTCAGAACACTATTCCGAGACTTTTCCGAGCCGGTTGAGCTAAACCGAGTCCATTTCGAGCCACCTGCAGCTGAATATTCGCAAAATATTCACCGTGTGTCCAAAATTTACACAGTTGGACCCGTTCCTGGCTATTTCGACTATTCCGGACTCAACCGCGGCATCCGTTTTTCCATACAGGTACCGGAAAAACTTTGAGTTGGTAATTTTGTTTTATTACCATGGCAGAATCATTAGAGACAACTGAAACAACCAGTAGCGCACCATCAAGTTCTTACGCCAGAAAGAACTCGATGACCACTGCAAAGTTCGAGGTGGAGAAATTTGATGACACCAACAACTTTGGCATGTGGCAGTGCGAAGTTCAGGATCTGTTATTCCGAGAGGGGTCATATATCGCTCTAGAAGACAGGCCCAGAGATATTCCGGAAGATGACTGGAAGTTTGTCAACCGTCAGGCTTGTGGCACAATCCGGTTATGCCTAGCCAAGGACCAGAAGTACTTTGTCATGAGAGAGAATAATGCAAAAACTCTCTGGAAACAACTCGAGGACAAGTACATGACAAAGAGCATGGAGAACAGACTCTATCTGAAGAAAAAACTGTTCCGCTTCCAGTATAAGCAAGGTATCACCATGCAGGAGCATCTAGTAAGTTTTAACAAAATCCTCGCTGATCTTGAAAATCTAGATGCAAATATCTCTGATGAAGATAAGGCTCTTACTCTGTTAAATTCCTTGCCTGATAGCTATGATCATTTAACCACTACACTGTTATATGGTAAAAATGAGATAGAATATGTTAATGTTAGTAATGCTCTGGTGAATAATGAGTATCGAAAAAAAGATCAGCATGATCACCAAAATACTGCACCAGAAGCTTTAACTGTGTACAGAGGGAGGACGAACAACCGAGGAGCCGGAGAAAACAAGCGAGGTAAATCCCGTTCAAAGAGGGGATCATCAAAAACACGACTCTCAAGGGACGAGTGTGCCTATTGCCATGAGAAAGGGCACTGGAGGAAAAACTGTCCTAACATGAAGAAGTCGACTGTGAATGTAGCTCAAGAATCTGAGGGAGAGGAAGACTCTGCATTTACGATTTCCACAACAACACACTCTTCAAATCGATGGATTCTGGATTCCGGATGTTCCTACCACATGTGTCCGAACCGAGAGTGGTTCTCAAACTTCAAGGAGTTTGATGGAGGGATTGTCCTTATGGGCAATGACAATACATGTCACACTAGAGGTATTGGAACGATCCGACTAAAAATGCATGACGGTACAATCAGACAACTTACAGATGTAAGGTATGTCCCTGATCTCAAGAAGAACCTCATATCACTGGGGTTTTAGACTCAAATGGTTACAAGATGACCATTCAGAATGGAGTCTTGAAGGTTGTACGTGGAGCATTCTTAACAATGAAGGGTTCTATGAAGGGAAATCTGTATCTCCTTGATGGAGAAACTGTGACCGGCAGAGCAGCAGTCTCCCACAACAATGGAGGCGATGAATCTGACACTTCTCGACATTGGCACATGCGCTTAGGGCATGTTGGAGAGAAGGCCTTGCAAAACCTGATAAAGCAAGGTGTACTGAAGAATGCCAAAACTGGAAAACTTGATTTCTGTGAGCATTGCGTCCTAGGCAAGCAAACAAGAGTCAAATTTGGCACTGCAATTCATCGTACGAGAGCAACATTGGACTACATTCACACTGATGTCTGGGGGCCTTCCAAAAATGCTTCATTGGGAGGTAAACACTATTTTGTGACCTTTATTGATGATTACTCTAGATATGTCTGGGTTTATACTATGAAGCACAAAGATGAAGTTCTAGATATCTTCGTAAAATGGAAGAAGATGATCGAAACCCAGAGCGGGAGAAAGCTCAAGAGACTAAGATCTGACAACGGTGGAGAATACAAGTCAGATCCGCTGAAGGAAATCTGTCAGAATGATGGGATAATCCGACACTTCACAGTTCCTGGCACTCCCCAGCAGAATGGAGTTGCAGAAAGGATGAACCGAACTTTGGTTGATAAAGTTCGCTGCATGTTATCCCAGTCGGGCTTGAGCAAAGCATTTTGGGCGGAGGCTTTATTGTACGCCTCCCACATTATCAACAGACTACCTTCCACTGCAATTGATGGGAAAACTCCCATAGAGGTGTGGTCCGGACATTCTGCCACTGATTATGATCGGCTTCGTATTTTCGGATGCCCAGCATATTTTCACGTAAGTGAATCAAAACTGGATCCTAGAGCCAAGAAAGCTGTCTTCTTGGGCTTTAGTGAAGGAGTAAAGGCATTCCGACTGTGGAACCCTGAGTCAAAGAAAGTCATCGTAAGCCGAGATGTTACCTTTGACGAATCTGTAATGCTGAAACTGTCAACTCCAGAGAATGAGAACCATGATTCTCTAAAGCAGGTGGAGTTTGAATCTGAAGATGCTGGTCAAAATTTCGATGAATCTGAACCAGAATCTGATGACACCTTAACTGAAGTGGAGGAGTCATCACCGGAAATCTTTCAGCAACCTGAATCTATTGCCACCAGCAGACCGAAAAGACATATTCGGAAACCTGCTCGGTACACAGACATGGTGGCATTCGCCCTTCCAGTAATTGATGATGATGTCCCGATCAATTACAAAGAAGCTGTAAACAGCCCAGAGCATGCCCAGTGGAAGGAGGCGATGGATGAAGAGATGACATCACTTCATCAGAATCAGACTTGGAAGTTGGTTCCACTTCCAACACTCAAAAGAACAATTGGGTGCAAATGGGTCTTTGCCAAAAAGGAGGGTGCTACTGGCAAAGACAGCATCAGATACAAAGCCAGACTGGTAGCCAAAGGTTACGCTCAAAAAGAAGGAATAGACTACAATGAGGTATTTTCACCTGTTGTTAAGCATGCATCTATTCGGATATTATTGGCTTTAGTAGCACAGTATGACCTAGAGTTAGTTCAACTTGATGTAAAAACTGCATTCCTCCATGGTTCCTTAGAGGAGGAAATTTATATGACTCAACCAGATGGTTTTAGAGTCCCCGGTCGTGAAGATTGGGCATGTAAGTTGAACAGGTCTCTATACGGTCTGAAGCAGTCACCGCGACAGTGGTACAAGCGGTTTGACACCTTTATGTTGGATCAGAAGTACACACGCAGTCAATTTGATCACTGTGTTTATTTCCGGAAACTCCAAAATGAATCATTTATCTACTTGCTTTTATATGTTGATGATATGCTAATCGCATCTATAAGCAAGGTGGAGATCGACAGGCTGAAGGCTCAACTGAGCTCAGAGTTCGAGACGAAGGATCTTGGAGAAGCCAAGAAAATTCTTGGGATGGAAATCAGCAGAGATAGAAAAAATGGTGTGATCAAATTAACCCAGGCTCAGTATCTGAGCAAAGTACTTCAGAGATTTGGCATTAATGATAAGATCAAATCTGTAAGTACTCCTTTGGCGGCACATTTCAAACTCAGTGCATTGATGTCACCAAGTACAGATGGTGAGAAGAGACAGATGGATCATGTTCCATATGCCAATGCAGTAGGTGCCCTAATGTATGCAATGGTGTGTACGAGACCTGATATTTCACATGCTGTCAGTATGGTAAGCCGGTACATGCATAATCCTGGTAAAGGCCATTGGCAAGCTGTGAAATGGATTCTACGGTACATTCATGGTACTGTGGAAACAGGCTTAAAATTCGAGAGAAGTAAAACTATTGGCAAGCATCTTGTCGGATATGTGGATTCAGACTATGCTGGAGATCTTGATAAGCGTCGTTCAACTACTGGTTATGTGTTCACCTTAACAGGAGGACCAGTAAGTTGGAGATCAACTTTACAGTCAACGGTAGCTCTGTCTACAACAGAAGCAGAGTACATGGCTGTAACGGAAGCTTTCAAGGAAGCAATTTGGCTTCAAGGATTGATTGATGATTTCGGGATAGCACAGGAAAAGGTAGATGTTTTCTGCGATAGTCAGAGTGCCATTTGCCTAGCTAAGAACCAAGTTCATCACAGTCGGACCAAGCATATTGATGTTCGCTACCACTTTATCCGAGAAATAGTAGATGAGGGAAACATTCTACTACAGAAGATCGGGACTGCAGATAATCCCGCAGATATGCTAACCAAAATAGTTTCTGGGATCAAGTTTCAACATTGTTTAGACATGATCAATGTCTCTCGAGTTTAAAGCATCTGAAGGAGGAATGGAGGAAGCTCTGATCAGTGAATTCTCTCTGTGGATTCTCGCCAAGGTGGAGATTGTTGAATATTGGCTCAAAGTCACCAAAGGTGGCTTACCACCAACCAAGGAAGCTTCCACCATAGCCACCAACCATGGGGGCTCCCACCATGATAGTTGGTGGATGGTGGCTACTTTATTTGCCACTAGCTATGTGTTCCCACCATAATAGTTGGTGGATGGTGGCTACTTTGTTTGCCACTAACTATGTGTTCACACCATGGATGGTGCCTATAAAAGGCCATGTAGAGTGAGAGAGAAAAATGTGTGAGTAAGAGTTTAAGAGTTAAGCAAATTCTCTAAGTCTATTAGAGTTTTCTGGTATTGTTGAGTTGTGAGTTCAGTACTAGCATAGCACCTTGAATTCTGTATATGTTTGTACTCTATCTCCATTAATACAAAGCTTCAAGCTCCTCCTCCCGTGGATGTAAGCACACTTGCTGAACCACGTAAAATATCTGTGTTTCTTTTGTGTGTTTTTTTCGGTTTTAGTAATCTCGATTTAGTTCCGCACAACACTCCCAAAAGAGAATGGATCCGCCATTTCCTATCAACAACCCTGTATTATCTGCAAACCAAAACTGAAATTTCCCTCCCTTCCTGAGTGACTCAGTGATACCTTTCCATATCGTGGATAAGGTATTATGTGTCTGATGTTTTGGTAACAGGTCACTCACGTCCATTTTGTACTTAGCGCAAAGCACCCTTTTCCATTTGCTCTCATGTTCCTCAGAAAATTTGAATATCCACTTATTTAGTAATGCTCTGTTTTGAACTTCCACCGAAATTATGCCAGTCCTCCCTTGCTGACACTCCTACATGTCGTGGTCCAATTAACTAAATGCAACTTATGCCTTTCATTGTTCTCATCCCAAAAAAATCACGTTGAATCTTTTCAATCCTGTAACAACGGCGATTGGCACTTTGAACAATGACATAAAGTATAATAGCATATCGGACATTACTAACTTAGTCAATGTTAATCTTCCTCCAATGGATAGGTATCTCTTCTTCCAGTATCCCAATCTGTTCTCAATTTTTTTAAAGACTGGCTCCCACATTGTTGTATTTCTGGTGCCTACACCTAGCGGCAACCCTAGGTATTTTAGAGGCCATTCCACAATTCTGCAAGCCAACATGTACCCCCAATCTTTCAAAACCTCACGATCCACATTAATACCCGCCATACAACTTTTTTTGAAATTAATGGAGAGACCCAACATAAGCTCGAAACATCTAAGAGTGCGCTTCACGTTTCTTAACAAAAAACCAACTGCCTCGCAAAAAATTATCATGTCATCAGCAAACTGTAGATGAGTGATTTCAATGCCCTGGCTTCCAATCACTAGACCCCTGAACAAATTCAAATCATTTGCTTTCCGCAATAATTTAATATATATATATATATATATATATAAGTTGATCATTATTTAATGAATTGTTCTAATATTTAACAGAATATGCTAATCTCTTAAGAATATTATTCAAATTACTGATTTTTTTTATTTGCTAAAATATTCTGTTTTTACAACGGATGGAAAAAAAAAATTATACAAGAGAAGTTGCCATGGCAGATGGTGACTTCCTTGAATAATTGAAAAAAAAAAATTATACATGGAGAATTTTTAATTTTATAATTGAAAAAAAAAATTGAATACATTAATTTTTAATTTTTTTTTAATGTTGGGAAGTTGCCCCCATGGGTGGCGACTTTCCAACATTTATATATAGGTTTTTTTAATCACAATATAGCTAAAAGAAATTATTTATCAAAATACCGTTGTTTTTAGATTAATTTTCAAAATCCGCTAGTTTTAAAATCAGTTGGGAAATTACCATCCCCCATGGCGATTTCCCAGCGTGTATTTGAAAAAACTTTCAAAAAACACTAAGGGAAATCGCCATGGGGGTGTCGATTTCCCTTCTTTCTTTTTTTTTTAATTATTAAATAATATAAATTATATAATTAAAAAATGATTTTCTTTCTTTTTTTATTTAATTATTAAATAATAAAAATTACATAATTTAAAATTTTAAAAAATAAAAATTTAATAAAATTTATAATTTAAATAATAAAATTTATAAAATAATTTATAAAAAATTTAAAAATTATATTCGTAATATCAATCATATTCTTTTCAACTTGTATTCGTAATAAATGGATCTCCTGGAGAAAGACCAACCAAAGCGTTGTGGATTATACAGGAATGAAGGTCATAGCTAGACCTATCCACGGGACGGGTAACCCGCCCGGCCCGATAAGCCCGGATCGTATTTGGGCCGAACTTGGACAAGTGTTTTTGTAATTCGGGTCGGCCGGCTTAGCCAAAATTATTATTTATTAAATAAATATATTTTTTATTTAACTTTAATTATAAAAATATATATGTATTTTTAATATTTATAGAAAATACCAGATTGAATTTTAATATTTACCGGACCGGGCTGAGGCCCAATTATTTTTTTTTTATTTCCTTTGCCTAAGCCCGAAAATAAAAATTATATAATTTATAATTTTAAAAAATTAATATATTGTAAATTTTAAATAATAACAATTTAAAAAATTATATAAATACGATTCGGGTTTATCAGGCCAGACTTACCACTATGTAGACCTATCCAAGGGCCGGGCTAACCGTCCAAACCCGAAAGCCCGCCCATATTTTGGAGGGCTTGGACAAAAATATTAGGCCCGAAAAATGGGTTTGGGCAAAAAAATTAGGCCTGTTTAAAATATGGGTCGGGCCTTGGCTCCAACATTCAAGGCCCAAACCCGGCTTGCCCCGGCTGTTTAAAATATGGGCCGGCCATGTTTAACAACTTAATAAAAAAAAATATAAAATTATTAAAGATTAAATAATAAAAAAATTTATTTAAAAAAAAAATAGAATTTAGGCTATCCATTTACAAATATATATTATATGAAAAAATTAAAAATATATATATATTACAAGAATAAAAAAAATAAAAGAAAAAGAATAAAAAAAGAAACGATTTTGTTTCTTTATAATTAAAAGAATATAAAAATAAAAAATAAAAAAAGAAGGTGAATGAATTCACCTTGGCAAATTACCACCTTATAAAAAATTAATTTTTTTAAAAAATTAAGTTAGAAAATCGTCATGGCCCATGGCGATTTTTCAACTTGATTTTTAAAAAAAAAAATTACCGTTGGGAAATCACCATGGGCCATGGCGATTTTCCAACTGGTTAAAAGAAAGCAGATTTTGAAAAATAATTTAAAAACAACGGTATTTTGATAGATAATTTTTTTTAGCTATATTGTGATAAAAGACCTATATATATATATATATATGGTCAAATATATATATATATATATTTTAAATATTAAATAATAAATTTAAGTTAAAAAAAAAAAGCAGATCATGGAGAGCGGCTTCCATTGTGTTTTTTTTTTTTTTTTTTAAATAAGTATGGAAGTCGCCCTGATCGAGGGCGGCTTCCATACATTTATTTGGAAAAAAAAAAGTGAAGTGAAACCGCTCTCGGCCATGACGATTTCACAATATTTCTGAACTGGCGGATTTTGATAAATAAAAACAAATTATCGGTAATTTAAAAAATAATTTTTTTAGCAATCATATGTACAAATATAAATATAAATATATATATATAATATAACAGGGTACATATTAACTGGGTAAGTATTTGCTGAAATGGATGCCTAGGTAGACAGCTCCTCTTAATGACACGTAAAAAAAGCAAAAAAAATAAAATTCAAAAATAAAATCTAACATTATCATCTCTTTATAGTTTTTAACAAAAGTGTTAATTCAATTTTGATCATTATCTTTTAGGCATTTTTTTTACCGCAAAATATTGATTTTAAAATATTGATTTGTTGTTTTTATATTATTTGTTTCAGTCAATTCAAATTTAAAATAATTAAATAGATAAAATCATTTTTATTGGATTATCAATATTGGAACCATATTTATGCTTTTGAAGTATAAAGTCAGTGGCAAACTTTTGAAGCATAACGTCATTTAGCCAATACTGTAATCCAATATTATTTGTAGATAACCATATTTATATGTTTCATTTATAAACACATAAAATTTCTATTATAAACCAATATTGTAAAAAAGAATATGATGAGATATAATCCATGCGAAAAATCCATAATATATAATAAAATCCGTATTAAAATTAAAATGCATCATATATATATAATATAAGATGTACATGCTGATTGGATAAATGTTTTCTGACATGAACGCTTAGGTAGACAACTCCTCTTAATGACATGTGGGATAAACCTAAGTAAAATTATATTTATCAACTTAGTAAATCTCAAAATTTAAAAATAAAATCTAACATTATCAACTTTCTATTATTTTTAATAGTAAGTGTCGGTTTCATTTTGGACTATATTTTTTACAACAAATTTTGGTTTTTAAATTTTCATAGGTTAGTTATACATTATCAAATTTAATTTAGCCAATATAAATTTAAAATAATTAAATAATTAAAATTATCTATTTAAAATCAAAATTAAATTTAAAAACTATAAAAAAAAATTATCATCTTAATTGTTATCCAAAAATTATCCTATTTAAAACAT
This sequence comes from Fremontodendron californicum, assembly GCA_030761205.1. Lineage (NCBI taxonomy): Eukaryota > Viridiplantae > Streptophyta > Magnoliopsida > Malvales > Malvaceae > Fremontodendron > Fremontodendron californicum. The sequence continues at coordinate 16,735,706 of JAULJL010000037.1, forward strand.
GAAACAAAGTCTTGATATTTAATTGGATTTGAGGAAAAGATAAAGATAAAATTATATAAGCCCATTAATTTTATTATTTTAAATTTTAAAGAGACTTGATTACAATTTTTATCTTATTTTATATATATATATATATATATATATATATATATATAACTTTGATAAATGGATGGGAGAGCACGGGAGTGCAGATTTTCAAAGAAAGAAGCAAAATCTAGGATGCTTCTTCATTCATTCCCTTTTCTTCAATCATTCAAAAATCTCTACAGCTAGCTAATCTCCATCGGATTTAGTGTTTTAGTTTGTCGATCTTCCTTCAAAATAGGTACTGCATCTAACAATTATATTGTATTTTTTTTCTCATTAATTAGTCACTATTTGTCTTTATGGGATCATCAATTCAGTTCTTAGCTGAATCACTGTTACAAAAAAATTGAAATTTACAGATTAAAAATCTATTATCATATCCATTATATAATAACTTAATGTATATCTACAAATTAAAAACCTATTATATTATAATCGTGTAATTTACATATTAAAATTTATAATCGTGTATAATTTTGTAATAAATATTAATCATAGTAATATCATAAAAATTATAATCGTGTATATCTAATTTTATATTTATAATCATGTATAAATTTTAAAATAAATGTATAAAAATTAATTTAAAAAATTATAACCGTGTATTAATAAATGTATAAATTAATTTTGATAAAATAAAATTAATGTATATATTTGATTAATATTTATACATTTATTTTACTTAACATATATATATTTTATTTATACATTTAGATATATTTTTGTTTAAATATTAAATTTTAATATATTTAATACACGATTATAATTTTTGTAGTTTATAATTTTTTTTAATATGCTTATATATATTTAAATTAAAATAGTTAATATAAATTTATAGATTTTTAATATATTTAATTTTTTCTTTAAATACAAAATTAGATATATTTAGTTTATAAAACTAAATTTATATATTAAAATTTAATAAATACAATTGTTATATAATAGGATAAATTACACGATTACATATTAAATTTATATAAAAAAAATTTATTTACAAAGCTATGGCATTTTTCATTTGGAATTGAAAACTTACAAGCTCTTTTCTAAAGGTATGCGTTTACTAGATGCTTTTCATTCTATATTTTTTTCCTTGCACTGTATTTGGTTATGTCTGTTAGAATATGGCTTAGAATATGGCTTGAATATAGCTTGAATATGGCTCATTCACCATAGGTGGCTTAGCACCAATAATGGAGCTACCACTTGCACCACTTGCACCACCAATAATGGAAGCTACCACTTGCAAATGGATGGTGGCTATGGTGGCTACCACTTGCATGTGTTCACACCAAAGATAGGTGGTGGATGGTGGCTATGGTAGGCTATGGTGGCTGCCACTTGATGCATGTTCACACCTTGATATTATGGCTATAAATAGCCATGTAGAGATGAGTAGAGAAGAGAAGAGTTGAGTATGTGTTAGAGCTAAATTGTTGAAGCAAATACTCTGTGTTTATAGAGTAATTCGGTATTGTGTTGAGTTGTGAGTTCAGTGCTTGTGTAGCACCTTGAATTCGGTATATGTTTGTACTCTAAACTCCATTAATACAAAGCTTCAAGCTCCTCCTCCCGTGGATGTAGGCACAGTTGCCGAACCACGTAAAATATCGGTGTTTTTTCAGTGTGTTTAAATCGGTTTTAGTAATATCAATTCGCTTCCGCACAACAAATTGGTATCAGAGCCAATTTTTACGTAAAACCGAGTTTTTTCGATTCTGTCCGTATTTCAAAAGTGCTCCAAATTGTGTTTTGAAAATACCAGGTTGAAGAGGTCGTTGAGAGGAGTGCAGCTGAATCAACCAGAGCGCCAGAAACCGCCGCACGCGCCCGCACGCGCCGCCAGAAGGGGCTGAGAGTGAGCTCCACGCGCCCACGCGCCGCACGCGCCACCAGAGGTTGCAGGCGCGTGACACCCACGCGCAGCACGCGCCACACGCGCCTTCCAGAGGTTGAAGGCGAGTGGCCCCACGCGCCACACGCGCCCCACGCGCCGGTGAGAGAACAGCCTCCACGCGCCCCACGCGCCGCCCCACGCGCCGCCGTACGCGCCCCACGCGCCGCCGCAGCTCCGACCAACTTTTTCGGGCTATTTTTTGAGCCGTTTCAGAACACTATTCCGAGACTTTTCCGAGCCGGTTGAGCTAATCCGAGTCCATTTCGAGCCACTTGTAGCAGAATATTCGCAAAATATTCACCGTGTGTCCAAAATTTACAAAGTTGGACCCGTTCCTGGCTATTTCGACTATTCCGGACTCAACCGCGGCATCCGTTTTTTCCATACAGGTACCGGAAAAACACTTTGTTGGTAATTTTGTTTTATTACCATGGCAGAATCATTAGAGACACATGAAACGACAAGTAGCGCACGATCAAGTTCTTATATCAGAAAGAACTCGATGACCACTGCAAAGTTCGAGGTGGAGAAATATGATGGCACCACCAACTTTGGCATGTGGCAGTGCGAAGTTCAGGATCTGTTATTCCGAGAGGGTTCATATATCGCTCTGGAAGACAGGCCCAGAGATATTTCGGAAGATGACTGGAAATTTGTCAACCGTCAGGCTTGTGGCACAATCCGGTTATGCCTAGCCAAGGACCAGAAGTACTTTGTCATGAGAGAGAATAATGCAAAAACTCTCTGAAAACAACTTGAGGACAAGTACATGACAAAAAGCATGGAGAACAGACTCTATCTGAAGAAGAAGCTGTTCCGCTTCCAGTATGTGCAAGGTATCACCATGCAGGAGCATCTAGTAAGTTTTAACAAAATCCTCGCTGATCTTGAAAATCTAGATGCAAATATCTCTGATGAAGATAAGGCTCTTACTCTGTTAAATTCCTTGCCTGATAGCTATGATCATTTAACCACTACACTGTTGTATGGTAAAAATGATATAGAATATGTTAATGTTAGTAATGCTCTGGTGAATAATGAGTATCGGAAAAAGGATCAGCATGATCACCAGAATACTACACCAGAAGCTTTAACTGTGTACAGAGGCAGGACGGACAACCGAGGAGCCGGAGAAAACAAGCGAGGTAAATCCCGCTCAAGGAGGGGATTATCGAGAACACGACTCTCGAGGGACGAGTGTGCCTTTTGCCATGAGAAAGGGCATTGGAGGAATAACTGTCCCAACATGGAGAGGTCGACTGTGAGTGTAGCTCAAGAATCTGAGGGAGAAGAAGACTCTGCATTTACAATTTCCACAACAACACACTCTTCAGATCAATGGATTCTGGATTCCGGATGTTCCTACCATATGTGTCCGAACCGGATGTGGTTCTCAAACTTCAAAGAGTTTGATGGAGGGATTGTCCATATGGGCAATGACAATACTTGTCACACTAGAGGCATCGGAACAATCCAACTGAAAATGCATGACGGTACAATCAGACAACTTACAGACGTAAGGTATGTCCCTGATCTCAAGAAGAACCTCATATCACTGGGGGTCTTAGACTCAAATGGTTACAAGGTGACCATTCAGAATGGAGTCCTGAGAGTTGTACGCGGAGCATTCTTAGAAATGAAGGGTTATATGAAGGGAAATCTGTATCTCCTTGACAGAGAAACCGTGACAGGCAGAGCAGCAGCCTCTCACAGAATGATGGGATAGTCCGACACTTCACTGTTCCTAGCACTCCCCAGCAGAATGGAGTTGCAGAAAGGACGAACCGAACTTTGGTTGATAAAGTTCGCTGCATGTTATCCCAGTCGAGCTTGAGCAAAGCATTTTGGGTGGAGGCTTTATTGTTCGCCTCCCACATTATCAACAGACTAACCTCCACTGATGGGAAGACTCCCATAGAGGTGTAGTCCGGATATTCTGCCATTGAATATGATCGGCTTCGTAGTAACGGATGCAAAACTGGATCCTAAGAGCCAAGAAAGCTGTCTTCTTTGGGCTTTAGTGAAGGAGTAAAAGCAGTCCGATTGTGGAACCTTGAGTCAAAGAAAGTCATCGTAAGCCGAGATGTTGCCTTTGACGAATCTGTAATGCTGAAATTGTCAACTCCAGAGAATGTGAACCAAGATTCTCTAAAGCAGGTGGAGTTTGAATCAGAATCTGATGACACCTTAATTGAAGTGGAGGAGTCATCACCGGAAATCTTTCAGCAATTTGAATCAGTTGTCACCAGTAGACCGAATAGACATATTCGGAAACCTGCTCGATACACAGACGTGGTGACATACGCCCTTCCAGTAATTGATGATGATGTTCTGATCAATTACAAAGAAGCTGTAAACAGCCCTGTGCATGCCGAGTGGAAGGAGGCGATCAGACTTGGAAGTTAGTTCCACTTCCAACACTCAAGATATCAATTGAGTGCAAATGGGTCTTTGCCAAAAAGGGAGAGTGCTACAGGCAAAGACAGTATCAGATACAAAGCCAGATTGGTAGCCAAAGGTTAGGCTCAAAAAGAAGGGAATAGACTACAATGAGGTATTTTCACCTATTGTTAAGCATGCATCTATTCGGATCTTATTGGCTTTAGTAGCACTTGTATAACCTAGAGATAGTTCAACTTGATGTAAAAACTGCATTCCTCCATGGTTCCGTAGAGGAGGAAATTTGTATGACTCAACCAGATGGTTCTGGAGTCCCCGGTCGCAGAGATTACAAAAGCAAGCTGAACTGATCAATGTATGCTCTGAAACAATCCCGTGACAGCTGTACAAACGGTTGGACTGTTTCATGACAGGATGAAAAGTACACACACGGTCAATTTGATCACTGTGTTTATTTCCGGAAACTTCAAGATGGATCATTTGTCTATCTGCTGAAAAAGGCAAGGTGGAGATCGACAGGCTGAAGGCTCAACTGAGCTCAGAGTTCGAGATGATCTTGGAGAAGCTAAGAAAATTCCTGGGAAGTAGACAGAAAAATTGACTCAGGCTCAGTACATTGATGAATCATGCCAATGCAGAAGGTGCCCTGATATGTGAGTAATGGTGTGTACATTTGAAGGAGAAAAGAGGAAGCTCTGATCTGTGAATTCTCTCTGTGGATTCTCGCCAAGGTGGAGATTGTTAGAATATGGCTTAGAATATGGCTTGAATATAGCTTGAATATGGCTCATTCACCATAGGTGGCTTAGCACCAATAATGGAGCTACCACTTGCACCACTTGCACCACCAATAATGGAAGCTACCACTTGCAAATGGATGGTGGCTATGGTGGCTACCACTTGCATGTGTTCACACCAAAGATAGGTGGTGGATGGTGGCTATGGTAGGCTATGGTGGCTGCCACTTGATGCATGTTCACACCTTGATATTATGGCTATAAATAGCCATGTAGAGATGAGTAGAGAAGAGAAGAGTTGAGTATGTGTTAGAGCTAAATTGTTGAAGCAAATACTCTGTGTTTATAGAGTAATTCGGTATTGTGTTGAGTTGTGAGTTCAGTGCTTGTGTAGCACCTTGAATTCGGTATATGTTTGTACTCTAAACTCCATTAATACAAAGCTTCAAGCTCCTCCTCCCGTGGATGTAGGCACAGTTGCCGAACCACGTAAAATATCGGTGTTTTTTCAGTGTGTTTAAATCGGTTTTAGTAATATCAATTCGCTTCCGCACAACAATGTCTTTGCTTTGTCTAAAGAAAATCTAACGAACAACTCAATTATAGAATTTTAGGACTCTACTGAGCTTACATTTGTGGTAGATTTTTATCAAGCGGAAGCTGTAAGAACATAGAGCAGGATTTCTCAAAATTATGCAAGGCTTATGCAAAAGCAAGTGGAAGCTGCAATATCTTCTTGAAACATAACGTTTCATATGTTTTATTTTTTGGCCAAATCTGAAATTGATTAGGAATCTTAAATTTTAATTACTTTTGACTTTTATCATTACTAAGGGTTCATAGAGTCTTATAATTAATGGTTGGCAATTTGGCATTTAGGTAGGATTTATGAGTTGGTTTTATGAATTTGGGAAGTGGTTCAATCCAAGAATTATTTGCTATTACAATTATTTTAAATGCAATAATTATCTTAGTATGTTTTTTTGGTTGCAAATTTTTGTTGTTCTTATATAGTTTTTGTTTATGAATCTCCTTATAAAAACATCAATTTTTATTTGGATACACCTATATATCTCGATATCTCTTTATTATTTGTGATTATAGGCATGCTTATGTACCTTATCTTTATAAGTGACTATAAGCATGCTTATGTACCTTATCTTATAAGATTCACTGATACGACTTCAAATTTACTTTGATTTCAATGTTACATATCAAGTGGCATGGTAGGGAGCTAGGTGAAAAGAAGATGAGAAGAATGGATATGCAAACGGTCACTCATGGACTTAAAAATTTATAAGCAATATTCTTCTTTCCTGTGTATTTAATATATATATATATATATATTGATGAAATTGAAAAGTTTGTAATGATTTTATCATTTTATGATGTCATAGAATGTGTACACTTTATGAAGAAATATAGCTATTTTCCATAAGTTTTAAGTTGATTTGTTTTTATGTTTTTGACCGCGAAACAAGATCATTAGCTTTTTTAAACTATCATTTAAAAATATAATTTGTAGCTTAAATTTTAAATGGTAACTGCTATTAAAATATTGAATAAAATTTTAAATATAAAACTATAAATTTTTGTTCCATATATTACTCAATATATATAACATTTTTTTTTATTAAACAATACATAAATCATATTTAGAACTCTTCAACTCAAAGTTAAAATATTTTTTTAATAAATTTATAAATTTTTAATTTATATAAATGTTTATATAATAAATTTATAAAATTTTAATTTATATAAATGTTTATATAATAAATTAATAATATAAAAATAAAATTATCACTTATGTATCGGATTAGATTAAAACTCACATCACATAATCACATATAAATATATATAATATATAATTAAAAAAAATACCAATTTAAAATTTGAAAGTTAAAAACTACAATCCAAATTAATAGAGATATTCTTTTTTAATAATTCAAAATTTTTAAATATGATTTTTATCTTTCCAAATTAATTTATTTTTATTCCTTTAACATTCAGTCAATTTTTTAAATTCACAAGCACTATCACTTATTATATATGTTAATTAAAAATGATATTAATGTTATTTCCTTATCTCAACAATAAACTTTGAATTTAATAAAATTTATTTACCTAACTTTTTAATCATTTCCTTAATTTCCTAACTCTTAACACTTATTCAAACAAAGAAAAGATGTATCATTTTCTTTCCTTCCTTTAGAAACCGTTTTTTTTTTTTTTTTTTTTCTTTCTTTCTTTCTTTCCTTTACAAATATCTATCCAAACATAATCATAATGATAACTAGGATTAACATAATGATAACTAAGATTGTAGTTTTAAATGACTATAGAATGGTGACTGGTTCAATTCAAAGATTCTTTTCTTTCCCATTTTATCACAACTAGAGGTGGTCATGGATCGGGCCGCGACCCTGTTTTTTTTCCTCTGCCTAGGCTCGGCCCTGGGTAGCCCAAGCCTACCCGTTTAGGCCCAAATTACTGTTCATTGGAATAAAAAAAATATTTTTTTATTTTTTTACTTTTTTATAATTAAAATTAAATAAAATAATATTATTATAATAAAAATTACTGTTCCGGGCCGGGCCGGCCCGGAACATAAAATATCCTGCCCAGGCCCGGCCCGTGAGCAGGTCTAATCACAACCATATTGATCTATTCTTTCAAAGAACAAATAAACCATTTTTTCAGCTTGATTCATAGCAAATAACCTTCTACAATGCTTCACAATCACGGTGATTCAGTGAGCACTCGTTTGGAACTATTCCAAAATGTCATTTTCTCTACTTAAAGAATTGATTAAGGAAAACCTCATCAAAACTTACTGTAATCAGTAAACAAGATTAATCAAAAAATTATTAAATTATTTTTATTACAGATTATGTTACTTGAATTCAGGATGACTGTCGGATACGTGCATGTGTTCAATTAGGGTATACTCAAATTTTCTAAGTTTTTTCATAAATCATCAAAATAAGAAATAGGAAATGGGTTAGAGAAATTGTGGGCTAATGTTGTAATGCTATAATTCTTCTTCCATTTGCCAAAATCTCATTGTTTGCTATGCTATGTGTATGTGGTAACATTTTCATTGCCTTGATCTATATCTCTAAATTGTTAATTTGAAACCAAGTTTTTAAAGTAAACCATAAGAAATAAGATTAAAAGGGTTAAAGAATGGCTAAGTCCTAGGATTAAATGGGTTAAAGAATGGCAAGTCCTTGGCCTTAGGCCATGACCATGAAGAAGAGGAAAAAGAAATTTGAGTGAGAAGATGGGTGAAAATGAGATATCTATATGCTCGTAAGCTAAGTAAATTTGGCTAAAAACAAATTCAGTTTGATTATTATCGAGCTGAGCTCGAGCAACTCAAGTTATGGAGTAAGTCAAGTTCGAGTATCTTAATACCCGGCTCAAGTGGCTCGCGAGCCTAGCTAATCAAACTTTTTTTATTTTTAATATATATTTTTTTATTTTTAATTAGTACTGTAAAATCTCAATTCGAGCTCAATTTTGAGTATAAATAATCGAGTTTGAAATCGAGCATGGGAATTGAGCTCGTTTTTTATTAGGTAAACGAGCTTAACGAGCGAGGTCGAGTAGTTCGATTTTTATCTCGAAACGATCTCAAGATTTAAAAATAAAACTTGATCGAGCTCGAGCCAAGTTTCAAATCGCAAATTTCGAATCGAGTTTGAGCTTCTTACTATTTGGACTCAGCTCGAATCGGTTAAACCCTAATAAAGGAGACAATTGATTTTATGTTGGTTCTCTAAGTGGAGGCACAACAATGGCCATTGACATTTTCATGCTCCCAATTCATGGCTTCTTAATCCACTAATAATTTTTTTCTTAATCATAATTTATGAAGTATCATAGCAATACAAGTGGCAGCAAGAACTAGATTTTACAAAGGTCAATCCCAAATTTTCTCCCTCTAATGAATATCAACATTTTTTTGGGTAGGTTGTAGGTTATAAATAAATCCATAAATTATAAACTTATAACAAAAAATTGTGTTGGTGGTTAACTTCAATGATATAAAAAACCAACATAACAAACACAAAAAGGGAAAAATTGTCTCATTAGGGAACTTTAAATAATCTCAAATTTCTTTGTTATAGTAGCACAATCCCATATATTCCTTTATCTGATTTTGGTCAACTACATATCAATATTAGTTAATTTTTAGATTATTTTTAATTTATATTTTAACTTTCAAACCCTTTTAATTGAAATTTAATGTTTACTTTTGAGTTGTTTATACTTAATCTTATGATAATTTTCCATTTTTAGATATATATATATATATATATAAGTTGATCATTATTTAGTGAATTGTTCTATTATTTAACAGAATATGCTAATCTAAGAATATTATTCAAACCAAACATTATAGGCTGCAAATTGTAAGTCAAATTCAAGTTCAATGTGATATTCCTTTTTTTTTTTTTTTTGCTTTATTTGGTTTGTAGAAGATGTAAAAGAAAATGATTTGAATAAAAAATGAAAGAAAAATTAGAATACCTTATAGTATATCTTGTTTCAAATTTCAATATCCAAAAACAATATGATTAACAAAATAACTTATCACGATGAAAAAAGGGTTAAAAATTATTCAAAATTTCCCTTCCATTTTTTTCTATTTTTTCACATTTTTCATTACTTATTATGTAAGATCTCATAAGCATTAAATTTATACATTATGTTTGTATTGAGGAGAGGGAAGAAAAAGTAAAAGAAAAGAGAAAAAAATAGGAAAACCATTCCATGTTTGGACAACATTTTAATTAAAAAAAAAAAATAGATGGGTACTTAACACCCCTCACTTTTTCTTAAAATGCTTATTTTTCTAAATCCCAAATCAATGAAAAAAGAGAGGAAAGGAAAGCCAATTTTTTTTTTTTTAATATAAAATGTTAATATTACTCATTTTATATTCATCAAGTTACAAGCAATACTCTAAAAAAATAATTGTTTCATTTGTAAACTTATATAATTCACGTTATTGACATTGAAAGTTTTAGCAAAATTTGTTTTTTTTTTTATATATATCACAGTCATATTTATTTTGTTTTTAAAGTAATGTTTATTTTATTTTTTTATAATTTGAGGTGTAATGTTTATATTGCTATTTTATTTTTAAAAAATGCTTAATTAAAAATGTATATTATAATGCAGTTTTCCCTTTTCTTTTTATCCGTTAACCAAATGATGGAAGTTAAAAAAAATTCGTTTCTCTAACATATTTTAATTATCCAAACAAGAGAAAGATATATCATTTCTTTTCCCTTAGAAATCCTTCCTTTCTTTTTTTTTTTTTTTTTTTTCCTTTACTAAAATTTATCCAAACATAATGATAATTAAGATTGTAATTTTACATGACCATTTAATGGAGACTGGTTCAATTCAAAGATTCTTTTCTTTCCCATTTTATCACAACCATATTGATCTATTCTTTCAAAGAACAAATAAACCATTTTTTCAGCTTGATTCATAACAAATAACCTTTTACAATGCTTCACAATCACAGTGATTCAATCAGAACTCATTTGGAGCTATTCCAAAATGTCATTTTCTCTACTTAAAGAATTGATTAAGGAAAATCCCATAAAAATTTACTGTAATCAGTAAACAAGAATAATAAAAAAGATTAACAAAAACTTATTAAAGATTATGTTATCCGGACTCGAAAGTGAATGTCGGATAAAGGTATGTGTTGATAAGAGTATGTTCAATTTCTGTTTATTTATTTATTTTTTTAATATTTCGAATATTAGATTTTCATATTCATGTCTGAATATGCGTCAGACACATATGTCAAACACAAATACTTTTAAAAAAATGAAAAGTCCGGATAAGGTAAACTACAAATCATATAATCAAGTAAATATTAATCTCAATTGTCAGCTTTAATGGCTAGAAGCCTAAGACAAGCTTATTGTTAGAGGAACTTTGTGAGAATCGTTTAGTTTGACTTATATCAGCAATGACAAAAGCAAAATGATCATTGGCTCATCACTTGCTTTGTGCCAAGGGCTATTATTTATACATCCAATGTAATTTTCTTGACCTCTTGCAGCCCCTGAAAGTGACATTGCAGGCTTCCTTTCGCACTATGAACGGAATATAATTTACCAATTATATCACAGTTCTGTCAAGTTTGGATGGATATTATTCCATGGAAAACTGAGTTTTTTTTTTTTTTTTTGGTTATTTAGATATCATGTTATTTGAATTATTCATTTTTTTTTATATATATTCGTGTTCGACATTTGTGTCCAACACATTTAGAAATAGATATAGGAATAAGATCCTCTAAATATATGAAAAAAATTTAAAAATTTTGAACATACCCATATCGAACACATATTCATATTCGAGACTCACTCTCAAATCCGAATAATATAACTTTTCATCAAAGAAGAATGTTGAAGTAATTGGGTGTTTTGAAGATTCCAGGATCAAATTTTCATATAAGCAATCTCCAATCTGATATAATTTCTCGGAGTTCGAAGATCACATGTTGAACATTTTTGACACTTCAAATTTATACGGTATAAATACTTGGATCCTAAAAATTAAGGTAAATTTTTTTCAAAAGCATAACATATTTATGTCGGACCCATACCCCGTTCAACATCCTATCTTGACTCTTGAGTCCATGTAACATATATTTGTCATAGACATTCAAACTTTGTAGAAGTGCCAAATGCACCCTAAAATAACATTTAATGATTAGAGAAATGTAGTTTTTCATATGATATTATTAAAATCTGGAAACTGCTAGTAGTTATTTACTAAAGTAAACCAATAAAATCTCCACTTGCAAGTGAAAATAATGGTTATTCTGCATTGTTTGGATATCATTTTCACTGGTTTTACAATGCATCTGGTTTTCCAAGATATACAATAAAAAGGGTACAATAAGTCTCTTTTAAGACAATGATGAATTCTATGTTCTACAGTTAAAAAGCTATTAGATTATTTGCAAAAAAAATGTATTTGTCTTATAGATCTGGTAACCCATATATGTGTCGTGTCTCTTTTTTTTTTTTTTTCCCAATCGTATAAATATAAATACAACACAAATTATTAAATATGTCAAAATTTTAAACACAAATATAATATATGTCATGTTAATCATATTTAAACGTGTCGTTTCGTATTTATTATACTATTTTCGTATCTATTAAATATATCGTATTTTCGTAGCGTGTCCAAAATTATAAGTATATTATCTAATGAAGAAAAAATTAGCAAGAATTGAAGAAAGGTATTAACAAGTGATGACTCAATCATGCTTATAATTTTCACATAAAAAATGAATTATATTATTTAAAAAAGTAAGTGCTTAGAACTTACCAAATGGAAGCAAAGATCCTCTTTGACTTGGTCAGGCCAAAATTGCCTGAAATGCACCAATCATGCAATTTTTTTTTATTTTTTTTTCATGATTATCAAGGAGAGAGTGAGAAACATCCAAGTGTGGGTGATATGGAGGCTGAAACTAAAAAAGAACAAAAAGGTAATGAACAAGAGTTAAGACCTTTTCAAACCTCTCCTCTCATTTGAGAGCATCTTCACTCTTTTTTTCATATAAATGCAGACCAAAACAGAACAAAACCAAAGCAGCAAATCATCTGCCAACTGCCATAAATGAATAGAAGAAAACTCACTTGAATATACAAAAGAAAAAAGAACTATGGCCAGGAAAAGAAAGGCTTGTGAAGTGGTGGAAGACAAAAATGTTGCTAGTGAACAAACAATGGGTTGGGCTGAAATGGTGAAGGAAGCTGCAGCAGCAGCTGCAGTAGGAGGAGCTAGAAGAGCTCGGAAGCGATTTGTCGGTGTCCGGCAAAGGCCATCAGGCAGATGGGTTGCTGAGATTAAAGACACCATTCAGAAGATAAGGGTGTGGTTAGGCACTTTTGATACTGCAGAGGAAGCAGCCAGGGCCTATGATGAGGCTGCTTGCTTGCTTCGAGGTGCCAATACAAGGACAAACTTCTGGCCTTGTTCTCCATCATCTAATTCAACCCCAGCTCTTTCTTCAAAGATTACTAATCTCCTTCTCAAACAGCTTAAAGCAAGGAACAATTCCTTTGATCCTCCTTTGCCTACTTCTCCACCTATAAACCGGCAACCGATGCAGCTGCAGGCAGAGGAGTATAGAGAAGAAACAACAGATTTCTTGGATAGTCAGTTCACTGATTTTCTCAATGATCCTGAAGATTATTATTCCATGTCAAGTGATAACATCAACAATACAACTGCAAATGCAAATGCTGCTGACTACTTGACAACAAGTCTTGAATCATGTTTAACTGATAATGAAGATTCTGCAAGGAGAGAAATGGATTCTAAGTTCACTTTCAGTCATGTTGCTCAATCTTCCATGGCTGATGGAGATGATTTGGGAAAGGAAAGAGAAGAGGATGGAGAAGAAGGCCATAATATGGAGGCAATGGATTTCCAGTTTGTGGATGATATTGGATCATCTTGTTACTACTCTCCTTTTCAGATTGCTGAAGAGATTGAGGTAGTAATGGAGCCAGAGAGTTTTGGAGATGAACTCTCAATGATTAGTGCTGCCATGAAGAGAATGACATATGAACGCAAATTCTCAGCTTCTCTCTATGCTTTCAATGGGATACCAGAGTTGTTAAGGCTAAAGCTTGATTCAGAAAATGTGATGGGGAGAGCAAGATCAGAACAAGTAATGAAACTTCAAAATGCATGTAAAAAGAACAAAGGGGAGAAGAATGTGAAAGGAGATGATTCAAAAATGATGGGAAAAAAACAGGAGGGAAGCCCACAAAGTTCATTTGATTCTTCAAGTTCAAGTGATATGGGATTTTCATCTCCAAATTCAGTGGATATGACAGGAAATGATGGTGAATCTATTTGGAGCTCAATTGATCTTCCACCAATCTGCTTTGTTAACTAACTGATATAGGACTTTGCAGCTCATAACTTATATTCATTCTATTCCATGCAATGCTGATCTTCATATATATATATATATATATATATATATTAAGGAACAATGAAATGTAATTTTAATATTTCTAGCCCGTAGCCAACATTTTGCATGTAGTCAAAATGTTCCTTTTCATAAAAATTGAAGAATTTTGGAGTTAAAAAAAAGGCAGAATAGACTAAAGTCTGCACTGACAATTAACTTGAAAGTTCTCTCTCTGTCTCAATATGTTCAATGACTTATAATTACTTAATTAGGCACTAAAGAAGGGTAATCTACTATATTCCAAGCTTCATTCTCCAAAGTATTGACACTGGTGTAAACCTTATCCTAGGTTTGTTCAAATCTACACAATGGCAACAATTGTTCTTTTCAGGTTTTCTGATTCATGTTTAGTCTTGGCTTCAATTTATCGGTTTTGATCAATGCACCTAGTCATTGTTATCTCCTCCATATCCAAGAGTTAAAACCCAAAGCTTTCCTTAAAGTTTATTCAAATCTACATATTGTGAAAAAGTGAAATTCATTAAGGTTGCTTCTGAGAATTTAGATTTGAAAATATTGATTTGGGTTTCAAAAATAATATACATTGTATAATAAAACATATGTAAATGTAATATTTATGATTATTTTTCAAATTCATTGATTTGTTGGATACATATTTAGTGGTGATTTTGAAATACCTATAGATATTTGTAAATTTGAAATTCATATTTTTATACTTTTAAATATATAATTATATTAAATTTTAATTAATTTATACATAATATAAGCATTTCATTATCACAATTTATATAACAAATAAAATTCAAATCCAAAATTTCAAATTTATATTTTCAAACATAACATAAAAGGAATCAAAGAGCTAAATCACATTTCAGTGTTTGCTTTATTTTAAAAATTAAAAAAAAAAAAAAAGAGAGAGAGAGAGATAATAAGCAAGAAAGAATAAAATCTATACCTATATATTTATAACAATCTATAAAAGCAATCCCCAAAACTATCTCCTGTCAGAATTTGAAACATGAATTTAGCACCAGCTAAGCCATGTCTCTAATCTTTTTCTTAAGGTTATTTTAGGTATTTGATTATATAGTTGGATGGATTAGTAAGCAATGTCTCTAACCATTTTTTAAGGGTTATTTTAGGTATTTAATAATTAGATAGTTGGGTGAATTTTAGGCTTGGAGAGATATACTGTGTATGTCTCTAACCATTTTTTTACTGTTATTTTAGGTATTTAATTATCTATAATAATAATTAACTTTAAAAGCAATCCCCTAAGAATTAGAGAAATTGAAAACATGACAAAGAGACAACTAAGCAATGGCTTAATCAATATTTTTAGGGTTAATTAAGTCATTTTAATAACCAACTAAGCAATGGCTTAACCAATATTTTAGGGTTAATTAGGTCATTTTATTAGATTGATTTAGGACTGATATAGGGTTGATTTTTAAATGATTTTGGGTTTATATAGATTTTGACACGTTCGTTTATTCGTATCGTATTCATGTTATTTTTCGTGTTGTGTTTGTATTCGCATTATTTTTTCGTGTATTCAAAGTATTATAAAATTATATAAATTTTTACATGTTAATAATTCGTTTTATGTAGATTTTGACACGTTCGTGTATTTGTGTTATGTTCATATTATTTTCGTCTCGTGACGCATTTTAATTATTTTTTTAAGTGTTTGTGTCGTGTTTCGATTCATCTAAATATTTTGCATAGTTTGTCATGATGATTTAATTTAGAGAAAATTTTGTGTGTTCATATCATGTCTCAATTCATCTTATATTTTGCATAATTTTTCATAATGATTCAATTTAGAGAAAAATTGTATGTTATCGTGTTATTTTATCATGTGTTTAAAGTATTATAAATTTATATAAACTTTTACACTTTAATAATTCATTTTATGTAAATTTTAACACGTTCGTGTATTTGTGTCGTGTTCATGTTCATGTTATTTTTCGTGTTGTGTTTTAATTATTTTTTTCATGATGTGTCCGAAATTGTCAAATCTAATTGACATTATTCAAATAACTCTCAATTTTGTATCGCGTATCATCATGTTCATATTATTTTTCTGTCATATTCATATTCAAGGTATTATATATTTATATAAATTTTGACACGTTAATAATTCGTTTTATGTAAATTTTGACACGTTTGTGTATTTGTGTTGTGTTCATGTCATTTTTTCGTGTCATGTAGTGTTTTAATTATTTTTCTCATGTTATTTTTTGTATCGTATAATTATGTTGTGTCTGAAATTATCAGATATAATTGACCATATTCAAATAACTATCAATTTTATACAAGATGTCGTATAAGGATAGGAGTTATTATTTTTTTAAATCATCTTTACTTCTCTTGCTTTTTTATCTTTTAAATTTATTATAAAGTATCAATTTAAATTCGATAATATGGCAAAGCACAGGCATCTATCTAATATATATTAAAAGAATCCCCCAAGGGTACTCTATCAAAGCCAGACACCCGACAGCTGTCTTTTTTTTTTTGTGTGTTTGTTAAAAAATTACAAAATAGGTTAATCAATTAAATACATTTATAATTTATAATCATTATAATAAATAATTATTAATAGTTTTTTAGCTTTTGTAATTCGATCTTTTGTTCTCGGATTTGGATATTAAATTTACTATCTGTAACGGATTCAGATATAAACCTTTAGATATCTGTTCTCCGAATTCGCTTTAATTTTGGTTCGAATAGTGTCGGATATCCGAATCAGTTATTCGTTCTATTTACATATTTACAACGACAACGGTCTTTTTTTCAATGTTTTAAGAAAATTACAAAATGAGTTAATCAATTAAAAATATTTATAATTTATAATTATTATAATAAATAATTATTAATAAAAAAATATTTTTTTTTTACTTGATTCAATCCATTTTTTTGAGAGCTCTTGTTATGGAATCCGCCGAGGCAATTCCTGTCCTAACAGAGGGTTGGTTAGACTAGCCTTGCCCTAATACCAGCACTCATGTCACTTTTGAAAGAACACTGATTCTTACTACCGCCGTAGGGCAAGGAAGAAGCAAGCTAACAAGTTCAAAAGCTACCAATAGTAAAGTCAAAAAATACTAAATCGCGTACCAAGCACACTACCATCCCAACTAGCGCCTCTAGCTACCATTTAAGAAGTACAAATACGGGTACGATACAATACAATATGATACAAACAAGACGATATGAGAATTTTTAAAAAATTAAGAACAAGTATGGCAAGAAACGATAATAAAAAATATTTTTTATATAATAATATACAATAAAAATGTAAATTGATACTTTTCAATTAAATATTGACATGTGTCGCAATTTAAAAAATAACAAGTCTCATCGCGAGACTTTATATTCGTTAGGCGTGACATTGAAAATATAGAGAAAAAGTCTACTTAATTCCTCTTAAAATAAAATGAGGATTTGAAAATGATTTCGAAAAAGACATTGAGTTGCCACCAATCTTTTTTGGTTACGTATGATCAGCCACCTATTGAAACCGGTTTTGTAAAATATTTTAAAATTAATTAAAATATTTTTAAAACCAATTTCAAGTCTGCGTTTTAAACCAAAGAAAATCAAAGAAAGCGGGTTTGGGACTCAGTTACGTGCGGGGAAGGATTAGTACCCCCACAACGCCCGTATAAAACGGTACCTTATTAATCGTGTGTTATCTCAAGTCTCGGTAAAAAGTTGATTTTAAATTTGGCATTTTAAATTAATTCCCAATTTAAAGAAAAATAATTCAATTTTTAATTAAAAATGATCCGGAATTTATTAATTCAAAATTTTTCTACATTCCCCAAAAATTTGGCAAAATATAAAAATCTTTATTTATTTAGAAAATTTTCCGAATCATTATCATTTTAAAGAAGATATTACGTTATTAATGATAATTGATGATATCCTCCCTAGCAAATCCGGCAGAGAACTCATGAATTATTTTAACTTGAGAATATCTTTATTTTATTGAAAATCATTATCTTTTTCAAAATATTTTTTTAAAAAATATGAATATGTGTGACATAGTAAAGATGATATAACAAAGTCTAGATAATATAATGCAACCTAAATGATATGATATAATTTAAATGGCATAGCATATTCTAGATGAAATGAAATATCCCAAGTAAGATGATATATTCTAAATGAAATGAAATATCCTAAGTAACATGATATATTCTAAATGAAATGAAACATCCTAAGTGACATGATATATTCTAAATGAAATGAAATATCCTAAGTGACATAATATATTATAAATGAAATGAAATATCCTAAGTCACATAATATATTCTATATGAAATAATGTGTCCTAAGTAACATGAAATATTCTAAATGAAATAATATGATTTAAATGACATAACAAATTTAAATGACATGGCATATTTTAAATAATATAATCTATATGACATGGAATATAATCTAAGTGACATGAAATAATATGAAACATAAAATAATGTTATCATGAAATATGCATGAAAATAAAAATAATAATGCATGAAAATAAAAATAATAATGCATGAACATAGTATAGGCTAAATGATGTGACAAAAATAAATAACAAAATAATAAGCAGAAGATAGCATGAAATATTCAAAACCATATAACAAACAATATAAAATCATAAAATATAAATCAAAATAATATCAATACCATAGAAATTATTATAGCAAAAATCACATATTATATAGTATGCATGAACATGAAAAATGCAATACATGAAGGTGTATTTTTTTCCTTTAAATAAGGAAATCCGTATACCTAAAAAGATATCAGGCTACCTTAGGAAAATATATCAAATTAAATTTTCTAAAATCAAAATACTTTGTGATTGGTTGAAAACAATTTTGAAAATCTTGGATGAAAACAAGACATAGCCGAATTCCCCTTAGAAAATAGCTCTATTTCCTAAGTTTGAAAACCCGGACTTGACCATCCTTGACCCGAGCTTTATAAAACCATTTTTAAAGATTAAAATGGCCTAGAAACCAACATAGGACAGTAGCTAAGATTCCTAATCAGCCCCCTCTAAATACCTTAGCCAAAATTAACAATTATTTTTCCTTTGGATTCAAATCTGACTCTACTGTCCAATTTTAAAGCGTGATTTTTAACCTATTTTTAAATTTAAAAAAAAAAAAATCTAAAAAAGGAGACTCAGAACATGTAAAACTATTTGGGAAAAAATTGGCTTAATTTTCTGATTAAGGATAACTTCCCAGAAAAATCGGGAAAGTCAGAACACTGGGTAAAAAACTGTTTTGCCAAAACACGTTTTTTTGCTTTTGATAAAATCATTCAAAAATCAAAGTAAAAATATTGGAGACTCTTCTATGAACCTACAAACAGTAGCTAAATTTTCAAAAAAAAAAAAAAATAGACAAGATTTGCCTAAGTAAAAAAAATAACAAAGGTGGAAAATCAACTTGACAACTCTTTAATTTTCCACAAGTATGCTCAAGTGAGCATGATTTTGTGCCATTGATTGGCCTAAGTCATAAATCAAGTGGCATGATATGATATGCATGAACAAACAGCAAGTTAAATGCATGAAATGCATGATTTAAAACCTAAATGACATGAAAAATGCATGGCATAAAGAATATGGCCTAGACCTAACATGAACTTGTATGGCAATAAATGCAACCTAAGACTAACATGCATGAAATGCATGGCAATGCAAATGAAACCTAGACCTAGAAAATACATGGCAATAACACAAATACATAGCATACTAAATCAAAATACACAAAAACATAGCATGAAAATGCAAGCATGTCAACTAGCATGATGAAAATGCACATACAAGACATAGAAATTGGAAGAAGCCGAATGGTCATAGGCTCACAATGATGATATTCTAGAACATACATTTTTACAAACACATGGCATACTAAATCAAGATACACAAAAATCATAACATGGAAATGCAAACCTATCAATTGATAAAAATGCACATACAAAGCATAGAAAATGGAAGAAGCCAAATGGTCATATTTTAATGGTGATATCCTAGCATGGCATTTTCACAAACACATGACATACTAAATGCAAGGCTAAAGAAGAAACATGCTAAAACATGCAAACATGAAGTAAAGGCATGAACACAACTAGACATTTTTACAAACACATAGTATAGTAAAATGCAAATCATGAACAACTCAAACATGTTGAAAACAGAAAATTAAAAAATGTAAACAAGGAAAGTAAACATGGAAGCAAGATGATAAAATCAAAAATGAAGGTAAGTAAGTAAAAAGATTAAAACAAGCTCAATGTTTTGTTATTTTTAGAAAAATATAGAACATCAAAACATGCTAGACATAATAAGCAACATGAAATAAAGCATCAAACATCAAACATACAAAAATCAGTGGCCATTCGGCTTCTTCATAAAAAAAGGTAAAAATTTGTTTTTTTTTTTGAAAGTTTTTCAAGAAAACACAAAAGAAGAGCTTAAAGAGAAATCTTAAAAACACTTATTTCAAAATTAAAATCAATAGAAACTCACCAAATATCAAATGAAACAGCAAATCAAGGATGGAAATGCAAAAAAAAAAAATGCAAGAGTAAGGTGCTTTTAGCTACCTCTAAAGGCTATTTTGCAAGCTTTTTTCTCTTCTTACTTTCTTTACCTTTCTAAACTTTCTATTTGCTTTCAACAATGGAGAGTATTCAGCCAAGAAAAGTATAAAAAAATGAAGAGAGCCCCCTCCTATCCCTTGGCCGAATGGCCTTTGATATGCCTTCAAAGTTGTCATTTGTTTTGACCAATTTTAATCCAATGGTCTTTAATCCAAGATGCTTTCTATGTAAAATTCCCACCTTTGGATTGGAATAATCAGCCCTTAAATATGATGTCATAAATATGACATCATCCCTCTCCATCCATTGGTCTATGTGTTGCAAATTCAAACGCTTGATCAAAAAAATAACTACCTTCTTATTCACTCTTGGCCTTTAGATGAAAAATTCAAAAAATATCCACTCTTTCATGGGCCTTGGCCGGCTGCCTCTTCACATTCCCAGCCCACACTTCATTTTTTTAATTGCAAGAAAGGCCCTTTTGGGTTTCTTCGATAAAATAACCTTTTTGACCCCCAAACCTAATTAAATAGAAAACGGACTCCAAATTCAAATTTTTTTTTAATACTTCCAAAATAATAAAAAATTGATTTCTGGAAGTTTTCAAAATTTTTCGAGCCTATTTGCTATTTTTTTGGATTTTTTTTTTTCAAAATTGCCCCTTTGTGCCCCCGAGATTTGCCATTTTGCAAACGAGCTCCGAATCCTGCTTTTTCTTCACCAGTCTCTTCCAAATGATTTAAGAATAAGATATGCAATTTTTCAAAAATTTTGGAGCTCATTTGCTATTTTTCCCAAATTTTCCAATTTTGCCCTTTTGCCTCAGATGCCCGGTTTTGCTCAAAACAAGTCCGATTTTTAGATTTTCTTTTTCTGTGCCTTTTTCATATATTGAATTGGAGTTGGTCCAAAAACACCCAATTTTTACAATCAAATTCCTTTCTGATTTGATTTTTCCTTTTTTCATTATCTGGAATTTCCTCGTTTTTTCGTTTCTCCTCCAATCGGCTCCTTTCTCAGAATTTCTTCAAACTAAGCCTTGGGCTATCCTTTTTTAATCACTCCTCATCAATTAGGGGCTTTAGTTTTACCGAATTGGGCCATTTCTGCAATTTTTCCCAATTTCACCAAAATCCACCAAAAACCTTAATTCTCGGTTTTCTTTCGAATTGACTTTTCCTTCAGTTTTTCTTCCAAGTAGCCTCTCCATTACCCATATTCAGTGCTTATCTTTCATTTTGAACCTCCAATTTCGACCAATTTGATTGTTTAAACACTTTTTCCCAAATTTTCTGAACTAGGGTTTCTATTCTACTGAATCTCCATAACCCAACTTCCGAACTCCATAACTTTCATTGTAGACCTCAGATTATCAAAATGCTTTCACCATTTTCAATTGAACTTTGAATCTTGATATTGAAAGTGGGTTGACTTTTTTAGTTATTGACTTTTTAAGGTTGACTTTTTGGAGTTGACTTTTTTAAGATTGACTTTTTACGTCTGCTTTCTTAAACTTAGTCTCGAAGTACCACCTGCAGGATGAGAAAAGTCTTTTTGCATTCTGAAACATAACTTTAGGAAGAAAACATACCTGATTTAGTGGTCCAAACAAAATTAGGTGTCTACAGCTGCCCCTCTTTGGCTATTGCTGAGAATCAGGCAAAGATAAACAAACACTAATTTTGTCCGGTTAGTGATATCACATGTGAAGTAAAGGGAAAATGAGTTTTCATTTTTTTCATTTCATTTTTTTCTTCATTTTTTTCATTTTTCGTTCTTTTTTTGAAAGCTGCAAATTGAATATTTTGTTCTTAGATTGAGTTCACTGACTAATCAAGGCTCGACCCGTCTTAAGGAAACGAGTTCGATTTGCAAGAGAAAAAAATAGAAGATTTTGTTCTTAAATTGAGTTCACTGACTAATCAAGGCTCGACCTGTCTTAAGGAAACGAGTTTGATTTTTAAAACAAAATATTTGACTCATTTGAGAAGCAGAACGAGTTCGATTTTAGAACAAAATATCTCTACGGTAAGTCTCGAGATTCGACTCATTAGAGAAGCAGATTGAGTTCGATTTTAAAACAAAATATCTCTACGGTAAATCTCGAGATTCGACTCATTAGAGAAGCAGAACGAGTTCGATTGTAAAACAAAATATCTCTACGGTAAATCTCGGGATTCGACTCATTAGAGAAGCAGAACGAGTTCGATTTTAAAACAAAATATCTCTACGGTAAATTTAAAATCATCAACCAAATTTTAAATGCCAAATTTAAAATGCCAACTTCACTAAGCTTAAACATTTTTGTGTCAGCTATATTGGGCTCAACCACATCTAACGTGCCAACTTCACTGGGCCTAACCATTTTTGTGCCAGCTATATTGAGCTCAACCACATCTAACGTGCCAACTTCACTGGGCCTAACCATTTTTGTGCCAGCTATATTGGGATCAACCAAATCTAATTTGCCAACTTCACTAGGCCTAAATCATTTTTATTCCAGCTATATCGGGCTTACTCACATCTAACGTCCCAACTTCACTAGGCCTAAATCACTTTTATGCCAGCTACATCGGGCTTACTCACATCTAACGTGCCAACTTCACTGGGCCTAACCACCTTTTATGCCAGCTACATCGGGCTTACTCACATCTAACGTGCCAACTTCACTGGGCTTAAATCACTTTTATGCCAGCTACATCGGGCTCAACTAAATCTTTCGCTTGAAAAACTCCTTCTTCGAGGCTCCACAACTTTAAAATATTTCATCTAAAATTATTTTCATTTTTCAAAAAATCTTGGAACTTTTCAACACTTTCTTGACTTCATCGTACCAAAATATCTCAATACTTACATCTTTTCTTTTCAGACAAACTTTTGTTTGTTTTCTTCTCTTCAACAGATTCTTTCTTCTAAATCTAAAGAAGGCCCTTCCCCTTTTTAGGAAACCTATCTTCTTTTCCTATGTCTTTTCAATGCTTAACAAATGTAATGATCAAATGTATGGATGCAAAAACCAATGTATCTTGCAAAAATTCAAATGCACATGTTCATTACATGATGCATGAATGCTCATGACACCATTTCACATTAAGAGAATGTTAAGAGGGTTGATTATCTCCCTTTTTTCGTGTCCTGATGAGGTTTCCTGTTGGAAGGAATGATTCCTGCCCCTTGTCTATATTTCCCAATTCATCTTGTTGGAAGAAATCGCATGGTTTCGTATTCCCAGTTTGTCCTTGCCCCAGCAGATTCTTTCTTTTCAATTATCTGGATAAAACCAAAACACAGAGTCAAACTTCATTCAAACTCAAAATTTCATGCCCCTGAACAAAATGAACTTTTTGCTAGAGCATATCCACATCTCAATTTTAGTTTTTTCTTCCTAAGTCATGTCAATTTTATTTCTTCCAAAACATGTAAAATTGAAGTCTTTCAGAATTTGGTGATCACCATTAGAGACATTTCTAAGCGAGATGGGAAATCAGCCTCACTTTTTCAAGTGATTTGAATGGTTTAATGCAACAAGGTCAATGGACTGATGCAATAAGGTCTGGATTTGTCAAGGAAAGTTTTTCATCTTGACAAAGAGGAGAAAATGAATGTCCTTTTGTCTTGGCTCATGAGTAAGTTTTCTCAAAACATGAATTCCTTAAAACCAAATGATTTCTGGAAAAAGTTTTAATTAAATCTCATCAATCCTCCAATCTCTAAGTATGACGTTTTGATAAGTGTTAATCTTAGCCATGCTAGGTTCAGTGTTAGAAGGGAAAAGGTTTAACTTTCAAAATCAATTCCAAAGAAAAGGCTGTCTTTTTGGTATATCTAAGAATTCCTTGATGCTCCTTGTATCCTTCAAACTGATGGCTTCAGCAAAACCAATGTGTGGTATTAGAATTTCTTCTTGTTCTGCTCTAGACTGCCCGTTTTTAGGTTTTCACCCTAGAGCTTCATTGTTTCTCTTTTTCCTCTTTTTTTTCACCATACGTCTGAGAATTCTAAAATCTTCCACAATGAAATGATAATTCGATGAGATGGATAAAATCTTAGGAGAAACTTTCCAAGTTAAATATCCACGCTTGATCAAAATGGACTTAAAAAGCACGTAACGTAGGCCAAAGTTTAGAGTTCAGAAAGAAAGGATAAATAGGCTCAAAATATGTGTTTGAGGGTAATCAGATCAAAGATCATTTCCTGAGGAAGATTCCCTTTGAAACATTTGTCCCTTCTGGACTTCTTATTCCTTCTTTTGAATTTTGCTTCTGTTCTTCTTTGTTCTTGGCTTTCACTTTGCCATCTCTTTCACACTTTTTTTTGTGTGTGTTTCGTTCTTGGTTTTCAATTCACCATTTTTTCTCTTTTTTCTTTTCTTTTCTTTTTCTATTGTATCTCCATTTTGACAGAGTGAGCCCGTACTTGTTTGGGAGCTCAATTTGCTTTGTTTCTGTCTTCCAGTCGGGACTTATTTCTCCATGACTTTTGAGAAAATCCTTCCTCGTATTTGCCTCCCCAGTGTGGAGAGTGATCCTTGATCAGGGTTCAAAGAAAAAGAATTCCTTAAGCTCAAAAGAGGTGACTATGGATAATTTTTCTTTGTGAAAGGGATATGAAAGATGGCCATTTCTCATATCAAGTATGAATATTCTCCTTGAAAAGCAATCCTCAAGGGAATAGATAATCAGAATTTCATTTTGCATTTGGAATCATTCGAATTCTCACATTCATGATGTCACAATATCTTTTTCTTTTTCTTTTTTCTTGTTTTTCATTTTGCTGCATGCCCCCAAAAAATTTATTTGATTCATTTTCAGCCACCAATAATGTCTTACTTTGATTTGCCATTGAAGTGAAGGTCTTTTGGTTTACGAGAACCCTGCTATGAAGGAACATCTCAGATTTTATCTTTGAGCTTCTTGCTAAATGAACTTGTTTGGGTTTCAATCTCTTCAAAGTGTTTTCAACATATGGGGAGAGAAAAAGAAAGGTGTTCTGGTTCATCCTTTGGTTTATGTGCTCATAAATCAAAGTCTGGAAAAGGCTTAGAGACTTGGCATTTGAATTCTTTCAAAGGGATTCGAAGGTTTTGGATCTTTGAGTTTTCTCTATGATTTGTAACATGGCATAACTTTAACACGTATCAAACTACCTAATCTAGATCTTTTGGAAGATTGTCATGTTTGCTTGACTTTCAAGAAAACCACAAAAGAATTTTACAAATTTTCATTACTCATGGCCTCAATAAAGGTTATTCTTTGTGACTCTTTGAGTGGTATTTATTCAATCGGTCTATGATCTATGTATGTGTAGAGACAAAGTGTTTCCTAGGAATCCATCTCCCATGGTGATCACCCATTCTTTCGAAACTCACTTCACTTTTCAAAAGAGTATCCTTTTATTTTCAACACAGAAAAAAATTATCCGTATGGACTTTTATTTTCAACCTTTTTGTTTTTCTTTCTTAAATCATATAAACAAGGCTTAAGAAGAATATTCAAAACTTCAAATGAGATATGATGTATGATGCTTGGAATTTAAAGTTCATTCATTGAAAGTAAATTGGAAGTAAGTATAAAACTTAAAACAAGGTTAAAGATTGCCTCTGATTAGCATGCTACCCTGAGAACAAATGATCCTTAGCCCCATCGTCCTTGATAAGCATCCATGAGCTCTTTGAACTTTGTCCGGTTTACATCAATTATGGCCTGAACTTTGTCTTTGAATGCAATGCAGGTCTCAGTGGAATGCCCTTTAACCCCACTATTATACTCGCATGTGGTATTAGGATCATACCATTTCGGGTAAGGAGACTTCCTGGGCTTTGCAGGTACAATGGAGATAATTTGGCTTTGGACAAGTAATGGAAAAAGTTATGTGTAGGTCATCGGAATTGAATGGTACACCTTTGCCTTCTTTCTCTTACTGCACTGAGAACGAACTGAACTAAACTCCGGATTATTTGGCATGACGAAACCCTGAGGTGATGTGAAAGGCTTTGAAGCATGATGATGACCGTGCTAAATCCAATGGTCGACATAGGATTGGGGATGTAAATAACCACCAAAAGGATCGTCTTGCATGGCACTGAACCCTTTTTTGTTTCTTCCTTCAACATTTACGACTTGAACATGCCCTTTAGCAACATTATCTTCCTTCTCAATGATCATTCCGGCATTTGTATCCACAATTTTCCCTTTCTTTATCCCATCCTCAATCCTACCCACTGCGAACAATATATCTGCAAATTTTGAAAAGATATTGCCGATCAACTTGTCATAATATGGATGCGGGAGGGTATCTACAAACAAAGCATTCATTTCTCTATCAGTAAGATGTGGTTGAACTTGCAAGGCCACATCTTTCCATCTACGAGCATATTCTTTATAGTTCTTATTGGGCTTCTTTTTCATGTTCTGGAGTGCCAATCGATCTGGAGCCATTTCCAACATGTGCTCGTATTGTTTCAGGAATACCCAAGCTAAGTCTCTCCATGTATTCACTTGGCCTTTTTTCAACTGACAATATCAATTAGATGCACTTCCTGTTAGGCTGTATTGAAAAACATGGATAAGCAATTTCTCATCATGCGCATGCCCCACCATCCTATTACAATATGTAGACAAGTGTGTTTTGGGGTTTTTAAGTCCATCATACTATTCGAATTCCGGAACCTTGAATTTTGGCGGGATGATCAGATCAGGGATCAAAATAAGCTCTCCTACACTTACTTCATCTCCACCTTCAAAAGCTCGAATCCTTTCCTCCAACAGCAGATACTTCCTTTGGGAATTTGCCGACTCAGCCCTATTCGATTCAACCATTTTCAACTTTTCCTGTTTAATTGGATCATCTAAGTTCAGGATATTGCTGGGATTAACTGTATTCTGGCCATCCAACATCATGTCCTCAATCTAACCCTTTTGTGCCTCGAACCCTTCTATGGCGATCAATTTTTTAGTGTATCCCTTTCCCTTGACTACGGCGAATACCAACTCCACCAATTTAATCATCTGATCCCTAGATTCTGCTTGATATTTTGCAAACTATTCTTGCGATTCTTTTTGTGCCTTTTCTATTCTTTCCAATCGAGCAACTTGTTCATTCTCCATAGCACTAACCTGTATTTATAAAAAAAAAAAAAAAGTAACTCAGTACTTCTTATACCTCTGATTTGAAATGGAAATTCTTTCAAAAACTCTTAAAGCTTAGCCAATTTCTGTTTTATTCCTCCAAATGTGTGACATGATGAATGGGCCATGAATGTCATTTGATGCATGTGAAGAATAAACAAAGTGATGTATGGACATATATAGTGGAAACATGCTGACCATGTATGTAATAAATGCAATGATACCAATATGATGCAAGCAAAGAATAATCAAATCAATGCATGGATATATGCCATGAATGACTATGTATGTTCCAGATGCATTTTCTAATGAATGGCCATATGAATGCAACACGATATCAATATGATGCATGTAAAGAATAGACGAATGAACATATACAGAGAAATCATGCTGACTATGTATGTCATGAATGCAACCTGATGCTAACGTGGTGCATGTAAAGAATAAGCAAATTAATGCATGGATATATACAGAAAAATCATGCTGACTATGAATGCATGAATGCAACCTGATGCCAACATGATGCATGTAAAGAATAAGCAAATTAATGCATGGATATATAAAGAAAAATCATGCTGACTATGAATGCTTGAATGCAACCTGATGCCAATATGATACATGTAAAGAATGAATAAATTGATACATGGGTATATACAGATAATGACCATGCGTGTCATGAATGTATTCTACAATGAATGAGCCTGCATGCTATCACTGTTACATGATGTCCATATGATACATGTAAAGAATTCATAAAGTAACACAAGGGTATATACAAAGAAATTAATCAGTGATTACACGAAATTGGTGGGACCAAATTTTGATCATTCAAAAACCTCATTATGCAAGATTTGCCTCTAAATTAAATCTATGATTTTTTTGAAATATGTTTTCTCCATGAAAAACCAACATATTATTTTCAAAAGAATTTCGAGATAATGGATCCTACTATGATACAATGTCCAAATGTTCATTCAACACTACCGGTCTATAATTCTTATTCAACCAATGAATATTTATGAAATCATCAAATGAGATTATTATTACCATTCGTTTATTGCAAAGAATGAGATCAGAAATACAACCATGAATGTACATACTTTATTCACATATGCATGGATGTGATGATGATTGATGCATGAAATGTACAAGATGCGAAGATTTTTTAGGGAATGAATTTTCATATTTACAACTGTTTGCATGTTATGAAAAAATGCAAATGAAAAGATCAAGGAAAAGAAGATCCTAACATCACTTTTTTGATTTTTCTTCTTTCTTTTTTTTTCTTGAATTTTCTTAACAACTATTTTTTTTTTCATTTGCTCAAAAGTCAAAAACTAAAAGGATATTTTTATTATTTTTACCTCACTACTCCACTACAAAAGAATTTTTTTCATCATTTTCTCCTCATTTTTTTTTTCCATTTTTTTTCACTTTTCAAAGAGGAAATATTTTTCTATCATCTTTTCTTTTTTCAAATTCCTTGTAAAGCAATAAAAGAGTGGAATAATTAATGCAAAGTAAAAAAATTAATGAACATGTGCCCCAACAATATCTACTTGTTTAGGTATCACGGTGCCTCTAGGGCGGGGTATTAAGCTTATTACAGGCGATATACGTTCATCGTTGCCTGACCTATAATGCTTATTCAGAATGTCGAAATAAATAGCAAAAGATCGGAAGCATTCCTCCATGTGTTCCTAGCTTTGGTGCATCTAACGAAAATCCGACATGGCTTCGCCTAGGTTCACTATATGAGGATGAATCGGTTCTAAGGCCCCGAATTGTTTTTCACTGTCGCCGTTGAAGGCTAGTAAGGCACCCCGATAAAAGCGAGTTCAATTCGTTAGAGTTCATTTCTCCGGTTTATGCGGAGGCTATCACCACACGAAGCGTAGGTAATCTAATACTCCGAAAGTGTTTCGCTAGCTTATGCGGAGGCTAATGCCATATGAAGCATAGGTACTTTACTTCCACTTAAAAGGACAAAACCCAGGTATAGGGGTCATGTTATGCAAAATGCACGTGTAGTGTGTGAGGAGGAACAACAAACCTTTCACCACCTATTCTACACCCGTTATCCTAAATATCCCAACAATTTATTAAAACAAAGATCAAGAATTAGTGTAACGCATTAACCAACAAGAATGCAATAGTAATATACAACATTAAATAACTAGAAAACAATAATAAAATGCATGTGAATGAATATGAACATATTTAAAACATTTTATTATTTTCAAAATTCTCCTTTATTTTAAACAAATGTGGAAATTAAAATTAAATACTGAATAAACCAACAAAAACTGAGACTTTGATAACACTCGACTAATTCTAGGCCTGACTCTCTAATATCCCCAGTGGAGTCGCCAAGCTATTGCAACCTAAAAAATAACAAGTCTCATCGCGAGATTTTATATTCGTTAGGCGTGACATTGGAAATATAGAGGAATATTCGACTTAATTCCTCTTAAAATAAAATGAGGATTTGAAAATGACCTCGAAAAAGACATGGAGTAGCCACCAATCTTTTTTGGCTAGGTGTGATTGGCCACCTATTAAAATCGATTTTGTAAAATATTTTAAAATTAATTAAAACATTTTTAAAACCAATTTCAAGTCTGCGTTTTAAACTAGAGAAAATCAAAGAAAGCGGGTTCGGGACTCGGTTACGTGCGGGGAAAGATTAGCACCCCAGAACGCCCGTATAAAACGGTACCTTATTAATCGTGTGTTATCTCAAGTCTCGGTAAAAAGTCGATTTTAAATTTGGAATTTTAAATTAATTCCCAATTTAAAGGAAAAAAATTCCATTTTGAAAATGATCCGAAATTTATTAATTCAAAATTTTCCTACATTCTCCGAAAATTCTGAAAAATATAGAAATTTTTATTTATTTAGAAAATTTTTCGAATCATTCTCGTTTTAAAGAAGATATTTCGTTATTAATGATAATTGATGATATCCTCCCCAGCAAACCCGGCATAGAACTCATGAATTATTTTAACTTCAGAATATCTTTTTTTTATTGAAAATCATTATCTTTCTCAAAACATTTTTAAAAAAATATGAATATAAATATGTGTGACATAGTAAAGATAATATAACAAAGTTTAAATAATATAATGCAACCTAAATAATATGATATAATTTAAATGGCATAGCATATTCCAGATGAAATAAAATATCCTAAGTAAGATGATATATTCTAAATGAAATGAAATATCCTAAGTAACATGATATATTCTAAATGAAATGAAACATCCTAAGTGACATGATATATTCTAAATGAAATGAAATATTCTAAGTGACATAATATATTATAAATGAAATGAAATATCCTAAGTATCATAATATATTCTATATGAAATAATGTGTCCTAAGTAACATGAAATATTCTAAATAAAATAATATGATTTAAATGACATAGCAAATTTAAATGACATGGCATATTTTAAATAATATAATCTATATGACATGGAATATAATCTAAGTGACATGAAATGATATGAAACATAAAATAATGTTATCATGATATATGCATGAAAATAAAAATAATAATGCATGAACATAGTATAGGCTAAATGATGTAACAAAAATAAATGACTAAATAAAAAGCATAAGACAGCATGAAATATTCAAAACCATATAATAAACAATATAACGTCATAAAATATAAATCAAAATAATATCAATATCATAGAAATTATCATAGCAAAAATCACATATTATATAGTACGCATGAACATGGAAAATGCAATGCATGAAAGTGTATTTTTTTCCTTTAAATAAGGAAATCCGTATACCTAAAAAGATATCCGACTACCTTAGGAAAATATATCAAATTAAATTTTCTAAAATCAAAATACTTTGTGATTGGTTGAAAATAATTTTGAAAATATTGGATGAAAACTAGACCATAGCCGAATTCCCCTTTGAAAATAGCTCTATTTTTCTAAGTTTGAAAACCCGAACTTGACCATCCTTGACCTGAGCTTTATAAAATCATTTTTAAAGATTAAAATGGCCTAGAAACCAACCTAGGACAGTAGCTAAGATTCCTAATCAGCCCCCTCTAAATACCTTAGCCAAAATTAACAATTATTTTTCCTTTAAATTCAAATCTAACTTTACTGTCCAGTTTTAAAGCGTGATTTTTTAACCTATTTTTAAAATTTAAAAAAAAATCTAAAAAACATACAGGAGAGTCAGAACATGTAAAACTATTGGAAAAAATTGGCTTTCTGATTAAGGATAACTTCCCAGAAAAATCGGGAAAGTCAGAACACTGGGTGAAAGACTGTTTTGCCAAAACACATTTTTTTGCCTTTGATAAAATCATTCAAAATCAAAGTAAAATATTGGAGACTCTTCTATGAACCTACAAACAGTAGCTAAAGTTTCAAAAAAAATGGACAAGATTTGCCTAAGTAAAAAAAAATAACAAATGTGGAAAATCAACTTGACAACTCTTTAATTTTCCACAAGTATGCTCAAGTGAGCATGACTTTGTGCCATTGATTGGCCTAAGTCATAAATGAAGTGGCATGATATGATTTGCATGAACAAACAGCATGTTAAATGCATGAAATGCATGATTTAAAACCTAAATGACATGAAAAATGCATGGCATAAAGAATATGGCCTAGACCTAACATGAACTTGTATGGCAATAAATGCAACCTAAGACTAACATGCATGAAATGCATGATAATGCAAATGAAACCTAGACCTAAAAAATACATGGCAATAACACAAACACATAGCATACTAAATCAAAATACACAAAAACATAGCATGGAAATGCAAGCATGTCAACTAGCAAGATGAAAATGCACATACAAGACATAGAAATTGGAAGAAGCCGAATGGTCATAGGCTCACAATGATGATATTCTAGCACATACATTTTTACAAACACATGGCATACTAAATCAAGATACACAAAAATCATAACATGGAAATGCAAACCTATCAACTAGCAAGATGAAAATGCACATACAAAGCATAGAAAATGGAAGAAGCTTAATGGTCATATTTTAATGGTGATATCCTAGCATGGCATTTTCACTAACACATGACATACTAAATGCAAGGCTAAAGAAGAAACATGCAAACATGAAGTAAAGGCATGAACACAACTAGACATTTTTACAAACACATAGTATAGTAAAATGCAAATCATGAACAACTCAAACATGTTGAAAACAGAAAATTAAAAAATGTAAACAAGGAAAGTAAACATGGAAGCAAGATGATAAAATCAAAAATAGAGGTAAGTAAGTAAAAAGATTAAAACAAGCTCCATGTTTTGTTATTTTTAGAAAAATATAGAACATCAAAACATGCTAGACATAATAAACAACATCAAATAAAGCATCAAACATCAAACATACAAAAATCAGTGGCCATTCGACTTCCTCATAAAAAAAGGTAAAAAAATTTATTTTTTTTCCAAAGTTTTTCAAGAAAACACAAAAGAAGAGCTTGAAGATAAAGCTTAAAAACACTTATTTCAAAATTAAAATCAATAGAAACTCACCAAATATCAAATGAAAACAACAAATCAATGATGGAAATGCAAAAAAAAAAGTGCAAGAGTAAGGTGCTTTTAGCTACCTCTAAAGGCTATTTTGCAAGCTTTTTTCTCTTCTTACTTTTTTTACCTTTCTAAACTTTCTATTTGCTTTCAACAATGGAGAGTATTCAGCCAAGAAAAGTATGAAAAAAAAAAATGAAGAGAGCCCCCTCCTATCCCTTGGTCGAATGGCCTTTGATATGCCTTCAAAGTTGTCATTTTTTTTCACCAATTTTAATCCAATGGTCTTTAATCCAAGATGCTTTCTATGTAAAATTCCCACCTTTGGATTGGAATAATCAGCCCTTAAATATGATGTCATGAAGATGATGTCATAAATATGACATCATCCCTCTCCATTCATTGGTCCATGTGTTGCAAATTCAAAGGCATGATCAAAAAAATAACTAACTTCTTATTCACTCTTGGCCTTTAGATGAAAATTTCAAAAAATATCCACTCTTTCATGGGCCTTGGCCGGCTGCCTCTTCACATTCCCAACCCACACTTCATTTTTTTAATTGTAAGAAAGGCCATTTTCGGTTTCTTCGATAAAATAACCTATTTAACCCCCAAACCTAATTAAATAGCAAACGGACTCCAAATTCAAAAAATAAATTTAATACTTCCTAAATAATAAAAAATTGAATTCTTGAAGTTTTTAAAATTTTTTGAGCCTATTTGCTATTTTTTTGGATTTTTTCTTCCAAAATTGCCCCTTTGTGCACTCGAACTTTTGCCATTTTTTAAACGAGCTCTGAATCCATATTTTTCATCACCAATCTCTTCCAAATAATTTAAAAGTGTGATCTGGAAGTTTTCATAATTTTTGGAGCTCATTTACTATTTTTTCGAGATTTATCTGCTTGAATTTTTGCATAGTGGGCTCGAGATTTGCCATTTTGGAAACGAGCTCCGAATTCGGATTTTTCTTCGCCAATCTCTTCCAAATAATTTAAGAATGAGATCTGTAAATTTTTAGAATTTTTGGAGCTCATTTGCTATTTTTCCCGAATTTTCTAGTTTTGCCCTTTTGCCTCCGATACCTGGTTTTGCTCAAAACAAGTCCGATTTTCAGATTTTTCTTTTCTGTGCCTTTTTCATATATTGAATTGGAGTTGGTCTGAAAACGCCCAATTTTTACGATCAAATTCCCTTCCGATTTGATTTTTCCTTTTTTCATTATCAAAAATTTCCTCGTTTTTTCGTTTTTCCTTCCAATCGGCTCCTTTCTCGGAAATTTCTTCAAACTGAGTCTTGGGCTATCCTTGTTTAATCACTCCTCATCAATTAGGGGCTTTAGTTTTACCGAATTGGACCATTTCTGTAATTTTTCCCAATTTCACCAAAATCCACAAAAAACCGTAATTCTTGGTTTTCTTCCGAATTGACTTTTCCTTCAGTTTTTCTTCCAAGTAGCCTCTCCATTACCCATAGTCAGTGCTTATCTTTTATTTGGAACCTACACTTTCGACAAATTTGATGGTTTAAGCACTTTTCCCCAATTTTTTTGAACTAGGGTTTTCTTTCTACTGAATCTCCGTAACCCAACTTTCAAACTCCATATCTTTCATTGTAGACCTCAGATTATCAAAATTCTTTCACCATTTTTCAATTGAACTTTGAATATTGATTTTGAAAGTGGGTTGACTTTTTCAATGGTTGACTTTTTGGGGTTGACTTTTTCAAGATTGACTTTTTACGTCTGCTTTCTTAAAGTAAGTCTCGGAGTACCACCTGCAGGATGAGAAAAGTCTTTTTGCATTCTGGAACATCACTTTAGGAAGAAAACATAACTGATTTAATGGTCCGGACAAAATTAGGCGTCTACAACATGCAAATAACTTTTCATTTTTTTAAAAGTATTTTTGAGTCTAAAAACTTGAACATTAAAAAACCCATTAGAACCGAATTACTCATTGTTAATTTCATATTTTGGAGGGAAAAAAAAACTTCATTGCGTGTCTAGATGTGTCCAGCCGTGTCTTGATCATGTTTTGACCGTGTCTTATTTTATTTTTATTTTTTTCATGTGTCCTCATGTGTCCGACACGTATTCCGTTGTGTTGGAGATCCATGTCCAACACTTGGACACTCCTCTGATAGAAGTGTCCGTGCTTCATAGGCTACCATCCATCACTTCAGACAGACAAGTTGTTTTCGATCTGTTCCTAAGATGGCCTAGTCCAGCTTCTTACTTAGCCCAACTCATAACCCCCTCGATGAAACTCTTCAATCTACGAAGCGAGCTTGCCCCAAGGAAGTACTCCTTACATGCTGAATGTCAGCAGACCAAAGAAAGACAAACTCATATTGAATGGTAGGCTGCTCAATAGAAGCGAAAATGTTCAAAGCATCCGCTCTAAGCGGAGATGCGGCTATATATAAGGTTCAGTTCACCTCTTATTAGAAAGAAAAAAAGCCAATCCAGATATAAGTTTAGAGCTTAGGAAGTAGTGCATTTCGAAAGAAGCCAAGTAGAGAGAGACCTCTCTCTTTATCCCTATCAACCTGCACTATTGATTGCAATGAAGGAATTCTCCTTTTAATCTCGAGAGCCGGATCGTCTCACTAATCAAGACTTTCCCAACTCTCTTGCTCCCTGCTTCTGTCTCTGGTCAATTTTTGGCTGAAACTGTTTTGATTGTTGTATATTTTTTGAACCGAATACCTTCCTCTGTTATCTCCGGCCCGTCTATTTTTGAGAGAAAATTTGCTACCTCGTCGGCCTATGAAGAGCTTCGAGTCTATCGGGAGAGGATGTGGTGGTAACCCCCACGGCTTCGTCTAGAGCCAGGGGCAGCCGTGTAGGAAGACTCACCCTAGCCACTATAGTATAGCGACCTCGCCCCAAACTCTAGTTGAGAAGCACCCTTCGTCAGCTGTTTGATCGGGATACTATCACCTAGGTTCCTAAACTTGGAATGGAGGGTGGAGCATAGGTGGCAAGTAGTTATATTGATATGTGCTATACCCGTAGACGCTTCCCGAGCTCTTGGAAAAATTGTATGGGAGTTGTCCTCGGAAGGACTTCCCGAATGATCGTACCGGGGAATTTTACCGTACTTCGTGCAGCTATTGTTGTTGATCCTACAGAGCCTACCCAAAAGTTCAGGCCGTATTGTAGGAAGTGGGCTATACATTTTTGTATTTCTAAGAAAAGCTCTACGGCACCCACGATAGTAAGTCATCGACATATTGCGCGTAATAAATCCTTATTATGTAATGGGCTTTTAAGGGGGCCAGCTTACGGGCCAGGCATTTCTCTGACCTCCTCTATTCAATCTTTTTCCTTCTTTTTGTTGTTGGATATCTCGTCCGTACACATCTTCTCTTTGTTTTTCGAGCTTATAGTGAGTTACAAAAAGAGTTCGAAAATGTCAAATCTTTGATGATTCTATCATACATGATTGAGTTGCGAAAACTTTTGGATAGGTATCTTACATCTGAAGAATTCTTTCTGGTTAAAGAATCACTTTCTAGTTGCTCTGAAACAATTAAGTGATTCTCTAGAAGAAATTCAGGGTTCTGCTTTTGGCGATAACATGCTATGAGGTGGTGGTCCCGCTTATGGGGTCAAACTAATACATTCTAAGCGGATTCGGATATTAAATTTACCATCCACAACGGATTCAGATTCGAACCCCTTGGATATCCGTTATTCGAATCCGCTTTAATTTTGGTTCGGATAGTGTCGAATATTTGAATTCGTTATCCGCTCCATTTACATATTTAGTTCTTATTTAGTTTTATATATTATTTTAAAAAAATATATTTAATAAATTCATATATTTAGTGAATTCAGATATCCGACGGATATTGTTCTTTAAATCGGATGCGAGTTTAGATAGTAAGCAGATAATAAATAGATTCAAATTTCAGATAAATTAAGCGGATTCGAATATATAAAAAATTGCATATATGATACGTTGCAATCCCTATTTGTAACCAATTTTTTTTTGGAAGAATTACAAAATTAACTAATAAATCAAAAGTATTGAAAGAATTACAAAATGAATCAATTAACTAAAAAAATTTATTATCTACTATTATTACAATAAATAATTATTAATAAGAAAATAAAAAATTTATATGAAAATAAAATTTTGCAATTATTTTTATCTTTGGAGAAGAAAAAAAATATATATCAACAGAAGTAATTGATCGATTTAGACTCATACCGAAGAAAGTGAAATCTAATTGGTAAAAAAAATCGACTTAAGTTTTATTTTTTAATGAATTTGTCACTTGATTTTAAAAAAGGTTAAATTTTATAATTTTTATTTAAAATTGATTTTGTAATCATTTTTTTTATTTGTGAAGAATATGTAATTTGAAATATTTTATTTTTATATTAAAAAAATAATTATTTTAATATATAAATATATATTTAAATAAATAATTATTATTTAATATAAATTAAAATTATATAAACAAATTCAAATCCCTAACGCGAAAACATTCTAGTAAAATTTAGTTGCACTAGGAAAAAAAACTCGCGCTACGCTGCGGATGAAACGATTCCTTTTCTATTTTTTCATTAAATTAAATCACTATGATAAATTATGCAAAAAATGTCATAAATTGATATACGACACGAACACACAATTTTTTTTTTTTTAAATTGAATCAAAATGTCAAATTATGTAAAATATGAGATGAATTAAGACACGAACACAAAAATAAAAAAATAATTAAAACACAACACAAAAAATATCACGACCACGACACGAATATACGAACGTGTAAAAATATACATAAAATGAATTATCAAAATATATAAATTTATAATATTTTGTAAAACAAAAAAATAAAATGAATACCAATACCAATACGAACACGTCACAAACATAACATAGAAAAAAAATTAAAACACAACATAAAAACAACACAAACACGATACGGATACACGAACGTTTAAATATATATATATATATAATGAATTATTAACATGTAAAAATTTATATAAATTTATAATATTTTAAACAAAAAAATAACACAAACACACAAAAAAAATTTTATTTTTTTCTTTTTCCTTTTTTTTTTTTATCCCTACCCAACATTTAAAAAAGAAGTGAGGCTCACACACACAATAAAAAAAAGACGTTGGCTGCAAAAAAAAAATTGGTGATGATGTGACTGTACTATTTTGGTGCAAAAAAATATAAAATTTATTGTATGGATGTTATGTGACATTGACACGTCAATTAGACAATTAGTTCAGCTTGTTTGATTTGGTATGGACAAAACAAAATAAAATGACATTACTTTTTTTTTTTTATTAGTAATTTTCTATTTAACTTACCTTCAAGTTTTTCGACCTTACAAAATCAACCTCTAACATGCAAATCAAAATCCAATTCAATGATTTATGTATGATATTTCGAATCCCTTTTTTCTAAATGAAAATAAAAGGAAAAAAAAAGTTAATGAGCAAATTTGCGATCATACTATAATTGAATATTAAAATTTGTTATCATACTTTATGTTGATTGATATTTGTCATTATACTTTTGATATTAGAGCAAATTTACTATTATACTTTTATTTGATTGAATTTTAACATAAAATTTTTATTTTTATTTAATTTTGCCACTCAATTTTGATTTTGAAAGATTTGAAGATAAAATTAATTTATAAAAAATATTAAAAATTAAAAAAATTAACATAAATGTTTCATTTTAGAAAAAACTAAAGCTTGAATTTTTTTTATCATTCTTTATTAATTAATTTATTAAATCTTAATTATTAAAATAAAATATTTAAAATAATTTTTTTTATTAAATTTTGACTTAAAATCCAAACAAAATTCAATCACAAATAAAAATTGTGGCAAAATTCAATCAAACAAAAGTAGAGTGACAAAATTCAATATTGAGTTAAAGTATAGTAGCAAATTTGCAGTTAATGTCAAAAGTACAATGACAAATATCAATAAACATAAAATATGATGGCAAATTTCAATATACACTTATAGTATAATGACAAATTTGCCACTTAACCCAAAAAAAAAAAAAATTCAACTTCAACCTCAGCTTAAAGTATTTTTATGTTACGAGCTTGGACAGACAATTCGATCGTTAGACACCTTCAAGATGCATCTTTGCAACTGCATTTGCTAGCCTGAAACTATTTTTCTTAAAGAGAAAAAGTTTGCTACAAGGTTTGTGGAAATCAAACAGATAATTTATTTCAACAGTAAATGGCTCAGAAGTGAGCAATTTTCATAATCTCTTAAAGCATAGATACCTCTGGTGTTATGACAAAACCTTTGTCTAAGAAGAAAGAATCTAAAAACTAATGGATTTTCTGCCTCATGCTTCAAATAACAAACAAATCACATTCAAAACTAAACAACTTACAGACTTTAATGGTTTTTGTAGACAAGCTCTTGAGTGTAATATAACGATATACTTCATGTCAAAGAGTCGGGGCAGGCATCAACTCGAGGAACGTCGTAAAGGCGCATGTCTTAATAATCAGGAATGGAAGCAAAGCGATATCCTTTAGCACCTCTCCAAGAATAATAAGCTATTCGAGTCTCGTAAAAACCTGCAGCGTATAAGTTCCGATCAATAAAATGTGTTGGTCAAGCTCTTTAGAAGTTTGATAATAGGCTAAAGAGAACTTCAAAGAAGATATCTAGAGGCTTTCAAGAGACATCAGAAAGATGGTTGATAAGTTATTTTGCCTGCAATGCAGAAAAACTGATATGTTGTGTCATCATATGGCGAAGCTTCAATTTTCACGCGCTATTTGGTATGTAATGCCTACTGCAGGAATGTTCGTTTCAGAGCAGGTCATAATGAAAAAAGTAGAGTGTATGATCCTATGTTACTCGGACTCGGGTATTTGTCTAACACGGATATGTTCAATTTTTTCTAAGTTTTTTCATATATTTGGATGGTTCTTGGGGTCATTTCCCCATACTCATGTCTGGTTATGCGTCAGACATGAGTGTCGGACACGAGTACTTCAAAAAAAAATGAAGAGTCGGAGCAACATAGTGTGATCAACTGCAAATAGAATTTTCTTGTTACAGCTTCCCAGATAACTGGTTGAGTCCATCTAGGGAGGTCAGAAAAAAAAATGTATGAAATGAGGGGAAGTGAAAAAGAGCAAAGCAGAAGATAAATAGCATCTCTTTGACAACAGTATCCTCAGTATTTGAGTGAAAACATTTAATTATTGGGGATAAAACTGAAAATTCCAAAAGCATGTTCATATTTAAAAAGGAAAATTTTCAAAATTTCCATCAAAAGAAGAATTTCTCCCAATAAATTTCCCCATCTTGAAGGAATTAGAAAAAAAAAAGGAGGATGAAGGGAGATCTTCTGCCCCTCCTAAAAGGAGAGTATTCGAACCCCTTCTCTAACTCCTTGCTTATCTGAACCCAGAGCTTAGCTCAGTTGGTTCATACAGTCACTTTTAAGAGGTGGCTTCCAGCAGGTCTGGGGTTCTAATCCCAGCATCTGCAACCCCAACCCCTTCCCCTATCCCTAGGCTGCGGCCTCCTTTGTACCAAAAAAGAAAACTCCTTGCTTATCCTCTTCCCCTCCATCCAACAAAGAGGTTAATGTCGTCTTCAACCTAAACTTCCCAACGTTCAGTAATACAATAAAAAAAGAAGAAAAAAAAAGAGAAAATGCAACATTTTGTGGCTCTATGAATAACCAAAACATCAAGGATCAATACTTAACCATCAGATGCTTTAGCAATTTCATAACACTTCCCAAGCATTTTTGCCAATGATCTACCCAAGTCAGACCAGCAAACAGCTTATTGCAACAATTAAAAAGATGATTTCACAGCAGCTCCATACTACAGCATTCAGTTATTATCCAAGAATTCTTAACAACTTTCCTCTTCAAGAACCCTGACTTGCTATTTCTTCCTTATTAACAAAATATTATTAATTGATGATATCAGGTATTACAGAAACAAGTAAATTAAGCATAACTAATAAAAATGCTTTAGATTGTTAAATGAAAGCCTCAATTCGAAAGATACATCAAAAACATAAGTACACATACTTTCTACACTACCCAGTTAAAGCATTTATTGTTGAATCATTTGTGTACCTGGAAGGAAAGAAAGAATTCCGAGGACTAAAAGGCCATAGGCCTGCGATTTCTCTCCTCCCATATGCCCAGTGAGGATGAAAAACGAAAGAGAAAGAAGCAAGCATCCGAGACAAAGCAAAAAGACTGCAAGAGCAATGGACTTCCATGGGACTTTATCAAAGGCTTTTGGTGAATAATCAAACCTTGGGTCATAACGCCTTCCACCATTCCCATCATAACAATCATCTTCATCAGCAGCTAAAGGACTGTAACCAACATGACGCCTAGACGACATATTAGTTAAACCCTTAACTATACCCTAGAACCCTTTGCAGATAAACCTGAATCGTCTAAACCCAAAAGGACAAAAAATTTGCTAACTTCAGATATCAAATAAAGAAGTTATGAAAGAAATACACCAATAAACAGTATTTACTACAAAATGCAACAATGAAATAAACTATATTCTTGCTTACAAGCCAACCTGATCCCTTTTCAACATTCAAATGCAAAGAGAAAAGCTTAAAAAACACAAAATTTAGCAGTTTGATATTCATTATTGCAACAAAAACCAGAGTAATTAACATCAAATTTGCAGTTTTTCTTTTTGGATAATTTAGGAGCCAAGATAAAATCATTAAACAACCAAACTTTCTCTTTTTATCAGTGTTCCAGCAGTAAAGAACCTATCTTTCAGCTATATATTAAACTGGGTAATCATTAAATACAAGAAAAATGAAATTTAAAATGACCCAGAAACTAAAATCTCAATATAATTCAATTCTCAAGAACCCAGTTGCAAGCAGATCTTATTATTAAAAAAAAATGACTTTAACATAAAAATATATAAAATTATAATGTTTTAAACAGAGAGAGAGAAATGGACTTACAGAGGAGAGAAGGAAAATTTGATAGTAAATCTTCAGAAGGAACAAAGTAAAATCGGAGTTGTTGAAAGAAACTTCAAAGCAAATATTCAGAAGAGAAAATTTGTAATTTTCATTTGCTTAACATGAGATGACGTAAATACCCTTCAGATTTATTTAAAGATTGTATTCTTCACATCTCACTTGGATGAAATGTAGATTTTTGTAGGCCTTCTTCCTCGCCATCCCTACTTACTTTTATTCAGGTTAAGTGGAACCCCCTTTGCATGGTTGGTTTAAGCTCAACACTGACGGTTCTGCTATTGGTAATCCGGGACGAGCTGGTGCAGGTTCCATCATAAGGGATCATGATGGACTGTGGGTTATAGGCTCTCATAGGTCCATCGGCCACACCACCAGTGCTATTGCCGAGCTCTGGGCTCTTCGTGATGGTCTCATGTTGGCAAAACAAAAGCAGATCACTCACCTTGAAATTGAGCTTGATGCGCTGTTTGTTATAAGCCTTGTTTCAAATCCATTGTCAGTTAATCACATACTTGATCCTTTAGTTTTTGATTGCAGGACTCTGCTGAATGAGCTTCATCACAAGAAGATCCTACATGTTTTCCGGGAAGGAAATAAGTGTGCTGATGCCCTTGCTAGAAAAGGCAGTGACACTGCTCCTACCGTCTCTCCTCATGAAAGGACTTATGTTCCCTCTTTTGAGTTGTATTATGAAACTCCTGCTTTTATGTTTTCTTTTGTGGCTGCTGACGCAGCTGGACTTTATATGTATCGCACTATTCCTTAATCTAATTATGTTCTTTTTTTTCGACCAAAAAAAAAGATTTTTGTAAGCCTCGTGACTTTGAACATCGTTAATGCTTTAATTGTATAAGTTAATGTATACAATTAATATATTAATAAACACAATATAATTATACGATACAAATATAATAAAAAAATAATTAAAATACGATACAAAATTTGATTAGATATAAAAGAATAACACAAACACGACATGAATATATAAACGTGTTAAATTTTATATAACATAAATTATTAATAGTTCAAAATCTATATAAATATATGAGTTAATAGCATCAATGGTCCCTAAACTTTAGGGCAAATTTTATATTGGTCTCCAAATTTCAAAACGTATCAATCAGATCCTTGATCTTATACTTTTGTATCATTGTGATCATTCCGTTAGCAAAACCATTAGAGTAGGCGTTAAATGATAAATGGCATGTGACGTGTAAATTACAAAAATGTCAACTGCTGATGAGGTCCTTCTTTTTGTCTTTTTGTCTTGATTTAATAGCACCAATGGTTCTCAAACTTTAGGGCATATTTTATATTGATCCTCAAATTTCAAAACGTAGTAATCAGATCCTTTATTTTTTTTTATATTTTATATTTTCTTTTCTCTTTTTTATAAATAAATACAAAAATTAAAAATTAATTTATATTATAATTGAAATTAATTTTTTTTAATATAATTAATTTATAAACATATAAAATATTTATTTAAATTAATTATATAAAAACTATTTTTAATTTTTTTGTTTCTTTCCTTTTTCTTTTTTATTCATTTTATATTCTTTATAAATAAAATAAAACATGAATAATAATTTATATTATATTAAATTAATTTTATAAATATTAAATAATTTATTAAAATATAAAATATTTACTTACATTAATTTTATAAAATTATTTTAAGTTTGTTTTTACTTTTTTCTCTTTTTTGTTTTCCCTTTTTCTTGTTAATAAATAAATACAAAGAAGAAAAATAATAATTTATAATACAATTAAAATTTAAATTTAAAAAAGTTAATAATTTATAAAAAATATAAAAATATTTATTTATATTAATTTAAAAAAATAAATTTTCTTTTCTTTTTTATTTACTGTTATAAATAATTAAATAAAAATTAATCATTTTGTAATAATTAAATAATTTATAAAAAGTTAATATATTTATAAAAATAAAAAGGAAAATAATATAATAAATTTATATTATAATTTATAATTAAATAATTTGGGGACCATTGGTGCTATTAACTCTTTTTTCTCCTTTTCCCTTTTTTTCTTTATAAATATATAAAAATAACAATAATTTAAATTAAATTAAATTAAATTTTAAAAAACAAAATTAATTTATAAAAATATAATATATTTATTTACATTAATTTTATAATAAAAAATAAATTTTATTTTCCTTTTTCTTATTTCTTATTTCCTTTTCCTTTTTCTTTTTATAAATATATTATTTTTTAT
The DNA here is from genome assembly GCA_030761205.1 of Fremontodendron californicum. Lineage (NCBI taxonomy): Eukaryota > Viridiplantae > Streptophyta > Magnoliopsida > Malvales > Malvaceae > Fremontodendron > Fremontodendron californicum. The sequence goes on from JAULJL010000037.1 coordinate 16,780,354, forward strand.
AAATTATTTAATTATTACAAAATAATTAATTTTCATTTAATTATTTATAACAGTAAATAAAAGGAAAAAAATTATTTTTATAAACTAATGTAAATAAATATTTATTATATTTTTTACAAATTATTTACTTTTCAAAATTTTAATTTAAATTGTATTATAAATTATTATTATTTCTTCTTTGTATTTATTTATGAACAAGAAAAGAGGGAAAAGAGAAAAAAATAAAAACAAACTTAAAATAATTTTTATAAAGTTAATATAAATAAATATTTTAGATTTTTAATATTTATAAAATTAATTTAATATAATATAAATTATTATTTATGTTTTAGTTTATTTATAAAGAATATAAAATGAAAAAAAAGAGAAAAAGGAAAGAAATAAAAAAATAAAAAATAGGTTTTATAAAATTAATTTAAATAAATATTTTACATGTTTATAAATTAATTATATTTTCAAAAAAATAATTTAAATTATAATATAAATTATTTTTTATATTTATTTATAAAAAAAAAGGAAGGAAAATATAAAATATAAAAAAGAATAAAGGATCTGATTGATACGTTTTGAAGTTTGAGGACCACTATAAAATATGCCCTAAAGTTTGAGGACCATTGGTGCTATTAACTCAAGACAAAAAGAATGACCACATCACGAAATGGTATTTTTATAATTTATACGTCACATGTCATCTGTCATTTAACGCTTACTCGGAATGACTACATTGATACAAAACTATAAGATCGAGGATCTGATTGATACGTTTTGAAATTTGGGGACCAATATAAAATATGCCTTAAAATTTGAGAACTATTGATACTATTAACTCTAAATATATAACAATTTAAACACGATTATAATATAAAAAGTAACACAAACACAACATAATTGCAAGAATTGTCGTATGTAGATTTTTGTTGAACAATGGGGGGCAAATTAGGCATTCAGGGAAATTAGAGAGTATTGTGAATTTAAATAAAAGTGATGTGAGGGATAATAAGTATATTGCAGTATTGAAAAAAATAAGATGGGATCGGTCTGTCAGATCAGTTCAATCAAGAATCAGTGGTCTATTTGATTTGACATATATTAAAGAATCAAGGATTCAATGAATCGATAGAAAACTGGTTCAACCGATAAAAAATCGGTAAAAATTGATTTTTTGTTATTTTTATTAAATTTATTTTTGTAAGTGATGAGATTTGAATATTTAACCTCTTAATCATATAATAAAGACCATATCATTAAAACAAATACATATTTTTATTAACTAATTACTATGTTTAATATTTATTTCATATTTAATTTATTTTTTAATTGAATAATTCGATTGAACCGATAATCTAGAGGTCACACCGATTTGACCTCAAGTTCGATTTTTTCTTCAATGGTATTTTGAAATGAAAAAGGTAAAACTTTGACTTATTTTATTACTTGTGGCTTAAATAGTTCACAAGTGAAGTCTTAAATGAGAGGTTAATTTGATACTAATGTATACTTTGATTCATAAATATAATTATAAAATAAAAATATATTTTATTTTATTTTATTATTGCTAATTTATAAATATTAATAATAGAGAAATTATTATATTCAGTGATAGTGAAATTATTAGATTCCATAATTAGAGTTAGCATGATGATATATATTCTTAAGGTATAGTAAAAAAATAGAAGTACTAATTAAATACAAAAAATAGTATATGTGCTAAATTTTTAATCCGTTAGTGAAAATAAAAAAAATTAAATTGTCAACATACAAAAAAAGAACTCTTAATACTATACAATCAATTGGATATATTAATTTTTCTAAAATTCTAGTATCAAGCTTTTTTTTTTCTTTTTGTTTTTGCATAAATTATAAATTTAGATTGAGTTGGATTCAAGCATGTTAATTAAACTTGATTGAACCCTAGTGGCAAAAGCTTGGAGGAACTCTTTATTTTGAGTATGAGAGAAAAACTTTACAATTTAAGAGATTATGGGCATTTATTCCTTTTTTTTAAAAAACATTTTAAAATATTTTAAGAGATTAATCAGAGGAAGTTGCCAAAATAAATACTCTAATAGTTAGCTCTTAAAACTCAATATAAAAAATCTTGAATTCCAATGTTGAAATGAACTAATCAATAAGATAGAGAGCATTTCTAAGAATTGCAGCAGCTAAGTCCGACATTGGCTAGTCCCAAATGAAAGCTATGAACCTGGTAAAATTTAGACTCGACAATCCGTGCATATATGTGATGTTTTTTTTTTTATATAAATATAAATATAATATAAATTATTAAATGTATCAAAATCTTAAATACGAATATGATATTTATATTAAACGTATTAATAGTGTTTAAATATATTGTGTCGTGTTTATTACATTATTTTCGTATTTATTAAACGTATCATATTCATATCATATTTTTATATCATATCCAAAATTATCATAATTAACAAAATTCTTCGATTTTTTCCTTTCCTTTTCTTTAATCTTCTTTGTTTCTGTTTAAAGAATGAGAAAATTTGAAAAACTTGCTATCCATTGAGAATAATTGTTCAATGGTTTAATGAACAATAATAATTTGAGAAAGAGAAAAGAAAAAAATTAGAAATTGTTAAAAAATAAATTGTAAAAACCATTATACTCGTAATGAAATAAAAAAATTTATCCTTTTTTCATCCTCTTCCCCTCCCCTCCCCTCCCCTCATTCTGTCTTTTCCTGTTTCGTAATTTGGATGATGCTCTATTTTTTTTGCTTCGTTAATTCTTTATGCATTTGTTATTTAGAAGAATAATAAATGGTTGCTTTTTTTTGTTTTCTTTATTGATTGGGGATAAAGACTTTGTTTTTTAAAATTTGGGTTTGAATGGATTTGATTTAGATTGGATTGAATAAGATCATAAGAGTAATAGTTTCATGGATCGAATTTGGTTGTTGTGTTTAATATTTTATTTGAAAGATAAGTTTGAATGGATTTGATTCAAATTGGATTGAATAAAATTAGAAGATTGAAGTATTATTATTTATATATATGCAATAGACAAGTAAGTAGGTGGCTTTGATTCATTTAAGCTGTTGTCATCTACTATAAAATAAAAAAAAAAAAAATCATTATTAATATTTTTAAGTTTGTCCTGAGGTAGTGATGAACAAGCAAATAAAGGTCTGTTTGTTTCATTGAAAATGATTTATGAAAAATGATTTCTGTATTTTTTGGTGTTTGGTTGGCGGAAAATTGATTGGTCAACGGAAAATGGCTTGCTAGTCAACGGAAAATAAAGGCTTTTTTCTGAAAATTGTCTTCTCCTTTTCAAAAGGGAAAGACAATTTCCTGAAAATAACTGTAATGAGTAGGGCTACTCAAATCGAAATTTGGACATCATATTTTAGATCGAAACTTAATTTGACTTGAGCCAAATATTATTATATTAATAAAAATATTTACTTTTTAATTATAAAATATATTAAAATATTAATATAAACATATTTTAATATTATAATTTTCAATATTTTATTTAAATATTATTAAACCTACATATTTATATTTATATATTTTAATTATATAATATAATATTTATATTTTAATAATAAATAATAAATTATTGATATAATGACTATCATTTATTATTTTAATAAAACTATTATTTCATATAACAATATCATTATTTAATAATAAATTGTAACACTATAAATATTTTAAAATTTAAGTAATATTTTTAATATTTTATTGAATAATAATTTTATATTACTATTTTAATAATAAATATATATAAATTATACTTTATTATTATTTAGTAATAAATTTTTTTAGTATAAAAAGATTATTATTTTAATAGTATAAATATTAATTAATAGAAATAATATTTTAATAATTATTAGAACACCTTAAATATTTTAAAATATTAATATAATTAACGTTTTAATAATAAATAATATTAATAGAAATAATAATAATATTACTATTTTTTAATATTTTAATAATAAATATTTTAATATTTATGCCATATTACTATTTGAAAAAAGTAGAAGTAATATTTTAATAATAATTATATTAATATAAATAATATTTTAATATTTATATTAATATTACTATTACTATTTGAAAAACTAAAAATAATATTTTATAATAATTATATTAATATAAATAAAATTTAAGAATTATTATATTAATCAAAATAATATTTTAATAAATATTATATTAATAGAAATGATATTTTAATAATAATTATAATATTTTAAATATTAATATAATTAATGTTTTAGTAATAAATAGTATTTTTTTTAAGTATTTAATATTAATATAATATTTTAGTATTAAATATTATTATTAAAATATTAATATTTTAATAAGAAATCATTTTTAATATTTATGTTAATATTAATATTTGAAAAAAGTAGATTTTTCATAAAATAACCAAACAAAAGAAAATATTTTTCAGTAAATCATCCAAACATTAGAAAATCTCTACTTTTCCGAAAAATCTTCACATTTTTCAGAAAATATGTTCTAGAAGTCAATTTCTGCAAAACAAACGGACTGTAAAATTACTAACAAAAAATATTTATTTTTGTACCTTGTTCTGTTAGTATTTCTTTTGCCATTTCATAATGAAGATTCCATGCCCTCCCCTTCCGTCAGATATTGTTAACTTCCAAGAAAAAATGGTAGCTAATTCCTGGAAACAGAGCATTTCGGGTTCTCAATTACAGATATAAAAATGTACATATAATTTTGCTATATGTACATATAAGTAGCCTTATTTTCTTGAAGCATTCTTATCAATTTTGTATAGGAGTTATAACTTTTTGTTTGTGTAGTTGATATTCTTTGCTTTTAGAAAATATACATGTTAGAAGCTATGGGATTTTCTTTTTTCCTCTATTTGCTTTTCCTAATTCAAAACTAATGATTTTACTTTAGGAAGTTGCTCTTGGAAAAACTAGATAGCTTAAAAAGGGTTTAAGTACCTATATAGTCCATGTACTATAGTGAAAAGAGTAAATTAGTCCCTGTACAGTAAAAGTGAGAAATTTAATCCATGTACAATTGAAATATGTGCAAATAAGTAAAATTGATAACGATTTTAATGAAAAACCGTTAAAATGCTGACGTAGATGTTAAAGTCAACAACTCCTCTAGAATTCTATCATCTAGAATTCTCTCCAAACTTTATTATTTCTCTAGGTTTTTCTAAAATTTTCTTAAGTCTTCTTTCTAGAGTTCTCTCTAGATTTTTTTATTGTTCTTTCTCTAGAATATTAAACCAACACACTAGAACATTCTAGGTTGGTTTAGTAACCAACATAGAAAGCTATAAATAGGGTGAGATGTAAGTTGTTAGATTAAGTGTGGTGTGTGAAGAGAGGTGAGTAGAGAGAAAAAGGAAGAAAAAGATATGAGTGAAAGAGTGAAGTTGTGAGTGCATATTAAAAGAGTGTGTCTAGTGTATATTTGGTCTTTTTCTCATATTAATAAAAGAGTTTTTTTTCGGAAGTTACTGTAGCATCCCGAGATAAAGTTACTGTAGCGTATCGAGTAAGTTACTGTAGCAAATCGGTACTGTAGCACAAAACTACAATCGGTATCGAGGGTCAGAAATCAACAAAGTGGTATCAGAGCTAGACAATCCTGAGGACCGGAGTATCAGAGTTGGACGATCTTGAGGACCAGAGTATCAGAGTTGGACGACCAGAACGGGACGATCCAGAGGACCAGCGTAAAGAGCGGTATGATCCAGAGGATTGGAATATCAGATCAGGATGGTCAGAGATCGTAGTATGCTCATCGGAGAAAAGACAAGAAGCCAGAAGTTTCTTGAAATCAGATGATCGAGAATTGTAATAGATCGAGTCGCGGAAAGGGCTATCTGAAGTAGTGTGAGAGCCATCACGAGAACAGGTGAAAAGGGCTACCTACTTGGAGTAGAGTGAGAGCCGTCACAAGAAGAAGTGAAAAGGGCTACCTACTATCAGAGTGAAAGCCACCGCGAGAAGACAGAGCTAGACGGTCAGGGATCGGAGTACGCATATCGGAGAAAGACAGTCTGGGACTGTGAAGATTATTGGTCTGGGACCAAGACGATCAGGGATCGTAGTTCGTGAGGATATAGAGACTGTCAGAATACAACCTTGAGAAAAGTGAGGCACTCTCAAGTCAGAATGGAAGATTTTTCAAGTCCAATTGGTAAGCTCGAGAAGCTCAATAACAGAAATTATAGTACGTGGAGTATTCGCATGCAATATTACATGCTCGGGCAAGATTTATGGGATATTGTTAACGGTGAAGCTTCAACACCACCAACTGATGCCGGAGAACTAAGAAAATGGAAGATCAAAGCCGGTAAGGCCATGTACGTGTTATCAGTCACCATTGAGGATGGTTTATTACAACGCATCAAGGATGCAAAGACACCGAAGGAAGCCTGGGACACACTCACAATGCTGTTCGCGAGGAAAAATGATGTTAGGCTCCAACAATTGGAGAATGAACTCCTGTCAATCTCGCAGCAAAATATGTCGGTAAGCGAATATTTTTCTAAAGTTAAAACTCTTTGTGATGAAATTTCAAAATTAGATCCAGAAAATGCCATTACCGAAACGAGGATGAGAAGAATTATCATCCATGGCTTGCGACCTGAATACAACGGGATTGTTACTGCAACTCGTGGATGGAGCAAATAACCAACTTTAACTGAGTTGGAAAATATCCTTGCAAATCAAGAGGCTTTAGATAACCAAATGTCTAAAGTCATGATAAAAGATTATGAGAAAGCCCTCTTTAGCAATAGAAGAGGTAAAGTTGCTATGAGGCAAGGAATAGAAGACATTGAAGTTCAAAACAAACAAGAAGCTTGGCAACGGAGGAGCTTTCAGCGAGGGGGAGCTCAAATTGTTCGAGATAGAGAAGACAGCGAAAATGTGAGGTCTCATTGTCGAAATATTAAGTGTTTCAAGTGTGGCAAGCTTGGCCACTATGCTCGAGATTGTCGATATAGACAAGTGCAAGGCTATGCAACAGTGTTCTCACGACAGGAGCATAACTATGAAGAAGAATGGGATTTTGAGACAGCATTTACTATTGAAGAATGCGAAGAACTCGTATCTGGTTGCACCACTGAGTTAGAAGAAAATGTTCATGAAGACGAAGAAGAAATTGATTTTGAGAATATTCAACCAAGACAAGAGACAATTGAAGAGCCTTCAAAAGAAGAGAACGAGTCTCTGTTTCAATCACAAGAAAAGATTTTTGAAGATGAAAGGTTATTTCACGAAGAGGCGAAGAAGCTTGAAGATGATGTCAACATTGAGAAAGATGACAACGAGGTCATCGACACTGTTAAGACTTACAAAGGCGTGAAAGATATGAAGATCGATTGTGAAGTCAACAAATTAATAGTAGTTGACAAAGTCGAGTATGTCAAAATCAAAGATAAGTTGGTAGAGAGAATCAAGAAGAACGAAGATAGAAATAGTGTTGAAGCAAAGACGGAAGTGAACAAAATCAAGAATCAAAAGAGAAGAGAGCAATCAACGAAAGATGAAGCAGAACTAATGATGCTGATGAATTTTAAGAAGAGAAAGAAAAAGAGAAGATATTTGATGCAAGATTTGATAAGTCCAGAAGACAGTCTGGAATGACAACCAAACCGACATCAAGAGAGTAGTTGTTGAGGGGGAGTGTTAAAGTCAACAACTCCTCTAGAATTCTATCATCTAGAATTCTCTCCAAACTTTATTATTTCTCTAGGTTTTTCTAAAATTTTCTTAAGTCTTCTTTCTAGAGTTCTCTCTAGATTTTTTTATTGTTCTTTCTCTAGAATATTAAACCAACACACTAGAACATTCTAGGTTGGTTTAGTAACCAACATAGAAAGCTATAAATAGGGTGAGATGTAAGTTGTTAGATTAAGTGTGGTGTGTGAAGAGAGGTGAGTAGAGAGAAAAAGGAAGAAAAAGATATGAGTGAAAGAGTGAAGTTGTGAGTGCATATTAAAAGAGTGTGTCTAGTGTATATTTGGTCTTTTTCTCATATTAATAAAAGAGTTTTTTTTCGGAAGTTACTGTAGCATCCCGAGATAAAGTTACTGTAGCGTATCGAGTAAGTTACTGTAGCAAATCGGTACTGTAGCACAAAACTACAATCGGTATCGAGGGTCAGAAATCAACAGTAGACTCATAAAATCTAACAGATTTAGATATATTTCAAGTCATATTTTATTCCAAGTTATTAATTCTGTTAGATTTTACGATTCCACATCAACATTTTTAACAGTTTTTCATTAACACCATTATCAATTTTACTTATTTGCACTTATTTTAATTGTACAGGAACTAAATTACTCACTTTTACAGTACAGAGATTAAATTACTTTTTTCATTATAGTACAAGGACCATGTGGGTACTTAAACCCTTAAAAAGCTATGTACATATAAGAATTTGCGTGACCTGAGTTCGCATCCTCCTCCACCATCCTACTCAAGTTTATGACCAAAGTATTTCTCATGTATTTGCGACATTAAAATTGTAATTGAACTTGACCTTTAATATTTATAGTTGTTTAAATAGATTTTTAAACTCAGTTTTATAGTTGTAATGGAACTTGAGCTTTATAATTGTAATGGATTTTTATAGTTATTTATGTATTACCAAAGTGTGTTGGAAATGGCATGTGTGTACAATTATGTTTGCATGTCATGTTCATTGTGCACTTAATGAGTTAATTTGGTTAAGATTCAGTGAACACAGTATTCTACAAACAAATCTTGTCCAAAATGAGTTAATTTGGTAATGATCAGTGATCTATGCTTAAAATGCCTACTTCAATGGGTAAAAAGGATCAATCCTTTATAAAAAAAGATCGATCCTCTTATTCATATTTCATAAATATGTTTTCACAACCCCAATGGATCTAACCTTAATGAAAAGGATGGTTTCAAGGTATTGATTTTATTCTCATTCATATACATTCATATAATGATTTGGATTAATAAAGATATAAGGATTTAAAATATGAAATATATTCATATAAAAATGTTTATAAGATTATATACATTGAAAGTAATACAAAGTATATCATGTATGAGACATCCACACATCATGTAAATGTCAAACTATACAAAAAAATTCGAAGCATAATAACTATGCATCCTATACATAACTGTACAAAATGTAAGGCATCAAGTATGCAGCATTACACCATGTTGGACGAAGTTGTAAGTCTTTTACAAAAGGTAAGGTATGTTTCTGCAAGGTATAAAAGAAATAAGGGTTAATAACCATGTCTTATGTGTTATTTCATTAAATAAATACTTTAAGATTAATGCAATAAGAATACTCAAGTCTAATCGTTTTCAATGAACTCAGCTTTCTATAAGAAGTAGTTACAAGTTCAATCCAAGAAGACATAAATGACACTGTAGCAACTTCCAAGTCCCCAACTGGGCACTAGAATCATTCAAAAAAATAGTGTTTTAGAACAAAACAGATGTAAAGTAAGAATAGAAAGTAAAATATGAAGGTATAAATAAAAGGATATACCCTTAGTAAACAAGATGTAGACAGAAAAAACAATAGTCTACAAAAACTAATAAAAACAATATAGCATAACTATATGTACATATAGCACAACTATATGTATATTATTCCAAACTATATGTAAGTGACAATTTTTACCCTAAATAAGAGAATTTTCATGCATCAGTGAATCTCATCACATATGACATGTAAACATAAATAATTTGAAAGATAAATCAATGAACAAAGTCCAAAGCAGATTCCACAATAAAGCATAATAATATACCATCAAGAACAACATTGGCAACATCAGTTGCCTCAGTAATTAGATGTAGTGGACTAGCCTTGTACCTTTGACAATCCATCAAAATTGATTGGAAATAATTCTAAAGAGGCCTCTTGTCCTTCATCCGGTGTCAAAATAACCGTAGCATCTGCCTGAAGTGAGATGGATTTCTCACTTTTATTAACCTGTAACTCAGTACCCACAGTATCCACATAACCTGAAAGGCAAAAACCAAATAGAAATCACTTTATTTTCTTAAATTTCATTATCTCCATCAAAGCAATCAAAGAACAATCTGTACTAAAGTAACAAACAAACTCCCTTCATCTGGAGTATGGCATAAAATTACTGACAAAATTCACATAAAAGATGTCCTAAATAAAGTAATAAAAAATCATTTTTGAAAGAAAAATACGAAGCATCATTTTGTTTTCTGCTGAACACAAAGTTTACATTAGGATAGACAAATTTTCAAGGAAACAAACAAAAGTTATATAACTAACAAAAATTTGAAAAAGAAGAAAGAGGCACAAAGACCGAATCAAACAACTCCTAAAATTTTTAACAAAGCTCCATAACTTCGTAAATCGGAGATCAAAAAACTTTCATGAGAGGTTCAACTCAATTTTTACAATTATGAAAAAAAAAAAAAAATTATCTAGAGCAAAAATAAAATTAAAAATAAAATCAAGATTTAATGCTATAATCATATAAAAATATGAAAAAAAAAAGAAATCCGCACCTTGTGTTGTCACTGGATCCATTTGTGGAACAGGTTTCCTGATTAGGATAGTGAGTTTTGAGACTTGAAGTAATTCAAGGAGTGGAGAAATGAAGATTTTGGTTTGAAGAGGAATGTTGAAGTTGTTGGAGGAAAAGCTCTGCAAAGGTACGAGAGAATGGAGTAAGGGAAAGAGGAGGGAAGTCATCCGGAGCTACAGGGTTATTTCATTAATGATAATTTTGTTTTTATAAATTTTTTAATAATTTTTTAATTTTTCAATTTTTTTTACAAATTTTTTTAACTTATTAAATCAACAATTATTCATATTTAGAGAACATCTTTTCAAATTCTCCCTTAAAAAATTCAGAGTTCAAGATTTTAATGTAGTATTAGTCACCAACAATGATAAGAATACGGTCATGCATGTATCCAAACATTTTTTATTCAAATGATTAATATATAATTTTTTTTTTCAAAAAATAGTCTCGAATTTCTTCTTTCTCGAATAAAACAATCGTCACAAATATGTAATAATAATTTATGATAATTAATTTTAATCCCTCCATTTTATCATACGATTTATTTGAATAATCATGATGTTTTTTTTTTTTGTAGTTTGCAATTAAAGTATTAATAATTTATGATAATTATGTAACATCATTCATTAGATTTGATAATTCGTGTATCCGTGTTATATTTGTGTATTTTATTATGTCATAATCTTGTTTAAAGTATTTTATATTTATATAAATTTTGATACGTTAATAATTTGTATTATATAGATTTCGAGACATTCATGTATTCTTATCGTGTTCATGTTTTTTTTTTTTGTATCATGTGATATTTATATCGTACTTTTAATTATTTATTTAATATCATATTTATATCATATAATCGTATCGTGTTCAATATTATCAGACCTATCATAGCATTATGAGGTCTACCAATGATAGTTACTTCTTTTCTATCAAAAAAGAAATGATAGTTAGTTCTTTAATTAATTACACTTCAATCAAAAAACGATAAAAAGAAATGATAGTTAATGATAGTTACTTCTTTAATTAATTACACTTCAATCAAAATATGATAAAAATAAATGATAGTTACTTCTTTAATTAATTACACTTCAATCAAAATATGATAAACTCCACCATGAATTTTATACTAATTTTTGTGCAAGTAGCTTTATATTACCACTAAAAAAGTTCAGATATTGGTGGGATTCTATTAAAGACATCAGGGCATGGCCATTTGGCATTTGCCCAACTATAACTTTATCTCAATTAGGATGTAAACGAGATTAGATTTGAAAAAACTCGAATCTCATTGTCGAGCCAAGTTCGAGTTTGAGCAACTTGACATATTGAACGAACCGAATTCGAGTATCTTAATGCTTGATTCGAGTAAATCGCAAGCCTAATCGAGCTTTTTTTTTTTTTAATTAGTATTGAAAAAAATCTCAATATGAACTTGAACTCAAACTCGAGCACAAATAATCGAGTTTAAAGTCGAGCATGAAAATCGAGCTCATTTTTAATTAGGTAAACAAGTCTAATCGAGCGAACTCGAGCATTTCGATTTTTATCTTCAATCAAGCTCGAATTTTAAAAATAAAATTCGACCAAATTCGAACCGAACTTCAAGCCTTAACTTTCGAGTCGAGCTTGAGCTCTACCTTCGTATTACTTGAGCTCAACTCGACTTGACTCGATTACACCTATAATTCCAAACTATATAATTAGGCTTCCCTTGCATCATCAGCATAGTAAGTCTAATAGTGTATGCTATACAAAGTAGGATAAATTATTATCTTATCCTGTAGTTCAAATGGTTTACTTACCTTTTTTAGATGGTGAATTCTTAAAAGATTAGAATTTGATACACAACACTTGCATTTTTCCTTCTCCTATTTCTTTATTCTTCGACTTCATTTATATAAAAAGAATACAATGAGTTATCTTTAGACTTCACAAGCTGAGCTTGGGATAGGTTTTCGATAATATGAGTCAATACGATTTGACTCGCGTTTTTATTTAAATAATAAAATAATATTTTTTATTTAAATTTAATTATTTTTAAAGTAAATATCTTTTATTACGTTAAGATGCATGCTTACTCTTAATTATGTTTCTTGTAATTGTAAAATCTCCTACGATAATATTTCGAAATAAATAGTAACGCATTCGTAAATTTATTTTTTACTATTTTTTTTATAATCAAAGAGATTATAAATATTGAGATTTAAATTTTAAAATTTTTTTGGCCAATAATTTCAAATTTATTAAATATCATCTTTTAAAAATGATTATATGAACTAACTAAATTAAATTTCGAATTTTATTTATTTCTTATTATTTAAATGTAAAATATCAATCATTTAGGTAAAATAATGTGCATTAAAAAAAAAAAAAAAATTCAGTGAGATATCTTATCATTTCAATAGAATTTTTCAATTACTAAAATCAACCACTCTTATAATTTTCAATTACTAAAAGTAATACTCCTCTCATTTTTTTTTTCATTTTTTTTGGATGTTTCAAAATTATGTTTTTTAATACTTAAAATTTTTGTTTTTTATATTTAAAAAAAAATTACATAGTTTTTTTTTTAACATTAAAAATTATAAAATATTAAATTCATAAAAAATATATCACTATTATAGATTTTTTATATCCGATGAAAATCAATGAAGGTTAATTTAAAACCGAATAAAAGTGATACATTAGTTATATTTATTATAATATTATTTTAATCAAATGCATTGATCAACATTTTTCTTTTTTAAAATTAATTAATCGTTAAAAGCTATGTAACATAGCACAAGATATAAAATAAAAAATTATTAATTATTAAAAATCAAATTAAAAAAAATGTTTTTTTTTCAATTCTCCTGCTTTGGATAAATATGAAAAACATGCCCTCAATAAGTAAATAATTATTAAATAATCTAATAAATTAAAATTATTTAAAAAAAAATAAACAATTAAAAATTATTATAAAAGATATTGTAAATACAAAATTATCCTTGATAAACAAACCCTCTCTTTCCTTTTTTTTTTTTTTTTTTAATTTACTTTTTAATTAAAAAATAAATTTTTTTTAATGTTAAAAAAAATTAAAATTTTTTTATTTACTTTTTTTAATTAAAAAATTTTAAAAAATAAAATTAATATTTTTAAATTTAATTTTTCTTTATTTTTTAAATTTAAAAAAAAATAAATATTTAAATATTTTATTTTTTAAATATTTTTGAATTAAAATTTTAAAAAAATAATATTTCTTTAATGAAAAAAAAAATAAAAATAATTTTTTTCATTAAGAATAATTTTATTTTTATAATATTTTTTATAATAATTTTTAATTATATATATTTTTTAAAATAATTTTTATCTATTAAATTATTTAATAATTATTTACTTTATTGAGTGTATGTTTTTCATATTTATCCTTAAAACTTTCCACTCAAAGTTTGAAGATAACACGAAACTACCAGAAGAAACTACCAATCTACAAAGAGAAAAAACAACAAAAATTAAAGAATCAGAGAAACAAATAAACCCGAAAAGAAATCTTTGTTTTTTCTCTGATATATATATATATATATAAACACTAAACAGGAAAAAACAGGGGAAAATGGCAGAGCAAGGAACATGATCAAAGCCTTCAGCTCCAACACGACCAACGATAACTTTACCACCAAGACCTGCTATGGATGGCTTATTTTCAAGTGGTTCAGATCTAAGTCCAGGGCCTATGACACTGGTTTCAGCTTTTTTCTCTGACCCTGACTCAACGGAGCATAGGTCTTTTTCTCAGCTTTTAGCTGGAGCTATGGCTTCACTGGAGCTAAACTACCTTATAATTCAATGGATGGTTCATTTATGGAAGTGGGTTTATACATGGAGGTGAAAAAAGTCTAGGGTTTAAGCAGAGTAGACCTTTGAATTTGGCTGTTTCTAGGTCTCCGTTGTTCACTGTGCCTCCTGGGCTAAGCCCTTCTGGCTTGCTTAATTCTCCTGACTTCTTTTGTCTTTCTTTATTATTATTGAGTTAAATTATTATTATTATTTTAATTGTGGGTCTACTTTATTCTTGGTGTTAAAGAAGAAAAAAGAAGAAAGGATCGATTTTTATTACTTTAGTTGAGGTAAATGATTTGGGTGGTTAGAATATCTTGACTTCCAATGTAGTTTATTCTGTTTTTATGATTGATTTCTTTAAGAGCTTTAAGCATCTAAATGATAAAAGATTTTTTATTTTTTTTTCACAGAGCTTCGAGAAGCTTATGGTTATGTTCTTTGAGCCATTGAATTGTGAATTTTATGATCAACTAATTGATCTATTGAGCATCTTGATCTGTTTGGTCAAGGATGCAAAGCTTATTATGCATTTTCTTCCTTGGCCTGCATCAAAATTGAAATTTTGGTTTAGCATGAGATGTTGAACAGTTGAGAATTGTGAATTCCTTTTTGCAAAAATGTTATTCCTTGGTTACTGCTGGTTCAAATGTTGCTGGAGTATTAATGCTAAATCTTAAATTGACACATTGAACTTGTTGCTGTTGACACAAGAGTTGGATGGAATACCATTTCACATGTATGGTCTAAACGCAGATGTGTTATTGATCGTTAGATGTGTGTCTTCCCTTTCACTTCAGGCTTCTATATAGAATACATGGGATTATGTCAAATATAGCAATTGAACCCAGAAGTTGAAAAATGGATGACCTGCTTATCATATGATTAATTCACGATTGTCGTTAAAATCTTAGTTTACTGTGTCACTTAGTGCTATGTTGATGGCTATCAATCTACCGTATCCATATTGTTATTTTGATTATCAGTTAATCAAACTTTTGTTCCATCATTTGTGCAGAGTCCTTTTGGAATATCCCACCAGCAAGCATTGGCACAGATTACAGCTCTAGCTGCCCAAGCCCAATCTCATGTGCATGCACAAGCAGAATATCAAGCTTTGTCAGCAGCAGCAGCTCCTTCAGAGTCATTGATCTGTCATCGATCCTTCAGTCCTGAAGAAACTTCACAGCAGATGCCTCCTTCAGCCTCTGACCCTCAAAGTTCGGCAATGGAATACTCGGAAGCTTCTCAATCTGATAGGAGAAGTCAGCCTTCTATCGCTTTGAATAAACCCGCTGAAGATGGCTACAACTGGCGTAAGTATGCACAGAATCCTATAAAAGGCTGTGAGTATCCACGAAGCTACTATAAATGCACACATCTGAATTGCCCCGTCAAAAAGAAGGTTGAGCGATCTGCTGAGGGCCAAATAACTGAAATTATATACAAAGGTGCACATAATCCTGAAAAGCCTCATCCGAATAAACAAGCAAAGGGTGGAGGGATGGAAATGCAAATTCACAGGCTAATCTCGAATTAAGTTCTCAGGGTGTAGCTGGAAATTTGAACAAGTGAAACTGTACCAGCTCATTCCATATCTAGGAAAAATCATGAATCTGCTCAAGTGGCCGCGGAATTACCTGGATCAAGCGACAGTGAGGAAGGATGTGATGAAGAGAATATAGAAGAAAGGGAGGATGATGAACCAAATCTGAAAAAAGGCAAGTTTCAAATCTAATTGTAACTGATCATGCAGATTCATATTTCTTCTATCTTCATAACTTTGAGAGAATTGTGCTTTTGATTGCAGAAATACTGAAGGAGAAGCTGCAGTAGTCTTGTCACACAAGACAGTTGCGGAACCAAAGATTATTGTGCAAACAAGAAGTGAAGTCGACCTTTTAGATGATGGCTATAGGTGGCACAAATATGGGCAGAAAGTGGTCAAAGGGAACCCTCATCCAAGGTGCAATGGACTATATATATATATATATGTTTGTTTGTCTATTGTTCTAATAATTACATCAGTCATGAATTTCGGTGCTGAACATATTCCTGATTAATTAAATTTACAGCTGCCTCTCTGTTCAAGACATTCTAATATTCATTCTCACAGCATTTTTCTCCTTATAAACTTAAACTTTTTTAATTGGCAGTATTGAACCCTACAACGATTTGAAGATAACAGAACCTAAACCTAATGCTGTTTTAGCACTGGATATAAACTTCTGAGTGCTTTACATTGGCAAATTGACTGCTTGATAATATCTTAGAATTGATTTTCAAAAGCATTATGATCTAATTTCTTGGAGCATTTCAATACTAGGCATACACCCTTAGGACTGCTAAAGATTATGACTTATTGTCTTTCTTGCATTTAGACTTAATGAATTGATAAAAGACCTTGACCTATGTTGCTTCGACTCTTTATTTTTCTTGAAGTACCCGTGTCCGATGCATATCCGGACATGGGTATGGGGATATGATTCTCCAAGGACCCTCCAAATACATAGAAATCTTAGAAAAAATTGAACATACCCGTGTCGGACGCATATCCGTGTCCGACACTCGCACCCGATTCCAAGTAACATAAACCTTGACTATGCATTTTATAGCAAAAACCTTTGTTGATTGTCTAGCACCAATAGATATTGGCTAGTTTTTCTGCTGGACTGGTCTATTCTATATTCCCAATCTCGCTCAGTTTGTGTGCATATTGGCTGAAATTTTGTTGAAGTTAAGAAACTTAAAATGGAAAGATAACCTTATTCTTCATCTGCTCAAAACATCCATCAAATTGCTAGAGCACAGTTTTACATCCCAACCACAAATGCCAAACTAAGCCTAAGTTAAAGGAACTCATGCTGCAGAAGAGATGATACTGTCATCAAATTTATCTCCCTTTTTTGCTTGTTAAATACTGTTTATCCACTACGCATTTGATAAATGCAGATGTAGTAGCAATGCTGTTATCTTGTTGATACAAGTGTTAATGTGAATTAATCCATTTATTTGTGACTTTGAGTTATTATCTTGTTGCTTCTTTTTTTTTTTCTTTTCTAATTCCCATGTAACATATCTATCATAACAACTACTTCTCAGATGAAAGTGCTAACAACCACTAGTGGTAAAAAATATTTGATGGTTGTATTATAATTTTTTTTTTTTTTTTTAAATTATGGTTGTATCAAGGGCCTCTGATCTTATCCACCTTCAAAGAGAAGGTTTAAGGGAAGGAGATGGCTAACTGTTCATTGTGTAGAAAAACACTTAAATCATTGTTACCTGTAGTATTAGGAATTGATATAGTATGTCTTGGCTCTATGTTACTCGGACTCGGGTGTGAGTGTTGGACACGGGTATGTGTTCGACACAGGTATGTTCAATTTTTTCCAAGATTTTCATGTATTTGGAGGATCATATCTCCATACCCATGTCCGGATATGCATCGGATATGGGTGTCGGACATGGGTACTTCAAGAAAAATGAAGAGTCGGAACAACATAGCTGGCCTGGCTAGTTAATTCATATGCTTTGCATGATCTGCTCCATCTACCCTCTAGTAATATTTGTTTTGCTTTCAAGCTGCAGTACTTCAATCACAAGTTGTTTTCCTATTTGGGATTATATCTGATGCATCAAAGTTTTTTCCAACAGGAGCTATTACAAATGCACGAGTGCAGGATGCAACGTTCGGAAGCATGTGGAAAGAGCTTCGACAGATCCCAAAGCTGTCATAACAACACATGAGGGAAAGCATAATCATGATGTCCCAGCAGCCAGAAACAGCAGCCACAACACAACCAACAATAGTTTGCCGCAGCCAAAACCACACAAGGTGGTGGCTGAGAAGCATTCTTTACTTCAAAAGATGGATTTTGGAAAAAATGGACCGGCCGTTTTAAGGCTGAAAGAGGAGCAAATAAGAGTGTAAGTCCCCTGCTAAAACCCGTCAAGTAATAGGAGGTTCGGCTGCTGATCCCAGCCAACTAATCCGGTTATGAAATGTACATGGCGGAAAGGGTAAAAATACGCGATAAAAATCAAATGATAATAGCTGCTGCACCATAATTTGATTAACTAGGAATGCTGTATTGGCTACCCAGTTTTGTATATTGGAGTTCATAAATACTGTTGTATATTTGTTTACACTCTTCTGGAGAAGGTAACATATGTTAGGTGTTGTTCAAGTTGCCAGGCTTGTGCTGCCGGCATTGATTTATACTTTGTAGATTCTGTTAATAACAATAAACATTTTGATGTAGAGGCCAAGTAACCAATTCATAAACCAGGGTCCCTCCTCCTATCTGTCAATGGCCAGGTTTTCTTGGAGTTTGATTGGAGGTCAAATTGGTGTGACTTTCAAGTCATCGGTTTAATCGGTTTAATTGATCCAACTGGTTGAACCGAATTATTCAATTAAAAAATAAATTAAATGTTAAATATGTGATTTTGATATTAAATATAGTATTTAGTTAACAAAAATATGTATGTCTTAATGATATGATGAAGAGGTTAAAAGTTCAATTCTCATCACTTATAAAAATAATTTTAACAAAAAAAAAATTTAAAGTAACAAAAAAAATATGTATGTCTTGATGGTATGGTGATTTTGATGTATATTTTACTTATCCAAACAAAAAAAAAATTGATTTTTATCCCTTTTTTTGTTGGTTTTGTATCGATTAAACCGATTTTTTATCGGTTCATTGAATTTCTGATTTTTTGATATGTGTCGGACCGGATAAGTCATTGATTCTCGATTAAATCGGTCCGACCGACTAATCCGGTTTGATTTTTTCAACACTGGTTTTATGACAATAAATCTACTTGATACTTCTATGACATTATCCTATATATTCTTCATGTTTGTTTTTCACATTGGAATGTCGGTGGTAGCTCAAGAAACTTTGTCTTCCATTACCTTAAGATATTACATAAATGTGTTTCAGATCAGAAATTGGTCACTTTGCCATGCTTTTTAAACCTTTTTCTTTTCAGTCACGTTAACCAAGTTTATTGACCAAGGGGTACTTATTGATTGCTATAATCGCCTTTTAAGACAGCATTAGAGCCTAAAAGTAACTTGACACTGTTAAGAGATGATTTCTTACTTGAAATCTAATATCTTAACCTGAAAATTAGAAGTTTCTTTTTATACATTGATCAGTAAAATAAACAGCTTGGTCAGAATTTTAGGTATCCAAGCTGGAAGATCTTCGTGAAAAATAGGTTTCTGGTGCGACCACAATTTACGAAGTTTGGTCCAACAAGCCCATGATTTCAGTTGCAAGAAACCAAGAGCTGGCTACTGTTCCCAACTCCAACTAACCAATTGATTGTTGCTTTCTCTTCACATAATTTGACAATAAGGCCATAAACCCCCCCCCCCCCTTTAAGAAAATTGGTTTCAACCATTTCTTCTTCCATGCTTTTATTCAGTGTTAAAAAAATCAGATCAAATTGGCCGATCGAAATGATTCAATTGAGAATCGATGACTAGTCCAATCCGGTACATATCAAAAAATCGGAGATTCAATGAATCGGTAAAAAATCAGATTAAACAGGTAAAAAATTGATTTTTGGTTATTTTATTAAAATTATTTTTATAAGTGATGAGATTTGAACCTTTAACAACTTAATCACATATTAAAGACCATACCATTAATACAAATATATATTTTATTAATTAATTATTATATTTAATACTTATTTAATATCAAAATCACATATTTAATATTTAATTTATTTTTAATTGAATAACTGATTGGATCGACTGATGACCCAAAAACCACACCAATTTAATCTCCGGTCTATATTCATTGGCTTTATTATAAAGTATGGCAAGTTTTGTATTTCAAAATCACTCATTTGAATGAAGTGTATTAAATCATTTAATTAAAGGTTTTCCAAACTAAATCCTTCAAATTTTTTTTTTTTTTTTTTTTAAGTATTAAATGATACCTAGAAGACTGCAAAATTGTTTAAGTGCTTTTCGCAATATTTAGTGCTAGTTTCTTTAGAATAAAGTATGGACCCATTAAAAGATGTAACAACAAATCCTTCATAAACTTTAACACAGAATTCTAAGGCACCCTTTAACTCTTAAATATACTAATTACTAATCATCACCACTTAATCTTCCAAAATGATTCAAAAGATCAGTTAACCAACCATCACACTTAAACCACATTCCTTAACCAAGACTAAAAAAAATCGGATCAAAAGTTAAATTGGTTAGATCTTTGATCCAATTGATTGGATCAATCGGATTGATAATTTTTTTTTAAGAATATTTAAACACTAAGTTTAATATTAAATAAATAGTAAGTATAATTAATAATTAACAAAAATATACGTTTGAATTAATGATATGATCTTTATTATAAAACTAAGAAGTTAAAGTTTCAAATCTCATTAATTACAAGTAAAATTTTGAAAAAATAAATATAAAACCGGGTTTTTACCGATTTTTAACCACTTGAACCAGTTTTTTATCAGTTTGATAAATTCTAGATTTTAATATACTCGTCGGACCGGACAGACCACCGATTTCCAATTCAATCGATCGAGAATTAATATACTTGTCGGACCTGACAAACCATCGATTCTCAATTTAGTCGATCCAACCGGCCGATCCGATTTAATTTTTTAATCAATATCCTTAACAAGATTGCATTTGCAGTTAGATTTGATATCATATTTCATATTTTTGTGTGTTAATTATGTAAATATAAACATAATATAAATTATTAAATATATCAAAATTTTAAATATTAATGCGATACATATATTAATGATGTTAATCCTGTTTAAATTATTATGCAATACATAATTATAAGTCGGTGAAAACCAAATCAACAAACAAGAAAATGATATAACAGAAAAACAAAAGAAACTTCTCAACCTTTTGCAAAAACAAGAAACCCTCTATTTCTAACAACAAAAGATGTGCCATTATGGACCCACGAATCTCACTTTCTTTTCTCTTCCTTTGTTATCCTTCCATTTCCCTCCGCAGATCTCCGAAAACAAAGACCAAGACAGACAGACAAAGGAAAAAACAAAACAAAACTCTGTTTTTTCTCTTTTTTCCCCTGTTTCTCCTCTGTTTTCTTCCTCTCTGTAACTCTGTTTTTGTCCTGTTTCTCATTCTTTTTTGTGTTTCTGTCCTGTTTCCCAGATTAAATGCTTACCCTTTGGGTCTAATGTGGGGATGGTTTCGCATTTTTGACCCAGACCTTTTTTCCTGATCTGGGTCAATCTTGGTTTCGAGCTAAATGGGTTGCATTACTTCCAAGCACGGTGGCAATATTGTGGCAGCCTCCCCTGTTTCAGTGGTTCACAACAATAGCCATGGTTTGATATTTGCTTCTTCTTTATCACCAAAACAACAATCTGGGAGGTTAGAGGTTGATAGAGATGTTGAAAAATTGGATGGAAATGTTAAAACTATTAACCATCATCATGTAAAGAGAAGCCGCGAGTTAAGGAAATCAAAGAGGGGGAGTTCTAGCAGGAAGAGTGGCTCTTTTAGCTTCAAATTAGGCTTTTCTCATAGGCTTGTAGAGGCTGAACATGTTGCTGCTGGGTGGCCTGCTTGGCTAAGCTCAGCTGCTGGTGAAGCTGTTCATGGTTGGGTGCCTTTGCAGGCTGATGCTTTTGAGAAACTGGAGAAGGTAGCTAAGATTTTTTTTTTTTTTTTTTTATAATTTACAAGTTTTTTCCATCAAAATGACTTGGAAGTAGAATTTTGTTAATCATGATATCAAATCAAGTGCATTATGTCATTTGAAGTTGGTATGTTTAATTGTCAACTGCTGTCAAATTTGTGAGCAGATTTCTAAGCATCCCTTTGTTTGATATAATTTTCCTGATGTAGGTACATTTTCTTTTCTTTTCTTTTCTGAAACTGTTAGTTGAATGATAGAATTATCCATTTGGAAATGTAAAAGGGAATAATAACTTAGTTCCAAAGTGGTGGATGAATATCAAACTACAATTAATCATTCATTCTTTGAAAAAAAACATTCTGTAAAGCTAGTTGATTTTTTGCTCTTTTAGGTTATATTTATCCTTTAATTAGCCATTAGCTAAGCTTTAGAGTTCACACAATTCATTTCCCTTATAATTGAACTGATAGTTTACCATGCTTTACTCAAAGCTGAGGGCTTATACTCTATTGATTCAAGATTCAGGTATTAGAATATTATGAATATTCATTGTTTGATTAATTTGCTAACTGAGCTGACTACTAAATATAGTTATAGTTTGTAGCAGCAATGGATATCTTGTTTGATGTACAAGCAGGCTGGATGTTTTGAAGTGTCAAATATGAAGTCAATTATACTCATTGTATCAAATTTTTTTCCTTCTTTCTGGTGATGATTGTTTTCTTTTCTTATTTCTCGACAGTAGGTGGTTCAGTGATCATAATTTGGTCATTGCATGAATCCTGATTTTGACAAGAATTCTTTTCAATCCCTAATGTTCATGTAGATTGGACAAGGTACATACAGTAGCGTATTCCAAGCACGCGAAGTTGAAACTGGGAGGATGGTTGCCTTGAAGAAGGTGCGGTTCGACAACTTTCAGCCAGAAAGCATTAGGTTTATGGCACGAGAAATAACAATTCTACGCAGACTTGACCATCCAAATATCATGAAACTAGAAGGCGTGATCACATCTCGGTTTTCAAGTACTGTTTACCTTGTATTTGAGTACATGGAGCATGATTTTGCCGGACTATCTTCTTCTCCTGATATCAATTTCAGTGAGGCACAGGTTTGTTTTGTATCTTAATTCTTATGATAAGTTTGAAAAGACATAGATTTTGGTTGTAGTTGAAACTCGACTATAATATTATGTTGTTTTTTCAGAATGTATTAATTAGTTATCATGATATCTTATCTTCAATTCTTCAAAGTTTAAGAAGTTCAGTTTGGGTTCCTCTTTCTGTGTAGGTGAAGTGCTATATGAAGCAGCTATTATTGGGACTTGAGCATTGCCATTTGCGAGGTGTAATGCATCGAGATATTAAAGCATCTAACATTCTGGTAAACAATGAAGGAATTCTGAAATTGGGGGATTTTGGATTGGCAAACATCCTTACCTCAAAAAACAGGCAACAATTAACTAGTCGAGTAGTGACTTTATGGTATCGCCCCCCTGAACTTTTGATGGGATCAACAAGTTATGAAGTCTCAGTGGATCTATGGAGTGTAGGCTGTGTTTTTGCAGAACTTCTTATAGGAAAGCCTATCCTTAAAGGGAGAACTGAGGTGATTGTGTTGTTATATTGCATTACCTTCTTATTTTATCTGAATTATTCGACATCTCATGATAGCAGGCAAACTTTTATTTTTGTTATGCTGAAATATTCAAATTCTCTCATGATAGATATAGTGAAATTCATATTGTTTTTCCTTATTTATTGATTGTCTGAAAGTCATATTTTACTTATTAGGCAGCTCAAGTAGATTGGTTTCTCCTTCATTTTGGCAGGTTGAACAACTGCATAAAATCTTTAAGCTATGTGGTTCACCACCTGATGAGTATTGGAAAAAGATTAGGCTTCCTCATTCAACCATGTTTAAACCTCAGCATCCTTATGAAAGTTGTCTTCGCGAAAGGTGTAAAGATATTCCTGCAAGTGCAATGAACTTGTTAGAAACTCTTCTTTCGATAGAACCCCACAAGCGCGGGACTGCCACTTCATCACTAATGTCTGAGGTAATGCCACCAAAGTAATTGCATTTCAGTTCAGGATGCAGCAATTTCTTAGGTTCCCCAAAGCTTGTTAACAGTTTTTTTTTTCCCCTCCAAAATATGACATGATTCTATCCATGTTCAAAAATTGTAGTAGGAGCTTAGTTTCCTGATTCAATGTTTATCTGTTGCCTCTCTTTCAGTATTTCCACACAAAACCCTATGCCTGTGATCCATCAAGCTTGCCAAAGTATTCACCTAATAAAGAAATCGATGCTAAACAGCGCGATGAATTGCGAAGGTGAAATTCTCACTCCTTGTTTTGAAGTCTCAGTTTAAATTCCTTGCATGCTTATAATTACTAAATATCATCAGGAACCATGGAACTTTTGAGACTCAACTTATCCATAGGTAGTTATGAGTTCTGAAATTTGTTCATTTATCTGCTGCAGTAGTCTAACAAAAAGCATATACTTTGTATTGGAGCTACAACAACGATTTATCCATTTTTTCATCTCATAAACACGATCAATATTTTGTTTCTGTTGGGGAAAAAGAAAGAGGCCAGTGTTATTAGTCGTAACACCAAATGATTATGAATGAATCCTAGATGCAAATTGCAATATCTTATAAATCTGTGCATCAAACAATTATGAAAAAACTGGATGCTTGGATGTTGCATTAGCTCAATTCCCTTTAATTTTGTATCTTTGTTCATTATAATATCAGGAAGAAGTCTGGATCGAGAACCCGAGATTCTGGAGTATCAAGAAAAACAAGAAGATCTCGTAAAACTTCGCAAGAACCAAACAATTTCAGTAAAACAGCGCCGAAAGAGGTCTCTCCCTCTCTCTTTTTTCTCAGAAGGTATGTGTGTGTGCATCTGGTGCTAACGAAAAGAGCTAACGATTAGGTACACTTTCATTTCTATATGCAGGAAGTGCGGGACAATACTCAATTTGCTCGTAAGAGCCATGGTTTTACTGCGAACAATCCGAAGGGAAAAGAAGGTACTGCTCATAGAGGGCAGCTGAATCTCCCCTTTGATACAAGGTCAGAGACTTCTCAAGTAACAACTGTATCTCAAGGTGATATTTTCACAGCTCCGCCACCGCTGACAGGATCAAGCAGCTTTTCCTGGGCAAAGAAGCGAAAAGATTCCACATCTACACTTTCTTACAACCAGCCTTCTTCACTAAGTCAACTTAGTGATGCAGATTCATCGAGCTTCACATTTTCGAATACGAATACCTTTAACCTTACGAAACAAGAGAATCAAGGTGTTCCTGGAAGTGTTTATACTGATCCTAGGGAGCAGAAGCAGCCAGAAAACAGATTGATAGATCAGCAGGTGCAAAACAAGTTTGATAGATCAGATCTTTTTGATGCAAGTAATGTATTCCAACCTCATGATTACTCAATGGCAGTTCATCAGGAAGAAGTAACTGCTAATAATATGGTAAGATCACAGGCAGCATCTGTAATTCTCATCATTTTCTCAGTTTTTTCACTCACGAACATATTCTTTTGCTTACTAATACAATTTATCTTGGCATTCAATCATCAGGTAAAAGTTGGTTATTCAGGACCATTAGTGACAGAATCATATAAAATCGATGAACTCCTGCAAAGGAACGAAAATCATATCCGGCAAGTAGCTCGAAGATCAAGGTTTGATTAAGGTATGGCAAAGCCCTATGTTACTTGGACTCGGGTATGAGTATCGGATACAGATATGTGTTAGACACGGGTATGTTCAATTTTTTTCTTAGTTTTACATGTATTTGGAGGGTCCTTGGAGGGTCATATCCCCATACCATATCCGGATATGCGTCGGATACGGGTACTTTAAGAAAAATAAAGAGTCGGAGCAATATAGGCAAAGCCAAGTTTCTGCGTTCCATTGTCTAAAAATGTTAATGGCTAAATCACCAGGAAAACTGATGAAATTTGTTTTTTGGTTTTGGCAGAGAAATGATAGCAAAGGGTTTCTTTCTAGGAGTGGAAAACCTATGGCATAGCTGAAATGCAAAGCAGGCAAATACTTGTACAGGCTTTCAAGCAAGCAAACCTTGAATATTATTCATTGCATTTGGTGCTTACATTGTTCGCATTTTTCATCCTCGCGTTATGTGCTAAACATCAATTGTATAAAAAAAAAAATGAAAAATGCATATTCAATATAGAGTGATGATTCTGCAAAATTGAATTCTTGAAAATTATAACGAAATCCTAACGCCACAAAATTCATGAGTAATGCAAAAGATTTAAATAGCGGTTGCGATGTTATGATCGCTATTTTGCGGTTTTGGTTTTTTTTGTCGTTGACATTCACGGTCGATATTTATCTCAATTGACTGCGGTAACATTCATTACGTCTGCAATTGCGATAAACACGACGTGACCAAAAACACGTTTGCTATCGCAATTTAAATCTCTAAACGCAACTTTTCATTGCAAAGGAAGAAATTAATCTTGAGACTGCAACTTGTATTGCCTTCCCTTTTTTGGGTCAATATATTTTCAATCACAACTTCTTTTCAATATTTTTTGTCTATGTTATTCGAATTTAAAGATGAGTGTCGGTTATAAAAATATATTTGACACGGGTTTCTCAATTTTTTTTAAGATTTTTTTTTTCAAATATTCGAAGAATCATATCACATACTCACATACAAATATGTGTAAGACACAGATATCAAATACGATTATTTAAAAAAAAAAAAAAAAAAAATTAACATTGTCAATACAATAAATATAGGAAGTTTTAAAAGATGGAGAAGCCATCCACGTATCCTTAGCTACAGTAACTTTCTTTTGTTTTTTTTCTTTAATTTTTTTTAAGCATTGTTAGTGTGCCGGGAAAGAAAGAAAGAGAAAGAGGGAAAAAGGGGAAGAAAAGAAAAAAAATAGAAAAATTTGTGCGTTTGTGTTTGTAGTATTTTTTTGTATGTTTAAAATAATATAAATTTATATACATTTATACATGTTAAGGATTCGTATTATGTACATTTTGACACGTTCGTGTATTCGTGTAGTGTTCATATTATTTTTCATGTTGTGTTTTAATTAGTTTTCCTATAATGTGTTCGTGTCATGTTGTGTCTCAATTCATTTCATGTTTTACATAATTTGTTATTGTGATTCAATTTAAAGAAATAATACAATAAATATAGGAAGTTTTAGAAGATGGAAAGGCCATCCACGTGTCCTTAGCTATAGTAACTTTCTTTTGTTTTTTCTTTTTCTTAAAGCATTGTTAGTGTCCCGGGAAAGATAGAAAGAGAAAGAGGAAAGGAAAGAAAAGAAAAAGAAAAAGAAAGAAAAAATTGAAAAAAATTTGTGCGTTTGTGTTTGTATTATTTTTTTGTATGTTTAAAGTACTATAAATTTATATACATTTTTACATGTTATGGATTCGTGTTTTGTATAATTTGACACGTTCGTGTATTTGTGTAGTGTTCATATTATTTTTCATGCTGTGTTTTAATTAGTTTTCCTATAATGTGTTCATGTCATGTCGTGTCTCAATTCATTCCATGTTTTGCATAATTTGTTATTGTGATTCAATTTAAAGAAAAATTTATATGTTCGTATCGTGTCTCAAATTCATGATATATTTTGTATAATTTATCATAGTTTTTCAATTTAGAGAAACTTTTGTGTGTTCGTGTTCGTCTTATTTTTGTGTGTGTTCAAAGTATTATAAATTTATATAAAATTGTACACTTTAATAATTCGTTTTATATAGATTTTGACTTTTTGTGTATTAGTATTGTGTTCATGTTATTTTTTGTGTCGTGTCGTATTTTAATTATTTTCTCATGTTGTGTTTATGTAATATCTCAATTTTGCATAATTTATCATAGTAATTTGATTTTAACTCTAAATTTATTTATTTAAAATATTAAAAGCTAAAAAATTATTTAAATAAATAATATCCAAAATTTATTGTAAAGAGTATTTTTTCGCTTTCACTTAGATTTATCTTTTAAGTTGATTTTTTTTTATTTATCCAAAATTATATTTTAGATTTTTTTTAGTTTGCACCATTTAATACATTGAATGTGTTAAAGTAAAAATCTGATGGGTTAAAGAAAAAGATATAAAAAAGATATGAATTTTTATTTAATGAATTGAATAGAACATAGAAAGGAAAGCATAAAAACCTAAAAATCATAGAGTTTACTGATTTTAGTTGTTGCTTTCTTTACTTTTCTTACTTATTTCACTGGTGGACCCTTTCATTCTTTCACAAAGTGACTTTTTTTGTTGTTTAAAAAAATAAAACAATAGATGAAAAGAGGGCAGGGTAGGTGAGTAAGTGAAAAAAAACCTCATTTGCTTTCATTCTCTTTCTCTCTCAGCTGTGAGCTCTTCTGTTCTTTTTATATATTTTTTTTTCTTGCTTTTCCTGTTTTCTTTACTCAAAATACACTGTTTTGAGATTTTTATTTTGAAAAAAAAGAGAAGTGAAAGACGAAATAGAAAGGAAGTAGAATTAGGATTACAAATGAAAAGTGATAGGTAAGAGATGATAGATGGATGGGAAAAGGGTAGGTAGTAATAGGAGATGGACACTGATTAAAAGAAAAAAAAGAGGCAGAGAAATAAGCCGAAACCTAATCGGGATAAATGGGAATGGTAGGTAGGGATAGCAATTGGATGGGAAAAGGGTAGGTAGGGATAGCAATTGGATGGAAAAAGGGTAGGTAGTTATATCTTATAATTCAACACAACAAAAAAAAATTAAAGAAAAAAAAGTCAGGGAGAAAGGACGACAGAGAATTTTTTTTTTTTAAAAAGGTAAGAGAGCCGAGACTTGCAGCAACAGAGAAGGGGAAGTAAGAGGAGATTTTAAGGGAAAAGGAAAGAAAAAAATGAGAGGATCACAGTAGATTTGAGCCTTCCTTACCAGATTTGGGTCAGAATCTCCTTAGCTAAGCGACAGAAAGAAACGAAGGAAAAGGAAAGAAAAAAGATTGATAAAAAAAAAGCCTTGCCAATCGTATATAGGTTGTTTTATGAAAATTTTCTTGCTTTTGCTTTTTTTTTTTTTGGATTTTTTTTAATGATTTTGCCTATTTTTTCTGCCAAAAAATTGAAGATAGCTGACAGGAGGAGGACATGGGTCAAATTTGGTCCTTTCTCCATAGTTTACCATTATCGGCCGAGATGGAAGCAAGGAAATATAGAGAAAGGGAAGGTATTTTTTTTTTCTTATTTTCTCAGAAAGAAAAATATTCCTTATAAATGGGTTTTCATTGGTTTTCAGGTTTGGGGTTTACTTTGAGCTTTTATTTTTGGTTTATTGGTTTTTGGAATTTGTTTAATTTTTGAGGTGGATTCTGATCTCAAGTTAGTGGATATGAATTTGATCTCATTTGTTTCTTTGATTTTGTTTTTTCAGGTTCTAATTGCAGCAAACGGTGCTTCCAAGGAAAAAGCATATGTTTGATCTTTAAGCTTACTTCTTTTGTACTTTGAGGCTGTTGTTGTTTTCCTTATACACTTGATAGTTGTATTTGTGTATTCCTTCTTTTGTTATAATTTTGGGATTTATGTTCACACTTCTAGGTCTGATATTCTTTTTATTTTCTTTAAGAATTTGAATGCTCGCAAGTTTCATTGGGTTTAAGTAATGATGATTCATTTATTTCATTTGTATTTTTCTTCTTTGAAAAACAGGTTTGGTGTTCATTCTATTCTGATCCAGTGATTATTTTTTTAGGTAAGTTTTTAAAAGTTGTGTTTTGATTGTTATTTGCTTTGAGCCTTATTAGATTTTGAAAGCTTTATCATTTTTTGTACTACTTGGTTTGGCTATTATTCTTCTTAGGATTTGTGTTTTTACAAACCTACCTATTATTTGATCTAGGCGTTATTAGATTTTGAGAGTCCTATCGTCTTTTTTGTGCTTTTTGGTTTGATTGTTGTTCTTCTTAGGATCTGTATTTTGTTTGTTCTAATAGTTTATGTTGTTGTATAATGATTGATGGTGATATTATAAGAGAAAATAGGTTTAGGTGGTAACAGAGATTAAACAGGTCAAGGTTATGGAATGTGCCTGTGTTATATGATTCTGTTAGATAGGAAAGGTTGAATAGATTGTCATTTCATAATTTACCTATAATTATTGATGCTGTTAATAGAGGAAGCTCATAGACATCAAGATTATATGGCGTCCCAGTGTTTATTCATGGTGTATATGAGGGGAGGGTGAACAAGCTTAGAAGAATAAACATTCTTAGGTCCAATAGATTAAGTCAAAAAGAAATTATGTGCAAAGAGAGGTGGTTGATGCTTTAAACCTTACGTAGATGATGATATGGATTTTAAGAACGCAAAATAGGGCTGTGGTGAGAGTTCTGATGTTAATAAATCTTCTGTTGTGGATGCTGATTGTGAGTTGTAAATTGTTTCTGTTCAGTATATTAACATCTGAATGTCTGAGTTTAAGGACTAGAATATATAACTTTGATGAATCTGCTAGCAGCAACAATTATGGAACTAGATCACACCACTTTATTAGATCTATTGGCAGTTGTGATGATGTTGAGCATTTAAGTCATACAAGACGAACTGCTAATTTAAATGCTGATCTCTATTGTTATTAAGTTATTTTTTATCCTCTATTGTTTAGAACTTTTTATCTTGCTATTTTAAGTTGTTTAATTATTTAGATTTTAAGTTTTTTAATTCTTTAAACTGATTTTTGTCAAATGGATATAATTATTTGATCTTATGTTTTGTTTTTTGCTCTTTTTTTACAGGTGACCTATTGAAAGGCCATGGCTACTTTTGTTAGAGTTTTATTGTTAATGTTTAATTTCTAATGTGCGATTATAGTGTTGTTAATATGTTGTTTTATCCTTTTTCAGTGTCCATTGGTCCTGTTAATTCTACAGATCAATATTTTATTTGGATATGACTGACTTACCAAGTAAATATGACTACAATTTTGTTTGGATAGATATGGGTGTGGTAAGTTGAAGGCTTTTTATTGTGGGAAGATTTTAGTATTGTTGGTGGACTGATAGTACTTCTCTAGGTAAGTTCTTAGCCCTCCAAAGAATGAGGATTGAAGATGTTTTAATTGGGTATGATAGGATTCATAGGCTTTGGGTTGCCATCATATTGTTTATGACATGCCTTTAACAAATTATATTTATTAGATTTGTAGTAAATTTGATTTTTGATTTTTTTTCATTTTCTATTGTTTGTTTAGATATGTTTTTCAGAGTTGATTTGATTGCAGTACATTAAAGCTATAATCATAGAGGAGAGGTTAGTTTATTTATATAATTTTAACATTTTAATAAATTTTATATATAGTTTGTTATGTTTTGGATCTTTTAGCTATCAATATAGCAATATTTATTCTTTATTTGAATATTGGAAGTGGGTTTTGGTTTTGGAGGTAAGTTGTGTGATTTATTCTATGATATATATTACTTAAAAATCAATTAGATGATAATGCAATCCCCATTGCTGCAAAAGTAAAAGGTAATTACCTCAATAGATCTCACATGCCAAGACTCAAATGAGGTTTGATTGTGTTCTTTTTATTAGTATATTATTTAAAATCATGTAATCTTTCATTTTTTTAAATCTGATCAATTCTTTTTATGTGGTTTCTAGGATTTCATTTTTGATGTGGGGTTATTGTTTGGAATTGCATAATGAGGTGAATTTGCTATGTAAATTTAAGCATTCGAATATAATTTCACGGTTGGATTTTAGCAGTACATTGAGACGAGGTTTATCGTGTAAGAATTGATACAAAATGGTTTTTTCGAAACTCAACTACATGGTAAGAACTCTCTCTTTCGTTCTCTCAAGATGAATATAGAAATGAAAGAAAAATTTTTGGTAATGAAGAAGAAAATGTAATAATTTGACTTCTGAAATTTTTTAATTATACTTTAGGACCTTCTCATGGATCGTCATAGGCGGATGAAAATTGCTTTGGTTACAGCAAGGTGAGGTTGATAGATTTTACTTATTGCTCTTAGTTAATGAGCAGTATTAAATAAATCTCCATTGTTGACCTGAAGATTAAAATATCTACATGATCACTGCAATCCACCAGTCATCCATAGAGATCTAAAATCATCTAATATTCTTTTGGATTCAGACTTCAACGCAAAGGTAATAATTAAAACTTAAATTATTTGACCTCTTACTTTTTGTTTGTACTATTGTTGCTGGACCTTATAAATGTCTTCTATTAATAAATCTATTAAAGCTCACTTTCTTTCATTTTGTCTTCTATTAATAAATCTATTGAAGCTTACTTTCATTCATTTTGTCTTGATACAGCTCTCAGATTTTGGTCTTGCAGTAACTCATACAGCCTAGAACAAGAATAATTTGAAGTTTTCAGGCACTTTAAGTTATGTAGCTCCAAAATACCTTTTAGATGGTATGTACACTAATATCGGGTATAATTGAACAATCAATTATGATAGGTTGTTCTGAAAGAGGCTTCAGTTTATGTTGATCCGACCACATTCCAACTAAATTTTTTTGTAGATTTTGCTGTCATTCATTTATTATGCTTATAGAAGCGAGTCGTTTATCCATGTCACATGAACTTCTGCCATTTTTTTTTTATGTTCAATGCCATATGGCATTTGTTAAGGCCCGTTCTCTAGATGATAAATAATGTGTAGCAGCTACATATTGGATTTGTTAAGGTTTTTAATCTGTTTGGTTCTAAGCCTCAATGCACTTGATTTTGTATTGAAATTTATATGTCCAAATGCTGCCACTGTCTTGTAAAAATTTTATGCGACTTTGTTCATATTTTCATCTAAATCATGGTGAACTTATTTCTTGCTTTCTTTTGGATATTAAAATTTTAGGTTGTATTTAAAAATTCATTTTAATTTGTTGTTATTTGTTGGACATTTTATAGCTCTAAATGAAACAAAAGAGAGCAAGGAGGAAAGATATTATAAAATGATTAAAAAAATAACAAATTAAATTTAATCGAATATTATCGCAGCATCGCGCCGGGTCTCCTAGTTTTTTAGTAACACTTAAACAACTCTACCTACAGTACAGTTTCACCTTATTCCAAATTCATGCCACCACTTTCTTTTTCTTTTTTAAACTAAAACATCACTTCAAATTCAACTTAAGCAAAAAAAATTTCCCTTTTTCTTAGAAAAGAAAAACCCCTATCTTTTATTGACAAAAGAAAACTCTTAAAATAGATGTCATGTAACTTTTAAAATGAAAATTTTGGTGATAATTTATGCCATTCATGTAGTGAAACAAAAATAATAAAGAAGAAAACAAGACACAAGATTTTATGTGATTCGGCCAATTGTATCTACGTTTATGAAACTGAAAAGATTTTTACTATTTTTTTGGGAGAACAATAATCATGCATATGTGGTAACTATTACAGAGTTTTTATAACCAAAGCTATGAAATCCTGTAAATATCCTTAAAGTTAGGCAAAAAACAAAAACAATTAAAATAAATCAAAATAAAAAACCAAGCTCCACATAGAAAAACCTAACTGGTTCAACCACAATTAAACTTGTCAATTTTGACATGAACCCGAAAAACCAAACCAACCCACCCGAACCCAAACTCGATACAACCTGATTTGATCAAAAAAGTTAACAACTCGAACCTGATCCAACCCGAACTCGAAATTATCCGAATCCAAATTGGCATGAACCCGAAATGACTCGAACCGAAAATGATCCAAACCTGAATTTACCCGAACAATTAACCTGAAATGACTCGAACTTAAATCAAGTATAATTTTATTTAAAAAACATTAATTTAATAAAAATAATAACTATAACATAAATTATTAATTTATTTTAATTTTATTACTTGTAATTATCATTTTGGAGTATGAAAAGTATGCACTATGTTATTTTTGAAGTATGATAAAATTATCATTTTGAAGTATGATAAAATATTTTTTTATTTTTTATAATTTATGATCAAATAATTTATATGTTTGAAAAATAGAAAAAAATTACAATACTCCGTGTATTGTACAAATAGCCAAA
This sequence comes from Fremontodendron californicum, assembly GCA_030761205.1. Classification (NCBI taxonomy): domain Eukaryota; kingdom Viridiplantae; phylum Streptophyta; class Magnoliopsida; order Malvales; family Malvaceae; genus Fremontodendron; species Fremontodendron californicum. Next base: position 16,814,475 of record JAULJL010000037.1, read on the forward strand.
ACGAAAGCATAATCTATTAAATATTAAGTTTAAATATATAATATTTATAATCTTGCGGTATTTCATAAATTCAATAAAAATATTTTATTCATTTTAAAAATGGTCATTAAATGTATATAAAAAAATAAAAAATAATGACGTAAAAATTATTTATATTCTTTTAAAATAAAAAATTGTGACTCTGACATAGTCGGATAATCTTATAATAATGCATTAGTTTCTTTTATTTAGTGACTAATATTTGTTATCACATGCGTTTGCACGTGAATATTCGTTGATTTATCTATTTTTAGATATATAATTATATATTTTAAATAAATAAAACTAATAAAATGTATATTAACTAAAATCTACATTAACATGTAAAGTTTGTTTCATGTGCAAATTATATAAAATTATTATAAAGATTATTATTTTTAATATTAATGCAAAATTAATTATGAAGATAAAAAATTCAATGAAAATTTTAATTTTTTTATTATATCCAATAAATTAATTTATTTTTTTAAGGTTAGTTAAAATTAGAACTTTTAAAATAAAGTGTTTGCATATAATTTTTTAATCTTTTTTATTTATTATTAAATTAATCTATTTAAAGAAAATATTTAATAAATTTAAACTTTTTACTTATAAATTAAATAAATCTTATTAATAATAATAATAAATTTATAATGACAATTTATAAATATAGTAAATAACAATCATTAATTTTGTCAATTTAAAAAATTCTCAATATTTATGCTTATATATATATATATATATATATTAGAGTTCATAATCATATAGATTCCATCACGGGCTTTTTTATACTAATATAGCTAAAAAAAAAATTAAACCCCAAATTACCGTTACTTTTTGATTATTTCCCAAAATACGGACCTTTTTTTTCAGCTGGGAAATCGCCATCCCCCATGGCGATTTCCCAGCGTGTTTTTTTGCAAATTTGCAAAAAACACCAAGGGAAATCGCCATCCCCCATGGCGATTTCCCTTGGTAATTTTAGCAAAATTTGCTAAAACCATGAAGGGAAATCGCCATGGGGGGTGGCGATTTCCCTTCATGTATATATTTTTTTTAATTAATAAAAAAAAATTATATTAATACAATATTTTATTTTAATTTGATAAATTTATTTTTAAAAATTATAAATTAAATTAAAATATTTTTTTTATAATTAAAAAAAATTTAAAAATTCGTAAAATATATTTTAGGTTTTTTTATAATTTAATATTTTGAATTTTTTTTTTAAATTTTAAATTTCAAATGAAAAAAAAAAAAAAAAATTCAAAGGGGCAACGGTCATATGACCGTTGCCCCCATCCCCCTCCCCCCACCCCCCACGTCCCCCCTCCCCCCCACACCCCCCACCCTCTATAAATACCCCCTCCTCTTCTTCAAATTTTCATTCCTCTCATTCAAATTTTCATTTTCTTTCAAAATTTTTTCATTTTTCTACCAAAAAAATTTCTTTCTACAAATTTTTTTTTCTACAACAATATTTTGAAATGGCTTCACTATTGAGGTTACAAGAAAATCACATCTCGGAGGTTATATTTAACGAGGTAAGTAAATTGTTATATTATTATTGTTTTTTATATTATTATTATTTTTTATATTATTATTGTTTTTTATATTATTATTGTTTTTTTATATTATTATATTATTATTGTTTTTTATATTATTATTGTGTTATATTATATTATATTATTATTGTGTTATATTATATTATTATTGTTTTTTATATTATTATTGTTTTATATTATATTATATTATTATTGTTTTATATATTATTATTGTTTTATATTATATTATATTATTGTTTTATATTATATTATTATTGTTTTTTATATTATTATTGTTTTATATTATATTATTATTGTTTTTTATATTATTATTGTATTATATTATTTTATTATTGTTTTTTATATTATTATTGTTTTATATTATATTATTATAGTTTTTTATATTATTATTGTTTTATATTATATTATATTATTATTCTTTATATTATATTATATTATTATTGTTTTTTTATATTATATTATTATTGTTTTATATTATATTATTATTGTTTTTTATATTATTATTGTTTTATATTATATTATTATTGTTTTTTATATTATTATTGTATTATATTATTTTATTATTGTTTTTTATATTATTATTGTTTTATATTATATTATTATAGTTTTTTATATTATTATTGTTTTATATTATATTATATTATTATTCTTTATATTATATTATATTATTATTGTTTTTTTAAATTATATTATTATTGTTTTTTTATATTATATTATTATTGTTTTTTTATACGAAATTATTGTTTTATATTATATTATTATTGTTTTTTATATTATTATTGTATTATATTATTTTATTATTGTTTTTTATATTATTATTGTTTTATATTATATTATTATAGTTTTTTATATTATTATTGTTTTATATTATATTATATTATTATTCTTTATATTATATTATATTATTATTGTTTTTTTATATTATATTATTATTGTTTTTTTATATTATATTATTATTGTTTTTTTATACGAAATTATTGTTTTATATTATATTATTATTGTTTTATATTATATTATATTATTATTGTTTATATTATATTATATTATATTATATTATTATTGTTTTATATTATATTATATTATTATTGTTTATATTATATTATATTATTATTTTGTTATTTTATAGTTTTATTTATTACTTTTTAATTGTTATAGTTTTATAATATATTAATTTTTATTATTATAACAGGAAACTCGTCGCGTATTACGTTCGAGGAAATTTACATTGGAGGACCCGCATCCTTATATTATCGACCACTTAAGAAGAGCCGGATTTTATCACGCAAGTCAAATTCGACGACTTGTGATACAACTCGATTTAATCTCTGCGTTGGTCGAACGATGGAGACCCGAGACGCACACTTTTCATTTTCCATGTGGTGAATGCACGGTCAGTCTCGAAGATGTTGCGCTGCAACTTGGACTTCCGATCCATGGCGATGCAGTTACAGGCGGAAGCCTGCTAGATTGGAATGAACTGTGTCAAGATCTATTGGGTGAGGTACCTCCAGAAGACGTCGTATCTGGCTCAACGGTGAGACTGACTTGGTTGAAAACGTTTCAAAATCTGCCATTACATGCAACCGAACAACAAATACAATATGCTGCTAGAGCATATATTTTACGTTTGATTGGAGGATTACTGATGCCTGACAAATCGAGCAGTCGGGTACATTTAATGTATCTTCCATTGCTACGTGATTTAGAGGAAGCAGCAAATTATAGTTGGGGTTCTGCGTGTTTGGCAGTTTTGTATAGAGAACTTTGCCGAGCTACAGTTCCAAAAAACCATGACATAGGTGGATGTCTAGTGCTTCTACAATCATGGGCTTGGTATCGGCTACCATTTCTTGCTCCGCGCGTGGATATTTCGGCTGTATACCCCCTTGCAAGCAGGTAATAATCTTTACTATTTTATTAATTTTGTACGAAATTGTATTTTTATAGGTCATTAAGATATTATATGCATTTTAATAGGTGGAGTAGGAGTACGGGTAGAGATTTTACAGAGACTCCGAGCGATCTTGCAAGTATAAGACTACGACTAGATCGACTAGGATATGATAAGGTAAATATTTCGATTGTTACATTGAAGTTTTTTTTTTTATTTAATCCTTATGAAACTAATAATTTGTAATAATTATTCGCAGTTTCTGTGGATGCCATATTCCTCGAGTGAAATTATGGCATGCCTCCCATCGGATGCCTACAATAATTTCAATATATGGAAAGCAAACACAGCATTGATATGCTTTTCATATGTAGAGTGGCACCAAACTGACCGGGTGTTGCGACAATTTGGGATGCAACAACCAATTCCTGCAGCCCCGATGAACCTTGATAAGCTTCACAAGGTCGACATGCGTGGTCGTAATGATGAATTCTGGCCTGCGAAGCATGAACGTTGGATCCAATGGTGGAACATACGTTTTGAACGAATTCCGACAGGTTACCCGATTGTTGGTAATAATTTCAACCCGTCTGCTGATTACATAAGATGGTATAGAAATGAAGGTCGGCCTTTCGTTTGTCCACCGTCGATGCACGAGGATGTTAGGAGTATGCCATTTACCGGACAAACTTCAGCTCCAGTCCCTCCTACACAGGATATGGATGCTCCTAGACCTCGCCGACAACGTGGGCGAAGGCGTCAACCGACCTCATCGGAGTTCACAGCACCGAGGATGTCATTTGATCATCCTGAACCTGAACGGGATCATGGAGTACCATCCAGCCATCGTTATTCCGTAAGTCACCCCGGATATGACGTTGATGAGTGTTACCGACCATCACCGCCAAGAACGAGGTTAGATGACCAGCTCCCCGTCCTAAGTCCAAGTTCAGCATATTTAACATCCATGTATCAGTTTGGAACCCCTTCGTCAGCATTTGATGCTACATCATTTATGGGTGCATCTAGTAGTCAGGTTCCCGTTATGGGTGAACTAGGTGTTGGCTCATCCAGCAGTGGGTTTCAAATTTTTGATACGGATGAAACGACTGATGACATACAACCGGAACCAGTGGCGGTTATAGCAAGAGGTCGTGGTGGACCGCGAATACGTGCCACTGACGAGGTTGAACGACGGGTGCAACCACCACGCACTAGAAGAACTCGACACTGTTGCTCTACACCACGCAATAATTAGAATAATTGTAATGTGTTTTAAATTTCTAATATAAATTTATATGTTTTGCATTTCATGTAATTTGTTCGGAAATTAATTGTTATATTTTATTTTAATTTATATCTTAATGTTGTTATTTAATTTTAATATAATAATCCAAATTACATGATAAGTTGCTTTTCTTTTTTTCATTTTAATTTAATTTTCTTTTTAAATTATAATAAGAAAAAAAAAAATTAATCAGAAATTAAATTAAATTTTTTTTATCAAATATCCAGTTTTAAACTGTAACAATCTATATTATTATTAAAAACAATGATTAAATTAATGTCACGAGTTAATCGAATACCAACTCAAAAAAACTAATCAAATTAAAAAAATTATTTTACGATACCAACTTAAAAATAACTTCTTTATTTAAAAAAGTGACTCGATAAATTTCTTTTAAAAAAAATTTATTTACATTTTACATCATTAAATTATTTTTGATATAAATTAAATTTTCTTTTTTATAATATTACAAAATTATAAAAAATAAAATTTTTGATATAAAAATTTTATTTTTTATATAATCTTCTTTTTAAATTTTAATAAGAAATATATTTTTATTTTTTATAAAATTGTAATAATAAATTAAATTACATTTTTAATATATATTTTAAAAAAATAAATAACCAAACCTATAAAAAAAATATTTTAATTTAATTTATAATTTTTAAAAATAAATTTATCAAATTAAAATAAAATATTGTTTTAATATAATTTTTTTTATTAATTAAAAAAAAAAATATACATGAAGGGAAATCGCCACCCCCCATGGCGATTTCCCTTCATGGTTTTAGCAAAATTGGCTAAAATTACCAAGGGAAATCGCCATGGGGGGTGGCGATTTCCCTTGGTATTTTTTTGCAAATTTGCAAAAAACACGAAGGGAAATCGCCATCCCCCATGGCGATTTCCATTGGTGTTTTTTGCAAATTTGCAAAAAAACACGCTGGGAAATCGCCATGGGGGATGGCGATTTCCCAGCTGAAAAAAAAAAGTCCGTATTTTGGGAAATAATCAAAAAGTAACGGTAATTTGGGGTTTAAATTTTTTTTTAGCTATATTAGTATAAAAAAGCCGAGAATTATTTCCCACCGTTTCAGTTGTCCATCTTGCCCCTCCAATCTCCGTTGAATGGACTGTGAGGTGGGATTAAACTATGGGGTGCAATTCAAATACATTGGATTTCATCTCAACGGGACGTGATGGAAGGCTTTTTTATACTAATATAGCAAAAAAAAAAAAAAACCCTAAATTACCTATACTTTTAGATTATTTCCCAAAATACGCTTGTTTTAAAATTAGCTGGGAAATCGCCACCCCCCATGGCGATTTCCCAGCATGAAAATATTGATTTTGGCTAAAAAAACCAAGGGAAATCGCCATGGGGGGTGGCGATTTCCCTTGGTATTTTTTTCAAAATTTGATAAAAATACCAAGGGAAATCGCCACCCCCCATGGCGATTTCCCTTGGTATTTTTAACCAAATTTGTAAAAAGAATGAAGGGAAATCGCCATGGGGGGTGGCGATTTCCCTTCATGTAATTTTTTTTTTTTAATAAATCAACAAATTTTAATTTTTTTTAATTTGTAAATTTTATTTTTTAAATTTAAAAATTATAAATTAAATTAAGTTTCTTATTAAATTTAAATATGGAAAATTTTTTTTCTTATAAAAATGAAAAAAACAAAATAATATTTCTTCTTAAATTAAAAAAATCAAAAATTATATTTGTAAGTTTTGTTTAAATTTTAAAATTTTGTAAGTTTTAAAATTTTGTAAGTTTTGTTTTTTAATTTTAAATTTTATAAATTAAATTAAAATAATTTTTTATAATTAAAAAAAAAAATTCGTAAGGTAAATTTTATTATTTAAAATTTATGAACAAATTTTTTTAAATTTTGTTAATTGATTTGTATTAGATAAAAACAAAAAACAAACAAAAAAAACTTGCATTACATTTTCCCTTATAATCCAAAGTACATGATAAGTTGAGAAAAACATGTAATTCATTTATTGTTGATGCGAAGTCTCCCCCAATGTGCCAAATCGTTGCGGACAATTTCGACGGTTATGATCTCCGTTTCTGCATAATCCACAACGTTTTGGTTGGCCTTTCTCCCTGAGGTCCATTTCATTACGAATACGACTTGATTTTGGCCGACCATGTGGATTTCTCCGCATTTCTTGATTGGGACACACTTCTGGACCATCATATTGAGGCCAGTAACCTTCATTTCCCACAGCTTCGAACTCATGTCTATAAACATTCAATATATTTTCCAGTTTATAGACTTTGTCCACATATTGCATGCAATCTACATGGACATGTGCACAGGCAGCAACTACATGTGAACAAGGGAACCTTTGTGCTTGAAACTTTCCACAATCACACCACATGTCACTGAGGTTGACTTTGTACTTCATTGCAGAAACACCCTCTTGTGGAGCAACTAACTCTTCAACCAGAAAAGATTGATTTGCTCGCGTAAAATTACGAACAATGTGGGAGTTAGCTTTCGTGCGATTTTCTTGCATAGCTTGTGTGACTGTTTCACAATATGTGTGCCCTCCCTCCATCATGGCAATTTGTTTGTTCCCCATCTTAACAAAAAGTGCAGCCAACCTATAATATGTTGATTGCACTAAAGCAGTAATGGGAAGATGACGCGTTCCCTTCAACACCGAATTGATAGATTCAGCTAGGTTGGTTGTCATATGGCCATAACGCCTTCCTTGATCATATGACTGCGCCCACTTCTCCTTGGGGATCCTATCAAGCCAGTTAGCCGCCTCTGCATTTTCTCCACGAAGATTGTCATACATGAAATGAAAATTCGGTCGCCTCAACTCGTATCCTAATAAATTTAAAAACAAAAAACTTTTGAATTTCAATATTATTTTATATGCTAAACGAAATATAAGAGATAAAATAACTATGATTTGATTCCATACCCATGTTAACAATTTGTCGACGCAATTCCTTATTGTTAAACTTTTTCATAAAGTTCGCTGCAATGTGTCGAATGCAGTACACTGAATATGCATGTGGAGGATTCCATCCACCATTGCGTCTAATCGCAGCTTTGATGGCTTCATGTCGATCAGACAGCAAGCAAATGCCAGGCTGTTTTGTCACGTGTCTGCGCAAGTTACTGAGAAAGAATGACCAAGCCTCTGTTGTCTCACCCTCCACAATGGCAAAGGCAATTGGCAGTATGTTTCGATTGCCATCTTGTGCAATAGCTAACAATAATGTGCCTTTGTATTTTCCATATAAGAAAGTACCGTCTATTTGCACAATTGGTTTACAATACAGATACCCTTCAATGCACGACTTAAATGTCCAAAATAGTCGATGGAATATTCTCTTACCTTGGACCAATCGATCACCGTGATATGCAGGTATCGTTTGCAATTCCACAATTGTACCAGGCACGAAATGTTGCATTGCACCTAACCATTTAGGTAGCTCATTGTACGATCTTTCCCAATCGCCAAATACTCGAACAATTGCCTTTTGCTTTGCTTGCCATGTTTTCTTGTAGGAGGTCATGTATCCATACCGGATTCGCATCTCAGCGATCAAAACTGAAACGGAAATCTCCGGATTTGCTTGGACCAATGACAAAATGCATGAGCAGATCATGTTACAATCTAACTTGCAATGATCTTGTGAAATACTCGCCGATGTGCAAGTATGAGGCCCTTCATATTTTCTAATCTCCCATAGATGTTTCTTCTTCATAAAAGTTGCCCTTATTCTCCAATTACACCCATTCCCATACATTAAGCACTTGGCATAATATTTCGTCGGCTCAGATTCAATTACTCTGTAATCTACAGAGTTTTTGATGTTATAGTGCTTGATAGCTGAAACCACAGCCTCTTTCGTTGGGAATTGTAACCCAACACACAGATCAAGTGCAGATGGATCAAATGTCAGAGGCGTAGCTAATGTATGAACATACTCTGGAAATTCCGGCACATGCATTGCCTCCAGATCCAGTGTATGCATATGGGATGCAGCCTGATATGGGGGAATATCTCGATGAGTGTTGATATCTCCATGAGTGTTGATCTCAGCAGGGACGACGTCTGGGTCAGAATCAGTATTGTCATCACTTGCGAATTCAGCATCCTCTTCTTGCTCACTAAATTCACCAACATCTTCACCATGGACTCCACGTGGACGAACAGGATCAACACCAGCTGGCTCATCTTCGAGGGTAGTAGGAATTAGGGTTTGTGAGACTAATGAAGTCTGAAAAGTTGTAGCTTGAGATAAGGGCACGACTTCTTCTGTGGGAACGTCGTATGTAGTGTGAACATAGAACGACCCAGAATCATAATCTTCTATGGGAAAGTTTTCTGTTGTGCGAACATTTGAAGGGCCGCAATCATCGTCAACATCATCTATGTCAGCATATAACTCAAGGACACCAACATTTAGAAATGTCTCATGAGCATAAAACATGCATCTGACATCATCATCATCTTCAAGTGGAAATGTTCTATATCGGACACATCCTTCACCAATAGAAAGAGGATGCCTGTACTTAACCTCTGAAACTCTTTTTCTAGTTCCAGCTTTAATTTTTTTATGAATTTGCAGCTTCAGTTCCTCTAATGTGACGTCGTCTTCAACACGAAAACTTTTTGGACGTTCACAATCAAAGGTAGCACCTTCGTCAGTATTATGAATTTGGCCATTATAGTAGACCAATGCGATCACTCTATTGCTCATGTTGTGTAGCAAAAGAAAGAAGAAATATAGAAGGATGAGAATGAGAATGAGGAGGTTTTAGCACTCAGGAAAAATCTGATTGAAAAACTGTTGTATGGGGGTATTGTAAACCTTCATAAGTATTATGAATTTATAATGGTTCATTATGTTGTACCAGATAACAAATCCTATCCTTTGACTATTTGACTGAAAAAGTTATAACTTATTCAATGCAAAATGTCATTGATAAATCCCATCATTTGTCTCATCCATTGCAGAAAGAATCAAGTTCCAATATTTTCTCCAGCATTTGATGGACTGGAAAATAGCTGAAACCTGTCTAAAAACCTATATCATCAGTCTTATCCATTGCAGAAAGAATCAAGTTCCAATATTTTCTCCAGCATTTGATGGACTGGAAAATAGCTGAAACCTGTCTAAAAACCTATATCATCAGTCTTATTCATTGCAGAAAGAATCAAGTTCCAATATTTTCTCCAGCATTTGATGGACTGGAAAATAGCTGAAACCTGTCTAAAAACCTATATCATCAGTCTTATCCATTGCAGAAAGAATCAAGTTCCAATATTTTCTCCAGCATTTGATGGACTGGAAAATAGCTGAAACCTGTCTAAAAACCTATATCATCAGTCTTATCCATTGCAGAAAAAATCAAGTTCCAATATTTTCTCCAGCATTTGATGGACTGGAAAATAGCTGAAACCTGTCTAAAAACCTATATCATCAGTCTTATCCATTGCAGAAAGAATCAAGTTCCAATATTTTCTCCAGCATTTGATGGACTGGAAAATAGCTGAAACCTGTCTAAAAACCTATATCATCAGTCTTATCCATTGCAGAAAAAATCAAGTTCCAATATTTTATCCAGCATTTAATGGACTGGAAAATAGCTGAAACCTGTCTAAAAACCTATATCATCAGTCTTATCCATTGCAGAAAGAATCAAGTTCCAATATTTTCTCCAGCATTTGATGGACATGAAAATGTAATGCAAGTTTTTTTGTTTGTTTTTTGTTTTTATCTAATACAAATCAATTAACAAAATTTAAAAAAATTTGTTCATAAATTTTAAATAATAAAATTTACCTTACGAATTTTTTTTTTAATTATAAAAAAATTATTTTAATTTAATTTATAAAATTTAAAATTAAAAAACAAAACTTACAAAATTTTAAAACTTACAAAATTTTAAAATTTAAACAAAACTTACAAATATAATTTTTGATTTTTTTAATTTAAGAAGAAATATTATTTTGTTTTTTTCATTTTTATAAGAAAAAAATTTTTCCATATTTAAATTTAATAAGAAACTTAATTTAATTTATAATTTTTAAATTTAAAAAATAAAATTTACAAATTAAAAAAAATTAAAATTTGTTGATTTATTAAAAAAAAAAAAAAAAATTACATGAAGGGAAATCGCCACCCCCCATGGCAATTTCCCTTCATTCTTTTTACAAATTTGGTTAAAAATACCAAGGGAAATCGCCATGGGGGGTGGCGATTTCCCTTGGTATTTTTATCAAATTTTGAAAAAAATACCAAGGGAAATCGCCACCCCCCATGGCGATTTCCCTTGGTATTTTTAGCCAAAATCAATATTTTCATGCTGGGAAATCGCCATGGGGGGTGGCGATTTCCCAGCTAATTTTAAAACAAGCGTATTTTGGGAAATAATCTAAAAGTATAGGTAATTTGGGGTTTAATTTTTTTTTTTAGCTATATTAGTATAAAAAAGCCCAATAATTCTCACCTTGCCTTTTTTTTCAATAATATTTTATTTTATTTTATTAATTTATTTTTTATTTAAAAACAAATTAATTTTTTTAATTCTCCCATTTTTAATTTAAAGATTTTAAAATTATTTATTTATTTATTTAATATAATAAAATAAATTATATATAACAATTAATTAAAATATTTAAATAAATATATAAAATAAATTTATTAAAATTTTAAATATTATTAAACTATATATAGAATATCAATACACCCTTATTAATATTCTTAAAGATCATTTTTTATTTTTATCTTATTAGTTATTAGTAATTGTGTCACATGCGTTGCACGTGATATTATACGTTAATTATCTTATATTTATTAAATAATTTATGTTTAAAAAACCAAATGAAAAAAACCATAACATTTATCTATTCTTAAAAAATCAGAATTTCCAAACCTTTTTCACAATTTATGCTATGAATATATTAAAATAAAAAATTGTTGTACTATATATAATCACATGAGACTTAGTTACTTAGTAAATCCTAACTTTGTAATTATTGTTTGATAAAATTTAACTAAGAGTTCTACACATAATTTAATTGTTAAAAAAATTATCTTAAATGTTCTAATAATTATTTTTTTTTTCTAAAAAACTTTTGTCATGATATTGAAAATTTCAATGATAATTTTTATCAATATTTATAATACAAAATCGTAAATAAGAATGGAATAAATCTATTACTATTTATAATATAAAATATTTATCTTATAAAAAACATTTATTTATAAAAAATTATATATTGAGTATAAAGTTACATATTACATAAATAATCAAAATTTTCATTAACATTTAAAATTAGATTAATATGATTTATTTTTTATTTTTTAAGGTTAATGAAAAATTATAATTTTGAAAATAAAATAATTTAATTTAATGTAATTTAACTTTTTATTTATTTATTATCAAACCAATTCATTTAATTAAAGTCTAGAATTAGAATTCTTATTCATAAATTGGATAAATGTTATTAATAATAAACAATATTTGTAAATAAGAATGGAATAAATCTTATTACTAATTATAATATATTATAAAATATTTATATTATAAAAAATTTATTTATTTATAAATACATTATATATTGAGCATAAAATTACATATTACATAAATAATCAAAATTTGTATGAACATTTAAAATTAGATTAATATAACTTTTTATTTTATTTTTTAAGTTTAATTAAAAATTATAATTTTGAAGATAAATAAATTCATTGTAAAATTTTACTCTTTTCTATTTATTATCAAATAAATCAATTTAACTAAAAACTTTTAATAGAATTAGAATTTTTATTTATAAATTAAATAAATCTTATTAATAATAAAAAATATTTAAAATGGAAAATTACTAATATAATGATAAACAATAAGTATTTTCGTCAATTCAAAAGATTTTTTACATTCGTGCTTATATATATATTATAAATTATAGATTAAATTTTTAAAATACATGTTCATTAAACACTTATATCACAAAAGTATCAAATTTTTTAATAATAATTAAAAAAATACATTTTTTTTTTATAATAATTGTAGATATTTTTGTAGTTGGAATAAAGATGGAAGAAGATGCAGACACTGTTAACTGTTTGCTAATTCCATTGCATCTTCATACATGGAAAATATTGCTATTTCCTGATTTTAACTAATAGCTTCTTCAATTTAATTTGCTTTTTTTAATGTGAAGTAATAAATAGTGAAGGGGAAGTTGGAATATTAGAGTCAAAAGCTGAATTTTGAAATGCCTGTCTCTGTGAAGCTTTGATGCGGTTTGACGGTTAAATTACTTAAATAGTTTTTGTATTATAGTTTAAAGTATATTATAGTTTTTATATTATAAAAATAAATAATTTAATTTTTATAAGTTTAAATTTGGTGTAAAAAAATAAAATTGATAATAGTGTCAATGAAAAATCGTCTAAATGCTAATATGAACATGATAAAACTAACAAAAAATATGATTCGGAAAAAAAATGATAACGTATCAAATTTTTTTATTCAAATAAAATTAAGAAAAACATAAATTTTTTATCCAAATTTCTCCCTTACCCGTAAAAACATATTATTTTTTTCGAAGTCATCTATTCTGTCAGTTTCTAAATTCCACTTAAGCAAAAAAAATTGACACGTCATCATTTTTTTCCAAGTCATCTATTATGTCAGTTTCACATGTCCACGTCAGCATTTAGACGGTTTTCCATTAACCCTGTTATCAATTTTACTTCTTTGCATCAATTTCAAACGTACAATGATTAAATTACTCACTTCTATAATACAGAGACTAAAATACACTTTTAACTATAGTACAAGAACTAGCTAGATACTTTAACCTAGTTTGACATATCTGCAAACAGTATCAAACATTTGATGTAAATATTCTTAATTCAGATATTTAAATAGCGGTCGTAACGAGATGTGACGGTTATTATTTTGTGATTTTGGTTATTTCCGTTATTGATATTCACCGCAATTGAGGTGTGAATGATTAGCGATTCGTAACGGTTAAACTCATAATCATGAATTACATGTGTATAGATTCAATTTTCAATTTGTGAATATTTTTTTTTATAAATAAAATATCATAAACTATTTTAAAAATTATTAGAAAAGAATTTTCATGATTATAATTATAATTACTATGTTATAAAGTAAGCTGTGCGAAATAAAAAAAATTCCCTATAGCAATGACCACGATAATATCTGTTACGTCTGCAATTACGATAAACAAAAAAAAAAAAACTCATCCGCGACCGTAATTTAAAATTTGGATTCTTTTATCTTCTACCAATGCTCTCAAATCTGAGTATATAAAACTTGTTATTCCTAGTATCTTACCATCCATGAAAAACTACAAAGGCAAAATTACAGAATGAATCAGTGTGTAGCAAGCTGCTGTATCAGGTGATCTATATAACTTCATCAAATAGACCATTTCGCCACAAAAATCAAACCAATGGGTTGCATCATATCGTTTTAAAACAAATCTTAACTTTAGATTTCAGGATCACTACTTGTCGTAATCAGATGAACACAACATGGAATGCTTCGGATTAGCTGGACCAAACAGCAACTCCAAACAGAAGGCTGGGCCACATATTGATCTGCCTGCACTTCCAGCTTTGTCCAAATCCCGGATAGTAAACTGGCAAAGTTTAAATGCAACTAAATTTTAAACATGTAAAAATGTTTAGCCATGGTCAGGGATTTAAATAGCGGTTTCAACGTAATATTACGATCACTATTTTACAGTTTCGGCTTTTTTTGCAGCCGATATTCATCGCAATTGATCATGATAACATCTATTACATCCGCAATCGCGATAAATGTAATGCAATTGAAAACGCGTCCGAAACCGCAATTTAATAACAAAAACTTTAGAGGAAACCATAAACATACCTGTAACAAGCCGTTTTTGATGAAGGCTGTATTGAAACAGGCATAAAAAAGGCGGCCTCCGATCATTTTCTGATAGAATATGACGCGTACATCTCCGGTAACCTGTCCGATCCAGTATGATCATATTCATGATTTTGGTACTAAATGGTGAAGAATAATACTGTATGAATTTGAAGGCATGCCAGATATTTTGAGCAAATCTAGATTCTCAACATGTTTCCAGACAAATACATTAAGCATACTTATCAGAGATTTAAATAACGGTTGTAATGCGATGGTTATTTTACGGTTTCGGCTCTTTCTACCTCCGATATTCACCGTAATTGACTGCGACAATATTTGTTATATCCGCAACCACAATAAAAATTATGCGATCGAAAACACGTACACGACGACCGCATGATATGTATGTAAGTAATTCCAAATAACTCTCCATGCAGACTAGAACTAGAAGTATATAGTTTCCTTTTCATTTAATCTAGCAAATATGGTTAAATCCCACAGCTAAATGAATTACTCTAATGTTGATAATATAGTCATGAATGAAATTCTGCTAGGTTCTTCACAAATCTTTTCTGTTGCCAACCAAAACGCAAAGCATTCCAGATCTGAATTTGACATAATCAAGGATTCAAATTACGGTCCCGGACACGTTTTCGTTCGTCTCGTGTTTATCGCGGTTGCAGATGTAATGAATGCTACCGGGGTCAATTGCGATAAATATCGACCGTAAATATCATCGGCGGAAAGAGCCGAAACTGCAAAATAGCAACAGTAACATCGCGTTGCGGCCGCTATTTTAAATCCTATGATACATCAAAGCAAAGCAGACATGTATCTATAAATACAGGTGCAAACATTGCAAGGCAACTTACTCGCACAGGTCTATTGAAATAGTAGTCAAGACAGGTCTTCTGGTATAAAACAGGACTCTCAGTGTCCATTTGGACTACGACATGAGGTTCTTCGGATTCGGATGTAATCCCTTCTTTGTCCCCTTCAACAAATGACAAGAAGTACCGAGGGCTGCAGTTGGCCGCCTCAAATCCTTGCTTGATTTCTCTACAGCAACTCTTGGCAACTTCCACTTGTGGACGGTACAGCTGATTAGGAATCTGTGTTAGAAAATAAATAAAGATGAGAAGATAGCTGAGAATAGAGATAAACTGGGAGAACAGAAAAGAATGGCATTCACTGAAATAATCCATGGTACATGCTTTCAATATCACAAGTTTCAAACAAATGAAAAACATGTCAACTGATAAATGATTTCCGTGTCCGACAACCATATCCGGCACATATTCGGACATGGATATAAGGATACGATCTTCCAAATTTATGGACAAATTGGGCATACCCGTATCAGACACATACTCGTATCCGACACTCACCCCCGAATACGAGTAACATAGATGATTACATTTTTGAAAACTTCAGATCACTTAAGTTTGTTTTCAGAATAAACAAATACTAGTTCATTGACATTACAAATTGATAAGGTTAGATGCTAAGTTCTAAAACTATGATGCCAACCTACATGATTCACTTAGCAACTAACTTTTGGCAGGCAAGAAGAACTATTAAGATCTGAAATCAGGAGCCAAGGCAAACTCGTTGCAAATTTGAGATAATCACAGAAGGAAAAATATGTTGAATTGGGATTAACACTAGAGATTTGGTTATAGATATGTGAAGGTGAAACCAAGCTCGTTTTAGTTGAATTTACAAGCTGTTGAGTGGGAGGCATGAATGAACTAACCTCTTGGAGCTCTGAGACGACAAAGAAGACAGAGGTGGTGTTAACTGTGTCGTAAAGACGAATTCGCCGCAATTCTCTGCTACATGGTTGAGGCAACTTCACATCTGGAGCTCCATTGCTAACTTCCTTCGGAAAACAAAGTATTTTTTCCCAATACCCCACATAACGACGTTGACTTGGAATAGACACCTGTCAGCAGAAGTGCAAAAATTGACTTGAACACGGGTATATTTAAATATATTTTTTTAATTTTTTTTTTTATATATTTGAACGATCATATCTCATATTCATGTCTAAATATGTATCAAACACAAATATCGGACACAAGTATTTTAAGAAAAATAAAGATTCGGGATAACATAGCCTAATACTACTTACTCCTTCATTGTTGGTTGTGCGTTTTTGGGCATATAGCTGAAGTGCTTCCTCTGCTGATAGGCCAGTGTAAACAAGGTAGGCACACACCATTAAGCCGGTTCGACCTTTGCCTGCCTGCAAATTCAGATGAGAGACATCAAGGTTGAGAGCATTATCTAATCTTATAAACAAAAATAAACACCACCACCATCCACGACTATCATTTTAGGTTCCTAAACATCTATAACGACACATTTTTATATACATTTAAAACATTAATCCGACTAATATCTGGTGCTTGGTGACCAAAGATTTAAATAGTTGCCACAACGCGAGTTTCGACTTTTTCCAACATCAATATTCACCGTCGATATTCATCGCGATAGCATTCGTTACGTCCACAACCGCGATAAACACGATCGTAATTTAAATCGTTGTGGTGACCGCTAAAGTTGCAAGAAGTATTCATACAAAGACATATTAATGCAATGGCCACGAAATTACTAAAAATCTTAAAAAACAATTAATGAATCAAAACAACCAGAATGAGATGTCACAGCTAGCTAGGTATACACCAATGACCATATAGCCTGGTGGGATGTTCTTCCTTAAGAAAGTTTGAGGTCTTGGATTTGAATCATGGACTCATGACATGTTTGGGGTAGGGATTTAAATAGTGGCCGCAACGTGACGTTAAGGCCGTTATTTTGCTGTTTCGACTTCTTTCGCTGTCGATATTCATAATCGATATTTACCGTAATTGACCACAATATCATTTATTACGTACGTCCGCAACCGTGATGAAGTAAACCACACATAGGATTGAAGAGAAACAAGCAGAAAAGAAAGAAGCTTGCTAGTAATACCATGCAATGAATGACTGCAATATTTTTTGGGTCATTTGATAGCCATGAATGCACACTCTCACATAACAACTTCATCATTTCGAAAGCTGGGACATGATTGTCATCAAAAGGGATCTTCTCGACGCGGCCGTGAAAGTGTGATGGATCATAGTCTTCTTCTATGCACAAATTATAGATCTGGAATATTGTCAAACAAATAAATATTAGTTCTGTCAGAAATTTTTGAGGGAAATTTTGTAAAAGGAAAAGTAAGATAGAAACCAAGATGTATAATCAATAAAACCAATGAGAATCTTGAAATATTTTCTATGTTGATAAGAACTAAAGAGAAATGCAAACCATGACAACTTAATTGAGCCTTATTCACAACTTAAATGTTTGTAATGAAACCTTAAGCACCAGTTTGTTTTAGGTAGGGCAATATCCTCCATTAATAATAATAATAAAAAAAAAGCCAAAATAATGTATTTTCCAGAAATGTTAATATGTAACTACACCTTTTAACGATTTGGTACCTTAAAAAAATTCATAATTGGGTATCTAAATTTTATTTTCGTTAAGCAAGTTAACTCAATGGACTAACGTCGTTACATAAAATGGTGACGTGGCTTAGTTGATCAATATTAAGTCGTCACGTGTCAGGTCAATGCCTCGTCAAAATTTAGAAAAAATATTTGACTTAGTACTGGTCAACCATGCGACATCAGTATTTTACTATTTTATGTAACGGCGTTAGTCCATTGAGGTAATCTGCTAAAAGAATACAAGTTCAGATATTTAATTGTGAATTTGTTTCTTTAGATACCAAATCGTTAAAAAACATATAATTTAGTATCAATATACATATATATTAACCCTTTCCAGAAAAAATGTTGTATAAAACTAGGCTAAGCTGCAGCAGAACTTTGCAGCTATTCATCAACCAACTACTCTGTACTTTCCTACTTCTAGAGTGCCCTAAGACAGGACGATAATGGCTGCGAATTAATGCTTCTAATGCCAAGAGATCCAATGAGATAAGCTTGCACAAATAAGAGTAAAAACTATACTTGAAAAGATTGAAGGATAGGCAAACATGAATTTTCACATTAAAAGTACATATATACTTCACCTTGTAATGCCCTTGATGTCTCATTTCCAGCACAGACTTAACCTGCCATAGAGGATTACGATACATTGCTCGCATACGTTCAGCAGGAAACGACATTGCCAAAACACGATCTGTTATATAAGACATGTCCAGATCATAACCACCAACTACCATTCGCCTTCTTTTCTTGGACACCAGGTTCCTAATAAAAGAACTTGATGTAAGATATGCCAGCATTCGATGCTGGAGGACAAGAGTAGTGGTGTTTCCAGCTTTTCCTGGCCCTGCCTTTGAAAATTTCAACCCCATTTGGTTGATACCTGTGACAACTTATGAATGCCAAGGTACCTGCTAAACCAATGGATACCATCCCATAGACTTGGAGGTCAATAATATGCACAAAATTGAATCAGCTAGTTTTGTAGAAAAATGAGATGAACAAATATATCAGATAAAATATCAGACCTATCAAGCATATTGGGCTGGTCAAGGCTATATTACTCGGATTCGGGTATGAATGTCGGACACGGATATGTGTCCGACATGGGTATGTATAATTTTTTTAAAGATTTCTATGTATTTGAAGGATTTTTGGAAGATCATATTCCCATACTCATGCTCGGATATGTATTGGACATGGGTGTCCGACACGGGTACTTAAAAAAAAAAAAATGAAGAGTCAGAGCAGGGTGAAGGTGCTTTGCATCATTCCCATGGTAACACTATCATGGCATAGGTCATGAAACAAGATTTTTTCTTTCTTTCTTTTCTGAATTTGATTAACATAGTATAACCTTTTCCCTTTAATTTTCATTTCTAAGCAGAAGGGTTTAGCATTTGTTATCAAAAGAACTCAAGGTTAGAGAATTTGCCTCCCTAAATCACTCTTTTCAATACCAATTAATCAACAATTTTGATAGTTTCCTGTTTGACTGCAACTATCAGATTCAATTCTCATTCCAGAGGGGAAAAAGTGCCAACAAAGTGTAATGAAAAAAAAAAAAAAAGGGTGCAAGAGAAACAAAATATACCTATGGGGTTGAAAATGCTTTCATTTCTTCAACAGGTTTAAGTGTCAGTGAGGCCTGGAGATGATGATGATGAAGATGATCATCTCCACATTGTTTTAGTCACCACCATCGATGGAAAGAGAACCTGATAGTGGGATTTTTGGGTATTTCTGTGCTATATTTGGAGCGATTTCTCAGCCCCATATTTGGAGCAAAATAAGGCAATAACTTAGCACTTTCTCTCTCTCTCTCTCCTCCAGGCAATGTAGATAAAAGGGTGTCATCCATGGCAACCGAAATACAGTTAGGAGGGATGGCGGGACTTTCTGTAGTATTTTTCCTAGGATATCTGAAATTTGTGGGATTGTTTGGATTCTTGAAGTTTATTTATTTTTGTCATTTTACATTTTTCCTAGGTGGTTGCACCTTTGAGTTGGGTTGATATTAAGGCATTTGATAGGAAATACTACATGAATTCAACTAAAACTGGAAATTGTCTTGACTTAACTATGACATAACAATAAAAAAAGAATGATCAACCTCTAGGCAATTTGTTGATGGAAGAGGTAGCAGATTGGATCAGTTTGAGTCATTTCAAGTGACTTTATGGATTTAAATAGCGGTCGCAACATGATATTGTGATCATTATTTTGCAGTTTCGATTTTTTCCGTCATTGATATTTCTTGCAACTGGGGTGTGAATAATTAGTAGTTTGTAGCGGTTAAACTCACGATCGTGACTCGTGAATCACATGTATAAAGATTTAATTTACAACTTGTGAATACTTTTTTTTTATATATATAAATAAAAAATAATAGTGTCATATATTATTTTAAAAATCATTAAAAACGTATTTTTATGATTATAATTATTATGTTTACAATAAGTTGTGTAAAACAAAAAAAAATTCATGATCACGATAACATCTATTATATCCGCAACCATGATAAACGCGACGTGATCGAAAATATGACAGTGATCACAATTTAAATCCTTGGTTGACTTTTAGTTTTAATTTTCACTACAAGAGGACGTCGATTTACCGAAAAAAATTTTCCGTCGGTAAAACAATACTTTACCGACGGAATCTTGAGAATTGCCGAACAGAGTTCCGTCGGTAATATTTTTTGTGAATTACAGACTGAGTTTTTTAACATTACCGACGGAAAATGTCTATTATCGACGGAATATTAACGACCGAACATTTTCGTCGGTAATACTTTCGCGAGAAGATAAGATGTTCCCGTCAAAATATTACCGACGAATTTTTCGTTGGTAATATGCAGGTTCCGTCGGCAATACAATACTGACGGACAATTCGTCGGTAATGCATTACCAACGAAATTCGCTAGTACCGACGAAAAATCTGTCGGTAATATGTTATTTCCGACGGATGAAATTTGAAAAACTGCCAAAATTAAAACTGAACGGTCATAAAACAATATCGTTAGATGTTCCATCGGTAATACGCAGGTTCCGTCGGTAATGTATTATCAACGGAATTTGCTATTACCGACAAAATTTTCGTCGGTAATATATTATTACCGACGGATGGAATTTGAAAAATGACCAAACGTATTACCGACGGAAATTTCGTCAGTAATGACGAGATTCCATCAGTAATAGTCTCGGGCATAATTAAATGCCTGAGACTTCTTCTTTTCTCCTCCTTCATTCTTTTCTCTCTTTCCCTTTTCTCTCTTCTGCCCGATTTTGAGCCAGGCCCTCCTGCCATCGCCGTCCAATCGAGCTCCGCCATCGTCCTCCGAGCGCGCCTCCATCGTCGTCGTCCGAGCGCCTGGTATTTCTCTTCACTCTTCTTTCTTCTCTTCAATTTCTATCTCTAATCTGGTATCTCCTCTCCTCTCATCCCCTGCCCGAGACCCAACCAGCTACCCCTTGCCGTCTGCCATCCGTCGTCCAAGCATGCCACCGCCTTCGCCGTCCGAACGTGCCTCCATCGTCTCCATCCGAGGTCCTGGTATGTCTCTTCTCTCTTCTTTTTTCTCTTTAATTTTTGTCTCAAATCTGGTATTTTTCCTCAAATATGTTTTCTGATGAGTTCTCTGCAACCAAACATGTCTTTGATGCTGAAAAATTAAAACTTTATGAATTCTGTTATTGGAAAAGGTTTAAACTTCGATTTAATTTTTTATTTATTTATCACTAGAATTACGTCTATTTTTTTCTAGTTTGAATTTCGCATTTTGTAGTGTCTGACTGGTGACATTTCTTTTTGTAATGCAGAAAAAGACTTGCTGAAACTTCCAAGCAAAGGTATTAATTTTCAATTTTGATTATGTTCTTATAGATGTTTGGATGCTTAAATTTTTGTAAGCTTTACAATTTTAGCTTGGTTTGGTAAACGTTGATTGAAAATATGATCTGTTAGTTACTGTTCTTTTCTTGCTGATGAATATTGAATTTTGATTTTGTGTTGAAGGTAGAAATTAATGTCCATTTCTTTTTGGTGGGCTTACTATATTGCAAAAAAATCAGATCTAGCATGGCCTATTCTGATGATTTTGTATTGTTCATTGGGCTGGTATACCAGGTAGCTTTAGGTTTTATTAGTTTTAAACTTGACCCTATTCTTAGACAAGGACCTAATCTTTGAAACCCATTCAAATTCGTCTTTAGATACTAGTGATTATCTGGTGTATGATATTGGTTGGTGTCTTGTGTCTGTGAGCTATTTAAATAGTGTTGTTCTGTACTAAGATAATCTTCTAGTTGATTTTCATGTTCATGTTTAAGAAAAAGATAATCAGAAAATTAGTGTTGTAGTGCCTCGTTTTTAATCTAACTATTCAATTAGGTGGCTTTTCATATAGATTGCAATTGGTATTGAGAAATTTGTTATTGTGATTATTTTGTTGATCTGTATTGTGTTTATTGTGTTATTTTGATTCTTGTGTTATTGTATTGTTGTATTGTTGATAGCTTACTTAGGCTTAGACAATGGAGCACGATAAATCTTGGATGTATAGGAGGTTGGATGACTCTTAATATATTAGTAATGAGTATTTGAATAGAGTTGAAGAATTCTTAGGTTTTGCATATGTTCATAGCGAGTACGTAAAGGACAATAGAATTAGATGCCCTTGTGTGAAGTGTCAGAATAATCAGTTTGCAGAAATTGATGATATGCGTAAACACTTGTATTATAGAGGGTTTAAAGAGAATTACTATATTTGGGATGCACATGATGAAAGTCATCAAGGTTAGTCATCAAGGATGCATAATGATGAAGTAGAGACGAGAAATGACGTTGAAAGAGATAATCCTTATGCTAGAATGGTTATGGATGCTCTAAACTCGAATCTCAATTTAGGTGGTAATTACAATATTGATGAGACAATGGTTCAAGATGATCAACCTAATTTAAGTTCAACAAACTTTTATTCGTTGTTGAATGAAGCAGATGAACCGTTGTGGTCAGGATGTACAAAACACACAACTTTATCTGCTATGTCACAACTGTTAAATGTGAAGTCTGAATTTAACATGAGCGAATCGTGTTTTAATCGTTTGATGATTATGATAAAAAAAAGTGTTGCCAGAAAGTGATAATTTACCTGATAATTTTTACCGAATGAAGAAAAGGATTGCCAAATTTGGACTTCACTATGAGAAGATACATGCATGCAACAACAATTGCATGTTGTTTTATAACGACTCCGTTCACTTAGAATTTTGTTCCGTATATGGCCATCCTCGTTATAAACCAAGCAAATCAAGTGTTAGAAAGTCGAAGATAATTCCTTATAAGATTCTCCGTTATTTGCCATTGATTCCTAGACTTCGAAGATTATATATGTCAACTGTAACAACTGAGAATATGACATGGCATGCGCATAACCGAAGGGATGATGGAGTGTTGAGTCACCCTGTTGATGGTGAAGCTTGGCAAGACTTCAATCGTATGCATCCGTCTTTTGCAGTGGAATCTCGAAATGTCAAATTGAGTTTGTGTGCAGATGGGTTTTGTCCGTTTACTCATGGAGCGAAACCGTACTCTTGTTGGCCGGTAATGCTTTGTGTATATAATTTACCACCATGGATGTATATGAAGCAACCATATTTGCTTCTTAATATGGTAATTCTGGGTCCGAATAGTCCATCACAGAATATTGATGATTTTCTCAGACCATTGATAGATGAGTTGAAATTATTGTGGAATCATGGTGTTCCGACTTATGATGGGTATAGGACTTTTTTTTTATATTAAGAGCTGCATTATTATGGACGATTAATGACTTATCTGCTTACAGTATGTTATCAAGATGGAGCACACACGGACGATTGGCTTGTCCTTATTGTATGGAAGAAGTTAAGTCTTTTAGATTGCATGGCAAGAAACCATTTTTTTTATTGTTATCGGCAGTTCTTGCCTTTAAATCATCTTTTTAGAAGACAAAGAGATAAATTTTGTCGAAGACTTGAGCATGACTCTCCAATTGGGTGATTATCCAATGAGGCAATTTTGGAAATGAGAGATTGCATTCCGAATATCACATTTGGGAGTAAATTATATGAATAGAAGTTGATTGGATTCGGAGAATGTCATAATTGGACGAAAAAGAGTATTTTTTTGGGAGTTACCTTATTGGCATACAAATTTCATTCAGCATAATTTGGATGTGATGCATATTGAGAAAAATGTGTTTGATAACGTATTCAACACAATTATGGATATCAAGGGCAAAACAAAAGACAATATAAAGGCTAGAATGGATTTAGCGTTGCCTTATAGACGGTCAGATTTAGAATTGGTGGAAAGCAATGGAAAAACATACAAGCCTAAAGCCAGTTACACATTAAACAGGGAAGATCAAAAAAGAGTTTGTGCATGGGTAAAAGAATTACGACTTCCCGATGGATTTGTGTTGAATATTGGCTGTTGTGCAAATATGGTTGATGAGAGGTTTTATGACATGAAAAGTCATGAGTAGACCTGCTCATGGGCCGGGCTACCCGTCCAAACCCGAAACTCGTACGATATTTGGGAGGGCTTGGACAAAAATATTAGGCCCGAAAGGCCTGGATAAAATTTTAGGCCCATTTTCTAAACGGGCCGGGCCTTAGGTAAAAATTTTCAGGCCCTGAACCGGCCCGACCCGAATACTCACTTGCTGTAGCATTTTGATGAAACGTGAATCCTCTCCAACTTGAGGAATGAGTTTCTTAGCAAAAGAAATCTCCTTTTTTGTACTTCCTTTTTTCAAGAATTGACTTGAATTCAAGATGATTGGGCTTTTTTTTTTAGTAGACCCTACAATCCCATCAACCATCATATCAAGTCAGGTTTTCCATATTTCCCGTAATTCAACCATCTCACTTTCATATTTCACTCAAAAAATTTTGGACGGGTCAGGGCCAGGGCCGGGTTTGGGAACCATTTTGATAGTATGGGCCAGGCCTGGTCAAAAAATTTGGCCCATATTTTGGGCTGGGCCGGGCCTGGACAGATACAAATACTCTTAGTAGCTTGCCTAAGCCCGGCCATGAGCAGGTCTAGTCATGACTGTCATATTTTTATGCAGCAATTGCTTCCAATAGCGTTTCGAGATTTGGTACCTAACACAATTTGGTATGCAATTACGGAGCTATCTCATTTTTTCAGAGACCTATGCTCTACAGAAATTCATGTGGACTAGATGGAGTTCTTGGAAACCAATATTGTTGAGACCATTTGCAAGTTGGAAAAAATATTTCTTCCAGCATTTTTTGATTCAATGGAACATTTGCCTATTCACCTACCTTATGAGGCAAAAGTTGGTGGACCGGTCCATTATCGATGGATGTATCCATTCGAAAGGTAATTAATAAAATATGTCGTAATCTTTTTGATTATTTACTCTATTGAATTGAACATTTGGTAATTTATTATTCGTTTATGATTCTTAGATTTTTACATCATCTAAAGAGGAAGGTGAAAAATCTCGCATGTGTTGAAGGGTCAATAGTTGAGGCGTATATAATGGAAGAAATTTCATCGTTCTGTGCCTTATATTTTGAACCAAATGTTGAAACAATATTTACTCGTGTGCCCCAAAATGATGATGGAGGAGATGTCGATCCGATGGGACGACTCTCAATTTGGACACATGAAGGGAGATCTTTTGGTCCGAAAAAAACAAAGGCTCGTTACTTAGAGCACGATGAGTACGATGCAGCTGAATTATATGTATTAATGAATTGCGAGGAAGTCATACCTTATATTGAGTAAGAGATTTACCGTTGCTTATTATATATTTACACATTATGTTATATAATAAATATAGTGTAACTCATTATGTATCCATTCATTTTTAGGGTGTTTGATGAGATAGTGAAAATCAATGCACCGAACATTAGTGATGGTGAGTTGGAGAAAGTTTGTGCAGCTAGATTTACAAAATGGTTTAAGGACTATGTAAGTTCTAGTCATTATTGTATGGTCCGCTAATGTTTGATACAATTTGATATTGAATGTCATATTGTTTTCTGTTATTGTTCGTAGGTTCAACAAGGTTCAATTCAACATAACTCTCGTATAGTTGAGTTATCTCATGGTCCAGGACGTATGGGTTGGTGTTATTCTGGATATTTTGTTAATGTTTTCAAGTACCTTACATTAGATTATGGACAAAATAAAAAACCATGAATAGCGGTGTATGCGTCAAGGCGACTGTTATAATGATTCTTCGCATGACTTTATGGAATATTGTTAGATATTGTGGATAGAATATTTTGGTATGGGAAATCGGATCGTACTTTTTAAATGTCGATGATTTGATACGGATAAAGGAATTCGGGTAGATCTTCATAATAGGCTTGTTAAAATAAAGTTCAGGTCAATACTTGCTAGTAATGAACCTTTTGTTTTAGCTCATCAATGTCAACAAGTGTATTACAGTTCTTATCCATCAAATAGAAGAGAACGTCGAGATTGGTGGGCTGTGTTCAAAAACAAAGGCTAGGAGTAGATTTGACATTGGATCTCACGCAAGAGAAATAATTGATCTAAACGAAGGGGTTTATCAACAAATGGATGTGCCTACTCCTACCATTATAACATATTCAGAAAATCTTGACAATCCTCGATTTTTGGTTAATGATGATTTCGAAGAAGTAAACATTAATGTTCAGAGAACAAATGAAGAAGAAGAAGATTGTAGACACCCGATTTTGTCCATGATATTTAATCCGAGATTAGGTTTGATTTTTGCAAAATTTATTGTCATCAGGTTTACTAGACTTTGGAGTCCATTTTGGACCAGTGCATATATTATTATTATTTTTATCTTTATTTTTTCATTTATTTATTTATTTATTTATTTATTTATTTATTTTATTTTATTTTTATTTTCTTTCTTTTGTTTTACCGAATCCCTTAATTCTTTCCCTCCCCTAATTTCGAATCAAGAATCATGCAAATTAATCAAATCAAAATTTAAGTAAAAAAATCAATTCAAATTTCGGACAATCACCAAAAATTGGGGGATGAGGATCGGATTTTTTCCCTTATAAATTGCAACATTCATAATAACCAAGAAATAGGGGGGAGATCGACAATAAGCAAAAAAGGATACTGAAATTTTTAAAAGCTAAAAGAGTATGTCGAGGTTTCAATTTTGTGGAAAAAGAAGGTATCAAGTTTTCTATTCTTTCTTATTTGCTTCGTTGAAATTTCAGAAGTGTGCTTTATTTTACATTTTTTTTCTTTCAAAATTTTCCAAGAGAAAATCGAGAATGAGTGAGAGCTTTAAGAAAATAAGTTTTTTAATGAAACGAGAGTTGGACTTTCGAGATTTTCTAAACATTTTTAAAAAAATAGACAACTTTTCGAAACTAGGTTATAAAAGAACGGTGGGGGTTGGGCATTGTTTTAAAGGAAAGAGGATTTTTTTTTTAGGGGGGGAGGGGAAGAAATTGGTTTAAAACAAGGCTCAGATGTTTTAAAAAAAATTCTGGTGAAAGCCGGGTTATAAGAATTGTGGGATAGGCATTGTTTTAAGAAGAAGAGAATTTGCTCTTTTTTTTTTTTTTTTTAACTGGTTGGAAAATGAAAGAAGAAGAAAAAAACTTTGGGTATTTAAATAAAAGGAGTCGGGTCACGATTGACCCGCACGGGTCAGCGCTCTGACCCGACCTGAATAATAGGTTTTTTTATTTTATTTTATTTCATTTTGTTTATTTTCTTTGGTGATGATTTCTTTTTAATTCTTATGTTTTTTTATTATTTATTTTTCTTTATATTTTGATTATGCTTAATTATTGATTGGATTATATATATATATATATACACACACATTCTTAGTTAAATATATATATTTTTAATTTACTTAGTACAAATTGCTCATAAACTATAATAAAGAATTTAGGAAAATTAAAGTAGAATTCTTGAAATTCACATCACCTAAATGATTAAATTAATAAATAAATTAAGATCTTTCCGACAATGGAACTCGAAGGAGTCGCAAATGGTTGACTTCTACAAATTTCCTAGGTGAGAAAAATCTTCCTAAATTCCACCAGCATGATGGAGAATTTGGGTAGAATTTTCAATACCACGGATCAAAATTTATTTGTTAATAAAAATTTGTAGTAAAAAGAATAATTAGGAATCAAACGTGTTAGGTAAAAGTCGGGAATAAATTGAGATCTTTCCGACGATGGAACTCGAAGAAATGGCAAATGGTTGACTTCTAAAAATTTTCTAGGTGAGAAAAATCTTCTTAAATTCCAATAGTATGATGGAGAATTTAGGTAGAAATTTCAATATCATGGATCGATATTTATTGGTAATAATTCGTAGGAGTAAAAATTGATTAGACACTTTAGTGTAGAACTAAAATAATTTATTTGCCTTTCATAAAATTTTAAAATAAATCCGACGATGGAGCCTTTTCGAGAGAGCAAATGGTTTCTCTTAAATACTCTTAAGGTGAGGAGATTTTTCTTCGAAATTCCACTAGTATAATGGAGAATGTTTTGGAAAATTTCTCCAATATTTAAATATTAAACTAAGCAACAAAAGACCATTAAATTTTAGGACCTACAGGATAACAGTAGGCTAATTAGGTACTATCCCTGGATAGGCATTGTGGGGGTGCTAATCCTTCTCCACACGTAACCTAACTCTCGGACCTAGTTTTGAACGTAGATCAGAACCTATTCTTTTTAGGGCACCTTAGTCGAGCTTAGGATCACTCTAGAAAGAATAGATTCATATAGGTGACTAATCATGCCTAGTAAATAAAAAATATTAGTGGTGACTCCTCATTTGCGTCTAGCATGTCGAATTCGCATTTGACAAGTTATGACAGTTTGACGACTCCACTGGGGACTTAGAGAGTCAGGCCATAATTAGCGTTGTGATACCTTTGGTCCTAATAATTGGTCTTTGAATGGTTTTTTTTTTAAACTTGTGTTTATTATAAATTATTATTTTACTAACGTTTGTTTCTTTTGTTTGCATTTGATAAGTTAAAATTTAGTTGTTCCTTCTCACACGCTATACGTGCATATGCCTGACATCAGCCCTATACCCGAGCTCGTCCTTTTAGGAGGGGGGTAAAGTAACTAATCTCTCGTGAGGTGATAACCTCCGCAGCGGCTTGGGAAGTACAATCACCCAAATTGAACCGTTTTCGTTTGGAACCTATAATAGGTGAGGATTGGGGTGACTTACTAATCCGTAAGGATGATCGTGAGGAGCAATTTGGGGACCTTTTTAGCTTGGTCGAATATCCTGAACCAAGCATATAGACAACACTTAAGTAACAAACCTTAGGATAGAGCCATATCCACCATTTTTGCAGAAGGTAATCCGAAATAGGACACATGAAGGAAGGTCCTTGTCTTTTATGAATATTAATTTTGTTTGTACTTTGTTTGTATTTGTTTTAATCTATATTTCTTGTGCCTGACATTTAAAATAACTTTATTCTCTCATGCATTTGCATTATTAAACACTTTCTTGTACATTCATAATTCATGCATGCATGTTCATTTCATGAAAACATGAGGTCTAAGTTTAAAACAATTGTGGTAACAAAGGATCGAAGATAGCTCAAACAATTAAAGATTCTGGGGCATCCCTACACTCTCTCACAAGGTAAAGAAATGGCCGAAGAACAAACCTATAAGATTGAGAAAAAGCGCATGATGAGATGAGAGACCAGTTAGCCTAGTTAATGGAAATGATGAGGGGGTTGAGTAAAGGAAATGGGAAGGCAAATGAAGCTATTGTGCAAGAGAAGGATCAGAGTGCTCAAGGTCTCGTGTACCCTCCTGGGTTTGGTCCACAACCACAAAATACGCCGATCATTGGAAAATATTTTGTTGCACACCCAGGAATGCCATCAGCGGCTACACCTCCTCAATTCCCAAGGTTTAATGCTCATGTATTGGAGTCGAGACCATTGGACCCTATTCATTTCCCTAATCTATATGACCTGAAAGAATGGGAAAAGTTGAAACTTGATTCAAAAAGGGATTCTGAGTCTCAAAAGATGAATCTCCTGGAAGAGAGGCTCCGAGTTGTTGAAGGAATGGACTTTTTTGGGTCCATAGATGCTGCTGGACTTTGCTTAGTACCTAACATTGTCATCCCACCGAAGTTCAAGACTCCGGACTTCGAGAAGTATAATGGGACAACCTTCCCTGTGATACATGTTATGATGTACTGCAGCAAAATGGTTGCTCACTCACAAGATGACAAGCTACTGATTCATGTTTTTTAGGATAGTCTTACAAGATCGGCAACTAGACGGTATGTTCAGCTAGATAAGAACCGCATTCACTCATGGAAGGAGTTAGCAAGAGTGTTCATTTCCCAATACAAACATATCGTGGATATGGCTCCTAATCGAATGTCCTTGCAAGGCATAAAGAAGAAATCCACATAAAGCTTCAAGGAATACGCCCAGAGATGGCGAGATATCACTGCACAGGTCCAACCACCTCTCACGGAGAAGGAGACCACCATGCTATTTGTAAGTACTCTCCAGGAACCATACTATGAAAGGATGATCGGGAATGCTACCAAGAATTTTGCAGACATGGTAATCTCTAGGGAAATAATTGAAAATGCTATAAAGAGTGGGAAGCTAGAATCTAGAGAGACATCTAATGCAAAGCAAATTGGGGCATCTAAAAAGAAGGAAGAAGATGTCCAAGCTGCGACTTATGGAGGGCAACAAACAGGAGGTTTTTTCTCATATAATCTATACCCCATGTACCAACATTATTACCCCATAGTAAATAATGTTGCACTAAACCCTTTTCCACCGGTACCACAACAGAATTTCCAGGGAAACTTTTACCCTCGAATGCCTATTCCTATGCCTAGCCCTACACCTATACCTGCAGCTAGGCCTGTTCTCCAAAGAAGACCAAGAAACAGTCAAGAGGAAGTTTCGATCCTAATTTTTGATATTTTGTCGTTGCTAGTAAAGAACCAGTACCTTACCCCCGTGCCTATGAAGACAACTCCAAATCCATCAGCAAGGAGTTATGATCCTAACAGTAAATGCAATTATCACATGGGGGCAATTGGACATTCAACTGAAAAATGCAAGCAACTAAAGGAAAGGATTGAAGGTCTGGTCAATGATGGCATATTAACTCCAGAGCTCATAGAACAGTGGAAATATGAGACTTAAAGATTGGGAGTGTCACCTTGGATACTCAATATGGATAATTCCAAAATTTTGAAGTTTTCATTTCATTTTCCTAGGCATTGCATTAATCAGTTGTTTAATAATGGGATAATGTCATGAATAGCCCCTGAAGTTTATCAAATTTGTCATGTGATACATGTACTTTAAAAATATCTATTTTGGTACTTAACGTTTTCACTCCGTGTGCTATTGTAGTACCTGTCAGTAACACCATTAAATATTGATGACGTGGCTTTTGTATCCAATAAAAACTTGACACGTGGCACCATATAATGATGCCTAAAATTTATTATTCTAATTTAAAAATAAATTTATATTTTTTTCTTTACACGTGGCACCACATAGTGATGCCACGTGTAATAATAAAAAAATTATTATTTTAATTATTTTAAATTTATTTTAATTATTTTCTTTCCCTCTCCACCTTTTAATTTTAATAAATATTTTTTAAAAAATAAAACAATAAAATAATTTTATATTTTGATTTTTGATTTTCGTAATTTTTAAAAATATTTTTAAAAACAATAAAATAATTTTTATATTTTGCTAGTAAAGAACCAGTACCTTACCCCCGTGCCTATGAAGACAACTCCAAATCCATCAGCAAGGAGTTATGATCCTAACAGTAAATGCAATTATCACATGGGGGCAATTAGACATTCAACTGAAAAATGCAAGCAACTAAAGGAAAGGATTGAAGGTCTGGTCAATGATGGCATATTAACTCCAGAGCTCATAGAACAGTGGAAATATGAGACTTAAAGATTGGGAGTGTCACCTTGGATACTCAATATGGATAATTCCAAAATTTTGAAGTTTTCATTTCATTTTCCTAGGCATTGCATTAATCAGTTGTTTAATAATGGGATAATGTCATGAATAGCCCCTGAAGTTTATCAAATTTGTCATGTGATACATGTACTTTAAAAATATCTATTTTGGTACTTAACGTTTTCACTCCGTGTGCTATTGTAGTACCTGTCAGTAACACCATTAAATATTGATGACGTGGCTTTTGTATCCAATAAAAACTTGACACGTGGCACCATATAATGATGCCTAAAATTTATTATTCTAATTTAAAAATAAATTTATATTTTTTTCTTTACACGTGGCACCTGATGGAGACTCAATTAAGAGTTGTAAACCCAAGTGCAGGTTATGTTCAAGTAATAAATTCTCGGGTGTCCGAGGTCGAACCACAGGGAAGCGTACTAGTAAGTATAAGTTTATAAATATATAAGAAAAAGAAAGTAAACAAGATATTAGGGAATCAACAACAAAATAAGATAAACAAGATATTAGAGAACAAAATAAACAAAATAACATAAAAGAAATTAAACAAGATATAAACAAAACAATAAGAAAAGATGTTGAGGTTAGAGAATCCACTCTTGGTGTTATGCTAAGATTAATCTTGTTTTATTACACAGTTGAAATTCACACATAAGGGAGATTCCAATCGGAAGGTTTAGCAATTCAGTCCAAATTGTCCAACGTCCATAGCATATGATATTATGTTCATTTGGTGTCCTCAAAACTCACAAAAAGAGTCCAAGCATTCCTTATGCCAAGGTATATGTCTACAACAAATCAAGGTTATGAAACCAAGCATTTACTGTGCCATTTTCATTGTCAATAATGAATCAAGATCTCTACTTTGCAAGTATGATTTTAAACCAAAAGAAAATATTATCTATACTAGTGTTTATAAATGATGATTCATTTTAGCTCATGTTTAAGAGACTAACCTTAGCATTTACCAAGAGCTTCACCTCATCACCTCAACAATATGATTAGCAACACATACTAAAAATGAAAAGAAATGTAAGAAGCATAAGTAAATAAAGAAAAAGAAAACTAGAGAAAGGAAAAAAGAAGAAAACTTAGAGAATTTTATTACAATGGCTAATATCCTACCAATGTATAATGTTTCCCAATACTCATCCAAGGCCCTCTATTTATACACATTTTGGAGAGCTAAATGACAAGAGACAAGCTTTATAAATTTCAAAGGTAGGTATAATAGGTGGGTGCATTTTTCTAACAATTTTCGTCATGTTGTATGACAATTCTGATCAGCCAGCTTGATGGTCGATTTTGTCAATGTTGGAGGCTCGATCTGATCAAATGGTCTTCTAGAAAACTATGCCCCTATCAGTTACGGATCCATAACCGTTGGAATCATATCATTTGCTCATGTGGATCGGAAGATATGGTCAAAATACCAAAACGGTGCAGAACAGACGTCATTGCACATCAGCCAACTTGATGGTTGATTTCGGTAGGGAAAACGACTCCGTTTCAAGAAGTGTAAAACATGAAAAAGATAGATATTCCTCTTAACTTTGCACGGTCAAAATTTCAGCCTTATTGCTTCAGTGAAACTCCAGATATAGCTGATATGGAAAAAGGTGTGGGAACTGGAACTGAATTGGATTTGCCCTTAATTCTTGATTTAACCTAGTAATCTGAAATCACTCAAAGAAACTCGTGAAAAACACCAAATTACATAAAAATATAAAAGATCATAAACACAATTAGACTAAACAATAATAACTCGTATTTGACACAAAACAATAATAAAACATAACTAAAAACTATATAAT
Source organism: Fremontodendron californicum (assembly GCA_030761205.1). NCBI lineage: Eukaryota > Viridiplantae > Streptophyta > Magnoliopsida > Malvales > Malvaceae > Fremontodendron > Fremontodendron californicum. The sequence continues at coordinate 16,848,522 of JAULJL010000037.1, forward strand.
TATACGAGTTATCACACCCCCACACTTAGATTGTTGCTAGTCCCTAGCAACGACTCAATAAAAATAAAATAAGAAAATCTAATCTAATCCATTTTCGTAGGAAATCACGGTGGCACTTAGCATGTGACACAAGCCTTTAAACCTCTAGGTGTCCCTAGTGGACGAGTTTAGTCTCGTGAGGGTTTGCTAGAACGATACCCACAAACATTGAAAAACTAAAATATAAGTAAACTACATACACTAAAAATATTTACTCCTAATCTTTTCAATATAAATTAGAGACAATCTTTGAACAAGTCTTATAAACTAATCAATAGCTCAAAGAATTTCACAAAAATTCATGCTTGAATGTAAATAAATGAGTTAAGCCAATATTAACATAACATATTTCAATCAAAATAGTGTATATTCAAACTTAATCTCAACTTCTCACATGGGATACTCTCTTGATTTTCACTCTTTAAAGTAGTGGTAAAGTGTTTACACTCAATCAATCTCATGAAAACACTTCTACCATATGCTTGCTTGTCCACCTATTCTCCACTATTTAGATCATACAACTTCATAAATCAAGAGGTCTTTTTTCAAGGTTGTAATGGGGCCAAAGGGTTATATTGTGGTTAAAAAACAAAAGGATAAAGATATCACAAAGGTTCCAAAGAGTTCATAGAGTTTAGAGACATAATAAGATCATACAAATAAAACTTCTCAAAACTCTTATAAAGCACATAATAACATAGGCTAAATACTCATGTTGAGCCTTTGCTTCATTCTAACCAACTTTGTAACATCTTTTTTTTTACTTTAACTAGAAGTTCAAGAGAAGATTTTTTTTTTTAATATGGGAATGTATTTGACAATGATCCCTTTCTTTTTCTCTTGACTTTTGCCTCTCTCCTCCCCCACACTTATCTTTCGTTCTAACCCAAATTTTCAAAAAGTATCCCTTGTGTTTGCAATATGTCTCAAAATATATAATCCATCTTTAGAACAAGGGTAAGGATATAAGTATATTTAGGCTAGGTGTAAGTTGTGGTTACCAATAAAACAGCATATTTAATGTAGGCTCAAATTGGCTCACTAGTGGGGATGTTCTCTTAGAACATTAATAAGGGATGGCTGTTTGGCTCTGGTTATAATCCTAATGCCTCTATCATATTCATGTTGTCACATGTATCAATATAGTATCAAACGGTTTAAAGCAAGTTCTAGAGAATCATGTAATCATAAGAGCACTCAAGAAAGAAATTAGATTGATTTGTATAATGCATCAATCATTATAGGCTCAAAAACTCACAAGGATGATTATACAAGTCAGATTAAGTCTAAACATGCTTCTTTCTCAATCAACATATCATATTAACATTGGCTCATAAAAAGGTTGATATCAAGCTCAATTCTCATGAAAATCTTCTCACTAATAAATCTGTTTTAGACTTATGCAATTCATATCTCATTATAGTATTGAAAGTAACTAAAAAACACACTAAGTCTAAACATGCTTTTTTTTTTTGAAGAAGAAGAAGATTAAATCAAACTGACAAGGTATGTCTCAAGTCTCCCTTACTCAGACCTTGTTCAGAATGAATACTTCTAAATGTCTTAAAACACAACAATTTTTTTTTTTAGCAAAATATGTCCCTTACCCCCTACTAAAATATGACATTGTCCCCAATGTCAAATTTTAAAGGTAGAATTTAGGAGATATTACCTGCAGAGGTTGCTAACCACTTATTATAACTGAGACACAACAAGCAAAATGTTAGATAATGTCACAAAGACAAAGTGCAATCCACTCCTTGCTCGTCCATATCTCTTTTTCTTTTTCCGAGCGTTTGCGAAACAACCTTAGCAGATAAACACTCATAAGCTTGGAGCTTTTTGAGTAAATCTTCAATGGTTGTAGCAGAAATTATGGTTCTCCTTGCCTCTGAAAACATGAATCTATTATCCACAGCATTATCTAAATATGAAAGCAAATTACTAAAATAACCATTAATATTAAGCAAACCAATGGGTTTCTTATTTGTGACCAAAGATGACCAAGAAGCCACGCAAGCTATTTCTTCCAATGTACCCAGACCTCCTGGTAAAGCAATGAATGCATCGGCAGAATGGTACATGATTGTCATCCGTTCAGGGATACTCCAGACTTGTATTTCCTTACCCACGGTAGGTCCACAAAAATCTGTGAATAGTTTTGGCACGATTCCTAGAACTGGACTTCCTCCGGCGTGTGCTGCTGTAGCGACTGCTCCCATTAAACCCGTACTACCGCCTCCATAAATCAAGTGGATCTTTTGTTGGGCAAGTATTACTCCAACTCTTATGGCTTCATCAGCGAATATGTTATTTTTCCCTGGATAAGCACCTCCAAAGACACAAATTTTTTCAATGCGCTGGGACGAAGTACTTTCCATTTTTTTTCGAGTGCCTGAAAGAGAATGAGTACATGGTGTAATATATAGAGGACTGAGTAGTGAATCAGACAAGAGTAATAATGTCGCCGAAAGTGTATTTGACCTGTCAGAAGAAAATGTTAACCTAACAAAAGATTTTTGCGTGATTTCAGGAAGAAAATCAAAAAGAAAAGAAAAACCAACCGTAAAAGACCAATGCAAAAAAAAAACGAGAATAATTACACAAATCGTAAATTAAACCAAAATGAAGTTATTGCAAATCAAACCAAAAGCTGAGAAGTCATTTATTGTAGTTGTGATTGTGGCTCACATCTTCCTCTGGTTTTACGTCCAGAAACGGCTTAAACGCCTTCTATGAGTCGAGGATATGCTTCCCATCCAGTTTTCTTACAAGCTGGCAAACAGGGTCTTTTATCATCAGATTCCCAAGATGTTGCCATTCCCTTTGGAATTGCGGCCATAAATCAAGAATTTCTCTTTGTACGTCTCCACTAGGATGCGTCTTAAGAGAAAGTTGGATATTACCCAAATTCTCCTTACTCAGTCCATCCTTAATGAATTCAATTTTATCATCTCGATTAGAGGACGGAATCCCAATAGAACGACATTTACCGTTACACGTCCATCGTGCACATTTGTGGCAATTTGAACTCATGCGCTTTGCTCGTCGCTTCTTTGCAAAAGTGCTTCTACCTGTACCTGGTAAATGCAAAACAGGAAGATATTCATCTTCACGTACCTTGGCTTCAATTATCCAACGTATGTCTTCAGGAATCCCTTTGTGCATAAGCATTCTTAATGTTTCAAATCGAACTTGGTAAAGCTTCAGTAAAATATTTCGAGGAAAAGGAGGGAATCGTTTCTGCAATCTTTTGAGAATATCATCCATCCTGAAAAAAAAAATGAATGAGAAATTGAAAGAGAAATTTATATACAATATCAGTTTTGTGGGTAGCTGATGGAACCGACTTAAATAATCACGGAGTACCGTTATCCGCCATTTAACCGGGAAAAAAATGTTTTTTTTTTTTTTTTTTTTTTTTTAAGATTAGTAAAAATTATATTTACATCTAGTTATTTTCAAAACAAGGATCAGAAAGAAAAACAACCTCTTCTTGAGTAACATGATTTTCCAAAACGAGTTTGAGTCTTTGTCCATTTACCTTGAATACGTTACCATTTTGAGGATTCTCAATGTCAACTGCTCCATAATGATACACATGCTTAACCACAAATGGGCCAGTCCATCTTGATCTCAATTTACCAGGAAATATGTGAGGTCTAGAATTATAAAGTAGAACTTTTTGCCCAACATCAAATATTTTTCTTGAAATTAACTTGTCATAAAAGGCTTTAGTTCTTTCTTTATGAATTTTAGAATTCTCATATGCATCTTTTCTGGGTTCCTCAAGTTCATTTATGACTGGAAAAGTTTCATTTTCACCCAAAAAGGAATATTTTAGCTCGGATGGCAATGGTTTTAAATCCAGCTTAGGTGGTTCAATAGTTGATGGTACAGTGACATTTGTGAGTGATGGAAGTTCCTCAAACTTTTGTTTCCAACAATGCTTAACCTGAAAAGAATTTAACAAAGAATCAGTGTGTGAAATTTCTGAAGCATTATCAAACTCACATTCAATTAAATAAGCTTCTAAAGGATCATGGAATGTGGTAGTGGTGAGATGTTCATGAACAAGTTCTTCAATGAAATCCACTTCATGTACTTCTGAATCATCACCAGGTTGCTTGCAAGTGTTGAACATATTTAATTCTAAAGTCATATTTCCAAAAGAAATGTTCAAAATACCACTCCTGCAATTTATCAGAGCATTAGAAGTTGCAAGAAATGGACGGCCTAATATAACAGGAATTTGAACATTTGGATTTGAAACAGGATGTGTGTCCAAAACAATAAAATCAACAGGGAAGTAAAAATTATCAATTTGAACCAAAACATCTTCAACTATCCCTCGAGGAATTTTTACAGAACGATCAGCTAGTTGAAGTGTAACAAGTGTTTCCTTGAGTTCACCTAAACCTAACTGTTGATAAACAGAAAAAGGCAAAAGATTAACACTAGCACCAAGATCAAGCAATGCACGTTCTATTCTAGTGTTTCCAATAATGCATGAGATTGTTGGACATCCAGGATCTTTGAATTTTGGTGGAGTAAGGTGCTGAATGATTGAGCTCACACTTTCCGTCAGAAATGCTTTCTTTTGTACATTATGTTTCCTTTTAACTGTGCACATGTCCTTCAAAAATTTAGCATAAGATGGAACTTGTTTGATTGCATCCAATAAAGGAATGTTAATCTTAACTTGTTTGAAAAGTTCATAAATTTCTGCATTTTGATTCAAATTCTTTATTGTTTGCAACCTTTGAGGAAAAGGAGCAGGATGCATACCTTTTTCTTTGTCCAAATTTTCAAGAAGTTCAGACTTACCATCATCCTTACCATTACTTTTCGGAGGGGAAGGAGGATCTTGGTCTTTTGATGGAATGTTTTTGTCAATTGCCTTTACACTTCGAAGAGTTGTGATAGAACTGGCATTTTCCTGTTGAGTTTCATTGGAGCAAGAAACAAGACATTGAGTAGAAGGGTTAGGCTGAGGTTGAGCAGGAAACTTACCTTTTTCTTGAGTGCGTAATGAAGCTGTCAATGTAGACAAGGTGTTTTTGATCTCATTGATGTCCTGTGAAGTTTGGTTATTCACATTTGCTTGTGTTTGCATGAATGCTTGCAATGTCTCTTCCAAGGTTTGTACACGTGAAGGTTGATAGGAAAAAGTGTTGCCCGGCTTTTGAGATTGTGGTACCTGAACATGATTATTATTCCGCCAACTGAAGTTGGGATGATTTCTCCATTCAGGGTTATACGTTTCAGAGTAAGGAGAAGGAAAAGGCTTTTTAAATGTGTTTATGGAATTTACTTGATCATGCAACGCTTCTTTAAGAATGGGAATGTTTGGACATTCAGAAGTGGGGTGTCCCATGATTTCACAAATTCCACAACTTTCTTCATTTTTAACCGTTTTGACTTCTTTTACTTCTCTAAGTTCCATGGCTTCAATCTTTCTAGCCAAATTAGCTACTTTAGCTTTTATCTCATCTTCTTGACTAAAATGATATTTACCTCTGTTAGAAACAAGATTAGATCTATTGGAACTTTCAGAGGAATTATCTGTGTGCCAAGCTTGAGAGTTATCTGCCAAATGGTCTAGGTAGTCAAAGGCTTCTTCAGGTTCTTTTTCTAGAAACTCACCGTTACACATTGTTTCAACAAATTGTTTAGTTTCGGGAGTTAAACTTTCATAAAAGAAACTAATAAGACGCCATTTTTCAAAACCATGATGTGGACAAGAACTTAACAAATCTTTAAAACGCTCCCAGCACTGAAAAAATGCTTTATTTTGATTTTGATTGAAATTTTGAATCTGTCTTTTCAAAGCAGTAGTTTTATGTGCTGGGAAAAATTTCTTTAGAAACTCAGTTTGTAATTCTTGCCATGTGCCAATTGACCTTGGTTTTAAATTATGAAGCCAAATTTTTGCTTTATCTTTTAAAGAAAAAGGAAATAATTTTAGCTTGACAATTTCATTTGTACATTGTTGGTCATTAAAGGTGACACATACATCTTCGAAGTCTTTTAGAAACGAGTAAGCACTTTCCGATTCTAACCCATGGAAATTTGGAAGCAAAGCTATCATACCTGGTTTAAAACGAAAGTTGTTTGCATTGAGAGGAAAAATAAAACAAGAGGGTGATGAGCTTCGAGTTGGTTGCAAGTAGTCACGCATGGTGCGTACTTGTCTGTTCTCATCTTCAGCATGAACACTTTCATTGTCAGCCATGGTAGGAGTTGTATTAGAAAGATTACCTGAAAAAGTTTAACAATAAAATCTAACTAAACGACGAAATCTAAAATCACGTCGTCAAACAAGCATAAAACAAAGTTAATATACAGATTAGGCGGTATAACCAGCCAATAAAAATAAAACAAAGTTAATATACAATATAAATATAAATATATAGAAAATTAGGCGGTATAACCAGCCAAAATAAATCAAAGTTAATATACAAATTAGGCGGTATAACCAGCCAATAAAAATAAATATACTTATAAACTTATATACTTAGTATTGCCTCCCCGGCAACGGCGCCAAAAACTTGATGGAGACTCAATTAAGAGTTGTAAACCCAAGTGCAGGTTATGTTCAAGTAATAAATTCTCGGGTGTCCGAGGTCGAACCACAGGGAAGCGTACTAGTAAGTATAAGTTTATAAATATATAAGAAAAAGAAAGTAAACAAGATATTAGGGAATCAACAACAAAATAAGATAAACAAGATATTAGAGAACAAAATAAACAAAATAACATAAAAGAAATTAAACAAGATATAAACAAAACAATAAGAAAAGATGTTGAGGTTAGAGAATCCACTCTTGGTGTTATGCTAAGATTAATCTTGTTTTATTACACAGTTGAAATTCACACATAAGGGAGATTCCAATCGGAAGGTTTAGCAATTCAGTCCAAATTGTCCAACGTCCATAGCATATGATATTATGTTCATTTGGTGTCCTCAAAACTCACAAAAAGAGTCCAAGCATTCCTTATGCCAAGGTATATGTCTACAACAAATCAAGGTTATGAAACCAAGCATTTACTGTGCCATTTTCATTGTCAATAATGAATCAAGATCTCTACTTTGCAAGTATGATTTTAAACCAAAAGAAAATATTATCTATACTAGTGTTTATAAATGATGATTCATTTTAGCTCATGTTTAAGAGACTAACCTTAGCATTTACCAAGAGCTTCACCTCATCACCTCAACAATATGATTAGCAACACATACTAAAAATGAAAAGAAATGTAAGAAGCATAAGTAAATAAAGAAAAAGAAAACTAGAGAAAGGAAAAAAGAAGAAAACTTAGAGAATTTTATTACAATGGCTAATATCCTACCAATGTATAATGTTTCCCAATACTCATCCAAGGCCCTCTATTTATACACATTTTGGAGAGCTAAATGACAAGAGACAAGCTTTATAAATTTCAAAGGTAGGTATAATAGGTGGGTGCATTTTTCTAACAATTTTCGTCATGTTGTATGACAATTCTGATCAGCCAGCTTGATGGTCGATTTTGTCAATGTTGGAGGCTCGATCTGATCAAATGGTCTTCTAGAAAACTATGCCCCTATCAGTTACGGATCCATAACCGTTGGAATCATATCATTTGCTCATGTGGATCGGAAGATATGGTCAAAATACCAAAACGGTGCAGAACAGACGTCATTGCACATCAGCCAACTTGATGGTTGATTTCGGTAGGGAAAACGACTCCGTTTCAAGAAGTGTAAAACATGAAAAAGATAGATATTCCTCTTAACTTTGCACGGTTAAAATTTCAGCCTTATTGCTTCAGTGAAACTCCAGATATAGCTGATATGGCAAAAGGTGTCGGAACTGGAACTGAATTGGATTTGCCCTTAATTCTTGATTTAACCTAGTAATCTGAAATCACTCAAAGAAACTCGTGAAAAACACCAAATTACATAAAAATATAAAAGATCATAAACACAATTAGACTAAACAATAATAACTCGTATTTGACACAAAACAATAATAAAACATAACTAAAAACTATATAATTATACGAGTTATCAGCACCACATAGTGATGCCACGTGTAATAATAAAAAAATTATTATTTTAATTATTTTAAATTTATTTTAATTATTTTCTTTCCCTCTCCACCTTTTAATTTTAATAAATATTTTTTAAAAAATAAAACAATAAAATAATTTTATATTTTGATTTTTGATTTTCGTAATTTTTAAAAATATTTTTAAAAACAATAAAATAATTTTATATTTTGCTAGTAAAGAACCAGTACCTTACCCCCGTGCCTATGAAGACAACTCCAAATCCATCAGCAAGGAGTTATGATCCTAACAGTAAATGCAATTATCACATGGGGGCAATTGGACATTCAACTGAAAAATGCAAGCAACTAAAGGAAAGGATTGAAGGTCTGGTCAATGATGGCATATTAACTCCAGAGCTCATAGAACAGTGGAAATATGAGACTTAAAGATTGGGAGTGTCACCTTGGATACTCAATATGGATAATTCCAAAATTTTGAAGTTTTCATTTCATTTTCCTAGGCATTGCATTAATCAGTTGTTTAATAATGGGATAATGTCATGAATAGCCCCTGAAGTTTATCAAATTTGTCATGTGATACATGTACTTTAAAAATATCTATTTTGGTACTTAACGTTTTCACTCCGTGTGCTATTGTAGTACCTGTCAGTAACACCATTAAATATTGATGACGTGGCTTTTGTATCCAATAAAAACTTGACACGTGGCACCATATAATGATGCCTAAAATTTATTATTCTAATTTAAAAATAAATTTATATTTTTTTCTTTACACGTGGCACCACATAGTGATGCCACGTGTAATAATAAAAAAATTATTATTTTAATTATTTTAAATTTATTTTAATTATTTTCTTTCCCTCTCCACCTTTTAATTTTAATAAATATTTTTTAAAAAATAAAACAATAAAATAATTTTATATTTTGATTTTTGATTTTCGTAATTTTTAAAAATAATTTTAAAAAAAATCAGATATTATAAATTTTTTAACAATTAGTTTAAAAATATTTCAAATTTTAAAAATAATTTTAGTTTAATTTTTTAATTTTTAAAATATATATTTTAATTTTATAAAATTTTTTAAGAAAAAACATATTTAATTTTAAATTTTTATATTTTTAATATGTAGTTTTTTTTTTCAAAAAATTAGATATTAATTTTTAAAAATATAATTTTAAATATTTTAAAATTTCTTTAAAATTTTTTAAATTTTTAAAAAAAATTCATATATTAATTTTTAAAAAATCAGGTGCTGCCACATGTCATCACATGATTAGTCAAAGGCACATCATCATCCATATTTAACGGTGTTCGGTCAAGGTACCACATTGATACACGGTTTGATAGTACAGGTACTACATTGAACATTTTTAAAGTACAGGTACCTTATTGACAAATTTGATAAACTCCAGGGGCTATTCATGACATTATCCCTTTAATAATTTTGTTGGAAATTGCTTGAATGTGATGGTCGCATGAGTTATTCAAATGAACAATGTCTTCGATCTTCAGTAAATTGGTGATTACTTTCCAGGAACAAACTTTGCAACCTATTCTCATGTCCAGTTTGAAAGGTTCCATGAACCCTCCCTTCTGTCTGACCATGAAATAAATCCAAAAGAATAATGTTCTTTACCTAGCCAATGAATAATGAAATGGTTAATTGATTTGCAAAATATTTTAAGAGAAAAACAATGCATGAGGCACGCTCTTGAAAGAATCTTGATTCGGTAGTTCGAAAAAGTGTCAAAGCTATCTAGAGTTTCAAACACGTCTCTAAATTCTTTCACCATGCTCAAACCTTTTGTTCTTTTTCCCAAAGGTCTTCCTCTGCCTGCATATGGAGCAAAATTACGAAAAAACCATATTTCTCAGTATTTGTGAATACCTAAGCATTATCCTTTTTTTCGCCCACATTTTGGGGCAAGATTACCATGAAGCCAAATGTTTTTAAGTTATGCAAACTTTTTCCTCTGTGATTGATTGGAAATTGCATCGACTTCCTGAGAAATTCATCAAAATGAAGATTGTTTGGTTGGGCCTTCACTTGAATGGCATGTTGAGATGATGTATTTTACATGAGTTGCGAAAAAAAAAAAGAGAAAAAAATGTTTGTGATATCATGCATGTGAGATATTCAAACAATTCTAAAAGCAAAATGAAATTCTGATTATTTATTTTCCTGAGGATTTCTTTTCAATAAAAGTATTCATGCTTGATATGAAAATGACCATCTTTCATATTCCTTTCACACAAAAAAATTTATCCTTTGCTATCCCTTTTGAGCCTATTAAATTATTTTTCGAATGAACCCTAACCAAGGATTACCCCCCACACTGGGGGGCAAGTTTGAAGAAGGATCATGTGAGTGATTAGTACCTATTTCTGAGCTTTGAAAAATGCCTTATGTCAAGGGGCAAATGTTGAAATTGAGTTCTAGAATTTTTGAACTCACTTCATGATGAAAAAAAAGAAGAAAAGATGAAACTTTTGAGGAAAGAGTCCACATGAAAAAATGATCCTTGGTTTGATTACCTTTTGTAACGACCCATTTTTTTTATATTTTATATTTATTATTATTGGGCCAACAGGCCTGCCCAACAGGCCAGAACCCACACCAGGCCCCAAACCTTCATCAAGGCCCATCTGGCCCAACAGGCCAAAAAATCCCAGCTGGCCCATCAGGCCCCAAACCCCACTAGGCCTGATGGCCCAGCATGCTCCCACAGCCCCAAGGCCTACCAGCAACCCCTCAAACCCTAGCCGCCTCCACCGCTAACCTTCCCCCACTTGCCCTGCCAAGCCGCCACCCTCTCTCCACCGCCAGCCACTTGCCTGAACCTAGCCCCTAGCCTAGCACTGACCCTCCCCTACCATGCCCAGCAGCTGCCTGGCACCCACCGCCCCTGTCTCGCGCAACAGACATCCAGTGCTGCCACCAAGCAGCCAACATCAACCACCGACCTTAAACATCGACCTAGCCCCAGCTCCACTCACCGTCACAGCCCCCTATAAAAAGCCCAACCCCAAAAAAAAAAAAGAGAAATCAGAGAGACCCGAAGCAAAAAAAAAGTAAAAATCACCCAAAAAAAACAGAGAAGAGAAACCCAATTAGTAGGAAAAAAAAGAAGAAAGAAAACAAAAAAAAATTCGAACTTTGATCCTAGATCTAGGAAATTTGGGGTGGTTTTGAGGAAAACTAATCCAGTATTTGGGTAGAGGAGAACTAGGAGAGTGTTTTGGTATATTTTTCAGGCTCAGGAAGAACTCCGGCACGGCGACGACGGAGACGGTTGGGCTTCGGGAGAGAAAAATCAGGTGAATTTGTTTTTAGGTTAAAATGAACCAAAAAAATAAAAAGAAAATTAAAAGCAGCATCCGAGTCGGGTCGCGAGACTCGCGCGTAGGTCCTCGCCTGGACCCGACCCATATGTTGCTTCTTCCCATTTTTTATTTGTTTTGTTTTCTTTTATTATTATTTTTTTTTATTTCCATTTATTTATTATTATTATTATTTATTTTAGTTTTATTTTCTTTGCCATTATTATTATTATTATTATTTATATATGTATTTTTTATTATTATTTATATGCATATATTTTGTTTATTGTTATTATTATTATCTTTTTTTATTTTAATTTTTCTTGCCACTATTATTATTATTATCTTTTTATTATTTGTATTTCCATTTATTTATATACATATTTTTATTTATTATTTCTCATTTTTATGCATTATTAATCTTAAAAAAAAAATAGGGTTTCTCATTTACTTTTTATGAATAATAGTTCATTTGTGAATAAAATCATGTCCTCTAAATTAATTTCGTTAAAAGAAATTTTCTAAAAAGCGAACTTTTTCTCGAAATGGTCGGAATATCAATCGTTTCTCGAAAAGGTTTGTGTAACAAAATAATTATCGAAACATTATCGAAAGTATCAGAGTGGTTCTGAAATTATTATTATTATTTTTTTACGTAAGTAATTTCTCTTATTCCGGAATTAATTATAAAAAGATATTTTATTTTAATCAATTTCTCCGCAGATAAAATTGTCTTTTTAAAATTATTTTTAATAAAATGAAATCTCCTAAAAATGAATTATTTCTCAGGATGGTCGGAGTATCCATCATTCCCCAAAATGGTTCGAGTAAGATTCGTCGTCGAAACATTGTCGAAAATATCAAAGTGACTCGAGAATTAATTTTACGCAAACAATTTCATTTATTTTTGAAATTAATTTTAAAAGGATATTTTTATTGTTTTATTTTTATTTTTACTATTTTTCTATGATTTCCACACAAATAAAATATCTTTTTTTAATTATTCTTGGTAAATGAAATTTTCTAAAAATAGATCATTTCTCGAGACGGTCGGAGTATCAATCGTTCTCCAAAACGATTGGGTAAAATTAATTACCGAAACATTATCGAGAATATCGGAGTGATTCGGAAATTATTTTTACACAGATAATTTCGTTTATTTTGGAAATTAATTTTAAAAGAACATCTTTATTAATTTTTGTTCTCTTCCCGTAAATAAAATATATCTTTTAAAATTATCTTCGATAAATGAAATCTTCTAAAATAGATTGTTTCTCGAACGGTCGGAGTATCAATCGTTCCACGAAACAGTTCGAGTAAAATTAGTTACCGAAATATTATCGAAATTATTGGAGTGATTCGGGAATTATTTTTACATAGATGATTTCTGTTATCTCGAAACTAATTATAAAAAAGACGTTATATTTTATTTTTGTTATTATTTCTCCACAAATAAAAAATGCCTTTTTTTTTTTGTATAATTATTTTTGATAAAGGAAATTCTCTAAAAACGGATCCGTTCTCAGGAAGGTCGGAATATCTATCGTTTCTCAAAATGATTAGTGTAAAAATAGTTATCGAAACATTATCGAAAATATCAGAGTGATTCGGGAATTATTTTTACATGAGTAATTTCTTTTACTTCAAAAATGACTATAAAAAACATTGTCTCTCATTCGTTTTAAAATATTCTTTTTAAATAAATGTACTAAGGTAATTATTATTAAATATTAAAATTAAAATCACTTTTTCAAGTTTAAAGATAATACGCGATTAACCGGTACCATTTTTAAAACGAGCATCGTGGGGGTGCTAATCCTTCCCCACGCGTAACCGTACTCCCGAACCTGTTTTTGTTTCGTAGACCAAAAATTTTCTTTTTAATATACCTTAATTAATTTTAGGATTTGATTCAGAGGATAAATTTTCATAGGTGACCAATCACACCTAACAAAAAAAAGATTGGTGGCGACTCCCTATATTTATTTTAAAAAACGTCTAACTGTCGAAAAACCGTTATGACAGCTTGGCGACTCCACTGGGTACCCCTTTTTGAGAGTCAAGCCATAAATTAATTACGTATTATCCCGAAATCTTAAATTAATGATTTTACTGTTATTTAATCATAGTTCCCTAATTTGTTTTAAAAATAAAAAGAAAATCTTCAATTTTGAATAAATTTGCGTTCACGACTATTTTATAATTTTTTGTTATTTGTATCTTTTCATTTGTATTAAATTGATAGGGGCATCCGGGCCATCTCACACACTAAAGCATGCATTTCATGCATGAGCTCTATACCCGAGCTTTATCCTTTTAGTAGGGAGTAAAGTACCAATACCTCCGTATGGGCTAGCGAAACACTCTCGGAGTGTAAAGTACATACGCTTTCGTGAGATAATAATCTCCGCACAAGCCTGGAAAATACTCTCACTCGAATTGAACCCTAACCGTTCATGGCCTGCGACAGGCAAGGATCGGGGTGCCTTACTAGTCCATTCCGGATAATATTGAGGAACAATTTGGGAACCTTTTAGATATACGAAATTCGAACCAAGCATATAACGAAACCTAGGAGATCGTATGATTGGTTGAAGGAAATTTGATTTTTCTCCTGAACCTCATTTTGTTATTATATCTGTATATATACTAACAGATTCTGTTTTTCTTGTGGTTGTCTCATTCGCACATTATTATCATTGGCATCATTAGCATCCCATAAAGAGGTGTTTGCTCCAATATATCGTTCAGTCGTAAATTCTCATGGAATCCACTGAACGTCGGGTTTGCGCCTCATCCGTGAATGTCACATGCGAATAACCTATGGATGTACGGATTTGATCTAAAAAAACTCAGCAAGAAGAAGGGGATTGTTTTATGGCCGGTTATGTATCAACTTTGCCTGAGAAGCTAAACCTAGATCTTTCACAAAATGAATTAATAGGTTTGGAAAATATCTGGGAACAAATGAGTAAAGAAAGAATAATGAGATTCTCTGAGAAATACGGGCAGATAGCATTGCTTATCCCGATGATGATTGAAGAATTGCTAATCAGGGCAGCAATCTATTTCTGGATCCATCATGCAGATGCTTTACTTTCAATGAAGAGGACATGACCCCAACCATTGAAGAGTACTCAGTCTTACTGGGGATAGAACTCCAATGTCCCGATAAAGTATATGTTAGAAAGCTGAAGTTTGGACTTTGCAAAAAGTTAACTAAAATCCTTGGGATCAAAGTAGGAGACTCCAATCTGAGACGCAAAGGAGAACATATTTGCCTACCTTGGGATTTCCTCAAAGCATTCATCGATAAACATTTGGACGAAGAAAAAAGAATGTCTGCTTTCGCTCTGGCTATATATGGGATGATAATCTTTCCAAAGGTTTTGGGGCACATCGAAGCAACAATAGTAGATTTCTCTAAGCAGGTCGAGAACAATAGCAATCCATTACCGACAATCTTGGCAGAGACCATAAGATCATTGAACGTTTTCCGAAGGAAAGGGGGAGGACGTTTCATAGAGTGTGCTCAGCTGCTATATGTATGGCTTCAAAGTCATTTCGAGTGTGAGAAAAGCGCCTTCACAAAACCTTATTTGCAAGGTGGAGCCTCGATTCAGGAATTTTGCAAGAGCAAGTGGCCAAAGCACAAAACCAAATGAGAATGGGTAGCATTCTTCCAGACGCTCACTAGTAAGCAAGTAAAATGGATGGCACCATGGATGCCCCCTGTGCCAATGTCATACCGTTGCGGGTAACCATGGGTACAACTCTTGGGTCCATAAGGGGTCGTGAGTTATGCTCCACTTATGGTGCAAAGGCAATATGGAACTAAACAGTTTATCCAGTGATTCATGGGCTCATTCATGTAGAATTTTCTTATGGGGAGCCGGAAGTGTCAAACAGGGTCAAACAGATAATTCGAGCATGGAAAGATACTCGGAGAATGAGGCTAGGAGCCCTCAGCGATAGTGTCGCTCCACAATATTTGCTATGGAAAGTAAACCGGGTGAAAGATTCAGTTATCCTCCCAGGGGGAGTCCCACCCCAACCGATTCCTTTACAGCCAAGAGAAATCTCAGAATTCGATATCGCTAAGGAAGAATTCAAGATCGAAAGAGAGAAGATGAAGCAAGAACATCGAAGGCTCTAGGAAGAAGTGGAGAATTGGAAGGATACAGAAGAAATACAGGAAGTCCGAAATCAAAAGATCGTTAGAGAACGTGACACAGCCCTATCAGATCTGGGAGAATCTACACTTAGAAAACAAGAAGCTACGATCAGATATGAAGATCGAAAACATCCTTGGGTCATCTCACAGACGCGAAAAAGAGCTTCAGAAAGAAGTAGAACGATGGAAACACAAGGCACAAGAGAATGAAGGAAAAATTGCTAAATCTTCCCACGAAAGGCAAAAATGGGAAAATATGTATTGTTCGGTCACCGAAAAGTTGGTGGGGTTAAAAGCCAAGCTAAAAGGTGAGAAAGACAAGTGCTCAAAATTGCAAGAAGAAAAAGAGTCTCTCTGGCAACAAACTCAAAATTTGAAACAACAATTGCATAACCAGAGGAATCATATTGATGAAATTATGAGGGAATGGAAGAACAGAGAAGCAGATTGGATTTACACATGTGATTTGGCAATTGATGCTAGTATGAGATGGAAGGCTGAAAGCTTGGGAAGGCAGCAATACATAGAACATTTGGCTACACAAGTCTGCAAAGTAGTAAACAAAGCAATGGAAATGGTGGAACGAGCGGAGGTGCTGATACAAGAAGTCAATCCCACTGGAAAGTATCGATAACGTCTGCTTAGCTTCCTAGAAGAGGCGAAAGAGTCAAATACTTTTATGGCTACAACTCTAGAATGATTAATCAAATGTGAAAACGTAATATGGGATGATTGAGAATCTATTTTTTGAAAATTATATTAGAGCAAACACCTTAAAATGCATTCATTTCATAAACATCATTGACTCATGTTACATGCATATATATATACATGTCTACTCATGAAAAAAATCTGGCAAATCATGAATAAAAAGGAAAGATTTTGGTATCGCGCCAACCCATTGGAACAATTTTAAAATCTCTTTTGAAAATAGCATACACTAATCACAACACAAAGTCCTTAATTCATGGTAAAATAATTCTCAGAGGTTTCAAGCACAAGTAGACTGACGAAAAGATCAAAGCAATCCTCTCACCAGTATAATACTAGGTTTGAAACAAAAACCATGGAAAGTGAGCAAACAGCGCGAATTGAACGAATGGAAAAACTACAGAGAGAGTTGCAAGAGCAATTACCCAGGTCTCAACTTGAAGCGAAAGAACAATTGGCCAGGTCCCAACAAGAAACGCGAGAACAGATTGCAAGGTCACAAGAAGAATCGCGTGAACAAATGGCCAAGATGATGGAAATGATGATGAGTCTGACTAGGGGAAAAGGGCAAACTGAAAGCGCAAGTGTGAAGGAAGGACTCCGACCCTGAGAAAGTAATGATGAAAATCCTTTATACCCACCGGGTTTTACTCTGACCCGCACCCAAACATCGCAAGATGGGTATCCACAAGGAGAACCTCCAGTGGGAGGACAACTCTATGTTTACGTCAACACACGAGTCCTACAGGCCAACAAGGCCAAGGACAGCTCGCATCTAACTCAAGGACTAATCCTTCAAACCCAGTTATCGTCCCAAACTTAGATGACCCCATAGAGCAAGAAAAATTGAAGAAAGGTGTGATAGGGCATGTAGAGGACGCCAGGACGGAACATAAATATGATATGCTAGAAGAGAGACTCAAGGCAATAGAAGGGATAAACATCTTCAGGAAAGTTGATGCAAGTGAATTAAGTTTGGTTCCAGATTTGGTAATACCACCGAAGTTCAAAGTCCCAGAATTTGAAAAGTATGATGGGACCAAGTGCCCTTTATTTCACATCACCATGTTCTGTCGCAAAATTGCTGGGCATACTCATAACGACAAATTATTGATCCATTATTTTCAAGATAGCCTGAAAGGATCAGCTGCAAGGTGGTACAACCAACTAGATCGTGGTCGCATTCATACTTGGACAGATCTTTCAAGAGCTTTTTTAGTCCAGTACAAGCACATGGCTGACATGGCACCAGATAGGTTATCTTTACAGAACATGGAGAAGAAGACGGGAGAAGGTTTTAAAGAATACGCCCATAAATGGAGAGATATGGAGGCTCAAGTGCAACCACCCCTTACTGAAAGAAAAACTACCGTGTTCTTTATCAACATGTTGCGAGGGCCATATTATGATAGGCTGGTCGGTAATGCTACCAAAAATTTTGCCGCCATGGTCATTTTCGGTGAAATGATAGAAAACGCTATAAAGAGCAGCAAAATTGAAAGAGTTGAAACAGCCAATGTCAAGAAAATAGGCGTGGTAAAGAATATGGAAGGAGAAGTATAGGCCGTTTCTACGAGAGCCGAAAACCACGAAATTTTACCCCTTACCCTACAAACCAACCCTACAGTTACTCACCTAACCCATACCCATATCCTCCTACATAGCCCCAATACCCGATGAGCTATCGACCGTCGATGCCAGTATATTCACCATCACCCATGCCAACGCCCATATACACAATCCCTGCACCTGTTCCTAACCCAGCCAATCCGATCAACAACGTAGGGACAACCAAAGGGGACCCCAACAGTTTCAACAAAGACCCTCATTCGACCCCATTCCCATGACATACACCCAACTCTTCCCCAAGTTAATCCAAAACCACTTAGTAGCACCCATGTTCCTTGAACCAATGAAACCCTTATACTCAAGATGGTATGACCCAAACGTGAATTGTGATTATCACGGAGGCAACCCGGGTCATTCTCTAGAGAATTGCACTGCCTTTAAACACAAGGTGCAAAACCTGATCAGGACTGGTTATTTAAACTTCACAACCAAGGGAGAGCCTAACGTCACTGCAAATCCATTACTCAATCATGGGAAAGCGGTAGTGAATGCAATAATGGAAGGAAAAGGATGTCGGGCGCTGTCCAGGGTTGAGGATATCCGGACTCATATGGGAGAGGTGTTGGATACTATGATTAAAGTTGGGCTGTTTAGACCAGTCAGCATGGGGCAAAAAATTTTGAGGTTGGAATCAGACAATGGATACTTCCGTAGGTATCACAGGGGCTTGGTAGGACATACTATTTACCAATGCTCTGATTTTCAGGATAAAATTCAAGAGATGATGGATATCGGTGTAGCAGAATTCTCCACAGAACGGGAAAAAGAATCTGTGGATGTAGTGATTAAGGAAACACTAGAGGCTACTGAATGTGTCAAGCCAAAGCCATTAGTCATCTACTATGAAGAAACCTTGAACCCGCTAGTAAAAGATACATCGAGGGTATCAAAGCCGATAGTAACTATCGAAGTACCAGGCCCTTTTCCACATAGGAATGGTAAGACTGTGGCCTGGAAATAAGACTGTGAAGTTATATCACCAGAGCCTAGTAATACTACAGCAATACTCAATGTTTCAGCGACTGCAGTAGACATTACCAGTATTAGAGGTTTTACTAGAAGCGGGAGATGCTATACACCCGAAGCAACAGAAAAGACCAGAAAAGGGAAAGCTAAAATTGATGAAGAGAAGACTATCCCGAAAAATGAAGTCGAGCAAAGAAAGAACAAGCCAATAACAAATGAGGAAGCCTGTGAATTCCTCAAATTTATCAAACACAGCGAATATAGTATGGTGGAACAGTTAAAGCACTCACCAGCTCGCATTTCCATTTTGGAATTGCTGAAAATTTAGAACCCCACCGAAGGGCCCTCTTAAAAGTACTAAATGAGGCATACGTGGCTCATGATGTATTTGTAGAAAAATTCGATCAAGTAGTAGGAAACGTGGCAGTCAATAATCTCATAGCTTTCAGCGATGAAGAAATCCCGCCGGAAGGGACAGGCAGTACCAAGGCCCTCCATATCACCTCTCGGTGCAAAGGCCATATCATTGTAGAAGTGCTTATCGATAATGGTTCTGCACTAAATGTCATGCCTATGACTATACTGGTCAAATTGCCTATCGACATGTCCCACATGAAGAACAATCATATGATAGTGCAGGCATTGATGGGACCCGTAGACAGGTGGTGGGACAGATCGATTTACCAATGCAGATTGGTCCTTGCATATTTGATATTGCCTTTCAGGTTATGGATAACATTCCCTTGTATAATGTCTTGTTGGGAAGACCCTAGATTCTCACGGCTGGTGTTATTTCGTCCACTCTACATCAAAAGGTAAAATTCAGGGTTGAGGAACAGGTAATAATTGTGGATGGAGAGGAAGACTTGATTGTATCAGAACCCTCAAGTATCCCCTACATAGAGGTTGCCAAAAAAGCATAGGAATGCTCTTTTTGGACCCTGGAGTTTGTTAATGCCACATTTGTAAGAGAAGGTTCTAAGTTACCTATGCCTCATTTATCTTACGTGACTCAAAACAGCCTTGTTCAGGTGGTTGGAAAAAGTTGCCGAGCCGGGGCCGGTCTAGGAAAGAACCTACAAGGAATCCGAAGATGGATAAGTGTGATTGGAAAATGAGACAAGTTTGGTTTGGGATACAAGCTGACCAGAGAGGACAGAGAGAGAATGATAAGAGAAAGGAAAGAACAGAGGCTTGCAAGAATAAGGGGTTATGAGATAGAGACCCGAAGGATATATATCCCCCACCTCTATGCGACATTTCGATCGGCGAGTTTTATTTTTCCCGATTCACCAGTTGGGACCAACCTTGTCGTGATTTTGGAAGGAATGTTCGTGAAATTCTGCATCCAGATGCTGGAGCAAAAGAAAGAAAAGGGAAGCAAAACAGAGGAAGGGACCATCTACCCGTGCCCCCCGAGATTTGAATTGAAGAATTGGCATGCTATAGACTTACCAATTGTATTTAGGTCTCTTTCTGATTAAAAAATTAAGTCTTCAAACACTTCTGCCCAAGAGTGTTATGAAAGTTTCTTTTTGTGCATGGGCTCCTTTTATGAAATTATCATTTTCATGAATGACAACCATGATGCATTTTGTTTCAATCCATTTGCCACTTCTTTTTGTTCATCCTTTCTATTTGCCTATCTATACAAATACCTATATTTTTTTTGCTTCCACCTTTCTAGGTCCCCTATTAATGAATGCGAAAACAATCTCATCGATGGTTCAGAAATTGATTTTGAGAAATGTGTTGATATCGATGAAATTGACGACAAAGAGATTGCTGAAAACTATGACTTAGCTCCTGACTTGTTGAGATTGATGGAATTAGAAGAAAAGCAAATTATGCCTCATCAGGAGATAACGGAGTTTGTTAATCTAGGAAATGAGAATTATAAGAAAGAAATAAAAATCGGCACTTCACTTCTAGTGGCAAAAAAAACAAGAATTGATAGAACTGCTCCATGAATATGCAGATGTGTTCGCATGGTCCTATCAGGACATGCCAGGGCTCGATACGGATATCGTAGTGCACCATTTGCCCTTAGGGCCAGAATACAAACCGGTGAAACAAAAGTTGAGACGAATGAAGCCTGAAATGCTCCTAAAAGTCAAAGAAGAAGTAAAAAAAATAGTTCGATGCAGGATTTTTGAAAGTCGCCAAGTATCCTGGATGGATGGTGAACATAGTCCCAGTCCCGAAGAGAGAAGGGAAAGTACGGATGTGTGTTGATTATCGGGACTTGAACAGAGCTAGTCCGAAAGATAGTTTTCCATTACCCCATATCAATACCTTGGTGGATAATACCGCAAGGCACTCATTGTTCTCATTTATGGATGGATTTTAGGGCTACAACCAAATCAAGATGGCACCAGAAGACATGGAAAAAACCACATTTGTGACAATGTGGGAACTTTTTGTTATAAAGTTATGCCATTTGGGCTAAAGAATGCCGGTGCGACTTATCAAAGAGCAATGGTGACCCTCTTTCATGATATGATGCACAAAGAAGTAGAAGTTTATGTTGACGATATGATCGCAAAGTCGCGTGAAGATGAAGACCATGTCGTTAATCTAAGAAAGTTGTTCAGTCGGTTAAGAAAGTTCCATCTTAAGCTCAATCCCGCCAAATGCACGTTCGGTGTAACATCCGACAAATTACTAGGCTTTATTGTTAATGAGAAAGGAATCGAAGTAGACCCCGACAAGATACGCGCCATCCAGAACTTATCCCCACCTCGGACACAGAAAGAAGTAAGAGAATTTCTAGGAAGATTTAATTACATCGCCCGTTTATTTCCCAACTCACTGCCAAATGTGATTCGATTTTCAGACTCCTCAGGAAACGAGACCCAGGTGAATGGGACGAAGATTGCCAAGCAGCATTTGGTAAAGTGAATGAGTATCTTACCAACCCACCGGTGTTGGTACCGCCTAATCCGGGAAGGTCACTCGTTTTGTATTTGGTAGTACATAAAAAGTCCATGGGATGTGTATTTTTGGGACAGCAAGATAAGACAAGTAAAAAAGAGCATGCCATTTACTACTTGAGTAAAAAGTTTACCGATTACGAGGCCAAATACTCGACAGTAGAAAAGGTGTGTTGTGCACTGGCTAGGACTGCTCATAGGCTCCGCCAGTACATGTTATATCATACAACATTACTTATTGCTAAATTAGACCCCATTAAGTACATATTTGAGAAACCCTCTTTGTCAGGAAGATTAGCAAGATGGCAAGTTCTACTCTCTGAGTATGACATCACCTATGTCTCGCAGAAGGCCATAAAAGGGAGTGCAGTGGCCGAATTTCTGGCAGATAGAGCTACAAAAGATTACGAGCCGGTAAAGTTTGACTTCCTGATGAGGACTTGATGGTTATTTCTCGGGAAGATGAAAACGAAGAGTTAAAGAAGGATATATGGAAAATGTATTTCGACGAAGCATCGAATGCTTTAGGGTATGGTATTGGAGCGGTTCTGATATCGTCGGAGGGAAACTACTGCCCCATTACTACAAGATTAACTTTCAGATGCACCAACAATGTGGCAGAATATGAGGCCTGTGTCATGGGACTTCAAACGGCTATTGCAAAGAAGATAGGCGAGTTAGAAGTGTCGATACGTGATCCCGATCGCGAGGACCCGTTCGAGTGAGGGGGAAACAGAAGCAGAGGAAAAGACGACTTAATTCATCTAGATTGAAATAAAAGGTCGATGGTTTAAAAACAACCTCGAAAAAAGACATGGAGTCGCCACAAATCTTTTTTGGCTAGGTGTGATCGGCCACCTATTAAAACCGGTTTTATAAGACATTTTAAAATTAATTAAAATATTTTTAAAACCAATTTCAAGTCTGCATTGTAAACCAGAGAAAATCGAAGAATCGGGTTCGGGACTCGCTTACGTGCGGGGAAATATTAGCACCCCAACAACGCCCTTATAAAATGGTACCTTATTAATCATGTGTTATCTCAAGTCTCGGTAAAAAGTTAGTTTTTAATTTAGTATTTTAAGTTAATTCCCAATTTAAAGAAAAATAATTCCATTTTTAATTGAAAATGATCCGGAATTTATTAATTCAAAATTTTCCTATATTCCCTGACAAAATCGGCAAAATATAAAATTTTTTATTTATTTGGAAAACTTTCCGAATCATTCTCGTTTTTTGAAAGAAAAATATTCCTTTATTAATGAGAATTGATGATACTCCCTCCAGCAAACTCGGTAGAGAACAACTTTCTGAATCATTCTCGTTTTTTGAAAGAAAGATATTCCTTTATTAATGATAATTGATGATATTCCCTCCAGCAAACCCGGTAGAGAACTCATGAATTATTTTAACTTGCGAATATCTTTTTTTTTATTATTGAAAATCATTATCCCTTTTTTTAAAAAAAATTAAAATTAAAAATGAATATGAACATGTATGACATAAATAAAATGACATAGCAAAGTCTAGATAATATAATGCAACCTAAATGATATGAAATAATTTAAATGGCATAGTATATTCTAGATGAAAAGAAAAATCCTAAGTATCCTGGTATATTCTAAATGAAATAAAATGATTTAAATGACATGGCAATTTTAAATGATATGGCATATTTAAATGACATGGCATATTCTAAATAATATAACCTAAATGACATGGAATATGATTTAAGTGACATGAAATGACATGAAACATAAAATAATGCTATCATAAACTATGCATGAAAATAAAATAAAAATGCATGAACATAGTATATGCTAAATAATGTGACAAAAATAAATGACTAAATAAAAAATATAGGATAACATGAAATATTCAAAATCATATGGCAAACAATATAACATCATAAAATGTAAATCAAAATAATAATAATAATAATAATACCATGGAAAAATATCATAGCAAAAATCACATATTAAATAAAATGCATGCACATGGAAAATGCAATGCATGAAAATATACTTTTTCCTCTAAATAAAGAAATCCGTATATCTAAAAAGATATCCGGCTACCTTAAAAAAATATATCAAATTAGATTTTCTAAAAAAAAAAAAAAAATTGTGATTGTTTGAAAACAATTTTGAAGAAAAACTTGAATGAAGATTAAAACCCATACCAAACCCTTTTAAAATGGCTCTAATTTCGTAAGTTTAAAATCCCGGACTTGACCACCCTTAACCCGAGATTTATAAAATCATTTTTAAAGTTTAAAAAGGCTTAGAAACTACCCTAAGACAGTAGTAAAGCTTCTAACCAACCCCCTCTAAATGCCTTAGCCAAATTCAACCATTGTTTTTCTTTTGAATTCAAATCTGCCTCTACTGTCCGATTTTGACACACGATTTTTTAGCCTATTTTTAAAAACTCAAAAAAATCTAAAAAAACTACTAGAGACACAGAACATGTAAAACTACACGAAAAACAATTGCCTTAATTTCATGATTAAAGATGACTACCTAGAAAAATCGGAGAATTTCAAGTACTGGGTGGAAAAAAACTGTTTTGTCAAAACACAATTTTTGCCTTTGATAAAGTCATTTAAAAATCAAAGTAAAAAAGTTAGAGACTATCCTAAAGACCTAAAAATAGTAGCTAAAACATTTAAAAACCTTGGACAAAAATTGGCTAAGTAAAAAAAAATCACAAATGTAGAATAATCAATTTGACAACTCTTTAATTTTCCACAAGTATGCTCAAGAGAGCATGACTTTGAGCCATTGATTGGCCTAAGTCATAAATCATGTGGCAATGACATGGAATGCATGAACATACAGCAAATGAAATATATGAAATACATGGTCTAAAGCATAAATGGTAAAGGAAATGCATGACAATTCAAAATAACCTAAATGCCTAGCATGAGTTTGCATGGCAATAATGCTATCCTAACTTAATATGAATGCAATGCTTGATAATGCAAATATGACTTGGACCTAATATGTTATGAATATGCATGAAAATGCTAATGTAACCTAAAGACCTAGGTAGCATAGCATTGCATGGCAATACCAATATGATTTAAGACCCAATATGCATGGCAATACCAATATGGCCTAGACCTAAAATGTAATGAAAATGCATAGCAATACTATGAACATACAATGACCAATGAACCTAATGCTAATGCTGGAACAAACAACAACTAATACACAATTTCAAGATATGATAATGCCAAGCATGTTACCTAAACAAAATGCAAAGGCATGACAAGGCAAGGAATGCATGAAGAGGCCGAATGGTCACATGGTACTCTAGTGCAATCCTATCTAGTAAATGACACAAGTACATGAAAAATCATATCAAGATACATAATGTCATGACTTTTTCACAAGCATATGACATACTAAAATCAAAATACACAAGCTCATGGCATGGAGATGCAAACAAGTCAAGAAGCAAGATGA
Organism: Fremontodendron californicum; assembly: GCA_030761205.1. Lineage (NCBI taxonomy): Eukaryota > Viridiplantae > Streptophyta > Magnoliopsida > Malvales > Malvaceae > Fremontodendron > Fremontodendron californicum. The sequence goes on from JAULJL010000037.1 coordinate 16,873,820, forward strand.
AAATGCACATGCAAGGCATACTAAATATCGAGATATGCTAACTCATGGCATAGAGATGCAAACAAGTCAAGAAGCAAGATAAAAATGCACATGTAAGGCATAGCAAAATGGAGTAGCCGAATGGTCATATGACCAAATATAAAAATGCAAACATGTTTATGATATAAGAAATGATATATGAAAAAAATGCACAACATGATTCCAATGAATACAATGGCCGAATCTACAAAGAAAAATTATTAAGCATGGAAAAGAAATATAGAAACAAATATAGCATAGAAAATAATGTAAAGAACATATAAAAAAAATTAAGCATAGACATGCAAAGCAAATAACAAGCAAAACTAGTAAATAAAACAAAGAAAGTTAAGCTCCATAGTTGGTATAAAATGGGCATAGCCTCTCACCTAACCATAATCACTTGGTCTTGCCAAGATCATGAAGCCTTTTCATTTCAAAAATAAAAAAATAAACCATGCTAAACAACAAAATTAAGGTGAGCTTCATGGTAGGTAAAAATGGGCATAGCTTTTCCCCTAACCATGGTCACTTGGTTTTGCCAAGATCATGTAGCCATTTCAACCTTTTTTTGTCTTCATCTTTTTGTAAAAAATCAGAATATAAAATAATTAAACAAACCTTCTAAAAATCATTTTTCCACAACAACATGCAAAGAAGAAAAAAGAAAAGACCAAGGCCAACAAACATACCACATTCGGCCAAAGCAAGAATATAAAAAAATTTGTTTTCAACCATTTTTTGAAAAAGAAGAGATGAAAACTTAAGTAAACATTTAAAAACTTTGATTTCTATCAAAAACGTAGTAGGAAAACAAGATGGAAAATCAAGAAATCAACATAGAGAACAAGAAGAAAACCATGCTAGAGCTTGGTAGAGATGACTACCTTTAAGCTCTTCTATTGAAAACCTTTTTTTTTCTTTCTTTCAAAACATTTTCTTTTCTAAATTAGCTACTATTTCCGGCCAAAAAACTTATGAAAAAATGAAATCAGCCCCCCCTCTAATGGCTTGGCCGAATGACCCTCCAACCCTTGGATGGAATTTGCACTTTTTCTCATCCAATCTTGGCCCTTAGATTAAGATATTTTGATGACAACATAAAAATTTCATCTTGCCAATTGATAGCAGCCCTTAAGATGTGTACTCATCCCTTTAATAACCTTAGCCCTTAGATACAAAAGAGGACCAATCCCATGCACTCCCTTACTTGCCCCTTTGAGTGCCTACCCTTGGATGAGTTGTGCTTTTCCATTCTTGGTCATTGGATGAGGACAACATAAAAATGACATCTTGTAGATTAATTCCAGCCCTTAACATGTGTACTCAGCCCTTGTAGATGGCCTAAGCCATTGGATGAAAAGAGACAATCCCATGCACTCCCTTGCTCGGTCGAATGGATGCTCACCTTTGGATGAATTGTGCTCATCTTTTTTCTTCCATTCATGGCCATTAGATGAGGGTTCTTTCATGAAAAATAAAAATGTCATCTTGGCATTTAAACTTGGCCATTGGATGGTGCATTCAACTTTTCTACAAGGCACCTAAGCCATTGGATGAAGGGGGGACCATTTGCAAGGTGTTAGTGGTAGCATGTGAGCTTGATAGTGACTAAGAAATTAAATTGTTCAAGCTTCCTTCTTCTCCTCTATGCTGGCTGATCAAAGGAGGTAAAATCCCAGCAATTCCTCTTTCTTTCATATTTTCCTTAATTACAAATTTGCCCTTTTTGGTTTTTTCGGTGAAATAACCTTTTTGCCCCCTGAACCTAAATAAATAGAAAACGGACTCCAAATTCAGTTTTCTTTTTTCAATACTTTCAAAATAATAAAAAATTGAATTCTGAAAGTTTTCAAAAATTTTCGAGTCCATTTGCTATTTATTTCGAATTTATTTCCAAAATTGCCCCTTTTATGCACTCGAACTTTACCATTTTTTAAACGAGCTCCGAATCTAGATTTTTCTTCACCAATCTCTTCCAAATAATTTAAAAATGAGATTTGGGAGCTTTCATAATTTTTGGAGCTCATTTGCTATTTTTTCCGGGATTTATCTACTTGAATTACTACATAGGGGACCCAGAATTTGGCCAGTTTGGAAACAAACTCTGAATCAAGATTTTATTTCGCCAATCTCTTCCAAATAATTTAAAAATGAGATCTGAAAGTTTTTAAAATTTTTAGAACTCGTTTGCTATTTTTTCGGGATTTATCCTGTTGCATTTTTGAATAGTGGGCCCGGGATTTGTCCATTTTGCAAACGAACTCCAAATCAAGATTTTATTTTACCAATCTCTTTGAAATGATTTAAGAATGAGATTTGCAAAATTTTAGAATTTTTGGAGTTCATTTGCTATTTTTCCGGGATTTATCCTGTTGAATTTCTACATAGTAGGCCCGAGATTTGACCATTTCGCAAACGAACTCCGAATCAAGATTTTATTTCGCCAATCTCTTCGAAATGATTTAAGAATGAGATTTGCAAATTTTCAGAATTTTTGGAGTTCATTTTCTATTTTTCCCAAAATTTTCAATTTTGTCATTTTGCCTCCGAAACCTGATTTTGCTCAAAACAAGTCTGATTTTCAGATTTTCTTCAAACTGAGCCTTGGGCTATATCCTTGTTTAATCATTCCTCATCAATTAGGGGCTTTAGTCCTACCGAATCGGGCCATTTCTGTAATTCTTCCTAATTTCACCGAAATCCACCAAAAATCTTAATTCTCGGTTTTCTTTCGAATTGGTTTTTCTATTAGTTTTTCTTCCAAGTAGCTTCTCCATTACTCGTAGTCAGTACTTATCTTTCATTTGGAACCTTTAATTCTGACCAATTTGATCGTTTAAGCATTTTTCCCCAAATTTCTCGAATTAGGATTTTCTTTCTACTGAATCTCCGTAACCCAACTTTCGAATTCCATATCTTTCAATGTAGCCCTTGGATTATCAAAATTCTTTCCCCGTTTTTCAATTGAACCACAAATCTTGATTTTGAAAGTGTGTTGACTTTTTTAGTAGTTTACTTTTTTAGGGTTGACTTTTTTGTGGTTGACTTTTTTGAGTTTGACTTCTTTTATCTGCTTTTTTAGACTGAGTCTCGGAGTACCACCTGTAGGATGAGAAAAGCCTTTTAGCATTCTAAAACATCAATTTAGGAAGAAAACGTACCTGATTTAGGGGTCCGAACAAAATTAGGTGTCTACAAGAAGTATATGGGGATTTTGCTATAGTTATTTGCCAGTTGAAAGGAGAATAGGAAACAAGAGATTCAAAACTGATCCTCTACCACAAGTTCGTAATGGAATTGGTTCAACAATTCCAAAAGATGGAATTCAATTACTTGCCTCGAGAAGAAAATTAAATGGCCAATGCCTTAGCTACGTTGGCCTCAATGTTCAAAATAAATACAAGTGCTGACGTCCAGCCCATCAAGATGAGTATACAAGAGTCGCCAGCACACTATATGCATGTCGAGGAAGAGCCGGATGGGAGGCCATGGTACCATGACGTCTTACAATACATAAAACATCAACAGTACCCAGAGCACGCTGCGAAAAATGAAAAAAAAAAACATTGAGAACTATGGCGATGGGATTCTTCTTGGATAAAGAAATATTGTATAAAAGGAGTAGAGATCATACACTTCTAAGGTGTGTCGAAGTGACTGAAGCTAAAAGAATACTCAAAGAGGTTCACGAAGGGGTGTGTGGAACACATGCAAATGGCCACATGATGGTTAAGCAGATTATGAGAGCAAGTTATTACTGGATGACTGCGGGGAGGGATTGCATCAGGTATGTTCGAAAATGTCATAAATGCCAGATATACGCGGATAAGCTGCACGCTCCTCCTACAGCTCTGCATGTCATGACAATGCCTTGGCCTTTCTCTATGTAGGGAATGGATATTATCAGGCTAATTACCCCTAAAGCCTCAAACGGACATCGTTTCATTTTGGTAGTGATCGATTACTTCACGAAATGGGTCGAAGCTGTTTCTTACGCTAGTGGACCAAATCAGTGGTGTGTAAGTTTTTGAAAAAGGAAGTGATATGCCGATATGGTCTCCCAGAGAAAATTATTACAGATAATGCTCTCAATTTGAACAATACCATGATGAAAGAAATTTGCACTCAGTTCAAAATCAGGCACCACAACTTGGCTCTCTACCGCCCCAAGATGAATGGAGCAGTAGAAGCTGCTAACAAGAATATAAAGAAAATAGTTGCCAAAATGAAGGATAAATACAAAGATTGGCACGAGAAGCTTTCGTTTGCCCTGCACGTCTATAGAACGTCAGTATGTACTTCTATAGGGGCAACCCCTTACTCATTGGTGTACGGGATGGAAGCTATGTTACCAATTGAAGTGGAGATCCCTTCTCTGAGAATTTTAATGGAAGTCGAGTTAGAAGAAGCAGAATCGGTTCGAGCCCGCTATGAGCAACTTAATTTGATCGAGGAAAAAAGGATGATGACACTGTGTCATGGCCAATTATACCAAAGGCAGATGATGAGCGCGCATAACAAAAAAGTTCGCCCAAGAGAGTTCCGAGAAGGTGATTTAGTTTTAAAGAAGATCCTCCCTAAATAGCAAGATCCCATGGGGAAATGGGCACCAAATTGGGAAGGCCCGTATGTGGTAAAAAGAGTATTTTCAGGAGGGGCAATGGTTTAAGCAAAGATGGATGGTGCGGATTTCTCGAGTCCAATCGATGCTGATGCAATGAAGAAATATTATGCATAAAAAAATAAAAATAAAAAGAGGGGAAAAAGAAAGAAAAAAAAGAAGTAAGAAATGAGAGTTTCAAACCAAAAACCCAAAAAGGCGATTTGAATCAAATGATGGATCTAGGTCGAAAACCCTAAAGGAAGGCCTAGGTAAAGGACAAACAAAAGTTGGGATGACCGGCAATAATCTGTGTGAAATGATTCATGAGACAAGGGATTAAAACAGGATGGAAGAATTGAACAAGAAGCGAGGTGCGACATGACCGAATGGCACAAGGCAGGAAGGGTAATTAATAGTTGCATGCTCTCGAAATGAGTCAAAGACATCGATGAATATTCTTTTCTGAAAGAGAAATCTGAATTGGCTCGTTTGAGATCGTTTAAGTATTCATTATGTAGGGATCTATCCCTATTTGGTCTTTTTTTCTTTTCTTTGATTAATGCCAGTATGTTCTTTTTCTTTCACTAGAATGAAAATACATATCCCTATTCATAAAATTTTGTCCTTAAATTACCCTTTTTTGTTTGAAATTTTCTTTAGATAATGCATTATGTTGGCATGAAATGTGAATGATAATAAATAACTAGATAATGCACAAACGGAGCTTTCGTGATTACTCTATAGAAATTTGAGAATTGGAAAATCAAAAAGGGAGAAAGAGATGATGGGACAGTGTGAGATCTGATTTGTTTATACCCTTTGAAAGTAAAGAAAGCAATGATTGAGATAGCAATTGATATGTAAAATTGTTTTGGGGGGAGTGCACAAAGCTTTGACTCGACTAAGAAAGGATCGTGAGGAAGTAAATTGTGGACACCTAGTCGATTTGATGAAGGAAAAGAGAAAGAATTGGGAAGGACAAAAAAGGTTTGTGAAGAATGAAATAAGAGGCTTAATCAGACTCAGCTCTGAAAGGGTCTCTGGTTAATGAAATATACACAGGGGCGTCGAATCATGATTCGAGCCTCAAGTTATGCATTACATTGTCATAAGCATGCATTGCATTATCATGACGTTGTAAACAATTAAGAATTACTGTTGCATAGAAAGGGATATGAATGACAGATGGACAAGGAAAATGAAACCCGACTGCAACAGGAAGTTGGGAATCACCATGATAACTAGGAAAAAAGTACATTTTAAAAACAAATCGTAAAGCCTCTGTTGAGAGGAGCAATTTATTTTCCAAGTGATAGAGCCTCTGATTAGAGGGGCAATTTATTTTCAAAGTGTTAGAGCCTCTTTTGAGAGGAGCAATTTATTTTATAAGTAGTAGAGCCTCTGTTGAGAGGAGCAATTTATTTTCCAAGTGATAGAGACTTTGATAAGAGGAGCAATTTATTTTCCAAGTGTTAGAACCTCTGTTGAGAGGTGCAATTTATTTTCCAAGTGATAGAGCCTCTGATGAAATGAGCATTTTCATTTTTCAAAGTTATGGAACCTTTGATGAGAGGAGCATCATTTTAAATTTTAAGCCTCTGCTGAGAGGAGCAATTTATTTTCCAAGTGATAGAGCCTCTGATGAAAGGAGCATTTTCATTTTTCAAAGTTATGGAACCTCTGATGAGAGGAGCATCATTTTAAATTTTAAAGTCATGAAGCCTCTGAAAAGAGGAACATCGTTTTAAATTTCAAAGTCGTGGAGCCTCTGATGAGAGGAGCATCGTTTTTAAATTTCAAAGTCGTGGAGCTTCTGATGAGAGGAGCATCTTTTTAAAATTCCCAAGTGATAGAGCCTCTGTTGAGATGAGCATTTTATATTAATCATGGACGACATTGTCGCTTATGTCTTTGCCCTATTGTCGATTCTCAGCAATGTTCAAAGAGGGACAGCTGTAACGACCCATTTTGTTATTATTATTATTATTTTATTATAATTATTATTTATTATTATTGGGCCAACAGGCCATAACCCTCACCAGGCCCCAAACCCTCAAAAAGGCCCATCTGGCCCAACAGGCAAAAAAATCCCAACTGGCCCAACTGGCCCCAAACCCCACTGGGCCTGATGGCCCAGCATGCTCCCACAGCCCCAAAGCCTACCAGTAACCCCTCAAACCCTAGCCGCCTCCACCACCAACCTTCCCCCCACTTGCCCTGCCAAGCTGCCACCACCTCTCCACCGCCAGGCACTTGCCTGCACCTAGCCCCTAGCCTAGCACTGACCCTCCCTTACCATGCCCTGCAGCTGCCTGGCACCCACCGCCCCTACCTCACACAGCAGCCATCCAAGTGCTGCCACCAAACAGCCAACAGCCATGTGGCTGGCCACCGACCCTAAACACCGACCTAGCCCCGTCGCCACTCACCACCACAGCCCCCTATGAAAACCCCAACCCAAAACCAAAAAAAAAAGGAAAAAAAATCAGAGAGATCCGAAGCAACAAAAAAAAAAAGTGAAAATCACCCAAAAAAACCAAAAGCAAAATAAATAAAAAAGAAGAGAAACCCAATTAGCAGCAAAAAAAAAAAAAAAAACAAAGAAAGAAAGAAAGAAAGAAAACCAAAAAAAAAAAAGAAAAATTTTCGAACTTTGATCCTAGATCTAGGAAATTTGGGGTGGTTTTGGGAAAAACTAATTTAGTATTTGGGTAGAGGAGAACTAGGAGAGTGTTTTGGTATTTTTTTTGGCTCGGGAAGAACTCCAGCACGGCGGCGACGACTGGGCTTCGGGAGAGAAAAATCAGGTGAACTTTTTTTTTTTGTTTTAGGTTAAGATGAACCCAAAAAAAATTAAAGTAGCATCCGGGTCGGGTCGCGGGACCCACGCGTGGGTTCGCGCCTTGACCTGACCCAAATGTTGCTTCTTCCCATTTTTTTAATTTTTTAATTTTAATTTATTATTATTATTATTTCCATTTATTTATTTATAAATTTTATTATTTATATATTTATTTTAGTTTAGTTTAGTTTTTTTCTTTTCTTTGCCATTATTATTATTACTATTATTATTATTAATTATATATATGTATTTTTTATTTTTTATTATTATTTTTTTATTTATTATTTATATATATATATTTTTGTCTATTGTTATTATTATAACCTTTTTTATTTTAATGTTTCTTGCCACTACTACTACTACTATTATTATTATTATTATTATTATTATTATTATTATTATCTTTTTATTATTTTTTATTTCCATTTATTTATATACATATTTTATTTATTATTTCTCATTTTTATGCATTATTAATATAAAAAAAGGGTTTCTCATTTATTTTTTCTGAATAATAGTTCCTTCGCGAATAAAATCATGTCCTCTAAATTAATTTCTTTAAAAGAAATTCTCTAAAAAGCGAACTTTTTCTCGGAATGGTCGGAATATCAATCGTTCCTCGAAAAAGTTTGTGCAACAAAATAATTATCGAAACATTATCGAAAGTATCGGAGTGGTTCTGGATTTTTTTTTTTTTTTACATAAGTAATTTCTCTTATTCTGGAATTAATTATAAAAGGATATTTAATTTTTATCAATTTCTCCGCAAATAAAAATATCTTTTTAAAATTATTTTTTATAAAATAAAATCTCCTAAAAATGAATTATTTCTCGGGATGGTCGGAGTATCAATCATTCCTCGAAATGGTTCGAGTAAGATTCGTCGTCGAAACATTGTCAAAAATATCGAAGTGACTCGAGAATTAATTTTACACAAACAATTTCATTTATTTTTGAAATTAATTTTAAAAGGATATTTTATTGTTTTATTTTTATTTTTACTATTTTTCTATGATTTCCCCACAAATAAAATATCTTTTTTTAATTATTCTCGGTAAATGAAATTTTCTAAAAACGGATCATTTCTCGGGACGGTTGGAGTATCAATCGTTCTACGAAACGGTTCGGATAAAATTAATTACGGAAACATTATCGAGAATATCGGAGTGATTCGAAAATTATTTTTACACAAATAATTTCGTTTATTTTGGAAATTAATTTTAAAAGAACATCTTTATTAATTTTGTTCTCTTCCCATAAATAAAATATATCTTTTAAAATTATCTTCAGTAAATGAAATCTTCTAGAACGGATTGTTTCTCGAACTGTCAAAGTATCAATCGTTCCACGAAACGGTTCGAGTAAAATTAGTTACCGAAACATTATCAAAATTATCGGAGTGATTCGGGAATTATTATTACATAGATGATTTCTGTTATCTCAAAACTAATTATAAAAAAGAAGTTATATTTTATTTTTGTTATTATTTCTCCACATATAAAAAATGGTTTTTTTTTAATTATTTTTGGTAAAGGAAATTCTCTAAAAATGGATCCGTTCTCAGGAAGGTCGGAATATCTATAGTTTCTCAAAACGGTTCGTGTAAAAATAGTTATCGAAACATTATCAAAAATATCGGAGTGATTCGGGAATTATTTTTACATGAGTAATTTCTTTTACTTCAAAAATGATTATAAAAAACATTGTCTCTCATTCGTTTTAAAATATTCTTTTTGAACAAAATGTACTAAGGGAATTATTATTAAATATTAAAATTAAAATCACTTTTTCAAGTTTAAAGATAACATGCGATTAACCGGTACCGTTTTTAAAAACGAGCGTCGTGGGGGTGCTAATCCTTCCCCACGCGTAACCGTACTCCCGAACCTGTTTTTGTTTCGCATACCAAAAATTATCTTTTTAATATACCTTAATTAATTTTAGGATATTATTCAGAGGATAAATTTTCATAGGTGACCAATCACACCAAACAAAAAAAAAGATTGGTGGCGACTCCCTGTATTTATTTTTAAAATGTCTAGCGGTCGAAAAACCGTTATGACACCTTTAAACACATATTTTGGGCCTGGTTATCATTCTTCAAGAAACCTAAACCCTGGCCTACATTACATGCTTTAAAAGTCCATTTTGATCAACTATGAATGCTTAAGTTGAAGAGTTTTTCCCCTTGGATTTAACCCTTTCGAATTGTCATTTCATTTTTGAAGAAATTTGAATTCTCAAATGTATGGTAGAACAACTAGGAAAAAAAAGAGAAGAAAATAGAAAGAATTAAGCTCTAGGGTGAAAACCCAAAAATGGGCAGTCTAGAGTAAAAAAAAAAATCAAAAATCTGAAAGCAACTCTGCATGACTATGCCAAAGCCCAACAAAAAGCACCAAAGAAATGATGACTTCTTGAACCAATCATTGGGCACTGAACATTTTTGAGAAATTTAAAAAGGCCAACACCGTTTGGGTGACTTGGTCCAAAATCCAAGATCATTTTCCTTTCTCTCCCAAATTTTGAACCCTTTATAGCTAGTTTTGACATTTTTTGAAATGCTATACATCAAGAAACTAATAGAGAATGCCAATCGTGTTTTCAAAACAAATCTTTTTGTGAAAATTTGATTATTGCATAAAATTCATTGTGAGTTTAGATGAAGAAACATTGATCTTCCCTTATATGATGAAGTTTTTCTTGAGGACCAAAACCTTGATAAACTGAAACACTAAATCCATTGGGAAGAGCCAAATTGTTGATTCACCTCGCCCATTCTTTTAATTAATCACCAATTTTTCTAGAGATCCAAATATGATATATTTGTTTTTTGAACAAAAAAAGTAGTGATGTGGGGCAATTTGCCATTTGACACAGGGGGCATGATTGAAAATAAAAAGACTTTTTAAACAAATTCATGTTTTTCAAAGAATTTTCAAATGTAAAACATGTAAAAGTACTGGAGACTCAGAACATGTAAAAGTACACGATAAATAATTGGCTTAATATTCTGATTAAATATGACTGCCCAGAAAAATCAGGAACGTACGAGTACTGGGTGAAAAACTGTTTTGCCAAAACATTTTTTTTTTTTTGCCTTTGATAAAATCATATAAAAATCAAAGTAAAATTGTTGGAGATCATCCTAAAGACCTACAAACAGTAGCTAAAACATTTAAAAACCTTGGACAAAAATTGGCTTAAGTAAAAAAAATCACAAAGGTAGAATAATCAATTTGACAACCCTTTAATTTTCCACAAGTATGCTCAAGTGAGCATGACTTTGAGCCATTGATTGGCCTAAGTCATAAATCATGTGGCATGACATGGAATGCATGAAAATGCAGCAAACTGAATGCATGAAATGCATGGTTTAAAGTCTATTGATATGGAAAATGCATGGCGTAAATAATCTAAATGCCTAGCATGAGTTTGCATGACAATAAATGCTATCCTAACTTAATATGCATGACCTAGTGTCTAAATAACATGGAAAAATAACATGGCATATGAAAATGGCCTAAAACTAAATGACATGTAAAATGACATAAAATTATAAAATAACCTAAACTTAAATGACATGGAATAATAAAAATGGCCTAAAGCTAAATGACATGTGAAATGACATGGCATATGAAAATGGCCTAATGTCGAAATGTCATGGAAAAACAACATGGCATATGAAAATGGTCTAATGCTAAATGACATGTAAAATGACATGGAATAAAAATGGCCTAAAGCTAAATGACATGTGAAATGACATGGCATATGAAAATGGCCTAATGTCTAAATGTCATGGAAAAATAACATGGCATATGAAAATGGCCTAATGCTTAAATGACATGTAAAATGACATGGAATAATAAAAATGGCATAAAGCTAAATGACATGTAAAATGACCTAGATGTCTAAATGAAATAGCAAATATCATGACCTAGAAAAATGACCTAAAGCTTAGAGAAAATGCATATGGCTGGATGGCCTAGGAACCAAAGTGTTGTGAGAAATGTCATGTAAAATGACCTAACCAAATGCTATGGAAGATGATATGAAAAATGGAAATGGCCTAAACTATATGACAATAGCCCCAAGATGCAAAAATATGACATAAGTCAAAAGAACAAGATGTTTAGCAAGAATATAAATATACATAAAGATAAACAATAATAGAAATAAGCAAGTTAAAGTAAGCAAATAAATAACAAAGAGATGAGCTCCATGGTTGGTACATTGGAAAAATCCCCCTAACCATTATCTCTTGATTTTCATCAAGGTCATGAAGCCTTTTCAATCTCAAAATCATAAAAAATAACGAAGGTAAAAAAAAATATGGAGATGAGCTCCATGGTTGGTATATTGGACAAAGCCCATCCTAACCATTATCACTTGATTTTCATCAAGATCATGAAGCCTAACCATTGTTTTATTTATTTTTTGAAAAACAAGAATAACAAGAAAGATGTAAAAAAAAAATAGAAGGAAATCACATGGAAAACAAGAAATAAAGCATGAGGAAGAAGAAGAAAAAAAAATGTAGTAGCAATGGTAGAATAGCTACCTTAACAAAAGCTTTTTTTTCTCTTTCAAAAACCTTTTTTTTTCTCCATTAGCTACTGACCTCCCCTCTCAAATGCTCAGCCACTTAAGGAAAAATAAAATTTTCCCCCCTCTCTTAGCCTTGGCCGAATGACCCCTCCACCATATGATGGATTTTTGCACTTTTTCTCCTCCAATCTTGTCCCTTAGATTAAGATATTTTCATGACAACATCAAAATGTCATCTTGCCAGTTGATAGCAGCCCTTAAGATGTTTACTCAGCCCTTAGATGAAAAAGAGGACTAATGTCATGCACTCCTTTGCTTGCCCCTTTGAATGCCTACCCTTGGATGAGTTGTGCTCTTCCATTCTTGGTCATTGGATGAGGACAACATAAAAATGACATCTTGTAGATTAAATCCAGCCCTTAACATGTGTACTCAGCCTTTGTAGATGGCCTAAGCCATTGGATGAAAAGAGACAATCCCATGCACTCCCTTGCTTAGCCGAATGGATGTCCACCTTTGGATGAATTGTGCTCATCTTTTTTCTTCAATTCTTGGCCATTAGATGAGGGTTCTTTCATGACAAATAAAAATTTCATCTTGGCATTTAAACTTGGCCATTGGATGGTACATTCAACTTTTTTGGGTTTACTTTTTCAAGTTTGACTTTTTCTGTCTGTTTTCTTAGACTAAGTCTCGGAGTACCACCTGCAGGATGAGAAAAGCCTTTTTGCATTCTGAAACATCAATTTAGGAAGAAAATATATATGTTTTAGTGGTCCAAACAAAATTAGGTGTTTACAGCTGCCCCTCTTTGGCTATTGCTGAGAATCAGGAATCAAGAAAAGATAAACAAACACTAATTTTGTTCGGTTAGTGAAATCACATGTGAAGAAAGGAGAAACATTTTTTTTTTGAAAAAGTTATAAATTGAAGATTTTGTCCTTAAATTGAGTTTCTTGACTAATCAAGGCTCGACCCGTCTTAAGAAAACAGGTTCGATTTGCAATAGGAGAAATGACCTGGACGATGGTCTTGGGGTCTTAACCTGTCTTGTGCTAACCGTACTGGCATGGGTGAAACTGAAAATTGAAAAAGATCTGGATGAAACCAGAGATTAAAAAGGCATGGGTGAAACCAAAAAATTCAAAAAGATCTAGATGAAACCAGAAAATTGAGATAACATGGGTGAAACCAGAAAATTGAGAAAGATCTGGATGAAACTAGAAAGTTGAGAAAAAATCAGATAAAACCAGAAGTTGAAATGACATGGGTGAAACCAGAAAATTGAGAAAGATCTGGATGAAACCAGAGATTAAAATGGCATGGGTGAAACCAGAAAATTGAAAAAGATCTGGATTAAACCAAAGATTAAAAAGGCATGCGTGAAACCAGAAATTTGACAATGATCTGGATGGAACCAGAAATTGAAAAGCATGGGTGAAACCAAAAATTTGAAAAAGATCTAGATGAAACTAGAGATTAAAAAGGCATGGGTGAAACCAGAATTTTGAAAATGATCTAGATGGAACCAGAAATTGAAAAGCTTGGGTGAAACCAGAAATTTAAAAAAGATTTGGATGAAACCAGAAATTGAAAAGCATGGGTGAAACCAGAAATTTGAAAAAGATCTGGATGAAACCAAAGATTAAAGGCATGGGTGAAACCAAAAATTTGAAAATAATCTGGACGGAACCAGAAATTGAAAAGCATGGGTGAAACCAGAAATTTGAGAAAGATCTGGATGAAACTAGAGAATAAAAGGGCATGGGTGAAACATGGGTGAAACCAGAAATTTGAAAAAGATCTGGATGAAACTAGAGAATAAAAAGGCATGGGTGAAACCAGAAATTTGAAAAGATCTGGATGAAACCAGAAATTGAAATGACCTGGAAATTAACCTGAAGGATTTGAGAGAGGATGCAAATGCTTCATGGTGTAAATGCAAATATCTTGGATTGATGCAAATGCTTCTTGAAATGATACAGATGTCTTGGATTGATGCAAATGCTTCTAAATACAGATGCAGATATCCCTACGAATCATGTTCATGTAAGTGGTTCATGAATGATGTAATTGCAGCTACAATGAAGATGCAATGATCCTAGAAATGATGCATCTGCTTGAGATGATGCAAATGCAAATATCTATGAAGGATGTACTTGTAAAGATAGAATGCAGATGCTCATAGAATAGTGCAAATACAAATACTCATGAATTATGCAAATGCTTGCTGACACGGTGCAGATGCAAAGCTTAATAAAGAGATGAGTGCTCATGAGTGATGCAAATGCCCCTGATCGTTTTTCTAGATTTTGGCTTAGCCTTTCCAATTCATTTTTCCTCTTCAAATCAGAGTATATCTTCAATTCATTTTTCAATCTTTGGCTATTCTCTTTGCCCCAACAGTTTTCAAACTCTTATTAACAGAAGTCTACTTGTCAAGTTCTATTTCTTCTTCTCATATTTGGAAGTCAAGGTTAACCCTAATAGTTCCACACCTTTGAGTTAGAAAAACCCTTATCTCATGTTAACATCAAAAATGGGTATTTCAAAAATATTTTTATTTTCCTTTTTGAAAAACAATTTTGCTCATCTAATGACAACTTCTGAGCCAAAAATATAACCCCATAGTGTGTGATGTATGAATCTTTTGAAGACTGATGATCACTGTTAGAAATTTCCCTAAGTGTCAATCTGAATTTTTCAATTTGAATTGGCAAGGCTTGGTATAACAAGATTTTGGTTGATCGAAGAAAACTTCACAAAAAAATGTATGTCCCTTCTAGGTTCACAAATGGAATAGGTTTTATAAATCATGAATTCATTGAGAACCGAACAAATTCAACATTCTTTTAGTTTCCATATCAAGGTTTTTTTGACAAGCGTCAAGATTGGCCGGGATGTTTAAACCAGAAAGTTTAATTTTGGAGGGAAAAAAGTTTCAGTTTTTGAAGACAATCCTCCGAATGAGAGCTGTCAATTTGGGAGGTTCAGGAATTCCTAGATGTTCCTCGATGACTATTTCTTCCATTTCAACTCTAGACCGCCCATTTTTCGGTTTTCGCCCTAAAGTCCCATTCTTTCCATTTTTTTCTTCTCTTTTTTTTTATTGTTTTACCATGAACTTGAGAATTCTAAATTCTTCCTCAGTGAAATGATAATTCGATGAGATGGGATAAAATCTGAGGAAAAACCCTTCAAGTTAAATATTCATGCTTGATCAAAATGGACTTTTAAAGCACATAATGTAGGCCATAGCTCGGGGTTCAGAAAGAAAGGATAAATAGGCCCAAAATATGTGTTTGAGTGTAATCAAATCAAGGATCATTTCTTGAGCAGGATTCCCTTTTGAAGCATTTGTCCCTTCTAGACTTTTCTTTCCTTTTTTTGACTTTGCTCTTTTTCTTCCTTGCTTTTGGCTTTCATTTGCCATACTTTTTCACACTTTTTCTTTTGCTTTTGTTTTGTTCTTGGCTTCCCATTTCGCCATCTTTTCTTTTTCTCATTTTTCTTTTTCTTTGACAGAGTGAGCCCGTATTTATTTGGGGCTCTATTTGCTTTGTATCTGTCTTTGAGTTAGGACTCATTTTTTCGTGATCTTTGAGAAGATCTTTCCTCACATTTGCCCCCCAGTGTAGAGGGTGATTCTTGATCAGGGTTCAAAGAAGAAAGAATTCTTTTGGCTCAAAAGGGGTGACTATGGATTTTTTTTTTTTTTTTTTGCGAAAAGGAGATGAAAGATGGCCATTTCTCATATCAAGCACGAATATTCACATTGAAAAGCAATCCTCATGGGAAATAGATAATCAGAATTTCATTTTGCACTTTGGAATCATCTGAATTCTCATATGCATGATATCACAAATTTTCTTTTCTTTTCTTTTTTTTTATCGCATGCCCCAATGATTCATGCGTTAGTTACATCCTTTTTCACCATGTATCCATCATTTCCACATATGATGCCCCAATTTGATTAACCATGAGAATTTGTATCATTACGAGGAACATCGCAAGTCTAGGTCTGTACTGAAAAGAATAAGTTTCATTCTTGGGTTTGTTTGAAGTTAATAAGGAAAATATGACCCAAAAACGGGTTTTCTCTGGGACATGGGATAATCTAGTTTAAGCATTGTGCCCCAGGGTGTCAATCATGAAGTGATGTTTGGGCAATTAGTGTTTTGTGGTTATTGGGAAAGGCATGAATGGCTTTGGCACCACCTTGACACACATCGAATTACCAAAATCTAGATTCTTGAAAGAATGTCTCATTTATTTGAATTTCAAGGAATTCAAAAATTTTTCAAAAAGTTCATTCCTTTATTCATAACCTAGACTAGGATTTACATCTTTGCTTATTCTGCAATAACAATGGTTTATGAAGTTTAATCATTCATATTCCTTGAAGCATTAGATCTTTCAAGTGATCTTAGTTTCAGGGATTTAGACATATGGAATCCCCAAAAGAGGGAAGGTATTGGGTCATTTCTAACAATGATCATCAATATTCTCGAGATTATCCATTATTAGAACCTCCTTAATGCTTGTTTTTGCACATTCAAATTATTGTTAAAACACAACAAACATAAAAACATTCAAAATTCATTTATTTCATAGGGATGTTAACATAAGACAAGTGTTTTCATCATGAGGTATGAAACTAAATGCATAAAAACTTCCCCTTGACATGTTCTCCCTAATTCAAACTGGCTATTCCTCGGTACTCTTTTCGACCTTTCTATCTTCTTCCCCTATTATGACGCCCACAAGGTTTCATCATTCCCATTCAGTAGATTCTCCACGCTGTCTGACCTTTGTTTCTTCCCCACATCTAACTATCCTTTATTGATGAGTGCTTGAACCTTCCGTTTCATACATAAGCAATTTTCTATGGAATGTCCCCGAATCCCAGAATGGTAATCACAATATGCATTCTCGTCATACCAGCTCGGATATGGGGGTTGGATAGGCTCCACTGGAACTTTAGTAAGGAGTTGCTCTTCAACCAGCTGAGGCAATAGTTTAGAGTAAGACATGGGAGTGGCTCAAACTGATCTCTTTTTCGGATATTCTTCGGTTTCCTCTGGCTGACAAAAGGTTGAAATTTACTGGATTCTGAGAGGCCATCGGGTATAAGTATGAACCCTGGGATACATAGTTCATAGAAGGAAAGGGTGGTTGGTATGAAGTAGCCGGAATATAGGGGCAAAGTCTCCCACATCTTGGACATCTTCCTCTTTCTTTTTGGGCGTCCTGTTTCTCTCTGCATTAAATGTTTTACCTCCTTCGAGTTTCCCAGCCTTGATAGAATTTTCAATCATTTTCCCAGAGATTACCATATTCGAAAAATTCTTCGTGGTGTTGCCAACAAGTCTATAGTAGTATGGGGCCTGTAGTGTATTCACAAAAAGGATAGTGGTTTCCTTCTGAGTTAAGGGCGGTTGTACTTGAGTGGCCATGTTCCTCCACCTCTGAGCATACTCTTTGAAGCTCTCAGTAACCTTTTTCTCCATATTTTGCAAGGTGAGACAGTCAGGTGTCATGTCGGTCACATGTTTGTACTGGTTTATAAAAGCCCTAGCCAAATCATTCCAAGAGAGAATCTGATCCTTGCTCAACCGACTATACCACCTAATTGCGGACCCGCTGAGGCTATCCTAGAAGTAGTGAATCAAAAGCTTATCATTATCTATGTGACTTGCCATCTTTCGGAAGAACATGGTGATGCGGGTTGATGGATTGGTCGTCTCGTCATATTTCACAAAGTCAGGGACCTTGAATTTAGGAGGATTGACTAAATTGAGGACCAAGCATCGTTCCTTCGCATCCACACTCCCAAATACATCTGTATTTTCTACTACCCGAAGCCTTTCATCTAACAACTGATATTTCCCTCGGGAATCTGTCAACTCAGCCATATTTGACTCAACCATTTTCAACTTTTCCCATTCAGCTATGTCGTCTAAGTTCAGGGTGTTGCTGGGGTTAACTGTGTTCTGGCCATCCATCATTACGACCTCATTCTGACCCTTTTATGCCTCTAACCCTTCTCTGGTGGCAAAGTTTTCAGTGTATCCTTTTCCCTTGATTACGGCGGACATCAGCTCCATTAATTTAGTCATCTGATTCTTAGATTCTGCTTGAGACTTTGCCAGCTATTCTCGCAATTCTTCCTGTACCCTTTCCATTCTTTCCATTCGGGCAACTTGTTCATTCTCCATAGCACTAGCCTGTATTAAAAAGGGTACTCAGTACTTCTTATACCTCTGAATTTGAAATGGAAGCTTTTTCAAAACTCTTAAAGCCAAGCCAACTTCTATTTTATTTCTCCAAATATATGTCATGATGTATGAGCCATGATTGTCATTTGATGCATGTGAAGAATAAATAAAATGATGTATGGACATATATAGTGGAAACATACTGACCATGTATGTAATAAATGCAATCACGATGCCAACATGCTGCAAGCAAAGAATAAATAAATCAACGCATGGATCTATGCAATGAATGACCATGTATATTTCAGTGCATTTCCCAATGAATGATCATATACACTATGAATGCAACACGATGTCAATTATGATGTATGTAAACAATGAATGATTGACACATAGTATATACAAAGAAAATCATGCTGACCATATGTGTCATGAATGTATCCTGATGTTAATAAGACAGATTAATGCATGAGCATATCATGATAACTATGTATGCCATGGATATAATCTAATGCCAACATGATGCATTTAAAGAATAAATAAATTAACACAGGTATATATAAATAATGACCATGCATGTCATAAATGTATTTACAATGAATGCATGCTATGACTGTAACATGATGTCAAAATGATACATGTAAAGAATAAATGAATTGCACAAAGGTATATACAATGACCAATGATTTCACGAAATTGGTGGGACCAAATTTTGATTATTCAAAAATCTCACTATGCAAAATTTGCCTCCAAATTTAATCTATGATTTTTTGAAACATGTTTTCTCTATGAAAAGCCAAACATATTATTTTCAAAATAATTTCGGGATAGTGGATCCTAATATGGTATAATATGCAAATGTTCATGTAACACTACCGGTTCATAATTCTTATTCAACCAACAAATGTTTATGAAATCATCAAATGAGATTATTATTAACAACCGTTTATTGTAAAGAATGAGATCAAAGATACAACCATGAATGTACATGCTCTACTCACACATGCATGAAAAATGCAAAAATGTTTGAAAAAGAATGTTTGTATTTTGAATTTCAAAAAGTTAGTGAACACTTGCCCCAACAATATCTACTTATATAGGCATTACGGTGCCTTTGGGGCGGAGTATCACATTTATTTATGGGCGATGTACATACATCGTTGCCCGATCCGCAACCCTTAGTCAAAGTGTAAAATAGGTAAAAAAAAAAAGTCCCTCCATGTGTTCCTATCTTCGGTATCTATCAAAAATTCGGCAGGGCTTCGCCTATGTTGGCTCTATGGTTCACTATATGTAGGTGAATGGTTCTAAAAGGCCCCGAATTGTTCCTCACTGTCGTCTGTGAAGGCTAGTAAGACACCCATATAAAAGCGGGTTCAATTCATTAGAGTATATTTCCCTAGCCTATGCGGATTGTTAATCACGGGAGCTTAGGTAATTTATACTCCTAAAATATTTTGCTAAACCATGCGGATTGTTAATCACGGGAGTGTAGCTACTTTATTTCCACTTAAAGGGACAGAACCCGGGTATAGGGCTCATGATATGCAAATGCAAGTGTAGTGTGTGTGGAGGAACAGAACAAACCTTTCAACACCTATTTTACAATCCTTGTCCTAAATATCCCAACAATTTATTAAAACAAATATCAAGAATAGTGTAACGCATTAACCAACCAAAGAGCATTAATAAAATGCATGCAAAAACCTTTTGTTATTTTCAAAACTTATTATGAGCGATGTGCGTTCATCATTGCTCGATTTGCAAAGGTAAACTTATTCGGAATGTAGAATAGAAAGTAAAAGGATTAGGAATATTCCTCCATGTGTTCCTAGCTTCGGGATATCTAATAGGAAATCTGGCAAAGCTTGACCTAGGTTCACTATATGAAGGTGAATCAGTTCTAAAAGCCCCGAATTGTTCCTCATTGTCGCCAGTGAAGGCTAGTAAGGCACCCTGATAAAAGCGGGTTCAATTCGTTAGAGTATATTTTCCTATGCCCATACGGAGGATCATCATGAAGGCATTAGGTAATTTATGCTCCGGAAGTGTTTCACTAGCCATACGGAGGATCATCATGAAGGTGTAGTTACTTTACTCCCACTTAAAAGGACGGAACCGGGGTAGAGAGTTCATGTTATGCAAATGTACGTGTGGCGTGTGAGGAGGAACAACAAACCTTTCACCACCTATTCTGCACCCCTTATTCTAAATGGCCCAACAAGATCAAACAATTTAAGCATTAATCAAGCAAAGAATAAATACACCAAAATAACCAAAGAACAATAATAATATGTATGCACATGAATATGGACATATTTAAAAACATTTTATTATTTTCAAAATTCTCCTTATTTTTTTTAAAATATGAGAATTAAAATTAAATACCAATTAAACCAACAAAATCGAGACTTTGAAAACACATGACTTATTCTAGGCCTCACTCTCTAAAGTCTCCAGTGGAGTCGCCAACCTGTCGATACGTGATCCCGTCGCGGGGACCCGTTCGCGTGAGTAGGAAACAGAAGCAGAGGAAAAGACGACTTAATTCCTCTTGATTGAAATAAAAGGTCGAGGATTTGAAAACAACCTTGGAAAAAGTTATGGAGTCGCCACCAATCTTTTTTTGCTAGGTGTGATTGGCCACCTATTAAAACCGGTTTTATAAAATATTTTAAAATTAATTAAAACATTTTTAAAACCAATTTCAAATCTGCGTTTTAAACCTAAGAAAATCGAAGAAGCAGGTTCGGGACTCGGTTACGTGCGGGGAAAGATTAGACCCCCACAACGCCGTATAAAATGGTACCTTATTAATCATGTGTTATCTCAATTCTCGATAAAAATTCGATTTTAAATTTGGTATTTCATGTTAATTCAAAATTTTAAAAAAAATAATAATTCCATTTTTAATTGAAAATGATCCGGAGTTTATTAATTCAAAATTTTCCTATATTTCTCGACGAACGTGGCAAAATATAGAAATTTTTATTATTTGGAAAATTTTTCGAATCATTCTCGTTTTAAAGAAGATATTCCGTTATTAATGATAATTGATGATATCCTCTCCAGCAAATCCGACAAAGAACTCATGAATTATTTTAACTCGGGAATATCTTTATTTTATTGAAAATCATTATCTTTTTCAAAATATTTTAAAAAAAAAATATGAATATGAATATGTGTGACATAAATAAAATGATATAGCAAAGTCTAGATAATATAATGCAACCTAAATGAGATGATATAATTTAAATGGCATAGCGTATTCTAAATGAAATGATATAACCTAAGTATCATAACATATTATAAATGAAATGAAATAACCTAAGTAACATAACATATTCTAAATGAAATGACATAATTAAAATGACATTAAATGATATGTAACATAGAACAATGTTCTCATGGAATATGCAAAATAATGCATGAACATAGTAAATGCTAAATGATGTGACAAAAATAAATCACTAAAAAAATGCATAGAATAGCATGAAATATTCAAAATCATATAAAAAATAATATAGCACCATAACATATAAATTAAAATAATAACAATATCATAGAAATTATAAAATAAAAAAAAATCATATGTTATATAGTATGCATGAACATGAAAAATGCAATGCATGAAAATGTATTTTTTCCTTTAATTAAGAAAATCCGTATATCTAAAAAGATATCCGGCTACCTTAGGAAAATATATCAAATTAAATTTTCTAAAATCAAAATACTTTGTGATTGTTTGGAAACAATTTTGAAAATCTTGGATTAAAAATAAAACCCTAGCCAAAACCTTTTAAAATGGCTCTAATTTCCTAAGTTTAAAATCCCGGACATGACCACCCTTAACCCGAGATTTATAAAATCATTTTTAAAGTTTAAAAAGGCTTAGAAACTATCCTAAAACAGTAGCTAAAGCTTCTAACTAACCCCTTCTAAATGCCTTGGCCAAATCCAACTACTGTTTTTCTTTTGAATTCAAATCTGCTTCTACTGTCCAGTTTTGACACAAGATTTTTTTGCCTATATTTAAAAATTCAAAAAAATATAAAAACAATACTGGAGATTCAGAACATGTAAAAGTACACGATAAATAATTGGCTTAATTTTCTGATTAAAGATGACTGCCCAGAAAAATCGGGAACGTACGAGTACTGGGTGAAAAACTGTTTTGCTAAAACATTTTTTTTTTTGCCTTTGATAAAATCATATAAAAATCAAAGTAAAATTGTTGGAGATCATCCTAAAGACCTACAAATAGTAGCTAAAACATTTAAAAACCTTAGATAAAAATTGGCTTAAGTAAAAAAAAAATCACAAAGGTAGAATAATCAATTTGACAACCCTTTAATTTTCCACAAGTATGCTCAAGTGAGCATGACTCTGAGCCATTGATTGGCCTAAGTCATAAATCATGTGGCATGACATGGAATGCATGAAAATGCAGCAAAGTAAATGCATGAAATGCATGGTTTAAAGTCTAGTGATATGGAAAATGCATGGCATAGATAACCTAAATGCCTAGCATTAGTTTGCATGACAATAAATGCTATCCTAACTTAATATGCATGACCTAGTGTCTAAATGACATGGAAAAATAACATGGCATATGAAAATGGCCTAAAACTAAATGACATGTAAAATGACATAGAATAATAAAATGACCTAAACTTAAATGACATGGAATAATAAAAATGGCCTAAAGCTAAATGACATGTGAAATGACATGGCATATGAAAATGGTCTAATGTCTAAATGTCATGGAAAAACAACATGGCATATGAAAATGGCCTAATGCTAAATGACATGTAAAATGACATGGAATAGAAAATGGCCTAAAGCTAAATGACATGTGAAATGACATGGCATATGAAAATGGCCTAATGTCTAAATGTCATGGAAAAATAACATGGCATATGAAAATGGCCTAATGCTTAAAGGACATGTAAAATGACATGGAATAATAAAAATGGCCTAAAGCTAAATGACATGTAAAATGACCTAGATGTCTAAATGAAATAGCAAATATCATTGCCTAGAAAAATGACCTAAAGCTTAGAGAAAATGCATATGGCCGAATGGCCTAGGAACCAAAGTGTTGTGAGAAATGTCATGTAAAATGACCTAACCAAATGCTATGGAAGATGATATGAAAAATGAAAATGGCCTAAACTATATGACAATAGCCCCAAGATGCAAAAATATGACATAAGTCAAAAGAACAAGATGTTTAGCAAGAATATAATATACATAAAGATAAACAATAATAGAAATAAGCAAGTTAAAGTAAGCAAATAAATAACAAAGAGATGAGCTCCATGGTTGGTACATTGGACAAAGCCCCCCTAACCATTATCTCTTGATTTTCATCAAGGTCATGAAGCCTTTTCAATCTCAAAATCATAAAAAAATAACTAAGGTAAGAAACAAATATGGAGATGAGCTCCATGGTTGGTATATTGGACAAAGCCCACCTTAACCATTATCACTTGATTTTCATCAAGATCATGAAGCCTAATCATTGTTTTATTTATTTTTTGAAAAACAAGAATAACAAGAAAGATTTAAAAAAAAATAGTAGGAAATCACATGGAAAACAAGAAATAAAGCATGAGGAAGAAGAAGAAAAAAAATGTAGTAGCAATGGTAGAATGGCTACCTTAACAAAAGTTTTTTTTTTCTCTTTCAAAAACCTTTTTTTTTCTCCATTAGCTACTGACCTCCCCTCTCAAATTCTCAGCCACTTAAGGAAAAATAAAACATTCCCTCCCCCCTCTCTTAGCCTTGGCCGAATGGCCCCTCCACCATAGGATGGATTTTTACACTTTTTCTCCTTCAATCTTGTCCTTTAGATTAAGATATTTCCATGACAACATAAAAATTTCATCTTGCCAATTGATAGCAGACCTTAAGATGTGTACTCAGCCCTTGTAATAACCTCAACCCTTAGATGAAAAAGAGGACCAATCTCATGCACTCCCTTGCTTGCCCCTTTAAGTGCCTACCCTTGGATGAGTTGTGCTCTTCCATTCTTGGTCATTGGATGAGGACAACATAAAAATAACATCTTGTAGATTAAATCCAGCCCTTAACATGTGTACTCAGCCCTTGTAGATAGCCTAAGCCATTGGATGAAAAGAGACAATCCCATGCACTCCCTTGCTTGGCCGAATGGATGCCCACCTTTGGATGAATTGTGCTCATCTTTTTTTCTTCAATTCTTGGCCATTAGATGAGGTTTCTTTCATGACAAATAAAAATGTCATCTTGGCATTTAAACTTGGCTATTGGATGGTGCATTCAACTTTTCTACAAGACACCTAAGCCATTGGATGAAGGGGGGACCATTTGCAAGGTACTAGTGGTAGCATGTAAGCTTGATAGTGACTAAGGAATTAAATTGATCAAGCTTCCTTCTTTTTTTCTATGCTGGCTGATCAAAGGAGGTAAAATCCCAGCAATTCCTTCTTCTTTCATATTTTTCTTAATTACAAATTTGCCATTTTCGGTTTCTTCAGTAAAATGACCTTTTTGACCCCCGAACCTAAATAAATAGCAAATGGACTCCAAATTCTTTTTTTTTTCAATACTTCTGAAATAATAAAAATTTTAATTCTGGAAGTTTTCAAAATTTTCCGAGTCCATTCGCTATTTATTTGGATTTTTCTTCTAAAATTGCCCTTTTATGCACCCGAAGTTTCACCAATTTTAAACGAGCTCCAAATCCATATTTTTCTTCACCAATATCTTCCAAATAATTTAAAAGTACGATCTGAAAGTTTTCATAATTTTTGGAACTCATTTGCTATTTTTTTGGGATTTATCTGCTTGAATTACTACATAGTGGACCCGAGATTTGGCCATTTTGCAAACGAACTTCGAATCAAGATTTTCTTTATCCAATATCTTCCAAATAATTTAAGAATGATATCTGCAAATTTTCAAAATTTTTGGAGCTCATTTACTATTTTTTCGGGATTTATCTGCTTGAATTACTGCATAGTGGACCAAGGATTTGGCCATTTTGCAAACGAACTCCGAATCAAGATTTTATTTCGCCAATCTCTTCGAAATGATTTAAGAATGAGATCTGCAAATTTTCAGAATTTTTGGAGTTCATTTGCTATTTTTTCCCAAATTTTCCTATTTTGCCCTTTTGCCTTTGAATCCCGGTTTTGCTCAAAACAAGTCCGATATTCAGATTTTTTTCAAATTGAGCCTTGGGCTATCCTTGTTTAGTCACTCCTCATCAATTAGGGGCTTTAGTCTTACCTAATCGGGCCGTTTCTGTAATTCTTCCAAATTTCACTGAAATCTACCAAACACTCTAATTCTCGGTTTTCTTCCGAATTGACTTTTCTTTCAGTTTTTTTTTTCCAAGTAGCGTTTTCATTACCCGTAGTAAGTGCTTATCTTTCATTTGGGACCTTTAATTTCGACCAATTTGATCGTTCAAGCACTTTTCCCCAAATTTTCCAAACTAGGGTTGACTTTTTTGAGGTTGACTTTTTTGGGTTGACGTTTTCAGGGTTGACTTTTTCAAGTTTGATTTTTTCTGTCTTCTTTCTTAGACTAAGTCTCGGAGTACCAGCTGCAAGATGTGAAAAGCCTTTTTGCATTCTGAAACATCAATTTAAGAAGAAAACATACCTGTTTTAGTGGTTCAGACAAATTAAGTGTCTGCAGAAATCATCAACCTTATGCACCCAGCACAGAAAGAAGCTAACAAACTAGCTGCATTGGCTACCAACTGCTACACAGGCTTCCATTGGCCCTAGAGTTTTCTAGCTTCAACTTATCTTTTTAGTTTCTGTCTACTACTTTCTTGTTATTTAGTTTCTGTCCTTTTTTCTTTTCTGGCTTGTATGGTTTGCTAATACCTTATGTGTTCTGTGTGTTTTGTTTCGATAACGGAAAAAAAAAAAGATTGATTTACAACCGATTGATGAAAATTTTTATTCTTAATACCCCAACACTATATATAATAACATCAAGCTTCTTTTTCATTTTCTAATTTTCTCCACAACCATTGCCTACATAGTGCATACTTTATCATACTCCAAAATGGTAATTACAAGTTATAAAATTAAATTAAAATAAAATTAATAATTTATTTTATAGTTATTATTTCTATTAAACTAATATTTTTAAAATAAAATTATACTTAATTTAAGTTCGGGTCAATTTGAATTCGGGTCATTTCGAGTTCGAATCATTTTCAAGTTCGGGTTTGGATCAGGTTCGGGTTGTTGACTTTTCTAGTCAAATCAGATTTGAGTTCGGGTGGATTGATAGAATTGTTTGGGTTCGGATTAGAATTGATAGGTCTAGTTTGATTATGGGATTTTATGTAATGACCTCAAACTCCAAGCGGTTAAGTCATTTGGACTATGGGATTTTAGTATTTATTAATATATTATTTTTTTAATATATTATTAGAATTTAAAAATATTATTAAAAGTTATATGTAAATATACTAGTAAATAATATTTATTTATTAAATATAAATATTATTAAATTTCAATTTTTAAAATATTATTTTTAAAATTTTAATAAATATAAAATTTTCAAATATTATTCTTAAATATATTATTAAAATTCTATGAAAATTTAAATATATTACTAAAATATAATTTTAAATATATTATTGAAATATTTTTAATTATTATATTAAAAATTTATTCTTAATAATTTTCAATATATTATTATATTATTTATAAACTTATTAAAATATTTTAAATATTAAAATAGATTATTATATATTTAAATTTTAATAATATTAAAAAATAATTTATTTTTAATAATTAAGAATATAGTTTAAAAATATATTTATAAATACTATTTAATAATATATTTAAATTTTAATAATATATAATAATATCTCAAGAATATATTTAAAACTAATATTTAATAATATGTAAAATATCTTAAAAATATTAGTTAAAAATAATATCATATTTTATATTTAATAATATATTAAAATATAATATTTTAATAATATACTATAAATAACAATTTAAAAATATTTAATCACATATCAGAAAATAATATGTTAATATTTTATAGTAAATAATTAAAATATAGCTTAATAGTATATTTATACTTTATAATATTTAAAATTATTTTTAAAATATATTTTAAAATAATATTTTAATAATAAATAAAAATAATATTTAAAACTAATACTTTAAAAAAAAATTCTCACTTCTAACACTGGACGAGTTTGAAAATTTCAAAAATATACAATGATAAATTTGATATAAAAATAGTGATCCTATTCTATGAAATGAGAAATAGATGAGTAATAGCTATTCTTGGGTGGAAGCCAAAAATAGTTATTACAAGATGATGGATAATAAAAGAAGAATGACTATAAAAGAATTTGCTTGATATCTGATTGACAAGAAAAAAATATAAATATTACACGATTGTTGGTCTCCAGCTTGAACTTAAACCTATTTTAATTTAGGCTTCATTTAGATTCTTCTGTACATCAAAGTTAAATTGGGAGGTTTTATCCTCCAACTGCACCGTGTGGTGTAGTTAAATTGCATTCCCCCTTCAATTGGGGACCGAAGGTGCAAGGATTCAGTGGGTTCATTTACCCTATGATGGACCTACAAGTGGAGGGTAAAATTCTTCCTTCATCCATTTTTTTACAATTTTTTTTATTTGAAAATTTTAAATTATTTTTTAATTTTTCAATTTATTATTTACTTTTTTATTTAAATATTTTTAAATTATTTATTCATTTAATATAACTAGTATTTGTTATCACATGCATTCGCATGTGAATACTCATTGATTTATTTATTTTTGAATATATAATTGTAAATTTTAAAAATAAATAAAAATAATGAAATACATATTAACTAAAATTTGCCTTCAAGGTTTGTTTTATGTAATATTAATGCAAAATTAATTATGAAGATAAAAAAATTAATGTAAATTTTAACTTTTTATTTATATCAAATAAATTAATTCACTTTTTAAGATTAGTGAAAAATTAAAACTTTTAAGATAAAGCAATTCTACATAAATTTTTTATTTATTATCGATTTAATCCATTTAACGAAAGTGTTTTAATGAAATTAAACTTGTTACTTATAAATTAGATAAATCTTATTAATAATAAAAAATATTTATAATGGCAATTTAGAAAAATAGTGAACAACAATGACTATTTTTGTCAGTTCAAAAGATTCTCCACATTCGTTCTTTCATATATATTATAGATAAATAAATGTATATACTTATATAATAATTAGTTAATTAATTAAAACATTTAAATAAATATATAAAATAATATATGTTAAAATTTTAAATATTAAATATCATTAAAATATACATAAAATATAATTTATCAATACACTCTTACATAATGATCATTTCCCATTCTAACATCACTGCCACCACTGCTTTTTCATCCAAACACAACATATCCTACTACTGATTTTAATCTCATCGCTATAGTAACTAATCTCACTGCCACCATAATTTTCATTCTTACCGAAACAAATCTCATCATTCATCCTAATGACTTTTATTCTAATATTGCCTCTATTTTTTCATCATATGCATTTTTAGGAAAATAATAATATAAAAAAAAAAAAAAAACAAAATCTAGATGATCTAGCTTATACAATAATAATAAATAATTATTGAACAAGGGGTTTAATCCAATTGGTTCATAACAGTCACTTTTAAAAAATGACATCCAGCAAGTTTGGATTCGAATTCTAACATCTGTAATTTCTTTCTCTATTTTTGGACTGTGACTTTATTGTATAAAAAATAATAAATAATTATTAAATGAATGTGACATCTATATACAATCTATAATAACTTAATATAAAAACTATCCTCAATTCAATGAGATTAGAGAATTAGACATTTTGGATTAAGAGTTGATTGGCACCTAAGTGTAGGTATTAAGGGGGTTGAGGGGGTTAGTTTGGGTTTTTTTTTTTTGGTTAGGAAAGAAAGGAAGAAAAGAAAAGAAAAAGAAAGAAAAGAAAAGAAAGGAAAGGAAAGGAAAGGGAAAAAAAGGTGGAGAAAAAATTATATGTTCATGTCTTTTCTGTGTTCATGTTATTTTTATGTGTTCAAAAATTTATAAATTTATATAATTTTTACACGTTGATAATTCGTTTTATGTAGATTTTAAAACATTTGCATATTCGTGTCGTGTTCGTGCTAATTTTTCGTCTGTTCAAAATATTATAAATTTATATAATTTTTACATGTTAATAACTCATTTTATGTAGATTTTGACATGCTCAAAAATTCATTCGTGTTCATATTATTTTTCGTGTTCGTGTTATTTTTTTTGTGTTCAAAGTATTATAAATTTATATAGATTTTTACATGTTAATAATTCATTTTATGTAGATTTTGAAACGTTCGCTTATTTATGTTGTGTTCATGTTATTTTCGCGTCGTGCTGTATTTTAATTATTTTTTCCATTTGTTCGTATTGTGTTTCAATTCATCCAAATATTTTGCATAGTTTGTCATGGTGATCCAATTTAAAAAAAATTTGTATGTTCGTGTCTATCTCAATTCATCCCATATTTTGCATAATTTGTTATAATGATTCAATTTAGAGAAAAATTGTATGTCCGTAACATGTTCGTTTTATTTTATCATGTGTTAAAATATTATAAATTTATATAAATTTTTATAAGTTAATAATTCGTTTTATGTAGATTTTGACACATTCGTGTATTTGTATCGTGTTCATGCTATTTTTTGTGTGGTGTTTTAATTATTTTTTTCGTGTTGTGTTTGAGTCGCATAATCATGTTGTGTCCGAAATTGCCAAGTCTAATTGATAGTATTCAAATAACTCACAAATTTTTGTCATGCATCATCATGTTCGTGTTATTTTTCCTGTTATAATCGTATTCAAGGTAGTATATATTTATATAAATTTTGATACGTTAATAATTTATTTTATGTAGATTTTGACACGTCCATGTATTTGTGTCGTGTTCATGTTATTTTTGTGTCATGTCATGTTTTAATTATTTTTACCATGTTATGTTCATATCGTATAATTATGTAGTGTCTGAAATTGTCAGATGTAAATGACCATATTCAAATAACTCTCAATTTTATACCAGGTGTCATATAAGAATAAGAATTATTATTTTTCTAAATTATTATCTTTACTACTCTTACTTTTTTATCTTCCAAATTTATTATAAAATATTAATTTAAATCCGATAACATTACGTAACGAAGCGCGAACATTATCTAGTAGTCCCTTCAATTGCACAAGCAATTGAAGGGCAATTGATTTTATTTGCTTGCCACGTTTCTGGCGAGCATTATTTTTTTATTCTTTTTTCTTGAATAAAGGAAGTAAAAAGAAAGAGAAAAAAATGAAGGAGAAGGAAGGGAAAAAAAACGTGTAAATAATTTGTTTTATATAAATTTTAACATGTTTGTATATTTGTGTCATATTCATGTTACTTTTTTGTGTCATATAGTGTTTTAGTTATTTTTTTCGTTTCGTATTCGAAATTGTCATGTTAAATTGGCACTATTAAAATAACTCTCAATTTTGTGTCACGTGTCATATAATGATCAGTTATTATTTATTTATTTTTTTAAATAAGGTCATATTAATTTGTCGATTTTTATATTATTGAATAAAGAAATGATTGGTAAAAATTAAAATATTGAATAATAATATAAGATGGGCTGATGTAAGTGAAAACTTTATTTAAAACTTTAGGTATTGAATAAAAAAATATTATGATGATTAAATGATAAAAAAACTATATTAAATGATATTATAAGTTATGAGTTATTGTATGATAGTTGTTAAAATTATATTTTATTATATTCTTCTGCATGTCATTATGAAAGAATTTCATTTCAACATAAAAATTTATCAAATACAATCATTTTATCAATCAATCTAAAAACAATTAAAGATAAATACTCATTTTAATACAAAGATAATTAAAATTGTTTAGAAATTTTAATATTACAATATATTTTAATTTTATAATCATTTGAAATAATGAAAAAAATATAATAAACACATTTTAATCAATTAATTTTTTTTAAAAAATTAAAATAAAATTAATGTTTCATAATGTGAGAATTTTTTATTAAAATATAAATATTTGTTGTTACTTTTGTGAAGACAATAATGATAATATTAAAAATTAATGCTAATCATAATTAATTGTAATTATATTATTCAAATAAAATGATTCTTTTCGTAATAGCTTTTTCTTTATTATCTTTAAAGTTGTAAAAATTTTAATTCTGTATAATAAATATTTTTATTAATATAATATTATATACAATATATTTTTGAACTTAAAATTGCTTTTTTTATTTTTTCTTACTTTATTATATAATTTAATTTCAAAAAGTGACTCACGCAAAACGGGATCACCATTCTAGCTATACATTAATATTTGCTTTATAATGATTGATATCATAATATACGAATGATTGATTAAGAATTTAAGATCAAATATTGTTCTACCAAAACTAAAAAAGATCTCATGAGTGACAAAGACATCATCTTCTTATTGGACTAAAAAACAAAGAATTACATCAACATTGTAAGAAAAATCAAAAGATGACGTTGTATTTTATAAGTTCTCAATCAACTTGCAGAAACAAAATTTGTTTTTTAAAAGGAAAATTCTAAGAGAAGCTTCTTCATGTGAGCTTATCTTAAATTTTTTATTTTTTTAGTCAGTTATTGATGGAAATAATTTTTTTTAAAATGATAAGTTTTATTTTATTTTTATAAAAATATAAATGATTTTTTTTATTTTTTAAAAAACTAAATTTTTTATCAAAATATTTTAAAAAGTTAGGATTATTGATTATTATTATATAAGTTTGATTAAATAATTTTATTATTATTTAGTATAATAATTTCAGTAATTTACAACAAAATCAAGTAATTTCATAAAAAAAATTATAATATTGCCACAAGTGTAATTAAATTATCACACATATTATTTATGTATAATATATTTTGTAATTTCTTAAGAAAAATATGTAACTTTTTTAGAATGAAAATTTATTTAAGCATTTATTACATAAATTTTTTATCATATCGTCTAATAAATTATGTTAACAAAATCACTTAATTTGATAACAATCGTTGTAATCACTTGTAATAAATTAATAATTTAATAATATTCAAATACGCACATTTGGTCCCTCCTATTAGAGGGGATATGCGAATAAAATATATACATATTACGAAAATTATTACAGTATCAGATAACAAAATTATTTAATCTAATTTAACATATTTTATCATAATTACAATTATTTATTATAAATTATAAAAAATATTACGTACAAAGATAATAGTGTGATTTACTTTAACTTCCTTATTAAGAAGAATTCCAATTTATATTAGCTGCTTTACAAAAATTTATTACCTTTTACGTAAAAAATTACACTACTATATAATATATTTATGTAATGAAAACATAAATCATTATTCTTTCATTTTAGTTTATGAGAAATTATAACATACATTATGTACAAAGGAAATATTTTTTGTAACTTTCTTACGCTTCTAGGAGAATAATAACTTTTGTTATCATATTACTTGAATTTATTATATATTACGAAAATTATTACAGTTCAAATAACAAAATTATGTAATCTGACTTAATACATTTATCATTATTATAATTATTTATTATAAATTACAGAATATATTATGTGTAAAAATAATATTTGTTGTAATTTATTTGAAGTTCTTTGTTAAGAAGAATTACAACTTATATTATTATTGTTACAAAAATTTATTACCTTTTATGTAAATTGTTACAGTAGCTTATAACATATTTATGTAATGAAAAAGTTATTATTATAACTTTTTTATCTACTCTAAAAATTTTATGTTATTTATAAAAAAAAAAAATAAGTAAATTGTAATAATATTTAGTATTTATACTCTTTAGTAAAAGTTATAAAAGAACATAATTTTTAAGGGAAAAAATTTAAATATAATAAAAATTGTAATACTATTTTGTATTACCTTATCTTAATAAATTATGTAACTAAGTAAAATAATTATGTAAATATAATAAAATTGGTATTATCATTTTTTTTCTTATCTTTTGTAAAAAGTTATATAACTTAGCAAATAAATTGTGTAAATATAATAAAAAAAATTTTATTAGATTTTTTATCTTCTATTAAAAAATATGTTATTCATAATAAAAATAAATAATTGTAACAATATTTAGTATTTATACTATATAATAAAAATTGTAAAATAATATAATTTCTTAAGAAAAAAATATAAATATAATAAAAGTTGTGATACTATTTTGTATTATTTTATTTTAATAAATTATGTAATTAATTAAAAAATTTATGTAAACATAATAAAATTGATATTATTATATTTTCTTATATTTTGTAAAAAATTATGTAACTTAACAAATAAATTATGTAAATATAATAAAAATCTTTTGCCAAAAATTTATAAAAAATTTATTTTATATTATCTTATTTTAATAAATTATGTAATTATTTAAAAAATTTATATAATTATAATAATATTTAATATTTTATTATTTATAAAAAAAAAATTATTATAAATTTATAATCGATAATCAAAACTATAACATGACATAATACGTCAGCAAGCTTTTGGAAAACTCATTGTAAAAAGCTAACCCTATAAGCTCTTTTTTTTAAAAAATAAAAAGAAAAATTCAATAAAATAGAAAAAGAAAAAATCTCTTTGGAGTTCGGACAATGGAAAAATGGAACAGCCAATGATGAGGTTCCATCCAAGCAAAGACATCAATCAAAGTTCCCAAAAAATTCCATGTTGCCACGTGGCAAAAATTGAGTGCTTTAGAATCTTTAGTCATTTTACCTTTTTAGGTCCCGACACGAAATTTCAAACAACAAACAGTAAAAACTAAGGGCTAAAATCTCAAAACCACGAAAGTCTCCGTATCTTAAATCACCTCCAATGAATTAACGCCACGTAACAAAAGTCCAGCAAATATATTTCATAGTCTACACGTGGATTGATATAATTAGTCATTGATGTAAGAAAAATATCTCATTGTAGGATCATTTTTCTGAAATATTTAATATTGTTTTTCTTTTTTTCTATATGGTACCCCTACCCCATTGCTTTTTTCTTTGCTTCTTCTTCAGTCTCCTCTAACCACCGTTTCTCTACAATTTGATTTCTTTGGGGGAGGTTTTCAGTGACGAAAAATTTTTATTTTTGTTTTACCAAAATAACCTTCTAGAGATGTCTAAACCCAGATTGAATTCCTCATGTAAACTTTTATATATATATATATATATATATATATATTCTTTTTTAAAAAAAAATTTACTGGTTCATTTTTTTGCAAGGTTTTTTTAGCATATGCAAGAAAACCCTAATCTTTTTGTTCATTTCTTTTCTTTGTTTGCAGAGTTTGGTCTATCTTTAAAGGTCTAAAGACTATGTAAAGGAAGCTTCTTTCAAGCTAAAGGTGAGAGCTTTAGCTTTGATCTTGTAATTTTTTTTGCCCTTTTTGTGCTAATTTTTATAGTTAATTTTGTAATAGGTTTAATTTTGGTTTTTTTTCTTCTTTAATCTATAATGTGGATTTTGGAGAATTTAGTGAAGAAGTCAAGTGGGTTGATTGGGTTAAGCATTTGAGTTGAATTTGCAAAAATGGGTTTCTTTTGGAAGTGTTTTCTTTTGGATCTGAGCTTTAATTAGTTAATGGCATCCATTGGTGGAATAAATTAAGTTTTAATATATTTTTGTTTGATCTAAGAATCTAAGTTATGTTTATTTGAGAAGAAAAAGTAGTTAGTAGGAACAAAGTGAACAAGTTCTTTTACTAAAATGGAAAGTTATGTAAAGGTTGTGATTGCTGGGGTTATGAATTATGGAGATTTTTGAAGTTGAAATGGAAATTTTAGTTTAATGAAAGTATGACTTTTCATTGCAATCCATTATCCAAAAATTCATTTCCACTTCTTACATGGTACATTACATTTCTTTGTTTTGGGTTTCCCCACTTCCTTCCCTTTGTTAGGACCTCAAGCTAGCACCTTAAGTTAACTTTCTGTCTGCTATTGAAGCATCCAACCAGTTTAGAGTTACATTTGACATGTAATTAAGATAAGAATATATTCCTTCATTGTTTAAATCTAGGTTTGAGAGCTCTCAACGATGTTGTTATGGCATCTTTATCTCTCTGTCTCCCCTTCCCACCCCAACTCCTCCTTTGCATAGAGACGAAAACTAAAGATCTTTTAGTTAAAAAGTGATTTGTTCTTCCGTATTGCAGATTATGGATCATACTCACATCCTTACTTTTTTGGCTGAGAAACTATAATCTGGATTTGAAATTAGGATTGGGAGCCAGTCAGCCAGCAGTAGACCCCAACTCCCCTGAGTTTCGTTGGAATCGCTGCCTGGGCAGCCTGGCTAAAATATGTCTTAAGGCATGAGTTTGCAAAGAAGCCTTAGCTCTTCTTTTCTTTATTTTATTCCAAGAAAATGATTTATACTTTATGCTTTCAGTTTTCAAGTCATTTATGATGACACCTTTGTTTTCGCTCTTTCCTTTGCTCAGAAAAGGAAAAGGGTTTTTGAGCTTCTAAGCCATTATATTGAGGAATCTTAGTTTGTAGTCATCCTTTCAGAATTATAGCTTATGCCAAGCTTTCTGGTTCATAAACTGGATATTCAAGATGCAAAAACATTGTGTCTTATTATGATGTTTTGTTGCCTTGTATGACCAGGACACGTATGATCATTGTTTCTTTTCTCGTACCGAGTGGAGAAAATGATTCTAACAAAGCAGTATCGTTGCATACACTCATCTAGTTGTCAATGCACAAAAGGTCATCTAAGTGAAGATGTGATTTTCCTAGTGTTTCAAAATCTGAACTGGAATCCTAAGTTGATTGCCACTCTTTCATGCGTATGCAAATGGTTCGATGATCTTGCCAAGACAGTATTATGGAAGGAGTTCTGCAAAACTAGGGCCCCAAAGATGATGCTTGATCTGCAGTCTAGTGGAAGTCACAGTGTTGATGGGAACTGGAGAGCACTTGGAAAGCTGCTTATTTATTGTTCAGGATTTAGTGGTGGTCACTTGTTCAATAGCATTCAAATCCCTGGCCATTTTGTTTACAGGACCAGGTTCTCTAGGACCTCAGGCAAGAGCTTCCTTTTACCACAATGCAGGACAGATATTCTTTATGTGTCTGACCCTTGTGAACATCTTGACCAAGGGGATGAGGGTGACGTGGGATTTTTCCGAGGATTTTTCAAGTCCTTCTTGGTTTCAAAGGTTCGGAAGTTGTTGATCGACAGGGGTGCCAAGCTTCATCCGACAGCGGTGTGCCCTTATTGTAAGGCAAAGTTGTGGGACATGCTGCAAGCTAAAATGATACCACAAAGTGCAAGCTGTAGGTTGGGTGCTTATGAAGATTGCATTGAGTATTATGTGTGCCTTAATGGACATATGCTTGGCATCTGCACCCTTTTACCCTTGTCTGATTCTGAAGAGAAATCTGAACCTGAGCGATAGTTTGAATGCAAATCAGGTAATATCTCGCAGCAAGCATTCATATTTTATCAAAAACGAATCCGATTTGCGAGAAGGGAGTTCCTTGTCCCTGTTACATTTATTCATTATGTTGTGCATTATTCTCTTTTGCCAAAATGCTAGTTTGTAACTACTTGAATTTGAGTTGACTTGAAACTGACTCATTGACTCACGATCTTGTTGTAAAACTTGTGTTTACTTAATCACCTTATGCAATACTTGAGAAAAAATCTATCTTACTCGGACTCGGGTGTGAGTATCGGATATGGATATGCATTCAACATGGGTATGTTCAACTTTTTTTTAAAGTTTTTTCATGTATTTAGAGAATCCTTAGAGGGTCATATATCCATACCCATGTCAGAATATGCACCCGACACAAGTGTCGAACACGGGTATTTAAAAAAAAAAAAAAAAAATCGGAGCAACATAGGATAAAATAATAATAGGAAAAAATATTTGCTTTATATGTTTTTATATACTGCTTTAAAGAAATATTACTAAGAAAATACTACTTGGTTAGAATGAGTATCTATGTGAGACAGGTGTTAATGAACTCCTAACTCAATTTACTTTGAGCCATTTGGGAGTCAATCAGGTTGTTGTAAATAGCGAGTTGAGAACGAAAAAGTTTCAAGTAATTGAAGTTATAGATTAGATTGTTTTCATAGGTTCATATTCTGGTAAATTACATGAGGAGAATATACATCTTAAGCAGTTGATAATCGTGCTTAGAATCTGCTGCTTCTGCTTCCAAGTCCAACCCTGATATGCTCATCCGTCCAATGTTAACTGCAATCCAAACTCTAGTTAGGGGGTTTAACATCCATTTCAGGCAGACATGACATTAAGGGTGTGTTTGATAGGGTGGAAAAGTGGAAAGATAGAAAGAGGAGAGTAGAATTTTGAATATGCTGTCTTGGTAGAAGAAAAAAAAAGTGAAAGTAATGTATAAAAACAATCATTCCAAATTGGAATGATAAGAGGAGAGAATGTGAGTTAAGTCAAGATTATCTATCATTTTTTAAATTTTATTTTTTTATTTTAATTACAAAGAGTATAATGGTAAAATAATATAATTTTCATTTTATTTTCTCTCATTTTTTAATTTTACCAAAAAAAAATTATTTTTTCCTTTCACTTTTTCATCTTTCCTATCAAACATATTAAAGGAAAGAAAAAAATATGTTTTCTATTTTTTTTCTTTTCTAATTTTTCATCTTTTCAATTTTCTTTTCACCCTATCAAGCTTGGTAGGGTGGATAGAAAAATGAAAAGATAAAAAATTGGAAGGAAAGAAAAATGAAAAGAAAAAATATATACTTGGTAGGAAAGATAAAAAAGTGAAAAAAAAAAAAATTCCATCATTGCTAGGTATGATTGAAAAATGAGAAAAAAAAAAGTATATTGTTTTATCATTATACCCATTATAAGTTAAGATGAAAAAAATAAAATTTAAAAGATGATGAATAATTTTGTAAATATACACATTTGACTCGCACCACTTTTATTTTCTTTCTTTCTTTTTTTTTAATTTGGAGTGATTTGTTTTTGTTAATAGGTGTGGAAAATATATGATAATCTTGCCTTTCACTTTTTTTTTTACCAAGCACATTTAAAATTAATTTTTTTTTCACTTTTTCACTCCTCTCTATTCATTTTTTCAGTTTTTTATTCTACCAAGACACCATAAGTGTTGTTATCAGGAAATGTTTTTATCAAAGGGTCAAGTTGTGACTACGTGACATGTTGATAACAAAAAAAAATATCTATAATGGATTATCTTACTTGGAGCCTAAAAACTGATTTGCGTTAGTTTCTTTTGACTGAAATATCCAAGTTTTGAAGAAAATGAAGAATAAGAAGAGAAAAAGAATGGGGCTACTTTGACATTATTATTATTATTATTATTATATCAAATCAATAATAAAAAAAAAAAAAGAGAGAAGAAGAAGAAAATATCAATAAGAAATCTCTACAGATGAGGAGGTTTTCAAAGTTTTCAAAGTCTTTTAAGGATGCATATGAATTCCATCGCACTCATGATGTGATGTGATGGGATTCATGTACTGTTTTGCTAGCAATTGATGGATGCATTTCGAGTGTAACTAAAATCTCATTGGCCTTTCAATTTGCGATTAATATATTTTTCAATTTTAAAATTTTTTAAATTATTTAGCAATTTAATATAATAAATAAATTTATATACTTATATAATTAGTTAATTAAAATTTTAAATAAATATATAAAATAATATATGTTAAATTTTTAAATATTATTAAAATATATAAAGATAATTTATTAATACAGTTTTATATTATTGTCCTTAATAATCATTTTTATTTTCATCTCATCGTCACCGTTGTTTTTTCATCCAAACACATATCTCACCATTAATTTTAATTTTACCGTTACAGTACACAATCTCATTGTGACCGTTATTTTTAATCTCACTGAAAATAATCTCATTAATGATCTCAAATATGTGATCAATGCTTCTATTCTTGCCTTCTCCTTTCAATCACGTAAGGTAAAGCTAAGGGCTCATATGGATTGCACTGGATCTCCGGTGAAAAGATTTTCATTACATTGGAAGTTGTTATTAAACAGCTTTCAGTGCAGTTGGCCCTTCAATCAGGAAGCTTTTTTCTTTTTTAATCTTCTCTTTTTTTTTAATTTTTTTTATAGATTTGTAATTATTTTAAAAGTAATAAATAAATATATTTATATATAAATATATTTTTTCATTTTTTTATTATTTCATTTTTTATTCAAAAATTTTGAAATACCTTTGATAATTTAATATAATAAATAAAATTTATTATTATTTAATATAATAAATAAATTTTATCATTATATAGTAAAGTATTATAATAAATTTTTAATTATTTTTTAATTTTATAATATCAAATAATTTTAAATTTTCATTATATATAAATTTAATATTTAATATTTTTAATGATCATTTCTTTTTCTTATTACAATTTAATTCATAGACACCGTTATTTTTGTATCCAAACACATATCTCACCACTGATTTTAATCTTACCGTTATAGTACTCAATCTCATAGTTACAGTAAATAACTCATCGTAATCATTATTTTTAATTTTATCGAAATCAATCTCACTGTTCATCCAAACGAACTTAAGAAAATGGACAATTTTTTTCTCTCTTTTATAAATAAAATAAAAAGGAGTGACCCTTTTCTTAACTTCCAATGTTACTACAACTTGACGACGTTAAACTAAACTGCCGTACTTGTATTTTCTTATGTCTTTGTAGAAATTAATAATGATTTTGCATGCAACATCACAACCGTTGGATATTGATCTGGATCTTGATCATCCAACATATTTATTTATTTATTTTTATATGAAAATTCTTTAAGTTTTTTTTTTTTTTTTTTTTTGAAATAAAAATTCTTTGAATGTTGAGTTTGTAATAACAAGTAATCTTTTTTGGTTCCATGAATCTACTTTATCCTTTTAAGAGACTTCTACATGGAACGTCTCAACTTCTAAATAGACCTCTTTAAGGGTTGGTGTATTTTTTACCCGCTCAGTTCGATAAATTCGGTTTAAATTGAGTTTGATTTGAACAAGAATTTTTTTTTCATTGAACAAGAATTCGGTTTAAATTGGTTCGATTCGAATTACTGTTTATTTAATAAAAAATAATTTTTTAAAAGTTAATTATAAAAATATATAGATATTAATATAAAAAATAATTTTTTTTTAATATTTATGAACAATAAAACAAGTTTACAGGTCAACCTGAGTCGAGTTTCGGTAAAAAAAGAAGAAAAAAAATCGGGTCGTCGTGAACTTCTAAATTATGCTATCTGGTTTTTTGTTTTGAAACATAAGATTTAATTATTTATTATTGAAATTGTAAATGTTCATTTCTTAAAAAAAGTTTTGCTAATAAGTGTTTTTATATATTTTTTAAGTTTAATTAATATATTATTTATAAGATAAGTATTAATAAGTGTCTAGTGACATTGATTA
Organism: Fremontodendron californicum; assembly: GCA_030761205.1. NCBI lineage: Eukaryota > Viridiplantae > Streptophyta > Magnoliopsida > Malvales > Malvaceae > Fremontodendron > Fremontodendron californicum. Next base: position 16,914,651 of record JAULJL010000037.1, read on the forward strand.
AGGTGATATTTATAAATAATAAAAAAATAATTAATGTATTATTTTTTCTTGAATTTAGTAAAAATAATATATTAAATAAAAAAATCTTAAAATAATAATTAAATAATTTTTAACTCATATTTATAGACATCCGTTAATTGAACCTTATTTATAATAATATTATTATATGAAATATAATAATTAATAATTTTATTTATCATTTTTAATATATTAAATAAAAATATTATTATATATATGATAAGTTAAAAACCTTAAAAAAAACCTCTTATGGGTCATCATTCACGGGCTAAGAAACCAAATTATGATGACAAATGATGGTACAATGCACAGTATATTTTGGAATTTGTCAAACTCAAGTTATTTATTTATTTATTTATCAACCAATAATTTTACAAAAAGTTCAAACATCAAAATCATTGATCATTTGAATTACGACCAAGAATTGTTTTTTAGAAATCAACTAGAGATAGAACAACAATAAATCCAAAATTTCCTTTATGTTCCGTAATGATTGTTCAAGAAAAAAAAAACTAAATTAACTGTATTTATAAATAATATTAAATTACTCATTTGCAAATTTTTTTTTTTTTTATAATATGATAGGAAGTTTTTCAATGTTTGGGTGAATTTCTTTCTAAACGATTTTATTGACGCGTTTTCATGAGTTTGATACATGCATAATTTTAAAATTTTACTTTTGAAATATTCTCACAAAAATGAAGCTTTGATTGAAAACTTTTTAGTGGTTTTCTTGTAATCATCATCTTAACAAATTCCACAAATAAAAGAATTCTTTCATTGAAGATAATTTGTTTTTAATAAAAGAAATCGCAATTTGAAAATTAAAAAAAAAAATGAAAAATGCCGAGATTTGGATTTCAAATTTGTTGAATATCATCTATTTAAAATGATTACACGAATCAAATATACTAACCCGAGTTTTTTATTGAACATATTTGTTAAATAAGAATTTCTTGCTTATTTATTAGAATCATTATATAAAATAAAACAATTCTGTTTTCACATTACATATGATAAGATCAGAACTGATCTCATGCTTTCACAAGCATTTCAAATGCACTACATTCAAACCATTGAAATAAAGAGATTTATACTCTATTATTTTAAGAAAAATTATCTTATTTATCATCATTTAAGTTTTTATACTCCACAAGTGGATTAACAAGATGACAGATACTTTCTCAAAATATATTAAAAAAATTAAAAAATAAAATATGTGATAAATTCTTAACTCATTTATAAAATTAAAAAAAATTTATCACCAATATATTAAAAAAATTCTTCTACTAAAAGCTAAATTTATGAATATATTTGACCTTGATTGAAACTTGGTTTTAAAAGAAAAAACTTGGTTTTAAAAGAAAAGGAAAGAAAAGATGAATGTGTAGACAGACAGGGTAATAGCTGAAATATGTGAAGGAAAAATAGTAAATGAATTTTTCTGCACATTTTTTAAATGTTTCTCGTGAAGTTTTACATAACAAATACCAATATATTACCTAAGAACAGGTCCCCAATTCATGGGAAGCTGTAACAAAACAATCTCCATGATCTAGTCCTAAAATACAACAAGATGTTTAAAATCAAGGGGGAAAAAATGGGGGATGAACTAACAAAAATATTTCTAAAAAAATGGAAGGGAAAACACAGTCTGGTTGATGTGGGAGCTTCACCAAATGACCAGCCCAAGCCATTCTCTTCCTACACCAATGAATCCAGCACTTCTAGTCTTGTGTATTTTGCACCTTATTCCAACATATGCACTAAGCCAACAACCCTTGCAGGAAGAGCAATATAAGTATAGTTTTCTCCCACCCGAAAACATAAACATCGATTGCTATGTTACAAGCTGAAAGAATGAATTTCATGCCCGCGCTAGTAATGCAGGTCCTTCCTGCAAAATGTTTCAAGTGATGACAGTAAACCTAGTCCTCAAAATTGTTACTCTCTTCACCTTCTCAAATGGATTCAATAAAATTTTCGGGCCGCAATAAAGCATATGACACTTGACTTGCTGGTGTCTCTTCCAAGTCTATCTTTTCTTCTAACTACTCTAGCTGCTTAACTACGATTCCAAAATGTGGCAGTTCCTAACAATATCATTGGAGTAGTTGACATACTTGGACCAAAATGGCCGAAGATGCTCGTAACCAATCTGTAGCCATGGTTTTGACTGGCCATTGTAATGAATAACTGCAGCTCTTTTCACATTCTCAATGTTGGTCTTACTCTGATAGCCCAAGCCAAGCATATGCCATGATGGATCAATCGGATGAACATGGCCTTTAAATGCAATCAAAGCAGGTGGTAGAGTTCCAAGCTTCCACATTGTCAGGTTTGATTTCAGGTTCTGCCACAAAGAAACCAACAATCACAGTAAAAGAGTAAAAATAAAAACTGTTATTTGCCAACAATTCACTATAACAAACTAAATACTAGTCATGCACTATGTTGCTCCGACTCTTCATTTTTCTTGAAGTACCCGTGTCCAACGCATATCTAGACATGGGTATGGGAATATGATCCTCCAAGGACCCTCCAAATACATGGAAATCTTGTAAAAAATTGAACATACCCGTGTCGAACAGATACCTGTGTCCAACACTCACACCCGAGTCCAAGTAACATAGGCCATGCATTATGATCTAAGTTTACATCCATGGTGAAGCTTTAGTTTCCATCACTTTTTTTCAATCCAACCAAAGATGGGTCAGAAACCTGTATTTAATTGACTTGAAAATAATGTAAAACAAGATCGAATTTCTTGTATAGAAACAGAAACAGTTCACTTAAAATATAAAAAAAAAAAAAAAAAATCGGAGCCCATCCACATATAGATCAGTAAATGTAAAGGATGACAGTGATGAGATTCAATTTCAGACACGAGGAGAGGGTCAAAATCATTGGTCTGAACCCTCAGCTAAGTAGATGATATTTCATTTCCAAAATTCAAAATAATCAACTTTGCTAGTCACTGTGAGTAAAGTCCAAAAGGAAAGGAGGTCAAATTACAGAAACAGTCAGGCAAATTAGTAGCTGATAAGTTACCTCTTTCAGCCAGGAATGATATGTTTCTCTTATATTTGTCTTTCTCCATGCACGGAGATCAAATATATTCATCCCATAAGCCCATGCACATTCATCGGGATCCAAATGCTTAGCTATAAGGGGATGGGAAAAATTGAAGTAGTTTCGGAAATGTTTGGACATCACCCGCTCATCTTCACCTTTACAAGTTTCTACAGCTCCACTAACCTTTCCCCGTAGATCAATCTCCCAAAGGGGGGCCAAATCACGCTGAATTGCAATATCGTCATCTAAAAAGACCACTTTGTCGAGGTTTGGAAAGAGCTGTTCAAAACACACAATCAGAAAACAAATTTTTGGAGGAAAGACAATGTGCAATAAGCAAAATTGTCCATGTAAGAGAAGAAAATGTTATAGCAACATCTAATTACCTCTGGTAAATATATCCGAAGATGGTTGAGTAAGGAAATGTACTTTGGACTTCTAGCCTGTAATTGTGAAGCGAATGTTCGAGATGTAGTATCAGAGAGATTTGCCCCTGCAACATGATTGCCATGATAGTAATTTCTGATGCCATTATGGTTCTCTACAGCTTCAAGCACAGGAACATTCTCTCTAGTTAACCAATCAAACTGGTGAGCACTTTTCACTTCAACTGTGGCAGGGGATACAGGGTTTAGTGCAAACCAGGAGTGCATACCCGCGTAAGTTTTCTTGTCTGTGATGATATGGAAGACAATCTTTTCAGGTTCTAGTGATGACTGGACAGCAGAAGTAACAACTACTGATGCAGCCAATATGTTGTCCGTCGACAAGACAAAGTGGTAGTAAGAGTTGTTAGAAAGCACAGGAAGGAGCTCAGGAGAAGGCAGTTGTCTGCGTGCATGAGCATTGGAAGAATATTCATCAGTTAAACGCAGAGAAAGACAGTGGATGCCTTTCGGAATGGAACTTGCAGCAAAGTGTTTGTTCATCAGCTCTGCAAATTTAGATTCCCTAATTTCTTTATCAAGTTTCTCCATCTGTGCAGAAAAGACAAACACTAATTAGGAAGTTCGCCAACCTTACATAATATGAGAAAAAATATAATCTAAATGTATACAAAGATATTTCAACTTCTGAACACTTTCTTACATTTTTCAAGATGCAAATATACCAAAAAAGAAGAAGAAGAAGAAGAAAATGTTTCATTAAAAAAGAGACATGGTTAGAATAGGAGCTACAACAGAAAAAGAGGGAAATGTAAACCAAAGCTAATATGAAAAGGACATATTAACAACACCTTAAGGTCAGGATACCCTTCTAGCAAAAATAATAACAAAGGCAAGAAGATCAATCAACTTATTCTCTGCACATAAAACTTTTGCAGTCTTATGATATATTCTTCAAAAATAGTGGATCTGTAAAAAACACACAACATGGAATATAGAGCCCCTGCTTCCTAAGGCCATAACATGAGGCTTTTATGTCACTGATACTAAAATCTATCCAGATCACAGCAAGATGATAGCATTTGCTGATACTAGAATTGTAGCTGATCTATAGAACACAAACAGGTTGAGGCCCATCAAACAGATCATGTACCCATAATGTAATCCAAACTGCACTTCATGTATACATGGAAGGCCAACAATCAGGTTATTACCTAGTATCATTTCAGACTTCTGAAAATAAGCATTCTATAGAAGTGAAATGGTTACAGCCCTAGCTTTCGGCATTTTTGTTCAAAGTCGCCAATCTCTGGACTCTTTAAGTTTCTTCCAAATAATTCACTACACCACCAAAACTAATCGTATAAAGATGCTATGGACACACACATCAACTTCATTTTTTTTTTTTGCTTTTCTTTTTTCCTTTTTGGCAGCAACTTATAGGAACTAAGCCGTGCTCGTGAATCATAAAATTTGACAAAAGAATATTGAACCAAATTAGAAATTCAAAGATTATATTTAAAATGAATACATCATTTTTTGGCTTCAATAACGGACTTGATCTCTCCCAAAAACTTGGGATTAAGGCTCAGTAAAGTCTAATTGAGTTGAATGACAGATATAATTATTAAATTATTTGGCTGAAGAGTTGCATATATATATTTGTAAAAAAAATGGAGAGAAAAGGGGACAAGGGGAAGAGAATGAGGGTACGAAAGATAAAGATGTAATCAGATCATCTTATAAACATCAACAAATTAACAACTTGAAACTTTCACCAAAATAATTGCATTTTTGTCTTAGTGAATACATCCAAGTTATTTAATAAAAGAAGTTATCTCCAAGTCCATTAGAACAGAAAAATCGAATACTAGCTTGGTTTCATAGAGAAAGGAAAAGCTTGTTTACTAGCTTGCTTTCATAGAGAAAAGGAACAGGTTGTTGTTAACTCTTTCGACGTCCAAAAGCTAAGACCTGATAATCATGCTTAGGTGTTGTATATATAGAAGCTGAGGTTCTTAATGTTCTTTAGTTCATTTTTCTGTCTGTCTTGTCTGTTATCCTGTTTGTTTTTGAAGCCCAAAATGCAGGGGAAGAGAGTACAATGCAAAATACCATTGAGTTTGTCTTCCATCCAGATCATGCAAACTTCCTCCAATTAATATACGGCCAAAAGTCCATCAAACCGCCTAAAAGAGACAAGCATTTAAACCAAGAACTTCTAGGTCTAATATAGTGACAAAAAACAGTTCCAAAAACCATTCAACAATCATCCCAAGCTGCTTAATTTATTAATTGATGCAATGAAAAGAAATAAATATCAACCTTAGTTCTAACAACCTCCAAGCATGTTTAAAAAATAGCAAATAACAATAAAGTAAATTAAAAGTAACTATAATTTATGTAACATGGCCTACCATTGCTCTTAACATGAATGCAAAGGTCTTTGCATCATACTGGTTGTTCTTCATTTCAGAAACAAGTTGACTAAATGAATCTGGAAGCTTTAGACCATCTGGGATTTCCTCAGTGTTTACTTGATTGAGGATCTTATAAAAATTCTTAACTAGTCTCTGTTGCACCATCATCATCACCACAAAAGATCAACTCAAATTAAAATCATAAATAAATTGTTGACCACAAGACAAATCCAAAAAGCATTTCCAGTATGGAGAGAATGGGATACTTACTCCTGAATCATCAACTCTCCCAAGAAGCCTGGGTCCTAACCGCCTACCTAAACAATCTAGGCACAGTAAAACAACAAGAAGAAAAGTCATGGATCCAATGACAACATTATAAAAAGATAAAAGGCAGAAAGGAGGAAAGGAGGAAACATACCAATCTAATTAGTTAACTCAGAATGCAACAAGAAAAACAGACAGTTCTTAAATGATCGTAGTCAAATTTTATCAATATAAACATTGAAATGAAATAACCAGAAGAACTAAAGAACAGGATTAAAATATTGGGTTACAAGCAATCAACTTCAAGCACCAATGAGGACATCATTACATAAGTTTAGCTTAACCAGTTCTAATCAATTCCCATGGTATTTCCATCAGGAAAGTAAGTGCTAAAATTTAAACATTAAATACATAATTAAACTTTTGAAGAATAGAACGATCTTGTCCCAAGTCGACTGATCCCACAGAAACATAAATTATTTTAAAACCTAGAATTTCACTAAGGCTAATTTGTTTAACTATAAATCAACTGGAAAAGAATTCATATGGTGATAAACAAAAAGAAGAACAAATAAGAATACAACAAAGAGCATGATTATAAATCCATAAACATGGAAGACAACTTAAATTGAAATATAGACATCAGAAAACGGAAAAAACATGTTTGAATTGAGACTGTGGAGCAACCAAATGGGTTTTGAACTTTGAACTTTCAGCTCTATCTGCATAATCTATCTAGTTCAATTAATCTGACGTCCAAAGCATTTATCGATTAACAAATGAACTGCACTAACTTAAGATTAAGATCCAACCAGAAAAATTAGGTCAAAGAAAACCCATTGACGGATCAATTTTTATTATATTCGGATCTTATAAGAATGCAAATAACTTTTTCAATTTTCAGCACCAATGAACACAAATTTGCCATCAACATACAATGCAAAATAGAGAATTAGGGACCAAGGCAATCATGACGCATAACAATCCATATATCCTAATTCTGAAATCCAAGTTAAGCCAACATATTCACCAATTAGCTCCATCCACACACCAAATCAGATCGACATGAATTCCAAAAATTGGAGCTTCATCATATAAAAAAATGAAATAAAATAAAGAGCAACCCCCTACCCGGCTACCCCCTAATCAAGTGCATGACCAAATATACACATCAACAAAATGAAAATCAGGATAAACTAAAGATTCTAAGAAAAAAAGTCCAGCATATCAACAAAACTAGCATTATATATGAAGATAATAAAAGAACCAACAGATTATCCAATTAGCTCCATCCCCACAAAATCAGATTGACACCAATCCATGAAAATGTGGGCATCATATATCAACCAAAATCAAATGCACAAACAAATACACATGAACAAAGTGAGAATCAGGATAATTAAGATTCCAAGAAAAGCCAAACAGATAATAAAACTAACACAAAAGAGCAACAACAAAATAAAACCCACATCAAATCAGCTGCCACTCCATCAAATGCATAACAAAAGGAACACAACTCAAATCCAATCAAGATCAAGATCAATTAGACGACAATAAAGGAAAACAAAATCATAGAAATTAAAAGGAAGGGTACCAAATGAGGAGCACTTGTTGACACCTTCAAGGGTAACAAGAGCAGTAAGAATGAAGACAAAAGGCAACAAGAAAGCGAGGATGAGAATGGTATGGAAAAGGGTCCTATATGAAATATGTCTAGCTGCCACCTTGATCTTCATCAAGTCAATAAACCCATTGTTGCTTGATATCGTTATACTTCTCATGCTAGGCGAGACGTGAAGCTGCATCCTTCCCTATGCAGCCCCACCACACCTGAACAACTCTTCTCCCCTCTCTCCAAAAAAGACACCACCTTTCTTATTCTTATCAAAACCAGCTGTTGCTCCTCCACAATATCTCTCTCTGCTCCTCTCCACACCCAATCCTACCCCCACCACCATCAGATCCAACCCTTTTCTCTTCTTTTCCTGATTCAAACTTTGATTTATTTTTTTTTAATCTGGGTTTCCTTCAAACTCTTCCCTTATATTTTGGTCTTTCTAACAAAGACCTCCACTGCATTGGATTTTAACCCCCCGCCAAAAATATGGATTTTTTCCTTCTTTTTCTTCCCTTTTTGAATTTTTTGGATCAAATAATCAAACTTCGGGGGTTTTTCAAATCTGGGTTTTGATTATTGAAGCTTTACCTTTGTTATTTTTTGCTATGCCATGGATCAAGAAAGAGAGAATAGAAAGGAAAAAAAGAGAAAGAGAAACTGGATTTTCTTTTTTATTGATTTATTTTTGTGTTAGAGAAATTGATTTTTTTTTTTCTCCTTCCTTTTTGGGTTCTAAATTATGTAGCATAATTTAAATTATTAAATAAATTATATTTTAATATTCTATACGAATGATTTATAAATTAATCAAATTTTTAATTAATTATAACAAATTTAAATGTAACCATAAATATTTAAATTTAAAATCGAATATGATAATTAAATTTATTTTTTATTAAATAATTGAGTTTAATAGAACGAATTTTAATAATTTTATTTTTTATTTTAAATTAAACTCAAATTTTAAAAATAAAATTTAGTCAATCTCAAATTTTTTTCTATTTAGACTCGCTTGTCAAATAGAAAAATTAATGTTATTTGACATTTTTAACTTTTGTGAATATGACAAGTTAAAAGGTAGTAGTTAACAACATTTTTTTTGAAGGTGATATGCAAATAAGTTATAAATTTTTACCAATTTTGATACACAAATAATAATTATAAAATAATATTATATAACCCATACTATATATATATATATATATAAACGTTAAATATTTTTTTTATCAACGCAAATTTACAAGTAGCAATCCTTTTGTTTTATTTTTATGGAGAAAGTTCTATTAATTTCTTTTTTAATAATTTTCTTTATTCTCTATTTTTTATTTAAAAAAATTAGACCCAATTTTTTTAAAAATATATTCGAACTCAATTCTTTAAACATTGAATCCAATTGCTAAACAAAAATCTTTATATGAATTAGGATCCGTTTTGTTTTAAAAAAAAAAAATAGCTTTAGAAAAATTATTTTTGAAAAATGGACTTATTTTATGAAAAAATTAATATTTTTTGTTGTTTGGATGATTCTGTATAAAACATTTTCAGTTGTTTGATTGTTTTACATTGATATAATTAGGATCAATCCCAACACTTAAAAGTTCGATCTTTTTTGCTTTGCTTTACTTTATATTCTTAAGAGATAGATTCATATACATAAAGGGTCGCTCATTTTTTCTTTATTTCAAAAAGAGATCGATCATTTTTTTTATTTGCTTCAAAAAGTGATCAATCCCTATATTAGACGATCGATATTTTTTTGCTTTGCTTCAACTTTTGAAAAATTGGTTAATTTTTTGTTTGACTCGAAATTCATTTTTTGTTGATCAAATTATTTTTCGCAAAACAAACACTGAAAAATAAATATAAAAAAAATCAAAAATCATTTCCAAAAAAAAAAATAACCCTTAGTGATAATAGAGGGAATATATATTATAATCTTCATGTCATTGCTTGAGGCATAAATATGTCTTAATCATATAACAATTTTGGTGTAAACAATATAATAACTCTTGATCTGTTTGCTCTATTTTTTATTATGAATTGGCTTATATACTAAAAAAATGTCCTTGAACTAGTATATTTTGTTTAAATAAATTATTATATTTTTATTGTACCTAAATATATCCATATTCTTTAATTTCTACCCATGAAAATCTTTAATTTTAACATAAAAGAAAACCCTTATTATTTTCTGAATCAGTTGGCATTTCATGCTCACGTGGAGATTGAAGTGACACAATAATATGAACAAATATTGTTGACTTGGACAAACACATCAAGACAAAAAAAAGTTTTATCTTTTATGTTTTACTTTGAAAATGTCACAATTCTATTGGTTATAAAATATTTAATCTGAATCTCTAATAAACAATCAAGTGTATGTGATCAAACTATTTTAACCTATTAAAATTTTATAACAAAAAAGGAAATATAGAAATTGAAGAGAATCAGTTTCTTATCTCTACCAAATCGTGTGAAAAAAATTTCAATCTGGGTTTGTCCAAAGGGTTTAATTTTTTTTGAAATCTGGAAAATTAAATAAAAATAAAAAAATAAAAACAAAAACAAAAGCAAAAAAATTCATTGTTTCTCTCTTTCTCTTCAATTCTCCCCATTGCAAGAAGCCGAAGATCACATCATTGCCAAAGAAGTGGATCCAATATACTAACACCGATATTCGAGCTCGGTAAATTTTTTAATATTCTTTCACAAATAGGCAAAATTTTAAAATATATATTTTTTCAATCAAATTCAAATTCAAAATTATATACCTATATTCTGCGACTAGATGCAAAGAAAAAGAAAATACCCAATCCAAAAACGTTAAAGGAACTTTGGCCTTCAGCAACCCAAAAAATTAACCCGTAAAGATTGATTTCAATTTAATTTTTCAAACCCGTAAAAATTGATTTCAGGAAAATTAAATCCTTAATTTTGGGCAAACCCAAATTGAAAAAAAAAAACGATTTCCTTTGGTAGAGATAACTGATAAGAAATCGTTTCTCTTCCATTACTATATTTTCTTTTTTGTTTTAAAATTTTAATAGATTAAAATAATTTTAATCACATACATTTGGTTGTTTAGTTAAATATTCAAATTAAATTTTTTTTAACCAATAGAATTATGACACGTTTCAGAGTAAAACAAAAAAGAAAAAAAAATCTGATGTGTTTGTCCAAATCAGCAAATATTGGCCATGTCATTGTGCCACTTTAACTTCCACGTCAAGATAAAATGTCAGTTGGTTTAAAAAAATAACAAGAGTTTTTTTTTTCACTTAAAATTAAGAGTTTTCATGGGTAGAAATTAAATAACAAAGGTGCAATAAAAGCATAAAGATTTATTTAAATAAAGTGTACTAGTTCAAGGGCTTTTCTAGTATATAAGACTTATGAATTCAATTACGAAAAATAATGACACATGCTTTGACTTTGCTAAATGCAGGAATCTTAATAAATAGTAAAAAAATTAGATATTAGAGATTATTTGATTTGTTTTTTGCGGATTTGGATATTGTAAATTTGGATAATTTTTGGATTCGCATATTAGATTTACTAGCTGTAGCGGATTAGAAACAAATTCGGATATGAATCATTGGATATCTGTTATCCGAATCCACTTTAGTTTTGATGTGAATGATATCAGATATCTGAATCTATTATCCGAATCCGCTTTATTTATACGGATAACGGATTAGAATATCAGAATTTGATATTCGTTTACATATTTAATTCTTATTTAATTTCATATTTTTATCTTTAAAAAATTGATTTAATAAATTTGAATATTTAGCGGATTCAGATATCCGACAGATATTGTTATCTAAATCGAATAAGGATTCAAATCGTCATATTCAAATAGTAAGCGGATAATAAACAAATTTAGATATCGGATAAATTAAACGGATTCCAATATTTCAAAAATTACAAAAATCCAATCCTCTACCATCCTAATTAAATGTTCAATGCTAATATATGTTTTTATTTTCCTTCACTTTAAAGGCTTTTTTAAATTTAAAATTTCAAAAAATAGAGAAAAAGAGAAAAAAAAAATAAGATTAATAAAAAGGAAAAAAAAAGAATTTGCCAACTAGGAGAGCCAACCTTAATTATACTAATAGTTTAAGAGTTAATAGCACCAACGGTCCTTAAATTATAGGGCATATTTTATATTGGTCTCTAAACTTCAAAATGTATCAAATTGGTCCTTGATTACAAGTATCATAACAAATTGGTCCCTTCCGTTAGCTTTTCCGTTACCTTTACTGTAGCAATCAGCTAGTGACACGTGTCACTAGCTGATTGTACCACATTTTTCTTCATTTTTTTCTTTTTTTCTCTTTTTCTTTATTTATTTTTTATTTTTTCTTTGATTTTTTTAATAAATAAATACAAAGAAAAAATAATTCATATTATAAATTAAAATGATTTTTTTAAATATAATTAATTTAAAAAGTATGAAATATTTATTTATTTTTATTTTATAAAAAATATTTTTAATTTTTTCTTTTCTTCCTTTTTTTTTGTGTGGCTTTTCTCTTCTTTATAAATAAATATTAAAAACTATATAATAATTTAAATTAATATTGTAATAATCAAATAATTGAAAAAATATAAAACTATTTATTTACATTAATTTTATAAAAATATATTTTTTTTTGTTTCTTCCCTTTCTCTTTTTTTCTCTTCTTTATATACGAATACAAAAAATATATATATATAAGTATATTATATTATTTTTAAATTAAATTAACTTTCTAAAAATTAAATAATTTATAAATATAAAATATTTATTTTATCTTTATAATTTTTTTATTTTTTTCTTTCTTATCTTTTTCTTTTTTTCTCTTGTTTGTAAATAAATATAAAAAAAATTCATATTATAATTTAAATTAATTTTTAAAATATAAAATATTTATTTACATTAATTTTATAAGAAAAGAGGAAAGAATGGAAAGAAAGAAAGAAAGAAAGAAAAGGAAAATAAAAAAGTAAAAAATATATTTTTAATAAATGAATGTAAATAAATATTTTATATTTTATAAATTATAAATTATTTAATTTTTACGAAATTAATTTATTTATAAAAAAAAAAAAGAAAGAAAGAAGAAAAAGTAAAAGAAAAAGTAAAAGTAAAAGTAAAAGAAAAAGAAAAAATATTTTTTTATAAAATTAATGTAAATAAATATTTATATTTTATGAATTATTTAATTATTAAAAAATTAATTTAAATTATTATTTATCTTTTGTATTTATTAATGTTTTCATTTTCCCTTTTTCTTTATTATTCTTTATAAATAAATACAAAAGATAAATAATAATTTAAATTAATTTTTTAATAATTTAATAATTTATAAAATATAAATATTTATTTACATTAATTTTATAAAAAATATTTATTTGCATTTATTTATTAAAAATATCAAAGAAAAATAATAAAGAAATAAAGAAAAAGGAAAAAAAAATGAAGAGAAATGTGATGCAATCAGTTGGTGACACATGTCACTAGCTGATTGCTACAGTAAACGTAACGGAAAAGCTAACGGAAGGGATCAATTTGTTATGATACTTGTAAGTAAGGACCAATTTGATATGTTTTGAAGTTTAAGGATCAATATAAAATATGTCCTATAATTTGGAGACCATTGATGCCATTAATCCATAGTTTAAATCCGTGCTACGCACGAGACAAGTAAATTTATTTTAATTTTTAGTTAGAGACACTACTGTTTAAAAATTAGAGTATTATTTATCCTAAAAAAATAGCATATTTTATTTTTTAAAATATTATATTTATAATTTACATAATAAATTATTTTTTCATTATAATATATGCGGTTAAAAATCTAATTTTAATAATATGGGTGGTAAATACAAACATAATGATATTCTCATAAAAGCATTGATCTATTTGATTTTTCACAAATAAAAATACTTATTTATCACCTAGTTTGCTCTCTTGTAGACATGTTCAATGGTCGGACTATCTATTCAAATTCGAAGGTCAGTCCAATATTTGGGAAGGCTTAGACAAAAATATTAAGTCCAAAAAATGGATTTAGGCAAAAAAATAAGGTCCGTTTAAAAAATGGGTCAGGTCTTGCTCCAACTTTCAAGGCCCGAGCTCGGCCCGACCCGTCTTATTTTTTAATTAAATAATACTTTATTATTATTTATATATATATATATATACTATGTAATTTATGTTATATAAAGATTAAATATATATAATATTATAGTGTAAACATAAAAAATATGTTAATAAAAAAACTTAATAAAAAAATAAAATTCTAAAGATTAAATAAAAAAAATATTTAAAAAAAATAACATGGACGGACCTAAACGGGTTTGGACTATCCATTTATAAATATGGACGGGTTTGAACAAAATTTGAGATCCATATTTTGGGCTAGGTTGAGCTTGGACAAACATATATGATATTGATAACATATATAAGTCCGACCCGACCTTGGACACCTCTACTCTCTGGTTTCCTTATAAAGAAACAAAGAATATGGTATATAAATCGCAACTTAACAAAAACTTACCAAAAAATAATAATAATAATATTAAACTACGAAAGAATTAATAACAGGTTTTTTTATTTTAATAGTATTTTTTTCCTTCAAAATACCGATATTTTGTTTTAATGTATCGAAATGCGCTAATTTCAAAATATATTGAAAAATCGTCATGGCAGATAACGATTTTCCAATATATAATTTTAGTTTTAAAAAAAAATGAAAATCGTCATAATTGATGGCGACTTTCAAACATATTAAAATAAAATTGTAAAAATTACACCATGAAAATCACCATAGCCGATGGTGACTTCCATGGTGCACATTTTAAAAAAATAAAATCTGTTAGTATGGAAATAATAATTTTTTAAAAAATTTATATATTTTTTTATTATATATTCATAATTTATATTTTTTTTTAATTATAAATTTTTATATTTTTTAATTATATATATTTTCATTATTTATATATATATATTTTTAATTATATATTTTTATAAAATTTTATATATATTTTAATTATATACTTAAAATTTATATATTGTTTTCATATAATTTATAAAAAAAAAAATTAATTATATATATATATAAATTAATTATATAACATGTAATGATAAATATGAAAAAACTGGCATAACATGGAATGTGAAACATGTAAATATTACGGGTGCAGTAAATATGTAATTGTATTATTGTTGATGCGAACTTTCCCTCTATGTGCCAAATTGATAAGAACATTTTCAACTGTTATGACCTTCATTTCTGCATAATCCACAAGTTTTGATTGACCTTTCTTTTTGAGATCCATTTCATTACGAATACGACTTGATTTTGGCCGATCATGGGGATCTCTTTGCATTTCTAGATTGGGACACACTTTTGGACCATTATATTAAGGCTAATAACCTTCATTTTCAACTGGTTCAAACTCATGTCTATAAATATTGAATATACTAATATAGTGTCCAGTCTATAGACATTGTTCACATATTGCATGCAATCTACATGGACATGTGCACAAGCAACAACTACATGTGAACAAGGGAACCTTTGTGCTTGAAATTTCCTACAGTCACACCACATCTCACTAAGCTTTACTTTGTACTTCATTGCAAGAACTCCCTCCTGTGGGTTAAGTAACTTTCAATCAGAAAAATTAATTTGCTCGCCTAAAATCACGAACAGAGTAGACATATGAAAAAAAACATATAATTAAAATTTATATGAATAATATATAAATAATTAAAATATATATAAATAATTTTTTTTATAAATTATATGAAAATATATATAAATTTTAAGTATATAATTAAAAAATATAAAAAAAAATTATAATTAAAAAATATAAATTTTTTATAAAAATATAAAATATATAATTAAAAAAACATATATAAAGAATTATAAATTATATAAATTATATAAAAATATATAATTAAAAATATATATAAATTTAAAAAAAAAATTATTTTAAGTCGGCCTCCATACTAACATTTTTTTTTTAAAGTGCACCATGGAAGTCACCATTAGCCATGACGATTTTCATGGTGTAATTTTTACATTTTTTTAAAATATGTTTGCATGGCGACTTCCAAACGTTGTTTTTTTTAAAAAAATAAAATTATGTATTGAAAATTCGTTATTGATCATGGCGATTTCTCAATATATTCTGAAACTAGTGCATTTCGATACATAAAAATAAAATATCGATATTTTAAAAAATAAAAAACTCATAAATAGCAATAGCCGAAGCTTAAATTTTCAAGAAATTTTGCTTGAATTTTTTGGAACCCAAACATATTATGTTGAAGGAAATCTATTTTAAAAATGAATTTAATAAATATACATACATATATATATATATATATATATATATGAGATAAAGCATGAATAGTAAAGACCTTAACACATAAAAAAAGCACTAATCAAAATAATAGAAAACCAAAAGTAATAAAAAAAACCTTTAAGAAGTAATTGATTTTTATTAAATTTTGTGCATATAATCCATCTATATGTAATCTCACAAAGAAAAAAAATATTAAGCTATCTTTATTCCATGTAAAAAGAAATAAGGTTAAATACTAAATTGACTCCGTACTATACATTTTTTGTTTGTTTGATATCTGAAAAATAAAATGCTCAGTTTGGTACTCAAACTTTTATTCCGTCATTCACGTTGGGCTCTTGGATTAATACCGTTAGTTAATGGCTGGCGTGGCAATAAACTTCTAATCAAAATATGGCACGTGTCAAAATGTCACATCATCAATGCCATGTCATCATAAAAAAAAATTTTAAAATAAAAATAGAAAAAATTGTAAAAATTGTAAAAATCAAAACAAAAAAGAAAATTTCAAAAAAATTAATAAAAAAGAAAATTTAAAACTTATTTTTTTAAAAAATTAAAATTAAAAAATTCAATTTTTTATAAAAAACAGTTTGGGTGCCGATAGCAATGAAAAAAAAAAAAAGATATAACTTTTAAAAGGGGGTTTGCTGAATTCAATTCAATTATTATTAGTCACTAGATTAAACCCCCGCGCGATGCCGCGAAAATCAAATGTTAAATATACGATGACAACATTTCTAAAAACAAAAATTAACAATTAAACAAAAAAAAATTAATTTTTTTAAAATAGCAAAAGAGAATTGTCATAACAATTTAAAGTTATAAAGAATTTATAAAGTCAGCTTAAAAGATAAATCTAAGTGAAACAAATTTTATCTTAAATTGAATCACAATGACAAACTATGTAAAATATAAAATGAATTGAGACACGACACGAACACAATATAGAAAAAATAATTAAAACACAACACAAAAAATTCAATAAGAATACACGAACATGTAAAAATATACATAAAATGAATTATTAACGTGTAAAAATTTATAGTACTTTATATATATTATTAACGTGTAAAATCTTATAATACTTTGAAGGGGAAAAAAACACGAACACGTCAAGAACACACAAATTTTTCTCTAAATCGAATCACTATGACAAATCATGCAAAATATGTCATGAATTGAGATACGACACGAACACACAATTTTTTCTCTAAATTGAATCACAATGAAAAACTATGTAAAATATTAAATAAATTGAAACACGAATTATCAACGTGTAAAAATTTATATAAATATATAATATTTTAAACACAAAAAATAACACGAATACACAAAATTTTTTCTTACCATTTTTTTTCTATACACTAAAATAAAATAGGGTCCACAATAAAATGAAACCCACAAAAAAATTTGTACTGAAGTGGAGTCCACAATAAAGTGGGGCAAAAAAAATTGGAGGGGGCGACGTCGCCACCCTCTCCTTGAATATATTGGATATTTTCTACGGTGCTTCTACCCTTTCAACGCAATCTCAACTTCCCTTTTAGAGATCGGATAATTTTCAGTTCCCAAATTCCGTATTTCCCCTCCGTAAATCCTCACCTTTTTTTTTTTCATATATTTAATTGTTAAAGTTTGAATTTCTTTTCTCATGATTTTTGCTTTTTTTTTTTGGATTCATGGATTGATCTGTGTTATCGCCAATGATGTGCTTCTGATTTTCTATATGCAATTTGTAAATTGATGATGATTGATTTGTCTACCCTGATAATGAGGAATCTTTTTGGGGGTTAGGGTTAGGGTTTGGATGAATTGGTGGGAAGTACTGAATCTTTGGGGCAAAAAAAAAAAAAAATGGAATTTTGGAATCTGAAAACACTTGCTTTAAGACTAATTCGGCTTTGTAGAAGTTTTATTTGTGGTGTTTATAGGAAGCGGCTATGCATGAATTAAAAAATTTTGGTTGTTTGAACTAATGATTGTTATATACAATTGCGTTCTCATATGTTTATCTTCGAGTAACTGGGAAATGTTACGTTTCTGGTTTTAAAAGGCCAAACAAGAAAAAAAAAAAAAATTCTGATTTTAAAATTTCCAATTTTTTTTTAAAAAAATTGAAAATTTTATTTTGATATTTAAAAAGAAATTAGTTTTTAATTTTCCTTTTTAATTTTTTTTGAATTTTTATATTTTATATTTTGCATTTTTTTTCATGATGACATAGCACCGATGATGTGGTATTGATGTGGCATCTTGCCACATGTCATGTTCTGATTGGATGTTTATTGTCACGTCAATCGTTAATTAACAGTGTAGTTCAAGCGGTCAATATGAATGACGGAATGAAAGTTTGAGTATCAAATTGATCGATTTTATTTTTTAGATACCAAAATGATAAAAAATATATAGTACAAGGACTAATTGAATATTTAACCCAAAAAAATATCACGACAATGAGGCAAAAAAATATTGTAATAATGCAATCTATTTGTTAAGCATCCCAAAACACCCTTACTTTTATAGGATGGGTCTTAAAAATAATAATGGAAAGATTGGTAACTTTTCAATGATTAATTGATTAAAATGAAATTAACAATCAAATTAAAAGTAATAGTATTTTAAATTTAGAATTATACTTGACAATTTAGAATAGTCAAGAATAATGTGTAATAACAGTAAGGAATCCGTTTAATCTGACATACCAAATTTAATTTTAATTGATTTGATCATCTATTAATTATTTTAAAATTAATATATATAATATATAAAACGTATCAATTATTTCAAATTCAATATATGTACATATTAAATGTATATATATTATATCTTATATAAATATATAAAAACCAAAACCGTTGATAAAAAAATAAATAATTCTATGTGGGTGACCTATTTTTTTGAAACATGGATAACTAAAATTAGTGTCATGTATTTTAATTAATGTGTTTGATTTGATATATTTTATTTAAAATATAACATATTTTGACTAAATTAATTCATTTATTATTTTTTAAAATTCAATATTCTTGACTTTAGTAAATAAATTACAATCCAATTTATCTTAAATTGCTGCCAATAAGTTTATTTCTGGTATGGTTTGATTTCAATTTTAAAATATTTCATATAATTTATATAATAAAGTATATTTATTTCTTTTATATTTTAATTGATTTACCTTTTATATAGATGTGAAAAAATAAAAAAGTAATTTTCTTTTTATATTTCATAGAAGACATTAATTTAAATTATATACTAAAATCTTATTTTTGATTCTTAGGTGATATGCGAATTCCATGTTCTGATTTAAACATGTTTTAAAACATTAAATATCATTCCATATTTAAAAATGTTTAAATTTAAAAGATAAATGTTTAACGTAATGTTTATTGTTATGTCTATTGACCTATTATAAATACATAGATATCCATATTTAATGCAATGTTTCTTTTCTTACAATTACTTCAAAAGATAATAATTGTCTTTATTAATTGTATTTATTATTATATCTATTGAACTTATTATAAATACATAGCTCTAAAATATTGCATACTAATTATACTCCATTACCGATTCATTTGTGCATTTTTTTTTTGTTCTTTTGTTTTTATATATATATATATATATATTAATCCTTTGTTGATACTTTTCCTATATTCTTTTAATTTTATCATGAAATAATAAATAAAAAAAAAAAATTCATGAAATATAGGTTTCACAAAGATTCTACTTTAATTAAGTAGACGCATTCGAGATTATCAACCAAATTAGTTCGAAAACTCCAAACCTCCCTTTGGTTGGACACTTGGTGGAGAAAGTTAGAATGCAAAAGAAAGTCTTTCAAGAATGTAATATGGAACAAACCAGAAAAACTTGGTGAACTTGATTTAAGATAGGTATTGTTAGAACACTTTCTTAAGTCGGTGATACTATTTCCATCGGGAATAAAAATTCCATCGGTAAAAGTATTATCGACGGAATATTCCGTTGGTAAATGTAAATTACCGACGGAATATTTCGTTGGTATTGTTATATTTTTGAAAAAAAAAATTAATTTAATTTTTTAAATAAATTATAAATTTATTTTTTAAAAATATACCAAAATATAATATTATTTTTCATAAAAATAAAATAAAATAAAATAAATTATAAATAAATAAATAAATATTTTAATAAATTACAATATTAATTTAACAAATAAAAACATTGTAAATTATCAAACAAAGATAGAAACAACTTACAGTAAGCTACATAATTTGGACATAGGGAACCAAACGTTACAGCACTTTGCATTCCCATAGACTACTCAAGGAAACAAGATTCTAACATAACTTGGCAGAAGAAAAGCATGTAATAAGATAACATACATCTTGGTCATCATAATTATGCTACTGAAATTTTTTAACAACCTAATTCAAAATGGAGAAATTTAGCTTAAGAAAAGGGAGAAAGAACAATAACTGTAGGCAATCACCAATCAGAGTCTTCATAGATGCAAAACCTTGTGCTCTATGGCCAAGGCTCGAGGTTTAATAATTCCTCTGGAAGAGCTTGATGCAATTCTAGTTCTTCAGTCAAACTTCAAACACCGTCCCTTTCTACACCATCTACATCGCTAACATTTTGACAGAACCAAGATCCTAAAGAGTAACAAGAAATTATGAAAAATGCAGGTCAATTATACCAATCAAGTAAACTAGCAAAGTTATTAAGATTTTATACGGGAACTTATAATAAGCATAATCATGATGAGAAGACAAGAGAAGAGAGAAGAGGAATTACCATGCGTGGACGGCGGCGGCGAGGGCAAGGACAAGGGCGACCGGCGGACGGTTGGGTAGCTTCGAGCGGTAGGGTCGGCGGTGGGGGAGAAGAGAAAGGGAGAAAAGAAAGAAAAGAAAGAAGAAAAAAGAAGAAGAAGAGAAAAGGGAGTCTCAGGCATATTAATTATGCCCGAGACTTTTATTGACGGAATGCCGTTTTTATCCACGAAAATTCAGTTGATAATTTTTTTTTCGATTTTCGAAATAAAATTTCGTCGGTAATACGTGATTCCATCGGTAAAGTATTACCGACGGAAATTTATATTACCGACGAAAATTCTGTCGGTAAAATGTTTCTTGGTTTTCAAAATAAAAGTAATTATTAAAAGAAAAATTCCGAAGCCACGGAATTTTCCATCGCTAAAAAGTATTAGCGATGAAATTTAATTTTCGATATTTTGAAATTGATTTATATAAATAATAAATAAAAGTAAATATTAAAAGAAAAATTCCATCGTTAATACTTTTTAGCGATGGAAAATTCCGTGGTTAATAATCCCATTAGCCACGAAATTTTTCGTTGGTAAAAATTATTAGCGACGAAATTTAATTTTTGGTTTAAGTTGTTTTTCAAAATTATAAATACGTATTTTTTTTTACCAAAGAAAAATTTCGTCGGTAATAATCCTCATTCCGTCGGTAATGCTTTGGTAGGAATCTAATTGGTTCTGCCAAAGTATTACCGACGAAAAATTTTAGTCGTAAATATTCCGTCGATAATGTTAAAAAATTTCGTCTGTAATATTCAAAAAATTACCGACGAAATTCCGTCGGTAATGCTTGAAATTCCGTCGTTGGTAATGAAACCGTTCAGTAAAAAAAAATTCATGTTTACTAATTAAAATATTTTTCAAAAGTTTTAAATTTAATTTATATTATTTATATTAATTTTTTATTTAAAAAAATTTACTGGAGGAGAGATTATCTCATTTCAGGATCAAAGCATATTGTATGTCTCAATGATGATTTGTATTGGACTTATAAATCACTCACCAAGTGAGTTGTGGCAACTAAAATTGAAATTAACCTTATAAACGAAATATTCAATATTTATCAACTCAAGCAACTTTTGTTAGCTTGATTTGCTCTTACCAGTTTCGAGTTTGTTCTTCAAAATTAAGCGATTGACTAAAATATCGTTAACGATAACAATTGATGAGTAAATGATTTTTGCTTAAATCTCAAAATATAGTATTAAGTTGGATATATTTCTATTAGCAATATATATGTGTATTGGAGATTTTTTTTTTTTCTGAATTATTGCTTTTGTATTTTTTTAGAAGCATAATTTTTGTGGTTTATATTTTCTTTTTCTTACAGTTGATTTATATTTCTCTTTTATATTATAATTTTGATATTCAAATATCAAATTAATTCAATTTAAATATTTTCATTTGTACATTACATTTATTTAATATATTTTCAAACAAGTTAGCAATTATTATTAAATTTCAATACGTCCTGTAAGGCTCAAAATATGGACAACTTTGATTGTTTGGTTTTATAAGACAGTTTTGAATAAATTATTTAATTATTTTTTTTAAATTGTCTTATATGTTCTTTAGCCTTTAAATATAAAAGCCAATGTCCCAATGCTTTTTAAATGTAAAACTATTTTGATTGAAATTTTGACCAATTAACAGCATCTTTAACTGCCTTTTATATATATATATATATATATATATATATATATATATATATATATATATATATATATATATGATATGTTCTTTGCATTAGATTATGTTTTAAATTTAGCAATGATTTCTACTTATTGACTCAAGTGAATACATAAATGATAATTTAATCTTAATAATTTAATTATTGAAAGAATATTTCCGTTTGATCATATTCCTTAAGAAAACTTTAAAATTAGGTATGCAGGATCGAAGTAATTTCATATAATTTATTACCATTATTTAGACCAAATTTCAAAAAAGAATTTTCCATTTTCTTTTAAGCCCTTTTTTTTTTCAAAATTTAAATACAATTATTGTTTCTTCCTTAAATTATTAAAAAATAAGTCAAAATCAAAATTTTATACTAATATTTTGAGTTAATTATGATTAATTTTGACAATCTCTTTGAATTAAGGTGTCGTGCCATGTATATGAAAGCTATTTGATTAAAAGATTTTTTTTTTTTTTCAAATTCATCGTATTAGTATTTTGTTAAGTCCTATTATTCTTTTGATTTTGCTTTGGTTTTTCTTTTTTTGGATGATAGGAGTTATTTTTTATTTTTTATACATTGAACTTTAATTTATTTTTTAGATTTCAATTTTTTAATACAAATTCAACTAATAAAAAAAATATTGAACATGGAATTTTGGTAGTTGAATTACATATTACCTTTTTGTTGTGCTTGAATTATTGACTTATTGTACTATTTTGATAGTTGAATTTATTACATTTTTAAAAAAAAATTAACCAATTGTTTTATAGAATCACTTATTTTTTAATTATCAAAATTTTAAAACATAATTCAACATGTATGTTTTCAACTTATATTGTTACTTTCAAAAAAAAAAAAATTATAAATTAAAATTATCATCCTGGAGTTAATAAACAAGTTATAAATTAAAAAAAATTGGAAAGTGAATTTTTTTTACATAAATGTAATTTAGTAGATGAATATTTATAAAAGAAAAAAGATGACATTAAATTATTCTATGTATTATTAATGATAATTAAAGTTTTATTACTTTTAATATAAATTTAATTAAGATATATTTAAGGTAAATAATAATAAAAAAGTAAAATGTAATAAATCTATTTTTTTTTAGATTAAAAATGCATCAAATAATGTAATTGATCTCTTGTGTGTAATTTATTTCATGTTATCTCGTGTGAAATATATTTCTACTTGAAAATCCCAACAAATATTTCATTTGTCAATTCATCACTAGCCTCAATAGCCTGTCAAAGCTGTCCCTTACATATTGTGACTTCCCCAACGGTTATATTTAACCGTTAATTAACAAACTTTTAAATATGCTTAGTGCTTTTTAAGTGAAAAAAGTTTGGGTTAAAAAAGCTCGAGTTGAAAAAAATGTGTTTATAAAGTGTGGTTTAAAAACTTTGAAGTGTTTAGCATTGCCGTAAAAAAGTATTGTAGGAAATTGAAATGTCAAAAAAAGATATGTTTAAAATAATAAAAATGTAGAGATGTGAGGATAATAAAGTCATTTTATCCAAAAGTCAGCTTTTAAAGCCCAAAAGCTATTTTTTTTGGCTTTTTGGTTTGGCTTTTCAAACCATGATTTCAACAGTAGAAGCCAAATTTTTTTATCTGTTTAGCATTGCTTTTGCAGTGAAAAACAGATTTTGACCTCAAAAACTGTGTCAAAAGCAATGCCAAAAAAAGCCTTAATAACTCTAACTTAACAGTTCATACAGCCATCTAGAGGTGACATCCAATCCAATAAGTTTGAGTTCGAATATAATATCTATAACTAATTTTTTTATCATCAAGTTGTGGCCTGCTTTATATATAAAATAAAAATACTTAATAACTCAATTAACTTAATTAGGATTGTAAATGAATTGAGCTTGAACGAATAGATCTATGTTCGTGTTAGTTCGTTTATTTTTTAATTTGTTTGTATTCGGTTCGTATTCTTTAAGGATTTTAAAATTGTGTTTGAGCTCGGCTCGTTTAAAATTAGGTATGTTCGAGCTCGGTTCGTTTAAATTAAATGAACCGGTTTGCGAATATTAAACAAATATTTTCATAAACATATAATCAAACATGTTCATGAACAATTAAAATTCATTCATGAACAATAAACTAACAATGAAACAAATAAGTTAAATTTAAGTTATTATTAAATATGAAACAATAAAACACAAAATATTATTAAATTAAAATAATAAAACACAAAGATTATTAATTATATTATAAATAAATAAAATAATAATAATATTATTAAAAATATTATAATTGAACAATAAAATAAGTTTTAAACGATATATTAAATGATTTTTAAACAATTTATAAACGAGTTTGTTCGTGAATATAAATGAAATGTTTGTTTAAGTTCGATTCGTTTAATAAACCAACCTTAAAATTTTATTCATAATCATTTATTTAGCTTGATAAACAAATATAAACTAATAAAAATCAAATTGTTCACAAACCGTTCGTTGAACGTTCTGTTCATTTATGGCCTAGTCTTTAACTACATAATATTAGTAATGGATTGGATTTTCGACAGGTCCTACCACAACGGACATGTAAAAAAAATCCATTCTTTGGATGTTAGTGGAGATGATTAGGGGTGATAATGGTTTAGTTTGGTTTTGAAAAAAATTTACGGTTAATATGCAGTATTTTGATTTTTTAAAAATCGAACTGAATAGCATAAAAAATCGAACTGACCCGAATTACACTGCTTCGGATAGATTCGGCTCATCGGTTTTTAAAATTTTTAAAAATTATCTTTTTTCTATAATATTTTAAAGTTTTTTCACTAATTTAAAAATAAAGTATTTATTTTATATTATAAAAAATTAAAAAAAATTAAAAACCAAGTAAAAAATAGAATTTGGTTCAGTTCGAATAATTGTGATTTTTTAATTTATGAATCGAAAACTGAACCGAAAACCGAACCGAACCAAATAAACCTAATTATTATTCCAATCGAATTCAATAAAAACCGAACTGAAACTGAACCTAACACTACGATTCGAATCAATTTTCGTTTTTCTCGATTTTTTTACTCTGCTCTATAAAGGATTGCTGTGACGAGGCTGAAAGAGGGTGCAGAGAAGGCAAAGGTCGAACTCTCTTCTGTTTGTTGATTTTACTGTAATTTACATTGATTCAATCAGTGGAACAGTGTAGAAGCCAATACATCTAGGTGTGAAGCTGTCACGATCAGAGTTTGAAGTTCTTGTGAATCAGTTGATGGAGAATGTATGTCAGAATTTGCTGTGAAAGATACCGGCGGGATCTCAACAAAATTAAGAAGTACTCAAAGAAGTTGTCTTTGTAGGTGGGGATAGCAAGGGTTCCTCTGTTGCAACGAGTTGTTGAAGAAATCTTTGAAGCTGTGGTTAATGGTGCTGCCGTGCATGCATGGAGGCCTAATAATTGAAGTTGGGACGGAATATATTCCTCCTGCACCACATAGTGTGCCTCTCGTATTGTGGTGACCTTCAACATGGATCAACAATGGAGTTTTTATCTGTATGTATGTATGTATGTATGTGCCCATAACAAGGATACATGGAAACAAAAGAAGGTTGTCAAAGAGGCTTTATTCTATGGGAGATTGGATATATATGGTGAAGGCAACCTTGACTGATCTTAGAATTTTATGGCTCTAAAATCTTTATCTAGAGGATTTATTGGTGCTTAAGAAGCAGCAGAACAAAAGATTGCTGCTTTGAAAGCTGTATTGGATTCATTTCTTGATGATGATTCGGATGACAATTACAGCGATTCAGATGAAGATGTGTAGAGGAAGATGATTCAGAGTTTAGACTACTGTCGGTGGGATTTTGTTACGACGAGGAATCCAAGATTAATTAGTTTTACATGCTTTTATAATTTTGTATACGATTAATATTTTAACAAATCGATTATTGAATTTAACAATATAACCATACATGTCTTGCACGTAAAGCTTCAAATCAGCCTGATTGCATGCAGTGGTCTAGTTCACTCTCTAAGTGTCATATAGGGTTCACAATCAGAGCTTGCACCTTTCTGGTAAAGGCTTAATCAGTTTTGGTCGTTGGTTAGTTATGTTTAGAAGAAGACCTTGTTCCAATCAGCCATTCCAACTTCAGTTTTCCAAAGAAAGAGAAGTGCCTAGCACTAGTCAGAACTCAGAACCAAGAGACTGAGTGAGGGACCAGGAAATTCTGATGTAGGCCTGCAGCAATACTGACGTACAAATCATTCGTCTGACTTGGGTATAGGGACGAAAGATTAATATAACTGTCTAACAGCTGGTTCCCTCAAAGTTTCTCTCAAGATAGCTGGAGCCCTTAACGAGTTCTATCCGATAAAGCCAATGACTAGAGGCATCGGGGGCGCAACGCCCTCGACATCTGACTCAAAAGTTTGGTGCCTTCAGGTTTCGCCTGTTTGCCGATCTATCTAGTTACGAAAACTGAGACTAGTTTCTAACCTGAGGCTGATTTCGTTTATTAAGAGCTAAAGGCAAAAATGCCTATCTGCCTTGCAGCCGGTTAAAAACATTGATAAGAAGGAAAAGAGGACACACATGGAGAGAGTGATCCATTTTAGAAAAATATTAAACTCATCAAACAAAATATATAAAATTTTTGTCATGTCAGATGACAAACAAGTAAAATCACTTTCATTTCATATTTTGTACATTCATCAGGCTACTGAGATTTGCTACCCTTTAAAATTTCAAGCTATGTTATTCAGACTCGGGTGTAAATGTTGTAGAGGGTCATATATGTAGAGGGTCATATCTCCATACCCATGTCCAGGTATGCGTCGGACATAGGTGTCGGATACGGATACTTCAAGAAAAATGAAGAGTCGGAACAACATAGCATTCAACAACAGGAAAAGAATATATCTCACAGAAATCTGTGAAACAAAAGAATGAAGGACCAAAAAATGAGAATGTTCAATCAGGATAGAGAGAAATTTTTCTGCTATCCAACTTCTATCATAGATGTATATGAAAACTAAGAGTCAAAAGTGAGAAAAAAAAAAAAACACATTAAAGAATCAATGAACTCTGCAATACCAAGTAAACTAGAACCTAGTTACTGCCAGTTTTAAGCTATAAGCAGCAAGGTCCTGTCTCCAAGATGAATTACCATTGAAAACTGGAAGAAAAATGAAGTATTTTGCATCACCTTTCATCAGTTAGCAACTAGGCTCAATAGAGCCTCACTTTTGCAGTCACTTCCAACCACCCGACATGACTTGAATCCAATGTCACCATTAACTGGGAGATTAAGATCAATAACATCAGAAATATTAGAAAATTGTAGCTGATTTGCAGGTTGTTTATCACTAGTTTCTGAGTCTTTCAAGATGTGAGACCTCTTGTGACCACCCAAAGCTTGCCCTGATGCAAAAACTTTCAAGCAGATTCGACACTTGTACACCTTATACACCCTTGTTCCATAACTTGTCACCCCATTCATTTCCTGCTCCACTGAATTCTCAACATATTGAATAGCCTCATTTTCTGGAGAAATACTATGATTATGAGTAATTTTCTCGCAGTTCTCAATCTGAATCTCCTCTACAGCACAGCTATTACTCTTTCTGTGGATTGTTTGGTGACCTCCAAGGGCCTGATGAGATTTGAAAGTCTTGCTGCAGATCCTGCACTTGTATTTGTTCTTTTTCTTGGAATCATCAGACATCTCAGAACTCAATGGAGTACTTATTATTAACTTGTTCAAAGAATCAAACATTGCATCTTTGCAAGAACTAGATTTTGTGGATCCCAAACCAGCTAAATCCCATCCTTCTTCCATCAAATCCTGCCCTGGTTCTTCTACTTCAATAGACCTGAAGGTCATTATTTCACCAAAAATTGTTTCCTCAATTTCAGTATCATACAATTCAAATCCAGCTTCTGATCCAACTTTCTTTTCCTTATCAGTCATCATCCCAGAATCCAATTCTTTACATTCACTTATGTTCTTCTCACAGAAAACATTCATAGATGCAGAAACATCAGAATCAGACTTATCCACTCTTGGTTTCTTCATCTGGAAAGACTCATCCCCATCATGAAAAGGATTCTGCATAATTTCTTTACTTTGGTGCAAAGATTTAATCTCAGAATTATCAGAATTATTATCACAAGACTCCCAAAAAGAATTGAATTCATTCCAATTCCTTACACCCCTAGACAGCATTATCAAACATAAAGCAGCATCTTCCACTTCTTGATCAATTTCAACTGCACTAGAAGATTCATTCAAGCTAGAAAGTGAAGAATTTGGAGCATTATTGTACCTCATTCTTTTTGATCTCTTTCTCCTCACTGTTATGCTCTCCAAGACCAGGTCTTGCTTTACACCACCAGAGCCCGATTCACCTGAGACCCTAAGCTTTACAGGGTGTAACCTCATCATATGACCAGTAAGAGCCTTCAAAGACTGAAACTTTCTCCCACATTCTTGACAGTTAACTACATTCCTTTCTCTTCCAGAATGGTGCCTCATATGACCAAACAAAGCTTTCATTGACTCAAATTCTTTGCCACAAGCTTTGCACTGAAACTTCAGCATTGAACTAGTAGTACCATCATCAGCAAAGCCTAAAGATTTCCAAGATTTCTTAGGGTTATCCCTCAAGCCATAACCTTGAAAATCCATGTTCTCCTTTGCCTTTCCTTTATCGGAATTCTTTTCCATTAAAGAAACTCACATTACATAACTTGCAGAAATGCTTCTCTTCAATGCAGCTAAACAAAGAAATCCAGATTTAAAAAAAAAAAAAAAACCCACGAAAAACCACTACTATCTTCAAAGAAGCAGAAGAAACAGAGGAAAAAAGCTAAGACCCAGATCAAAAAGAAGGTTCTTTTAGTAACAAGAGATGAAAAATCTTGAAACTAAATGTAAGTAAATAAGAACCCATGTCCTGTTTTGTTAACCTGCTGGAGTTAAAACTGTTAAACAAGATCTAGGTGGCTAAAGAACCCTCAACAAAAATTGGGTTTTGACTCTTTCTTGTATTTTTCACTTTGAATTGTTTGAACTAAGCAAGCAGAAGATCAATCTGAAAGAGAGTTTTGGTTAAGTAGCTGTTTGTTTTTGGCAGTAGTAATCAAGAAAAAGACCCGAGAAATGAAAGGAAGAGAGAGAGAGAGAGATTTGTTTCTTGAAATCCTTGCATGTCAAGCAAAGCAACAAAGTTAACGGGGGTTGGGAAGTGCCCTATTCTCTACATGAACTTAACTGGCCAGCATTGAACAATAAGATAATATTTGGTTATTTTAGGGGTAAAGGCAAAAAAAGAAGATTGAGAGGGAAAAAAAAGTACTAATTTTTTTTTGTCACGATCATTTATTAAGAAACTCGATCAGTCGGTGTAACCGATTGAATTAAAAATTAATAATCTATTCGATTAGATGAGTATATTATAATCGGATATTAATTGAACCGATACAAAATTAGTTCAATCGGTAAAAAATCGGATTGAACTGGTAAAAAACAGATTATATATATATTTTTATTTTTTAAAAAATTTTATTTGTAATTAATGAGATTTAAATCTTTAACCTTTTAATCTTATATTAAAGATCATACCATTAAAACAAATGTATATTTTGTTAATTAGTAACTATATTTAATATTTATTCAATATTGAATTTAGTGTTTAAATATATATAAAAAATACTATATCAAATTGATTGATCCAATCAATTAAATAAAAAATTTGATCGATTTAATTTTCGATCCCATTTATTAACTTTGGTCACAATTTGTGTACTTCCAAATCTAATTGATTGGAAAAGCTCACCAACACGATAACAAATACAATGATAGGTGAGCAAACAAAAAAAAAAAGTACAATCAAAGTATACTGATTTTGCTTTTGCTTTTGTTTTAAGTTTATGATTTATTTTAAATTTTCGTTAAGATTAAAAAGTAAAAAATTGTTTTACTTTTAATCTTTATATGAGTTTTATTTATAAATTAACTAATACATATATTTATTTCAATCTTAATTTAATCACATAAAGAATAATGAATATTTTTTTTTTTTATAAAAAGCAAAATTTAGCATTTGTAGTCACATGAACAACCATAATTTTAGAATGAGATAATATCATGAATGATTCCTGAAGTTTATCAAATTTATTAATATGGTATCTATACTTTAAAAATGTTTATTTTGGTATTTAAAGTTTCACTCCGTATGCTATTATAATACATGTTAATAACATAATTAAATATTAGTGACGTTACTTTTGTATCCAATGAAAACTTGATACGTGGCACCATATAATGATGTCAAGTGTATTAATATAAAAATTATTATTTTAATTTAAAAAATAAAAAATTTTAAAAACATAAAGATGACACGTGCCATCACATTATGATGTCACGTGTATTAACATAAAGAAAGAAAGGAAGAAAGAAAGAAAGGAAAAAAAATTTAATAAATATTTTTAAAAATTAAAATAATTTCATTTTTTAATTTTTTAATAAATATTTTTTAAAATAATAAAATAAAATAAAATAAAATAAAATAAAATAATTTCATATTTTTATTTTTATTTTATAATTTTTAAAAATAACGTTTTCTTTTTTAATATATTTTTTAAAAATCCATATATTATACATTGTTTAACAAGTAATTTTAAAATATTTTATATTTTAAAAATAATTTTAGTTAAATATTTTAATTTTGTAATTTTTTAAATTTAAAAAAACAGTTACTAATTTTAAAAATATATAATTTAAATTTTTTTTTAAAAAATTAGATATTAATTTTTAAAAATGTAATTTTGAATATTTTGTTTCTTTTTTAAATTTTTTTAAACTAAAATTCATATATTAATTTTTAAAAAATCAAATGCTGCCACGTGTCATCATTTGATTGGTCAATGCCACATCATCATCTATATTTAATGTTGTTAAGTCAAAGTACCACACTGATACATGATTTGATAGTACAAGTACCATATTAAACATTTTTAAAATACAGATATCACATTGACAAATTTTTAAAGTACAAGTACCACACGGTTTTATGTTTTTATGTGAATAGTTGAATGATTGATATTTAGATTTTTTATTTAAGTCTCAAGCTCAAAGTAATAGAAAATGAATAATGACTAAAATTAGAGAGTTATTTTTCTCACGTAGTTTAAAATTTAATATATTTATTATATATTATTAAAAGATGAAAATATTATATACACATAAATATATATATATGCACATATAATTAATTTTGTTCACATCAACTTTTTTAATTTAATAAAAAATCTTATTCATTTATTTTTCAAAAATATTATCATAAAATATTTATGTGTATGTATTTATATATACTTTTTATGTATATATAGCATTTACCCATTAAAAAGTTAAATTTTTGTATTTAAGACCAAATTTAAGGAAACTTGAAATAAGTTTAGTAACAAAATTTACTTAGTTGTAAAACATGAAGAAGAAATTTTTATATATAGTGGGAATATTTGTTGCCATTACCCAAGTGGCCTCAGTCACACTAATAAATTGTTCTAAATGGTAAAGCATCTATTTAATATTACTTAATTCAATTAAATTTGGGATTTCGTGTAGTTATATAGTGTTTATGTTATTTTTTCGTGTCATAATCGTGTTTAATGTGTTATATATTTATATAAATTTTGACACATTAATAATTCGTGTTATATAAATTTTAACACGTTCGTGTATAAGTGTCGTGTTCATGTTATTTTTTCGTGTCATGTCGTATTTTATGACATATTTTAATTATTTTTTCCATATCATATTCGTATTATATAATCGTATCCTAAAATACTAGTTTTAAGTTCAACTCAATAAACTCAATCTTTAATCAAACTTGTTGATATTTGGTTATATCTATATTCATTATTTTACCAACTAGGGTATTTTCCTTGCAAGGATTTTAGAAAAGAACAGTCCCTTTCTATGCCCTTCAACCCATGGAATTCTCTAGTTTTTGCTCTATCTTTCTCCTCTTACATTATAGATTGAAGAAGGGCTTAGTTGATCTAATTTGCTTTGTTTATATAATCACTTTTCATTATGATTATGTCATTAACTCATTAAAGAGAGTAGTTTGAGATTTTGTATCACCAACCCTTGATTAGGACCTTAATTATTTTACTCTTAAAGATGGATAAAGATCTGTGGGGGGTTCTTAATTTGTTATTTTAATCTAGAGGAGACTTTGCTTATTTACTACTAACAGGCTGGCCAAACATAGATCAGATCAAACAAACAGGTCCTGTTGGCCACATTTCAGGAATCGGAATAACCTAGGCTATCATTCATGAACTATTGTCTATTAATTCCAAGAATCATGTACTTTATATATAATTTTTTTTTTTTTATATAAAAGAAATCGTGGTCTGAAAATAAAAGAAGGGATTGTAAATATTGAGATTCGGATCCTCGATCTGCTGAATATCACCTCTTAAGAGAGTGGCCGCGTGAACCTATTGGATTAAATCCGGGGTTCACATTATATGTAAATTCGTAACAAGTAAAACAAAGATTAGGAAAAATACTTTGATTTGAGATAATAACTATTTAATCAATCTCTAATAAGACATCTCAGCAATTAAAACTTAAAACTTTCAACTTGGATATCTTATAGATCAAAGAAATAAGTATTTAATCAGTTGCTACTAAATGTGTTTGTAACATCTTAATTTAGTAAATTAAAGGGAAAAAAAATGTTTGGAGCATAAGAAAATCAGGCATAGATTATTTATAAGTAAATATGTTCAAGGGTCGGACCTGGACAGAAATTTTTCTAATTCGAGTCGGTCGCCCGGCTTGATTCGAATTACTGTTCATCAATAAAAAAAATTTATTTAAATTTAATTAAAAATATTAATATAAAAATATTATTTTAAATAGTGATATGAATTTTCGGACCGACCTAGATCCAGTTCGACTCAAATTTGAATAAAAAAATTCGAATCGTGAGCGGATCCAACCCGGCCATAAACATGTCTATTTACAAGTTGTGGAACTTTTTGCATAACTTGGGTTTCTCATTGGAGAAGTTCAAATGGGCCAAAGTGATATGGAAGAGTGACAGTAATGCAATAAGAAAAAAGTGGATAGGAAGTCATATCACTAATTATAGGTTAAGAAAGAAATCCCACATGTTTTTCATTAAGTATTGTTTTGACATTACACATTGCCTACAGTCTTCACTTAACACCATCCAAATTGATGCTTAAGTCGGACAACTCGACACCTTACATGAACCATTCATTGTGTTATGCCCTCTCACAAATAGAACCGATAATTTTAAATATAACACGAAATTCCGTCACAAACATAACATGTTTAATAGATACAAAAATAATATAATAAATATAATAGACACATTTAAATAAGATTAAAACGATATATTTAATACATATATTATATTCATATTTAGGTGACATAAATAATAATTTATATTTTGTTTATATTTATACAATTAATAAAAAAAACACGAAACAACACATAGACTCTAATTGTTAGATCTACGCACCAATCACATGAAGATTAAAACCCTAACTTTTATGTGCGTGGTTGGTCAATTAGTCAAGTCATCCATCAGCCAATTTTACCCATTTCATTGATTTAACCCAAAAAAAAATAACAAATTTTAGCACACAATGATTAATCTTGTCATAAATATGCAATCAACCAGAGGAAGAGAGAGGAAGAAAACTCAAAGATTCTGATAATGAGCTTTCAGCAAAAGCTTAAGCAAAGCTAAGATGTCAAATTTCATGTCTTTCTATTAAGAGCAAAGTTATCATTTAAGAACTTGGATGCTTCTCATTCTTTATTCAGCAGCTTTCTATCTTAAATTTGTTGGAAATAACGTAGTAACCCACAAGAAGTATTAATCCACAACATACACTTGGGAATAAGAGAAAAAGAAAACACAATATTTTTAACGTGGTTCAACCCTTCTTAGCCAACATCCACGATCCCAAAAGAATAATATACTTCATTAGAAAATATTCCAACTTGTAACTTTTGCATAAATAAAGCTACAAACCCTCCTACAACACACTTGTAACTTTTGCACGGATAAAACTACAAACCTTCTTACAACAAACTATGACTCATGATGGAGACTCAATTAAGAGTTGTAAACCCAAGTGCAGGTTATGTTCAAGTAATAAATTCTCGGGTGTCCGAGGTCGAACCACAGGGAAGCATACTAGTAAGTATAAGTTTATAAATATATATGAAAAAGAAAATAAACAAGATATTAGGGAATCAATAACAAAGAAAGTAAACAAGATATTAGAGAACAAAATAAACAAAATAACATAAAAGCAATTAAACAAGATATAAAAAAACAATAAGAAAGGATGTTGAGGTTAGAGAATCCACTCTTGGTGTTATGCTAAGATTAATCTTGTTTTATTACACAATTGAAATCCACACATAAAGGAGGTTTCAATCGGAAGGTTTAGCAATTCAGTCCAAATTGTCCAACGTCCATAGCATATGATATTATGTTCATTTGCAATTCAGTCCAAATTGTCCAACGTCCATAGCATATGATATTATGTTCATTTGGTGTCCTCAAAACTCATAAAAAGAGTCCAAGCATTCCTTATGCCAAGGTATATGTCTACAACAAATCAAGGTTATGAAACCAAGCATTTACTGTGCCATTTTCATTGTCAATAATGAATCAAGATCTCTACTTTGCAAGTATGATTTTAAACCAAAAGAAAATATTATCTATACTAGTGTTTATAAATGATGATTCATTTTAGCTCAGTTTAAGAGACTAACCTTAGCATTTACCAAGAGCTTCACCTCATCACCTCAACAATATGATTAGCAACGCATACTAAAAATGAAAAGAAATGTAAGAAGCATAAGTAAATAAAGAAAAAGAAAACTAGAGAGAGGAAAGAAAAAGAAAACTTAGAGAATTTTATTACAATGGCTAATATCCTACCAATGTATAATGTATCCTAATACTCATCCAAGGCCCTCTATTTATACACATTTTGGAGAGCTAAATGACAAGAGACAAGCTTTATAAATTTCAAAGGTAGGTATAATAGGTGGGTGCATTTTTCTAACAATTTTCGTCATGTTGTATGACAATTCTGATCAGCCAGCTTGATGGTCGATTTTGTCAATGTTGGAGGCTCGATCTGATCAAATGGTCTTCTAGAAAAATATGCCCCTATCAGTTATTGATCCATAGCCGTTGGAATCAGATCATTTGCTCATGTGGATCGGAAGATATGGTCAAAATACCAAAACGGTGCAGAACAGACGTCATTGCACATCAGCCAACTTGATGGTTGATTTCGGTAGGGAAAACGACTCCGTTTCAAGAAGTGTAAAACATGAAAAAGATAGATATGCCTCTTAACTTTGCACTGTCAAAATTTCAGCCTTAATGCTTTGGTGAAACTCCAGATATAGCTGATATGGCAAAAGGTGTCAGAACTGGAACTGAATTGGATTTGCCCTTAATTCTTGATTTAACCTAGTAATCTGAAATCACTCAAAGAAACTCATGAAAAACACCAAATTACATAAAAATATAAAAGATCATAAACATAAGTAGACTAAGCAATAATAACTCGTATTTGACACAAAACAATAATAAAACATAACTAAAAACTATATAATTATACGAGTTATCAACTCACCAACCGTAGAGCCTCAATACAACTTCTACTTAAGTGTAGAGTCTCTCTCACAAGGGGTAGTGGTGGTTTTCTTCCAAAGGCCAAGCTCTTATTTATAGGTGAGCACCCTCCTTGGCTTGACATAACTACTCAATGTGGAATGAGTGCTCTACTTGACTTAACCAAGTTAAGCAATGTGGGATGAGACTCCCCTTAGCTTAACCAAGTTACTCAATGTGAGACTTAGACTCAATATACCCAACAAAATTTGGCTCCCAAATTCTCAGCATGACTGATCAATGTTGGAGTAACCTCAGTTTTTATTCTTATTCTTGGTAGATAATATAAGAAGGCATAATCTATAAAAACTCAAGGTTCAAAAGCAGTTCACAAATGATTATGCTTCTTGATTTTTCCTTAAAAAAAAAAAAAGGAACAGCTTTAAGTGATTGATCAAGCCAATAGAGATTATAACTAGGGTTAATATATAAATTAGTCCCGAATTATATACCTTTTAACGATTTGATATCTAGAGGAAAAAAAATTCACAATCAAGTACTTGAACTTTATTTCGTTAGTAGATTACCCAAATGGACTAACATCGTTACTTAAAATCTTAATGTGACATGATTGATCAATACTAAACTGTCACGTGTCAGGTCAAATATTTTTCTAAATGCTAATGTGATATTAACCGACACGTCACGACTTAGTATTGGTCAACTAAATCACGTCAGCAGTTTATGTAACGACGTCAATCCATTGGTTAATTGCTTAACGAAAATAAAATTTAAGTATCCAATTATGAATTTTTTTTTCTTTAGATACCTGTCGCAACCTTAAAAAAGTCGAATGCCCCATCACAGGACATCACTCGTTAAAGTGTGACATTAAAAAAAAGTAGAGGAAAAAACGACTTAATTCCTCTTGAAATAAAGGTTGAGGGTTTGGAAACAACCTCGAAAAAGAAAGGGAGTCGCCACTAATCTTTTTTGGCTAGGTGTGATCGGCCACCTATTAAAACTGGTCTTTATAAAATATTTTTTAAAATCAATTTTGAAGTCTGCGCTTTGAACCAGAGAAAAGAAGTGCGGGTTCGAGAGTCGGTTACGTGCGGGGAAGGATTAGCACCCCCACAACTCTCGTATAAAACGGTACCTTATTAATCATGTGTTATCTCAAGTCTCGATGAAAGTCGGTTTTAAATTTGGTGGTTAAAAATAGTTCCCTTAAAAATAATCATATTTTATTTGAAAATGATCCGGAATTTATTAACATAAAATTTTTTCATGTTTCCCAACAAACTCGGCAAAACATGGAATTTTCCCTTGATTTTGAAATTCTCCAAATCACCCTCGTTTTTTGAAAAAAGATATTCCGTCGTTAATGATAATTGATGATACTCTTCCTGGCAGATCCAGCAGAAAACTCATGAATTATTTTAACTCGGGAATAATCTTGTTTTATAAAAACAATATTTATTTTTCATGTATTCTGAGATCATAAAAAAAATCATCATAAATATGCAAAAATATTACTAAGACAAAAATTAAATGCATGCATATTTATCCTGACATGACAAACATTTTATTATGACATGGTAAAAGAAATAATGACATGGCAAAAACCTAAATGACAATGACATAAGGAAATGAATGACATGGCATGTGAATGAATGACATAGCATGCTCTAAATGATATGGCACATGAATGAATGACATGGCCTATGAAATGAATGACATGGCATGCTTGACATGGCAAATTCTAAATGACATAGCATATGAATGAATGACATGGTATGTGAATGAATGACATAGCATGCTCTAAATGATATGGCATATGAAATGAATGACATGGCATGCTTGACATGGCAAATTCTAAATGACATAGCATATGGATGAATGACATGGCATGTGAATGAATGACATAGCATGCTCTAAATGATATGGCACATGAATGAATGACATGGCATGCTTGACATGGCAAATTTTAAATGACATAGCATATGGACGAATGGCATGGCATGTGAATGAATGACATAACATGCTCTAAATAATATGGCACATGAATGAATGACATGGCATGCTTGACATGGCAAATTCTAAATGTCATGGCACATGAATGAATGACATGGCATGCTTGACATGGCAAATTCTAAATGTCATGGCACATGAATGAATGACATGGAAAAATATAAATGACATAGCATGTAAAATATTCTCATTGAAAAGCAATCCTCAAGGGGAAAGATAATCAGAATTTCATTTTGCATTTGGAATCATTCAAATTCTCATGCGTATGATATCATAATTTTTATTTTTCTTTTCCCTTTTTTTTTGCTGCATGCCCCAAAAATTCATGCGTGATTCATCTTTCGCCACAAATAATGCCTCATTTTGATTTGCCATTCAAGTGAAGGTCTTTTGGTTTGTGGGAATCATGTTGTGAAGGAACATCTCATGTTTTATCTTTGAGCTTCTCGCTAGTAAGCTCATTTGGGTTTCAATTTCTTCAAAAAGTTTCCAACACATGGGGAGAGAAAAGAAAAGTGTTCTGGTTCATTCTTTGGTTCAGGGGCTCATAAATCAATTGTCTTGAAAAAGGCCTAGGGATTTAGCATTTGGAATCCTTCAAAAAGATTCGAGAGATTTGTGAATCTTTGAGTTTTTGCTATGATTGGCAGTATGACATAACTTTAACACGTATCAAACTACCAAATCTAGATCTTTTGGAAGATTGTCATATTTGTTTGACTTTTAAGGAATCCACGAAAGAATTTTCCAAAATTTTCATTACTCACGACCTCAATAAAGGTTATTCTTTGGGGCTTTTGAGTGGTCTTTAGTGAACTGGTCTACGGTCTAGGTACATGTAGAGATAAGGTGTTTCCTAGGATTTAGTTCATCCCTCCTGATTATCACTAATTCTTTCAAGACTATTTTTTCACTTTTTAAAGAAGTATCTTTTTATTTTCAATACGAAAAATTATCCGTACGAAAGTTATTTTCAACCTTTTTGTTTTGTTTTTACTTTCAAAAATCATAAAAACAAGGCTTGAGAAGAATATTGAAAACTTCAAATGAGATATGATGTATGATGATTGCAATTTGAAGTTCATTCATTTCAAACAAAGTGAAAATGTATACAAAACTTAAAACCAGGTTAAGGATTGCCCCTAATTGGCATGCTACCCCGAGAACAAATGGCATCTAACCCCATCGTCCTTGATAAGCATTCATGAGTTCTTTGAACTTTGCCGGGTTTGCATCAATTATAGCTTGAACTTTGTCTTTGAATGCAGTGCAGTTCTCCGTAGAACGCCCTTTAACCCCGCTATGATACTCGCATGTGGCATTAAGATCATACCATTTCGGGTAAGGAGACTTCTTGGGCTTTGCATGTACAATGGAGATCATTTGGCTTTGGACAAGTAATGGAAGAAGTTCTGTGTAGGTCATCGGAATTGAATGGTACACCTTTGCCTTTTTTCTCTTACTGCTCTGAGAACAGACTAAGTCAACCTCCTAATCAATTGGCATGACGAACCTTGGGGTGGTGTGAAAGGCATTGGAGCATGATGATGATCGTGCTGAGGCCAATGGTCGACATAGGGTCGGAGATGTAAATAACCACCAAAAAGATCGTCTTGCATTGTACTGAACCCTCTTTTGTTTTTGCCTTCGACATTTATGACTTGAACGTGCCCCTTGGCAACATCATCTTTATTCTCGAGAGGAATTTCGGCATTAGTATTCATATTTTCCCCTTTTTTTATCCCATCCTCAATTCTACCCACTGCAAACAATATGTCTGCAAACTCTGAAAAAACATTACCAATCAACTTGTCATAGTATGGATGTAGGAAGGTATTCACAAACAAAGCATTTATTTCTCTATCAGTAAGAGGTGGTTGGACTTGCGAGGCTATATCTTTCCATCTATTCCTTGCTTTTTTGCTCCTTCTTCCATGATATAGCGCAGCTCCCTGTTACTTTAGATAGCGTTATTTTATGTATAAGATTGGCATCCCCATTTTAAGGTTACTTAGGTCGTGTCGTGTGTTCCGATCAACATCTTGACGATCTTAGTCGCCTTAATTCCTAACCCGAGTAAGAACATTGGGTTTTTTTCTCTTTTTTCTGCTCTCCTTGCTTCAACTAAGGAACTGCCTTGAAGTAGGACTCTAAGAGCTCTACCTTAAAATGAGTTAGATGGATGAGCAAGATATTTTCATGACATTAAAAATGACATCTTGTAACTTGATATGAACCACTTGATAAAAATGAATTAAATATGAACCCTTCCCCCATGCATGGCCAGCCAAAGGCCTGAAATATCCCAGCAATTCCTTCACCTTTCATATTTTTTTAATTGCAAATTGGCTCATTTCGATTTCTTTGGTAAAATTGCATTTTGGCCCCCCAAACTTTATTTTATTGCAAATAGACCCTAAATCCCTTTTTTTTCTTCCAATCCATCCAAATAAATATAATATGAGATCTAGATATTTTCAGAATTTTTCGAGCTTGTTTCCTATTTTTCCCAGAATTTTCTCTTGGATTTTTCGGCTAGTGGCACCCAAAATTCACCTTTTTCATTTGAACTCCGATTCCGGATTTTTCTTCACCAATCTCTTCCAAAAAAATATAAAACTCAGATCTGGAAGTTTTCAGAATTTTTGGGAGCTCGTTTGCTATTTTTCCCATAATTATCTTCTTGAATTTCGGCTTAGTGCACCCGAACTTTGTCATTTTTCAAATGAGCTCTGATTCTGGATTTTTCTTCACCAATCTCTTCCAAAAATTATAAAACTCATAACTGCAAGTTTTCAGAATTTTTGGAGCTCGTTTGCTATTTTTCTCGGAATTATCTTCTGGAATTTCGGCTCAGTGTACCCAAACTTTGCCATTTTTCAAATGAGCTCTGATTCCGGATTTTCCTTCGCCAATCTCTTCCAAAAATTATAAAACTTAGATCTGGAAGTTTTCAAAATTTTTGGAGCTCGTTTGCTATTTTTTCCCGAAATTATCTTCTGGAATTTCGGCTTAGTGCACCCAAACTTTGCCATTTTTCAAATGAGTTCCGATTCCTGGATTTTTCTTCGACGATCTCTTCCAAAAATTATAAAACTCAAAACTGCAAGTTTTCAAAATTTTTCGAGCTCATTTGCTATTTTTCCCGGAATTATCTTTGGGATTTTCCAGTATTGCCCTTCAACCTCCAAAGCCTCGTTTTTACTCGAAATGGGTCCGATTTCCGAATTTTCTTTTTCCACTGCCTTTTCATATATTGAATTTGAGTTGGTCCAAAAATGCTCCATTTTTACGATCAAATTCCACTCCAATTTAGTTTTCCCCTTCTCAAGCTCGGGAATTTTTTCGTGTTTCCGTTTTTGCTTCAATCGGTTCTTCCTTTGGATTCACTTCAAACTGGGCCTTGGGCTATCCTTGTTTACTCATTCTTTATCAACTGGGGGCTTCAATTTCACCGAATTGGGCCATCTTTGCCATTTTCCCCAAATTTTCAAAATTCACCCTTTTAAACCGAAACCCAAATTTTTGATTTTTTTCTTCCAAATTGACTCTTCCTTTGGTTTTGCTTTCAATTGGCCCTTCCAATACCCGTAGTCATTAAGTATATTCCATTTGGAACCTCCAATTTCGATCAATTTGATCGTTTAAGCACTTTTCCCCAAATTTGCTGAATTAGGGCTTCTCCTACATTGAAATTTCCGCAATCCCTCTTCCGAACTCCATATCTTTCGTTGTAGACCTCAGATTATCAAAATTATTTCACCATTATTAAATTCAACTCCAAACCTTGATTTTGACTAAGGGTTAACTTTTTTAGTGGTTGACTTTTCAAGGTTGATTTTTCTAAGTTGACATTTTTTGGATTGACTTTTCATGCTGAACTCCGAATCACAAGTCTTGGATGACCATCTGCAAGATGAGAAGAGATTTTTTGCATTCTCAAAAGTACAAGGAAGAATTTACCTGGTTTAGGGGACCCGGATAAAATTAGGTGTCTACAATTATTATTTATTTAAATAATTTTTTATGTTTTAATATTGTAAGCAAATGAATTTATAGTTAAAATCGAATCACTATAACAAATTATGCAAAATATGGGATGAATTGAGATATGATACAAACACAACATGAGAAAATAATTAAAAACAACACGACACAAAAAATAACATAAACACGAAACGAATAAATAAACGTGTCAAAATCTATATAAACGAATTATTAAAGTGTAAAAATTTATATAAATTTATAATACTTTAAACAAACAAAAAAACAATACGAATGTATAAAATATTTTCTAAATTGAATCACTATGACAAATTATGTAAAATATGTCAAGAATTGAGACATGACACGAACACACAAATTTTTTTATAAATTGAATCACAATGACAAACTATGCAAAATATGGAATGAATTGAGACACGACACAAACAATGTATAAGAAAAATAATTAAAAAACACATAACGAAAAATAACATGAACACTACACGAATACACGAATGTGTCAAAATATACTTAAAATGAATTATTAACGTGTAAAAATTTAAAATACTTTAAACACACAAAAATTAACACGAACACAAACACAAACACATAAATTTTTATCATTTTTTTCTTCCTCTTCCTCTTCCTCTTTTTTTTTTTCTTTTTTCTTTCTCTTTCTCTTTCTCTTTCATTCCAAAAAAGGAAAAAAAAGGGCCACTTGTCGGCACCTGGAGTATAGATGTATTCAAAAATATAAGAGTTAATAGCACCAATGGTCTTCAAACTATATGTCATATTTTATATTGGTCCTTAAACTTCAAAACGTATCAATTTGGTCCTTGATTACACGTATCATAACAAATTGGTCTCTTCCGTTAGCTTTTTCGTTACCTTTGCCGTTAGCAAACAGCTAGTGACATGTGTCACCAGTTGGTTGCTAACACATACCTCTTCATTTTTTTTCTTTTTTCTTTGATCTTTTTTAATAAATAAATGTAAATAAATATTTTTTATAAAATTAATGTAAATAAATATTTATATTTTATAAATTATTTAATTATTAAAAAATCAAAAAATTAATTTAAATTATTATTTATCTTTTGTATTTATTTATAAAGAATAATAAAGAAAAAGGGAAAATGAAAACATTAATAAATACAAAAGATAAATAATAATTTAAATTAATTTTTTAATAATTAAATAATTTATAATATATTTATATTTATTTATATTAATTTTATAAAAATATTTTTTTTCTTTTTCTTTTACTTTTACTTTTTCTTCTTTCTTTTTTCTTTCCTTTTTTCTTTTTATAAATAAATTAATTTCGTAAAAATTAAATAATTTATAAAATTTAAAATATTTATTTACATTCATATATTAAATATATATTTTTTACTTTTTTATTTTCCTTTTCTTTCTTTTTTATTTCCTTTTTTTCCTCTTTTCTTATAAAATTAATGTAAATAAAATATTTTATATTTTAAAAATTAATTTAAATTATAATATAAATTATTATTTATTTTTCTTTATATTTATTTACAAACAAGAGAAAAAGGGAAAAAATAAGAAAGGAAAAAATAAAAAACTTATAAATATAAAATAAATATTTTATATTTATAAGTTTTTTAATTTTTAGAAAGTTAATTTAAAATATAATATAATATACTTATATATATTGTATTTGTTTATAAAAAAGAGAAAAAAGAAGAAAGGGAAGAAACAAAAAAATTAAAAAAATATATTTTTATAAAATTAATGTAAATAAATAGTTTTATATTTTTTTCAATTATTTGATTATTACAATATTAATTTAAATTATAATGTAAATTATTATTTTTTTTTTAATATTTATTTATAAAGAAGAGAAAAGCAATAAAAAAAAGAAACGAAAAAATTAAAAATATTTTTTATAAAATTAAAGTAAATAAATATTTCATACTTTTTAAATTAATTATATTTTTAAAAAAATCATTTTAATTTATAATATGAATTTTTTTTTTTGTATTTATTTATAAAAAAAAGATCAAAGAAAAAATAAAAAAAAATAAAGAAAAAGGAAAAAAAATGAAAAGGTATGTGTTAGCAACCAACTGGTGACATGTGTCACTAGCTGTTTACTATCGGCAATGGTAAGAAAAAAACTAACGAAAGGGACCAATTTGTTATGATACTTGTAGTCAATACCAAATTGATATGTTTTAAAGTTTAGGGATCAATATAAAATATGCCCTATAGTTTGGAGACCATTGGTGCTATTAACTCAAAATATAATATTGGATAGACTAGATAAAACTCAAGTGAAGTGAGCATTTCACTCAATTTTTTCTTTTTAAATTTTTAAATATCATTAAGTTGTAAGAGTATATTCAGATTTGTTTTGACTTAATTTTTTTTCTCCAAACGATTTTAAAAGCACACTTTCAAGATTTTATACTCATTTTTGTGAATAACATTTTTCTACTCCATAAAACTTAAAAGCATGCACTTATAAATCAGATTTTTTGCATTAATTCAAATAAATATAGAATCTTTATGATGAAATTAGTTGTATCATAAAAG
Organism: Fremontodendron californicum; assembly: GCA_030761205.1. Classification (NCBI taxonomy): domain Eukaryota; kingdom Viridiplantae; phylum Streptophyta; class Magnoliopsida; order Malvales; family Malvaceae; genus Fremontodendron; species Fremontodendron californicum. The sequence goes on from JAULJL010000037.1 coordinate 16,959,538, forward strand.
AAAACAATACGGTAATTGGTCAATTTCATACAGTATTCTTTCTTCATAACACATCACAATGATTTTACTTTTATATGTTAACTAGAATTATTCTCCCATTTCGCTAGGAGTTTTTTTTTTTAATATTTATAAAAATTATTTAAATTAATAATCATAAATAAATATTAATTATATTATATTAATTATTTATTATTTATTTAAATATTTCTTATGTTTTAATATTGTAAATTTTTTAAATATCGTAAGTAGAGTTAAAATCGAATCACTATAGTAAATTATGTAAAATATGAGATGAATTGAGATACGACACAGACACAACATGGAAAAATGCTTAAAACACGACACGAAAAATAACATGAACACGACACGAATACACGAACGTGTCAAAATCTATATAAAACTGATTATTAACATGTAAAATTTTATATAAATTCGTAATACTTTAAACACAAAAAAAATAACACGAACATGAACACATCACGAACACACAAATTTTTCTTTAAATTGAATCACTATAACAAATTATGCAAAATATGTCATGAATTGATGACACGACACGAACACAGTATAGGAAAAATAATTAAAATACAATACGAAAAAAATATGAATACTACACGAATACACGAGCGTGCCAAAATATATACATAAAACGAATTATTAACGTGTAAAATTTATCTAAATTTATAATTCTTTAAATACACGAAAAAAAAACATAAATACATAAATTTTATCATTTTTTTCTTCTTTTTCCATAAATAAATAATTAAAAAAAAAAAAGTTTTCACGTGTTGAAACGTGGGAAATTTATGTAGTACAAATTATATGTATGTATAGATAGATGTATAGATACGTGCAATTGTGCATTGTTTTGTTTAAACTTACTTTTCATTTTAGGACACTTAAGTTAATATTCAAATTTGTCATTTTAAAGAAGTCCAATGGCATAAAAGTTTAATAAGCTTGGCTTTTTTATATGATTTTCCTTCTTGTACTTTTCTTTACCCTCTAAATTTTATTCTTTATCATTAAAAAATGATTTTGAATTTGTTTTAAAGCTATGGAAAAGATAAAGAAGGAACAAGTAGAAAATGGTGCACATTGCATACAAATTTTATGACCGAGAGATTTTGCATTACTCATTGATCCTCAACATTTGTGTGAATAAAAAAGTAATAAAGTGGACAGAAAGAACAATGTGAGGGGAAAAATTTACAAACGGGATAAGAAATTATTAAATATTTTATTCAAATTTAAATTATTTTTATATATTTTTAAATATAATTTAAGGGGTATGTGTTATCATGCTAATTCCGTTTGTGAAGTTTAAAATTTTCATTATTTTTCAAAATAAACTTTTATTTTTATTGATAACTAGGATGTTTCCCCCTCCTTCTCTAGGAATTTACTATTAATTAATATCATCATTGATCACCAACAATTTGAATAATAAAGATAGACAAAAAAAAATAACATAATTTTAATTTTTTATAAAATAAAAATTATATGTTTATTTTTTATTTTTTAAAATATTTTATTAATTAATTATTAAAATAAAATATTTAAAAATATATTTTTTTGTTAGATTTTGTCATCAAATTATTCAAAATTAAAATTAAGTGATAAAATTTAATTAAAAATCAAAATTTAATGATAAAATTTAATCTAATAAAAGTAAAATACTAAAATTCAATATTAAATTAAAATACAATGACAAAATTTACTCTTCATCTCAATTTTTTCGTAACGTCCAATTCTTTATTTATTATATATTCTTTAACTTTAATGCAGTTATAAACTTATAATGGTGAAGGTAAAGGAATAGATAGATTTATTCAAAGGTTGGGCGGGTGTTCGTCTCATACTGGATCGAGTTTGGACAAATAATTTTTCAATTCAGATCGGTTCGATTCGGTCCGAATTATTATTTATTAATAATTTTTTTTATTTAAATTTAATTATAAAATATATATTAATATAAAATGGTTTTTTTAATATTTTTTAAACAATGATTCGGGTCTATGGGCCGCCCGAGTTAGACTTGAGTAAAGGATGTGAAAAAAATCCAGGTCGCAATCTGACCCAGCCATGAATACCTCTAGAAATAGAGCATAACTAATTTATCTTATAATTATTGTTGAATAGTGTATGTAAATCTCCATTTATAAGTATCCAGATGAATACAATTTTGAACAATAATATAAATGTAATTCTATTTTAACAATTTCCTAAATGAATATTAAACTAATCAAAATTCTATTGAATAAAATGACTTTTTTTAAATAAAAAAAAAAATTCCATGGTCTTCCTGTCTTACAAGACTGAAAAAGGGCATTTATATGAATTTCAAGCATTAAGAGACTAAAATAAAAATGTAACTAGAAAAAAGACCCCGTTCCGTCGGATTATTTTTAATTTTTTTATAAATTTTTTAACTAATTAATAATAAAAAATTAATTTTAAATTATGTTTTATTAAATAATTATTATTTATTTTATTTTTAAATTATAATAATATTAATATAATTATATCTTGTTAATTATGAAAACTAAATTTATGATAATTATTTATTTATAAATTACGTAATTTAAATGTATTTTTAAATGTTAGTTATATATAATTAAAAATGTTTAGACTTTATTGTATGTTGTATATTTTTATTTATAGGAGATAAAAAATAATAAATAAGAAAAGAAAAATGTGGTTTGTAATTCTTTCTTAAGATTGATTTTCTCACATTGATTAGCAGCAAGTTCTTTTTTCCTTTTCTTTACTTTTTTTTTAGCAGATTGGGTACGGATCCTAAATCGACTCACGACTCAACATGCGAACTTATCCTTTAAATACATCATCTAAAATTAAAATTAAAATAATTAATAAAATAATTTTCTTTTTAACTTTTTTCCTAAGCCGGTCGGGTATGGATCCTAAAACAACCCGTGAGTCAACATGTGGGCCAACCCCTTTAAATACATCATTTAAAATCAAAATAAAATAATTAATAATATATTTTTTAATTTTTTTCCCGAGCCGGTAGGGTACAGATCCTAAATCGACTCGCGAGTCAACTTGTGGGCTACCCCTTTTAAATACATTATTTAAAAATAAAATAAAAAATTAATTAATAAAATAAATTTATTATTTTAACTTTTTTCGTGCGGGTTGGATACGGATTCTAAATCGACCTGCGAGTCAATGTGCGGATCAACCCCTTTAAGTACATCATTTAAAAATAAAATAAAAAACTAAAAATAATTAATAAAATATATTTTTTTAAAATTTGTTTCCAAACGGGTCGATTAAGATCTTAAATCGACTCGCGAGTGAACGTATTGATCAACCCTTTAAATACACTATTTAAAATTAAAATAATTAATAAAATAAATTTTAATTTTAATTTTTTTTCTCCAATAGGTCAGGTACAACTCTTAAATCGATCTACGAGTCAACGTTCAGACCAACCCCTTTAAATACATCATATATAAAAAGTAAAAATAAAAATAAAAAACTTAAAACAAAAAATAATTAATAATTAATAATTAATAAAATATATTTCTTTTTTATTTTTTTCGATCGGATAGGGTAGTGATCCTAAATCGACCTGCGAGTCAACATGTGAACCAACAATTTTAAATACATAATTTAAAAATTAAAGAAAATAATTAATAACTTTTTTTCCATGCTGGTCAGGTACGAATCCTAAACCGACACGCGACTCAACATGCGGATCAACCCTTTAAATATATCATTTAAAAATAAACTAAATAAAATTAATAAAATATTTTTTTTCTCGAGCGGGTCGAGTACGGATCTTAAATCGACCCACGAGTCAACGTGTGGATCAACCCCTTTAAATACATGATTGAAAAAAATTTAAAATAAAAAATTTAAAACTAAAAAAAAAAATTAACAAAATAAATTTCTTTTTAAAATTTTTTTCCCGAACGGGTCATGTACGGATCTTAAATCAACCTGCAAGTGAACGTGAGGACCAATCCCTTTAAATACATCATTTTTAAATTAAAAAAAAAACCTTAAAATTAAAAATCTTTAAAAAGAACTCATAAAACCTTTTTTTTTTTATTATTAATGTTGGATCAAATCATCCCTTACCTATTTAGAAAACACCTTTTGAGTCCCATGGACTCAAAAATAAATATAGTAAAATTTAATTACATAAGTTAAGCTTGAGATTAGATATGTTCAAGGATCAGATTGTCAGGCCTGGACAAAGATTTTTTTTAATTCGGATCGATCGCAGCTCAACTCGAATTACTCTTAATCAATAAAAAAATATTTTTTTATTTAAATTTAGTTAAAAATATTAATATAAAATTAAAAATTAATATTAACGATAAAATGAGTTTTCGAACTGGCCAGACTTAAGCTTTGGTATAAAAAAATAAAAATAATTTAAACCGCGATTCAACTTATGAAAAGATCTAGTTGGAATTTCTTATGATCTTTTATATAGAATAGATCATCTATTTTCATATTGAAACTTTTTTCATAAAGGGATAATGCCTGTCGGTTAAACACCAAAACGAACCGCAAAACTAATATTATGAACAACAACCACCCATAAAAATTGACAAAATCAGGCGGCCAGCACCAGCAGCCAAGACTTTGCTTATGGTCGACAGAAGCAATTGGCATATAATATATATATATATATATATTCAATTTATTTCTTTTAATAACCGACTTCCTATATTCATATGCTAAAGATGGTCATAATCACGCTTTCAATGAAATCCTATCTATTAAAGTTCAAGAGTTTACAATCCGAGTCTTAGTTCTAGTTGATTTATACAATCATCTTTAAGAGGTGACATCTAATAGATATAGGATTCGAATATCAACATCCGTAATTATTTATATAAAAAAAATTCAAGTGTTTAACTTAGAGATTTTCCAATTCAAATCTTGATATAGAAAGATGTAATTTATGACATGATAGAGACATACTTCCTATTGAGTAACTCAAGATTACATGTACTAAAGAAAAGCTTCTGATTATCTTAAATTAAATTAAAAAAAAAAATCCTAATTACACAACTACATACCTAAAAAAATATAATTATGCAAACCACCAGAATAGGTGTAAGCTTTCAAACTCAATTATTAAGTCAAAATAGTGCTATAAAACAAAGGAATCAATAATTGTATTTGGTCAAAATCAAAAGAAGGAAAAAAAGAATTAAATCTTCTAAGATTGTAAAAGCTGTATGCCAGCTCTATAGTCAAATAAAATCTCTATAAAAAAGAAATAAGATCTGGATTTTGCTGTATGCTAGTTCTCTATAGTCAAATAAAATCTTTATTAAAAAAAAAATAGTTCGTAACCAAGTTCGTTTTTGTTCTCTTGATGTACTGGAGTCTGGAGTATATCAAACTCTCTTAAATCGAATTATGTGATTACGGATTAAAATTTCCTAACAACCCTTTATTTTCCTGATTTATAAGGAGAGAACAAAGCAAAAATAAAAGAAAATGGGGAATCCACATATTTTGGTTATACCTTATCCAGCACAAGGTCATGTGATTCCTCTTATGGAACTCTCACAAAATTTGGCTAAACATGGCTTCAAAATCAGCTTTGTGAACACAGAGTTTAATCACAAGAGAGTGATGGATGCATTTGCCAAGAAAGTTGATGAAGAAGATGAGCTGGTTCAACTAGTTTCAATCCCAGATGGGATGGAAGATGGGGAGAGCAGGAATCAACTTGGGAAGTTAACTGAATCAATCTGTCAAATCATGCCTAAAGAGCTTAAGAAGCTTATAGAGAAGATTAATAGATTAGAAGATGGTGAGAATATTACTTGTGTTGTAGCTGATGTAAATATGGGATGGGCATTGGAAGTTGCAGCAGAGATGGGAATCCATGGAGTTGCTTTCTGGCCTGGATCAGCCCTTTTGTTGGCCTTGACTTTTAGCCTCCAGAAGCTGATGGATGATGGAGTTATTGATGTAAATGGTGAGACCCTTTTTTCATAGACTTGATAATTCGTGTATTCGTATCATGTTCGTATATTTTCTCGTGTTTAAGATGTTTTATATTTATATAGATTTTGACGAGTTAATAATTTGTGTTATATAGATTTTGATATGTTCGTTTATTCGTGTCGTGTCCATGTTTTTTTTTTCATGTCATGTTTTGTATTATATTTTTTTTTTTCATGTCTAGTTTAATATTGCTAGATTTATTTTTTCACTTACAAAGCTGTTTTTGTTTTTAAATTTTCAAAACAATTATTTGAACTTTTAATTTCTGATCAAATCCTTAGATTTTAACTCTTATTATTCAATCATAAAGTATAATTTGAACTCCTGTCATATGCATATGGGTGTTAAATGAATTATATAATTGAACTTTGATGTGCTTTTCCTCCCTATCCCATGTCTAATTTTGATATAGATACAGATTAAGAAAAAGTAAATTTGGACTTGGCTTCCATCAAAAGAAAAAAGAAAAAAAGGACTTCTTAATGTACCTTTGAGGATAAAGGTTTTGAAGTCAAAGGGCTATATGTGGAAAGTCAAAATTGTGTACTAGTTAAAGAGTAATACATATGTTATTTGGATTTGGAAGTGTGTTAAATACAGGTATTCAATTTTTTTTCCACATATTTGAAAGATCATTTTTCATATTCATGTCCGATTATGTGTCGAACACAAATGTCGAACTTAGATATTTAAAAAAAAATAAGAGCCCGAAAAACATAGATTAATATCAGAAAAGTTAAAACTTATTGTGCTCCAAATTTTCTTTGCCCTTTTTTGTATAAGTTGTTTTGGCTTCTGACTTCTACTTTAGGAAATTTTGTTATGAAACGGATAATGATGATTTTTTTAGTCTCAAATTTGTTTATTTTAAGATATTGAACACTATAAGCAGAACCCAAAAGAAAGAAGTATGCATTAGATCTGTTCATTGATCGGAACGGACTAGATCGTGATTCAGAAAAGAAAAAAAAAAAAATCTTTACCCAGATTCAGCCCTAGACTAGCCCGTCGGCACGTATCATTGTTCGTAATAATAATAAAAAAATATTTTTTTATTAATATATATTTTATAATTAAATTTTTTAAAAATATTTTTTAATAGTAAATAGTGATTCGGGTGGGATCGGCCTGAACACAAATTCTCTTATCCAAATCTGATCCAATACAAATCGAGCCGGACGAGCTACCACAGCCATATGCATTTAGATGTTTGCCTTATTCATTGTTGAAATTTGATTTTTCAGGTACTCCAATTGATAAAGACAAGCTGATTCAGTTGTCACCAACCACACCTAGCATGCACCCTACCAATTTTGTTTGGGCCTGCCTTGGTGACTTCTTCACACAGAAAATAATTTTTGACTATATGAAGAGAAACAACAAAGCTGCTAAAGAAGCAGATTGGCTAATTTGCAACTCTACTCATGATTTTGAGCCTGGAGCCTATGCCTTGGCTCCACAAATCCTTCCCATCGGTCCAGTTTCAGCTACCACTCAGCTTGGAGACTTGGCAGGAAGTTTATGGCCAGAGGATCCAACTTGTTTGCAATGGCTCGACCAACAGGCACCAGGCTCAGTCATATATGTTGCATTTGGTAGCCTAACTATTTTTGACCGAACCCAATTCCAGGAGTTGGCTTTGGGGCTGGAACTTTCCAACAGACAATTTCTTTGGGTTGTGAGACCAGATATTACTGAGGGAAACGATGATGTTTACCCGAAAGGGTTTCGAAACCGAGTAGCCACTCGAGCGCAGATGGTTGGTTGGGCGCCGCAACGCTTGGTTTTATCTCACCCTTCGGTTGCTTGTTTCGTAAGTCATTGCGGATGGAATTCTACTATTGAAGGTGTTAGCAATGGTGTCCCTATCTTGTGCTGGCCTTACTTTGCTGACCAGTTCCTTAATGAGAGCTACATTTGTGATTTTTGGAAGGTTGGATTGAAATTTAAAAGAGATGAAAGAGGGATCATCACAAGAGAAGAGATTAAGACCAAAGTTGAACAATTACTTGGTGATAAAGATTTCAAAGGCAGGGCACTTGAACTAAAGGAAATGGCTACTGCTAGTGTCAATGAAGGTGGTAGCTCTAACAAGATATTCAAGAATTTTACTGAATGGATGAAATTATAGATGAGTTTTTTTTCATTAAGGAAATAAACCAAGTTTACAGTCTTGTTGGGGTTTCCTCTGCAAACAACAATGGTGAAGCAACAAGTTTTTTCCACTTCACTTAAGTGCCACAGTTAATAAAATTACTTTGGTCTGTTTAAGCACACCATGGCCAAAGCAAAAGCTATTCTTGAACTTTTCTATACTTCCCAAATTTCGAGTCCTATGATAATTTTCTTTATGGGACAAAGAAAATCAGATGATCACCAAACTCATGCGGAGAAAATGTAATGCAGATAGGGCTTTTAAACACAATCAAAGCATACGAATGTTACTTAGATTCGGGTGTGAGTGTCGGATACGAGTATGTGTCAGACACGGGTATGTTTACTTTTTTCTAAGTTTTCCATGTATTTGGAGGATTCTTGGAAGGTCATATCTCCATACACTTGTACGGATATGTGTCGGACACGGGTGTTGGACACGAATACTTCAAGAAAAATGAAAAATCGAAGCAACATAGGATGATAACATGAACTGGAAGAACTCTAGTGAGTTTTTTGTTTTGTTCAGGAAAAGTGCAAATCTGTTTATTTTCTTTTTCTCTTTTTATTTCCCTCTTACCAAACGAAGAAAAGGATGAAACAAAATAATTTTTTTTTCCGCACTCTTTCCTTCTCTCCTACCAAACACAGTGTAAAAGATATCAAGACTGATAGTAAGGCAGCAGGCAAAAAAAATATGTACCTCTAACTGAACTATTTTTTGGAGGAGAATTAGTTTCCAGATTTTGTTGCAATTTCATTATTTTGTTTATATACTATCATTAGTCTAGACAATTGGAATGATCATTAGTCCTTTATTTATTGATTAATTTGATTCTTGATTTATAGCAATCTTTTAACTTACCATGTTCTTGTGTATATATATGGAATTAAATACTGGATCATAATCATCAAGATGTGAAAAAATCTTGAAAAATACCCTTTTGATGGGTGTGTAATAATGTATATAATCCTTATTATCATCTTCATTGTAACATGTATCCACTCGTAGCTTCTATCCTATATGCTTATGCTTTGATATTTTTGGATGCTTTGTTGTCCATTGCTTAAGCCATAAACTTGATAATAAGTCCAAGCCTTGCATCTTTTTATTGGTTACTCAAAGGACCAAAGTGCATACTACTCTAGATCTTGTTTCTAACAAAATTTTCAATTCCAAGCATCTTCTCTTTGATGAATTACAATTTCTAATGTCTGTTCTTGCTAAAACTAGTGTCTCCAACAGTCTAAATAGTTCAACTCAGTGGAGTTCTGCCATAGATGTTCCTGTTATTACTAGAACTCCCGTGTCCGACACATATTCGGACATGATTATGAGGATATGACCCTCCAAGGATCCTCCAAATATATGGAAAAACCTAAAAAAAAACTGAACATACCCGTGTCGGACACATACAACACTCCCGCCCGAGTCCGAGTAACATAGCTCTCAGGTACACTGTAAGTCTATTTCTTACTCAACCTTTAATTCATGTCTCCAATTCTCTAAAATTAGTTTCCAGAACTCATTCTATGCACAACCAGGTCAAAAAATAACATCTTTAAACCATAACAAATGTATTTTGTAACCAACCATCCACTTTCACCCTTTATTGAATCCTTCTGTGCTACTCAAGCCATCAAAGATCCACTGTGAAAACAAGTCATGATAAGATGAAATTGTAGCATTGCATAAAAATCAAACTTGGAAATTAGTACCTACACCTCCAGATCGAACTGTTGTAGGTTGCAAGTGGGTATTTAGAGTGAAAAGAAACTCATATGGTATTATTTCTCTATTTTGCTCCGACTCTTCATTTTTTTTAAAGTACGTGTATCCGACGCGCATGGGTATGGGGATATGACCCTCCAAGGACCCACCAAATATATGAAAAACTTAGAAAAAAAATTGAACATACCCGTGTCGGGCACATCCCCGTATCGACACTCACACTCGAGTCCGAGTAACATAACTATTTCTAGATGCGATGCTAGGCTTGTTGCAAAAGGTTTCAATCAAAGACTAGGTTTGGACTATAATGAAACATTTAATCCTGTAGTGAAACCTGTTACAGTCAGAATGGTGCTCTGTCTAGTTGCTTCCTAACAACGACCACTATATCAGCTTGATGTTAATAATGCTTTTCTTCAAAGGGAGTTATCCGAGGAAGTTTACATGAAGCAGCCTCTTGTTTCTACTAATAAATCAAAACCAAGTTATGTTTGCAGACTCAAGGAGGCTATTGATGAACTGAAACAGACAGGCTCATAGAGCTTGGTACTGTGCTCTGAGCTTTTTTCTAGTGTCTTATGGTTTCAAGAATTCAATTGTTGATAAATCCTTACTCATTTTTCACAAAGATGACACCACTGCTTAGATGCTGGTATGTGTTGATGATGTTGTCTTGATAAAAACGACTCTTCATTTATAGAAACTTCTGTGCAATCTTCATTGTTATAATGGTTTTTCGATTTAAAAAAAAAAAAAAAAATCATCATCAATCTCTTATTGTTAGGCGGGATTCGCCACAAAATTCGATGTCTACGACTTAGGATCTCTTAATTACCTTTTTAGGAGCCGAAGTTATTCCTCACAGCAAAGATTTGTTCCTCTCACCGCATAAATATATAATTGACATCTCTAAGACAAACAATGAAAGTGTCTTTTAAAAAATGTTGAGACAATTATGGAGGACATTTCTCTGATGTCATAGTAAAAAATGTTGAAAAAATTCTAAAAAAAACTCCTTAGGGTGAGCTTCTCGTAAGTTCTATTACATATGTAATTTATCATGTTTATATGTAATTTTTGTCATGTTTATATGTAAAAAAAAAAAAACTACATATAAACATGAGAACTCTATCATGTTTATATGTAATTGTCATGTTATATGTAATTATCATATTTATATGTATTTTGTCATGTATATATATATAATTTATCATGTTTATATGTAAAAAAAAAAAAAATTACATATAAACATAATAATTTTATGTAATTTATCATGTTTATATATAATGAAGCCTATTTTAAGCTCACCATAAGACAACTTACCCTATAACTCCCCAAAATGTTGCCTTCAAATAAACTTGGACTTCCATGTACTTCTAAATCAACATTTAAAAAAAAAAAAAAAAGTATTTTAGCATGCATTATTATCAATTATCATTCACATGACAATGAAACTAAGATTTTGATTTTATTAAAATAAATTCTGAGGTGAAAAAGTAAAAGGAGAGATCCCAATTCAAATAAAAGTGTCTTTAAGGAACCAAAAATTTAGCCTAATTGATTTATGTAATCGCGTTAAAAAATATATTCAGCAGATTTGAAATTCGAATTTCAGCAAAGATATAAGAGATTTAACACCATTAATATCGAACTCAAAGAACACTTACCTATATCCTATAAACTTTAATGTATCAAGTAAAACATAAAAAGTGTAAGTTGTATATTTAAGCAAATTAATGATAACTGAACAAATAGAAAACAATCTTTTAAGTTAACATTTGAAGGAAAATGTTGAGCCCTATGTTCCTTTTTCACATATCCTAAAGGTCCCTGAACATTGGAAGGAAAAAGAAGGAAGCATGCTCATCATCTGGTTTCGAGTTTTCGATGCCGTTTGTTCTGTAGCAAGAAAGGCATGTTAACATCACCATATCATATGATGACTGAAACAAAAGGTAGACATAACCAAAAGTTCATTGATTGAACAAAGGCAAAGGCCTTGTGTACTATGTTGCTCCGACTCTTTTTTTTTTCTTGAAGTATCCATGTTCAACGCATATTTGAACATGTGTACGATGATATGATCCTCCAAGGACCCTCCAAATACATGAAAATCTTGAAAAAAAAAATGAACATACCCTTGTCGGACACATACTTGTGTCCGACACTCACATCCGAGTCCGAGTAACATAGCTTGTGTATACTCTTTTTCAGCTACAACCAATGACTATAAAAACTGGGATTTTCGTATCGGTAGAAATTTTGGAGCATGAACTAATGAATTATCACCCAAGTATCACTTAAATTGGAGCAGATAAAGCTGAATGGATGATGAATGTTTAAAAAAATATAGCTAAATTTTTACCTCACTGGATAGAGATGTCCGAGGAAATCCGGAGCTGCGCATCCACCCCACCACTGACCACACTGTCACCCTTCCACCAGTCAGCACATAACACCTAAAATGCAGCCAGGCCACAACATTAATGGGTATTTTAATATGTTTGCTTGAAAACTACATCATAAGAATGATCAAAGTACCTAAGAAGTCCTGTACTATACCATCTAGTGCAAATTAGTCCATCTACTATAAAACTGGATAATTTAATCCTTGTACTTTTAAAATTGAAGCAAAAAAATAAAATTACTGACTAGTGTAACAGAAACTGTTAAAAAAACTGGCGTGGCATTTAACCTTGTGTTTATTTGATGACGTAGATGTCAATTGCTGACGTGTCACCAATAAAATATATTATTTTAAGCTGACATGGACAAAATAACAAACTAAGTTGGCAAAAATGCCATATCAAATTATTTTTTGCCAATCAGCTTAAAATAATATATTTTATTGGTACCAAATCATCAAATAAACACAAAGTTAAATACCACGTCAGCTTTTTTAACAGTTTTCGTTACACTAGTTAGTGATTTTACTTTTTTGCTTCAATTTTAAAAGTACAGGGACTAAATTACTCAGTTTTGTAGTAGAGGGACTAATTTGCATTATTACAGTCCAGGGACTTTCCAAGTACTTTGACCTCATAAGAATATAGACAACAAAGAATGGCAGCATACCTTGTCCTTGTGCGTATCAATGATAGCAAGAGGCCACTGCCATACAAAAATCATTTGTCAAAACAGTATCCGGAGAAACAAAAGGCTTCTTCTGGTTTGGCATGTAATACATAGCTAAATAGTGAAAATACAGAAGATACGATACCGCTGTTCTTAGATCCCACAACATTACTTTCCCATCATAAGATGAAGAAAGTAAATGAAGAGAAGAACTACTGAGCCACTTGCAAGACGAAATCCAAGAACTATGCGAAGAGAACTGAAACACAGGTGCCGATGTTCCTTGAAACGTAAAAAGTCTCATGTGAGATGGAAATTTCAGTGGTTTCATGTGTCCACACATGCAGCAAGTGGGTGAGAAAGAGTTTAAAAAAATCATAATAAAATATATGAAATTATGAACAACCAACCTGGCTTACGAGGATCCCATATTCTAAGAATTGGATCAGAACCACCGGCAGCAACGAGAGCTGATCCTTCACCTCCTATATCAACGCAGTTAAGGACTTTGCCACAGAACTGTGCATGAAGGAGGATGGTATAATTCAAAATTTGGGAAATAATAGTTTTCTACCTTAATCTTTCTAACAGAAGACAAAATCAGGAAAACAAATGAATCAACATGTTACACCTAGCATGTCTCTAATGCTGGATTTGAAGTCAAGCCAAATACTAAAAACAACTGCTCAAATTCCAACCATATTTTTAAAAAAAGTTACGGTTTGCAAATTTTCAAGAAAAAAAATTTGACTAACACTCGTAGTAACGTATGATGAAGCCACCCTCCAGGGAGGGGTGTGCAGGATGGGAGGAAGGGCATAAAAACAGTTAACAAGGGTAAAAGAGATGCAATAGAACCACAGAAAATGGAAAGCAAAAGAGGAATCATGTTGAGGAAGTGAGGAAAAAGGAAAATGAAAAACAACCTAAGAAGTATATTTCTTTTTTTTTTCGGATGAACAAAAAATGTACATTCAAACATATGAAAAAGAGCAAAGACATGATTCAAGAAGCATAAAATGTACTTTCCATCATAAAACTAGAATGCAAGTGCATGCAATGCAATCACAAAGACAAATGGAGAGAGAGGCGTACTATATCTGACAAATCTTTGCCAGTCTCAACATCCCATCGTCTAACAGAATGATCCCATGATGCAGAATAAATTGTCTCATGTTGAGGCCAAACCACACATGACACACACTGTGTATGGCCCACGAGTGTAGACACGGCCTCTCCCTGCAGAAACATGATATTGTTATAAATTATACAAATAACTTGCTGCAGGAAAAAGATGTAGAAGAAAAAAGGGGGAAATATCAGAAAGGCCAACATGCATGAATAAGTACACAGCATTCTTTACGATGACATTGTTGTTTTATAACTGTTTTTAGAGAAATATCAAATTAATGATAATGGTTAAAAGCCATTCAACTTCTACCTAATATTTCAAGATTAAGCAAGGACAAAACTGGAGATTCAATAAATGAAGGTGTTATACTTATCATTGCCGCTGTCAGAAAAAGTCCATGTTCTTGTTTTAATTTTAAAGAGCCTTGACAAAGCAAGGATATTCTTTTATGCATGATGGTAAACAATATCAGCTACTTGAAAATTGAAATGCAGAGCAAGGGAGCAAAGGAGAAGGATGCCATACCTCTGTTTGAGATTCCTCAGCTTTATTTTTCACCTTTCTTTTCTTGATTGACACCACATCCCCATCAGTATCAGAGTCATTTGTCCGCCATAAATTGATTGTACAATCCCAAGAACCTGAGCAAACCTATATCAAGTAAAGAGAGAGAGGCAGTGATCCTGGTGTTAAAAATCAACATTATCACAGTATGATAAACACAAAAAGAGAAGGTTTAAAGAATAGCTGAGACCATGTCTCCTGAAGTCTTTGGCGCGACGCTGTGTACAGATGCATTATGACCACGCAAGATCTTGAATGCTCTTATCCTTGTAGGATGATCGCTGGAGTCCTCTGCATCAAACTTTTACAGGAAAAAGATTTATCAATTAGTAAAGGAATTAATTTTCCATTTTGAAATGAACTCATTTTCCCAATTACCTTCCACAGCCTCAGAGTTCGATCTTTTGAAGCAGTGGCTACTGTAGCACTTCCTGCCCCTGCATTTGAAGACCTTACTCATCAATAGAAAAATAATCACGAAGATGAATATAAACAAGCCTAGAGATAGATTCAGAGACACCACGCAGGATTAGGCATAAAATAGACACCATTGGAAACTGTGTTTCATTTCACTAGAACAGAAAGGATAATACATAGAGCAGGCTGGTGTTGTCCAATAAAATCAGAAGAAAGAAATAGCTTTTATTGAAGTAAAACTCATATGACATAGTCATACATTAAAATGATTCATTAATATCACGGTCTAAAACGTTAAAAATGACCACTACTAGCCCAAACCTTCAGAGTTGATGATACTAACAGAAGAAATTGCATCACTGTGCCCTTCTAGTATATGTGTACACCATCCAGCTCCTTTCCATACCCTAAAGGAAATTATATAAAAAAGGAAAAAAGTTCAGAGACAAGCAAGATTCATATTAACCAACTTCCTCAGAATGAAAAGTCCAAAAACACAACAAAATGAAAAGAACAAAGAAATTTAAAAGTTAGAAAGAATCAGACAAGACAAAGTAATATTTACCTTCCCAAACCATCATAGCAACCAGTCAAAATGAACCTGCAAAACAATGCGAACTTAGCAGTGCTATGAAATAAATGTAATGCCAACCAACTCACAGTCATCTAATCTTGCTTAATAAATAAGAAAACACCAGCACCAACACTAATGCTAATGCTAAAGTAAAGTAAAAACTTGAGCTACAGATTAAAGTGAAGTACACATGGTATGATTACATAGTGGAAGCCTTACCTAGGACTAGAACCGTCAACTGCACTAACCCAATCATCGTGTGGAGAAGGCTCTTCCTCTTTTCGAGGGCCAACAGCTCTTATGTACTCAATTTCCAAAATTTTCTCCTGCAATTGTTCACACAATACAGCTAGGAATTAAGGATTGACAAACTTATCCTAAATCGTCTCAAATTTCATATATCTTCAATTCTTTAGCATGAATACCATCCAGAGGAGCACTTCATAATTAGAAAGATGGCAATGTTCATCCAGTTGCATCACGAATTATAAGCCTAATCATTAACATAAAATCATGATGGGTCTCTGAAACCACCAGAGGAGATAATTAGACATGTTTTATAAGGACTAACAACATATGAATTGCATCTTTCTCATTAGGTATTTTCACAATTTTTTGATACCTACTTAAAACTTAGTAAAGCAAATTCAAACATTATAAAAGACTAAAGATAAATAAAGTACCGCAGAAATGCCCTTGACAAGAAGAAACTGCTCAAGTGACATCCTAACCAGCTCTCCATCGATCAGGAAATCAAAGGGCTCAGTTTTCCACTCAGAATCAACTGCTCATAGCCAACAATGTCCAACTTAATAACAACAAGAGATAATAATTACCCAAAAAACACCCTTAACTGAATTATACCAACAATTCTAAAGTCATTGACTTCATTTTAGAAACAGCCATAATTCTCAAAAATACCAGAAACAATCAAACGCAAGACTAAACACCCTCCAAAGCAAGAGAAAACGGATAACAAATTGATGTTTAAGCATCTATATACATTTACCGAATTGGGGAGACTATTAGCAACAAATTAACCAGGAAAAAAAAAAAACCAAATTTCTTAAAAGAAAAACCAGAAAACCATCAATCACCCGTAAATATCTACAAACTTTCATTTGCTGAATGAGGCCTTTGGCAACAAATTACAAGAACCCAGAAAAAACCCAAATCAAATTATAACAAAAAAATATATATTAACTTGAATACCAAAACACCCCCCACATATGCTTAAGAAACTTAAAACGAACACTCCAAAATGAAAAGAAAACAAAAACCCAGTTGTGATTTCTATGGATTAAAAAAAAAAAAAGTTTTTACCAGCTTGAAGAAGCTTGTTAACAATGGAGGAAAGGCCTAAACGAGAGAGGTCAGAAGGGATGGCAATGGCTGTTGTGGGAACTCTATATGGAGCTTTTAGCTTTGTTGCAAATCTGACTTGAATCCTCCTTGAGTTGTCTTCATTGGATTCTCTGTCAATTTCCATTTTTCTTCAAAGTTTTTTCTTTCCTGTGGGTATGTCAAAGTTAGAGAAAGAAGAAGGGGAAACTAGCTAGGTAGGGGTTTAGGAATATGGAAGAAAGCAAAGAATATAGTTAGAGCTAGGGTTTTAGTTTTTGGTTGAAAGAAACTTCAAATCAGCCTCGTTATTTTTTATTTTTATTTTTTAAAGCCCTGATGTGTTTATTTCATTTTATTTCCCCCTTTCTCCTTTCTAGGTTTTTTTTTTTTTTTTGGCTTTTTTATATTAATAACGTTTTTTTATTTTCAAACTATCAAAATTTTTTTATGTATCAAAATACGCTATTTTTTACACATACAAAAAAATTATCATAATTGATGACGATTTCTCTTAAAAATTTTTGATAAAACTTTTTGAATATATATATATATATATGGGAAGATGCCCTCACGAAGGGCACCTTCCCTTGTATATTTGTAAAAAATAAATAATAATAATTTTCAATGCATGGAAGTCGCCCTTCATGAGCGACTTCCATACTTGAAATTTTTATTTTTAAATTTTTGTATTTTTTTTCTTAAATATAATGATTATTTTTTAAATTAAACATTTCAACAAAAAAAATTATAAAAAATTTTAATTATATATAAAAATGCAATTATATAACATGTAATGATAAATAGAAAAAAAAAAAAAAAAACTTAAATAATATGAAATGCGAAACATGTAAATTTATATATTATTATACAAATATATATTATTCTCATTATTCATTATTATACAAAAATACATTATTCTCGTTATATTATACAATATTATACAAAAGTACATTTATTCTAATTAGGGATAATGCCATGAATGACCCCTGAAGTTTATCAAATTTGTCAATGTAACACTTGCACTTTAAAAGTGTCTATTTTGGTACTTAAAGTTTACACTCCGTGTGCTATTATAGTACATGTCAGTAATACCGTTAAAATTTGATAAAGTGGCTTTTGTATCCAATGAAAACTTGACACGTAGCACTATATAACGATACTACGTATACTAACTAAAAAATTATTATTTTAATTTTAAAAATAAAAATAATATTATTTTAAAATATAATGATGACACGTGGCACCATATAATGATGTCACATGTATTTAGAGACTTAAAAAAAATAAAAAATATTTCATTTTTGTAATTTTTTAATAAATATTTTTTTAAAGAATTAAAATAATTTCATAATTTAATTTTTTTGTAATTTTCCAAAATAACTTTTTTTTAAAAAAAAAATTAGATATTATAAATGATTTAATATAAATATTTTATATCTTAAAATAATTTTAGTTAAATATTTTTATTTTGTTATTTTTTAAATTTTTGAATTTAAAAAATAGAATTTAATTTTAAAAAAGATAATTTTAAATTTTATTATTATTTTAATATAATTTTTTAAGTTTTTTAAGTTTTTTATAAAATTATATATTAATTTTTAATTTTTTTTGTATTTTTAATTTTTTTTCTTTTACAAAAATTCATATATTAATTTCTAAGAAATCAGGTGCTGCCACGTGTCATCACCTGATTGGTCAATACCACATCATCATCTACATTTAACGATGTTAGGTCAAAGTACCACATTGATACACGGTTTGATAGTATAGGTACCACATTGAACATTTTTAAAGTACAGGTACCACATTGACAAATTTGATAAACTTCAGGGGATATTCATGACATTATCCCTTCTAATTATTTACGGAGGAGCTCTCTTATCGCGTGGTGTTGAGCAACAGTGCGGAGCTCTCCTATTGCATGATGGTTGCACCCATCGTTCAACCTTGTCAGTGACACGTATTCGCAGTCGACCTCGTCCTCGACCTCTTGCTGTAATCGCCACTGGTTCTGGTTGTGTGGCATCCATATGCTCATTGACAGTGCTGTAATGACCCACATCAGCTGCATCAGTCGATGGAAACTCATTATTGGAGGGACCCATATCTTCTGTATCTAAAAATGAAAACCCACTGCTGGAGGAGCCAACACGTAGTCCACCAAAAAAGGGAATCTGACTACTAGATGGACCCACAAATGATGTACTACCTGTGCTGAAGCAGAGGATCCAAACTGATACAGTGTACTTAGATATGCTGAATCTGGACTTCGGGTGGGGAGCTGGTCATCTAACCTCTTCATTGGCGGTGATGGTCAGTAACACTCATCAACATCATCCTCGGGGTGACTAATGGAATAACGATGACTGGATGCTACTCCATGATCCCGTTCAGGTTCAAGAAAACTAAATGACATTCTCGGTGCAGTGAACTCCTCCGCATGTGATGAGGCTGGTTGACGCGTCCATCCACGTTGTTGGCTAGGTCTAGGAACTTCAATTTCCTGTGTAGGAGGGACTGGATTTGAAGTTCGTCTAGGAAATGACATACTCTTAACATCCTCAAACTCCAACGGTGGACAAACAAAATGTCAGCCTTCATCCTTATACCTTCTTATGTAATCATCAGATGATATGAAAGTATTACCAACAATGGCATAACCTAAAGGAATTCGTTGAGAACGTATATCCCACAACTGAATCCATTGTTGATGCTTCCTAGACCAGAATTCTTCATGACGCCCACGCATGTCAATCTTGTGAATCTTATCAAGGTTCACTAGTGGTTGCGGAATTGGTTATTGCATCCCAAATTATCACATCACCCTGTCGGTGTGGTTTCACTCCACATATGCTTTCCATATATGACAATTATTGTAGGCATCCGATGGGAGGCATGCCATAATTTCATTTGAAAAATATGGCATCCACACAAATTGCGAATAATTATTATAAATTATTAGTGTTCATATAGATTAAATACACAAATATTTGAATGTAACAATCGAAACATTTACCTTATCATATCCTAGTCAATCTAGTCGTAATCTTATACTTGCAAGATCAGTCGGAATATCGGTATAATCTTTATGATGACTCCACCTGTTAAAATGCATATAAAATCTTAATAGACCTATAAAAAATACAAGTTCGTACAAAATTATAAAATAGTCAAGATTATTACCTGCTTGAAAGGGGGTATACAGGCGAAAAATTCACGCGTGGAGCAAGAAATGACAGTCGATACCAAGCCCATGACTGCAGAAGCACTAAACATCCACCTATGTCATGGCTCTTTGAAACTGTAGCCCGGCACAGTTCTCTATACAAAAACCTCAAACACACAGAACCCCAACTATAATTTGCTACATGCTCTAAATCACGAAGTAATGAAAGATACATTAAATGTATTTGATTGCTCGATTTGTCGGGCATTAGCATTCCTCTAATCAAACGTAAAATATATGCTCTAGCAGCATATTTTACCTTTTCTTCACTTGCATGTTCGAGAAGATTTTGAAAAGACTGCAACCAAGTTAGTTTCACCGTTGAGCCTTTGACATACTCTTCTAGAGGTACATCGTCCAATAAATTTTGACACTCTTCATTCCAATCTTGAAAGCTTCAGCCCTGTAACTGCCATGTCGTCCAGTGAAAGTCCAAGTTGAAGCGCAACATCTTCTAGAGTGATCGTGCATTCACCACACGAAAAATGAAAAGTGTGCGTCTCGGGTCTCCATCGTTCAATCAACGCACTAATTAAGTCGGGCTGAAGCAGAAATCGTTGAATTTGAGCTGCATAATAAAATCCGGCTCTCTTTAAGTGGTCAATAATATATGGATGCAGGGTCGTCAAAAGAAATTTTTCTCGAACGTAATACGCGACAAGTATCCTGTTGATAATTAATTAAATTATAAAAAATTAATAATGCAATACAGATAATATTACAAAAATTTACTTATCTCTTGAAATACAACTGAGGATATGTGATTCTCTTGAAACCTCAACAATGATGATGAAGCCATTTTTAAATCAACAAAACAAAGAAAAAAAATTCTATGAAATATGAGGAGATTGAGGAGATTTTAATTTTTTTGGTATGAAATAAGAGGGAAAAAATTGACTTTATGAAATAAATTGGAAGAAAGAATGAATGAGAGGGACTTTATATAGAGATTGGTTGGGGTTGGGTGGGGAAGGCAACGGTAACTTGACCGTTGCCTTCAAAAACAAAAAAAATTAAAATTTTTATTATTTTTTTAAATTTTAACCGTTGGCCAACGGTAAAAAAATTTAAAATTAATTTTTTTTAAGTATGGAAGCCGCGCAATTTCCCAATATATTTGAAATTGACGTGTTTTGGTACATAAAATCAAAATGCCGGTAATTTAAAAAATATATATATCAATATTATTATAAAAAAAACCTGTTGTTCCTGACTAAAGATATTAGCAAATATTTTTATGATTACAAGTGAATTTGTTTTGATTTAAATATGATAATTTTAGACACGATACGAAAATATGACACAACCACAACACGTTTAATAAACACGAAAATAGTATAAGAAAAATCATACGACACATTTAATACACGTATCGTATTTGTGTTTAAAATTTTGACATATTTAATAATTTTTATTATATTTATGTTTATACAATTGACACACAAAAAATACAAAACAAAAAAAACATACACGAATTATCAGATCTAAACTTGATCACTTATGTTCGATTCAAATAAGAAAATTTTGAGATGGAATAAAATTTATTGAATATGATTTTTTTTGTTATTTTTATTTCATGTTTATTAAAATTTAAGGTCATATACTAATTTAAATGTTACCTAAGATATAATAATAATAATAATAAGCTATAATGTTATTGAGAAAATAAATTACGAAAAATCACTTTATAATTAAAGATGGAATAAATATGTTTCATGTGATTTAAAAAAGTGACACTTTTTTTTTTATAATGATTTTAAGTTAATTCTAAATTTTAAAATCTTTATCTTTTATCACTTTTTATTGTTCTTAAATTCTCATTCTTTCTAACAATGTCATATATGTCCTTTTTTACTATAAGATGTTGATTTAGAAATTAATGAAAAAAAATCACAAAATGATAAAGTGTTAAGTATTAAACCTCAAAAAATAAATTTATTTTAATCTCTAACCACATTGTATTTTTTTTTTAATGTAATTTACCCTAAAAACATTAAAAAGCATGACATTATATTTACATATAAATGGTAAGGTAAACTCAACCTGCTTCTGCTTAGACCTGTGGGCAGTTTGTCCGATTTGGATTACTGTTCATATAATAAAAAATAATTTTTTATTTAAATTTAATTATAAAAATATATAAATATTAATAAAAAAATTATAATTTTCTTTTAATAAAATAAACAGTAATTTAACCTTTTTTTAACAATTTTTATTTTCTCAATCAACACCTTAATCCTATAATTAGCTTTCAATTATTGAACTCAATTATTTGCTAAAGTTTAGGATTAACCTTTAGACACTCCAATCCATACTGCAAATAGTTCTCATTTGTCTCTCTAATTAGGGCTGAGCAAAAGAATGGAAAAAACTAAAAATCAAAATTTTTTTGAACAGTAACTAAAAATCAATTTGAATCGTAAAAATCAGTTTCGGTTTTGATTCCATTTTTATTGAATTCGATTCAAGTTTGATTCGGGTAGTGATTAAGTTTATTTAATTTGATTTTCGATTCACAAATTAAAAAAATCACAATTATTCGAACCGAATTTAATTAATTAAGAATTGATGTATGGAGAGTAAATCATTTTGAAAGTTTTTATGGAGAGTAAATCATTCTAGTAAATTGATGTATTTTTATTGTAATAAATACCTATCTAGATAGGAAATAAGACATATATAGTTAAAATTAATTAAGAATTGAACTTATTGACAATAATTTAAGGTAAATTAAATTGTAATTTGGCAAAAATGTCATTTATATATTTACTTATGCCAATAAGTAGAAATTCTTGCCAAATAGTAATCCCAAAATCACAATGAACAATTTATTTGTTTTGTCAAAAATAGAAAGAAGATATTTAGAATTAATTTTGTGATTTTAATTTTGAAAAATGAAATGTTAATTAAGAATTGAACACATAACATAATTCACTTCAAATTTTTTCTTTTTTACAAAATGTTTTATTTTTTTAATATTTATATTTGACATTAGATAAAAAATTTGTTTTGATACATTGATAGTTGAGTTTTTTTTTTTTTTAACTCTACAAAGTAGAATTAAGAGATAGACACATGTCTCTTTTTTTTATTAATTTTTTATATATATATATTTTAAGTGATATGTGTCACTCTACTAACTCACTTGTGGAGTTTAAAAACTTTATTAACAGTGGATGGAAAAAATGACTTAAGAAAAAGAACTTATATATAAAAGACAATTTAATAAGTAAATTATATATGTTATTAATTGGTCACAATGTCAATCAATATTGTTTTACAGTAAAGATGTATTGGAAAATTTACTTTTTTTTACCAATGATTTTAGTTTTTATATATTTAAATTTGATGTAAATTGATTAGATAGTCACTCTATCTTGTATTGAATATGGTAAAATCAATTAGAAATTTATGCATGCTTTAGATATGATCTATGCAACAAAGTTTTCATCAAAAAATAAATACGAAAGCAGCCTTTTTTTATATATATAATTACTTTAATTAAGGATAAAATTATGGGATTGAATTGAAAAATAGAATAATCAAAACATGATCTCAAACCAATGGAAAAATAATGCTTTTAAAATCAAAGTATCAATTGAGATTACCTTTTCAAATTTTTTTTTTAATAAAAAATGGAATCATATATCTTTTTTAAGCAAATTATTACTATGTGCATTGAATTTATAATGAAACTAGCTTGCTACCCGTGCGATGCACAAATTAAATTTATTTATTTAAATATGTATATGAAATATATAAACTAATGTTATTTAATTTTTAACATATTCAAAGTATAAATAAAATACATATATTCATAAGTAAATTAAAGTTTTTAATAAAAATTTGATAAAATTATAAACAATGCTATTGAGAAGAAAATTTGCTGCAAACATGACAATTTTAAAAGCAATTTAATCAAAATCTCATTCCTAGAGCTAACTATCGAAAAAAAAATATGAACATTAAAATTCGTCCTCCGTTACAGAGTTGTCAAAAAATTTAAAATAGACAACAATACATGATATAATAATAAAAAATAATAATTAAATTGCAGATAAGATAATATCTTAAAAAAAGAGTCCATGCATATATAATTATAATCTAACAATAAAAAAACATTTCATATGCTCTTCCCAATCAATTCTGGAGGTGATGTAGCATACAAAAATTGTTTGAGTTGCACACTGAGCAAAACCCTTTATTCAATCATAATTAACAATAATCAAAAACAAAAAGCTTAACTGCTTAAGTCATCTTAATTGTAAATATTCTATCTTTATCTTCTTTTTAAATTTAGGTGAAATAGGAGAATTTTATTTATTTTTCTTAATTAGGATAATTCTTAGATAAGTACAAAATTTTTGTAATTTTTAAATTTAATTTTGATTTTAAATAGATATTTTATCTATTTTATCATTTGAAATCTAAATTAGTTAAAACAAATGTTCATAACCTATAATTAATACATGAAAATTTAAAATCAAGATTTGGTGTAAACAAAAACACAATCAGTTAAAAAATATAATCCAAAATAAAACTAACACGGTTAAAAATAATAAAGAGTTGATAATGTTAATTTTTTCTTTTGAATTTTGAAATTTTATGAGTGGTAATTATCATAAAGTGTAAGATAAATATAATTTATTTAGGCTTGTCTTATGTGTCATCAATAGAAAATGTCCACGTCAGCTTCCACGTCAATAAACTTTATTATATTATATTTATAATAATATTATATTTATATATGATGCAAAAATTATGCGTATTTCATTAAAATAAAATATTAATTAAAAAAATCATAGAAAAAATTAACTATAACAAATATTAAATATTAAATAAATTAATTAAATAGCTACAATCTTAGGGAAGACAACTTCCATATTATCAACCATTAATAGATTAATGATTCCAAACAGTGGGTACTCCACAATTAATCTTGTCCAAAGATCAAGTTGGAATATGTTATTTTCAATTTAAATTAGTTCGGATTAATGTTTTTCAATCAATAAAAAATATTTTTATTTAAATTTAATTATAATATATATAAATATTAATATAAAAATAAATATTTAATATTTAATATTTTTAAATAATAAAACTTTTTGAATTTGACAGATCAAACTAAACTTTGAACAAATAATTTTTTATTCGAACTTGAACAACTTGATTCCACCCATGAAAAAAAAAAATATTAGCTCGGACTAATGGCTATTAAATGTGCTCTTGAGGTGTTTACTATGACAGGGTGGACGCAGTCGAATGCTATTGTAAATTCATTAGCTAAAACCGGAGTTGATAGAATTAATAATTTAATATGTATATCGCAAAATGGAAAAAAAAAAAAAAAAAAAAAAAGAAGACAAATCTCATTAACTATTAAGATCAGAAAAAAAAAAGCCTACAGCTAGTAGATTTAGTTGGTCATTTTAATCGCTTATCAATAACACTTTCAAATTTTAAAAGTATAAATGTAAGTGTTTGTATAATAAAAGTTATATGATAAGTTATCTTTTCCGGCTGTAAATTAAAGACAATTTCATACAACTAAACATTAAATGAAAATTTAAAATAAAAAATTAATCACAACCTCAATTGTATAATAACATATAAAACGAAAAATGCTATTTACCATCAGGCAGATTGGCAGAGTGAGGAAGGTGATTTAACTAAGCAAGGCATGTAGTATTGTTCATAAAAATATTGATACACTCAAAATAGTGTATCTTTATTAAAATCTTACACTAAAAATAATCTCAATTATAGAGTATAGTAGAAGCAAGGGTCGAATCCACAAGAATTGGTGTCTAGTTTATAAATTACTAGTTTAAAACTTAAATTGAAAGAAAACAAAATAAAAAAAAAAAGATTTTCAATTTAAACTAAAGCAAATAATAAAAATAAGAAATCAAATAAATAAGAGAAAATCAAATATGAGAAAGATATGGTTAAGGTTTCATTCTCCACCACTAGACATCATTAAGAATCAATTTCAGATCTATCAACATCAATTAGCTATCAAAGTTAACAACCGTAGATAACAACATGCTGTGTTACTCCAATCCTTCCTTATTTCATCGTTAAGCAGGACGAACGCCACTACTTAATCTCTAACTATTAAATAACCTAAGATAAACATCATTAGATTCAAAGTGGTAGCAGCTTTATGATAAGAAATATAGGTTGATATAAGCAACAAACACATAAACATGGATTCATTCAACTTATATTATGTTCCACTTCATAATTCCTGAAAACCCAACATAATCATGAATTACAAATTGGCACTATTGAATAATAAATCAAGACAATTACATGGATTAAAATTCCTAAACTAGTATTAGATAATTATCAAGATCTATCTAGTTGAATACCCTAAACAAATCAAGACAACATCATGAACAATTCTTATAGAAGAACACAAGCAACTTTGATAGAAAAAATAATGATAGATAGAATCTCAAAATCAATTACAAAACATATCCAGGACTTTGAAATCACCCTTAACCAAAAAGAAGTTTAGCCTAACATAAGCATATATAATATATACATAAAACTAAATAGAAAATAAAAGAATTAAGAAGAAGAATAATAATGATGATCCCTTGAGTCTCCTCAAAAGATAATGATAGTTTGTGGCTCAAAAGATGGTATTTATAAAGCCTTAAAGTCTTGAAAACCCTTTCTTGCTCTTCAAGGAAGTTAGGAGTCAAAATAAGGCAATTTTGGACTTTTTGCATATTGGTTTTGGAATTTTTCTCGGATTTGGGCAGATTTGGAGGTCAGAAACTCAGCGCCGCTGCCCCAACTTGCTGTCTTATCCGTTTTTGCTTTCTGACTTCGCTTTCGCGACTGATGCATTATCTCACACTTTGTCGGCTGATTTGGATGACCATCTGTTATCCGATTTAGGCGTGTAAACTATCGTTGAAAAGGTATTAAAGTCAACTTAAAATGTCAAAAGGAAGTTTATTAAAATAATGTCTTTAACATAATGATTTCTTAACAACAAGTTCCGGAGGTCAGATCTGCTTGATCATCTAGCACTAAAAAATTGATTTTTTTGACTCTCAAATCTTCTTTCATCTTATGATTATTATTTTGTAAGCTCTTTATCATCATTATTGAAATCTTTTGACTTCATTCTTCTTATTGTACCTAAAATTCCAAAACATAATATAAGTAAACAAGATAAAAATCGAAAATATAACAAAAATTAAAGGTAGAAAGGTACAAAATGTATATTTTATGAGCTTATCAAATATATATATATATATATATATATATATATACTAAGAACTTTGTTTAAAATAATTGGAAAAAAAAATATCTTCAAAAAGAGATATGAAAAGATATTAAAAAAAAAAAAAATCATAGTGAATGAATTTTGAAATAATGTAAGAATGCAATGCTGCAAAGTATCACATGTTCACTTTTTCATTTTATGGGAATTACAATTTTTACAAAAGTAACAAAACACAGATTCAAAAAACAAAATGATATCCTAAATGTTAGAAAACCTACAAATTATATCGGTAGTCACCGAGAGTTGAAACATCTACTTATAATGATAAATAAAAGACAGAATAGTTGATATTTTAAATATGAATATTTAATGTACTTGGTCGTAAAAGGAAAATAAATATTTAGATAAGGATTTTGCATTAATTTTTATTGACAATTAATTGAAATTTGTATGCCATTAATTATTGTTTCCTATTTGAACCTGATTTATTTTTTAATATAAATGGCTCCAAATTGATCGTATCAAATTAATTAGAGCATATAATTGATATGGTTTAAAATAACATAATCTATCATTAAAAACAATATAGAAGAGAAAAATATATATTAAAAAAATGATATTTACGAAAAGTTATCTCTCAATAAATTTTTGATTTGGTAGACAAAATATGTGCATAATTTTTTAATTTATATGTGAATGTAAGGCATAAGTAGAAAGACATAATATGTTTTAGCCTAATGAAAGATATAATACGATTATATAATTCGGAGTATATCTAATATTATTGGACACGACATAATTACATGACACAAAAATAATAATTAAAATACGATATGATACGACATGAAAAAGAAACACAAATACGACACAAATACACGAACATATCAAAATCTATATAACACAAATTATTAACAGGTCAAAATTTATATAACTATAAAATACCTTAAACACGATTATGACATAAAAAAAATACGTAAACACCATATGGATACACGAATTGTCCGGTCTAATTCAAAATAAAAAATATATTTTTTGTCAAATTAAACTTAATAAACGCGTAAAATGGAGGTAAAAATTATTAAAAAATTAAATAAAAAAAGTTTTAAAATAACTTTTATTTGTCTATCAAATTTCTTACTTCAAAATGCCAATCAAATCAATTTGAAATTAAATTCCTTAAAATTAACCTTCAAATATTGTCTATTATTATTGGAAATAGAAATCTCATAAATATTCTATAAAATTTAAAATTTAAAATTAAGCAAATTTTTTGAATTTTTCCATAAATAAAGCAAACTTTCCTTACCTTTCTATAGTTTTTCCCTAAACTAAAATAAAATTCTAAAAAAACAGAGAAAGACGAAAGAAGAACAAAAAGGAAAGGAAATTAAAACGCGTCTTTCATTGTTGAATTTTTTATTTTTCTTTATTTCATTTTTTTTTTCTCTCTGTCCAAACAGTTCAAAAAAATTCAGGTTAGAATTTTTAGAAAAAAATTCAAACCAGAAGAAAGAAGAAAAACGCATATATTCATCTTCAAATTCTTGTGAAAATACCGATTTTTTTTTATTTATGTGTTTTTAGAATACCTTTGAACAGCATGTCTAAAAAAATGGATCTTTTTCAGCTTCAGTTATCAAGTGGTAGCTATTTCTTTTACTCTTCACCTGTGTATTAAACTGTGCCGTTTTGGATAATAATTTTTCAAAAAAAAAATGTTATTTTAGAGTATCAGTGGATATACCGTTTTTATTTTGATATTAATACGTATTGGAATCGGTATGTTTCGATGTACCATTTGAAATTTACCGATATTTTTCAAATATTTTTTCATATATCTATATGTATAATATATTTTCAAGTTTCTTAATAAAATATATATTATATAAATATGCAAATATACATCCATTACATGCATATATATGTTTTTATGCAAATATAAATTTTAAATATTTAATATTTAAAATTTTTAAACGTCAAATAGATCAAATAAATATTAAAATGTTAAAAATATAGTAAACTATTATTAATTATGTTCAATAGCCTAATTTAATGAACATATTTTATTTTCTAATGTAATTATGAACAAAATAAAAATGATCATGACAAAAAAAATATTGAAAATGATTTAAAAAATCAAATAAGTGAATTTTTTTCAAAATCAAAATCTTGTATCAACCGGTATGGACCGGTATGTATCGGTATCGACTGGTACAAGTCGGTACCAAAATCGAAACGAAACTAAAAATTTTTTTTTTTGGATAAGTAGAATTTCATTTATCCAAGAAAGCAGCAGTGCTGCTACATGTTACAAAGTTAGCTTAGCCTTGCTAAACAAATCAGAAAACCAATGCCATTAGACAAACATGTCTGCATTTAACCTCCAAGAATTACATAAAAACGTATTAACTGAATCAATTTTAATCTTCCTAAGATCACTTAACCTGACCGAGATCATGTCTCTCACTTGCTCAGTGAGGTGCTCCTCCTTTTGCTCAGTTGAGTTGAACAAACGATTGTTTCTTTCCTTCCAAACTAGGTAGATAACTGCGTTCCAAGCAAGCCTCAATATTGTTGTGATTAGAGCTTTACCTCTGAGGTTGACAGAGGCCCATTGAAGCTCTACATTCCAACATGCAACCTGCCTTTTTAATCCACAAAGTACCATCACTCTCTGCCATATCTGTTTCGAGTAGGAGCAAGTGAAGAATAGATGATCCCTGGTTTCCCTCTCTTGTTTGCACAGCAGACATTTATCATCCACTGTCATTCCCCAGGAGATAAGTCTATCCTTTGTGGCCAATCTATTTAGGATTGCCATCCAGGAGAGCATAGAATGCCTAGGAATATTAAATTTACACCATACCAACTTATACCAATCCACTTTCCCAGCTGAGGGTCTGATCTTGTTCCATACTGCTGACACTTGATACTTTCCCTCAGGGAAAGGCCATTTATAGCTTCCATCAGTAGTTGTGAGAACTATTCTGGAAGCCACCTCTCTCAATTGCATGATCTTTCTCCAATTCCAACTGCTCCCACTCTGGATAGAGATGTGCCATGGATCTCTATCCTTCAATACATAAGTCTTGATCCAGGCTATCCATAGGGAGCCTGCTCCAATCAGTACAGCCCAAAAATTCCTTAGAATACATGCCTGATTCCAAGTGACAGTGTCCTTTATACCAAGTCCCCCTTCTGATTTTGGCAGGCAAATGGACTTCCATCTAACTTTAGCTCCCTTAGCTTGGCCTTCCTTCCCTTTCCATAAGAAGTTTGAGCATAGCTGCATCAACTTCCTAATGCACTGCTTGGGCAGAACAAAATGTCTGCACCAGAAGTTCTGCAGGTGAAACAGAACTGATTGGATAAGCTGAAGCCTTCCAGCATAAGACAAGAACTTTGTTGCCCATCCTCTAACCCTTGCTGTCACCTTCTCCAAAAGTGGCTCACAATCTGTCATGGTTAATCTTCTAGTGACTAATGGTACCCCCAGGTATCGGACAGGCAGTGTGCCTGTTTTGAACCCTGTGGACTCTCTGATGAGCCTTAATTCTTCTCTGTCAATTCCTGTGGAGAAGAACTCACTTTTGGTGCTGTTAAGTTGGAGCCCTGAGTAGGTGTAGAATTGACTTAGCACTAGCTGAATACCCTTCACTGAATCAAGATTGCCCTTGGCAAAGATAAGCAGATCATCAGCAAAACTCAGGTGAGTTAAATGAAGCTTTTTGCACTTTGGATGATAAGAGAAGACCCCATGCTGTGCTGCTGAGTCCAGCAACTTGGACAGGACATTGATAGCAATCACAAAGAGGTAGGGAGAAAGGGGATCACCTTGCCTGACTCCTCTTGCCCCCTTGAAGAAGCCCATAAGTCCTCCATTAATAGATATAGAGAAGTAGCTGGTGGTTAGGCAACTTTCAATCCAATTTAGGAACTGCTGAGGGACCTGCATTGCCTTCAAGACTGCAAAGATGAATTCCCAGCTGATAGTATCAAAAGCCTTCTGTAAATCCACTTTTATGGCACATCTTGGGGATAGAGTATTTCTACCATAGCCTCTGACTAACTCTTGAGCAAGCAGGATATTGTCTGTGATACTCCTGCCTGGAATGTAGGCACTCTGATTGGGACAGATCACCAGTGGAAGACTGTTCTTGAGTCTGTTAGTCAGAATCTTGCTGATGCATTTGTAAAAGACTGTGCAACAGGAAATTGGTCGGAAATCTCTCATTGTGCTTGGATTAGGGCATTTTGGAATGAGAGCCACGCTAGTTGAATTGAAGGCTTTGTGCATCACTCCTGTCCTGAAAAAGAACATTGCAGCCTCTGTGACATCCTCACCAACAATATGCCAAGCTGTTTTGAAGAAGTGAGCTGTGAATCCATCTGGCCCTGGACTTTTGTCACTATGAATCGAAAACATTGCTTCTTTTATCTCTGCAGGAGTTACCCTTTTAACCAGTTTAGCTTGGTGCTCTTCAGTGATGGGAGTCTGTAGAAGTTCAGCAAGCAAATCCTGATTACAGCCCTTGACCATATGGTCTTTGGATCCCAGCAAGTTCTGGAAGTAGGAGACAGCTTCTGTAGCAATCTGATCAAAGTTTTCAAGTCTGTTTCCTTGTGCATCCGTCAAAGTATGTATGGTATTTTTGCTCAACTTTGCCCTCACCATCCTATGGAAGAAGCCTGTATTTTGGTCTCCTTCCTTTAGCCATTGAATTCTGGATTTCTGCTTGTAAAAGCTTTCCTCATCTTTGAGAAGATTATTGAAATCCCTGGATAGGATATCTTTCTTTGCTGCCAGTTCAACATCTGCAGGCTTCCTTAGTAGTTGGAGCTGCACTTCTGCTAATTCCCTTCTTTTGGCTTGTACCTTCTCAGTAATAGCTCCATACTTCTTGAAATTGAAGTTCTTAAGCTTCTGCTTCACTCTCTTCAGTTTTATATACAAATTGGACATAGGATCGCCTCTGGTGGGATCCTGCCATGAGCTCTCAACTATATCCATGAACTCTGCATCCCTAGTCCAGAAGTTGAAAAACTTGAATGGTTTGGGAGGGGAGTGATTCTCCAAGCTGGTTTTGATAAGTGCAGCACAGTGATCAGAGGTTTCAGATGCAATAAATTCCACATAGGAATATGGGAAAGAGAGGAGCCATTGATCATTGATCATGACCCTATCAAGCTTCTTGGCAAGATGATTCTCTTGATGATTTGACCAGGTAAAGATTGGACCCACAAATTGGTGATCCATCAATGCATTCTGTTCAATGCAAATTTGGAAATCTTTCATATCTGAGGTACTGCGTTGGGATCCATTAAAACATGAGCTTTCTGATGGATGAGCTACGACATTATAATCTCCTGCCAAAATCCATGGCGCACCTTGAGTAGTTCCACTGAGGGAATGCAAGTGTGACCAAAGCAATTTCCTTCTGCTTCCTTCATTACTTCCATAAATGGCAGTAAAATAAAACCTCAGAGAGTTCAGTTTAATCTGACATGTGATAGACTGTTCTGTTGAGTCCTTCATATCTACATCCAGGTGAACCTTACTAAGGATCCAAATTCTTCCATTTGAAGCTTCAGAGTAGTTATGATGGAGATTCCATCCCTTAAAATGCATGTCAACAATCTTCTGCACTTTAGGTAACTTTACTCTAGTCTCAATAAGACAGACAATATCAATCTGCAACTTAGAAATTCTACTGACTACCTGTTTCTGCCTTAGAGGACAATTGAGTCCTCTAACATTCCAAACAAGAAAGTTCATTAATGAAGAGTTGGAGAGTGACTCCCCAAGGCAGAAGCCTTACCTCGAGCCTTTCCTTTGTCAATAGGCCCTTTCCTTCTCTTCAAGTTCTTCATCAGCTCTGCCACTCCTGCTGCAGCAGCCCTAGGCTTTCTTGTTTCTTCTGGAAAAACAACCTGATGAGAGTGGCTTTCAGTCCTATCCTCTATAAATGACTCTGTTTTACCAGTATCCTCCTCATTTTCAGGAACAGATTCCAATATTGCAAATCTGTTGTCTGAGCCCATAGCTCCTGTGGCTGAGGTGGATCCTCGTTCTGTCCCAGATGGAACTGGCCTTTCCAATTGCTCGATGATTACCTGAGCAGGTAATTCTATCTGCTTTTCAGAGGTCCTTGAAATCGTCTGCTCATCAGGAACCCTCAACTCTTTTTGCTCATTCTGAGCCTTCTGCTTAGGAGTCCATTTTTTGGTTGGAATTTCCTGTGGCTGGCGAGGACAACTTTTGTTATTGTGACCAAAAATACCACAGTGAATACACTTCTGAGGCATCCATGGTGCCTCAACTGTGATAGGGATTACTGAGCCATTTCTGAGCTCCACTACAATCGAATTGGGCAATTCTTGAGCCACATCTATCTCAACACAAACTTTAGCATATGCTAGCCTTTGCTTGTTTGCAGTTATTTTGTCCATGTAGAGAGGGGTGCCAATGGCGCTAGCTATGTAGCTCAGACCTCTCATTGTGAATAATTCCAATGGGACATTGCTCAGATGAATCCAGATAGGAAGCTTCTCCATATTGAATTCTAAGGTGTTCAGGTCTGGTTCCCATTTTCTCAAGATGATTGGGCTATTTTGGATGTGCCAAGGTCCATGTTCAAGCACCCAATCCCTTGTCTCTGCATTATGGAACTGAAGAACATAGAGATTCCTTCCTACTGGCTTAATTTGGAGATCTCCATCCTTTCCCCATAGCATATTAGCCAGCTTATTGAACAAACTGAAATTTGGAGGTTTCCCTATAAATTGCGCAATCAGTGAGTTCTTCCATTGAAGAATTCCTTCTTCAAATACTTCATCTGGTGGTTTTACAGTAACTTTCCCATCCACCTTCAGCGGAGGAAAGAATCTCAGAGTTTGATTTTCACCTGCAGCAAACAATTTCCTCCAATCAGGAGCTGCCACGTCATCAGAGTTAGGTACAACTGACTCTGTTCTTCGTTTTTCTCCAATTTCCCTTGATCGTTCCACCAATTTACCACGATCCATTCCAACTGCAATGTAGGGATAATCTCCAGTAACAACGTATTAAAAGCTTCTTTGTTGGGATTCCTCACCTTCCAATCTTTGATTAGCTGTCTTCTCCAATGGAGTCATCATAAGGTTCATCCCCAATCAAAAACCCAACGGTTGATCCTGGATCTGGTGGTTATGGTGGAGGAGGATACGGTAGAGGAGGAAGGAGCTGGAGGGATGGATACGGTGATGGTTGTGGGAGTGGATCTGGTGGTTATTATGGTGGAGGGGTGGATCTGGTCGTGGGGACTTTTTTTTTTTTTTTTTTTTTTTTTTTTTTGTAGGGGGTTTGTGGTGGATCTGGTAAATGTGGTCGTGGATCTAGTGGATCTGGAAGGGGTGGTTAAGGCGAAATTAGTTAAGGTGAGGCTGAAGCTGATTCAAGTCCCGCAACAGAAGAGATCAAAAGTTTCCGATTAAAACACCCCAAAATATGAGAAGACAATGAAGAATAAAGGACCCCACAGATCCCAATCCCTCAACGCCTTTCCTGGATCTTCTCTGTAGGGATTCGGAAAACACCACCAGCTTCAAGTTACTAACAATCCTCGACAGATCTCTTTTCACCGTGTCCCAAACATGTCGCTACGATGCTGCTAGAGTTACCGACCGGTGGAGGAGGAGGAGGGGCGACAGGGACAGACGGCACCTTTTGATTGGACGATTAAGAGGACAGCGAAGGTGGAGGAGGGACAATTCTGCTGTTGCCTGCGAGCAGTTGAGTTGCTCGCGAGAGAAACAAACGGTGCCGGCGTCGGCGTGTCGCCCGATTTAAGAGGAGAGGACCTGCGCTGCGCCTTTAGGGAGAAAGGAGGCGGTTGAAAGCGAGTGAAGCTTGAAGAAGGTTAGATCTGGGGAGGGGGGGCCTGGATGCGAGGGGGGCTGGAGGCTGGGCCGGCTGGGTGAGGGAAGGGAGGCGGATCTAGATCTGGGGCGGCAGGGAAGGGCGGGGCTGGGGGCTGTTTCTAAGGCTGGAGGCGGATCTAGATCTGGGGCGGCAGGGAAGGGCGGGGCTGGTGGCTGGGTGCTGGGGGGGCCTGGATGCGAGGGGGGCTGGAGACTGGGGGCGGCTGGGTTCCTCTTAACGTTTCTCAAATGGGAAATTGTGATTTTCTCCAAGTTGGGAAAAGCAGAATGTGAATGTCAGCCAACAGCAATCACAAAGGGGAGAAACAGTGAATCAAAAATAGCAGTATAGCAAATCAAAAAAGGGGGCCTCCGATTGTTAAAAAAGAAAACAACAAAGAATCAGTGGAAACAAAATAAAAAGGTAGTTAATTATGGGGTCTTGATTGAGTATTTTTTAGTAAGGATTTTTGGGGTTTTAGATCGAATCCGAAGGAGAATCAAAAGACAAAGCAAGTTGGCAGTCACAAAGGGAGAGTTTTTTTTTTTTTTTTTTTTTTTTTTTTTTTTAGGGTTTGATTCAAATTTTTTTAGGGTTTCGGGTTAGAGGTGGATCGAGAATCAAAACCGTGGAGAAAGGAAATCCTAGGAAGAGAAAGAACATATGAGATTTTGAGACAGATCGGAAGGTTGTCGGTGACGATTTAGGGGATAGAGCTTTCGGGTTTCGATTTAGATCTAGGCAGTTGGGTAAAGGTTTTGAAGAAATTGATTCGGTAAAGAGATAGAGCAGGTGAATAGGAATCGAAAAAGGCAAAAGAATTTGGTTTTAGATCACTAGCGCGGTGGCTGACGGCAGAGATACCACCGGATTCTGGGTTTCCAAGAACGGCACCCGATAAAAAAGTGAGACTTGATCAAGACCCAGAGACCCAAAGAACCAAACAGAGATCATTTGGAACACCAAAGCACCGTCATACTTTCATCTGATGCCATATATATTTTTTTTCTGTTTCCTTTTCTTCTTCCTGTGATTTTGCAACAAAAGAAACCAAAAAGAAAGAAGAAGTGTTTTTCTGTTTATGAAAGTGATAATTGATTAGAAAGAGAGAGAATACATAAAGCGCGGCTGCACTTTTTGTAATTGTTTTTTCAGTGATGATATTTTGGTATCATCGGGCATCTTCAAAAATGGGAAGGAAATGTTGATGTTCCCTAAATTAGAGAGCTTCAGTCCTGTAACGAAACTAAAAATTACCTATATCAATTTAGTTAAAAACTGAGACGTATCGACCGGTATCACAAGTACCGAAACGGTACCAACCACCATACTCTTAACATAATTGGTTTTGAAAAAGGGTAAAAATGGCTTATGTTTCAATTTCTTGTTTTGATTTTTTGTTAAATTAAACTTAATAAACGCGTAAAATGCACGTAAAAATCATAATAAAATTAAATAAAAAAAGTTTTAAAGGAACTTATATTTGTCTAATTTGGCTACAAATGTACCAAAGTTCTCTCTTCAAAATGCCAATTAAATGCCAATTGCCAATCAAAATTAATTTATAATTAAACTCATTAAAATCAACCCTCAAATATTGTCCATTAATTTATTCTTAGAAAAGGAAACCGCAAATATATTCCATAAAATCCAAATTAAAAGTTAACCAAAACATTGATGGACAACCTCTATCACTTTCGCTCAATTTGCGGGTCAAACCAATTCAAAACAGAGTAATCTCCAAAAATACCAAATTTATAAAGATTTAATGATAAAATATAATTATTTTTATTTTTCTTTCCTTTCCTTTCCTTTCATCAACTTTACCAATCAATTAATGAAAAAAGTTATTTTTTTTTTCATTTTTTCATCTTTCTTACATATGTTATATAAAAAAAAAAAATTTATTTTTCATATCTTTTACAATTTTTCTTATTTTAATTTTTAATTTTTTCAATTTTCTATTCATCCAACCAAATAAAACCTTAAAGAAAAGCAAAAATCATGCATGCCTTTCCAGTTTTCACTACTAAATATGTCTATTGATATAAAAAAAAAAAAAAAAAATCAGTAGTCAGACATACATTACGTGTAACATAGACCTAAACATGATAATATTAGACACGATATAATTATATGACACGAAAAAAATAACTAAAATATGATACCAAAAAAAAAAACACGGACATGAAAATATTGATATGTCAAAATTTATATAACATAAATTATTAACACGTTAAAATTTATACAAATATAAAATATTTTAAACACGATTATAACACACAAAAAATACACGAATACATGAATTATCAGATCTATATAAATCAAATCACTAGTTTAAACTAAATCTTTCTTTTAAAAAAAAATAAATAAATTAAGGGGTTGATAGTTGAAACAAATAATTAAAATTACAAATAAAAGATGAGCCACCCCAGGATGTAAGAAAATAAAAGGTAGCAAAGAGTAGCCCTGACCTTAAATTAAATAAACAATCAAACAAATATGATCTGACTATAACATAGCTATATATTTGCGGTTTTATGGAATATTACTATTATATAGTGTTTCAATTGAAATTTTGAAACATTGTATGAAATATTATTTTCTACGGTCTAAATTTTTCTAAATATATTATATATATATATATATTTTTTACCAATTACCTTGTTATTTTAAAATCTAATTTTTGTTCTTTTGTTATATATAGATTTGTGGTGTTATCATTCAGAAAAATTTTACGGTTTCTTTTAAAGGTAAATTAATTCATCAATTTCTTATTTTATTTTACTAACTTTATTTTACATTGTTATTTTAAAATAAAGTTTAAAGTTAAATAATATCAAATGTAGAGTATATTTGCCCCAACATATTTTCTCTCCTGGATAATTGTAAATTGCACTATTTAGAGCGGTTTTAACATCTTCAACAAAAATATTGGTTAAAAATTAAAGGTTTAGTTCAGTTGATTCAATTAATCATTTTTAAAAAATGACATCCAATGGATTTGAGGTTCGTATCTTAATATTTATAATATTTTTTTAATCTCAAGACTGTGACATTCTTTGTACTAAAATAAAAAACAAAAATATTGATTAAGTCAGACAAGGAAAAACAAACATACATAAAAATTTGGTATATAAGAAGATGCTACTACAAGAAAGGTAATAAAAAAAATCTACAAATAGTTATTCTAATGGTTAATGTTTTAATAATTAAATAATTTTTGTAAATCAATTTGCAAAGATTAAGGCAACCAAAATTGATGAGAGGATTCATATATCTTTTTAACATTATAAAAACATTTTAATAATGATTTGAAATTCTTTTATTATTATGGTATTTAAATTATTAAAATAATTGATTTATATTTTAGTTATCTACAACAATTTGCATTATTTTTTTTTATCAAATTAAACTTAATTAACGCATAAAATATACCTAAAAATCATAATAAAATTAAATAAAGGAAGTTTTAAAAGAATTTTTATTTGTCTAATTTAACTATAAATGTATCAAAATTCTCTCTTCAAAATGCCAATCAAATCAAATCAATTTGGAATTAAACTGATTAAAATCAAACCATTAGCTATAAATGTACCAAAATTATCTCTTCAAAATGCCAATCAAATCAAATCAATTTGTAATTAAACTGATTAAAATCAGCCCCAAATATTATCTATTATTCTTGAAAAATAAAATTTACCATAAATAAAGCAAATTTTCCGTATTTTCGATAAGTTTACCTAAAGTAAAATAAAAATAAAGTTGTAAAAAAATTAAACAGAGAAAGACAAGGAAGAACAAAAAGGAATGTAAAGATAAAACGCGCTATTTCTTTCTTTCATAAAAAATATAAACCAGAAGGAAGAAGAAGGAAAACCCACTTATTCATTTTCAAATTCTTATAGAAAAACTGAAAATAAAACTTTTTTATGTGTTGTTAGAGTACTCTTTGAAGAGAATATCTAAAAAAATGGGTTTTTTTTCAGTTTCAGTTATGAAGTGGCAGTCATTTTTGTTACTCTTCATTTGTGTATCAAACAGTGTCGTTTTGGGTGATAATTCTTCAGACAAAGATGTTCTTCTGGAGTTTAAGAAGTCTGTCTCCGATCCTTCTGGTCTTTTGTCTACTTGGACCGAAACTTCTCATTACTGTTCATGGTCTGGTGTTACATGTGACAGAAACTCCAAGGTTTTGTCTCTTAACGTAACTGGTTTTGGAAAAGGGGAAAAAGGTAATTTCAACGATACATTTTCTTGTTCTGATTACAGTTTTTTTCCATTTTATGGATTTGGTATTAGAAGGAATTGTGGGGGAAATAATGGGAGTTTGTTTGGAAAGTTGTTGCCTTCTATTGGAAAATTGAGTGAACTTAGAATTCTATCACTTCCTTTTAATAGATTTGGTGGTGAAATTCCTACTGACATTTGGGAATTAGAGAAGTTGGAAGTACTTGATTTAGAGAACAATTTGTTATCTGGGTCATTGCCTGTTAGCGTTTCTGGGTTAAAGAATTTGAGAGTTCTTAATTTGGGTTTTAATAATATTACTGGAGTGATACCAAGTTGGCTTTCAAGTTTGGAACAAATGGAGATATTGAATTTGGCTGCTAATCTTGTGAATGGAACCATTCCCGGATTTATTGGAAGGTTTCGAGGTGTTTACTTGTCGTTTACGTGGCTCGATGGAATGTTGCCGGCTAATATTGGTGAAGATTGTAAGCTTGAGCATTTGGATTTGTCGGGGAATTACTTAGACGGTCAGATTCCTGCTAGTTTGGGGAAGTGTAGTCAGTTGAGGTCGTTGTTGTTGTTTACCAATTTGTTGGAGGAAAGGATTCCACATGAAATTGGTCAGCTTCAGAATCTTGAAGTGTTGGATGTATCGAGGAATACTTTGAGTGGCCCGATACCTGTTGAGCTTGGGAATTGTTCTGCATTGACTGTGCTTGTGCTTTCAAATATGTTTAATCCATATGATGATCTTGCTATGGCTAAAGGGGATCCAAGTTATGTAAAGGATGACTTTAACTTTTATCAAGGTCGGATTCCTGAAGAAGTTACAAAGCTTTCAAAACTGAGGGTATTATGGGCTCCAAGGGCAACGCTTGAGGGCGACTTGCCGAGTGATTGGGGTGCTTGTGATAATTTAGAGATGGTAAATTTGGCTCAGAATTTTTTTGCAGGCGAAATTCCTGTCGGTCTTAGTCTCTGCAAGAAGCTGCGGTACCTTGACTTGAGCTCAAATAAGCGCCTTACCGGAGAGCTTATTGAGGAACTTGCAGTTCCTTGTATGAGTGTGTTTGATGTCAGTGAAAATTCCTTGTCAGGTTCAATCCCTAGATTCTACAACCATGGATGCCCTGATGTACTTACCTCGGATTTGTATTCCTTTGAACCCTTCACTCCAACATCTGCATATTTATCATTTTTTGCAAGTAAAGCTCAGGTTGGAACATCTTTTGAATTTTTGGGAGGAGATGGTGGTCCTGCTGTTTTTCATAACTTTGGAGGTAACAACTTTACTGGCAGTATTTTATCAATGCCTATTGCGCCGCAAAGATTAGGGGAACGGATTTCTTATGCATTTTATGCCGGAGAAAACTTGCTCAGTGGACCATTTCCTGGGAATTTGTTTGAGAACTGCAACAGCTTGGATGCACTGTTTGTTAATGTTAGCTACAACAGAATGTCTGGTCAGATTCCAGCTGAAATCAGTAAAATTTGCAAATCTCTCAAATTTCTAGATGTGTCTGTGAATCAAATAACTGGCCCTATTCCCCCTAGTGTTGGCGACTTCATTTCACTTGCTTCTCTTAATTTGAGCTGGAACCTGTTTCAAGACCAGATTCCGAGCAGTTTTGGGCAGATGAAGGATCTCAGGTATCTTTCTTTGGCTGGTAACAATCTGACCGGATCTATTCCTTCCACCTTCGGGCAGTTGCAATCTTTAGAGATGCTGGAACTGTCTTCAAATTCTCTTTCTGGTGAAATTCCTGAAGGTCTGGTGAACTTGAGAAACCTGTCTGTTCTTCTGCTCAATAACAACAAACTCTCTGGGCAAATTCCCTCAGGTTTGGCAAATGTGACCATGCTCTCTGCATTCAATGTATCCTTCAATAACTTGTCCGGGCCACTGCCATCAAGTAATAATTTGATGAAATGCAGCAGTTTTCTTGGAAACCCTTTTCTACAGCCTTGCCATGCATACACCTTAATGCCATCTTCGTATCAAGCAAGAGCGGGTGAATCACAAAATTATGCTGCATTACCACCAAGATCCGCAACCCAAAGGAACGGAAAAAATGGTTTCAAGTCCATTGAGACACCATTAATAATATCTGCTTCAGCCATTGTTTCAGTTCTTCTGGTTCTTGTTATTTTTATCCTCTACACCAGGATGTGGAATTCGAAATCCAAAATCATCAGCACCGCGAAAAAAGAAATGACAATTTTCACAGACATTGGGGTCCCATTGACATTTGACATTGTCGTGCAGGCCACTGGGAATTTCAATGCTAGCAACTGCATCGGGAATGGAGGTTTTGGGTCGACTTATAAAGCTGAGATCTTGCCTGGAGTTTTACTGGCAGTAAAGCGGCTTGCAATCGGACGATTGCAAGGCTTTCAACAGTTTGATGCAGAAATTAAAACCCTTGGGAGGTTGCACCACCCAAATCTTGTCACTTTAATTGGTTATCATGCCAGTGAAACAGAGACATTCCTTGTATACAATTATTTGCCAGGTGGTAACTTGGAGAATTTTATTCAGGAGAGGTCCACAAGAGCTATGGATTGGAGGATACTTCACAAGATTGCTTTGGACATAGCCCGTGCTCTTGACTACCTACATGATCAATGTGTACCACGTGTTCTCCATCGCGACGTCAAGCCCAGCAATATCCTGTTGGATGATGATTACAATGCTTATTTATCCGACTTTGGTTTGGCCAGACTTTTGGGAACTTCAGAAACGCATGCTACCACAGGTGTTGCCGGAACTTT
Organism: Fremontodendron californicum; assembly: GCA_030761205.1. Taxonomy (NCBI): domain Eukaryota; kingdom Viridiplantae; phylum Streptophyta; class Magnoliopsida; order Malvales; family Malvaceae; genus Fremontodendron; species Fremontodendron californicum. The sequence continues at coordinate 17,001,913 of JAULJL010000037.1, forward strand.
CGGGTATGTTGCTCCGGAATATGCAATGACTTGTCGTGTTTCTGATAAGTCTGATGTTTACAGTTATGGGGTGGTGCTCCTCGAGTTGTTCTCGGATAAGAAAGCCGTAGATCCCTCGTTTTCTTCTTATGGAAATGGTTACAACATTGTTCAATGGTCTTTCTTGCTCTTTGAACAAGGCCATGCCAAGGAGTTCTTCACTGCAGGGTTATGGGATGCAGGTCCCCAGAATGACTTGGTAGAAGTTCTTCACTTGGCAGTTGTATGTACTGTCCAGAATCTCTCATCCAGACCTACAATGAATCAAGTAGTACAACGGCTGAAGCAACTTCAGCCACCATCATGTTAGGAGGTAAGCTCGCGCTCCATCATTGTCGCTGGCTGCCCTTAGGTAAAGTTCTAATCTGTAGTTATTGGCACTTGTGAATTGTAATACAGTTTTGCCCCCATTTTTTTGATGCTATTTCTGGAATAGGGGTTTACTGATGACTTTGCTGAAGAATTTAGATTATTTTTTTTTTCATTTGATGTCTAATATAACAATAGAATAGTTTTCTTCTCCATACAGTTCAGTGTCATGCAAATATTTCTTTCTTGCGAACTTCATTTCTGCAACTCTAGAAGGAAGCAACGTTGAACAGTTGAAAGTTAAAGGGTGGGAAAATATAGGCTGGAAAAATTTTCCATTATGATGAAGTGTTAGGCAATGCTAGCATCTGAGAAATCCAACTTGCTTTTCGCAAGTAATCTGGCCTATATAAACTAAAAGAAGATATCTAGTACAGTTTAAATGTTATGCTTTAGGGAATCATTTGAAGAATAGATTCGTTATCAGCAATGAAAATTTTCTGAAGCACAATGATTGTCGATGGCTTTGATTGTTCCATCGTTCAGCGGATCACAAATGCTTCCGCTGAACCTGAAATTTGGATCAGTTGGTTCATAAATCATTCTAACAAAGTTGAATTCGAATCTCAACATCTGCAATCCTTCCTTAGACTACAGTCCTTGTATCCAAAAAAAAAAATGCCTCCACTAGATTTTTAATTTTGTATCATGATTCCATTGCCTAGTGATGTTATTCTGCTTAGGGTCTGCTTAGGGTGTAAACGAGACAACTGTGTTCGCAAGCTATTCGGGTTTGGCTTGAAAAAATCGAATTCAGCTCGATCATTGTCGAGTCGAGCTTAAGCAGTTCGAGCTATCGAGTGAGCCACATTCAAGTATCTTAATACTTGACTCGAGTAGCTCATGAGCCTAATCGAGCTTTTTATTTTTTAATATATAAATTTTTTTTATTTAGTATTGATAAATCTCAATTCGAACTCAAACTCGATCTCAGACACAAATAATCGAGTTTGAAATCGAGCTAATTCTTTATTAAGTAAACGAACCTAATCGAGCGAGCTCGAGCAGTTTAAATTTATCCCGAATCGAGCTCGAGTTTTAAAAGTTAAACTCGATCGAGTTCGAACCGAGCTTTGAGCCTCAAATTTCGAGTCAAGCTCGAGCTTCTTATAGCTTGAGTTCGACTCGGCTCAGCTCGATTACACCCCTAATTCTGCTGCCAAACCAACAAGAGCCAAAGTGCAGATAATCTTCAAAATCAAAAGTATAGTACATGTAATTTCAGGCCTTGAATTGACAGACTATAGTTTTGTGATCTGCAGCACTCTCTGATATATGCAAGCTTCTAATTCCTCTTTGACCCAAGATTAAGAAATAAATACTAGGATGTTTTGTTTCCTGTTGCAAGATTTCATCCTTAAATTGATTACTTACCTGTTGCAAACGAACTCCATGAACTGTTCTCTGACTTGGTAGAGTTGTAAAAAGAACAGATCGATTATAGTGGATGACGTTTTTCCATTATGTAGGAGATTTAAAGCTAAAGCAGGGTTTCTTACACTTGAGATTCCATTGAGGCAATTGGCCACAGTTTCAGTTTGATAGTTTTTCTTGTGTCATAGCAGCCTCCAAATACCTCCACTACATGAAAAAGACTTTGAAACCAATCTTACTAGACACTTTCTGAAGACAAAATCCTGAGATTTTATGTAATATGAGGTTCAGGATTTATGTTGTAAGAATCCTGTGTTGGATATTGAGTAAACAGAAGATTGTGGTTGTGGATTATGTGTGTATGGCATCATATCATAGTGCATGAGATGGAGCAATCGAACTCAGCAGTCTACCCATCATATCACATGTTACCCGGATTCGGGATGAGTGTCGAATATGGATATGTTCAATTTTTATTTTTTTCCATATACTTAAAATATCATAACCCTATACTCATATCCAAATATGTGTCGGACACAAATGTCGAACATTGAAACGGAGCAATCAAACTCAGCAGCCCACCCATCATATCAACTATGTTACCCAGACTTGGGGTGAATGTCAGATACTGATATGTTCAAAATTTTTAAAGTTTTTCCATTTATTTAGAGAATCATATCTCCTATCGATGTCCGAATATTTGTCAAATATAAGTGTCGAACACGAATTTTAGAAAAAATGAAAGAGTCCGGTAACATAGCATATCACTGCCATTTTCTTTTAGGTTGGTAAAAACCATGCCATTGCATTGTTCCTTTGACACACTTTAAATGGTTGCTCCTACAGGATGGATTTGAACCTCTTTTTTTTTTTTTGGGTCTGAATGAGGATTGAATTGGTGAAAGAATGGAAGAGTTCAGATCAGATGTCTTAAAATTTTCCAAAGAGAAGCTTCATTTACTAAACAGAGATAATAGCCTAGTCCAGAATAAAAGCAAAAACAAGATTCTGAAATTAACAAAGGCGAAAATTCATCAACCTTTTCTCTGCATTCCTCCTTTTCATGGATTTGCATCAGAAAAGGAAAGAAGGGTTAACAACTTATGTAGCTCCGACTCTTTCTTTTTCTTGAAGTATCCGTATCCGACACCCGTATCCGACGCATATCTGGACATGAGTATGAGGATATGATCCTCCAAGGACCCTCCAAATACATTAAAATCTTAGAAAAAATTGAACATACCTGTGTCGGACACTCACACCCGAGTCCGAGTAACATAGTTAACAACTATATGCTTTAGTGGGTTTGCTACATCATAGCCACCAGCATGCTTGACAAATTCAGCAGGGGAAAGGAAGCTGCCATGGCAAACACATACTATTCTCACTTCCTCACCTTTTCTATACTTGTAAAGAAACCCTTCTATTCTTTTCCCATTGGGACCATCTCCAGTTGTTGACACACAAGGCATATCCTCCAAAATGTTCCTCACCACTTCCTTAACCTTCTTTTCAGCTGCTGCTGGTCGTAGACAAGGCTGATTCTTCGTCGCAACGCCGGCTAACGTTCCTGATTCTCGAGCCACGATTGTTCCAGGGATGATGATTGGTTTCTGCTCAGTCTCTGCTGCAGATTGCACACTCGTAGTCGTAGGGCTTCTTGCTTCAGGACATTTATTAGTTCCTGTAATTTTAATGCAATATATGAGTTCAAGCTGAACGCAAGATTAAGATTAACAACAAACGAAGCCATTTTATCACTACTTAGGGTCATTTGTCGCCGTACTTTATTCAAGATCATATCCTCAGTAAGCTTAAGGTATTGAAAAAAAAAATTAAAAATTAAAAAGAATAGCATAGCATAGCATAGCATAGCTCATCAGCAATTTACTTGAGGTAGATGCATAAGCATAAATAACCTGCTACTTGCATTTTTTTTTCCCCTTCATTTGCTCCATAGCACACAAATACGAAATCCATTTTCTGATGAGATGATCACATTTCATTCTATCAAACCTATGATATCCGGACTCTTCATTTTTCTGAAAATATTCGTGTCCAACACATACTCGGACATGGATATGAGGGTATAATCCTTCAAATATATGAAAAAAAACTTAGAAAAAATTATGCATATTCGTGTCAGAAACATAACCGTATCCAACACTCATCCGAGTCCGGGTAACATAGCTGTCAACTAGAAAATTTGTTGACGTTATCGAAGGGCATTAGCAGAGGAAGTTAGCATTGAGATATGATCACTGTGTTACTGATATTAGAATCAGTTTTCAGTCTCCAGAAGAACATCTTTCTCACTCTTCCATGCCAAAGTATTCACTTGGATTTTATTTGTATCTCAGGAAGATATTACAAGTTTAACTAATGTCACAACCTCATTTTCCATTGTTTATCATTGGATTGTAGGTAAAAACTAGGATATCCTTTGTTTAACTATAATATAACAGCAATCCCAAGATGATCAATCAACTAGAGGAAAACAAAAACCTAAAAGATAACCTTTCAGAGATCACTGTTAACAGATTCTTTTTAATCTTATTACTTTAAGTAAGGCATTTTTACTGGACTACTGGTCTAGCAACATCAACAGTCAAAATCTTGAACAATATCAAAACAGTTGTAAGAGCAAAGATCCTCCACAAATCCATGGAGAAAAAAACCTAGGTCCTAGCAATTTCAGGGCTTTGACATCATGTTTTGGCTGCAATCCATCTAGATAATCAGTCAAAGACCACATAAACCCACCAGTCAAGCCAAATGACTTGCATCTAAATACAATTCAAACATGTCACACCTAATCAAGGAAATGCTGAAAATAAAGTATAACTCAACATGATTAAGAATCTTTTAACTTATGATAACAAGAGAATCTCAGTTTTCCTGCCTCTTTCATATATCACCTAATAGTTAGAGGGAAAAAAGGACAAAACAAACACTAGCCTGACCAGTTTCAAGATCAAATAGCATGAGTAAATTCATCCCCACAATTCTCCACATATAAATCAAAACTAACAAACATGAGGAAAGCAAAAAATTTTGATACCTTGAGCTGGTTGGCTCTCAAGTTCTGATATCCCTGATGAACCACTTCCTTGGGATCCAATTGAACCCTGTGAAGCAGTTAATCCTTCACAAGGTCCTCTACCACCATTTACCCAACTAGCTCCATTAAAAGCCTCTTCTCTCTTATCTTCTTCACGATTTTCTTCACCAAAACCCCATCTATTCCTATCCTTTACAGCTTTCAAATTCTTCTGTTTCTCTGATCTCTTTCTCTTAGCTTCCATTCTCCTTAAACTTTGCAACTCCTTCCTCTTCCTCCACTCTTCTTCTGTCTCTGTAGGCAAAGAACATGTCCTCACAAGAGAACAACAAGCCATGGGGAACAAAGAAGAAGAAGAAGAAGAAGAAGATTCATTAGCGTCTTTCCTTGTTGAGTTGTTGATGAAATCTGGTATTGAAGATGATCTAGTGAGATTTTTGGCTCTTGGGTCAACCCCAAAACGACCATTCAATGAAAGTCCTAAGCTTAACTCAATCTCTTCTTCTTCACCATTTTCTTCTTCGTCGTGAAAAAAATGGATGTTTGATGACATGAATCTTTGAAGTTGGTTCCTTGGAAGATTTACCAGTTGCATGGAAATGTTTTGTTGGGTTTCTTTCTTTCCAATTTCCTCAGCTTTTGCCATTGAAAGAGAAACCGAAATTATTAGAAACAAATATTGATGAAATTAAATTTTATAAAATATGAAATTGTAAAGATGAAATCTTGACCCCAAAAGAAATCTCAAAGTTCCATTTTTTTCATCCGAAAAACCAATCAAGGAAAAAAAAATTCAAGAAAAATGAAGGAAAAACAAGCGAAGAAAAGAAGTGGATTGAATGACAAGAATGCCCTTGATAAGATGCGACTCATGCAAAGGAGACACGTGGCGGACATGAAGAGACCCCACAAAAAGGAACCCACGTGTTGCTGTTTCAAAAGAACAAAAATAAAAAAAAACCTCAGAATCCTTGGTGACTTCGAACGAGCTGTCGCCACGTCGTTGGTTTCTTTAAACAGAACTCTGTCGTTTTGGCATATGACACGTATCATTGGATAGAGCAAAAAAATCTGTCCTTGGCTTATCTTATCTGTTTAGCTACTTATCTTTCATTTGGGGGAAATTGCAGTTAAAGTGGTTTGAACTTTGACGTTCGCCGAAAAGTTGAAGATTTTTAAAATAAAATATTTTAAAATGTATTAATTCAAAATTTTAATATTTGTAATTATATTGTTTGAATAAATATAATTTAAAAAAAAAAATTGGATGACATTAAAAAAAATAATAATAATTATATTAAAGATAAAAGAGAAAAATATAAAAAATATAATATGAGTATCATTAGATTTTTAAAAATATATAGGTATTTATATTTATACTATATATAATGGAAGCGACTGAGTTTGTGTCACGAGTCAAGTAGCACAAATTCAGTTAAAAAATTATCAAAAAAATATTTTTAAAAAATTATAATGATTATAGAATAAAAGATATTAATGTCTTCTTAAAAAAATTTAAAATAAAATTTTGATTTAAAAAATATAAAAATTATTCATTTTTAAAAATATAAAATAAAAATATTATAGTTAAATAAAATGATATTTTGTTTTTTAAATTTTATATTTTATGGTGAGGCATATGAAGTAAAGTGAGAAAAGCTTTGAAGTAATTTTGAAAAATCATTTCTTTAAGTGGATTTTCAAAAGAGAATTTGAGGTGCTCAAATTTATTTTTGAAATTTTTCAAAAAAAATTGTCAAATAAGGCAATTGAATTTTATACTTTTGAATATCAAGATTCAAATGAATATTTCTATTGAAATACCCCATCCAATCGGAACCTTATAGTGTGTTTGGATGAGACCTTTGAAAAAGATTTCATTTCAATAAAGGTTTTTAAAAATTAACAAATGAATTTAATTATTTGGATAAAAGTAAGGGAGGATTTCAAAATTTATGAGGAATTTCAAAAGCTCAAATTCCCTTTTGAAATTTGAGCACATCAAATTTCACCTAAATAGATAATTTTTTAAAATTTCTCCAAATCACCTTCCGCTTTATCCCACATTACTCGCTATAAAATAAAAAAACTCAAAAAATATATATCATTTTATTTGACTAATATATATTTTATTTTTTGATATTAATAATATCTATATATTTTTATAAATCTAATGATATTCATATTGCATATTTTTTTTTATACATATATGTTTTTTTTTTTAATATCATTATTCTTTTTTTGGTGCATATATCATTATTGTTCTTTTATAATTATTTTTATCTCATGAAATTTCAGTAAGTTAAATTTCCTTCTAATATATATTTATTCAAATATAACAATTACAAATGTTATTATTTTGAAATGATACATTTTAAATTATCTTCAATTCAATTTTTTTTAAAAATTTCCGTTTAAATGCATTTTTAAAATTTATAGTTGAGAGGTTGATAATGTGTCAATTAGACCTGCTCATGGGTCGGGCAGCCCGCCCGGCCTGTATTGTGTCGGACCTGGGCATAATATTTTTAATCCGGGCCGACCCGGTCCGGAACAATATTTTTTTAACTAAAATAATATTATTTTATTTAATTTAATTTTAATTATAAATATATATAATTTTAATATTGTGAACAGTAAATTCGGCCCTCCCGGGCCGGGCCTGGGTAAAGATTCTAGAAAAAAATCGGGCCGCGGCCCGGCCCATGAGCAGGTCTAGTGTCGATTGTACACACTCTTAAGATTTAAAAAATAAATAACATTTGATGAAATAATAAATACATATATATGAGTTTTTCTTTGTTATACTGATAATGAAGTTTTTTTAACTCTACAAGCGAGATTAAGAAACTATCAAATGTCCCATTTATTTTTCAAATTATTATTTATTTTTTAAATATATCCTAAAGGGTATGTATCATCCCACTACCTTCGTTTGTGGAGATTTTAGACTCTACTATCTATGTATGAGATAATAATTCATATATATTTTTTAAAATAACTATATTGCAATTTTTAATTCTTTCAATCACTTTTTTGCCAAAGAACATCGATTTTTTGTTTCAAGAAAAGAACAAGTTCATAGGCAAATATATATTTATATTTTTAAGATTTTCAAAATTTTAAAAATATCACTTTTCAAATATGAAGGTACTTGAATTATATATATATATAATTTAATGTTTGTAATTTCTTATAAGTTACTCTCTTTTTTCAATTAAATTGTTACAATTGATTTTTTTTATCAATATTTTTAAATTTTGACTTTTTTAATTAATTAAAATTTACAAAATATATATTTAAAAACTACTTCATTCAAAGTTTTTAAAATATATATTTTAAAATTTTTATCAGAGATAAATATAAAATAATAAGATGCAAAGTTGAAAAATTTTGACCAATAAAAATTAAAATATGATAATATTATTGGGACGGAGGGAGTATAATATATTGAAAATGCAAGGTGTATAGTGCAAAAACAAATAAGGATATATTTGCTAAACTTCGAAAACTATATGGGATGTAAGCGTAATAAGACCATTTTCTGTTTTCTTTATAATTTCGGGACTTACTGATGATGAGAGAGAAGAAAGTGACACGTGGCAGACAACCTCGGGATTCGGGCTGGAGATTTCTGAGTCTTATGTCTCTTCGGATTTATCTGAACGTGTATGTTTTTGTGGATATGTACTCGCTACAGCTACTTGACACGTAAGAATAGTGGTCTTTCTGTGATTAATGTAATATCCATGGGTATTTGATTAACCCACGAAGAATTACTGAATTAGAATAGGGAAACGAATATTTGATTATTTATTTTAAAGATTTTGTTAACAAATAGTTATCATATGGGATAATATCTTCACTCAATATATTAAAAATAATGAATAAAATTATTAATTTTTATAATTAATGTAATGTTATTCTTATAAATAATATATTAATTAACCTTAAAAAATGCTTTAAGAATACTCGTTAACAAAACTTTTATTTTAATTAGATCTTAATCTTATACAATATAGTAATAATAATTATTTTTTTGTCATCTTATGAACTTTAATACTTTTGAATGTATGAAATTAAATAGAAAATTTTTAACATTAAAATTAATATTCAGTTTAGTGATTATTTTAGTTCCTTGCATTTCACTTCTCTAAATTTAAAAGTTGTTAAAAAATAAAATATTCTTCCATCTCAAATTGTTAGTTCTCATTTGATATTCACGGAGTTTAAATTTTTTTTTTGAGTCTGATATATATTTAATATTAAATTTGATGTTTTATAGTTTTTATTGTCAAAAAATAAAAAAAAATCATAAAAAATAAGTGAATTAAGTGTTCAAAAAATATATATAATTTGAAACATCTAAAAATTTGATGAAGAAAATGAAACAAAGGGAAAATTGACACACAACAAATATAACATCACATTTGAAAAATGAGGAAATAATTAAAATGTACCATACATTTGAACATTAATTGTGTTGTATAAACTAATTAAAATGTATTGATATATCTAAGCTTTTAATTATTCAATAGTTTTATTTTTATATAGCAATATACTTTATCATTTTAATTTCTCATATAAAAGAAACATCTTGTTTTAAGCAATAAATAAAAAACCGGATCGATGTCAAATTGGTGTGACCTCCGAATCACCGGTCCAATCGATTGAATTGAATTATTCAATTAAAAAATAAAAATAATATTAAATATGTGATTTTGATATTAAATAAGTATTAAATATAGTAATTAGTTAATAAAAATATGTATTTGTCTTAATGGTATGGTTTTTATTTTATGATTTAGAGGTTAAGAATTCAAATCTCATCACTTATAAAAAATGATTTTAATATAAAATAATAAAAATAACAAAAAACCAATTTTTTACCGATTTAATCCAAATTTTGTACCCATTGAATCAATTTTTTACCAATTCATTGAATTATCAATTCTTTGATATGTGCACTATTGGATAAACCATTAATTTTTGGTTGAACCGGTTTGACCGATTAATCTATCCATTTTTTCAACTGACTTTAAGTAAGTTTGTAAAATTAGCAATAATTTTTTATTGATTTTAAGAAAAGGAGGCATCCAACAAAAGTTTAAAAAAAAAAATCATGAAATCAAGGAAAAATGAAGTATAATAGTTTGTAAAATCATTTCATATCCCTTTTGAGTTTGATATGACATTTATGGTATCATTATCACAATATCAATTATTGCTTTCACCATTTTTACAATACTCCAACTTTGAGAAGAAAAGTATCTCTTGAAGTAACAAGATAAGATTTGATAAGTGAAATTTCGATATAGAAACATAAATAATAATGATAATAAATACATTATAGTGTGAGCTTAAATACATTAGAGGTCAAAATTGGTGTCACTAATTAATCATAGTCTTAGATTCAAATCTTTTCGTTTTAGATTGCATAATAATGTCCCTGAAACATGAAAAAATATTTTATGGACCCTTTTCACCATGTCAATCATAGTTTCGACCACTGAAATTAAAATAAATCAAATTTTTTGTCCACGTCATACTTACTTACCCTCCAACATAAAACACGAGTTATTTCCTGTAAGAAAAAAACGAAAAAAAATGTTATGTTCTTTGCTTCTTCTTTCTCTCTTTTCGAAAGAAAAAAAAAGAAAAAACAGAACCAAGCCAAATAAAATAACAAAATAATAAGCATGATGTAGAAGAGAAATCTGATGTGGTGTAATTTGATGTGTTTGGATGACAATTTTCAATGGTTTTTTTTAGGTTTAATTGAAAATTATTTTTTTCACCGGTGGATGGTTTAAATTATGCCCCTCTTTTCTTTTGTATTTTTATTTTTTATCCTTGAAGTTATAATATTTGGATGAAGTATCCTATCATTTAGTATTTTGTTTTTTATTATCATTTTATATTTAAAAGTTTTGAATTTTTTTTTATTTAATCTCTATACTATTATTAAAGTTTACGAATGAGTTTGATATCATGAGTCAAGTGACATCAATTCAATTAAAAAATTACTAAAAAATTAAACTAAAATAATAATAAAAATATAAAATATGGAGTATCTATATCTTTTAATTTTTAACCCGAATTCTTTTGTTTTATATGTGTTATTGTGTTTAGAAAAAAACTACCCACTCATATATTTTAAGAAATTACTATCCACTTTAAAAGAAACTGCCTACTATTTTTTACAAATTAATCTCTCTCAAAATATAATTTTTTCTTTTTAAAATATCATCCTTTTCACCCACATAGTGGGTATGCCCAATTTTAATACTAAATAAATTTTATTATTTTATAATAATAAAATTATCATTATATGATAAAGTAATATAACAAATAAAATTTATCATTATATAATAAATCAATATAATAAAATTTTAATTATTTTATTAATTTCATAAATATCAAATAATTTTAAATTTTCATTATATAAAAATTTAAATCTAATGTCCTTTATGATTATTTTTTCTTCTTACTATAATTCATTTCATCATCACCTGCTATTGCATCCAAATATATATCCACCACTACAATATACAATTTCATTTTTAAAGTAATTAATCTCATCACCACCACTATTTTCAATTTTACCGTCCATCCAAATGAAACTTTAAAGAAATTTCTTTAAGTGCATATCATCATCAATCAAATAGAGTATTTCAACTCAAGGAAAAATTATCTTATATTGATGAATTTTTTTTTTTTAATTTCATAAATGATATTAAAAATAAAAAATATATATCATATTAGGATATATTTAAATAAACACATGTCAATCTTTTTACTAAAATTTAAAAACTTCATCATTTTTATATATAAAATAATAATAATAATAATAATAATTTACTTCTTGAATTCTCCCAAAAAATGTCTTAGAAACACTTTTTATAAAAATACTATTTACATTAATATTTCTACATTAAAATATTGGAATACCACCAATGTGATAATCTCATTCCCTGTCCTAACAAAAACACAATCAAGTAAAAATATTACTTTATATTATATATATATATATTAAATGAATTCGTTTTTTATACACTGACAATGATTTTTTTTTAACTCTATAAGCGGTATTAAAAATATATCATATGTCTTACTTTTTTTAATTAACTTTTTTAATATACCTTAAAGGATATATATCATCCTACTAACTTCGCTTGTAAAATATAAAAATTTACGATAATTTTAAACAATAATATTACATTAACTAGTTGATTATATGCTATAATTTTTATATTATTTCATATAATAACCTTAAACGATCTTTAAACACTTATTAGTAAAATCTTTGCTTAATTTACCACACTAAGCTTTAATCAAAAGCTAGTGTCATACACAATCAAGCAATTCACAGTAAGCAGTTGCTCAGCAACTTCTTGACAATCATCATTGCAAGTGTCAAGTATTGATTTCACACTCGGACAACTAACATTACACCTATTAACAGTGGATGCCACAATAGTTTTTTTTTTTTGTCTATTCTTTAGTAATTTATATTTTTAGTCATTGAATTTAGCATAAACTTTCATATAGGTCACAAACGTTTAATTTTATTAAATTACATCACTGAATTTTTATTATTAATAAATTAGGTCACTTATGCTAATTCCTTTAAGTAATTCTAACAACAACAAAAAAATGACTCAACGTGAATTTTTTTATACTTAAAATACCAGTCATGCATTATTTCGATGAGATGTAAAAAATACATACATACTGAGTCAGCTTTTTCATTAAAATTACTCAACGGAGTTAGCATGCATGATCTAATTTATTAATAATAAAAGTTCAGTGATGTAATTTGATAAAATTAAAAGTTTGAGACCTACATAAAAATTGATGTTAAGTTCAGTGACTCAGAATATAAATTACTCATTCTTTACTTATTCCTTAACATAATTTTAACCAACCAAACAAAGTAATAGTATTTCTCATTTATTCCATTCAATCAATCAAATTATGTAATATTTTCCCTCTATTCCATTCCAGCGAACCAAACGTGTTTTTAGTTTTTTTTTTTTTTTGAGGATGTGGTTGAATTTTGTTTTTAATATTTTAGGTTTTTTTTTTTTTTTTTTGCCGAGATGGATAAAATGGGAAAAATAAATTGGATTTATTCCAGGAAACACCATATAGCCATTCAGTTGGGGAGGCACTGAATGGTTATTCAGTGTTTTTGTTGAATTGGCTTGTAATGTCTATTCCATTTAATAGCCATACAGCCAACCAAACTACTGAATAAGAGACCCGTATGGAATAAGGCATGAATGGAATAACTATTCATGTGAACCAAACACGACATTACTTTAACATTGTGTTTGGTAAGAGAGAAAAATGAATGAAGGAAAGAGGAAGAGTGAAAAATTATTTTTCTTTTATATAATTATTATTATTTTTTTGGTAGGAAGGAAATAAAAAGAAAAATAAGTGGATTTATATTTTATTTTTTTCAAATTCAATCTTTTTAAATGTGAGAAGACAACATTCATTTAACTTAAATTAATAATTTTATTTATAACTTTACATGTAATATCTTTCTTTCATTCTATTTTTTTTTTTTTTATCTTTTATACCAAACGCAATAAAAAATAGATAATTTTCCTTTTCTCCTTCCTTTTTTTCTTTCTTCATTTTTTTCCGTTTCTTTCATTTTCCTTCATTCCTTCAAACATGTTGTAAATGATAAACTACCCAATTTCGTACATCATAAATGAAATTATTGTTGCTTCTACACGTTTTATAAAGAAACTCTTTTCAAAACATTTTACAATCTTGATGAAAAATCAATACATTTTACAATCTTGATGAAAAATCAATCTTTAATATTTGAGATTTTAGAATAGGTGTCACGCCCCAAACCCGAGGATTTAGGACGTAACAACGCAACATACTTATGAGACGAATCTTACAAGCATGCAAGCAAGACAACTTATATCTTAATAAATCGAAAAACTACAACTCAAAAAGACTCCAAAATTACAGATTACAAAATCTCAAATCTCCAAAAATTCAAATATTACACCTTAATAAAAAAATACAAGATATTCTAACTAACTAACAAATCGACTAAAACCGATATTAAATTACTCACGTTCAAAGTATTATAAGACTAAAGGCAGATGCTAAACTCGCAAACAATGGCTCTCATCAAACTAAATCCGAAAATGCATATATCAAAATCTGAAAAAGTAAGAAAATTAAAGGAATGAATATAATACTCAGTAAGTAACCGACATCCCCTCAATTGGATTAAGCATGCTACAAAACATTTAGGCCAAAATTATCAATGATAATATTCAAAAATAAAATTGGGTAATCTAATATTTAATAAACTTATTTATTCAAAAATCAGATTATCAGATAACAGAACTAAGCAAAATTTCACAAGTTGTTGATTTTTCAGTAGTCTCCCGTAACATACTAAGACCACACTTAACCCCGGTGACATAGGTCAGAACGAAAACCACAATTAACCCCAGTGGCAATAGGTCAGAAGAATATCAGAAGCAACCTAATGGTTGCACCGAACAGAACAAAAACCACTATTTTAAACCGGTGGCACAGTTGAAATCGATTTCTATCACAAAGTACATGTCGACATGGTCAACGTTTAACTCCCGTTGACAGGGTCAGAGCATAGTCATACTAGGAGACAAATCAAAACAAAACATATTTTCGGATTACCCAACTATACAAAGCAGTAGTCATGCATTTTACAAAACACATCTCGTACAAAGCAAATTTTGTATTTTCTTTCAAAGCATCTTATGTGGTAAATTGTATTCATAAATTATAGATAAACAAATAGGTATATAAGTATATATATATTTGAACAAAATCATATTCGAAGATTACATCAAAACAAAATCACATTAACATATTTATATCAAAGAATATCATATTTATTTTGCATGCTTAACCCGATTTCACAAGCAAGGGACAAAATATTATATATATGTACAAAATTTAAGCATGTCAAGGCTGATTTTTAGGGTGTCAAAACATCAACGAGATATCAAGTCACTTACCTGAACTCGCTAAATTGAAACATGAAATAACGAACTCAATCCTCTTGAAGTTCCATCTTTCCAATAACTTAGCTCGTCTCTAAAATAGTCAAAAATCTGCTCTTAATCATATAAGCAAATAAAACTAATCATGCTCTAGAAATACCATTAATACTATAAAATCATCCAAAGTATCTCAAAATCTTCTAAATATCAAATCTGTCAACTTGCGTAGTACTTACTAAATTAGTCATATTTTAAGCTACAAAATTCGAAATCATGATCCGTTTGAAGATTTAGAAACTAGACTTAATAGGCTTTCATCCATATAAATCTCAAATCATAATTCACCATAGATAACTTGCAGAAAAATCCCGAAAAATCCAAGCAGCCTGAATAATATTTACTAAAAATAAGATATCTCCACTTGAAAAATTCGGATTTCAGTTCCGTTAATTCCATTAAAAACTAGATTTGATAAGCTTTCCAACCATATAAGGACCAACTCATAATTCTTTTTAGATAAAATGCAATAATTTTCATAATTCACCTCTGCTGCTGTTTCTAGACATCAATCACTCTCTTGGTAAAAATTGATTATCTTTTCGTAGGAAACTCGGAATTCACTTTCATTTATCTTGTTAGAAAGCAGACTCAAATATCTTACCGACCATATATAATAATAATACTGAAAACTGACAGATTAATACAGAATATTTCTTTAATCCACAACTGCAGATAACACTTTCATTCAAAATAGAATTTCTCATTTTTTTATATTCATAACAATTCGGGTTTCATTTACCAGCCCTTAAATCCAATAGAAAATCATGATTATCTCTTAATTAATCATAAAATAAAACCCAATAACTTTATCCAAATCAATAAAGAAGAATCATGAGAATTTCATAGATTTTCTAGGTTTTTCTCCTAAAAATTTCATCCAAATTCTAAAAATCTAACAAACCATTTGTTTTGTAAATTAAAAGAGGACTTATACTTACCTTAATCTTTCAATCTTGAAGACAAAAAATTAAATTTTCATCATTTCTCTTCTCCCTTAGGGTTTCTCTTCTTTCCCCTATTTCTTTCTGACTGCAAAAAAAAAAAAAAAAAACTGTCAATAGGTTTTCTCTTTTTTTCTTTTCCTTTTATTTTCTTTTAATCCTAATATTTTAATATTGGCTGATGGGCTTGAGTCAAAATCAATCTTTAATATACTTGGACTCTTATTTTTGGGTTGGGTATTACAATAGGCCTGCTCAAGGATCGGGTTATCCATCCAAACTCGAAGACCCACTCATATTTTGGAGGGTTTGGACAAAAATATTAGGCCCGAAATATAGCCTTGGGCAAAAAATGAGGCCCATTTAGAAAATGGATCGGGTCTTGGCTCCAACAATCAAGGCCCGAGCCCGGCCCGGCCCATTTTTTATTTATATAATATATTTGATATATTATGTAATTTATATCATATAAAAAATAAAAATATTATATTATAGTGTAAACATTTAAAAATATGCTAAGTTATCCATATTTTAGAATTTAATAAAAAAAATAAAATAAAATTACTAAAAAATAAATAATAATAAAATATTTGTTTACTTTTTTTTAGAAAAAAAAATGGGCAGGCTTAAACGGGCTTGGACTATCCATTTATAAATATGAGCGGATTTTAACAGAATTTGAGCCATTTCAGATCGGGCCGAGCTCGGACAAATATATATGGTATTGATACCATACCTAAACCCTATCCGAACCCGACCCGACCCAACTCATAAGCACCTCTATTTTAGTATACATAGATCTCTTTTTCACATAAATATTTAAGTATAGAAGAATTGTTCTTGGAACAAAATAAGATGTATCATACATCATAAAAGTTATGTATTCGAGATTATTGCAAAAATGAATAATCTAATGAGTCAAGTACTCGTTTCTATAAATATAATAATAATCTCGATATCACTACAAGGGATATGTCTTTTTCGGACAGAATTTTTCGTCGAAAAAAAGTTAAAATCCGACGAAAATATTAAAATCGCTAATACTATTTTCGTTAAAAAAAAAATTTGTCGAAAATGCTTCTGTCATTAAAAATGTTTTCTCTTGTAGTCTATGTTAACATCTTAAGAAAAGTGTTAAATAGATGGAAAAGTTTGCTAGGCAAATGAATCTAGATACACATAAAAAGTAAATCCGATAATTTGGATATGATATGAATATGATAAATTTAATAAATACGAAAATAATGTAATAAACACGATTAACACAAACACGCATAATATCATATTCATGTTTAAAATTTTTGACACGTTTAATAATTTATGTCATATTCATACTTACACGATTAATTTTAAAAAATAAAAATATGAAATATAATATAATATACATACATACATGAATTATCAAATCTACCTAAAAGATTTTGCCCTTGTAATTTACTACTTTCGACCTGCTTGCGTGTTTCTTACTAATAGCATTATTCATATATTAATATTCTTATAGAAGATTAATTCAATTAAGTTGGTTCATTTCCCTCTATTTAAATTGTTATTGCTGGGTTGCGTTCAATAAAAAAAGATAATTTTTAATAAAAAATATTAACGAGTGTTTAATGATATTGATTAAAGTGATATATAAAAAATTAAATTTATAATTAATATATTATCTCCTTTTAAATTTAGTAAATTTTTTTATTAAATACAATTTAAAAAATATATATATATATATTTTACATATTCTCAATTAGGATTTATAGACAAAGGTTAATTAGACTATTCCTAACATATACATCTTAATATGAAGTCGAAAGTCGAAACTAACTTATTCATCTCAAAATTTTCAAACCGAAAAAAAAGTATATATTTATATTATTATTAAAGTTTTTGATTGAATTTGATGTCACGAGTTATGTGATACTAATTCAATTAAAAAATTTATCAAAAAACCAAAATATATAATAAAAAAATTATTTATGTCTACTTATAAAATAATTTTTTATTTATTACATGTCTTTACAAAAAATATCCATTATAAAGTAATTTTCATTTAAAAAAATTACTCGCACATCACATAACTTCATTCTTATTGTCTTTCAAAACATAATTTGCATTTTTCACTTGTACAGTGAGTGTGTTAAACTTTAATACATAAAAAATTATAAATAAATGTATATGCAGACTTGATAATTTTTATATTTATATCGTGTTTATATATATTTTTATCATAATTATATTTAAGATATTTTGTATTAATATAAATTTTGACGTAATAATTTATATTATATAAATTTTAATATATTCATATTTATATTTTTTATATTATATTTTAATTATTTTTTTATATGAAATTTAATATTGTTTGGTCTCAGTATCTGTGCTTGTGGATATTATTGTTAATACCATGAAAACATTAAAAGAAAGAAAAAGACAGCAACAAAAGAGGAGTAAAAGAAAAAGAAAAGAGAGATAGGAACATAAGAATCTCCGTAGTCAAGAGAAGATCGGGGAGTGGGACCCAAAAAGGCTCTCAAGTTGCACACTTTTTCCATTTTTTTTATGGTACAACTTTTTGGGTCAGTGATCTGGGTTTATGCCACGTGGCTCCAAGGTGTAAGGTGGTACACGTGGCGAATCTCAGTTGCAGGGAAACAGCTAAGCGGGTGATCAAGTTGCAAGGGGAAAAAGGGCAACCTGTCGAGGAGTTGATGGGAAAAAAAAAAGAAGTGATGATGTATCACGCGTCTTGTCAGAATATAATTTATTTTTAATGTTTCAATATTGACTTCTTTATTTAATTAGATGATTAATTGTTCAAGAGTTTAAATCAATAAAAAAAGTCTAATTTAATATATATTTTTTTATGTATAAATAGAGGTGTTCATGAATCGAATCGGGTTTGAATCACTGTTTATTTATATTAAAAAATATATTTTTCTTTTATTTTTAATTATTTTTATAATTAAATTTAAAAATATATTATTATTTTTTGTCAGGTCCGACCCATGAGCAGGTTTATGTATAAACCAAATGAATAATTTATAAATGGATTTTGTTAATCAGTATCCTAAGATCACTCTTTAAAATTATTAAATATAATAATATCTTCAATCAATACATTAAAAATGATAAATAAATTATCAAATTTTACATTTAATATAATATTATTATTATAAATAATATATTAATTAACTTTAAAAAAATTACTCTTAAAGTACTTATTAACAAATTTTTTTATGAATTGCATGAATTGTAAACTAAAAAAAAGGAATAAAGTAACAATACCAAATCGGAGAGACAATGAGATGTTTAATGGGTTTGCATTTGGATCAAGTATAAAAAAAATGTATAAATCGAAGAAAAATTACAGTAATAACACGCAATTCAATAAACAATAAAATATTAGATGAAATTTTTTTAAAAAAATCAGAATTCAAATTCAAAATTTTTGATATCATTTAAAATATAATGATGAATCATTTTAAAAATTAAGATGATAAAAAAAATTCTGACTATTATAATTAAATTCTAATATTTTTTTATAGATGTACTTTTTTAGCTTATAAAAAGTAACCTCCAATGTCATAGATCGAAAATAAAAGGCCTATAAAATTTAAGCCTACCATCATCAAGGATTGGAAACAAAACATAAGCTTAACAGTTCTCTTTGACTAAAGATAGGTTTCTATAACAAAGATGAACTTTTCATGAGGTAACCCTCTTGCTTAACAGTCACTGAGAAATGGCCTGCAAATTATATAATAATAATAATAATGGTATAGAGGCAAACCACATTTAGTTATTAATAAAATAAAATAAAATAAAATTGGTATAATAATAATCATAGATAAGGTGAATGCTTTCTTACACTTCATCAATAGGATTAAAACATTTTTAGGCTATATCTAAAATATATATATTATTATAACATATCACATGGAAATTTTACTAACGGATTAGAATGTTGATACGTATCTTTTTAAGATATATTTAATAGAATAAAAAAATACATGATAATTTTTTTTTTTTTTTGTAAAATTTTAAAATTTCATTGCATGTGAAATAAAAACAGCTAATACTCAAAAGATAAATACTGTTGGATTTGTTATTTATTATTGGAGAAAATAGCATAAATGAAGAAATAATAAGGTGGTAAGCTTTGATTGCAAATTTCTTAACAAGGAAAATTTGAAGGATACAATGGAAGTTGTATATTGAAATTCATTACTAGTTTTTTTTTTACAATTATTCATTACTAGTTTACTATAATGTTAACTTCACTTTAAAATGTGTTTGAACTTTAAGGGTTTGTTTGGTAAGACGGGAAAAAAAAATGAAAGTATTTTTTTTGTCAATGACGTACTTTTGTAGGAAATATGAAAATATAAATTTTTTTCGTCCATTGGTTAGTAGCGTTGAAAAATGAAATAATATTATTTTATTTTTATACCCTTAATAAGTTAAGATAACAAATTAAAATTTAAAAAATTATTGACAATATATTGTAAACATGTACATTTGACTCATATCTTTTTCATTTTCTTTCTGATTTTATGAATAAGAAAAGAAAATGTCTTATCTTTCTTATTTTCTTTCCTAACACTTTTATTTTCTATTAAGAATTAATAAAATCATTTTCTTTATCATCTCATTTTTCCACTTTTACCAAAGACGCCTTTGCTTACATTCTTAATTATATGAGCAGGAAAATACCAAAAAGAAAGAGGTTATTGTGTACTTTTTTAGAGCAAATGTACCAATGATGGTTTCCATATGAAATCCTAATTGTCATTTCAAATAGTTTTGAAACAATGGGTTTCTTTACATAATGAAAGATAAAGGACTTTGCCTTGCAAGGGTAAAAGACGAAGGAAATGAAGGGAATTAGAGATAATGGGTTTCTATTTTTATCGACTCCGAAAATAGAAGGAAACCAAGAGAAGAGAAAATGAACCCATGTATCATTCCCATTAAGGATGACAAAATCCGATCTGCTTTACAGATTTCATATCGATTCATTTCGAATGAAGAGGTTTTTTATTTTAAAAGTGAGGGCGAGATGAAACAAAACAATTTTGATAAATACTTACTCCGCTCCGTCACGCCTTTTAAAATTACTATATTATCCTTTAAAATATTTTATATATTTCTTTTATATTTATATTTTTAGTATATATATATATATATACTAATTAAAAATAATTAGTAAAAATATAAAGTGAAACAACGTGAAACAATTTGAAGCGAGTATAAAAGTAACCGACATCCATGAAAACAAATATTTTCAACATACATATAAGAGTGAGACGGAAATGAATATGACAATCTTCGCCCCGTTCCACTCCATTACCATCCCTAATTCCAGTAAAATAAACCAATCATATCCATTTGAACAATTTAAAAAGACAGTATATACCTAGTTAAAAACCCAGAAAAAAAAAAAAAAAAAAAAAAAAAAAAAAGATTCCATCAATTTTGAAGTTAGAGTCATCCCCTTACACAGCTACCACATGCTAAAAACTCAGTGATATCCATCAATGTAAAATCAGAAAGTTAATTTAATCAAATCTGGAGGATGACCTTAAGTTTTGTCAATGGTAACAAACAAGAAGCCCTACACAAAATTCTCTAACACAATCTCTAAGGTAGAGCTCTGCATTTCATCTTACCATTTGCCCCAATTCATTCCAACATGCGATTCCTCGTTAAATCAATTACTAAGATAAAAGTCAACAACTCGAATTCGTCCAAAATGTTTATCACTAACCCTATCAAAAGAAATTTTCTGCCAAGAAAAATAAGTTTTACTCGATTCGGTTTGAAGTAGTAGGAGAAGTCTGCTTTGGTCCACTTGAACGGCCGCCTCTCCCTCTCCCTTCACGCCAAGCTGAACCTCTAGGTCGACCAGAAAATTCACCACGGTTTCCATAGTCGTTTCTGCCAAAGCTTCGGCTACCACCATAGTTTCCACGACCCCTGAAGCTGTCACTTCGAAACCCTCCTCTTCGGGAAGGGAAGCTACCTCTTCCACTACCAACTGTAAGAAACAGCAGCATGGGCAACTTCATCAGACAAGTTTGATCTTTATACTTCATGCAGTTTCAACATTTAACCATCACAAATTAATCAAACACCATTTCCATTTTTTCCCTAGTTTTACAAAATTTGCAGAGATTTCAAGAGAAATTTTATATTCTAATCAACAAGTTAATAGACTTTTTACTTACCTCTAGTCGAAGTTCTCTTTACCTCCACGACAGCTTGACGACCTCCAATTGTAATTGGTGATGCCTGAATATTAAAGTTTATTACTCAATAAGTCCAATGCCCAAAAATGTAAACTTCGAATAGAAGATGGACATAACAAGGAAATGGCACGTTTCAAGCAAGGGATGACATTTTAAGTTATAGCATTTATAGCTATGACAGAAGATAATGGCTGGGATCAGCTAGCTATGACAAAGATGTGATTTGAAAAGGAAAACCAATACCTTATGTAAGCAAGGGAAATATTGTTATCTAGCCATAATCAAACAAACAAACTCAGATGGACATAAAAGGTTTGAAAGGATGTGATGTGTAAACATTAGTAAGAACCATTTCAAGCAATACAATATCTTTTAGCTATCTTCATAGCACTGCATATAAGAAAAGATTCTAATACAGGACCATCTAAAGTATCAGGTGCCATACTTAAAGTTTCATCTGATAGAGACAGACCAGGTAAGCTATGTTACTCGTACTCGGGTGTACGTGTCATATACGGGTATATGTCCAATACGGGTATGTTCAGTTTTTTTTTTTTAAGTTTTTCTATGTATTTGGAGGGTTCTTGGAGGGTCATATCCCCATACCAATGTCCGAATATGTGTTGGACACTGATATCAGACATTGATACTTCAGTACACACAAAACACATAGCAGGCCAGGGACAGATTATATCAACAGATATATGACAAATAACATATAGGCTCATATTAAATGAACCCGAACACATCAAAAAAGATCACTAACCTAGAGAGATGGTTTTTCTCTCATTCCCAAATGGAATTTTCTTTTCTTTTTTTAAATAAAGGAAATAAATTTCTGCATATCTTCTGAAAACTTTGTCAATCTTATTCCAAAATCCAAGAATCTGACCATTACACTTCCAGACAAGAGCCTTGGCCATGCTGAACTCATTTTTCCTAGTTCACGCATCAATTTGTAATGCAAATTATGTGAACTTCAGTACACACACATCACATGCATTTTTTCATCCATTGTTATAAGCCATCTGAATAAAAGAGACAATGCCAACAAGCTCTTAGAGATGAAGTGACTACTTGTTAAACAGATAGCTGATGAAAAGGTTTTGGTAATGTCGTCTCAAGCTTGGCACTATACATGCATGCAGATGAGGAGACATAAGATGGGAAAGAGGCAGAGAACAAAAATCTAATTGAAGATTTGGACACTTGGGCAACACGAAAGCATTTGCATATTAATGCCCAAATGATTAGGATTCAACCAAAGAAAAATAGGGAAGAACCAAGTTATGAGCACAATTAATACACCCCAAGCATTGATCTTTTACTGATATTTACCATACAACTGATTCTTGAACAATTATTGATTATTGATTTTTTGTATGTTTTGCCAAAGCGAGGAATTTGAAAAAACGAAAAAGAAAAAAGACTACTTAAAAAGGTTGATTTGCTCTCATCTTGCGCTATTTGATGCTTGCTCCATGGTTCCTATACAGAATTCGAATCTGTAGGTGATCAACTGAGAAGCTAATTAGTACCTGAAGGCATAAAAGTTGCACTGTCCTACTTTGGAACTTGTACAGAAAAAGAAGTAAAAAAAAAAATTTAAAGATGCTCTTGACAAAAATCTGTTGCCCCTAATTGGTTGAAAGAGTAGTAGTGGGGGGTGGGGTGTCAAGAATATGTAACTCATCCCATATAACTTTCAAAACCTTGCTTTTGATAACAAGGGCAGTAAAAAGTATAGACTGAAAGAAACTGATAAATTTGAAACATTTTTTCAATATATATCAAACAAGGGCCATACCTGAATTGCATCATTCATGGAGCTAAAAGACAGAAATTCAACGAAACCAAAACAGTATCCCTGTTGCTGAAGAAACAGAATGTAGAAATATCAACAAACGAATGTTAGTGAAAGAGAATATAATCTATTTATTCAATGCGTCAGCAACCAACCTTATTGTTTCTAACTTGGACACCCCCTTGCTTGATTGGTCCAAACTTCTTAAACTCCTGCTCTAGCTGTGCAGACGTCACATTGAAGGGCAAGTTTTTAATGTAAATGGAATGGCCCTCAACTGTGAGTCAAATAGAGTTAATACACAGTTACTCATACTGAAAGCATCATAAGATCATTTCAGTTCACACATAACTAGAGTAGATAAGCAGCATATACTTTTTTTATTCACCCAAAGGTACTTCAACAGTCCAATTTTGTAAAAAACACACACACGAGATACCTTCCTCAGGAATATTGTTACTCTCAGGGGCATCGATGCTAGAAGGTGCAGGTGCTTCCGGTGGAGCAGGTGCTGCAGACACAAGAGGCTGGCTCTCAGTTTTCTGGGGTGTCGCTCTTGAGGAATTAGTAGGCACATAGACTCTAGTTGGCCCTGAACCCCCTTTTGGTACTTTTACCTACAACAATAACTAAGAAACTTGAACAAGCAACTGGATGCAAATACTGGCAAATAGAACATATTCGGTTTAAGTATCCACATAGTCCCTGTATCAGTGTTGTCAAGGGCGCAAGGCGCACTCTAGGCGCTAGAACCCTTATATTGCCTTAGGCGCAAGGCGCAAAAAAAGCGCTCGCCTGAGTGAAGTAAGGCGCAATATTTATATGTGTGTCTATGTATGTAAATATATAATAAGCTTAAGATATATGTGGTCCAGTTTATCTACAAAACATGCAATTTATTTTTTTCCCAATATGCATGATTTTCTTATGGTCCCGTATCTGTTGTTGAATACTCAAATATTGAGAAGTGGAGAGTTTGATACTATCTCCTTTCTTACTAGTAAAGGTACATCTAATGAAAAAAGTTAAAATTAAAGAAATTAAAGAGAAATTCAATCAGGCGAGCTTTTTTTACGCCTATCGCCTTACAAAAAAGCGCGCCTAGGCGCACCAGGCGTGCGCCTGATCAAATGAGCCTCGCCCGAAAGGGTCTGAGGCGCTTTTGTTATCTAACGCTAAGGCGCAAGGCGTAGGCGCGCCTAGGCGCACGCCTTGACAACACTGCCCTGTATTGTAGTGAAAAGAGTAATTTAGTCCCTGTACTGTAAAAGTGAGCAATTTAGTCCTTGTACAATTGAAATAGGTGCAAATAAGTAAAATTGATAACGATGTTAATGAAAACCGTTAAAATGCTGACGTGGACTCGTAAAATTTAACAGAATTAATGACTTAGAATAAAATGTGACTTGGAATATATTTAAATCTGTTAGATTTTACGAGCTCATGTTAGCATTTTAGCGGTTTTTCATTAACACCGTTATCAATTTTACTTATTTGCACCTATTTCAATTGTACAGGGACTAAATTACTCACTTTTACAGTACATGGACTAAATTACTTTTTTCACCAGAGTAGAGGGACTATGTGGGTACTTAAACCAACATATTCATTTATAAACTCACAATTGATGCATAAGATTTCTTTGGAGTATCCTCTGGGGCTGAGGAAGAAGCCGATTCAACAATTATGGGAATATCATTACTATTTGAATGAGACTGAGATTCCAAAAGAGCCTCTTTTTCATTGACCAACTGTCTTTCCTGGTCTGATGGCTCAGAAACTTGATCAGCAACATGTTGATTCTCTTCCACAAGAGCAGTTGCTGGATCTGTTGCAGAAGGATCCAGAACTTGAGTAGGCTCTGCAAACAAAAATAAGAGAATATTGAAAGAAATCTCAATAAAGCATAAGGAAAAGAAAAATAAGAAAACAATATAAGTTTACCAGGTTCTGGTGCTGAAGGCACTCTAGGAGCATCACGAACACCATTAACTTTATGATTCTCCAAGGATTCACCATCTTCTACATACCTGAATACATCATTTAGAACAAAGTACCCATTGTCTTGGGGAGCAAGGAAAAAAGATTGTGCAAATTTTCTCTTCAAGTTATCCTTGCCCGTTAGACATCCAGTTACTAGCACAGTTACCCCTTCTTTATAAGACTTCTGAGCATCAGCAGTATTAATCTCAGCCTTAAAGTTTGCGTAATCCAAGGAAAGAATCTTCTCATTAATACCCTGCTCAAGAAAAACAATATTGGAATTTCTTTGCAATGATGATACTGACAGCAATTATAAAACAAAATAATTAAACATTGTTTGTTACTGGAATCTTAAAAGGATGATAATATCGCAGTTTCAACTGCCAAAAAGAAAAAATACCTTTCAAGGGGAGAAGGTGGGGAGAGAGAGAGAGAGAGCTAGAGCATGTGTGAGTGAGTGAGTGACTAATTTGCCATGTTTACCAAATTGAATACTCTATGTTCAAGTTTTACCAAATGGATGGGCAATATTGTGAATCAGAGACAATTATCACAATGACCAGAAAATTGAGATATTTTTCAGAACATTACGCCTGTTTTTTTTTTTTTTTTTTTTTTATGAAACCAAAAGAAAAGTAATAAGTCAAGCTCCAACTAAGCTAAATTAATATTTATTATTGAAGGAATGATAGCAGCAGATACAAACAACACTTGTCACATATAAAGACAAAAAAAGTGCATAGAACATAACACACATTTTATTGACAAAATAAAGAATCCCGTTTCTATGACATGGTGTTATACTTAGAAGCATCATACCTTAACTTAAAAAAGTTTAACTCCACAACAATTTATTGATAGAAAATCTAATGACTCAAGCACCAATGCTCAAATTAGTACCACCTAAATCATAAACATAGTATTATACCGCCCTATAACCATGCAGTAGCTAACGATAGACCATTTGCTGATGTAAAAGTACACCGTACATATAGAATAAAGCAAATTATAGGAACTTATAACATGCTAAAGGTTCACAAGAAATTTTTAAAGATGAATGATAAGAAACTTTTAGAACCAACTAAAACAACAACATCGAGATGTTATAACACAACCCAAGGAGCTTACTTGCATGGTTGTCACTGATGTCATCACACCATTGGAGTCCGGCCGGCTAAGCACACTTGAATCATGATAGAATCTATGAGCCAGTTCTGGAGAGTTGTAAAGAATGTGGTAATACTGCTCAACAAAAGCATTTCCAACAACTTGGGCAGTGGGAGTAGCTGGGGGAGTAGCTGTTTCCAATGCCATCTGCTGAAAGAAAACACCACAAAGAATATTACCACCAGAAAACATCTTCAAGCTCAAATGAAAAAAGACTGCCCCCTAAACTACAACCTCTGAGCTTAAGTGTGGACAGTTTTACACACTCAGGCAGTATCAAAACTATGGAAATGCACGAGGAAATTGAAATAACAAGGCGGAAAGAAACAAAAAGGGGGGGAAAAAAGCAAATTAAAAAGAATTGCCGTTAAAAGTTGCTAAAAAGCGCCTAAATACCAACAATTTTAACTAAAAATTCAAAGATTAAAGAACAATAAAATCATAACAGGGCTTATTTACATTATTTTACCTACATTCTCTAAGAATAGACTGCTACATTCTCATGAAAATCCTAACAATTAAATGCATTAAGCCAAGTATTCATCTAAAAACAATAAAAAATAAAACAAAGCTAGATCTTCTTAGAAAAGGTAGCAGATTCCTTGGATCCAACCAGCAAGTATCTCGAAAAAAAACTAAACCCTAAAAACAAAAAATGAGAAATATCCATTGAAGAAAAGCCAACAGTTTTTAATAAATCAAGCAACATTTTTAGGCAACATTAAGACCATGAATTAAAAGAACATAAAAAACCCATAAATAAAAATATATTTTTTTAATAAAAAAAAAAAAAAAGAAGAAAACTTTAAACTTTATAATAATGACTGATCAAAGGAATAACTACAAAAAACAAAACTTTAACAAATAGTCAAATACCCATCAAATCTCTTTTTCTTTTAAAAGATCAAAGAATAAAAGAAAAGGGTGGGAAAAGAGAAGAAATAAAAATGATCTGAGGAAAAAGGGAATGAAAGAGTACCTGAAAATGGGAAATGTTGAATTTTTTAGAATATGAGATTTTTGTTGGAGGGCGCTACGGTGAGGTTGTTCTTTGTTACCGGAAGGTCAAGGGATCGAGTCGTGGAAACAGCCTCTAAACGTCCCTTTTTATGAGAGTTTTTGTTTAGTTGCAGAAGAAGAAGAAGAAGAAGACACTAAGGTACTTGTAAACTGTGAAGGTATTTTTCTCTAGCCTACAATGTTTTTTTGTCAGGTTCTCTCTTTACGGTTTGTGTGGTTTTTCTTTTTTGTTTTAAGAAAAGTTTTAAAAAATAATAAATAAATCATTTAATTTTTGTGTTCGTCTTCGTAGTTAAATTTTCCGCACATGCCTCGTGTCTTTTTTATTTAGTTTTTTTTATTATATTTTAAAAATATGTGTCACTTAAAAATTGGTAGTGTATTAAATAATTTCTCTTAAATTTTTTTATACAAATGAAATTTTGAATTAGAATAATAAAAATGATCGTAAATATTAAAATTTAAACCTCAAACTTATTAAATAACATCTTTTAAAAATAACTTTATGAATTAATTGAATTTTAATTTTATTTACTAATAAAATCACATAGGATTTGATCGACATGGAATAGAACTATAAAAAAAGATAAGTCTCTCTTACTCATAAATATTACCCTTCAATCTTTAAGATTAGAACTTAATATCTCCAAATGACACTCTCAAACTCTAATAGTTGAAAAATCCCTTTTAAATTTTTTGAAATAACTTATTTAAGTAATAAAATACATGTATTTATACTTGAGTCAAATGATTAGATACAAAAATTATTTCCAAGAGTTTATACATGTATTCAACATTCAAGAGAAGTTTGTATAAAACTATTTCCAATAATTCTCTAGAAAGGAGGGAAATATGTGATGCACGATTGTGTGCAAAAAAAAAAAGTCTATAAAAGTTTTCAAAAAGTTAATTTTGAGCACACAAAAAAAATGATTTTCAAGCTATTTTTCTTCGAGACAAAGACAAATAATTAAAAAAAAAATAAAAAAATCAGTGCAATTGGACCGTAGTTACTACAATAGGTGATGACTTGATTTTTGGCTTTACGTACAACAAGTTCCAAGATTCGAGATCTCTATTTTGAACTTATTAAACTTATTTAACTGTTAGACTATTCCCCTAAATTTAAAAGTTCGTTCGATATTTAGAGGTTTAGATAAAAATATTAAGTTCGTTAAATAGATTTGAGCAAAAAATGAGATCTATTTAGAAAATGAATCGGATATTGATTTCAATATTTAAGATTCGAATTTGATTTAACTCAAATTAATATAATAGATATTAATTTTTATATTTATACATATTATATAATTTATATTATAAAAAAAGATAAATGTATAATATTATTTGTAGACACTGGATTTTATCCGGGTGTTAATTAGTTAATTAATTTTGAAATTTATTTTATGTATTTTCGAATTTAAGTAGAAAATAAAAAAGGAGGAAAAATAAAAGGAAAATTCTGAATAATAATAAAAAATGATAAACATAGTTTTGGTAGGACTTGATCTCTTCTTTGGATTAAAATTGGACTC
Organism: Fremontodendron californicum; assembly: GCA_030761205.1. Taxonomy (NCBI): domain Eukaryota; kingdom Viridiplantae; phylum Streptophyta; class Magnoliopsida; order Malvales; family Malvaceae; genus Fremontodendron; species Fremontodendron californicum. Next base: position 17,031,539 of record JAULJL010000037.1, read on the forward strand.
TAGAGGTGTGATTGGAACAAAAATCTTTTCTTATCAGATTAAGACTTCTAAGTAGATTGAAACCCTATTCCTTTCCTATATAAACAACCCAAGCCTCAACCACAAAAAGGATCAGAGAATCATCAAAATTTCGGAGCAATCAAGCAAAGAATGGTAGAAAGGAAAATTTTTCTTTTTTTCAAAAAGGCTAGTAGATTCGAAATTTGGGGGTTCTTAGTTTAGGAGTTATTTCGAAGGGTGTTAGTAGAGGTGAAATATTGGTTTTAATTAGACAAAGCTTAGGTTGGAGTTTGGTGATCGTTCGGCGGTCAACAGAGGAGATCGGAGAGGTTGAAGTTGCGACTTTGAAACTTAGATCTAGGATTATCAGGTTAGATTCGGGAAAAAACTAAGTTGATTTTTGGGTAGAGGAGATCGAAAAGAATTTTTGGTGATTTTTTGGAATTTTTCTTAACCGGCGGCAACGGAGGTCGACAGCGATGACAGTGATCGGAATTTGAATTCTTTTTTGGGTTTGTTGCTTAGTATTCTTAGTGTTCTTGGTGTTCTTGAGGAGAGATATCAGAGAAAAGAAAATTTAAAAAAAAAAGAGGTGAGAAAGTGGACCCAAAAAAATTTGTTTAAGAAGAGGGGGCCAGCAGCCGGGTCGGGTTGGACCCGCGCCTGGGCCCGACCCGGTTGCTGGCTGCTTTGTTTTGCTATTTTGGTTATTTCTTTCTTTTTTATTTCCTTTGGTTATTTATTTCCTTTGGTTATTTCTTTCCTTTTATTTATTTCCTTCGTTTTGTTTCCTTTTTGTTTTGTTCCTTTTACGTTTTTTTATATGTTTATTTGAGTATTTCCTTTGTATTATTTATTTTAATTAATCATTATTTATTTTAATTATTTATTTATTAGTTTTGATGTTTGCAGGTATATTTTTGCGAATCAACTTTGATATGAATTATTTTTTTACTATTATTATTTTTAACTATTATTAATTATTTTTATCTATTTTTTTAATTATATTTTATTAACTATTAATTTGATTATTATTAGTAAGATATTTTTTTTAATTAAGTTTTTTATTAATTGATGATTAATTAGTTTGAAAATAATAAATTGAGATCTTTTCCGTAGATGAAATTCAAGGAGATCACAATTGGTTGATTTTCGAAAAAAAATTTAGGTGAGAGAATTCTTAAAGATTTTTAAGGGATGATTTTCGATACAAAAGGTAAAAATTTATTTGTTTTAAATTAATTAATTTTCAGTGAACTTTTAAGTCATAATTTTCATAATTGATGCTTAATTAAAAGTCAAAAAACAAATTAAGATTTCTTCCAAGGATGAAATTCAAAGAAATTTCGATTGGTTGATTTCTAATAAATTTCTAGGTGAGAAAAATCTTTTAAAAATTCTTCAGATCGATGGAAGGGTTTTTAAGAGGTAATTTTCGATATTGAGATCGAGATTTATTTTTTTGAACAAACATAAATAAAAATATAAGTTTTTTTAATTATGAAGATTAGACTTAGATTTTAATTTTAATTTTTTCCAACGACGGAGCCTCTTCAATAGCAATTCCCCCATATTGATGGAAAGGGAGACCTAAAATATGGTTTTCGATATTTTTTAACTTAAAAAAAAAAGGATAGACAAGACTATTTAGTTAAGATTTTTAAGTATCATAAGACTAATTAGGTACCGTCCTTTTGGATGGGCGTTGTGAGGGTGCTAATCTTTCCTCACAAGTAACCGTACTCCCGAATCTAGTTCTGATATGCAGACCAGAACCTATTCTTTTTAAGGTACCTTAGTCAAGCTTAGGATTATTTTAAATAGAATAGATTCGTAAAGGTGACTAATCACACCTAGATTAGATGATTAGTGGCGACTCCATGATTTGTGTCTAGCATGCTGAATTCGTATTTAGCACGTTATGACAGTTTGACGACTCCACTGGAGACTTTAGAAAGTCGAGCCATTAGATTAGTCTTGTGATAACTTTGGATTTAATAATTGGTCTTAAATGTTTAAATTTTATCTTTATTTTTATTTTAATTTTCATTCTTCATTTTTGCTAACAATTTATGTTTTCTTGTTCATGGGTGGGAAAAGAAAGTTTGTATGCTCCTTCGCACATACTACACAATGCATATCATAAAGCCATATACCCGAGCTCGTCTCTTTTAGGAGGGGGTAAAGTACTTACGCCTTCGTGAGGTGATAACCTCCGCAACGGCTAGCGAAACACCCTCGGAGTGTAAAGTACCAAAGCTTTCGTGAGGTAATAACCTCCGCAGTGGCTTTGGAAAATACTCTCACCCGAATTGAACCCTTTCGGTTGGAGCCTATAATGGGCGAGGAATGGGGTGCCTTACTCATCTTACATGGATGAAGTTAAGGAGCAATTTGGGGACCTTTTTAGCCTGGTCAAATATCTTGAGCCCAGCATATAGATAACATTTAAGAGGCCAACCTTATAATAGAGCCATGTTCACCCATTTTATAGATAATAACCCAAAATAGGACACATGAATAAATGTTCTTACTTTCTGACAAATTTTTAATTTTGTGAATATTATTTGTATTTCTCTAATATGTATCTAACTATTGAATTTTGTGAAATCTTTGTGGCTATTACTTGAATTAACTTTATTCTTTCATTTATTTTCATGCATTTGCTTCATTTAAATATTTCCATCATGCATCCATAATGCTCATACATTTATAATGCTCATCCATTCACCATGTTTATAATGTTCATGCATTTACCATGTACATTTTTAACCATGCTCATACATTTATAATGCTTATGCATTCACCATGTACATAATGTTCATGCATTTACCATGTACATTTTTTAACCATGCTCATGCATTCATAGTGTATATTTTTTTTATGCTCATGCATTCATAGTGTACATTTTTTTTTATGCTCCTGCATTCATAGTGTACATTTTCATAATTGCTCATGCATTCATTATGTATATATCTATGTGTAAATAGAGCATACATACTTTATTCATTCATGATACTCATGCATTCATCACATAAAGACGAGTGTAATAATGATTGGTGATTTTTCCTTGGGAAGATAGATTCAGGAGACATAAGTGGTCAATTAGAAGCACGGATTAATGCATTGGAAGAAAATCAAGAAGAATTTGGACATGATATCCGAGAGATAAAAGGGCAACTTTTCAATCTGATGAAGACGGTTGAAAGTCTTAATAAGGTGGTTCGTTCTCAAGGATCTTTATCGCTTGCGGCCAAACCAGATGTACAACAACCAATTGTTCACGGGATTAACTCTTTTCAAAGGTAGACTGGTATACTGATTGGTCCAAGTAACAATCTGGATAAAGTCAGAGAAAGGGTACAAGTGATTGAACTTGAAAACTGGATTCATAAAACAAGATCTTTTGATCCCACCCCAGCATCTCAAATTAATCCGCACTTGAACCCACATTTTCACCATGCCATTCAGAAGCAACCCAAGAAAATGAAGTATACACAGCTTGATCCAATCCCTATGTCGTACATTGAATTACTTCACCTGCTTATCCAGGCTTATCTAGTTGCATCAGTCTATTTAGAGCATCTAAAGGCCCTGTACTGATGCACCCAAAAAAGTGTATCTTTATTAAACCTTGCAATTAATATGATCAATTATAGTAAAGTAGCATGCAAGGATCGAATCCACAGAGATTGGTTTTTAGTTTATAAATTACTAGTTTAAAACTTAAATTCAAGAATAATAAAAGAAAATGGGGTTTTTAAATAATTTTAAAAGTAAAAAAAACAAGAAAAGTAAAAAGCAAATAAATAAGATGAAATCGAATATAAGATAAATATGGTTTTGGTTTTATTCTCCACCACTAGACATCATTGAGAATCAATAATCAGATCTATCAATATCAATTAATTATCAAAATTATCAACCGTAGATAACAACAAGCTCTGTTACCCCAATCTTTTCTTAGTTCGTCGTTAAATAGAACAAGCTCTCTATTTAATCTCTAACCACTAGACAACCTAGAATAAGCTCTCTAGATTTAATGTAATGGCAGCTTTATAATGAGAAAGATAGGTTGATCTAGGTAACAAACACATAAGCTCGGATTGTTTAACCTATCTTATGTTCCACTTTGCAATAAGCGAAAACTTGACTAAATCATTAATCACAAATTGCCACTTATGAATAGAAAATCAAGACAATTACACGGATCAAGATTCCTAAACTAGCAATAGATAATTATCAAGATCTATCTAGTTTGCAACATAAACAAATTAAGACAACATCATGAACAATTTTTATGGAAGAACATAATCAACTACACAACTTGTCTAAAAATCTAATGATAAATAAATCTAAAAATCAATTACACAACTTGTCTAGGGCTTTGAAATCACCCTTAACCAAAAAGAAGTTTAGCCTAGCATAGGCATAGATAATATATACATAAAACTAAAAAGAAAATAAAAGAATAGAATAGAATAGAGAAAAAGAAGAAAATTGATGATCCCTTGAGTCTCCTTAAAAAATTATAATAGTTTGTGGCTCAAAAGATGGTATTTATAGAGCTTTTTGACCTTGGAAACCCTTTCTTGTTGATTAAGGAAGCTAGGAGGCAAAATAAGGCAAGTTTGGACTTTTTCCTGGTTTTTCTAGATTTTGGAGGCAGTAAGGTCGGCATTGCAGCGCCGAGTAGGCTGACTTGTTGATTTTGCTCGTTGACGTCGGTTTCACTAATGCTGCACTGTCTCGCACTTCATTGGCTGATTTGGATGACCATCCGTTGTCCGATTTAGGCGTGTAAACTATCGTTGGAAAGGTATTGAAGTCAGCTTCAAAAGTCAAGAGAAAGTTTCTTCAAATAATGAATTTAACATAATGTTTTCCTTACAACAAGCTCCTGAGGTCAGATCTACCTGATCATCTAGCACTAAGAAATTGATCTTTTTGACTCCCAAATCTTCTTCCATCTTGTGATTATGATTTTGTAAGCTCTTTACCATCATTATTGACATCTTTTGACTTCATTCTCCTTATTGTACATAAAATTCCAAAATATAATATAAGTAAACAAGATAAAGATCGAAAATATAACAAAAACTAAAGGTAGAAAGACATAAAATGTATATTTTATGAGCTTATCACGTACCCTAGGTGGTACAATGTCGTAGCTACTTGTGACTAACACTTTGGGATCTCGAGGCATTTCACCGCGGACTGCACAGCCCTAAAATATAAGGTACAAGGTTTGATAAAAGCAGGTTTGCTGAAGTTTGAGGGGGCAAAGCCAAGTGTTGAAAGGAACCTTCATCAGCCAATCCCTGTCTCTGCATCTATACTTGCTGCTAGACGTGTTCAAGAGAAAATGCCTATACCTGATCGTTTGCCTTTGCTTGTGAAGTACCAGTACCTCACCCCCGTACATTTGAAAATAACTCCAAATCCAACAGCAAGGAGTTATGATCCTAACAGCAAGTGTGATTATCACATGGGGGCAATTGGACATTCAACTGAAAAATGTAGGCAGCTAAAAGAAAGGGTGGAAGATCTCGTCGATAGTGGTACTCTGACTTTGGAAGTTATGGAACAGGGGAAATTCGAGATTTGAATATGCGGAATGTCACGCGGTCACTCAATCTGGATAATTCTAAATTTTGGATGTTTTCATTTTTTTTTCTAGGCATACATTTTAAGCATTATTTACGTGTTTAGGAGATTTGCTTCCTTTATTATGAATTATTTATGTTTGCATGATCTATTTTCAAGTTCAAATAAAAAAAAATCTTTTGGATTTTAAAGAAAATTGGTGATTATTTCTCAGAGATGAACTTTGTAACATATTCCTATGACCAGTTAGTTACAAATCAAAAGCTTGATTCTTTTGATGATATAAGTTTGAAATTTTATGAACCTCACATTCTTTTGACCAAGAAATGAATCCCAAAAAGTCAATGATCTTCATCTAAGCAATGAGCAATGAAATGAACATTTGATTTGCTAAAAAAAAATATGAGAAGCAATTCATGAGGCACTCTCTTAAAAGAATCTGGATTTTGGGAATTTAATAAGTGTCAAGGCTATCTAGAGCTTGAAACACATCACTCTTAAGTTCATTAACCATGCCCGAACTTTTCATTTCCTGAACGGTGTCCTTTATTCACATATTGGGGCAAAATCATCTTAAAGATTGTATTTTCCCAACATTCTTGAATGCCTTGACTTGAAAAACATACATTACCCTTTGCCCACATCTTGGGGCAGGATTACCAAAGAGCTAAATGACCTAATGTTTTTTTGCACACCATTATCGACTTGTGCAAACTTTGTTTTCCTCTATGATTGAATGAAATTGCATGGATATCCTGAGAAAGCCATGAAAAGGAGAACTGTTGGGTTGGGCCTTCATTTGGATAGTCACATTAAGATGATATATGAGTTGCAACAACAAAAAAAAAAGAGAAAAATTGATTGTGAAATCATGCGTATGAGATATTCAAATGATTTTATAGGAAATTCTTATTATCTACCTCACCTGTGGTTTGCTCTTCAATGGGAATATTCATACTTGACATGAGAGATTGCCATCTTTCATGTTCCTTTCACAAAATGAGAAATTATCCTTTACTACCCCCTTTGAGCCTATTGGATTCTTTGTTTTTGAATGAACCTTGACCAAGGATCATCTTCCACACCGGGGGCAAGTATAGAAAAATATCTTTCTAAAGAAGAATGAACGTTTGGATCATATTTCTACACCAAGGAGGGCAAGTATGAAGACTTATCTTTCTATGGAGGGAAGAACGTTTGCATCATATTTCTACACCACGAAAAGAATGCCTTATGTCAAGGGGCAAATGTTGAAATGGGTTGAGTTTCAAATTTTTAAACTCACTTTGTGATAGGAAAGTCTGTGAAAAAAAAAAAGAAAAAAAAAAGAAAAAAAAAAGAAAAAAGAAAAGTTCACAAAATGAAATCCTCATGAAGAGAAATGATCCATGGCTTGATTACCTTCAAAATGAAAAGAAAGATATGAGATATTTTGAGATGAAGAAATGATCCTTGGTTTAATTTCCTTTAATCATGTTTTTAGGCCTGATTATCCTTTCTTTCATAACCTCAAACCTTGGCCTACATTACAAGCTTTAAAAGTCCAATTTGATCAAGTATGAATTTTTAAGTTGAAGAGTTTTTCCTCAGATTTTATCTCATCATTTTGAATTGTTATTGAAGAAGTTTGAATTCTCAAATGCATGATAGGAAAAAAAAAAAAAGGATGAAGCTCTAGGGTGAAAACCCAAAAATGGGCAATCTGGAGCAAAAAAATTGAAAATATGAAAGCAACTCTGCATGACTATGCCAAGGCCCAACAAGAAGTATAAAAGAAGTGATGTCTTGAACCCACCAATAAATATCGAACACTCTCGAGAAACTTAAGAAAGTCAACATCATTTGGATGACTTGGCCTGAATTTGAAAAATCATTTTCCTTTCTTGTCCAAATTTTGAACCCATCATAGATAGTCTTGACATTTTTGAAATGCTATATATCAAGAAACTAAGAGAGAGTGCTAAAATGGATTGTGTTTTCAAGACAAATCTTTTTTGTGAAAACCTAATTATTGAAAAAAAAATCATTATGAGTTTAGATGAAGAAACAGTGATCTTTCCTTATGTGACGAAACCTCTCTTGATGACCAAAACCTTGACAAATTTAAATGCCCAATTCTTTTGAATGAGCCAATTTGTTATTCACCTTGTCTAGTCTTGGAAGTAATCATCGGTTTTTTTTAAGAGATCTAAAGTTTCATTTTTGTTTAGTAAATGGGGATTTGATTTTTGAACATGAAAAATAGTGATGTTTTTGGGGGCAATTTTGATTTACCATAGGAGCATGATTGAAAAATGTTTTTTAGACAATTTCTTTCTTTTCAAAATTTTTTCAAAAACATAACATGAGAACATTCAGGTTTAGGGGATGCATATTTGAGTTGTGAATCAGTTTGATAAGAGTGACATTTCTAGGGGCAAAGAATGAGAAGGTTTTTTACCATGATGAGAAAATGTTTTGAAGAATGGAATCTATTGAGTTGGTAAATGGCAGAGTAGGCTCTTTGCAGAATCGGCATTGAAGATTTTTCACTTGGAAATTGAATTTGCTTGGAGTCGACATTCTGGGAAGAAAAGAAAATGAGAACAATAAAAAGTTTGAAAATGTATATGTTTAAAGCCTTGGAACTAAAAGAGAGGGTGTTTTGATCTACTGATAGAGTTAGTGGAGGTTGACTTGGTTTTAAATCTAATCGTTTGGAAATTGAAAAATGATGAAACGATGAGCTTGAATATCCTTTTGTTACAATTAAAGCTTCATGATATTAGTTTGCATTCCATCACATGACATTCATTTTATGCATTGCATTTCATGGCATTCATGTCATTCATCGCATGGATTTAACATATAAGAAAGATTTTAGTTTTTGAATTTTGAAATCAAACATTTTCAAAACCTCACCTGAGAATGTTCGTTTTCAAACCTCACCCGAGGATGTTTGTTTTCAAACCTCACCCGAGGATGATTCGCTTTCAAACTTCACTCGAGGATATTCATTTTCAGCCTTCACCCGAGGATATTCATTTTCAAAACCTCTCACGAGGATGTTTTCAAAACCTATCATAAGGATATTCTATTTAAAACCAATATCAAGGATATTTTTCACGCCTCTCTTGAGGATATTTTCGTTAAGCCTATCTCGAAGATTATTTGTTAAGCCTCTTTCGAAGAATACTTTTGATGAGCCTTTCTTAAAGAATATGTTTGCTAAGTTTTTCTTCGTTGGGAATTTAAAGTTGATGCCTCGTTGAGAGGAGATTTTCTTCATTGGGAATTTAAAGTTGATGCCTCGTTGAGAGGAGTTTTTCTTCGTTGGGTTTATTTAAAGTTGATGCCTCGTTGAGAGGAGTTTTTCTTCGTTGGGAATTTAAAGTTGATGCCTCGTTGAGAGGAGTTTTTCTTTTTTGGGTTTATTTAAAGTTGATACCTCGTTGAGAGGAGTTTTTTTTTCGTTGGGAATTTAAAGTTGATGCCTCGTTGAGAGGAGTTTTTCTTCGTTGGGTTTATTTAAAGTTTATGCCTCGTTTAGAGGAGCTTTTCTACGATGGTATTTTCTTTAAGTACTTAGTTGTCTTTTTAATGTTTGAGACTTAGTAGGGTGTCTACGTCTTTGCACATCCTCTGTTTCTCAGAGAATGCACAAAGAGGGGCAACTGTAGACACCAGATTTTATCCGGGTGTTAATTAGTTAATTAATTTTGAATTTTAAATTTTGAAATTTATTTTATGTATTTTCGAATTTAAATAGAAAATTAAAAAAGAGAAAAATCATAAAATTAAAAAAAAAGGAAAAGGAAAATTCGGAATAATAAAAAAAATAAAAAAAAATGATTAACATAGTTTTAGTAGGACTTGATCTCTTCTTTGGATTAAAATTGGACTCTAGGAGGTGTGATTGGAACAAAAATCTTTTCTTAATCAGATTAAGACTTCTAAGTAGATTGAAACCCTAATTATTTTCTTATATAAACAACCCAAGCCTCAACCACAAAAAGGATCAGAGAATCATCAAAATTTCGGAGCAATCAAGCAAAGATTGGTAGAAAGGAAAAATTTTCTGTTTTTCAAAAAGGCTAGTAGATTCGAAATTTGAGGGTTCTTAGCTTTAGGAGTTGTTTCGAAAGGTGTTAGTAGAGGAAAAATCTTGGTTTTAATTAAACAAAGCTTAGGTTGGAGTTTGGTGATCGTTCGGCGGTCAACGAAAGAGATCGGAGAGGTTGAAGTTGCGACTTTCAAACTCAGATCTAGGATTATCGGGTTAGATTCGGGAAAAACCAAGTTGATTTTTGGGTAGAGGAGATCGAAAGGAATTTTTGTTATTTTTTGAAAATTTTTTGAACCCAATGACCGGCGACGGTGACTGTAGTGACCGAAATCTAAAAATTTTTCTGGGTTTGTTGCTTAGTGTTCCTGAGGAGAGAGATCAGAGAAATAAAGAGCTTTTTAAAAAAAAAAAAAAAAAAAGGTGAGAAAGTGGACAAAAAATTATTTAAGAAGGAGGGCTATCAGCCGGGTCGGTTCGGACCAGCGCGCGGCCCACGCCTGGGCCCAACCCGGTTACTGGGTGCTTTGTTTTGCTATTTTGGTTATTTCTTGCCTTTTTATTTCCTTTGGTCATTTCTTTCCTTTTTATTTCCTTTTATTTTTTTCCTTCCTTTTGTTTCCTTTTTGTTTTATTCCTTTTACGTTTTTTTTATATGTTTATTTGGGTATTTCCTTTGTATTATTTGTTTTAATTAATCATTATTTGTTTTAATTATTTATTTATTATGAATAATTTATTTTTTTTAGTTTTGATGTTTGCAGGTATATTTTTGCAAATTAACTTTGATTTGAATTATTATTTTTTTACTATTATTATTTTAAACTATTATTAATTATTTTTAACTTTTTTTAATTATATTTTATTAACTATTAATTTGACTATTATTAGTAAGATATTTTTTTAATTAAGTTTTTTATTTATTGATGATTAATTAGTTTGAAAATAATAAATTGAGATCTTTTCCGAAGATGAAATTCGAGGAGATCACGATTGGTTGATTTTCGAGAAATTTCTAGGTGAGAGAATTCTCTTAAAAATTCTCCAGATTGATGCAAAGATTTTTAAGGGATGATTTTCGATATAAAATGTCAAAATTATTTGTTTTAAATTAATTAATTTTCAATGAACTTTTAAGTCATAATTTTCATAATTGATGTTTAGTTAAAAGTCAAAAAACAAATTAAGATTTCTTCCAATGATGAAATTCAAAAAAATCGCGATTGGTTGATTTCTAAGAAATTTTTAGGTGAGAAAAATCTTTTAAAAATTTTCTAGATCGATGGAAGAGTTTTTAAGAGGTAATTTTTTATATTGAGATCGAGATTTATTTTTTTGAACATAAATAAAAATATAAGTTTTTTTAATTATGAAGATTAGACTTAGATTTTAATTTTTTCCGACAACGGAGCCTCTTCAATAAAAAGATTAATTTCTTTTGAATACTCTCGATGTGAAAAAATATTTTTTAGCAATTCCCCCAGATTGATGGAAAAGGAGGCCTAAAAGATATTTTTTAACTTAAAAAAAATAGGATAGACATGACCATTTAATTAAGATTTTTAAGTATCACAAGAATAATTAGGTACCGTCCTTTTGGATGGGCGTTTTGAGGGTGCTAATCCTTCCTCACACGTAACCGTACTCTCGAATCTAGTTCTGATATGCAGACCATAACCTATTCTTTTTAAGGTACCTTAGTCAAGCTTAGGATTACTTTAAATATGATAGATTCGTAAAGGTGACTAATCACACCTAGATTAGATGATTAGTGACGACTCCATGATTTGTATCTAGCATGCTGAATTCGTATTTGGCACGTTATGACATTATTGTGTAAATATTAAAATGAAAAATATGTTAAATTATTTGTGCTTTAAAAATGTAATAAAAGAAAATACTAAAGATTAAATTTTTAAAAAACTAGCATGTTTATTTGAAAAAAAAAAATTATATGGGAGTGATTGGGTTATATCATTTAGTGATTGAATGAGTTTAGAAAGACTTTGAGATTCGAATTGTTGAGTCGAACTTGAACAAATATGTAAAATATAAATATTATGTCTAAGCTTGACTTGAATTCGATCGCATGACACCTCTAGACTTGATAAACCTATAAATTTTTTTTTATGTTTTAATATTTTTTTTTTCTTCTTCTTTTCTTGCCTTCATTGATAGATTTTTGTAATTGTTATCAAGGTTAAAAGTCTGTCTACAGCATAACAGTTTTAAACCACATTTCAATTTACTATAATATTTTTTTCACAGTAATATTAAACACTTAAAAAATTTTAAATCATAATTTTTCACTACACTTTTTAAACATATTTTTTTTTAAATCCAAACTTTTTTTAACAAAAATTTATTCCAACAACAATGTAACTCGAAGCACAACTGTTTGATTAATTGCTTTATATAACTGAAAAGCGTTAGATTGGAGATCAGCTTGGGCTTGCTGCTGCTAATAGCTAGTTTTTCTAGGGTTTCGTACTTTGAATAAAGGTTTTTAATCCTAGGAAAAGAGAATATTTTTGCTAATAGATAAAATGATAAATGTTTTGTTATTAAAGATCCTTTTATTTTGTAGAAATTGACTTTTATAAAATAATTTTTGAAAAATGTGAAGATTTTTTGAAAAAGAATTTTTTTTTTTATGTTTTATTTGGTTATTTTATGAAAAATCTTTTTTCAAATAGCAATATTGACATAAATATTAAAGATAAATTATTAAATTATTTAAATTATTTATTATTAAAATATTAAAATATTTATATTTATATAATAATATTTTATTAATAATGTTTAATACTAAAATATTATATTAATATTAAATACTTAAAATAGTACTATTCATTATTAAAACATTAATTATATTAATATTTAAAATATTATAATAATTATTAAAATATTATTTTGATTAATATAATAATTATTAAAATTTTATTTATAATAATATAATTATTATTAAAATATTATATCTAGTTTTTCAAATAGTAATATTGATATAAATATTAAAATATTAATAAAATATCATTTCTATTAATATAATAATTATTTATATATTATTTATATATTTTTTCAAATATTAATATGGCATAAATATTAAAATATTAAAAAATATTAATTATTAAAGTATTAACATATTAATTTTTAATATTAATATTTCAAATATTAAAATTTAATATTTAATATTTTAATAATAACATTTAATACTAAAATATTATAATAATATTAAATACTTAAAATAATATTATTTATTATTAAAACACTAATTATATTAATATTTTAAAATATTTAAAGTATTCTAATAATTATTAAAATGTTATTTTTTTAATATTTATACTATTAAAATAATAATTTTATACTAAAAACATTTTTTATTAAATCTTTATAAAGTATAATTTATATCATTTATTTTTAAAATAGTAATATAAAAACATTTTTTGATAAAATATTAAAAATATTATTTAAAATATTGATAATGTTACAATTTATTATTAAAATAATAATATTGTTATATGAAATAATATTGTTTATTAAAACAATAAATAATATTCATTTATAAATAATTTATTATTTAAATAATAATATTATATATTATTAAAATATAAATATGTATGTTTAATAATATTTAAATAAAATATTGAAAATTATAATATTAAAATATGTTTACATTAATATTTTAATATATTTTTATAATTAAAAAATAAATATATTTTTTAATATAATAATATTTGGCTCGAGTCAAGTTAAGTCTCGATCTAAAATATGATATTCAAATCTTGATTTGAGTTAAACTAAGTTCACGCGTTGGGCACATTTTTTTTTTCTAAAAATTGTCTTCCCTTCTTGAAAAGGATAAGACAATTTTTGAAAATGCCTTATTTTTCGTTAACTGGTAAGTCATTTTTCGTTGACCAATCAATTTTTTATCAAACAAACACCAAAAAATATAGAAGTTATTTTTCAAAAATTATTTTTCTGTGAAACAAACAATCCCTAAATTTATGTTCAATAAGAAAGATGAAAAAAATAAAAGAAAAAGAAAATTTTGTTAATTTAATAATTAAAATTTATGATCACATTAATTAATCATTAGAATAACAACTTTTCTATCTTTACTCTTTTTGCGTTAATGTAATTAAGATCGTATGGTAAATGTAGACACTCGTTTTTGGTAAATAATATTTTATGTAAGAACAAATCTCATATGCAGCGGGCCTTAGTAATAATCTCTCTGTCAGCAGCGCTCTTGGCACGTCGCTTGGCACGTCACTTGGCATGTCGCTTCTTGGCAGCAGGACTTCCTGCTGTAATACTAGGGCTGTAATCGAGTCGAGCCGAGCTCGAATAGTGAGCTGCTCGAGCTCGAGCTCGACTCGAAACTCGCTGCTCGAAACTCGGCTCGAGCTCGACCGAATACCATTTTTCAAGCTCGAGCTCGGCTCGAGATATAATCGAACTATTCGAGCTCGGCTCGATAAAGCTCGTTTACTCAATTTATGTACTCGAGTTCGAGCTCGAGCTCGTTTCATATACAATTTTTTTACATTTAAATAATAAGGGTAATATAGTAAATTATTATAAAAATATATATTATAAAATCAAAAGCTCGATTAGGCTCGCGAGCCGCTCGAATCGAGTATTGAGATACTCGAATTCGGCTCGCTCGATAGCTCGAGCTGCTCGAGCTCGAGCTCGGCTCGATAATGACCGAATCGAATTCGAATTTTTTTCGAGCCGAACTCGAATAGCTTGCGAGCACCAGTGTCTCATTTACACCCCTATGTAATACACAACTACATGAAGATTGTGGAGCTAAACCGGGAAGGTTGGCAGGATTCTTGAGTTTGCTCCACTCTTGGAATGTCCTGGAGAGCATGGCTTGGAGGCTCAGATATAGAGACTGTTAAGAAGTCCGCTTCTTAACCTTTCCCTGGAACACAAGTGCTTCCCTATCCCGCTGAACGGACAGTGCATTTTCAAGTGTGCTGTCAATAGCCTTCCTTCACTACATGTGACTGAAACACTTCTCCTGATGTAATCTCCTATAACTGGCACTTCTCCCACTATCATATATAACCTCTCCACCACCCATGATCGAGACCACGTTTATATAAAATAACTTCCACTCTCTTAGTAACTTCTCCTGATAACCTCTTTGGAGAAGCTATAAATAGAAGTCCAAATACTTCATTTGGGATCTTTTGGCAATTTGGCAAACTTTTGAACGTTAAGAATTTTCTGCAACATTTTCTCTGCAATTTCTACAACAACCATACTTTCCACCATCCTCAGCCACTTACAGCCTTCATCACCACCACATGCCACCGCACTTGTTCTCCAGGGTCTGCTCCAATCTTCCTCTCCGCCATCTTCCTACGACATCTCGTTTTACTGGTTTGCAACGTTTCCTCACCCGATCAAAAACACCCTCTACAGTAACCTTATCCTTTTTGCGTTAATATAATTAAGTTCATATGGTAACATTTGGAACATAGATTGTTTTCAAATAGGTTTTTATGTCTTTAAGAAAAAACTATAGATAGTTTAAAGGTTAAGTATTAAAAAAAATTCTAAATTAAAATTAAATAATTATTTAAACTTTTATCGTTTTATTGCAATCAATTGAGCACTCAAACATTTATTCTCATATATTTGAGCTTTCAAACATCTATTTTTACCCAATTGAACCCTCAAACATCCATTTTACAAAAATTGATGATAGCTTTTAACCAATTTTCGTCCAATCAAAGGTTTAATTGAGTGAAAATAGATATTTGATAGTTTAATTGATTGCAATAAAATGATAAGAGCTTAAATGATTATTTAATTTTAGTTTAAGGGTTTTTTATATTTAAACAAAGTTTAAATAAATTGATCAAAAACTTGTAAGACCAGCTATTATATATAAAATGGTATATAATATATTAATTTATATATATAAATTGAGTTCGTCTTTTATATACCAAGTGATGAAATTTTTTAACTTAAAAAGAGTTAAAAATTTGTCATCTATTTTATTATTATTATTTTATTTTAAAGGATACGTGTCATCCTGCTAATCTCGTTTGTAAAATTTAACAACTCCACTAGTTATGAAGTAAATAATTATTCATATAAATTTAACTTTTGAATTAATTTGTGTTCATGTTGTGCAAATTTTTTTCTCTTATGTTAAATTCATTAATTCAAGTACTGATATTTAAATTCAAATTTTTTACTGGGTCAATTTACAAAAGAATATGTTACTATTTTTTATACATAAAATAAAAATAAAATATTTAAAATTGAGTTGAGTGGGTTCAATTGAAATCTATAATGGTAGAGTGTTCAATTTTAATTTGGGTGCTTTAGTTTTGGAACAACTAAGTTTGGGCATTTAGAGGGTTGGAGGGAGGTAGTTAAGGTATCTCACTTCTTTCTTTTTTTTAATGAAGGAAAGAAAAGGAAGAAAGGAGAAAGAGGGAAGAAAAAATAAGAGAAAAATTTGTATGTTCGTGTAGTTTTTATGATCGTGTTTTTTTTTTGTGTGTTCAAAATATTATAAATTTATATAAATTTTTACACGTTAATAATTCGTTTTAGGTAGATTTTGACATGTTCTTGTATTCGTGTTATTTTTTCGTGTGTTCAAAATATTTTAAATTTATATAAATTTCTACATGTTAATAATTCGTTTAATGTAGATTTTGACACATTAGTGTATTTTTGTTGTGTTCATGTTATTTTTTGTATCTATCGTGTTTTAATTATTTTCTCATGTTATGTTCGTGTCGTATTTCAATTCATCCAAATATTTTGCATAATTTGTCATAGTGATTCAATTTAGAAAAAAAAATTATGTGTTGTATCATGTGAATGTTGAAAAAATCGGATTGAAAATTAAACCGATTGAACTGGCCGATTGTATTAAAAAAATATTAAATAAGTAATTTTAATATTAAATAAGTATTAAGTATAATAAATATTTAATAAAAATATATATTTAGCTAAATAGTATGATCTTTAATATAGATTCAAGAGTTTAAAAGTTCAAATCTCATTACATTCAATAAGTTTTTTAAAAATAAAAAATCAATTTTTTCGAGTTTTTATCGGTTCGAAAAATTCAGGTACTATGACATGCACCGGAGCGGACAAGCCACCGGTTCTCGATTCAACAGATCTGACCGATCGATCTGATCCAATTTTAATAACACTGATCATATCGCAATTCATCCATATTTTGTATAATTTGTTATAGTGATTTAATTTAGAAAAAAAATGTGTATGTTCTTATCGTTTTCGTGTTATTTTATCGTTTGTTTAAAGTATAATAAATTTATATTAATTTTTACTTGTTGATAATTCATTTTATGTAAATTTTGACACATTCGTGTATTTATATCGTGTTCATATTATTTGTTGTATTGTTTCATGTTTTAATTGTCTTTTATATTATTTTCATGGCATGTCTCAATTTATTTATATTTTGCATAATTTATAATAATAATTTAATTATAACTCTAAATTTATTTATTTAAAAATTTAATGATAACACTTGTCGTACATTAATATAAATATTATATACAAAATTTTAATTAAATTTTTTTGGAAGCGTAACAAGAGACTGAAAACAAAAGCTCCGTCGAACTACCACGAATCCACGATACGCCCCTCCAATTGAAATCTATGCTTTTTGTTCCAATAAATCAGGAAATGCCACGTGGTTAATAGTTCTTCGACTGTTACATTTAAAAATTTCCTATCAATTTGACAATTGTCAATCAAATCAAGCACAGTCACAGAAATTTTAAGAACAGTCATGTGTTTTTATCGTTTACCTTCTTAAACAATCTTTTCTTTTCGTTTATAAAACTAATCCCAATTTTTCCAAGGGTTTTCCTTTTAATCAAATCGGAAATCCCAAATTTCAAAACCCTAAGATTTAAAATTTCCCCAAATCTCAAACTCTAATTCCCCCATTTGTTCCCAAATGCCTGCTTCCATTCATCAACCGTAATAAAAAAGGTGAGTTTTCCGCCTTCATTTCTCTCTTTCTTTGTTCTTTTAGTGTATTCTTTTCTAATTTTTAAATTTTTGTTTTTGTTTTTTTAGATAAATGAATATGAAGTTGATATGAGGAATTATTGAACATGAACGATGGAGGTTTGGAGAATAGAAATAAACATGAAAAACCACAAAAACCGTCAAAGTCTTCCAAATTCCGTATCAAAAGTGACGATTTTGCCCTTGCAATCGCGAAGGTTGCAGTAGCGCAAGTATGCGAAAACGTAGGGTTTCAGAGTTTCCAACACTCTGCTTTAGAAACATTATCTGATATTATTGTTCGGTACATTTACAGCATAGGAAAAACTTCGAATTTTAATGCTAATTTGGCGGGGAGAGTGGAAGCGAATGTGTTTGACGTTATTCAAGGGTTGGAAGAGTTAGGATCGGGTTTAGGCTTTGCTGGTTCATCTGATGTTGATCGCTGTGTTGCTAATTCAGGGATTGTTAGGGATACTATTCACTTTGTTGGTGATGCGGATGATATTCCATTGGCATACGATGTTCCACGATTCCCAGTTGTTAAAGAGTGGAAAGAAATGGGAAGTTTTTGGGAAAAAGGAGAAGAGCCTCCTGGGGAGCATATACCGAGCTGGTTGCCTGCCTTTCCCGATCCTGAGACTTATGCTGCTCGGTCGAGTGCAGGGAATGAAATGATGAGTGTTTTGAATGGAGAGAAGATTGAGTTAGCTAGGGTTGAAACGAAGGTGGAGCTGTCGTTATTGAATTTGCAGCAGCGGTTTGCGCATAATGTGAATGAAGGAGGTTCTTCACGTGATGGTGGAGATGCTGGTAGAGCAAGGGAAGCTTCTGATAGCAATCCTTATCTTTCTGCACCTCTGCATTTTGGGGAAAAAGAAGTGGAAGTGTCGCCTGTTGTTCTTCCAGCTAAGCTTTCGAATGAAGTGGCTTTTAGAAATCCTGTTCCAGAAAATTGTATTGTGGGAAACCATGTCTCCGTGCTGGAGACATTTGCTCCTGCTATTGAAGCGATGAAAAGTGGGTTATGTGATTCGGACAATGGACAGAAAAAAGTCCTTTATAACCAGAGGCCTACGGTGCATTTTAAGATTGGATTTGGAAAGAAGTCTTTAGGCACGACACCGGATTTCAATTTCACCGAAGAAGGATCTTGAGAAGATCACGTCATGGTTTGGAAATGATAAGGAGAAGGATGACAAGAAAAGAAGAGCAGAAAAAATTCTGAAAGAATCTATAGAAAGCTCTGAGGAACTGGCTCAGTTGTAAACTAGGTTTGTTGTTATCCTTTCAAACTACCAGAGAGAAGTCTCCTGCTTTGAAAGCTTTCTTGAGGTACACACGTTAGAGTTGCCATGATAGAAATTTGTCGGTGTATGATTCTTTTTAAACTGAAATTCTTGTTTCATTTATCCAAAAAAATAAAAATAAATTCTTGTTTCTTCTTTCATGGTCTTAAACTGATCATGGATTTATCAGTTTCTGGCTCAAGCAGAACTCCATATGTACAGTATGCTCACAATTGTTGAAGTTTTGTACAATGTTGTATTAGCATTTGTTATTAATGAAGGCAGGTTAATTTCACGTTACATGCTTTCTGCGTTTTTAAGTTGAGACCAAAGTTAGAGAACAAGTATCATTTGCTGTAAACTTCCTTTAACTGGCATCATGTCGTACACCATTATGAATAATATGGAAACTGAATATTCATTGGTTGACAAGTTAGATTTAATTGGAATCTACACTATAGGATGAATCTCTATTCCATGTTAAATGGCCTTGTTGATTTCATGGTTTGTTGTATTGCCATCTTGCTGACTAGTTAGGATGTTCTGGATTAGGGGTGTAATTGAGCAGAGCCGAGCTCAAGCTTTAAGAAGCTCGAGCTCAACTCAAAATTCGAGGCTCAAAACTTGGTTCGAGCTCGATCGAGTTTTATTTTTAAAGCTCGAGCTCGATTCGAGATAAAAATCGAACTGTTCGAGATCACTCGATTAGGCTCCTTTACCTAGTAAAAAATTAGCTCGATTCTCATGCTCGACTTCAAACTCGATTATTTTGCTCGAGCTCAAGTTCAAATTGAGATTTTTCAATACTAACTAAAAATAAAAAAGCTTGATTAGGCTCGCGAGCTACTTGAGTCAAGCATTAGGATACTTGAATTCGGCTCGCTCGACAATGACCGAGCCGAATTCGATTTTTTTTCAAGCCAAATCTGAATAACTTGCGAGCACAGTTATCTCGTTTACACCCCTATTCTGGATAACATACATAAAGTAGTAAATAGTTGACAGACTGAAACAGAATGGTGAAGGCTAGGGGTAAGCATAATTAGTATCCTGTTACATGTAGGTAATTGTATATGGTGCACACACTCGTTAACATGTGTTCTAGTTTATGTTTAAACTAAATTAACAACTATAATGCTTTCACAGGCATTTTAGATGGTACTTTTAGTCAAGGAAGCAGGCTTGATATAGGGTGCTAGTATCTTAAACTGCATCCTATGTTACTTGGATTCAGGTGTGAGGGTCGGACACGGGTATGTGTCCAACAGAGATATTTTCAATTTTTTCTAAGATTTTCATGTATTTTGACGGTCCTTGGAGGATCATAACCCCCCATACCCATGTCCCGATGTCCGGATATGCGTCATACACGAGTGTCTGATACAAGTACTTAAAGAAAAATGGAAAGCCGGAGCAACATAGCCTGCACCTATCTAATCTGTCACAGAATAATGATTAAATCCAGTGTATTGTTAATGGTCCTTTAGTTGTAGAGGTTCATGAGGATCCATGTTATCTTTATAAAAGGTCTCTTACATATCGAAATAGAATGTAATCAGCTGCTTTCAGACAGCTGATTTTGAGCATTATCTTCTAACCAAGTGCAGTGTAGATACTATAAAATGTTTACAAGCTCTTCTTGGGTTACTCTCTGCTGTCTGATCATCAGATATGAGGACACCAGGATAACTAAAAGGAATGTATAAGAAAAAATTGCTTTACAGACAAATCTTAGCAATAATTCTTTATTTGTTATCTTTTTCTTTTTAGCAAGGTTAAAAAATCGGATCAAAAGTCAAATTGGTAAGACTTTTGGTTTGATCCGTTGAATCGGTCGATTTAATTAAAATTATATAAAACCGGTTTTTTATCAATTTTTTTACTAGTTCAACAAAATTTTGATTCTATGCATCATACGAACAACCCTTCAATTTTTGATTAAATCGATCCGATTGGTCGATCCGATCTGATTTTTTCAGTCATGTTTTTGTTAAAGATAGTAGAATCAATAACGAGAAAGCAAGGCACTGGCAATTACAGATTCTTTGTCAAGCAAATAAATCTAGTTTTTTATTTTTTTTTTTGGTGTGAATAGACTCCTAAAATAAAAGCTTAAAGGTACCAATTTAGCTTTTCTGCTACATGTTTTTGGTTGGCATTAACCTGATGACTGGAAATAGACCATGTCTAAGTCTAAAAGTTTGGAGGAAACATGTCTTCGACCAAAGATTTTGAGATCTTTGTTCAAGCTTGTATAATTCCTGAGGAGTCAATTTTGACCATAAGTCAACACTTGTTTAGGACAGTGATAAATATAAAGCTTCCAATTTAGTTGAGTGATAAAATTGCATAAAGAAAGTAAAGTGATAAATATTAGGGATGGCAGCAGAACCAATATCTGTAGTTTTAAAATTCGTTTAATTTACATAATACTTGAATCTATTAATTATCCGTTTATTATCCAAATATTACTAACCGAATCCGTTTAATTTTTTCTTACTCATTTTTATCCTTCCTACCAAGTAAACTTTAAGACTCATCCTCTTATAACCGAATCCGTTTAATTCTTGCTTGTAATTGGAAAAAAAGAAGCCTGGAAATTAATGAGGGATACAAAAAAAAATGGTTCCAAAAAGCTGATATTATAACTATGTTAAGTGTCCACTTTGCAAACGATTTTGGAAACATACATGACTAAAAATGCCCAGTTAAAAAAATCATATCGAAAATTGAACCGGTCAAATTATCAATTTTCGGTCCAATCGGTTGGATTGACTGGGTTTGATCAAAATATTTTTAAATATATATATATATATATAAAATAATTTTAATGTTAAATAAGTAATAAATATAATAAATAATTAATAAGAATATGTATTTGGGTTAGTGGTCTTACCTTTAATATGAAATCAAGAAGTCAAAGGTTCAAATCTCATCATTTATAAAAAAAAATGAAAAAAAATAAAAAATGATTTTTTATCGGTTTTATCCGATTTTCTATCGGTTCAAGAAAAACCCAATTTTACATATAGCATCGAACCGAACATATCACCGGTTCGACCGACTGGTTCGATCCTATTTTGATTCACTGCCCAACTCCCCTTTTAATTTTTTTTTGTACAAAAAGATCGTAGATTGGGAATAAAAGAAAGGATTGCAAATATTGAGATTCAAATCACAAACCTATTGAATGTCATCTGAATGAGTGCATGAACCAACTAAACTAAGACCTAGATTCAACTCCCCTTTTAATTTTCCTTTCTTTTTTCTCTTTTGATATGTTATTTGTGTATTTGAGGACTTGACCTTGACCTGGGTACTCAGCCTCTTTGCTTGGGTTCCATTTTGATGGTATTGACAGCTTGAACCCATCCCCATTGTATGCAATGAATTCTGTGTTTGTTTTTGGCTTACCAAATACATAATTTGCTGCAATCAATTATCAACCACAATTTCAATTCATTATATCCACAATGATGATTTACAAATCAATTTTCCTTAATTATTTTAATGTCACGTCAAGCACTCTAAAAAAAATAGGCATGTGCATTAATCTCACATCAAAAAATAAAGAAAAGATTTTTAAGCAAATAAATGTGAGCGCTACACACCTAATAAATCGATTTTATTACGAAGAGAGATAATGACCATGTGACATAATATAATTTGTTTTTGAATTGGTGAATGAGAGATTCTAATCCCACTATTTTGAGTAAAGAATCATACATCAATCATTAAACCAAATGTTCGGAGAAACATAGTTCACATAGAGCCAACAGCTGCAGCACCAATGAGCACAGTGAAAGCCAACCTTTTGGAGGATTAGATTTATGGATGTGGGATAAGGTTGTTAAGCCTCTAATAGGTGCCATGTGGCTTGAGTTACTCTTTGCTGAGTCCATATTGGATTGACTTAATGTCATATTTAATTCTTGAATTATAGTAAATTGTATAATGTAGTATTTGTATTTTAAAAATGTGTAATATGATATTTGAAGTGCATTCCAACCTCTTAAGGTGACAGTTGACCAATTCTATTATGACACGTGGACAAAAAATATCACATCATTTACTATAATCATCAAATTTGCTTATGTGGTATTGCCACATATCATTTTTTTCTAAATAAATAACTTCTTATCTCCCTCATTCCCACTTGTTTCAGGTCGAATTTGGCTTGAAATCCTATGCTGGATGAAAATTTAATGATTTATTATATATTAGAATTTATAAATATTCAATTCAATTTGGAATCCTATGTTGTACAAGAGAAATATAAAAATATAAAACTTATACCAAAATCAACATAAAACTTATGCCAAAATCGGCATAAAACATGAAATTGAAATTAAATGTACTAAAAAAAGTCATTGTAAAATCATGGTAAAATTATTGATGTTCTCCAAATCTCTTAGTGAACCTTTTAACATGCTGAATAGATTACTAACATTTTCATGGCATGTGATTTGTAAGATGAAATTCTGGTTTTTGTTGACTGTCTACATTAGATAATTATATTTAAATTAGTAAAATGAAGTCAATTTCAATTTTGTGAAGATGGATGGCAGATCATTTCATTGTTTACTTCCCTTTTCATCTTATTTAATATTTATCTTAACATAAATTTAAGCTTTTTAAAATGTTTGAAGTGATTTTAATTATTTGATTATACAATTCAAATTGTTTTATATTCATATAGTTTCAATATTCTTACAAGTTACAAATACAAAATACAATTGATTTTTTGATAAAATTATTATTTTATGTTATATTTTAAATTTTAATTTCGATTAAAATTTAAAAAAAAAAAGTTATTAGAATAAAATTGATAATTAAAGTTTGATTTTATAAAAAATTATTTAATTACAATTTGATCATTTATATTTTTAATATTAAATTCGAGTTATTACGGGTTTATAATCGGGTCGGTCTCGGGTTTGGATTGTTTCGGATTCGAATCATTTCAGATTCGGATCATTTCAAGCTTGGGTAGGGTTGAGCAAAAAAACTGAGAAAACCGAAAACCAATTCGAACAGTAGTGCACGATTCGATTCGATTTTTATTGAATTCGGTTGGGGTAATAATTATGGTTATTCGGTTCGATTTTCAGTTCATAAGTTAAAAAATAGTTTTTATTTGAGCTGAATCGAATTTTATTTTTTAATTGATTTTTTAATTACTTTTTATTTTTTATAGTACAAAAATAGATATTTTATTTCTAAATTAGTGAGAAAAAAAAAACTTAAAAATAGTATAGAAAAAGATAAAATTTAAAAATCGATGAATTGAACCGATCCAAACCGATGGAATTCGGTTTGATTTTGGTTTGATTTTTAAAAAACCATAATTTTTCAGATAATTTTTTTAAATTTAATTTTATTTTGCCACCTCTAAGCGTGCACGATTTTGCATGTTTTTCATGGCGATGTGGAGGTTTTGGTTGGGGGATTTGGCTTGGGATTTGTCTAAGGCAGATAGTTGGCGACATTTTATTGGCGAAATTTGAGTATTTAATCATATGTTTACCTTTTATATAATATAAATTGTATAATTTATAAATACAAAATATTATATATATTATATAATTGTTGAGTCGAACTAGACTCGAACCTTTAATGTTAAAGTTAACACTTGTTCCATTTATTAAATGGACCTCATATCTTTATCTAGACTCATTTAATGAGAATAATAATTTTATCCAATTTTTTTTTTTTTAAATTTTTAAATTAACCTTTAAATTTGGACTGATAATTTAATCTTTGAATAAATCTATCTATGAACACCTATTAACATTTTAATTGACCAAAAGTTCTTGCTGTTGGTTTCTATAAATTTTCAGTATTCGGAAAAAAGCAAATATAAACATTAAAAAATTAAAATAAAACTTTGAAAATATTTTGAAAAAAATACAAAAAATAAGGCAATAACTATAAGTCTATAACTAGGGAAAAGTATACTTATCGGTTCAGATTTGATAGAAAATACACTTTAAGAGATAAATATGTCCTTTATTAATTATTAATCATTTGTTTTTTTTTCCTTTTTCTTTCATTCTTTTTTTACTCAATTTTTTTTTAATTACAAAATAATGAGAATTTAGTTAGTTTAAAATTATCTTTAATTACTATTAAATTAAATTTTAATTAAGTTATATTCTAATTCATGTGCATGTTAACTATTTTAAACTTATCTTTAATGCATTTATATATTAACTTTGAAATGAATTTATTAAAATATCTTTATTTAAATTAAATAATTATCGTTATTTAAAATTTTTAGTGATAATGGTTAAAGAAAAAATGAGAAAAAGAAAGAAATAAAGAAATAAAGAAAGAAGAATAAAAAAAGTATATAATTATCTTTTCATGAGATTTTGTTGAAAATAAAATTACTCATATTACTTTGAAAAACACATTTTATATCTTGAAAAAGTAACTATATTAGCATTCTGCTAATCAAACTAATATTTATTCAAATTTTACTTTAAACATTAGAAATATGATCATTTTTTATTTTTTTTGGTCTATTTTTCATTTTAATTAATTTCTCTATCATTAAACTCTTTTAAATAATGATAATTGATTTATTTTTAAATAAAAATAATATAATATATTAATATTAAAGTTAACATACATAATTGAATTAAAGATAAGTTTAAAATATTTAACATTTGTACTTGAATTAAAATATAATTTAATTAATATTTAATTTGATAATAATAAAAAATAATTTTAAAATTAATTAAATTATCATTATCTTGTGATTAAAAAATATAAAAGAAAGAATGAAAAGAAAAATAAAATAATATATTTGTCTTTTTACATAAAATTATCTTAATAAATAATCCTTAAAGGGATTAATGTATTTTTAATCGAACTTCAAAAATAAAATGGTATTTTTTTCAAACTAAAAATATATATATATATATATATATTTAGGGAGAATTTGAAAAACATCCTCTCTACAATAGAATAATTGCTCAATGGTCTAATAATATAAATTTTTTTGTAAAAGATAAATGAAGAAAGAAAAAAATATTATGAAGGAAGTTGTAATCCTTAATAAAATAAACTTAATCCCATTTCTCTAGGTTATGATCTAGTCTATTACTTCCCAATACATTCATCATTACTATTGACATATGTAAGGTCCACTCATTAATTGTGAAAGTTTCACTTATGAATGGTGATTAAGATGTATTGAAAAGTAATAGAGTGAAAAATATATATATACTTAGGCTAGCTGTCGACTTTTTTATTTAGATATTGCTTTTTTATTTTTAATTTTTTAAAATATCGATCTTTTCAAATTATATATCGAAATACGCTAGTTTTGGGATATGGCGACTTCCTAACGTAAAATTTTTATATTTTTATAAAACAAAACACGGAAGTCGTCATATCATATGGCGACTTCCCTGCTATAAATTAAAAAAAAATTATTTTTTACGTTGGAGAAAGTCGCCATATCATATGCGAACTTCCGTGCTATAAATTAAAAAAAAAAATTTATTTTTTTACGTTGAGAAGTCGTCATATGATATGGTGACTTCCCAACGTTTATTTTTAATTTATTTTTTTTATGATGTTAGGAAGTCGCCATATGATATGACGACTTCCCAATTGTTAAAAAACAAATAGGAAACATTTTAAAAATATGCCATTCATTGAAAATTATTGTTTTTCTAATGGCATGAAATAATTTGAAAAAAAAAATGAAGAAGGAATAAATTATTAAGAAGGAAATTGTAAAGACAAAATAACCCTTAATGAAACTCCCCTCTCTTCCCCTCCCGGCTCGGCTTAGCCGGAATTACTACTTATTAAATAAAAAATATTTTATTTAAATTTAATAATAAAAAATAAATATAATTAAATTTAAATAAAAATATTTTTTATTTAATAAATAGTAATTCGGGCTAGGCCGAGCCGGCCCGAATTACAAGAACACTTGTCCAAGCTCGGCCCAATACGATCCGGACGGGCTACCCGACCCATGGATAGGTCTAGCTATGACATTCATTCATGCATAATCCACAACGCTTTGGTTGGTCTTTCTCCCGGAGGTCCATTTCATTACGAATACGAGTTGAAAGAATCCGATTGATATTACGATAAATCATCAATATTTTTAACATTTTTTGTAAATTGTTATTTTTTTAATTTTTTATTTAAAATTTAAAATTAATTTTTTTTAAATTATAACTATAACTATATAATTTTTAATTTTATTATTTAATATTTAAAATATATATTATATATTTTAAAATTTTAGATTTCCTTTCTACAAATAAATCATCAAAAATAAATCATCAAAAATTATATAAAAAAAAGCATATTCTAATAAAATAATTTATTTTTGAATTATATAAATTATATAAAAAATAAATTATTTTTTATAATAATAATAATAATTTACAAAAATTATATAAATTATTTTTTATTTAAATTTAATTATAAAATATATAAAAATATATTTTTTAATATTTTAATAATTTTTGAATAGTGGAATGAACTTTCGGGCAAAATATGTATAACGGTATTATTATTGATGCGAACTCTGTCCCGATGTACCAGATTGATAAGGACATTTTCGATGGCTATGACTAGAGGTGTCCATGGGCCGGGCCAAGGCTCGAAATTTTTATTTCCCTTGCCCAAGCCCATTTCGGGCTAGGCCCGGGCTGGCCCGAAAACCCGTTTCACTATTCAAAAAATATTAAAATAAAAAATTATATATTAGGCCCGGATCGTATTGGGCCGGGCTTGGACAAGTGTTTTTGTAATTCGGGCCTGCCGGCCTAGCCCGAATTATTATTTATTAAATAAAAAATTTATTTAAATTTAATTATAAAATATATAAAAATGTATTTTCAAAATTTTTTGAATAGTGAAACGGGCTTTTGGGGCGGCCCGATCAGAATTGGGCTTGGGCAAGGGAAATAAAGCGTTGTGGATTATGTAGGAATGAAGGTCATAGCTAGGCCTATCCACAGGCCGGGTAGCTCGCCCGCCAAGCCCGGATGTGTCCCGATGTACCAAATTGATAAGGACAGTTTCGACGTCTATGACTAGAGGTGTCCATAAATCGAGCTGAGACCCGAAATTTTTTTATTTCCCTTGCCCAAGCCCAAAAATAAAAATTATATAATTAAAATTTTTTTTATATATTATATAATTAAATTTAAATAAAAAATAAATTACATCGGGAAAGAGTTCGCATCAATAATAATACCGTTATACATATTTTACCTGAAAGTCCATTTAACTATTGAAAAATATTAAAAAATATTTTTATATATTTTATAATTAAATTTAAATAAAAAATTAATTTATATAATTTTATAAATTATTATTATTTCAATTTTAATTTTACAATTTAGTAATTTTTATTTAATATTTAAAAAAGAAAGTGTGAAGGGAAATGGCCACATCCTGGCGATTTCCCTTCACTCGAATTCAAATTTTTTTTTTAGTCCAAGAGAAATCGTCATGGAAATGACGATTTCTCTTGGTTTTTTTTTTTAATTTGTAAAAAATATACAAGAAAAATCGTTATATGGATGACGATTTTTCTTGTAGTTTTTTACAAATTTTTTTAAAAATATATTGAAAAATCGTCATCAACCATAATAATTTCTCAGCATGCTTTAAAACAAACGAATTTTGATCATTAATTTTGAAATATCGATATTTCGATAAATAATTTTTTTTTTTTTACTATATTCATATAAAAAGACCGTCTTTTACCTTTTATAATTATTTAGTGCTATTAAATATTATTCCCATCTCCCACGTGAAGGACTACAAAAGACTAGTAATAATAGAATAAACAACCACCCGTCAAACCGTCAGTCAGAGCATGCCTACCGAATATATTGATAATTTGATTTCGATATAAAAATAAAATATTTAATACATGTATTTTATTTATATTTATATTTACATAATTAATAAAAATTAATAAATATAATATATACATGAAATCATGACAAAAAGAAAAAATTAAAAGATATTTAATTTTTAAAGTTGTTGTAGGGAGTGATATTAACGTACAAGTAAAAGGTAATTTTATGTGATTCCTCCATGTCCTTTCATTCCTGTCTGTCAGTGTTACCCATTCTCCTCGAACAAATCCCCAACCTCTCTGTCTGGTTTGTGCTCTTTTGCCTTCTTCTTTTCATTTCACCCCGAATTTTATCCGAAAATTCGTTGATCATGGTTTTTTCTTTTTCTTATATTTGATTCTAGTAAAGTTCTTACTTTTGATTTCTGGGTTGGTAATTTTTTTTTGAGTTCTTGTCGTTTTTGTTTGATTCCTGATTTATCTTGTTTGCTTGAGTCCTTGCCTTGGCTGCTGTCCCTTCCTTGAACTTTTAACTATTTCTGAGGATTCTTGTTTTTAATTTCAGTAGCATATTACGGCAAACTTGAGGATCGATACTAATTTTTTGGCTTGCTTTATTTCTACTACTATTTCTTTTCTTTCTTTTTTTGTTTTTGGGTAAAGTTCATGTATTGAAACACAGTTCAAATATTTCTCTAAAAGGGTTAAATATTGTGATGTTAAAGCATCAGTAAGAACAAGAATTTGGAGGCTTAACTAATGACCATTTTGATTATCGTTTTTGCTATTTGCCTTTTGTTTTCTCATACCTAAAAAAGGTGCTTTTAGATAAAAAATAAATATAATATTTTTATAAGAAATTATCTCATTGTTAGACACATACCCACTAGGTTATATTCAAAAAAAAATAAATGGAATATGCCTTATGGAGTTAAAAAAAAGTATAAAAAATGAACTCTATTTTTAAAGAGTTAAGAATTGATGATGTACTTTTTTTTTTTGTTGAGAAGACATGATTTTTACTTTTATACAAAACAAGTATGATACAATTGGTGGTGCATTTTAGTCATTTATTCCTTTTCTTTAATCAGTTATGAATTTATGTTTTTGCTTTTTATTAATCTTTTGGGAAGCAAAAAAGTAGTAATAATTAGCAAAAGCAATAAGCAAATGAAACCTTAATGTCTGGCTGGTTGCACAATGTGCTGCAATTGGCTTAATGAAAGATCTTTTATTGTGAAACGTGAAGCCAATTCTAGTAGAAGGGTGTAGGTGAAACACAAATGACAAAGAAGCATTTGAGAGAAAGGATATCATAAACAATTCAACAATTTGTTAGAATTTGAGAAATTAAAACTCCTATGATTTTCATGACTGATATTTTTAAGAAGATAAAGGTAGATGGACACTTTCTTATTATATGGTATAGCCATATATGTTTCAATTGCTAAATTGAACGCTCAAAAACCATGTGTATAATAAAGCGTTAGCTAAAATGGAAAAGAACAGGATGCAATTGGAATGGATGCTAGTTATGACCAACAAACTGTTTTGGCTTTGGCTTTGGCTTTTGTCCAATAAATTAAAACATGATAATTGTTCAACCAACATGTAGTTGGCCTAGTCTGCTTCGATATTATCTGTAGCAACTAGCAACCATAAGTTTTCATGCAAAAGGACCAACCAGGTGCTGGATTTGGTTTGATTGAAGCTATATCTCCAAGGGTCTTCCTATTATATCATTGGTGTAGTTGCTGTTTTTGATAATTAAAATTGTCAACTCTTGATGAGAAGTGATATTTGGCTTCAGAGGAAAGAAACAGAAAAAATCACATTTTGGAGCAGTGAAAAAAGATTTGATCTTATAAACATCTCATGGTGGATATGACATGGGATTCATCTAGCTAACCCAAATTACTTGGAATTGTTGCTTATATTTCAGTTGAGTGTTTATATGTGTCTACTGAGAAGCTAAAGCAAAAGGATTTTTTTTTTTTTGGGTGGTAATAAGCTTAAATATCAAACCTCAATGTTTGAACCCTTTTTCCAAAAATATTATATACTATTAAAAAAGGAATATCAAATTATTTGTTAGATGTTACTATATTGATGGCATTTCAGGGCTGTTCAGTTTATTCTTGGAGAATAATTTGTCTATTTTCTTGAAGCACAAGAACAATGCCTGAGAAAAAAACATCGGAGTACATTTTGAGCAATCTAGTGGAGACCATTGCTGATAGTGTTTCTAAGCAGAAATCTGTGTCTTTTTTTGAGGAAGAGAAATCAAACTCAGTTGTCTCTAGCTTCAATCGGCTTTTTGGACGTCAGAGGCCTATCCACCATATTTTGGGGGGTGGAAAATGTAGGACTTTCTACTCTTTTCTTGAAATTGCTAAAAACACCTGCATTGATAATTTTTGTTACTGTAAATTGTGCAGCTGCTGATGTTTTGTTATGGAGGAATAAGAAGATCTCAGCCAGTGTTTTAGCTGGTGCAACAGCAATATGGGTTCTATTTGAATGGCTTAATTACCATTTCCTGACTCTTCTATGCTTTGCTGTGGTTCTTGGCATGCTTGCTCAGTTTGTTTGGTCAAATGCCTCAGGTTTACTTAACGGGTAATGCAAATAGGCATGCTTATATGTTGTTTTTATTTTTTGTTATTTGTTGCTCTTTAAGGTTTTGATACTCTTGTGTGCTGCTGATGGGATTTTATATTTTTTGTAATAAATTACTTCATGGCAATAGCTCAAATTCTCAAGTGCCACGCCTTGTTTTGCCCAAAGAGTTATTTGTCAGCATTGGTAGGTCACTTGGTGCTGAGGTGAACCGAGGTTTACAGTTTCTGCAGGATGTTGCGTGTGGAGGAAGCTTGAAAGAATTTCTTGTGGTAGGCTCTTGAGATTTTCCTTGTACTCTTCCCTTCACAGCATATGCTTGCAAAGTAAATGGTCCTTGCTGATCCATGAACCTTTTAAATTTCTAGCATATATTCTAGAATCATTCAGCAAACTCTTAAACCAAGGAAGAAAAAATGGCCCTTGAAGTGAATTATTTATTTGGTTGTAATTGATTGTTAATATTTGAAAATATTAGTGAAATATGTCAATAAATGGCCCTTAATAACATATTATTAATGCTTGCAACTTTACAGACTTAATCCAAGAAAAAGTTTGAAAATCAAATGAAAAAATATTTTCAGAACAATTTTCAGCTTGGATGATCCAAAAGGCAGAAAATAATTGCAATGTTTTAGGCTTTTAAAGAATATTGTCAACTTTGCTTACAATCACAGTATGTAGAGGAAGATCATTATATTGAATCTGCATTCCTAATAACTTTCCTCTGTTACACTAGATTTGCTGGAGTGAATTATTAATGATCAAAAAACTTTCCAGGTTGTGGTAAGCTTGTGGGTTGCTGCTGTTATAGGAAGCTGGTGCAACTTTTTGACTGTTTTGTACATTGGTAAGAAATTTTATTAATTTTATCTCAGCATTAGTAACATGGTAGTTCCATAAAAAATAAAAATAAAAAGCATGGTAATACTCTGATGTGGTTGTGTGCTCTGTACATTGTTAAGCACTATGTTGCTCCGGCTCTTCATTTTTCTTGAAGTACCCGTGTCCGACGCATATCCGAACATAGGTATGGAGATATGATCCTCCAAGGATCCTCCAAATACATGGAAATCTTAGAAAAAATTGAACATATCTGTGTTGGGCACATATCCGTGTCCGACACTCACACCCGAGTCCGAGTAACATAGGTTAAGCAGACAAGATTCTGTGTATGGAACATTATAGATTTCATGCGATTGAAAGTTAAGAAAGAAGGGACCCTAAAACTGTAACAACAGACAAGAAATGGTAGTGCTGTTGGGAAAGATTGACAAACTCCCTCCTTTGGTTTGTTGGTCCAATTAATTTAGTGGTGCTCATTGTCTACAAACTGATTGTCTATTTGCATTTAAAATTTAGCTGATTTTTCTTTGTTGACATGAACATGACCATGTTTGTTAGCTGTATGTATTGAGCAATCACTTGCCCTCTCTCTTTGTTGCATTCGAAATTTTCACCTAAAATAAGTATTGCCTCAAAAACTTAGGTCATGGTCCTCCAACTAGCAAGCAACACCAATGCAAAAAAGATTTTCTTCTCTCAAGTAGGAATTGAGATTTCCAAGATTTATCTATAGTTTAATAAAATTTAAAGATTATCAAGTGTAATTAGTGACTGAACTTTTTCAAAGTGGGAATTCTAGCCTTGGACTTTTATTTGTTTCAATCAAATTATTCCATCAAGTTATAACCTAAACTTGTGATAATTGATGCAATCAAGCCCATCAAACATTAAGTGATGTAAATGTACGGTTAAGTGCTATGTTGCTCGGACTCTTCATTTTTCTTGAAGTACCAGTGTCCGATGCATATCTAGACATGGGTATGGAGATATGACCCTCCAAATAGATTGAAAAACTTATAAAAATTTGAACATACCCGTGTCGGACACATACCCGTATCTGACACTTACACCCGAGTCCGAGTAACATAGGATAAGTGTATCCATTGGCATCTAATATGGCAATTTAAAAAAGGAATTTTTTTGACATGGAAACCTTTTTTCTTTCAGAGTTCAAATTATTACTAGTTTCTTCATTTGAGCCTTCTCAATATTTGAGCTACAAGTTCCACACCCAGATTACCTTTTTCTTCTTTTGCTTTCCTATCTCTCTTGCTCTCTTTTTGCTTCTAGCTGCAGACAAGCAAGATTGCTGACATCAACCAGCTTAGGCTGGACATGTCAAGGGAGAATCTGGCATGTCGGTGCTTATTTGGTTCTGGAATGGTTGAACCTGATTAGCCTAAGCTGCTTTCATCCATGGCATGCTGGTTCTAGGCTGGCTAGCCTGGATTAGACTTGTAAGGGCATGTTGGGCTCTGTCCTGCTTGTGCCTGATCTGGTGCCGCTATGGCTGGATTTGGCCATGCAAGGCTGTCAAGTGCCTAGTCCTGGATTGCCGGTATCAACAGTCAGACCTGTTCTACTGTGTGTAGGAATTTAAAAAAAAAAAAAAAAAAAGACAGGAAAAAATGAAGGAAAAAAAGGAAGGATGAGCAAAAGGTTTGGAATGAAAAGGGAAAGAAAAGCAGTCTGGGCTATGCCTCTTAATTCAAATAATGAGTAGCCCTTTCAAAAAAACTATTAAAAAATGTTGAACTCTGAAAATTCCATGTTAACATTTCTTCTTTTCTCATTGCCACATTAGATGCCAACTCGTATACTTAACAGACATTTATATCATTTAACAATTATTGGACTTGATTGTGTCTAGCATAACAAGTTTTGTTTCATAATTGGATAAAAATAATGTTTTAATGGCTTGATTGTGCCAAATAAAAGTTTAATGGCTTAAATGGAAATTTTGAGAAAGTACTGTGGTTAAACTGTGCTTTATTAAAATGTTTTTACATGATTGGTGTTCAATAGTTTATAATATAAAATGTAAAATAAAATAATAAAAATTAATATGGCATATAGAAAAGGCAAGAACTGTAGGTGTTCCCAAAGGAAAGAGGTTATAGTTTTGGGGTATCCCAAGCAGGAAAAATGGACATTTAGTTTGGGACAAGAGGGTGTAATATTTTTACCTTCTTCCTTTAACTGATTCTCTAACTGTATGTCAGAACTACATTGATATGTCTGCCAACTTTGCCACTATTGGCAACCAGTTATTGTGGATAGAATTTGGAGAACTTGATGAAAATTTCCATTCTCTGAAATGGGAAAAATGTTTGGATTATTTTCTTATGAATTGCTTTTATGGCCATCCAAAATGAGGCCTCTAATTCATAAACCAATGGAGCATACAACGGTTTTTTTTTCCTTGAGCTAGTGTAATCAATTTGGGCATTTACTATCACCTGAAATTGTGGTTTGCAGATCTAAGATCAGTTTGGTCAGGTACAACTGTAGACAAGTAAAATTTTCAGGGATTTGAATCTGGGCTTACTCCAATTGTTTCATACAGCCATCTTTAAGAGGTGACATCCAGCAGATTTGGGGTTCGAATCCCAACATCTGCAACCCATTCTACCATCTTAGGCTAACCCTAAACCCTCGGTACGAATAACTCGCACAACGGATTAGCAATCTGATGCTTTAGTCCACTCAGCCATCTCTCCTAATTGAGAAAAGATAATTTCTATGTTACAGCATGCAAAGGGTTTAGGGTTTAGGATGCCAAAAAAAATTCAGGATTTTCTTTTTTTTTGGCATCATGTAAATGATGGCATGCTCTTCACATTGTGGATAACCAATGGTCCATGAGACCAATATATATGGTTCTGGATATGCATCTTATGAAACAAACCAGAGAGGCATTCCTGAAGCACAAAGGACACCTTTACCTTCCTGATTGATATATGTGCATTGGTGTTGATCTTGAAGGTTTTATTTTGCTTCTCAGGTTTTGTTGCAGCCCATACATTACCAGTCCTGTATGAGAGGTATGATGAGCAAATAGATAGCTTTGTTTACAGTGTATTTGACCAGTTTCAAAATCACTATAAAAAGGTGGATGCTGGTGTCCTCAGCAAGATTCCCAAGGGAAAGTTCAAGGTTAAGAAGCATGATTAGGTCACTTTCATTACATCTTCAGAGTTTCTGTAGCATATCTTAATTTTGTTGGGGATCCAATAAAGCAGTTGTCGCTAACAGCCATGTAGTCTATTGGTAGAATGTTGGACTTTTAGTTTCAATAACCGGGGATCAAACTCAAATATCAAAAAAATAAAGCAGTTGTTATATATGTATATATGTAGAATATGTTGTGATATGATACTTGAATAAATGGTGTGTTAATCTTGTGACATATCATTTTGGATCCAGCAAACATTATACTTTATATTATTTTTCAAAAGACTTACTCTATCATTCATATATATATATATATATATATATATATATATATATATATATATATATAAAATGAGGAGAGATCTACTTACACTAGTTGTAAAATTAAATTAGTTTTATATACTTCTGTAATTTTTTATACGATTTATATTTATTTAATTCGACCGTCGTATTTCATGTTCTATTTACATAGATCATGCACGTCGAGTTTCGAGTCAATTAAAAATATCTAACTATTTGTTCGATGTAAAAAAATTTCAACCGTTAAATATATATTGAAAAAGACAGTATTCTCGATCGATATAATAGAGATATCAGATCGATTCGAAACTTTACGTGCACGACGAGTACAATTATATTGTTAAATCCAACGGTCGATTTGTTAAAATATAAATCGTATAAAAAGTTATGAAACTGTGTACAACTAATTTAGTTTTACACTAATGTAAGTGGATCCCTCTTCATATATATATATATTAATAAAAAAAAAGTAACCAACCTCATAAAACTATAAAATAAAAATATTATGATAGCATTAAAATTTTAAAGATAAAAAGACTTTCAAATTAATAGTAAAAGGAAAAAGTTATATAAATTCATCTAATGCATCCATTTAACGCATTAAGTTTTTTAAAATTCTATTACAGCCCATAAATTTTTTAATATTTTTCACTTAAATCTTTTGAATAAGAATGTGAAATAAGTGCATTAAGTTTTTTAAAATTCTATTACAGCCCATAAATTTTTTAGTATTTTTCACTTAAATCTTTTGAATAAGAATGTGAAATAAGTGTATGAAATAGTGCATGTAGCATTGTACATAGTAAAATTACTAATTACATAATTTTTCAATGAATTATGAATTTTTTTTATTCTTTTGAAATTTAAAATTGAAATAAAAAGAGTATAAATAAATTAATCGTTAAACAATGTATTTTTCATCAATAAAAAAATGAAGTTGAGATTTTGAAAATATAAAAATTATGATTTTTTTCAAATCCTTTATAGACTGATTTCAATCTGATTTTAAATTAAATTACCAAATAAATAAAATTATCAATTTTAATTTGAAGGAACGAGTTTAAATTTCTTTAATATTTATATATATAAGATAGATACTAAAGATTTATAAAAACTTAAGAGCAGGAACAGATGTGATTGACTCCAATTCAACAACACCAACATCAATAGGAGTAGGGACCAAAACAAGTCTCAACTAAAGATGTAAATGAGATACTTGTACTCGCAAGTTACTCGGGTTTGGCTCGAAAAAAAAATCAAATTAGGCTCGGTCATTGTTGAGCCGAGCTCGAGCTATCAAGCTAGCCAAATTCGATTATCCTAATACTTGACTCAAGTAACTCAGAAGTCTAATTGAGTTTTTTTTTTTTTAATTAGTATTAAAAAAATCTCAATATAAACTTGAATTCAAGTTCAAGTACAAATAATCTAGTTTAAAGTTGAGCATAAGAATCAAACTCATTTTTTACTAAGTAAACGAGCTTAATTGAACGAATTGGAACAATTTAATTTTTATCACGAATCGAACTCGAATTTTAAAAATAAAATTCGATTGAGTTCAAGTCAAACTCGAACTCAAATTTTTTACTGCTTAGAGTTTAGCTCGACTCGATTACACCTCCTAATCTCAACTCCAATAGACTTTATCAAACATGACCTAACACAGTAATCTAAACTTGATTTCAATGCCATCCCAGATCCAAACATGTTTCCTAAACGCAAAACACTTCCATGGACCCGCTTTCTCATATGATTTCATTTTTTTCTAAAATATTATAAAAACTCTTTTAACTTTATCATTTTATCTAAATAAAAAATATATTTTCATTATATTTAAATAAAATTTTATTTTTAATTTATATTCAAATAAATTTTTATTTTAAATAAAAATTAATTTATATTAAGATTTATTTAAATATAAAATTAAATTAAAATTTTATTTGTGTATAAATTAAAGGTTAAAGCTTAATTGGTATAAATTAAAAGTAAGATTTATATGAGTGAAATAAAATTATAATGACATATCTAAGTAAAGTGATTCAAAAAATTTATTGTTATTTTATTTTATTTTTCATTTTTTATAAATATTTTTTTATCAATCATAGATTATTCATAAGCCAAATTTTTTAATTTAATATTTGTTAGTGTTACTTGCTCTTTTATGTCACATTATCAGTTTACGCATATCTATCTTCTAGTAATAATTATTTTTGAGTTCTAAAGACTCAAGTGATATTTTTTATATAGGCTAAGGATAATTTCATCATTCTCTATAATAAAATCTATTTTATTATCTATTATTATGAAAATTGAGTCCTTAGGGACTCATAGGAAATTCTTGAATTTTATTAAAGGATTTTGTTGTCTTATTTTATCCTCTTTTATGCCTATTTTTGACTTTTCACAAAGAGTTTTTAAGGATTTAAAGAGTATTTCTTTAAATATCCAAAAAAAAATTATCCTATTTTATTTTTTATTTGGAGCAAAAATCTCTTTTTAGGGCAAAAAATTAATAAATATATATTCTAAAAAAATATTTTTTTCTTAGGTCGATTTAGGATTCATATCCGACCCGCGTGGGGAAAAAATTATTTTATATTTTAATTTAAAATGATATATTTAAAAGGGTTAGTTCGCATGTTGACTCGCGAGAAGATTTAAGATTCGTACTCGATTCGTTCGAGAAAAAAGTTAAAAATTAAATTTATTTTACTAATTATTTTTATTTTAATTTTAAATGATGAATTTAGAGTGGTTGATCCGCACGTTGACTCACAGGTTGATTTAGGATCCGCACCCGACCCGTTTGGAGAAAAAAGTTTTAAAAAATTATTTTATTAATTATTTTTATTTTAAATGATGTATTTAAAGAGTTAGTCCGCACGTTGACTCGCAGGGCGATTTAGGTTCCGTACTCGACCCGATCGGGAAAAAAAATTTATTAATTATTTTTAGTTTTTTATCTTATTTTTAAATGATGTATTTAAAGAGGTCGGTCCGCAGGTTGACTTGCGGGTCAATTTAAAATCCGTACTCGACCAGCTCAATAAAAAATAAAAAATAATTATATTTAGTTTTTATTTTATTTTTAAATGATGTATTTAAATAGATTGGTCCGCACATTGACTGACGTGTCAATTTAGGATCCGTACCCGATCGTCTCGAAAAAAAATAAAAAAAAGAATTTATTTTATTAATTATTTTAATTTTAAATGATATATTTGAAGGGGTTGATCCGCACGTTGACTTGTAGGTTGATTTAGGATCCGTACCCGATCCGCTCGTGAAAAAAATTAAAAATTATATTATTTTATTAATTATTTTCTTTTAATTTTAATTGGTGTATTTAAAGGGGTAGGTCTGCACATTGACTCGCGGATCGATTTAGGATCCGTGACCAGACCCACTCTAGAAAAAATAAATAAATAAATAAATTTATTTTATTATTTTATTTTATTTTAATTTTAAATGATGTATTTAAAAGGGTTAGTCAGCATGTTGACTCGCGGTCGATTTAGGATCTGTACCTGACTCGCTTGGAAAAAAAAAAGGTTAGAAAACAGGGAAAAAAAAAGAACTTGCTGCTAACCTATATGAGAAAATCGATCATACGAGAGAATAAAATACAAATCACAATTTTATTTTTTTATTTTTCATTTATTATTTTTTACCTCCTATAAATAAAAATATACACTGTATAATAAAATCTAAATATTTTTCAAAAATACATATAAATAACATTTGAAAATGCATTTGTATTATGTAATTTATAAATAAAAATTATCATAAATTTAATTTTTATAATTAA
The DNA here is from genome assembly GCA_030761205.1 of Fremontodendron californicum. NCBI lineage: Eukaryota > Viridiplantae > Streptophyta > Magnoliopsida > Malvales > Malvaceae > Fremontodendron > Fremontodendron californicum. The sequence continues at coordinate 17,071,102 of JAULJL010000037.1, forward strand.
AAAATATAATTATATTAATATTGTTACAATTTAAAAACATAATATTTAAATAAATAATTATTATTTAATAGAATATAAAATATAAACTAAAATTAAAATTTTATTATTAATTAATTAAAAAAATATAAAATAAAATATTAAAATACCCTGGCAAAACGGGGTTTTTTCTAGTTATATTTATTTTTGAGTCCATGGAACATATGAGGTATTTTTGAAATAGATTAAGGATAATTTAGTCCATGAAACTTTATAACACACAAAAATAATAATAATAATGGGTCCCGGTGGAATTATTTTAGGGTGATGCTGCATTACCCGTCCAATTGACCCGTATTTTTGTCTCGCCTGAATTTTTTTTATATATAAAAAAATGTTTATAAATTAATTTTTTTTATTTTATTCTGATATTTTATTTCATCAAAAAATGTTTTATTTTAATTTTTATAAAATACATACTTTTTATATTGTTTACCCCTTTAAGGTTTTTTGTTAGGCGGGACATCAAGCATTTTCCTTTTTTAATCTTTTTAAAGATTTTTTATTTTATTTTTAAATGATATATTTAAAAAGATTAATCCATACATTGACTCGCGAATCGATTTAGGATCTGTACCCGACCCGCTAGAAAAAAATTTTAATTTTTTTTTATTAATAATTTTTAGTTTTTTATTTTATTTTTAAATGATGTATTTAAAGAGGTTGGTCTGCGAGTCGACTTAGAATCCGTACCCGACCGTTTCAGGGAAAAATTAAAACAAGAAATTTATTTTATTTTAAATGATGTATTTAAAAGGGTTGGTCTGCATGTTGACTCGCGGGTCAAATTAGGATCCGTACTCGACTCTTTTGGGAAAAAAATTATTTTATTAATTAATTTTCTTTTAATTTTAAATGATGTATTTAAAGGGGTTAGTTTGTACGTTGGCTTGCGAGTCGATTTAGGATTCGTGACCCGACCCGCTCGGGAAAAAGTTAAAAAATCAATTTATTTTAATAATAATTTTTATTTTTATTTTAAATGATATATTTAAAGGGGTTGTTTCGCATGTTGACTCGCGAGTCGATTTATGATCCGTACCAGACCGGCACGAGGAAAAGTTAAAAAATATATTTTATTAATTATTTTTATTTTAAATGATGTATTTAAAGGGGTAAATCTGCACGTTGAGTTGCGAGTCGATTTAAAATCCGTACCCGATTCGCTCGGGAACAAAAAGTAAAAAAGGAAAAAACGAACTTGCTGCTAACCTATGTGAGAAAATCGATCAATGAGATAATAAAATACAAACCATAATTTTTTATTTATTTTTTATTTTTTATCACCTCTAAATAAAAATATACAGTATACAATATAATCTAAATATTTTTATATATATATATAAATAACATTTAAAAATGCATTTATAAAATTTATAAATAAACAATTTCATAAATTTAATTTTCATAATTAATAAAATATTATTACAATTTAAAATTTTATAAAATAAATAAATTATTATTTAATAAAATAAAATAAATTTTTTATTATTAATTAATTAAAAAATTATAAAAAAAAAATAAACATACTCCGACTAGACCTGCTCATAGACCGGGCAGCCCGGCCGGCCCGTATTGGGCAGGATTTTTTTTGTTCCAGGGCGACCCGGAACAGTGTTTTTTTATTATAATAATATTATTTTATTTAATTTTAATTATAAAAATATATTAAAAAATATTTTTTAATCCGATGAACAGTAATTTCGGGCCTACAGGGCCGGGCCTGGGCAAAGAAATTGAAAAAAAAGGGACCGCGGCCCGGCCCGACCCATGAGCAGGTCTAACCCCGACATAGCGGGATTTTTGTTCTAGTTATTATTAAAATCGAGTCCTAAGAGATTTAGTTGAAATTTTTTAAAAAGTTTAAATTTTTCATTCTATTTTATTTTTTAGTAAGAGTAAAAAAAATACTATATATTATTTATGAGGAACTTTTTAAAAATATTTTAAGGATAATTTGTCCTACCATATCACATAAAAAAAAAAAAAAAAACTCTAATGGGTCTACTGATTTTTTTTTTTTTTTGGTTTTTTTTTCTTAGATTTTTAGTTTTTTTTTTTAATTTTATTTTTAAATGATATATTTGAAAGAGTTTGTTCTGCACGATAACTCACGGGTCGATTTAAGATCCGTACCCGATCCGTTCGGAAAAAAATTAAATTAAATTAAATTTATTTTATTAATTCTTTTAGTTTTAAGTTTTTTTTTTTATTTTTAAATGATGTATTTTAAGGGATGAGTCAGCACGTTGATTCGCTGGTCGATTTAGGATTCATACTCGACTTGCATGAAAAAGTTTTAAAAAAATTATTTTATTATTTTATTTTATTTTATTTTTAAATTATGTATTTAAAGAAGTTGGTCCGCAAGTTGACTCGCAGGTCGATTTATGATATGTATCTGACCCGCTCGGTAAAAAAATTAAAAAAAAATTATTCTATTTATTTTATTTTTAAATAATAAACTTAAAGGGGTTGGTCTGCACGTTGATTTGCGGGTTGATTTAGGATCAGTACCCGACTCGCTCAAGAAAAAAAATGTTAAATAAAAAATTTATTTTATCAATTACTTTTATTTTATTTTTAAATTATGTGTTTAAACGGTTGGTTCGTATATTGACTCGCGAGTCGATTTAGGATCCGTACTCAACCCGCTCGAGGAAAACTTAAAAAATAAATTTGTTTTTTTAATTATTTTAATTTTAAATAATGTACTTAAAGGGGTTAGTCTGCACGCTGACTCGCGAGTCAATTTAGGATCCGTACCCAATCCGCTCGAGAAAAAAGTTTAAAAATTATTTTATTTTTATTTTAAATGATGATTTTAAAGTGGTTGATCCGAACGTTGTCATAACGTGCCAAATGCGAATTCAGCATGCTAGACACAAATCAATGGAGTCGTCACTAATCATCTAATCTAGGTATGATTAGTCACCTTTATGAATCTATCCTATTTAAAGTAATCCTAAGCTTGACTAAAGCACTTTAAAAAGAATAGGTTCTGGTCTACTTATAAGAACTAGGTTCGAGAGTACGGTTACGTGTGAGGAATGATTAGCACCCTCACAACGCCTATCTAAGAGATAGTACCTAATTAGTCTTGTGATACTTAAAAAGTCTCAATTAAATGGTCTTGTCTATCCTATTTTCATTTTAATTGTTAGAAATCTTGAAAATCATTTTTTAGATCTTCCTTCCATTCATTATGGAGAAATTACTAAAAAACGTTTCCTCACCTCGAGAGTATTCAAAAGAAACCATCCGTTCTATTGAAGAGGCTCCGTCGTCGAAAAAATTAGATTATTTAACAAAGTTATTTCTCTTAAAATTAATCCATATTTTATTAATATTTGTTCAAAATTAAATTCTGATATTAATATCGAAAATTATCCCTTAGAATATTCTTCCATTCGTTCTGGAGAATTTTTAAGAGAATTTTTCTCACCTAAAAATTTCTTAAAAGTCAACCATTCGTGACTCTCTTGAATTTCATCATCGGCAAAAAATCTTAATTTACTCTTCAATTTTAATTAGGCATTTATTATAGAAAATTATCTTAAAAAAAAAATTGAAAATTAATTATTTCAAAAGAATAAATTTTGATCTTTATTGATATCGAAAATAATCTCTTAAAAAAATTCTTCCATTCGTTCTGGAAAATTTTTAAGAGAGTTTTCTCACCTAGAAATTCTTTAGAAATCAACCAAACGTAAAGTCCTCGGATTTCATCATTGAAAAAGATCTTAATTTATTATTTTAAATTAATTAATCCTCAATTAAAAATTAATCTAATCTTATTAATAAATAAATTAATAGTTAATAATAAAAAATATACTAAAATATAATAATATAAAATAAAATAATAATAGTTAATAAGTATCTAATAATAAATAATTAGTAAACAACTAATAATTAGCTCACAAAATAAACCTACAAAAAAAACTAAAAAAAATACCATTAGTAATAATAAATAATAATCTAAAAAAATATTCCTAAAAACATAAAATAAATAAATAAATAATAAATAAAAGAAAAGAAAGCAAAAAGAAATAAAGGAAATAGATAAAGGAAACAAAGAAAAAAATATATATAACCCAGCAAACAGGTCGGGCCCAGGCGCGGGCCGACCCGACCCTTTGCTGGTTCCCATTCAAAATCAAAATTTTTTTTGTTTCACTTTTTTTACCTTTCTAAAAATAAAAAATAAAAACCTTCTCTTTTCTCTCAACTTCTTCTTCTTCAAAAACACCAAGAACACCAACCCAGAAAATTTCCAGATTTTTGGTCACTGCTTGCCGCCGCCACCGTTGCTCCTCGTCGTCGTTGCCGTCACCTCCACCATCGGCGCCGATCTCCGGGCTCAGAAAAATTCCAAAAAATCACTAAAAATTCCTTTCGATCTCCTCTTTCCAAAAATCAACTTAGTTTTTCCTGAATCTAACCCGATAATCCTAGATTTGAGTTTGAAAGTTGCAACTTCAACCTCTCCGATCTCCTCCGTAGGCCGCCGAACGATCACCAAACTTCAACCTAAGCTTCGTCTAATTAAAACCAAGATTTTCAATTACTAAACACTCTTCGAAACAACTCCTAGCACTAAAAATCAAGAATTTCGAAATTCACCAAGAAAATAAAAAATTTCTTCTACTGATATTGCTTGCTTATTCCGAAAATTGTATATTTTTTATGTGATTTTTGTGCTTGAAGCTAGGTTGCTTATATAGGAAAAGAGTTTAGATTTTAATTTACTTAGAAGTCTCAATCTGATCAAAAAGAGATTTTTGTTCCAATCACAATACCTAGAGTCCAAGTTTAATCCAAAGAAGAGTCTTAGTTCAACCCAAACTTGGTTTCATTTTTTTTTATTTCTCCTTCTCCTTCTCCTTCTTTTTTTTTTTTTTTTTTTTTTTATTTTTTGATTTTCTTTTTATTTTTAATTCGAAAATAAATAAAATTCAAATTAAAACCCGGATAAATTTTGGTGTCTACAAACGTTGACTCACGGATCGATTTAGGATTCTTACCCGACTCGCTCCGAAAAAAAAAGTTAAAAAAAGAAAAACAACAACAACTTGCTACTAACCTATTTGAGAAAATCGATCCTACGAGAGAATAAAATACAAATCACAATTTTATTTTATTTTTAATTTATTATTTTTTACCTCCTATAAATAAAAATATACAATATACAATAAGGTTTAAATATTTTCAAAAATACATATAAATAATATTTGAAAATGTATTTGTATTATATAATTTATAAATAAATAATTATAATAAATTTAATTTTATCATTAAAAAATATAATTATATTAATCTTATTACAATTTAAAAATAAAATATTTAAATAAATAATTATTATTTAATAAAATATAAATTAAAATTAATTAAAATTTTTATAAAAAATTAAAAATACCCCAATAAAGCGAGGGCTTTTTCCTAGTTTCATTTTAAACGTCAGCGTGCTACATAAATGTCATCGTGTCATATTTAATGGTTGTTATTCTCGTTTAATTGAATTGGATTGGGATAATGCTATATTTAATCTTTAAATTATACTAAACTAGAATTCTTTCATTGCTTTGTTCGGGGAATTTTTTTTTAAAATTTATAAAATTTTAATTAAAGTAAAAATTATAAATAAATTTAAGTTGAATCATATTAAATAATTATCATATATTTAAATAATCTTTTATATTTTAATGTCTCAATTAAATTAATTTAGAGTTAAAATTGAATCATTATGACAAATTATATAATATATGGGATGAATTAAGACACGACACAAACACAACATGAGAAATAATTAAAACACGACACGACACAAAAAATAATATGAACACGACATGAAAACACGAATGTGTCAAAATCTATATAAAACGAATTATTAATGCGTAAAAATTTATAATATTTTGAACACACCAAAAATAACACGAACATGCAAAATTTTCTTTAAATTTAATCACTATGACAAATTATGCAAAATATGTAATGAATTAAGACACGACACGAATACACAATTTTTTATAAATTGAATCATAATGACAAACTATGTAAAATATGAAATAGATTAGGACACGACACGAACATAACATAGGAAAAATAATTAAAACACAACAGAAAAATAATATGAACACTACACGAATACACAAACGTTTGAAAATATAAATAAAATAAATTATTAATTTGTAAAAATTTATATAAATTTATAATACTTTACACCCATGAAAAAATAACACGAACAAATATATGTGATGAATTGATACACGACACAAATACAACATGGAAAAATAATTAAAACACGTTACGACACAAAAAATAACATGAACACGACACGAATACACGAACATGTTAAAATCTATATAAAATGAATTATTAACATGTAAAACTTTTATAAATTTATAATACTTTAAACATACAAAAAATAACACGAACACGTTATGAACACACAAATATTTCTCTAAATTGAATTACTACGACAAATTATGCAAAATATATCATGAACTAAGACATGACATGAACACGACACAAACACAATTTTTTTCTAAATTGAATCAAAATGACAAACTATGCAAAATATGAAATGAATTGAGACATGACACAAACACAGTATAGAAAAATAATTAAAACACAACACGAAAAATAATATGAACACTACACGAACATGTCAAAATATACATAAAATAAATTATTAACATGTAGAAACTTATATAAATTTATAATATTTTAAACACACAAAAAAATAACACGAATACGAACAAACAATTTTCTCTCATTTTTTGTCCTTTTCCTTTTCCTTTTCCTTCCCTTTATTTATTTCCTTCCTCAAAAAAAAAAAAAAAAATTGTCAACACCAAAAAATGGACACATGCCAACACCAAAATAACTTATGTAGTAAATTTTATATTAATATTAGATGTTAGATTCTGTAAATTTTATATTAATATTAGATGTTAGATTCTGTAATATGATACATGTATTTTAAAAAATATGGAATATGATATTTATAATATCATTTTGTCTATCAATATTTTCTTTAACATCGTTAATTCTTAATGATGACGTAGCAATTTGCTTACGTGGCACTACTATGTGTCATATTTTTATAAATATAAAGATAAAAAAATTAAAATTTATTTTTTAAAATAAAAAACAATTTTTTTATTTTTTAAATTATTTTTTATTTTTTCTTTCTCTCCCCTTCTCGATCTCCCCTCATCTTACCTGTTTCATATCGAATCCCACCAATCACCAGTCGAACCTAACGAAGGCAGACCCGATATTGTAGATCGAAAACAGCCTAACCAAGCTGGAATCATGTTGAAATGACAAGAAATATTGAGTCATTTCAGGTCGATTATGGCTTGGTTCAGGCTTGCCGATGTCAGGTCTAGTTTCGTCAGGTTAAATTCGGTCAATAACCGGCCGAATTTGACTTGAAACAATTGAGATGATGAGAGATCAGAAAGGGATGGAAGAGAAAGAAAAAAAAAAAAAAATTTTATATTTTAAAAAATTATGACACTAGAAAATGTCAAGTTAAGCAAATTTGATGGTTGGTGTATATTAATAGATAAACGAAAACTTCCAGTATCATATTACATATTTTAAAAATAAATAATTTACTATTATTTAAAAGTTAAATATGATATTATTCTAATTGAATTTATTATGTAATTATAAAAATGTAAGATTATATTTACTACAAAAAACTTATTTATATATGATAAAAAATTAAAAATTTAATTTAATTTTATACTAAAAAAGTTGAGGACATAGTCGGTATTAAGCCTAAAAAATAATAATAATTGATTGCGGATTTCGTTTCTTTTTCTCTTCTCCCACTTTCCAGCTGCTGTCCAGTCTTTCAGCTCTCGCTCTCACTCAAAAAAATAAAAAGAAAAGAAAGAAAACTCCAAATTGAAAAGTGTCATTTTCTAGTTTCCTAACTCAACTGAGCAGCTCCAGTAATCTGACGAAAGTGACACTTTGGGAGTGAGCATAGTTTGGGGGAAAAGCTTTGAAATTTGGAGATCTGGTGAAGAAGGAAAGCTAGGGTTTAGCTTGGGGGAGTTTGGATTTCTGAATGTGAAAAGAAGTAAGATCTGAGCTTCATGAGGCCCTGTTGAGTAAAGGGTAGTTTTCTTTTTGGATGTTGATTTTAACTTAAGTTGAGAAGCTTCTGGTGGAGAAGGGGGGGTGGGGGGTGGGTTCTTCTCTTTTTTGTTTTAGCTATGGCTGTTGTACGAATCCTGAATGTACTTCGATAACAAGGGTACTTGTATTTTCCATTTCAACTACTCCTTTTTTGGTTTTCTTTTGAGAAAAAAAAAAGACCTTTTTTGTTTTGTTTTGAGATTTGAAGAATGAGACTCTCTTCAGCAGGGTTTAATCAGCAAACTCAGGAAGGTAACTGTTTTTAGCTTTTCTTTTTTGATTATTCTTTTTAGTATTTTCTTTAAAGTATACAGTTATACAAACTTATAATTTTTCGAAATTATAATTCTGTGAAAGATTTTTGTACAGGGGAGAAGAAATGTTTGAATTCTGAGCTTTGGCATGCATGTGCGGGTCCTCTGGTGTCTCTGCCGCCTGTTGGAGGCCGTGTTGTTTACTTTCCCCAAGGTCACAGTGAACAGGTAAGTATGCCTGTTGCCTGCATCATTTCTCAGGTTTTCTTTCAAATTTGAGTCTATTTTTCCATATGCACTCAAGAAAAATAGTTCACAAGCAGAAGTATTAAGGATAATATAGAATTTTTAAGTTACTATGTAAGGATGTAGATATTTTTCATAATGGAACTTCCTTAAACTAGCCGTTTTCAGTATTTCTTAATTTCTTTCCTCTAGTCTAGTTGTCAAGGCATGAATTGCTGATTGTACAGCTGAAGCTCCTCAAAAATAGGAGTACTCTATAAGAACCTGTATATTTTGTTTCTAATGTTTTAGCGTGCTGTTGGTTTTTATGATTCCCTCTGCAGGTTGCCGCTTCGACTAACAAGGAAGTAGATGCTCACATACCAAACTATCCGAGCTTACCCCCACAGCTTGTCTGTCAGCTTCACAATGTGACTATGCATGTAAGTTAAATGCTGCAGAGATTGCTTTCTGTTTATGGAACTTTAGTTGGTTGCTTATCAAGGTGTTCATTCTTTTAAGTACAGGTAGATGTAGAAACGGATGAAGTGTATGCTCAAATGACCTTGCAGCCACTGAGTCCGGTATGGGAACTTGACCTTGTTTAAAGATTTAGTACTTGCTAGTCTTTTTTTTTTTTTTTTACTTCTTGACTTGAAAGCATTCTTGTAGCAAGAGCAAAAGGATGTGTACCTACTGCCTGCAGAAATGGGTACTGCCAGCAAACAGCCAACCAATTATTTTTATAAAACACTGACAGCAAGTGACACAAGCACTCATGGAGGATTTTCTGTTCCTCGCCGGGCTGCTGAAAAAGTCTTTCCTCCTCTTGTATGTTTTAGTCGGTTACAAGCAATTCCATCCACTAGCGTCTAGTTTTAATTCAATTAGTTTGACTCATTATCTCTTTATTAGTTGTTTTTAAAAATTTTTATTGTACCTTCAGGATTACTCCCTGCAGCCTCCAGCTCAAGAGTTAATTGCCTGGGATCTTCATGATAATGAGTGGAAATTTAGACATGTATTTCGAGGTGAGTGATTAAAATAACTTTATTCAATAGTGTGTTCCAGCAAAACTTTTTAAAGAATTTTCAAATTATCATGATTCATTGTTTTATTTGTTGGTTTAGTTTTGAAGGTGCTGTAAATTTTTTTAAACCCTTGGGGTGTTTTACATGGTTGTTTCTAGAAGTTTGAAAAACAATGCACAAAGAGATGATGGCCCAGAAAATATCTTTGTTATATTGTTTCTCTGCATCAGTTATTTCTCTGGATAAATTGTGGCTAGGACTGAGATTTTAATATTTTTTTTATAGAGTGTGTTTAATATCCGAATCTTGCAAAGTGAAGTTAGTTATTTGTGATGAATAATAAAAAAAAAAAATGGAATAGGAAATTGTTTAATAAGATATTATGGATAATGCATTCTTTCTGTTTACTTTGTTGGATATATGCTATTTTTTAAATTTTGTCACGTCAGCATGTCCATTTGTTTGGTAAGTATTTGTTGTTTCTCACCTTGCAATTGTTCGGAGTTTCTAAGTCATCTTTTCCAGTATTGAAATTTTGGTTGATGTTGGTGTTAGCCTATTGTGAAATATGATGACCTTCTCAAGAGCCGTTCTCTTTTTGTGAAATATACAATTCAGATGTGGTGGATGTGTTTGTCTGATAATGTTGGAAATAATAAATGTTTCTGGCAATTTACAAAAGTCGATTTGGCTTTAAGTTCTTCATGTTGTGGCTTTGATGTGCTTAAGTCCTTTTCCTTTCTCAAGATATGTAAGGGGTTTGTGAAGATTAATTAGCTGTCTATTATTGAGGCTTTTGTTGAAAACAGCTAATGGAATGCTGAAGTCTTGGCTAATGATGGTCATCTAGTAGTAATTCTGTAAGAATAACATTTGAAAACTTTTTGGGAATATTTCTGGTATGTAGGATTTACTTGAGGGGATCAAAAGTTGTATGGAATGGGGATCATGTGTTAATGGAGTAATTAGTCCCCTTCAGCCCTTAATTTTTGACAAGATCATTATTAGATGGAATATTACTCTCCTTCTGCTATTTCTTTAGGCTATGTTGTGTGTTGGATTCAACTGAAGGTTTGCCTCATTTTTTATCATGCGTTGCCTGTTAAAGAAGAGTCAGCAATTTTTATTTGTGCTTCCTGTAGCAATGTGTTCAGATTTAATGCTCGGAATGTAGCATTTACTGTGGGACGGTGGAAGCTGTTTTTGGTGAATCAATTTATATTTTGAGGGAGATATATGCTTTCTTGTATGATGTAAAGGTTTTGGATTTCAATGGGTGTAATTCCAGCACATAATCAATCTGTAAATGCTAATGTATGCAGGCCAGCCAAAGAGGCATCTTCTTACAACTGGATGGAGTGTTTTTGTTAGCGCAAAGAGACTTATTGCGGGTGATTCAGTCCTTTTTATCTGGTAAAGAGGCTTTCCTGTCTTCCAGATATAATTTGTGATTATTTCGTTTGTAATCAAAGTACTTTTGCTGTGTGATTGGCAGGAGAAGTAGGCTGCTATAGCTGTCAAATCCCTGATGGGTCTTGAAACAATCTAGTGAAATCATCCTGCTTAGATAGTTTGGCAGCAAAAAATTTATGAATGCATTTTACTTGGGTACATGAATGTATCTTCTCTAATAAAGTGCACGTTTCTATTTTTCATTTCTAAAGTGATGTGCCTCGTGGCATGCATCCTCTTTGTGTGCACTATAGGTGTCAATTGGGCAGGGTGGGGCGGGTCACTTTGGATCGAAGAAAATTCGAGTCATTTCGCATTCGGATCATTTCGAGATTAGGTCATTCAGGTTTGACACTTGGGTTATTCGGGTTCAAGTCATCGGGTTCGGGTCATTTTGGGTCCAAATTGTTGAATTTTAAAGTCAAATCAATTTAAGTTTAGGTTGTTTTGTGTTAGTCTTTTGGGTTGTTCGGGTTTGGGTTGTTGATTTTTCTTGATCAAATCGGTTTGGATTCAGATTCAGGCTTTCAGGTTTGGATCAGCTTTGCTAGCTCTAGTGTGCACCATATAAATGGTGCACAGTTGTTAGTTGCAGCTTTACTGCTTTTTCACTTCATGCTATTGATCAATGAGCTTGCTATGCAATCTATAACTTTGTGTTTTTTTTTTAAATTCTTTTTTATTTTTTTATGCTTTCTTCTACCAGGAACGAGAAGAATCAATTGTTTTTGGGTATCCGGAGAGCAAATCGACCTCAGACTGTTATGCCTTCTTCTGTTTTATCAAGTGATAGCATGCACATTGGTCTTCTTGCTGCAGCAGCTCACGCGACTGCAACCAATAGCCGTTTTACTATATTTTATAACCCGAGGTCAACTACCTAATACTAATTGAAAAAGACTGATGCTTTTACAACATAGGATCTTGTTCATTTACAGTAGCTTGATTGCAGGGCTAGTCCTTCAGAGTTTGTCATTCCTCTTGCCAAGTATGTTAAAGCAGTCTATCACACCCGGGTTTCTGCAGGCATGCGGTTTAGAATGCTGTTTGAGACAGAAGAGTCAAGTGTCCGCCGGTGGGTCTTTAATTCTCTAATTATTTTCATGCTTCTGGGAATTGCTTAAATACTATGGTGTTTTCTTCCACAGCAATGGTTTTTATTTTCCTCAAGTAAATACTTCTACTTTTATCAGTCGATGTGACTGTAGTATCAGTGGCAACTGTAAGTGGCCGATTATTAACTTGAGTGTTTATGTATCAGATATATGGGTACAATAACTGGCATTAGTGACTTAGATCCTGTTCGCTGGCCAAATTCGCATTGGCGCTCTGTTAAGGTTTGTTTGAAGTTTCTATGTATGGTGTGCATTATTTGAATTGCTAATGGTATATTCTTTGTTTTTCTTTGGCTTAAAAAGGCAGTGTGTTCATTATATCTGACACGAAAGCCTTACTTTACTAATCCCAGGTTGGCTGGGATGAATCTACTGCAGGAGAGAGGCAGCCAAGAGTTTCCTTGTGGGAGATTGAGCCATTAACAACCTTCCCTATGTATCCATCTTCCTTCCCCCTGCGACTGAAGCGACCATGGCCTTCTGGACTACCCTCCATCCATGGTATGCTAGAATCTTTGCTAAGGATGCTTGGACTTGCACACGATATCTTCTTGACTAGACCTGATATTAGGAGTTTTCCTTTTCTGTACTGAATCAATTTAATTTGTATTACCAGCTTTCAAAGATGGTGATATGAGCATCAATTCCCAATTGATGTGGCTTCAAGGTGGGGTTGGAGATCAAGGAATTCAGTCTTTAAACTTCCAAGGATTTGGAGTTGCACCCTGGATACCGCCAAGGCTTGATACTTCTTCAATACCAGGTGTACAACCTGATTTTTACCAAGCAATGGAAGCTGCTGCACTTCAGGAAATGAGGACAGTTGATTCATCCAAAATAGGCTCTCAATCTCTCTTGCAATTCCAGCAACCACAGAGCACATCTAATGGGCCGCTTGCTCTGATTCAGAGGCAGATGTTACAGCAGTCCCAAACACAAAATGCGTCTCTTCAGAGTTTTCAGGAGAATTTGACCACTTCACAATTTCAGCTTCTGCAGCAGTTGAAGCGTCCCCATTTGTACAACGGTCAGCGACAACAGCAACAACAGCAGCAGCAACAGTCTGTTCCACCACAGATTTCTAATGTGATCCCTGCTTTTCCTTCTGCATCAGCCAACCAGGCCCAATCCTCATCGCTGCCAGTTGTTTCTTCCCAATGCCAGCAGCAGACTTTTTCTGACCCTCTTGGGAACTCTATAGCAACATCTGGTGTTTCCTCTATGCAAAGTATCTTAGGTTCATTATCCCCGGATGGCGTTTCCCATTTTCTCAACTTGAATGGATCAAACCCAATTATCTCTTCTTCTGCTTTGTTGTCCAAGCCAGTAGCTATTGAACCACAGCTTTCATTTGGAGCTGCTAACTGTGTACTGCCCCAGGTTGAACAATTGGGCACTGCACAATCAAATTTATCTGAATTTTCAAACTTATTACCTCCGTTTTCTGGAAGGGAGTATTCTGCTTACCACGGTTCAACTGATCCGCAAAACAATCTTCTGTTTGGGGTTAGCATTGATTCATCATCTCTTATGCTGCAGCACGGGATGACAATCCTGAAAAATATCGAAAACGAAAGTGATTCATTGTCTCTGCCGTATGCTGCTTCAAATTTCACAAGTGCTTCAGGCACAAATTTGCCACTTAATTCAGACATGACTACCTCAGCAAGTTGTGTGGATGAATCAGGTTACTTGCAGTCTTCTGAAAATGTGGACCAAGTAAACCCTCCAACCAGAACCTTTGTGAAGGTAATAGTAATTTTATTTATCTTTGCAAATGTATCTTTGATTTTCTTTTTAGATGGGTGAATATGTGGGGGTTGACTTGTCTGGTTACTAAGGCATACAAGATTACATTGTGAGACTCACAATAGTTTAGGCAAAGCTTGGTCATGTGGAATTGCGGATCACTTCCTTCTAATAGATCTCTGATATAATGCCCAACAGACAACAGTGGGTATGAGTTTGTCAACTGTAGTTATTTCTTCAGCAATGCAAGCTTCTTGGAGGATGCCATTGCTAATCAAGACACGGCCATTCTTCTTTTCCTATTTTGGCTGAAAATAGTCTCTCAGACTTATATAGTTATCAAAGTGTCGCGTATTGATGATATTGTTTTGGTGACTGCTTTTATTTTGAAAACTAATTACAGGATTTATCTCTAGTTCCTCTTGTGGCTTGCGATACTCGTGGTTTTTGAGCTTATGCTTGTTGGCAGGTTCACAAGTCGGGGTCCTTTGGGCGCTCATTGGATATTTCCAACTTCAGCAGCTATGATGAGCTGCGCTGTGAGCTCGCTCGAATATTTGGCCTTGAAGGCCAATTAGAGGACCCTCAGAGATCAGGCTGGCAGCTTATATTTGTTGACAGGGAGAATGATATTCTTCTCCTTGGTGATGACCCTTGGCAGTAAGTTCCAAACCATGCTTTGTTTATTTTTGAATAATTGTCTCTGAAACTCACTGTTAAGCTGGAATTTGCGTTCAAATCCTTTTCAGTTGTCATTATTGAACCAAATTTACTGATTCATCCACTGCATTAATAAATTTTGTTATTTGTCAACCTGCAATCTTTTGAATCTATTCTTCAAGACGGTATGCCAAGCTTTAGAACCTTTCATGAATTTTAATTTAAAGTATTTTCCTCAAACATGCTCTTCCTTGATGATAGCTCTCATTCATTTGTTTATTGTTTTTTAATTTCATTTTACCTGTACTGGTTCTCCCTACATAAGTTGAAAATTGCGCCTATCAAGCTACTGTGATGCTGATTAGGTTTCCTGCACTGCAGGATCTTTAGGATCATTAAAATTTCAGATTGGAGATTAAGTGTTAAAAGATTGAACTAAGGAATAGAATTCTAACAAATGATTATTTTTGGCTTTTAAAATATCTGGCACTAAAGGGGCAGTCATAAGTTCCAGAATTGATACATGGACAAAATAATGAGAAAAGAATCATCAAAGAAATAAATAAAAAACCTAAGCAGTCATGAGGCAAGCAACCACTAATGCAAGCTCAAAGATGCTGTGACAGGAAGTAACAATATTTATTTTATTGACAAACATTACGAAGATGCGTCGATTTTCATTATTATCAGCTGCTTAAGTTAGGTTTTTGACACCAAGCTAAACTTTTAACTTGGGCTATTAAAACCTATGTTTAAGCCCTTGTAAAACACAACCTACCGAAAATAAAATTTGCTATTTCCTTACATATACAGAGTCAAAACATTGATAAGTGAATTAAGATCATTATATTCACCTATTTTGGTATTTAATCTTTTCTTGACATGCTTGCTGTCTGCAGCAGGAGAATGCTGAAAAATGGAGGGTTAGTTGGTTTGGATGGATTCTTCTTTTGGTTTGGGAGGATCTAGGTGATGTAGGAATGCTTGGTAGACTATTATGTCCCAGAAGATTTAAAGATCCAACAACTTGGTTTCTAAGAATATAAAAACATTTAAAATTGCATTTATGGTATTAAGCTCCAAGTGACTAAAAGTTTGGAAGAGAAGATGGAGCCTACCACCCGGGTGGGGGGGTGTAATTCTAAAACTATGCATTTTAATTTTTATGTCCAGCAAGTTGAGTATTTACACAAGACTAGAAGATTTGGGAAAATATATTAGGATGGTATTTACTAGAATGTAGAAGTAATAATCTGGAGGGATCAATCAAAGGTAAATAAAAAAAAAAGAAGGATTTTGATTGTTTGGTTGTGTGATTCAGTGTTAAGGATGTGCCAATGCAAAAAAGGGATATAAACTGAGGATCAAACAGTCGATCAGGGAAAAAAGAGAGGGTAGAGGCTCAAAAAGTGCTGAAAGAATATTATATTGATGTCAAGTGAAATTGAATGGAAAGAGATTTGTTCCTAACGTGCAATATAGGATTAAAGCATTTGTAGATGCAAAACGGCATCAAGCAGATGAAGGGGTTAAAGAGGGGTAAAGGTCGACTGAAGAGGTTAAAGGTCTGACTGGAAAGTCATTAAATTTGATAGTTTTGCTTGAAATTGAGAAATGAGTTATATAACCAATCTAAAATACTTTGGAGCTATGTTATTCGGACTCGGATGTGAGTGCCGGATACGGTTATGTGTCCGACATGAGTATGTTCAATTTTTTTAAAAGTTTTTCCATGTATTTGGAGGATCCTTGAAAGGTCATATCCTCGTACTCATGTCCGGATATGCATTGGACACGGGTACTTCAAGAAAATTGAAGAGTCGGAGCAACATAGCTTTGGAGTTATGATGTAGTTGAGTGTGGGTTCCATCACTTGAATAGTAATATACAGTTTAATTTGTGTTTTATGCATTCTTAATATTGAGGAACCTGATTTTTCAGTTTCTTTATGATGCAAACCACATCTATAGATGTTATAGATTTTTTTTTTTTTTTTTTACCATTTAATTATTTCCCTGGTAGCATGTGGTTGTGGTATGTTCATGCGTCCAACTTCACGCAGCTTAGCTCTAGAGTAATGTGGAATGGTAGATAAGTTCAGTCATGAATGTATTAGATGTCTCCCTTATGCAAAACTGATGTATATGTAACTACTCCTAGCATGACTTTGCCGACCTATGTTACTCGGATTCGGGTGAGTGTCGGATACGGGTATGTGTCTGACACGGGTATGTTTAACTTTTAAAAAGTTTTTCCATGTATTTGGAGGGTTCTTGGAGGATCATATCCTCATACTCATGTCCGGATATGCTTCGGACACGGATGCCAGACATTGGTATTTCAAGAAAAATGAAGAGTCCGAGCAACATAATCGTCTACACATCAGAAGAAAAATTAAAATCTTAACTCTCTTTCTTCAGAGTTGTGCAGTGGTAATGAAACTGATGGATTCGTTCAAAGATTTGGTTTTAGTGGATTAATTCTTTTTGTTGCATGTTTGTGATTTTATCAGGGAATTCGTGAACAATGTGTGGTATATCAGGATACTATCTCCGCTTGAAGTGCAACAAATGCGGAAAGAAGGCCTGAATCCTGCCTCTTCTGTCCCAAGCCAAACGCTTACCACCACCACCACCACCAATCGCGGCGCCGACAACCATTGTGATGACTACTACACGAGCAGACAGGACTTGAGAAGTTCTTCTGGTAATGGAATTGCATCTATGGGGCTCTCTCTTGAATACTAAAGGAAAATGCTTCCTCAAGGCTGAAGTTTGGGGAATTGAAAATGAAAGTTGCACTGATTGAATGTTGTAGTTGTTTTTTATGGCACTGTTTGTACTTTGTAGTCGTGGATTGTTATAATTTTGTATTGAACTTTTTTACCCTTTTGAGTTCAGAGAAATGTGTGCAGTCTGGAGATTGGAGATAGAAGAAAGGTGATTTGCGGATATTAGAATTTGAATCTCAAATCTTTTGGATATTATCTTTTAAGGGTGATTGTATGAATCAATTGGATTAAATTTCAAGTTCGAATTCATTTTCCTTTGTTTGGCTAAGTTGATATTAAAGTTTGTGTGTCAAGAATGCTACTGTAAATTATATAAGTCACGGGAAATATCTCTAACTTTGCATTATGTTATCAGCAATTTCTTTGCTGTTCTGTAATTTTATGTCATTCTTTGAACGTAGACTTCATCTATATCAGGTCTTTTTCGCTTTGCACCATTAGACCTGTCTAAAGGTTAGGCAAGTGTTTTGCATCATTAGAGTTGTTTAAAGGTTGAGTTATTCGTTCGGTTTGACAGGTTTAGCTTGAATTGGGTTAAGTTTGGACAAAGATTTTTTTTCAATTTGGGCCGGTCTAGTTTGGTATGAATCATTTTTCTTTCAATAAAAAAATATTTTTTATTTAAATTTAATTATAAAAATATTAATATTAATATAAAATTTGATTTTTTAAAAATATTTTTGAATAATAAAATAGGTTTACGGGTCGGTTTGGATTCATGTCGGGTCGAGTTTGGGTAAGAGAAGGAAAAAAAATCGAGTTGCGCACATGAACAAGTCAATGCATCATTAGTTTTTATTTAAAAAATATATTTAAATAATTTATATACAGAAATGTGTAAGTATATACACAAACATATATATAATAATTTTTTAAATTGTGAAAAAGTTTTTTTCTTTTTTGAAAAAACAATCTACTTATATTATTTCATTAAAATAAAAATAATTTTTTTTCAAGAAAACATAAAATAGAGACGATTAAAATAAAAATCATATTGAAGCAAGAAAATATTAAAAATGACAAATTCATCTCATTTAATTATAACAATATCATGAAATTTAAATTAAAAAAAAAAAGATTTGAAATATCAGTAGAGTAAAATATGTATTTTTACTACCGTAACTAACCTATAACCTATTTATAGATTAAATCAGAAATATCAAAAGTTATAATCTGGCATTCAAATTCAACATTTTATACCCTCAAGACAGAGTGACATCATGAATGAAAATTTTTATATTCTTTTCAAAATTGAATTACAAGTAGTTTGCCTTTGCCAACTCAACAACCAATAAACACAGAATTATACATTTGCTAATATTATATATCTTCATTTGTATCTATAGTACTCAGTAATGTACAACCAGAAACATGATATTAACAGCAAGAGATGCAGTAACAATTTGAATGACAATCATGAGGCCCCTCCTTGAGGCTTTTGCAGCCAATTCCAAACTGTCAACGAGCCAGTTGCATCTCCTGTGAAGAAAAGATTATTTGGACCTCTTTGAATCACTCTGACTTCTCGTTTTGAAAATAATCTGCCTCTCTCACTGAATCTGTGAGCAGAAAAGGTAAATTCATTAATTAGTATTCCATGAAGGAAATTTTGTTAAGCCAACAACAAGAGTATTTTCACACGTCTAGAAGAAACATGGGAGAATTTATACTCACGATGGCAACTCATATAGGCGAACGGTGTTGTCATTGCAAGAGCAGAACAAAACAGGTTTAGTTTCAGCATCATTCATACCACATAGTGTGAGCACACCCTGAAAGCCAAAATTCATGTTAGCCCATTACTCATAACAAACCCAATAACTATGTTACTCGGACTCGGGTATCTGTCCGAAACGGGTATGTTCAAATTTTTTTTTAAGATTTTCATGTATTTGGAGGGTCTATGGAGGATCATATCCCCATACCCATGTCGGATATACATCAGACACGGGTACTTCAAGAATAATAAAGAGTCGGAGCAACATAGCCCAATAATGTCATGGAAAAAACTTGGGGAAGTCAGGGCTTACATGCATGTGCTTTGAAAAGAAAGAGAGGGCGAGAGAGAGACTAGAGGAAACATATATATAAACCATTTCATTGTAGTAATTTTGTAAATAGACAGACAAAAGCTGAGCAAGTAACATGAATAGGTTACATATGTGTAAATACAAAAAAAAATGAAAGTGAAAATGAAAAAGAACATACATTTTCCTCATTATGAGTATAGATCACCTCCCAATTTTGTCCTTCTGTTGCAAACCAAACTTTAATGGTGCAGTCAAGTGAGCATGAGAACAAACACCCATTACAGTAAAGAAGAGACATCACAGCATCAGCATGTCCATTCAAAGTCTTAATGCAATGTAATGTGTCACTGTCCCACACCTGGTCAGGAGAAAAATATATATTAAGAACTAAAAAATTTAATAAAAGTGTAAGTAATGCATAAATTCTGTAGCTAATGGAAATTTAGAAGCCAATAAGTTCCAAACATATAATACTTTTCTTGCTGCACTAAGGAACTTGCATATTTATTTCAATTCACATAACATATTTCATAAGGAAAACACCAGACATTAGCAGATGAACATACCCTAATTGTTTGGTCCACAGAGCCAGAAAATATCATTTTCTCTCCTACAGTTAAACATAAGACAGCACCAGTGTGGCCTTCCAAGGATGCAGCTGCTTGAAAAGAATTGGCCTCACAACTGCCTCTCCATGAGATAATAGCACCATTCTGCAACAAACCAACAAATTGAGTAACTCACTTTTGTCTCCAAAACAACATAATGAAAAAAAAAGAATGATTTATAAACATAGATTGATTGAAATCAGACTCATCACCTGTGCCCCAGCAAAAAGCATATCATTAGCAACAACCATGGCATAGACTTGCCCAACTGGACCTTTTAGATTGAATTCATTAGCTGTGTGAATATTCAATGCCTGCAAGATGCCAAAAGAGGTAAACTTAAAAAAATTTTAAGTTCAAAGAATAATTTGAAGACAATTAACCATAATGTTGTATGCTAACCTTCACAACATTTTTCATGCCAATAAACACCCAGGGACCTTCAGTAATCAAAGACCCAACTTCATCTCCAAGTTTAGTCAAATGAGCACACTGTCCAGTGTTGCAGTCCCATATTCGTGCAGTTCCATCACTGCTTCCAGAATAAAGCTTGTCAGACTCTGAAGGAAGGGCAACCCCTCGAACTGCCTGTTATTGATGAAAGCATGTAGAAATTAGTTAATGTCTGAAAATTGCTTTGCTCTGTTGTTAATACCCAAAATTCAATGACCAATAAAGAATACCTTCTTGTGGCCTTCAAGCTTTGCCAACATGGCGAATCCATCCCCACGAGACCAGGAATGCGAATACCAGCAATTATCACCTCTGGCACAGTGGCCTGACATCCAGTACTTACAAACCGTATTCTCTCGGGGCTTTGGAGTCGAAACAGATGAATTTTTAGAGCAAAAGTTGGAGTTCTTCTTTGGCGGATCACCAAATAAAGCACCAGAAACCTTTGTATTTCTACGAAAAACATTGCCATTGGAGTTCGTGAATCCTCCTTTATTTCCAGGCAAATTTCTTCCTCTGTCTATTGCCTTAACATCCATTTCTCTGTAGGGAAAAATGTGCAAAAACAACCAATTATAAACTATGTAATATATATCCAAAAATCAAATGGGTTAATTTGAGGGATACCCAAACTAGAACAAGTAGTAAACAAAGTTAAATCCACAATTTTAGGTGCAAAGCATAACCAAAAAAATCAAATTGGGTACTTGGAACAATATTCCACACATTGTCTGATCCTTGAAAAATCAAATGTGCAAAATCGAACATAAAAATTCCTTCCGAGAATGAAGGGTACTGTAAAAGAAAGGGACATGAAGCAAAAAACCTGAGTTAAGAGATGGATTGCGTTGAGTTGCGTCGGATCTTGAAAACTTGAACAAAAGCGTAATACACGAAAGAAGAGCGTAGAATAAATTGTTGTTTGAGTTTTAGGGCAGAATTTTAGTTTTGGATTTTGATCGGCAAAAGGGGGTTTATAAATGAAGCTTAGCTTAATGTTATGTCGGTGTTAGAAAAGTAGCCGTTGCAATATCAAGCGCCAAATCAATTGCTTTCCTGCCAAGTTTCCTATGGCGTTATTTTATGGGTTTTTTTATCCAAATATAAGAAAAAAAAATTATATCTTAAAATATCGATTTTTTCAGATTAATTTCTAAAATTCGTTTTTTTTTCTAGCTAGGAAATCGCAATCCCCCATGACGATTTTTCAGTTTAAAAATTTGCATTTTGGCAAAAAACACCAAGGGAAATCGCCATGGGGGTGGCGATTTCCCTTGGTATTTTTTTCCAAATTTGCAAAAAATAGCAAGGAAAATCGCCATTGGGGGTGGCGATTTCTTTGATACAATATATATATATTTACTTAAATTAAAAAAAAATTGTAATTTTATTTTTAAATTTTGTATTTTAATTTTAAAAATTATAAATTAAATTAAAAATATTTTCTAGGTTTGGTTATTTATTTATTTTAAATATATACTAAAAATGTAATTTAATTTATTATTAAAATTTTATAAAAAATAAAATTATATTTCTTATTAAAATTTAAAAAAGAAGATTATATTTCTTATTAAATTTTTATATTAAAAATTGTATTTCTTATAATTTTTTAATATTATAAAAAGTAAAATTTAATTTATGATTAAAATTCTATAAAAATAAAATTTTATTTCTTATTAAAATTTAAAAAAGAAAATTAGATTTCTTATTAAATTTTTATATCAAAATTTTTTTTTCTTATTAAAATTAAAATTAAAATTAAAAAAATAAAATTATATTTCTTCTTAAATTTTTATATCAAAAATTTTATTTGTTATACTTTTTTAATTTTATAAAAAATAAAATTTAACTTATTATTAAAAATTTATAAAATATACTATTTTATTGCTTATTAAAATTTTAAAAATAAAATTATATTTCTTATTAAATTTTTATATCAAAAATTTTATTTCTTATACTTTTTTAATTTTATAGAAAATAAAATTTAATTTATTATTTAAAATTTATAAAATATACTATTTTATTTCTTATAAAAATTTAAAAAATAAAATTATATTTGTTATACAATTTTAATTTTATGATGTAGAATATATTGGAATTGGATTCCTTCTGCAATGGATGAGACTAATGATTTAGGGTTTGTGAGAGGTTTCAGCTATTTTTCAGTCCATCAAATGCTGCAGAAAATATTGGAATTGGATTTCTTCTGCAATGGATGAGACTGATGATTTAGGGTTTGGGAGAGGTTTTAGCTATTTTTCAGTCCATCAAATGCTGCAGAAAATATTGGAATTGGATTCCTTCTGTAATGGATGAGACTGATGATTTAGGGTTTGGGAGAGGTTTCAGCTATTTTTCAGTCTATCAAATGCTGCAGAAAATATTGGAATTGGATTCTTTCTGCAATGGATGAGACTGATGGTTTAGAGTTAGGGATAGCTTACAACTATTTTCCAGTTCATCAAATACTGCAGAAAATATTGGAATTGGATTCCTTCTGCAATGGATGAGACTGATGGTTTAGAGTTAGGGATAGGTTTCAGCTATTTTCCAGTCAATCAAATGTTGCAGAAAATATTGGAATTGGATTCTTTCTGCAATGGATGAGACTGATGATTTAGAGTTAGGGATAGGTTTCAGCTATTTTTCAGTCAATCAAATGCTGCAGAAAATATTGGAATTGGATTCTTTCTGCAATGGATGAGACTAATGATTTAGGGTTAGGGATAGGTTTCAGCTATTTTCCAGTTAATGAAATGCTGCAGAAAATATTGAAATTGGATTCCTTCTGCAATGGATGGGACTATTGGACAGTCCAGTACAAAGGATGGGATTTATCAATCAAATTTTGCATTGAATAAGTTATCACTTTTTCAGTCAAATAACCCTAGGCAGAATATGAGAATCAGATTCCATCCTATACAAAGGATGGGATTTGTCATCTGGTACAACATAATGAACTATTATGAATTCATAATACTTATGAAGGTTTACAATACCCCCTACAACAGTTTTTCAATCAGATTTTTCCTGAGTGCTAAAACCTTCTCATTCTCATCCTTCTATATTTCTTCTTTCTTTTGCGGAGTGATAATACCTAGATTCTCATCTTTCTTAGTTTCATTACTACACAACATGAGCAATAGAGTGATCGCATTGGTTTACTATAATGGCCAAATTCATAATACTGGCGAAGGTGCTACCTTTGATTGTGAACGTCCTAAAAGTTTTCGTGTTGAAGAAGACGTCACATTAGAGGAACTGAAGCCGCAAATTCATACAAAAATTAAAGCTGGAAATAAAAAAAGAGTTTCAGAGGTTAAGTATAGGCATCCTCTTTCTATTGGTGAAGGATGTGTCCGATATAGAACATTTCCACTTGAAGATGATGATGATGTCAGATGCATGTTTTATGCTCATGAGACATTTGCAAATGTTGGTGTACTTGAGTTATATGCTGACATAGAGGATGTTGACGATGATTGTAGCCCTTCAAATGTTCGCACAACAAAAAACTTTCCCATAGAAGATGATGATTCTGGGCCGTTCTATGTTCACACTACATACGACGTTCCCACAGAAGAAGTCGTGCCGTTATCTCAAGCTACAACTTTTCAGACTTCATTAGTCTCACAAACAATTCCTACTACCCTCGAAGATAAGCCAACTGGTGTTGATCCTGTTCGTCCACGTGGAGTCCATGGTGAATATGTTGGTGAATTTAGTGAGCAAGAAGAGGATGCTGAATTCGCAAGTGATGACAATAGTGATTCTGACCCAGACGTCGTCCTTGCTGAGATCAACACTCATGGAGATCTTCCCCCATATGAGGCTGCATCCCATATGCATACCCTGGATCTGGAGGCAATGCAAGTGCCGGAATTTCCTGAGTATGCTCATACATTAGCTACGCCTCTGACATTTGATCCATCTACAGTTGATCTGTGTGTTGGGTTACAATTCCCAACGAAAGAGGCTGTGCTTTCAGCTATCAAGCACTATAACATCAAAAACTCTGTAGATTACAGAGTAATTGAATCTGAGCGGACGAAATATTATGCCAAGTGCGTAATGTATGGGAATGGGTGTAATTGGAGAATAAGGGCAACTTTTATGAAGAAGAAACAGGCATGGGAGATTAGAAAATATGAAGGGCCTCATACTTGCACATCGGGGAGGATTTCACAAGATCATTGCAAGTTAGATTGTAACATGATCTGTTCATGCATTTTGTCATTGGTCCAAGCAAATCCGGAGATCTCCGTTTCAGTTTTGATCGCTGAGATACGAATCCGGTATGGATACATCACCTCCTACAAGAAAACGTGGAAAGCAAAGCAAAAGGCAATTGTTCGAGTTTTTGGCGATTGGGAAAGATCGTACAATGAGCTACCTAAATGGTTAGGTACAATGCAACATTTCGTGCCTGGTACAATTGTGGAATTGCAAACGGTACCTGCATATCACGGTGATCGACTGGTCCAGGGTAAGAGAATATTCCATCGACTATTTTGGACATTTAAGTCGTGCATTGAAGGGTATCCGTATTGTAAACCTTTTGTGCAAATAGACGGTACTTTCTTATATGGAAAATACAAAGGAACATTATTGTTAGCTATTGCACAAGATGGCAACCGAAACATACTGCCAATTGCCTTTGCCATTGTGGAGGGTGAGACAACAGAGGCTTGGTCATTCTTTCTCACTAACTTGCGTAGACACGTGACAAAACAGCCTGGCATTTGCTTGATGTCTGATCGACATGAAGCCATCAAAGCTGCGATTAGACGCGATGTTAGTGGATGGAATCCTCCACATGCATATTCAGTGTACTGCATTCGACACATTGCAACGAACTTTATGAAAAAGTTTAACAATAAGGAATTGCGTCGACGCATTGTTAACATGGGTATGGAATCAAATCATAGTTATTTTATCTCTTATATTTCGTTTAGTATATAAAATATTACTGAAATTCACAAGTCTTTTGTTTTAAAATTTATTAGGATACGAGTTGAGGCGATCGAATTTTCATTTCATGTATGACAATCTTCGTGGAGAAAATGCAGAGGCGGCTAATTGGCTTGATAGGATCCCCAAGGAGAAGTGGGCCCAATCATATGATCAAGGAAGACGTTGTGGCCATATGACAACCAACCTAGCTGAATCTATCAATTCGGTGTTGAAGGGAACGCATCATCTTCCCATTACTGCTTTAGTGCAATCAACATATTATAGATTGGCTGCACTTTTTTTTAAGATGAGGAACAAGCAAATTGCAATGATGGAGGGAGGACACACATATTGTGAAACAGTCACACAAGCTATGCAAGAAAATCACAGGAAAGCTAACTCCCATTTTGTTCGTAATTTTACGCGAGCAAATCAATCTTTTCTGGTTGAAGAGTTAGTTGATCCACAAAAGGGTGTTTCTGCAATGAAGTACAAAGTCAAGCTTAGTGACATGTGGTGTGATTGTGGAAAGTTTCAAGCACAAAGGTTCCCTTGTTCACATGTAGCTATTGCTTGTGCACATGTCCATGTAGATTGCATGCAATATGTGGACAAAGTCTATAGACTGGAAATTATATTGAATGTTTATAGACATGAGTTCGAAGCTGCTGGAAATGAAGGTTACTGACCTCAATATGATGGTCCAGAAGTGTGTCCCAATCAAGAAATACGGAGAAATCCACATGGTCGGCCAAAATCAAGTCGTATTCGTAATGAAATGGACCTCAGGGAGAAAAACCAACCAAAACGTTGTGGATTATGCAGAAATGAAGGTCATAACTGTCGAAATTGTCCGCATCGATCTGGCACATTGGGGGAGACTTCGCATCAACAATAAATGAATTACATGTTTTCATAACTTGTAATATTTACATATTTTGCCATTAAGGGAAAATGTTATACAAGTTTTTGTCAACTTATCATGTAATTTGGATTATTATTTTATTTAAAATAAAAATTATAAAAATATAACTCAATTATATATTTTTTTTACAATTTTATAAATTAAATAACAACATTAAGATTTTAGTTACACATGCTGAATAAAAAAATAAAATATAACAATTAATTTCCCAACAAATTTAAAATAAATAACATGAAATGCAAAACATATAAATTTATATATTAGAAATTTAAAACACATTATTCTCGTTATATTGATAAAAGTACATTTATTCTAATTATTGCGTGGTGTAGAGCAATAATGTCGAGCTCTTCTAATGCGTGGTGGTTGCACCCGTCGTTCAACCTCGTCAGTGGCACGTATTCGCAGTCGACCACGACCTCCTTCTATAACCGCCACTGGTTCCGGTTGTATGTCATCAGTCATTTCTTCCGTATCAAAAATTTGAAACCCACTGCTGGATGAGCCAACACCTAGTTCACCCATAACGGGAACCTGACTACTAGATGGACCCATAAATGATGTACCATCAAATGCTGACGAAGGGTTTCCAAACTGATACATTGATGTTAGATATGCTGAACTTGGACTTAAGATGGGGAGCTGGTCATCTAACCTCGTTCTTGGCGGTGATGGTCGGTAACACTCATCAACGTCATATCCGGGGTGACTTACGGAATAACAATGACTGGATGGTACTCCATGATCCCGTTCAGGTTCAGGATGATTAAATGATATCCTCGGTGCTGTGAACTCCGATGAGGTCGGTTGACGCGTTCGCCCACGTTGTCGGCGAGGTCTAGGAGCATCCATATCCTGTGTAGGAGGGACTGGAGCTGAAGTTTGTCCGGTAAATGGCATACTCCTAACATCCTCATACATCGACGGTGGACAAACGAAAGGTCGACCTTCATTTTTATACCATCCTATGTAATCATCAGATAGGTTGAAATTATTACCAACAATCGGGTAACCTGTCGGAATTCGTTGAAAACGTATATTCCACCAATGGATCCAATGTTCATGCTTCGTAGGCCAGAATTCCTCATGACGACCACGCATGTCGATCTTGTGAAGCTTATCAAGGTTCACCGGGGCTGCAGGAATTGGTTGTTGCATCCCAAATTGTCGCAACACCCTGTCAGTTTGGTGCCACTCTACATATGAAAAACATATCAATGCTGTGTTTGCTTTCCATATATTACAATTATTGTAGGCATCCGATGGGAGGCATGCCATAATTTCACTTGAGGAATATGGCATCCACAGAAACTGCGAATAATTATTACAAATTATTAGTTTCATATGGTTTAAATTAAAAAAAACTTGAATGTAACAATCGAAATATTTACCTTATCATATCCTACTCGATCTAGTCGTACTCTTATACTTGCAAGGTCGCTCGGAGTCTCTGTAAAATCTCTACTCCTACTCCACCTGTTAAAATGCATATAATATCTTAATGACCTATAAAAATACAAGTTCGTACAAAATTAATAAAATAGTAAAGATTATTACCTGCTTGCAAGGGGGTATACAGCCGAAATATCCACCCGCGGAGCAAGAAATGGTAGCCGATACCAAGCCCATGATTGTAGAAGCACTAAACATCCACCTATGTCATGTCTTTTTGGAACTGTAGCCCAACAAAGTTCTCTATACAAAACCGCCAAACACGCAGAACCCCAACTATAATTTGCCGCATGCTCTAAATCACGTAGTAATGGAAGATACATTAAATGTACCCGACTGCTCGATTTGTCAGGCATCAGTAATCCTCCAATCAAACGTAAAATATATGCTCTAGCAGCATATTGTATCTGTTGTTCAGTTGCGTGTAATGGAAGATATTGAAACGATTTCAACCAATTTAGTCTCACCGTTGAGCCAGATACATACTCATCTGGAGGTACCGAGCCCAATAGATTTTGACACACTTCATTCCAATCTAGCAAGTTTCCGCCTGTAACTGCATCGCCATGGACCGGAAGTCCAAGTTGCAGCGCAACATCTTCTAGAGTTACCGTGTATTCACTAAATGGAAAATGAAAAGTGTGCGTCTCGGGTCTCCATCGTTCGATCAACGCACTAATTAAGTCGGGTTGTATCAAAAATCGTCGAATTTGAGTTGCGTGATAAAATCCGGCTCTTCTTAAGTGGTCGATAATAGATCGATGCAGGTTCTCCAATGTAAATTTCCTCGAATGTAACACGCGATGAGTTTCCTGTTATAATAATAAAAATTAATATATTATAAAACTATAACAATTAAAAATTATAAAATAACAAAACAATAATAATAAAAAATTAATTTTTTTATATAATTATTAAATAATTAAATTATATAATAAATAAATAACTATAAAATTAAAAGACAATAATAATTACAAAATTATAAAACAATAATAATATAAAAATTAAAATTATATAAAACTATAAAATGAAAAAAATAATAATAATTAAACAATTATAAAACTATAATAATACAAAATAATATAATATTTCTATATATATATATATATATATATTCTATTCATTTTTTTGAAAAACAAAATCATTTACCAGAAAAAACCTTAATTTTTTGAAGGTTCAACTTACAGTGATTGTTTATCCATTTATTGCTAATTGTTGGTAGGCATGCAGCAAGTTAACAAAACGGAAGACTACTAGTGGTACATACAGTATATGATATGACCCAGCTGAGTTTATGTTATTCGGACTCTTCAATTTTTTAAAAGTATGCATGTCCGACATATATATCAAACATATATTCAAATATGGATATGAAAATAGGACCCTTCAAATATATGAAAAAAACTTAAAAAGGATTGAATATATCCATATTGAATACATATCCGTATCTGACAATTACTTGAATCTGGATAATATAGGCTGAGCCTATAAATTGAAACAATCTGGCATTCAAATTCAACATTTTATACCCTCAACACAGAGTGACATCATGAATGAAAATTTTTATATTCTTTTAAAAATTGAATTACATGTAGTTTGCCTTTGCCAACTCAACAACCAATAAACACAGAATTATACATTTGCTAATATTATATATCTTCATTTGTATCTATAGTACTCAGTAATGTACAACCAAAAACATGATATTAACAGCAAGAGATGCAGTAACAATTTGAGTGACAATCATGAGGCCCCTCCTTGAGGCTTTTGCAGCCAATTCCAAACTGTCAATGAGCCAGTTGAATCCCCTGTGAAGAAAAGATCATTTGGACCTCTTTGAATCACTCTGACTTCTCGTTTTGAAAACAATCTGCCTCTCTCACTGAATCTGTGAGCAGAAAAGGTAAATTCATTAATTAGTATTCCATGAAGGAAATTTTGTTAAGCCAACAACAAGAGTATTTTCACACATCTAGAAGAAACATGGGAGAATTTATACTCACGATGGCAACTCATATAGGCGAACAGTGTTGTCATTGCAAGAGCAGAACAAAACAGGTTTAGTTTCAGCATCATTCATACCACATAGTGTGAGCACACCCTGAAAGCCAAAATTCATGTTAGCCCATTACTCATATCAAACCCAATAACTATGTTACTCGGACTCGGGTGTGAGTGTCCGACACGGATATGTTCAATTTTTTCTAAGATTTTCATGTATTTGGAGCATCCTTGGAGGATCATATCCCCATACTCATGTCCGGATATACGTCAAACACGGGTGTCGGACACGGGTACTTCAAGAACAATAAAGAGTCGGAGCAACATAACCCAATTTGTCATGGAAAAAACTTGGGGAAGTCAGGGTTCTAGGCCTAGACTATGCAAGTAAAAAACAGACTTACATGCATGTGCTTTGAAAAGAAAGAGAGGGCGAGAGAGAGACTAGAGGAAACATATATATAAACCATTTCATGGATGTAATTTTCTAAATAGATAGACAAAAGCTAAGCAAGTAACATGAATAGGTTACATATGTGTAAATACAAAAAAAATGAAAGTGAAAATGAAAAAGAACATACGTTTTCCTCATTATGAGTATAGATCACCTCCCAATTTTGTCCTCCTTTTGCAAACCAAACTTTAATGGTGCAGTCAAGTGAGCATGAGAACAAACACCCATTACAGTAAAGAAGAGACATCACAGCATCAGCATGTCCATTCAAAGTCTTAATGCAGTGTAATGTGTCAGTGTCCCACACCTGGTCAGGAGAAAAATATATATTAAGAACTAAAAAATTTAATAAAAGTGTAAGAATTGCACAAATTCTGTAGCTAATGGAAATTTAGAAGCCAATAAGTTCCAAGCAGATGATACTTTTCTTGCTGCACTAAGGACTTGCATATTTATTTCAATTCACATAACATATTTCATAAGGAAAACACCAGACATTAGCAGATGAACATACCCTAATTGTTTGGTCCACAGACCCAGAAAATATCATTTTCTCTCCTACAGTTAAACATAAGACAGCACCAGTGTGGCCTTCCAAGGATGCAGCTGCTTGAAAAGAATTGGTCTCACAGCTGCCTCTCCATGAGATAATAGCACCATTCTGCAACAAACCAACAAATTGAGTAACTCACTTTTGTCTCCCAAAACAACATAATGCAAACAAAAGAATGATTTATAAACATAGATTGATTGAAATCAGTCATAGATTGATTGAAATCAGACTGATCACCTGTGCCCCAGCAAAAAGCATATCATTAGCAACAACCATGGCATAGACTTGCCCAACTGGACCTTTTAGATTGAATTCATTAGCTGTGTGAATATTCAATGCCTGCAAGATGCCAAAAGAGGTAAACTTAAAAAAAAATTTAAGTTAAAAGAATAATTTGAAGACAATTAACCATAATGTTGTATGCTAACCTTCACAACATTTTTCATGCCAATAAACACCCAGGGACCTTCAGTAATCAAAGACCCAACTTCATCTCCAAGTTTAATCAAATGAGCACACTGTCCAGTGTTGCAGTCCCATATTCGTGCAGTTCCATCACTGCTTCCAGAATAAAGCTTGTCAGACCCTGAAGGAAGGGCAACCCCTCGAACTGTCTGTTATTGATGAAACATGTAGAAATTAGTTAATGTATGGAAAATTGGTTTGCTTTGTTGTTAATACCCAAAAATCCAATGACCAATAAAGAATACCTTCTTGTGGCCCTCAAGCTTTGCCAACATGGCGAATCCATGCCCACGAGACCAGGAATGCGAATACCAGCAGTTATCACCTCTGGCACAGTGGCCTGACATCCAGTACTTGCAAACCGTATTCTCTCGGGGCTTTGGAGTCGAAACAGATGAATTTTTAGGGCAAAAGTTGGAGCTCTTCTTTGGCGGATCACCAAATAAAGCACCAGAAACCTTTGTATTACTACGAAAAACATTGCCATTGGAGTTCGTGAATCCTCCTTTATTTCCACGCAAATTTCTTCCTCTGTCTATTGCCTTAACATCCATTTCTCTGTAGGGAAAAATGTGCAAAAACAACCAATTATAAACTATGTATATATCCAAAAATCAAATGGGTTAATTTGAGGGATACCCAAACTAGAAAAAGGAGTAAACAAAGTTAAATCCACAATTTTAGGTGCAAAGCATAACCAAAAAAATCAAATTGGGTACTTGGAAAAATATTCCACACATTGTCTGATCCTTGAAAAATCAAATGTGCAAAATCGAACATCAAAATTCCTTCCGAGAATGATGGGTACTGTAAAAGAAAGGGACATGAAGCAACAAACCTGAGTTAAGAGATTGATTGCGTTGAGTTGCGTCGGATCTTGAAAACTTGAACAAAAGCGTAATACACGAAAGAAGAGCGTAGAATAAATTGTTGTTTGAGCTTTAGGGCAGAATTTTGGTTTTGGATTTTGATCGGCAAAAGGGGGTTTATAAAGGAAGCTTAGCTTAATGTTATGTCGGTGTTAGAAATGTAGCCGTTGCAATATCAAGCGCCAAATCAATTGCTTTCCTGCCAAGTTTCCTATCGCATTATTTTATGATGCCAAAAAAATATTATTTAGATTTTTCCTACCAAGTCATTCATAGCTTCGATCATTAATGTTATATGTTTATATTTTTATTATATTTAAATAAATTTTTAATTTGTATTCAAATGAATCTTAATTTTTAATTTATACGCTAAATAATTTTTTAATATTAACCAATTTTCATTAAATAAAAGTTTATTTAAGTAAAAATTAAAAATAAATATTTATTTGGATATATTAAAAATATAAATGCTTACTTAAAAAAAATAAGAGTTTTTTTAGCATTTTAACCATAAAATAAGTACTATAAGATCTTATTAATATAATAGATATCAATATAATAGGTATCGATAAATAAATGGGTTAGAATCCGGTATATTATATTTGTATCCATTGCTTTTTAATATATACATTATTACTATTCACATCACTCATTCACTCATTAATTATAAAAATTTTACTTGTTAATGATGATTAAAAATGTGTTAGAAAAGTAAAGTATTGAAAAATAATGGAGGAAAGCCAAACCTGAAAAAATCCTACTAATATATAATAACAAGAATTATAGTAAAACTTATCATTTTATTATAAATTAATATTAATTTTGTTAAATTTTAACATTGTACTTTTAATTTGATCAATTTTTTAACTTAAAATATTATTATCGATGAAAATTTACCATTTGTATTATTAAAATATTTTGTAAAAATTTAACCATTATTTTTATAAAAATGAACAAAATTGAAAATATAATGACAAAATTTATCACTTTTATCAAAAAAATATTTTGTTAATTATTTTAATTATTGTTATTTTTATCCAAAAATCAACAAAATTAAAAATTTAATATCAAAATTCAATAAAATAAAAATACAATGCCACCTTTTTTTATAAAATTAATGTATTAGTAAAAATTATAATAATAATCAAATAACATTTAATATCAAGAAGATAAAACTAATAAACAAGCGAAACCAAATACTTAACACACAATTAGACGAAATCTACACTTGTTAGGACTTGAATTTGGAGTTAAAGATTTCAAAGCCCTTTTCTTTCCATTGAAAATCAAAATTTAATATTTACTCATAATATAATGACAAATGCCACCTTAATCTCAATATAATATCAGTAGTTACTTTACACATTAAATTATTCTAAAATAGTGAAATAATAAAAATAAAGAAATCTTTATTTAAGAAAATATATTTGAATTTGATTTGTTATATAAATGTACAGGCTATGCACAAATAAAAATCCAACAAATTCATAAATTTAAAAATAATCACGCAAAATTTTATTTACATGTATTTTATTACATAATTTATATAAAATTTAAAAACCAAATCATTTATTTCAAATGTTAATCAAAGTATATAAAATTCAAAATTCAAATCATTTATTTCAAATGTTAATCTAAATCCTAATCTAAGGTACGGAATGCATCGATTAAAAGTTATCGATAATTAATGTTACTATAATAAGTAGAATTCGTTTTTTGGATAATTTTCTTAGATGGTAATTTGTGTATTCTATCTTATTCATATTATTTTTTGTATCATAATCAATATATATTTTATATAAATTTTGATAGATTAATAATTAATAATATATAAATTTGGACAGATTCATGTTTTCGTTTCGTGAATGTGTCATATCTAAAATTACCATATCTAAATTTTATTAATAAATATATATGAGATGACTTATTTTTTCCTTTCTTAAGAATAAAAATAAAACGATTTTGAATTATTGAACTTGTTTAAGTTTTTTCCTTTTAAAAAAAAAGAAAAAAATCAATTATTTAATAAAATCAATATTAAAAAAATCGAATCGAACTGATTGAACCGAAAACTGATAACTTATCCGATTCGATACATATCATAAAACCGAAGATTGTCCAAATTGGTGAAGAAACAATTAAACCAATAAAAAAAGGGTAAAACCCCAAAAAAACCAAAAAAATCAATTCTAAACCTTTTCTTTAATTTTTTATTAAAAAAAAATTATTATATTTGATGAAATTTGAACTTTTAATCACTTGAATCTATATTAAAAATCATATTATTTAACCAAATACATATATTTATTATATTTAATACTTATTTAATATTAAATTTTTTTTTAATACAATCAATGATCGGAGGTCTCACTGGTTTGACCTCCTGTCTTATTTTTTAAACATTGAATAAAGCAAGCTTAAAGAGATAAAGAGAGTAGCCTATCTCCATTCTCCTTTCAAATGGGTTTAACTAGAGGTGGCAATTGGGCGGGTTCGGGTCGGGTTCATTCAGGTTCGGGTTTAT
Organism: Fremontodendron californicum; assembly: GCA_030761205.1. Taxonomy (NCBI): domain Eukaryota; kingdom Viridiplantae; phylum Streptophyta; class Magnoliopsida; order Malvales; family Malvaceae; genus Fremontodendron; species Fremontodendron californicum. The sequence goes on from JAULJL010000037.1 coordinate 17,105,859, forward strand.
TCGGGTTCGGGCTCATTCGGGTTCGGATCCATCCGGGTTCGGGCTCATTCGGGTTCGGGTCCATTCGGGTTCGGGCTCATTCGGGTTCGGGCCCATTCGGGTTCGGGCTCATTCGGGTTTGGGCCCATTCGGGTTCGGGCCCATTCGGGTTCGGGCCCATTCGGGTTCGGGCCCATTCGGGTTCGGGTTCGGGTTCGGTCTGGGTTCAGGTATGTTTTACATCATTTTATTTTATATTAGATGTAATCATTTTTACGTAATTTAAATATTTATATCTAAAAATAAATTATTAATTTATTATTATTTTTATACTTTTGCTATTATATGATATTTTTAATAATATTTATTTTTTAAAATTAATATTTGTTAGTACCAAAAGAATAAGAAATTAATTTGTTATATAAAATCAAATTTTAAAATAATTTATTATAAAAAATATGATATATTATAAATTAATCATATTGATATTTAAAATAATTGATTTGATGAACTCGAATTTCAAAATATAAATATATTATAATTTATATTCACTATAAAATAAAAAACTTTTAAAAATAAATTTTGGCCTTCATCTATTCGTTTATATACTTATAAAATGCAAAAATTTTATGCTTATAGTCAAGATATATATATATATATATCTATCTATCGAGTACTTATATTTTTTTCATCAGTATAAAGTATAAATTATAAAGTAGTACTAAAAAAATATAATTTATATTTAAATTATACGTAATAAATATATAATTAATATGATTATTTATTAATATATAATAAATATATCCAAAACCAAAAGGCCATAAAACCCAAAACCCCATTAAATCCACCCGCTAAAATAAAATCTCATGAAAGCCATAATCCAATTAAACCCACTCTAACCTAACCATATAAGTATAACCCAAAAGGCCAAAATAATTGAATTATTGTCAAATTTTTTTACCCTTAAAGAATAATTGAATTATTGTCAAATTTTTTTTCACATCTCTAATATTTTCAAGAATTTAAAATATTTAGATTGTAAATTCATCATGATATGAGACGTTAAAGTTATAACTTATAAGTACAAAATATAATTTACTTTTTGATAAAATTATTATTTCATCATCATATATATATAATATATTAAATTTTAAATTTTAATTAAATTATTTAAAAAATTTAGAATAAAATTAATAATTAAAGTTATTGCTTTGTAAAAAAAAAAATTAATTAATTGCAATTTGATTATTTTTATTTTTAGTATTAAATTCGGGTTCGGGTCGGTCTCGGGTTCAGGTCTATTCGGGTTCGGGCTCATTCGGGTTCGGGCTCATTCGGGTTCGGACCCATTCGGGTTCGGGTCCATTCGGGTTCGGGCCCATTTGGGTTCGGGTCCATTCGAGTTCGGGCCCATTCGGGTTCGGGTTTTTTCGGGTTCGGGTTTTTGACTTTTTGGTCAAATCGGGTTTGGGCGGGTTCGGGTTTTCTTGGGCGGATTTTCGGGTTCGGGTTCATTTTGCCACCTCTAGGTTTAACTCAAGATCAATGGGCTTCCATATGTGAGAAAATAATAAATCTTCTGCATAACACCAAAAGCATAAACAAGCACAAGCTGAGCACATAATGGCTATGAAAAACTATAAAAAAAAAAAAAAAAAAAAAAAAAAAAAAAAAAAAAAGGAAAAAAAAACAGGGGAGGTCCCAAAAGCATCCCACATCTATCTATTCCAAGCCCTAAGTTGCCCAGAGCATCACTAAATATAGCATTTGCATTACAAAAATGATTTAAGTACAACTTTAGGACATCTAAATTCTGAAACTACAACCAATAATAATAATAGCAAACAAGACTGACTGCATAAATTGGAATAATTTAGGATGCCACAGAATCGAGACGGGATATATATTCGTTTAATCCTCTCTCAACTCACTCTCTGCATTCTAAGGTCAGGCTATGGTTCAGAAGGCAGTTATTTACCAAATTCGGAATTCCACTGACGAGGCGCGCATGTGAGTTGAGTTGATGCTGTTCTTGCAACTCGAAAACTCTACCGATATACACCCCTAGCCCTAGGGCTTGGTTTAGTCAGTCCTTCAAGAAGCCTAAACATCCAACGATCTAGCATTCCTGTTTTAATGTGACAGAAAAAAGTGTTGTTTATTAACCGAAATAAGATCATGGACGAAGCATATGCAAATGGCAAAAGTTTTGTAACGGCTAAACATGTGAATCAGAGAGTTCTTTCCACATGAAATTCTAAAGCTTTCAAGTAAAGGAACCCAAAAATCTGGAGAAATAATGAAAATTTGCAATAAAGGGAGGGTCCAAATCACAGCCAAACCCATATTTGAACTTGTTTTAAGTACTAAATTACAGACAAAAAACCATGCGATAATTTATTTTGAACACCTAGATTCTGCAATTTGGCCTAGTTTGCAAACTTAGGTTATAAGTAACTTTGGATCATTTACAGAATAAGCATAGGTTGCAAACCTGTTAAAGCAAAAGTCCCGCCCAATACTGCACAAAGTCGAGTGATGAAATGGAGAAAGCTTCGGCGCTCTTCTTTTATTGTCACAGTGATTGGTGACAGATCATACAAAAAGTAAACAGCTGAAACAGAAGGGTAAAGTGATTAGTAACCACTAACCAAATGAAGGGAGTTAATGATGTTTACAAAGTCACACTTCCAACCAACCTGGCCATGTCCTATCAAACTCATTCATAGGGGAAAAATATTCTGAGACGGAGAATTGATTTGTTGGCAGAACTTCCTTTGAGATATATCTGTATTCAGTAGGAACAATCTGCAAAACAATAAAGAGAGCGCTTGGATGAATATAGATGTCAAGATTAAAACAACTAATTTACGAAGCCATAAAAGTAGTTTTTTTTTTTGATAGAAGTATAGAAGTATTAGTAGTGAGTGAACGTACTGATATGCAAAATGAAACCGCTTGTTACTATTTTATGGAACTGGAAGCAGTTATAAAACTAACACCATATTTTATAGGGGAGGAGAGCAATTGTAAGAATATACTGTGAAACTATACTTTTACAAGGGTCTAGAGAGTAGAGCAGCAATGTAACTAGAGAGGAAGACCTGTCAACTATGTTACTCGGACTCGGATGTGAGTGTCGGACTCGGGTACGTGTCCGACACGGGTATGTTCAATTTTTTCTAAGATTTCCATGTATTTGGAGGGTTCTTGGAGGATCATATCTCCATACCCATGTCTGGATATGGGTCGGATACGAGTGTCGGACACGGATATTTCAAGAACAATGAAGAGTCGGAGCAACATAGCCTGTCAATGCTTATAGGATGTTGAAAAAGAAGAGAAAGGATAGGTACGAAAAAATGTGGAAGGGTCCCCTTTTAACTGAAGCATGAAAACAATCACAAAGTAACAAGGTATTCTTACTGCTTCGGAGTCGATCTTTGGAACCAATCAAAAAGCTTCATATTGTGCCTCTTCCCAGCCAATCATACAATGGCACAATAAAAGATGATACATAGTTCAGATGGGTTAACTGCTAGATGACCACTACAATTTGGGCTCAAGCACTAAAAAAGAGAGAGAATGCTAAGGGGGGTTTTAACTCTATTTTACAAACATAGTCAGCAATAGCTACTACATTAAATTGGACCACTTACTAGATACTCAAGTTCAACAACCAAAAGACAGTTACCCAATCAATTTAATGCAGAAAACACGGATCATCAATTTGCACACTATAGTTGTAAAACTGTTGCAGGACAGACAATTCTATGAGATATTTGTCAAATGTGAGCTTTTTGAAAAGCTGAGAGATATTGCCATAAATCTTTGGTTGATCAAGAGAATTATCGAAATTCAAACCTTTATGTAATACTTGAATGTTCCACTTGTGTCACGCAAAATCCGCACGGTACCATCAAGAGGGTTGTGAAGTCCTGGGTATTTTGGCCCGAATGATAGATCATGAATCATATGACTTATGTTGACATGTATGGCTCCTCCAAAGATCTGTCAGCAACAACAAAAAAAAGGACTTCTACTTAATTTGCAGATGACAAAGAAACAGCCATGTCAAAAAGAAACTAAATATGATGGTGTTCTATAAATCCTCATAACTCTAAGTGCAAAGAAACTAATAGAGAAAATGTTGTATATAAATGTAGCACGTTCTTTCAAACTGGATTTAGAAGTTCAAATTCCTCACTCTAACCAACTTTTCAGATCTTACGCCAAAATTATCTGAGAGACCAAGACCTTTCTCTCAAGCTTTGACAGATCTTAAGATCAGAACAAGGTACTTATATTTGAATGAAGATACCAAGACCTCTAATTAAAGTCATTCACTGCCTTTTTTCTTCTGTATTACTGGAAAATTTTCAACCTAAAACCTATTCAGAGCTCAACATATGAGCATATTCTGAGATCAGATGGATAATTCACTGATTCTTACACAAGCAGTACACTATAAATTCAAGGAAAAAATAAAATGCCCACCTGAACACCAAAAACACCTACATCAGCCTAATAATACTTAAGACAACAGATTGACAAAACTAACACTTTAGATCATAGCCTACAGGAGAAATAAATTCCAAACCAAATCAAAGAGTTTGAAAATTTACATAAACCCAAGACCAGATACTCAACCACGGCATTGTGTTTAATCATCTATCTCTGTTTTACGTGAATCAAAAAGTGATGATTACATTAAATTCAGAAGTGAAAGATGCTTATTAATGTATCAAGTACTCAGTGTCCTACCAGTTCAAGCTTTCAACAAATTTAGGGCATTGACATTGATATATCTACATCTCCATAGGACTTAAAGAGGAAAATGTTAAAAACTGGAAGAAGCTTTCAATCTCCCAAGTCAATATAATATAATTAATACTTATTTTGACTTGAATGGTTTCTTGTTTCTTCATTAGTTAGGAAGAGAGAGGAGGACTTGAACTAGGGAACTTAAATATTTTCATCTATTTTGAACTTCAATTCCCCCTTCAACAGCAATAAGTTGATCTAAGATTCTAATTGAAAAGGCTTAACCTTTTCACAATTAATAATTATGGACCGCGAGTTTATCAACTAAACGTAGATGTTTTAAAAGAGCTGGTTGAGTTAAATTCAACTCCATCTTCACTATATATTAAAAAAATGAATAAGAAAATCTTATAGAACTAGTTATCTTGATGACGGCTATTATCAATCTAATACATTAAAAACAAAAGAATATTTGGTCACATGCAGGTAATAATAGTGATTTACTTCTTTTCTTCATAATTTGAATTTTGATGGTTTTTTATCCAATGTTTTACGGATATACACCTAATTATGTTGTAGGCTTATGGTATAATAAATATTCATATTTCTTCCATTAAAAAAGAAATTTTAGGGTGTTTCTTTTATATAATTCAAAACATTCAGTTAAGACCAAGTTGGTAAAAACAACCAGTCATGCACTTCACTAGTCAATCAACCCAAACAATAAGCACCTGCACAATGAGCTAGCATTACTCAAACGGAAACATACCCAAGACAGAGGTGAATACATGCATAATTTAGGATATGACATGAAATTAGATTGCTAAGAGAAAAAGTTACTAACCATTTGAGCAGCGTAAATATTTAACCCATGAACTGAGATGTGGAAGTTTCCAGCCACCCTTTGGACATCTAATACCCCATAAACCTGCAGAAAATGTTACATTAATTGATTAGTTGTCTTTTATATTCTTTCATTTTTTGACTCCGTGATAGCCCCAAAAATAAACTAATTGACTAGTTAAAAAAGCATATAAAGTTAATAATTAAGGAAACTCTATAGGTTAAATACCCGGCATCCTTCTGCATCGACCAATGCTTGCTTCACCTTTTTGATCATATTTTCGGCTTCTTGATCGAAGCCGAATGCATGAAGCTTCTTATCAGAATCATCATGATGTTCCTTCTCATCATCTGGTCATATTCATTACAAAAAATTAACTATTTATGCCTTGAAGAAACATCACATGAACACCATTTCACTTTTTATATATATATATATATATATATATATATATATATATATATAATACATGAACTGTAAACGACCTAAACAAAGTTATGACAAATATATATCCATAAATTTATGCTTTAATGTATCCTAGTAGAAAATGAGGAAAAACCCAGATTTATCTAAATAAAATCTGCTGACTAATTAGGTCATTTTGACAAAAGGTAATGGTAAAAACTCTAAAACGTGGAAAAGTGGCTTAAGCACAAGTCATAAATATAGCTTAATAATAAATCAACAAGCTAATACATCATTTTCAAAGTGACCCGCATCTTTTATTGAAGGAGTCAAGCATGGTTGTTTTAGCATTTCATGCCATCTTTACATTGTGTTTTTTAACTTCTAAATCCAAATGTTCCATGTTTGACAAAAAGGGCTTCTCAATAAAAGCAATAACAAGAATAAAAACAAATTAACAAGTGGGTGAGGATGAGAAGAGCAACAGATGAAAAGTTTGATCTTTTTGCCCACTCAAATTTAGTTGATTAATAAGCCCAGTGACCCATACATTGAACCCAAGCAAATAACCAGAAAGAAAGTTCCCCTTTGTCAGCTAAAGAAATGAGACTCTATCAAAACTAACCCAACCATACAGACGCAATCTTCCCAGATAAGTACATTGTTCAATTAAACTTCACATAGGACTGCAGCCTTCCATTAATAATTATCCAAAAATATATCCGTAAATCACACACCCAGCCATAGTTGACAGCCTAATCTACAAAATTTTAATTCACAATGCAGGATTTGATGAACCCATTACCTACATACTCACAACAGATACTTTACTACTTAAGCTTGTATCATTACTCCTGGCCCCTAAAAATGTCCAGATAACATAACCATATATTGTTAACATGGATGGAGCTCCCAAAAAGATAAATTAAAACCATGAGGTAGATGTACAACACCAAGGATAATACCATGCTTGTGAGCTGCATGCTCCTTTTCGACAAGGTCAGACAAATATTCAGTGCCAATGATATGACCATGACTGTTCAGGCGAAGCTGCAGGAAGTCCAACACGGTTAGCCAGAAAACAAACAGGGAAATTAACCATAAATCCCACATTCATCTCTAAAGCAGTGTTGTCAAGGCATTGCGCCTTAGCGCTAGACAACAAAAGCGCCTTAAACCCTTTCGGACGAGACGCATTTAATCAGGCGCACGCCTGGTGCGCCTAGGCGCGCTTTTTTGTAAGGCGATAGGCACAAAAAAAGCCCGCCTGATTGAAGTTCTCTTTAATTTATTTTATTTTTAACTTTTTTCATTAGTTGTACCTTTACTAGTAAGAAATGGGATAATATCAAACTCTCTATTTTTTAATATTTGAGTATTCAACAGCATACATGAGACCATAAGGAAATCATGCATATTGGCCAACAAAAGAAAAAGAAAATTTTGCATCTTTTGTGGATAAATTGAACTACTCTTTAGAGTTTATTATCATAATTATATATTTTAAGCTTATTTTATATATATATATATATATATATATACATAGACACATACAAAAACACACACACATATACATATTGTGCCTTACTTCACTCAGACGAGCGCTTTTTTTGCGCCTTGCGCCTCAGGCAATAAAAGGGTTCTAGAGCCTAGAGTGCACCTTGCACCCTTGACAACACTGCTCTAAAGGAGGGAGGGGGGGCTCTTAAGAAGAATATTGCATTCATTAGAACACAATTATCATTAAGACAATAAATCTAGCTGGGAAGAAGAAATTGTCTTACTTTCCATATGTTAGTATCAAGATCCACTTCGTGCTTCCCTGACATGTCAATGGCATCTACACTTAAGACTGCAAAACAATATGAAAGATAAATGACCAACAGTCAATATTCCAAAGATGAGATAGAATCAGAATTTACAAATAAAAGGAAGATTTTCATAAAAAGAGATGTACTAACCATCACAAGGTAATGAAGGAAATGTCATATTAATGTGAATTGGAAGTGTTTCTCCACGTTTCAAGTCTACAGACATCTGCCAAATACCTGTTCAGTTATATCATCTCAACTAGCCTTAATCTCAAACTAATGACATCACATCACTGGTTACAGAATTCCCTTACAGGGTTAACTCAAATAGAAAGGTTGGAGAGAAAATCATCTTGTTTGGGAACTAATGTTGCTTGGTTGCTCTTATTAAAAAGAGAGTTTACAAAAGCTGCCTTCAATGGCACTTGAGGTAAGCTAGGCTAGGAAAATTATGGGATTTTCAAATTGGAAGTTGTAGAACAGCAGAACAATTCATGGTTTATTTTTGAAATAAGGTTAGAGCGGTGGCTGAGTGACCAGGATTGGTTAAAATCTTATTAAATAATAATTGTATGCAGAAGATGTTGGAATTATTGTAAATTGACTTTAGTGTGACTAGTGTTTGGCAGATCAGTAAGTTTAAGTAGTTTAGGGGAAGATATAGATGTGATTGCAGATATATCAGAAGACAGCAATAAAAGCATTTAGAATATTATTAAATGAAAATGAAAGAAAAAGGGTAAAGCATTCATTGTCTTGAAGAAGACTCCTACACAAAAGATATCCAACAAACTAGCAAATAACATGGATGCCAAGACAAGAAAGCAGGGATTGCCAGAGAGAAAATAAACACAACTCTATCCATAAACATAATGCACACACAACTAATATATAAAAACCGCCAAATCAATAGAGCTAAAATTTGCACAAGAGCAAGGTGTGTTCTATGGTTGCATCATTTATGCCACCCAAAGCGTTGCCAACCATTCTATTTCCTAGCTGGCATATGAGCACATTTAGACCAGCAGACAAGTTTGTTTAAAACTTGTCCTTGGCACAATAAGCCTCTAAGGCAGCCTTGGGAAAGAAACAGAAGCTTAGACCCGGAAAATCTAATTGTAAACATTTTAATTCGAGTTGCTTCTATAAAATATTAAGAAATTCACACAAGGACAAAGCCATTAATCCATCCAAACAAATTCATACACAAAAAATAGGTAGCAGCGATAACGGAAACTGCAAAAAATGCAAACCTGATGAACAGTATATGTTGTGAGATAATACGTAAGCTCGTGAAAGAACAGCGTGGCTATTATCACTAAACCAACGATCGAGACTACAAAACAGAATTTAACCCCCCCCAAAAAAAAAAGAAATTAGAAATGGTTTTAACCAATAAGTAGCATCATTTTGAGTTAAATAGAAATTAAAAATGATAATTCACCTAGTGCTCCCGATTGCGTCTTCTGCAACAAATGTTCCTCCGCGCGAGGAAACGCATCCAGGCTTTTTATAGCTTGCTTCAACCCCATTCCCCTTTTTTAATCTATTTTCTCAGCCAAACCCCCCCCAAACAAAAAGCAAATGAATTTATCAGAAACCTTAAATATTTAAATCAATTGTCGCTGTTCTAAAACGAAACGAAGAATTAGGCTTCGTTAGAAACATAAAATGAATTCAGCAGCGAAGAAATTTGAAATTGATGTTAGAGATCAGAGACGTAAGAGGAAGATCTCGTAGCAATAAGAATTCAAATAGCAGTAAAAGAGGAAAAAACATATACCTAAATCGGAAGATTTGGGAAGGAGAGGTTTTTTTCTGTTCTTGAAGAGCGGCTTCGAAACTTCCGTAAGGAGATGAGATGGATTTCCGTTCGCAGTCAACTTCGACGGCACTAGCCACCTGCATCTTTTCTATTTCTCCACCCTTTTATAGCACTTTGGTTAAAATTAGATATGTTCAATTTTTTTATATATTTTATTTAAATGCGATCTTTAATCTTAAATTATTATTCAAAAAAATATTAAAAATATTATTTGTATATATTTTTATAATTAAATTTAAATAAAAAATAATTTTTATTAATAAATAATAATGTGGATCAAACCAATTTGAATTGAAAAAAATATTTATTCAGACCTAACGTAATATGAACTAGGATTGTAATCGAGTCGAGTTCAAACTGTAAGAAACTCGAGTTCGACTCAAAATTCGAAGCTCAAAACTCGACTCAAGCTCGATCGAGTTTCAATTTTAAAGCTCGAGCTCGATTCGAGACAAAAATCGAACTACTCGAGCTCGCTCGATTAAACTCGTTTACATAGTAAAAGATAAGCTCAATTCTCATGCTCGACTTCAAACTCGGTTATTTGTACTCGAGCTCGAGTTCGAATTGAGATTTTTTAATACTAATTAAAAATAAAAATAAAAACTCGATTAGGCTCGCGAGCTACTCGAGTCAAGCATTAGGATACTCGAATTCGGCTCGCTTGATAGCTCGAGCTGCTCGAACTCGACTCGACAATGACCGAGCCGAATTTGAGTTTTTTTCGAGTCAAACCCGAATAACTTACAAGTACAAATTGTAAGAAATATATGTGCTATATACTATAAAATGAACAGAAGATATAAAAGAAATTGGAACATGATATATATATACTCACTTGAACATACATGTACAAATTACACATAATCAAATATACGAAGACTTACAGGAATTGATTTGAAAAAACCAATATCAAGTCAAGGTTTCACCTCTGACCTTAAGACGAATTTTGTTTACCTCTAAGGTGCTTGTAGATTGATGCAAATCGTCTCCCAGACCTCCTCGATAACGTTGCTCTAGAGGGCACATTCCAAGCAACTCAGCGAACCAAGAAAATGTTAGACTCTCTCAACACAGAAAAGGAAAACCGGAGGAAGAGAAGAATTTTGTATTTTGAATTTGTCAAAAAGACAAACACAACTGTTGGAACAGACATGAATCGGTTCGGTTCAAACTGAACAGACACAAAGATTCGGTCCTAAACCGAACGGACAGAAACTATTCGGACAAAAAGTAAAGCTAGTTGGATGGTTGGGCTGGGCAGCAAAAAGATAGATACTGACCCAAGCCCAAGCCCGGTCCGATCCGGCCCAGCCCAAGCTCGGCTCGGCGGCGCGCGCAGTCCAGCCCAAGTTGTGTAGGTCCTCACCCACCACTAAACTTGGGTGCCCCTTGGGGCCCAACCCAATATGGAAAACTAGCTTATATAAACTATAAGCTAAAGTCATTCTTAGTTCTATGTGGGATTGACAACCAACCACACCAACAATCAACTTTTCTTCCTCTTCAAGTGGGGTTATAATGAGACTAATTTCTCATTCAATTTTGATATCAATTATGTACGTTAATTATACACCGTGTATGTAGTTACGACAACCTACGTATTGTTATACGTATTTCGTATATATACACCCAAAATAATACATTGATATCCAACAATCCCCCACATGAATGATAATTGTCTGATTAAACCGACAAACAGACTCGAAAATTGAGAGAGAGTAACTTTGAAGAGTAATTGTATCAGGATAGGTAGCTTTCTTCTTTGAACCTTCCATAGTGATAACTATCGGATTTACTCGGCTAACTAGTGAACATGATGTCTTGAACTATTCAGCCTTTCGTGTAAATCAAGACAATAGGTATCACGCAATTCCTCTTCGAACATTTTCGGTTCTCACGGTTGTGTCGATTTTGGCCCCGAACACTTCCTGGTTTCTATGAGTACTCAGAGAATTTAGCCTGATCAATTCTCATAGAAGTGGCCACGTTTCTTACTCATAATAGGTGATTGCTTATTAAGAGTATCCTGCAATACCCCACTTGATTTTATCAAGCTATAAGAATAATTAAAAGCATAGCTTATCCTAACTCCTTTATAGACAGCACTAATTTCATCATATGAATGGATTAGAGTGTTTAACTTTTTTAGTGCTCACACTAAGTTAACATAACTCGGTTGTCTCTTTGAACCTAGATCTTGGGATCTCCAATCAGCTAGGTTGGGTTGCCATTATGTAACTTTAATTTATAGGTTTAAGACCTATTCCCTTTGATGATTTATTTACTTGCTCTCTTGTTAAACCTTTTCGTAAGAGCACTTCATTATCCTTTGATTTTTCATAATCAATAGAGATAATTCCATTTGAGAGCAACTGTCTAATGGTATTATGTCTTCGACGAATGTTTCGAGATTTACCGTTATACAAACAACTCTGTGCCCTACCAATTGCAGATTGGCTATCGCAATGCATACAAATTGCAGGCACAAGTTTCAGCCAACTTGGAATATCTTTTAAACTTTCGAAGGCATTTCGCTTCTTCTGGAAATACACGTTTGTTTAGAAGATTTTCGAAACACTGTAGCTCTTCTAATAATAAAGATAAACCCGTTAGTGGATTTGAAATCTTTAGTATCGGATATCCAACATGCATACGGATATCTTGTGCAGTGCAGTGCAGTCCATAACTTGAGGTGTATCTTAAATATCTAAGCACCCCCACAATGGCATTCTAATGATCTTTTCCAGGATTACTTTTAAATCTACTCAGTTTGCTTACTGAGTATGTTATGTCTTTACATTCATTTACAACCTAATGGTTTGCTTCTAGGGTCCGTGCCACTACTGGCACCAACAGGGATCACCGATCCCATGGACAAGGTCTCATCCTCCGCTTGACACAGGGGTAGTCAATGGTAGCACCAAGGCATGCTGATACCAGACCATGACACTCTTCCCAACTTACTATGTCGATACCCTCATTGATGACAAGATCATACACGAGTACCCTTATTGCATAAAGTTGACATTTTCTCACATGTCCTTCTCTTGCCCTCAGGGACTGGGTCATGATCCCTTCGAATGAGGCACCGAACACAGTCTTAGGTCCTATCATGACCTTTTAAGTCGGAGAAACCGATACCTTCGCAAGACACCCCCACACTTTCATGTATTTGTAGGATGGTCTTTGACCATTCCATAATTCATATGGTGTCTTGTCTGATTTCTTGTGGGGTATTTTATTTAAAATATAATTAGCTATTAAAATAGCCCCCCCCAAGTTCTGAGGTAACCCTGAACTAATCAACAAAGCATTCATCATTTCTTTCAACGTTCGGTTCTTGCATTCTGCAATACCAAATTGTTGAGGTGAATAAAGATAAGTGGTTTGAATGTTGATTCCATATTTTTGAATAAAATTCATTAAACATTGAATCATATTCACCACATCTTTCACTCCTTATTTTCTTGCTTAGTTGATTTTCGACATCATTTTTTTAAAGAGCTTTAAAAACTTCCAAGGCCTCGTCTTTGCTTTTTAGCAAGTAGACATAACAATATCTTGTGTAATAATCAAATAAAAGTAATTCAATACTTTTTACCGCCTCTAGTTTGTACAAAATTTAAATCACAGATATCAGTGTGAATTAATCTAGAGGTTCACTACTTCTCTCTATTGAATAGAAAAGAGTCTTAGTCAATTTGGATTCCAAACAATTTTCGAAAAGCAAATCCAAATTGCTGATTCTTTGCAAGGCCTTGTGATTTACATGACCTAATCTACCATGCCATAAAATAGAGGACACATTCAAATAAACAGAAGAAATAATTTTATTATTATTCTTTGTTCTTTTGCACAACAGCCATTACATTGAGCTTAAAAAGCCCATCACATAAGTATCCTCTACCCACAAACATCCCACTTTTAGTGAGTACAATTTTATCAGACTAAAAAACAAGCCTAAACTCGTTTTTGCTCAATAGTGAGCCGGAAACCAAATTCTTTTGAATTTTAGGAACATGAACAACATTGTTCAAAGTAAGTTCTTTCCCGGAGGTCATCTTGAGTATCACCTTTCCATGGTCTCGTACCTTGCAAGCCGTAGAGTTTCTCATAAATAGTTGCTCATCATCAGCAACTTCTTTGTACTCGGAGAAACTCTTCCTTTCAGAACATATGTGACAAGTGGCTCCGTTGTCAACCCACCATGTCTTAGGATTTTCCACCAAGTTCACTTGTGACATAATAGTAGCGAGCTTAATCTCATAATCATCAATTAGGTTGGCGTGAGCTTTCTTTTTCTTGTTCTGTCGGCAGTCCTTTGCACGATGTCCGGGCATGTTGCATTTGAAACAAGTTCCCGTGAACTTCTTGAAATCCGTTCTTTTATTAGCTTGGGAAGAACTTGAACCAACGTATTTCCTCTTGTCGGTCTCCTTTCAATGTTCAACAACATTCGCCTTGGCTTCCATGGTTCGAACCTTAACCCTCTTTTCTGAACCACGGTTATCCTCCTCGATTCTTAACTGAATAATCCAAGTCCTCTAAAGTCATCTCCTTTCTCTTGTGCTTTAGATAGTTCTTGAAATCCTTCCACGAAGGAGGCAATTTCTCTATAAAAAGCCGCCGTCTCAAATGATTCACTAAGAATTATTCCCTCGGCAATAATCTCATGGAGGATCAACTGATAGTCTTAGACTTGACTAATTACGGTTTTCGAGTCCACCATTTTGAAATCAAGAAACCGACCAACCACAAATTTATACGTGTCGACATCCTCGGTTCTGTACTTTCTCTCTAAGGACTCCCACAGCTCTCTTGTTGTTTTGATTGAACTATACACGTTGTATAACGTGTTGTCCAAACCGTTGATGATGTAGTTCTTGCATAGAAAGTCAAAGTGCTTCCATGCTTCCACCGAAGCTACAACCGTAGTATCGATCTCTCCCTCGTTCAGAGTCGGGGCCTCATCCCGTAAGAACCGGGCTAGGTTTAGAGTGGTTAAATAGAACAACATCTTATGCTGCCAACGTTTGAAGTCCAGACCACTGAACTTCTCAGGTCTCTCACCATGTGTAACATGTAGAGGTTGTGGCGCTACAGGCACAATATCGGTAGATCGTTCGGCCATCTGTTATTTAAAAATAACAGGATCAACTTTATATATATATAGAGAGAGAAAATATATATATATAAACACATATATATATTTATATATATATATATATCACAAATGTAACAATATATATATCAGTGCATTTATATATATATATATATATATAAATAACAAAACAATAACAAATAATATATAAATGTTATTACTAATTAAACAATATATATATATATATATATATATATATATATATATAAACGGTGAATGCAAAACAACACTAATGAAAAAAAAAAAAAAAGAAGCGTTGTCATTTAGTAATATAAACAAGTAAATATATAAATATATATTAACCAAACAATATATAAGTTACAATATATATATATATATATATATATATATTACACGAATAAAAAAATATATATTGCATAAACAGTATGAATATATATGTTACTAAACAAATAGTATATATATATATATATATATTTGTTTAGTAACATATATATTCATACTGTTTATGCAATATATATAAAGCAATATAAAATATACAAGACAAAAACAATATACTAAATAAACAATAATATATATTCTAACATACAGTATATAACAAACAAAACTAAAAATTCGTCTTAAGAATGTAAGAAATATATATGCTATATACTATAAAATGAACAGAAGATATAAAAGAAATTGGAACATGATATATATATATAAATATATACTCACTTGAACATACATGTACATATTACACATAATCAAATATACGAAGATTTACAAGAATTGATTTGAAAAATCAATATCGAGTCAAGGTTTCACCTCTAACCTTAAGATGAATTTTGCTTGCCTATAAGGTGCTTGCAGATTGATGCAAATTGTCTCCCAGATCTCATCGACAACGTTGCTCTAGAGGGCATACTCCAAGCAACTCAGCGAACCAAGAAAATGTTAGACTCTTTTTCAACATAGAAAAGGAAAACCGGAGGAAGAGAAGAATTTTGTATTTTGAACTTCTCAAAAAGACAGACACAGGATTTCTGTATTTATAGATATACAGAGGATTGTTCGAAACAGTCAAGCTTGTAAGAACGAACTAGTTCAGCCAACAGACAAAATAAACCTTGTTGGAACATACACGAACTGGTTCGATTCAAACCGAACAGACACAAAGATTCGGTCCTAAACCGAATGGACAGAAACTATTCGGACAAAAAATAAAGCCGGTTGGATGGGTAGCAAAAAGATAGATACTAACCCAAGCCCAAGCCCGATCCGGCGGCGACGGCTCGCGCGTGTGGTCCAACCCAAGTTGTGTAGGTCCTCACCCACACAAAACTTAGGTGTCCCTTGGGGCCCAACCCAACATGGAACACTAGCTTATATAAACTATAAGCTAAAGTCATTCTTAGTTCTAAGTGGGATTGACAACCAACCACACTAACAACCAACAACCAACTTTTCTTCCTCTTCAAGTGGGGTTATAATGAAACTAATTTCTCTTTCAATTTTGATATCAATTGTGTATGTTAATTGTACACCGTGTATGTGGTTACGACAACCTACATATTATTATATGTATTTCATATATATATACACCCAAAATAATACATTGATATCCAACACAAATATCTTATTTACATCCCTAATATAAACCGACGGGTAACAATCCAATTAAAATCTATCTTTTTTCTTTGATATCTTTTTGTCGAATTGTGCTATCCGTCTTGTACTTAAATCAAAACATGGATTTAATCATTTTACAATAATTTTAGTATTGACACTATTTTACTTTTTACGATTTGAAATTTGGGTATAATTGTTAACATTTTTTAATTTTCTTAATTAAGTTTATTGATGTGAACGTTAATTTGATGATGATGTGATATTGACTTTGCTAATGTAACGGAACTCAGCATGTAATTATGTGAGATTTTCGATTAGGTGAATTTTTTAAACCCAAAAGGCCAAGACGTGAGATTGAAGAAGTTTTCATAAATGGACCGGTGTTTAGTTGAAATTTTTTAAAACTTATTTACATGATTTATATCACATTCACACGAGAAGATAATGAAAATATTAATTATACTCAAATGATGATGTCCCTTATAAGTGATTTTTTTAAAAATATTATATATAAAAATTAGAGTTTATATCAAGGTAGTCAGTACCGTACCGGTGGGCTTACCGTTTTTGTTTTGGTACTGGTACGTATCGGTACCGGTGTGTTTCGGCGTACCGTTTCGGGTTTATCGATATTTTTTAAATATTTTTTATATATCTATATGTATAATTTATTTTCAAGTTTTTTAATAAAATATATATTATATACACATGCAAATATAAATTCATTACATGCATATATATGTTTTATACAAATATAAATTTTAAATATTTAATATCTTAATTTTTAAACATCAAATAGGTAAAATAAATATTAAAATGTTAAAAAAAATATAGTAAATTATTATTAATTATGTCCAATAACCTAATTTAATGAAAAAATATATATATTTTTTAAATATAATTATGAAAAAAATAAAAATATCATGACACAAAAAATATTGAAATTGGTTTAAAAATTCAAATAAGTGAATTTTTAAATAAATCAAAAATTTTAAAAAATCAAAATCTTGTACCAACCGGTACAGATCGGTACGTACCGATACTAACCGGTATTGAACGGTACAGGCCGGTACCAAAATCGAAACGGAACAACACTGGTACCGTTTCGGTTTACCTTGAAAACAATACGTACCGACCGGTACCAGTACAGTACCGATAACTCTGGTTTATATTTGATACACTGATAGTGTATAAGACTCATACACTATCAGTGAACTACAACAAGACACCTCATTAATGAGTAAAGCAAAAAACAAAGAGAGAATGTGAAAAGAAAGAATTTAGTTTGTGAGAAAAGGCATACTTACTTTGTATTCAATGTTGCTTATTTATACAAGTGTCAGGTGAGAATCTAAGATAAGCTAAATTATTAAACTAGTTGAGGTGAAGATAAGATTACAAGATAAGATAGCTAAGATTGAGGTGATAAGTTAAACTTACTAAACTATTTGAAATACAGATAAGATTACAAGATAAGATAGCTGGGTAAGGCTAGCTTGTAGTTGGATAGGTGAAGATAAGAGGTGAAGATAAGGTTATCTTCTAACATTCCCCAAAAAGATGGTGGAACCATAAGTGACACCAATCTTGGAAATGAGAAAATTCAACCTTGCTTTGGACATTGGTTTAGTCAAAAAAATCTGCTAGTTGATCAACAGTGGAGATGTGAGTGACTTTCAGTTGGCATGCAGCTATCTTTTCCCGGACAAAGAAGAAATCTAATGCCAAATGCTTCATCCTGGAGTGGAAAACTGGATTTCTGCAAGTGTATGTGGCAGAGAGATTGTCACAATATACTATTGGTGTAGGGGAGACTGGATAGTGGAGTTCAATCATTAAGGAAGGAATCCAAGTAAGTTCAGACACTGCAACTGAAAGGGCTCGAAATTCAGCTTTAGTAGATGATTTTGCGACTGTCTTTTGTTTCTTTGAGCTCCATGACAAGGGGGTGTTTCCAAGGAGAATGATATATCCACTGGTAGAAGTTCTATTATCAGCATTTCCTGCCCAGTCTGAATTTGAGAAAACACAAAATGTTAAAAGAGTAGTCTTGGAGATGGTCAAACCATGAAACAACGTTCCTTTTAAGTATCTCAGAACTCTCTTCAATGCTGTAAAGTGTCGCTGAGTTGGTTTATGCATGAATTGTGAGAGTTTATTGACAGCAAAGCTAATGTCTGGTCGAGTGAGACTACCTATAATAATGAAAATGAATATAGGTGAAAATATGAGAACAAAATAAAGATATTTTCATTGTTTTAAACAAAAATGTTTTGGGAAATTGGAAAAAATGAAAACACGAGTTTTATATATATATTTTTAAAATTTAACTGACAAACTATTGACCCAGGTTCGAATCCTTAAACAACCAAAATATTTTTTATTTCTCCCCCTAAAACAAACGACTTAACAAAACCCTAACCGTAAAAGCTAAAACACGTTTTTTAGACTCAAAGACTGCTATTCATTCAATCTTCTTCTTTTATAAGCAAATATATTCAAACAATCAAAGATTTGTGCTTTTCCTATCAAAGGTATATATATTTTTAAAACTTACATTTAGTTTTGTTGTTTATTATTATGAGTTAAAGCTTGATTGTAGAAAGACTATTTGTGTTTTTCTTTGATAATTATATAATTATAATTGTCTATAATTATTTTTTGATTTTAGCTCTTTAATCAGTCATTGATTTTATTTAATTGTTTAATTTAATGAGCTAATTTTTTATCTTTTAAAATAGATTCAATTTTTTCATGTGCCTTGAACCTGTTTGTTATTTGGTCTTTTTGAAATTCATAGTTTTGACGGAAGGCTAGCTTCGATGAATAGATTGTATTTTTTTTCAATCCGAATTGATACACCATTTATCAATTTATCAAACACATGGGATCGATTTGAGCTCCCCTGATGTGGTCAAACAGATTACGTCTATCACCATTGAACCTGGTGTTGAGGTGGAGGTTACCATTGCATATTGTAATTAAATGTGCGTCACTTTTGCTTTTTGGCCTTATCTAGTTTTAGTTGATTAGAAGACTTTTATCCGATGTGGCCCTCCATTTTGCTCAGAACGATCATAAGCATGAATGAGTGGTTGTAGGGTTTCTGTAGTTTGTATTTTTCCCATACTAGTGTTGAAGTGAAGCTTCTTCTATTCAAAAAGTTGAACTCACAGAATCTCATTGCTTACGACTACTAAAAGATGTATTGATTCCTATAACAATAAAATATTTTCTTTTTGAAGTAGATGCAACATTTTTCAAGTCATCTGATATCATAGGGTCTTTCATAATTGTTTCACGTTCTGCTCTAGTAGTCATTAATTTCATCTCCAAATCTGAAATGGCTTTATCCACTGTCCTGCATTCCATGTAAGCAATAAGCTATGCATGTAAGATCACATTAGAGTATAATACCTCAAATGTAGATTTAACAAACATCAACTTGGCTTACTGAATAGAATGTTGGGGCCCTGAAATGCCTCTAGAGCTATTGGCTTCATTCTTTAAAACCTTCTCAGTTTGAGAAAAAAGATCGAATATTATAAACAATCAGTTAGCAGGTAATTATTCTTAGTTTATTAAGTTTATTTAAATATGCTTATTGGCATCATTTTTTTTAATAATAACTTAATGTACTTGTTTTGAGTAATTTCATTATTTTATTGATGATTGACTTGTATTTTAAATTAGATGGAAGGGAAGGATAAAGATGTTGATGATACGAAAGATTGGCCGAAAGCAAATGAGGTAGCAATTATTCAGCTTTTAATTGGAAAAGTTAGAAAGGAAAAGTTGCAATCGTCTACCTTTAAAAAAGAAACATGGTTAGAAATTAATAATGAGTTGTATGATACAATTTGAGTGGATTACGGTGTTGACAGATTGAAGGGTAAGTTCAATCGCTTACGTACAAAACATCGTCATTTTTTTGAGTTGGTTGGACATACAGTAGTTAAATGGGATATAACATCCAACACTGTTAATGCATCAGAAGACATTTGGGAATGATTTTTTAAGGTATAACTAGTTTTATGCTTTTCCTTGATATTTGAGATTATAGTTTACATTTATTATTCTTATGCATATTTTTTCTTATGTCACAAAAAAATAAAGATTTCAAAAAGTTCAAAAAACAAGGTTGTGCAGATTATGAATTACTTGGTGAAATATTCAACACAACAACTGCAACTGGAAAACTTCAACAATTATCCACTGAAGATCCACTCTCTTCCAATAAAGAGAGGCGTTTGGAAGAAGAATTTTTATTTGGTTCTATACATGTTGACTCGGGTGGCAACAATTCAAAAAGTGAAGGGCATGAAAAAGGTAAAAAAATGTAGAATATTTTGTGAAGGTTCCATTTTGTTGATTATGTCGTGTCATTCATATTGCCGTGTCATTCATTTTGCCATGTCATTTCAGACACTAGGTCATGCATATTCCATGTCATTTAGTTCATGCATTTTGAAGAAAGGTTTTGTTATTTCTTATTTCTGAACTAGTCTGTTACAAGGTATTTATACATGAAGGAAGGGTTTACTTAATCCCTAAAAGATAGTATTTACAGCTAATTTAAAGCTGGAAATCCCTGATTTCCAGCCTTAGGTTTCCAGCTGGAAATCCCTGATTTCCAGAATTGGGTTCCCAGCTGGAAATCCCTGATTTCCAGCCTTGGGTTTCCAGCTGGAAATCCCTGATTTCCAGCATTGGGTTTCCAGCTGGAAATCCCTGATTTCCAGCCTTGGGATTCCAGCTGTCAATCCCTGATTTCCAGCACTCCCCCTCAAGCTGGGGAGTAGATATTTTTCATCCCTAGCTTGCCTACAATCTGCTGAAATGCTGAACTCATCAGTCCTTTAGTTAAGACATCTGCTAGCTGGTTCTTTGTAGAAATATAGGGAGTGCAAATCAATCCACTTTCAAGTTTCTCCTTAATGAAATGTCTGTCAACCTCCACATGTTTAGTTCTGTCGTGCTGAACTGGATTGTGAGCTATGTTGATTGCAGACTTATTATCACAATACAACTTCATTGGAGTCTCTCATTTAATCTTCAAGTCATATAGTATAATTTTGAGCCATAACAGTTCACAAATACCTTGTGCCATTGATCGAAATTCTGCCTCAGCACTAGATCTTGCTACAACTGGTTGTTTCTTACTCCTCCAGGTTACCAAATTTCCGCCAATGAAAGTACAATACCCAGATGTTGATCTTCTGTCAGTAACACAGCCAGCATAATCGGTATCTGTGTATGCTTCTAGTTCCATTCTTGTGCCTTTTCTAAAGAGAACCCCTTTTCCTGGATTGCCTTTCAAATATTGTAGGATCCGGTATACTGCAGCGAGATGGACACCTTTAGGATTTTGCATGAACTGACTCACAACACTCACTGCATATGCAATGTCAGGTCGTGTGTGTGATAGATAGATTAGCTTCCCCACAAGTCTTTGGTACATGCCTTTGTCAGCTGGTTCTCCTTCCACAGATTCTCCTAATCTATGATTTGGCTCAATAGGCGTATCTGATGGTTTGCAACCAAGCTTACCTGTTTCTTTTAACAGATCAAGAACATATTTTTGCTGTGAAACAAAGATTCCTTCCTTGGACCGAGCTACTTCTATTCCTAAGAAGTACGTCAATTTTCCAAGGTCCTTTATTTCAAACTCTTTTGCTAAATACTTCCGAAGAGCCTCCTTTTCATCTGGATCATTCCCAGTTACAATTATATCGTCCACATAAACTATCAATGCCGTGACTCCCCCTGAAGCCGAATGCTTGATAAACAATGTATGATCACCCTGACTCTGTTTGTACTTCATATTCACCATTGCTTTGGTAAATCTTCCAAACCATGCCCGGGGAGATTGTTTGAGCCCATACAATGCTTTTTTCAGTTTGCACACTTTGTTTTTATCCAGATTTATTCCAAAACCAGGTGGTACTTCCATATAAATTTCCTCCTCAAGATCACCATGTAAGAAGGCGTTCTTCACATCGAACTGTTGTAAAGGCCAATCATAATTTGCTGCTAGGGATAACAATACCCTTACTGTGTTCATCTTCGCCACTGGTGCAAATGTCTCTTGATAATCCACCCCATAGGTCTGTGTATATCCCTTGGCTACTAGTCTTGCTTTATACCTCTCAATGGATCTATCCGACTTATACTTCACTGTGAAGACCCATTTGCATCCTACTAGTCTCTTTCCAGTTGGTAATTCTGTTAGTTCCCATGTTTTATTTTTCTCCAAGGCCTCCATTTCTACTCTCATTGCATGCTTCCATTCCTCTTTGCCAAGTGCCTGCGATAAGGTCTGTGGGATGTCTACAGTGTTTAGATGGGTAAGAAAGGTTTTGTGTGGGGTTGATAATTTTTCAAATGACACAAAATGGGATAAAGGATGTTGTGTGCATTTTCTAACACCTTTTCTTGTGGCTATGGGCAAATCTAAATCAAGAACAGTAGGTGATATCTCAGTAGAAGGACTTACCTCAGTTCCAAGTGACGATTTGGTTTCTTGAACTTGCACAGGATTGATCACTGGCTTTATCCTTCTTGAGTAGACCTGTAGTGGCTTTGTGAGAGTAGGATTTATGAGTTCACAAGGTTCAGAGGTAAGTTGTCTTTTAGGAGTGGGTTCTGTTTGTACAGGAGATATTTTAACCACCATTGATGGTTCTCTCAAGAACAAATCCTTATCCTCCATAAATGATGCCTCCCCCTGAGGATAAGGGCTAGAAAAATAGCTTTTGTGTTCTGCAAAAGTAACATCAGCAGAGACATAGGTTTTACGAGTAAGAGGATTGTAGCACTTGTACCCTTTTTGAGTAGGTGAATATCCTATGAATACACACTTGACTGCTCTAGGATCTAACTTGCTTCGACTATGAGAGTGAACATGAACAAATGAGACACATCCAAAAACTCTAGGGACTAACTTCATAGACATATTGAAATCTGAAAAATACTTAGAAAACACTTCCATTGGACTTTTAAAATCAAGAACTCGAGAGGGGATACGATTTATTAAATGAGCTGCAGTAAGGACTGCTTCCCCCCAAAAAGTTTTTGGAACATTTTGTTGAAACAAAAGAGCACGAACAGAGGCTAACAAATGACCATTTTTCCTTTCGGCAACTCCATTTTGTTGGGGTGTGTCAACACAAGAAGATTCATGAATAATTCCCTCTTTTTGAAAGTATGGAGACAAAGTTTGATTAAAGTAGTCCCTAGCATTATCAGTCCTCAACTTCTTAATTCTAACATTGAATTGAGTTTTGACCATCGTATGAAAAATAGGAAAAATGTTGCTCACATCAGATTTTTGTTTTAACAAATAAATCCATGAAACTCGAGTACAGTCATCTATGAATGAGACAAACCAACGAGCCCCCGAAATGTTGGGAACTCGAGATGGACCCCAAATATCACTGTGAATCAAAGAAAAAGGAATAGTAGTTCTTTTATTACTCAAAGGAAAGGACACACGCCGGTGTTTAGCAAATTCACAAACCTCACAGTGAAACTCATTTAAACTAACATTCTTAAACAAAGATGGAAACATGACACTAAGAACACTAAAGGAAGGATGCCCAAGTCTAAAGTGGTAAAGCCAAATTTGGTCTTTATTGCAAGGAGAGTTATTGGAGAGAAACGAGATAGGTGATTTGTTTTCACTGTTCACTTGTTCACTAGGTAACTCAAGATAATAAAGGCCATGTCTCACCTTAGCATGTCCAATCGTCCTCCTCGTAACTTGGTCCTGAAATACACAAGAAATATGAGAAAAAATCATATTGCAGTTTAGATCTTTTGTAAGTTGGTAAGCAGACACAAGGTTTGTAGATAACTTGGGTACATGTAACACATTTTTAAGAATAATGGATGGGCTTAGAACAATGTCTCCTTGGCCTGCAACAGTGGCCAAAGATCCATCAGCAATGACTATTTTCCTGTTGCTAGGACACGGATGATATGTGAGAAATTTGTGTGAAGAATGAGTCATATGATCGGTTGCCCCAGAGTCAATAACCCAAGAGTTTGAAAATTCAAAATTGGCGGCACTTAAAGCATATAAGGAATGAGGCTTACCAGAATTTGCCAAGGAACAGGTACCTGTAGACTTTTCTAATGAATCAAGAAGTGATCTTAGCCGTTCAATGTCTCCTTTGTTGAATTCATTCTGTTCTCCACCATGGACTCCGGTGGTGAGTCATAGTGTTTAATTTGAGGGTTTGTAGCTTAATCCATTTAAAAGCTACTTGTAAGAGGGTTTGTAGCTTAATCCATTTAAAAGCTACTTGTAAGAGGGTTTGTAGCTTAATCCATTCAAAAGCTACTTGTAAGAGGGTTTGTAGCTTAATCCATTCAAAAGCTACTTGTATTAGGGTCTGTAGTTTTATCCGTGCAAAAGTTACTTGTTGTAGTGATGTTATCCTTATAAAAAAAAAAAAAAAAGAATTTAGCAGAAATTCTGTTCTTGGACAGATTTCAAATCCCAGGAAAAAATTGAGCCTATAGCTCTGATACCATGAAGAAAGGTTTTGTTATTTCTTATTTCTGAACTAGTCTGTTACAAGGTATTTATACATGAAGGAAGGGTTTACTTAATCCCTAAAAGATAGTATTTACAGCTAATTTAAAGCTGGAAATCCCTGATTTCTAGCCTTAGGTTTCCAGCTGGAAATCCCTGATTTCCAGAATTGGGTTCCCAGCTGGAAATCCCTGATTTCCAGCCTTGGGTTTCCAGCTGGAAATCCCTGATTTCCAGCATTGGGTTTCCAGCTGGAAATCCCTGATTTCCAGCCTTGGGATTCCAGCTGTCAATCCCTGATTTCCAGCACATTTCATATCATGCCACTTGAATAATGACTTGAGCCAATTAATGGTTTAAAGTCATGCACTCTTGAGCATACTTGTGGGAAGTTAAGTTTTGTCAAATTGATTATTCTACCTTTGTGATTTTTTTTTTTTTACTTAGCCAATTTTTATCTAACTTTCAAAAAGTCCTAGCAACTATTTGTGAGCTATTTTGTGAGTTTTAAATATTTTACTTTGATTTTTAAATGATTTTATTAAAGGCAAAAATGTGTTTTGACAAAACAGTTTTTTCACCCAGTACTCGTACATTTCCGATTTTTCTGGGAATTCATCTTTAATCAAAAAATTAAGCCAGTTTTTTTTTCGTGTAATTTTACATGTCCTGAATCTCCAGTATTTTTTTCATAATTGTTTGAACTTTTAAAAATAGGGTAAAAATCATGGCTTAAAACTGGACAGTGGAGTCAGAATTAAATTTAAAGAAAAATCATTTTTCTGTTTTGGTTAAGTTACTTAGAGGGGGCTGATTAGAAAGGTTAGCTACAGACTTAGGGTAGTTTCTAAGCCTTTTTAAACTCTAAAAAATGGTTTTTCAAGTCTCGGGTTAAGGGTAGTCAAGTCCGAATTTTTAAACTTAGGAAATTAGAGCCATTAAAAAAAGATTTAGCCCAGTTTTTATTTTTAATTCAAGCTTTCCAAAATTGTTTTCAAACATTTACAAAGTATTTTGGTTTTAGAATATTTAATTTGACATATTTTCCTAAGGTAGCCGGATATCTTTTTAGATATACGGATTTCCTTAATAAAAGGAAAAAATACATTTCATGCATTGCATTTTTCATATTCATGCATTTTGTATAATATGTGATCCTTGTTATAATAATTTCTATGATATTGTTATTATTTTGATTTATATTTTTTGATGTTATCTGGTTTATTATATGGTTTTGAATATTTCATGATATCCTATACTTTTATTTAGTTATTTTTATTTAGCATATACCATGTTCATGCATTATTATATTTATTTTCATGCATATTATATGATAGCATTATTTTATCCCATGTCATTTAAATTATATGCCATATCATTCATATTTGTCATGTCATTTAAATTATGTCATTTCATATAGAATATATTATGTTACCTAGGTCATTTCATTTAGAATATATTATGTCATTTAGGATATTTCATTTCATTTAGATTATATCATATGACTTAGGATATTGTATTTCATATAGAATGTATTATGTTACATGGGTCATTTAATTTCATTTAGAACATATCATATAACTTATGATATTTCATTTCATTTAGGATATGCTAAGGCATTCAAATCATGTCATGTCATTTAGGTTGCATTATATTATTTAGATTTTGTTATGTCATTTTATTTATGTCATGCATATACATATTCATTTCTTTTAAATGTTTTCAAAAAAATGATAATCGTTTTCAATAAAATAAAGATATTTCCGAGTTAAAATAATTCATGAGTTCTCTGCCGGGTTTGCTGGGAAGGATATCATCAATTATTATTAATAACGGAATATCTTCTTTAAAAATAGAATGATTCGGAAAAATTTCCAAAATTAATAAAAATTTCTATATTTTGCCACGTTTGTTGGGGAATATAGGAAAATTTTGAATTTATAAATTCTGGATCATTTTCAATTAAAAATGGAATTATTTTTCTTTAAATTGGGAATTAACTTGAAATACTAAATTTAAAACCGATTTTTTACCGAGACTTGAGATAACACACGATTAATAAGGTACCGATTTATACGGGCGTTGTGGGGGTGCTAATCCTTCCCCGCACGTAATCGACTCCTGAACCCGCTTTTTTTTTCTCTGGTTTAAAACGCAGACTCGAAATTGGTTTTTAAAATGTTTTAATTAATTTTTAAAATATTTTATAAAACCGGTTTTAATAGGTGGCCGATCACACCTAGCTAAAAAAGATTGGTGGCGACTCCATTTCTTTTTTTTTTAGGTCATTTTCAAAACCTTCATTTTTTAGAGGAACTAAGTCGACTTTTCCTCGGTTTTTTTAATGTCACGCTTAACGAATAATAAAGTCTTGTGATGAGACTCATTATTTTTTAGGTTGCGACAGCTTGGCGACTCCGCAGGGGACTATTAGAGAGTCAGGCCTAGAATTAGTCGTGTATTATCAAAGTCTCAATTTTGTTGGTTTAATTGGTATTTAATTTTAATTCCCACATTTTTTAATAAGGAGAATTTTGGAAATAATAAAATGTTTTTAAATATATCCATATTTATGTGCATACATTTTATTATTGTTCTCTAGTTATTTAATAATTGTATATTATAATTGCTTGTTGGTTAATGCGTTACACTATTCTTGAATATTTTTATAAATTGCTAGGGCATTTAGAATAAGGTTTGTAGAATAGGTACTGAAAGGTTTGTTGTTCCTCCACACATACCACACGTGCATTCGCATATCATGAGCCCTATACCCGGGTTTCGTCCTTTTAGGTGGGAGCAAAGTAACTAAGCCTTCGTGATTAACAATCCGCATGGGCTAGTGAAACACTTCCGGAGTACTAAATTACCTAAGCCTTCGTGATTAACAATCTGCATGGGCTACGGAAATAGACTCTAACGAATTGAACCTGCTTTTATCGGGGTGCCTTACTAGCCTTCACCGGCGACAGTGAGGAGCAATTCGGGGCCTTTAGAACCGATTCACCCTCATATAGTGAACCTAGGCGAAGGCATGCCGAATTTTCATTAGATTTACCGAAAATAGGAACACATGGAGGGACATTTCTAAACCTTTTGTTACCTATTTTACATTCTGAAGAAGTTTTGTAGATCGGGCAACGATGTACGTACATCGCCCGTAATAAATGTGTTACTCCGTCCCAAAGGCACTGTGATACCTATATAAGTAGATATTTGTCGGGGCAAAATATTCATTAATCGTTTGAAAAAATAAAAATCCCTTTTCAAGCATTTTTGCATTTTGCACATTTCATACATGTGTGAATAGAGCATGTACATTTTTGGTTGTGTTATTGATCTCATTCTTTGCAATAAATAGTTGGTAATCTCATTTGGTGATTTCATAAAACCGGTAGTGTTGTATGAACATTTGCATATTGTACCATAGTAGGATCCACTATCCCGAAATTCTTTTGAAAATAATATGTGTGGTTTTTCATAGGAAAAACATGTTTCAAAAAATTGTAGATTAATTTGGTGCTAAATCTTGCATAATGAGATTTTTGAATAATCAAGATTTAGGTCCCACCAATTTCGTGTAATTATTGATTTCTTTGTATATGCCTTTGTGTTAATTCATTTATTTTTTGCATGTATCATTTTGACATCATGTTATAGTCTTAACATGCATGGTTATTCCTTGTAAAATACATTTGTATATAGATGGTCATTCTTTGTATATACCCTAGTGTAAATTTATGAATTCTTTACATGTATCATTTTGACATCATGTTACAGTCATAGCATGCATGGTCATTCATTGTAGAATACGTTTATGACATGCATGGTCATTATTTGTATATACTTATGTATCAATTTATTCTTTCTTTACATGCATCATGTTGGCATCAAGTTGCATTCATGCATTCATAGTCAACATGATTTTTCTGTATATATCCATATATCAATTTATTCTTTCTTTACATGCATCATGTTGGCATCAAGTTGCATTCATGCATTCATAGTCAGCATGATTTTTCTATATATATCCATATATCAATTTATTCTTTATTTACATGCATCATGTTGGCATCAAGTTACATTCATGCATTCATAGTCAGCATGATTTTTCTGTATATATCCATATATCAATTTATTCTTTCTTTACATGCATCATGTTGGCATCAAGTTGCATTCATGCATTCATAGTCAGCATGATTTTTCTGTATATATCCATATATCAATTTATTCTTTCTCTATATGCATCATGTTAGCATCAAGTTGTATTCATGCATTCATAGTCAGATAGGATTTTCCTATATATATCCATGCATTAATTTACTTATTCTTTGCATTGATTTGTTTATATAAATCATGTTGACATCGGGTTGCATTCATGGCATACATAGTCATCATGATATGCTCATGCATTAATCTGTCATATTAATATCAGGATGCATTCATGACACACATAATCAACATGATTTTCTTTGTATATACTCTGTGTCAATCATTTATTCTTCACATGCATCATAATTGACATTGTGTGGTATTCATAGTGTATATGATCATTCATTGGGAAATGCATTTGGAACATACATGGTCATTCATTGTATATATCCATGCACTAATTTGCTTATTCTTTACATGCATCATGTTGGCATCAGGTTGCATTCATGACATACGTAGTCATCATGATATGCTCATGCATTAATTTGTCATATTGGCATCATGTTGCATTCGTGACATACACGGTCAGCATGATTTTCTTTGTATATACTCTGTGTTAATCATTTATTCTTCACATGCATCATAATTGACATTGTGTGGCATTGATAGTGTATATGATATTCATTGAGAAATGCATTTAGAACATACATGGCCATTCATTGCATATATCCATGCATTGATTTTTCTTATTCTTTAAATGCATCATGTTGGCATCGTGTTGCATTTATAACTTACATAATCAACATGTTTCCATTATATATGACCATACATCACTTTGTTTATTCTTCACATGTATCAAATTGCATTCATGACATTCATAGCTCATTCATCATGAAACACATTAATAAGATGAAATAGAAATTGGCTTAGCTTTAAAGAGCTTTCTTCGTCAGCTAAAAGCTATGACCTCAACAGCAAGTGCGAGTATCACATTGGGGCAATTAGGCATTCGACTAAAAAATGCAGACAACTGAAGGAAAGAATTGAAGGTCTTGTCCACGATGGCATTTTGATTCCAGAGCTTATCGAACATTGGAAATCTGTTTTAGCATAGATTGATTTCCTCTTAAAGAATTTTGAGGATAAGAATTGTTATCTTTGAAAGCATGTCAATAGGAGCATTCTGATGCATATATTTCTATACACTTTGATGATGAAAGCGCTTGTCTCATGTTGACATCTACATGAAATAAATAAATTTTGAATTTAAATGTTTTGTGTTCACTTTATTTTAGCAATAAAATTGAATTTGCAAAAACAAATGAAACTTTGAGAAAATTTATGGTAACAATAAATAAGTGGTTTTCACATGAAATAATGAACAATCTTGAGAATATTGATGATCATTGTTAGAAATGACCCAATACTTTCCCTCTCTCTTTTGGGTTTTTCTACACGTAAATCCCTTGAATCAAGACCACTTGAAACACCTAATGCTTCAAGGAATATGAATAAATTTGACTTCATAAAACCATTGTCATCACAGAATAAGCAAAGACGTAGATCTTAGTCTAGGCTATGAACAAAGGAATGAACTTTTTGAAAATTTTCAAATTCCTTGAAATTCAAACAAATGAGACATTCTTTCAAGAATCTAGATTTTGATAAATTGGTGTGTGTCAAGATTGTGCTAAAACCATTCATGACCTTTCCCAATGATCATAAAACTTCAAATACCCAAACATCACTTCATGATTGACACCCTGGGGCACAATGACTAAACCAGGTTATCCCATATCCCAGAGAAAACCCATTTTTAGGTCATATTTTCCTCGTCTCTTCAAAGAACTCAGATTTGAAATTCAGTCTTTTCAGTACAGACCTAGACTTGCTATGTTCCTCGTTGATACAAATTCTCATCGGTTAATCAAATTGGGGCATCATATGTGGAAATAATGGATACATGGTGAATAAAGATAGACTAACGCATGAACCATTGGGGCATGCGATGAAAATGAAAAAAGAAAAATGGTGATATCATGCATATGAGAATTCGGATGATTCTAAAGTGCAAAATGAAATTTTGAATATCTATTTCCCCTGAGGATTGCTTTTCAATATGAATATTTGTGCTTGACATGAGAAATGGCCATATTTCATATCCCTTTTGCACAAAAAGAAATTATCCATAGTCACCCCTTTTGAACCAAAAGAATTATTTCTTCTTTGAACCCTAATCAAGGATCACCCTCTATATTGGGGGGCAAATGCGAGGAAAGATCTTCCTAAAGATCACGAAAAAATAAGTCCTAGCTCAAAGATAGATACAAAGCAAATTGAGGCTCGAATAAATATGGGCCCACTTTGTCAAAGAAAAAGAAAAAGATGGCGAAATGGAAGCTAAGAACAAAACAAAAAAAAAACACAAAAAAAAAGTGTGTGAAAAAGTATGGCAAATGAAAGCCAAAAGCAAAGAATAAAAAGTGTAAAAGGAAAAAGGAAAGATATGTCCAACAATGGACAAATGCTTCAAAGAGAATTCTCCTCAAGAAATGATCCTTGATTTGATTACCCTCAAACACATATTTTGGGCCTATTTATCCTTTCTTTTTGAACCCCGAACCATGGCCTACATTACGTGCTTTAAAAGTCCATTTTGATCAAGCATGAATAGTTAATTTGAAGGGTTTTTTCCTCGGATTTTATCCCATCTCATCGAATTATCATTTCACTAAGGATAAATTTAGAATTCTCAAGTGCATGGTAAAACAATGAAAAAGAAAAAAGAAAGAGAAGGAAAGATAGAAAGAATGGGACTCTAGGGCGAAAACCCAAAAATGGACGGTCTAGAGTAAGATG
Source organism: Fremontodendron californicum (assembly GCA_030761205.1). Lineage (NCBI taxonomy): Eukaryota > Viridiplantae > Streptophyta > Magnoliopsida > Malvales > Malvaceae > Fremontodendron > Fremontodendron californicum. The sequence continues at coordinate 17,137,770 of JAULJL010000037.1, forward strand.
GGAATTTTCGATGCCATCTATGATAGTGCCGATACCACAAAAGAGAAGATCATCATAAAGAAGTGGTCATCGAGGAACATCTAGGAATTCCTGAACCCCCCAAAGTGTCAACTCTCATTCGGATGATTGATTTCAAACTGAAACTTTTTTCCTCCAAAATCAACTTTCCAGTTTAAACATCCCAGCCAATCTTGACGCTTGTCAAAATACCTTGATATTGGAAACTAAAAGAATGTTGAATTTGTTTGGTTCTCAATGAATTCATGATTTATAAAATCTGTTCCATTTGTGAGCCTAGAAGGGACATACATTTTTGTTGTGAAGTTTTCCTGGGAAAAACCAAAATCTTGTTGTACCGAGCCTTGTCAATTCAAATTGAAAAACCCAAATTGATACTTAGGAAAATTTCTAACAGTGATCATCAGTCATCAAAAGATTTGTACATCATACACTGTGGAGTTAAAATTTTTGGCTCAGAAGTTTTCCTTAAATAAGCAAAATTGTTTTTCAAAAAGAGAAAATAAAAATATTTTTGAAATATCCATTTTTGATGTTGACATGAGACAAGGGTTTTTATAACCCAAAGATGTGGAATTACTAGGGATAACCTTGACTTCCAAATAGGAGAAGAAGAAATAAAACTCAGCAAGCAGATCTCTATTGACGAGAGTTTGAAAACTGGTGGGGCAAAGAGAATAGCCAAAAATTGAAAGAAAAAAAAAGGAGTTAAAGATATACTTTTATTTGAAGAGGAAAAATGAATGGGAAAGGCTAAGCCAAAGTCTAGAAAAGATGATTAGGGGCATTTGCATCATTCATGAACACTCATTTCTTCATTAAGTTTTACATCCGCACCGTGTCAGCAAGCATTTGCATCATTCATGAGTATTGTTCCATGAATATTGGCATTTTACCTTTATATTTACATCTTTCATCGATATTTGCATTTGCGTCATCTCAAGCAATTGCATCTTTTTAGAATCATTGCATTTTTATTATTGTGTTGCATCTTTTTAGAATCATTGCATTTTTTATTATTGTGTGGCAACTGCAGTTACACCATTCATAGACCACTTACATGAACATGATTAGTAGGGGAATTTTGCATCATTCCATGAAGTAGTTGCGTCAGCGCCAATTTTTACATTTACATCATTTAGAAGCATTTGCACATATTTAATCTTATTCTACATCATTCCATGAAGTAATTGCGTTATCTGAGAATCTTTGCATTTGCATCATTTAGAAGCATTTGCATCAACCTAAGTCATTTGCATTTATACAATGAAGCATTAGAAGCATTTGCATCAACAAAAGGCAGTTGCATTCGCACCATGAAGTATCTGCATCTTATTCAACATTTGCACCATGAAGCATTCGAAGCATGTGCATCAATCCAAGGCATTTGCATCTTATTTTGCATCATTTCATGAAGTAGTTGCATCAATCGAAGACATTTGCATTTGTATTGAAACATTTGCATCTTATTTTTGCATCTGCATTAAGAAGCATTTGCATCAATCGAAGACATTTACATTTGCATCATGAATCATTGGCATCTTATTCAATATATGCATCTGCATCAAGAAGCATTTGTATGAATCCAAGCATTTGCATCCTTTCTCGAATCCTCCAGGTTAATCACCCATGTTATTTCAATCTCTGGTTTTATCCAGATCTTTCTCAATTTTCTGGTTTCAACCATGTCATTTCAATCTCTGGATTTATCAAAAAATTTCTCAATTTTCTGGTTTCAACCATGTCATTTCAATCTCTGGTTTTATCCAGATCTTTCTCAATTTTCTGGTTTCAACCATGTCATTTCAATTTCTGGCTTCATCCAGATCTTCCTCAATTTTCGGTTTCACTCATGCCAGTAAGGTTAGCACAAGACAGGATAAGACCCCGAGACCATCGTCGATGAATTTCCTTTTGTTTTAAATCGAACTCATTCTGTTTTATCAAATGAGTCGAGCCTTGAGACTACCGTCGAGGTATTTCTTTTTGTTTTAAATCGAATTCATTCTGTTTTATCAAATGAGTTGAGCCTTGAGACTATCGTCGAGGTATTTCTTTTTGTTTTAAATCTAATTCATTCTGTTCCATCAAATGAGTCGAGCCTTGAGACCACCGTCGAGATATTTCCTTTTGTTTTAAATCGAATTCATTCTGTTTTATCAAATGAGTCGAGCCTTGAGACTATCGTCAAGGTATTTCCTTTTGTTTTAAATCAAATTCATTCTGTTCCATCAAATGAGTCGAGCCTTGAGACCACCGTCGAGGTATTTCCTTTTGTTTTAAATCGAATTCATTTTGTTTTATCAAATGAGTCGAGCCTTGAAACCTCCGTCGAGGTTTTCCTTTTTGTTTTAAATCGAATTCATTCTGTTTTATCAAATGAGTTGAACCCTGAGACCGTCATCAAGGTATTTTCAAACCAGTTTTAAAGACCTTCGGGCACCAGTTTTAAAGACCTTCGGGCACCAGTTTTAAAGACCTTCGGGCACCAGTTTTAAAGACCTCCGGGCACCTATTTTTTAAGACCTCCGGGCACCATTTTAAAGACCTTCGGGCACCGGTTTTTTCAAGAACTTTGGGCACTAGTCTTAAGACCTTCGGGCACAATTTTTTCTTTTGAAAATCGAATCTGTTTCCTTAAGACAGGTCGAGCCTTGATTAGTCAGGGAATTCAATTTAAGGACAAATCTTCAAATTACTGCTTTCAAAATATATATATATATATGAAAAATGAAAAAATGATAGAAAAAAGAAAAAACCCCTTTTCCATCTCTCCACATGTGATTTCACTGATCGGACAAAATTGTTGTCTATTTTATCTTTGCCTGATTCCTGATTCTCAGCAATAGCCAAAGAGGGGCAGCTGTAGACACCTAATTTTGTCCGGATTTTTTTAAAATCAATTTCGATTTGTTTTTCTCTCAGGTTTAATATTTTTGTAAAAATCACGGTCGCGATTTTAGATTTTTTTAGAAAAATATATATATTTTTTCTAAATTATATATCATTTTTTAGCTTTAATTATTCAAATAAAATCGGACCGTAAAATTACCAATTTTAAAATTCAATTTAAACCCGAGGTGAAAAAGTTTAATTTTGAGTTTTATTAGATTTTTAAAATATTTTTTTTTAATTGAAAATATTTGAAAAAAAAAGACTTGAAAAAATAAAGAAGGGGGTAATTTAGACATTACACATTTTTAGGTTAGGAATTGGTTTATAAAGGGGGTCGGTTATGAAAAAAGAAAAGGGAAGGCGGCTACTGAGGGGAGAATAAAATGGAAATAAAAGAAAGAAAAAAGGAGGCGATTTGGGAATGAGCTGAATAGAAAGGAGAGAAGAATGGGGGAGCCGATTTTGAAAAAAAACAAAAAAGGAGTTGGTATAATTCTTCGACGCTGGTGATTGCTCACTTCATGAGTGTTGATATTGGAGTTGCGGAGTTTCGGTTTCACCAAGATTCTGTTCCTGAGAAAAGTTGTTATACCATGGCCACATCGGTCGTGTCTTGGACGTCACCAAATGCGCCATCGACGTTGAAGTCAACAAGCAGAAAGGGGTGTTCCGTACAGAAAGCCTAATCTGATAACCCAAGAAGGCTTCCTCACCATCCCCTGTCCGAGCCTTCACTTCTGAAGACGGTGTCCCCAATGCCTGAGGTCGGGTTCTATAGTCGAGCAAATCAAAACATCTACGGATGGTCAGGGGTGAATTCTGGATGTGCTACCATGGAGAACTTCATGTTCAGTGAATGATTTGGAGAAATCAGGGGCCAATATCTTATTACCATCTCCAATAGCTTCATCAAATGAACTGGTCATTGTGTGGGACCTTGAAGTGGGAAAGATAACCTCTTCTGAGCACAAGTAATTGAAGGTTGCAAGGAGTTTTACTCGTGGAATCATTGACAAGGACCTTAAGCCAAGCTCTAATGAACGAAAGTCAATACAAAGAATTTTGAAATATCCACCTACAAGGGTTTTGAGTGGAGATGAGAGGCAGCTCCTTTGGAAATTTCGCTTCTCATTGATGTTTGAGAAGAGGGCCCTCACAAAATTTCTTCGATGTGTCGAATGGAGTGATGTTTAGGAAGCAAAGCAGGCAATAGAACTTATGGGAAAGTGGGAGATGATTGATGTCTATGATGCATTGGAGCTTCTATCACCGATTTTTGAAAGCGAAGAGGCATTAAATCGAGTTGGTGGTAAGTCTGGGAACAAAGGTGTTGAGTGTGCTTCGACTGCGATTAAGATGGCTTCCTAGTTTGAGCACCATCTTTGAGTAGCGGTGCTATTATGTATTACATGATTGGGAGCTTGTGAATGAGCCCAGGTGCCTCTCGGATCCATCAGGAAAGACCATGCAGGTAAGGAATATATATCCTCAGGTTTTTTGCTTCACTGCTAGTGCTACTTTGTTTTGGTTTATTTTTTCTAAACATATTTGTTTATATTATGAGTTCTTTATTTTAATTAATGTTTTTTTGCCTACTCATGCATAATATATTAATATCCATTAAAGTGGCATTGGAAGTTGTAATTGCATAACTTTACTAGCAATTTTTTTTTTTAAATGGATTTATCCTTTACATGTCTCCAATATTCAAATATGCAGTGGTGGCCTAGTGGGACTAGGAACCTAGTCCATTATTAGCAAGAAAACATATTTTAATTGGTTCATCCAAAAAACAGATTTTGAAAAAAACTCCCCGGGGATTCTTGGTTCGGATTAAATTAATAGTTCGCCACCAAGTTTGTTTTTATTCTCATGATATACTGGGGCATATCAATATTTTCGGATTATGTGATTACGGACTCAAAATTCCTAACCATCCTTTATTTTCCCGAAAATGTTTTAAAAATCCAAAAACAATTTTTCAAGACTATTTTTCGAAGTAAAAACTTTTTGTAAGACCTTCGGGCATTTGTTTTCAAAACCTCATGGGTTACAATTCTTCAAATCCTTTAGGCATTGTGTTTTTTTTTAAAAAAAAAAACCTTCGGGTCCGTTTTTGCTAAATCCAATTTAAGTATCTTTCAAGGTAGTCGGATACCTTTTTAGGTATACGGATGTCCTTACTTTAAGGAAGAAATACATCTCCATGCATTGCATTTTCAAAATGTTTTTACTTAATTTGTCATAAAAACGTACTTTTCGTTTTATGAAACATTTGGCGAGAATTAGTTCCCGATCTTTGCCGGGTTTGCCGGGGAGGTTAGGAAATTGTTCAACGCACGTGTTTATAGAATCGAAATGTATGGTTTTCATTTACTCGGAATCATGTAAATATCATATAAAAGAATTATTTTCAAGCTTTGTCGGGTTTGCCGGGAAGCAAGATAATATTTTCCGACATATGTTATTTATGTGATTCCTCATATGAATAATTCATTTCAAATAATGATGTGTGAATGTGATCATGATGTGATTATGAATATTTTGTGAGGGTGCCATTTTGTTGATTATGTCGTGTCATTCATATTGCCGTGTCATTCATTTTGCCATGTCATTTCAAACACTAGGTCATGCATATTCCATGTCATTTAGTTCATGCATTTCATATCATGCTACTTGAATAATGACTTGAGCCAATTAATGGTTTAAAGTCATGCTCTCTTGAGCATACTTGTGGGGAGTTAAGTTTTGTCAAATTGATTATTCTACCTTTGTGATTTTTTTTTTTACTTAGTCAATTTTTATCTAACTTTCAAAAAGTCCTAGCTACTGTTTGTGAGCTATTTTGTGAGTTTTAAATATTTTACCTTGATTTTTAAATGATTTTATTAAAGGCAAAAATGTGTTTTGACAAAACAATTTTTTCACCCAGTACTCGTACATTTTCGATTTTTCTAAGAATTCATCTTTAATCAGAAAATTACGCCAATTTTTTTCCGTGTAGTTTTACATGTCCTGAATCTCCATTATTTTTTCATAATTGTTTGAACTTTTAAAAATAAGGTAAAAAATCGTGGCTTAAAACTGGACAGTGGAGTCAGATTTGAATTTAAAGAAAAATCATTTTTCTGTTTTAGTTAAGTTACTTAGAGGGGGCTGATTAGCTACAGACTTAGGGTAGTTTCTAAGCCTTTTTAAACTCTAAAAAATGGTTTTTCAAGTCTCGGGTTAAGGGTAGTCAAGTCCGAATTTTTAAACTTAGGAAATTAGAGCCATTAAAAAAAAAAGATTCAGCCCAGTTTTTATTTTTAATTCAAGCTTTCCAAAATTGTTTTCAAACATTTACAAAGTATTTTGGTTTTAGAATATTTAATTTGACGTATTTTCCTAAAGTAGCCGGATATCTTTTTAGATATACGGATTTCCGTAATAAAAGGAAAAAATACATTTCATGCATTGCATTTTTCATATTCATGCATTTTATATAATATGTGATTCTTGTTATAATAATTTCTATGATATTGTTATTATTTTGATTTATATTTTTTGATGTTATATGGTTTATTATATGGTTTTGAATATTTCATGATATCCTATGCTTTTATTTAGTTATTTTTATTTAGCATATACCATGTTCATGCATTATTATTTTTATTTTCATGCATATTATATGATAGCATTATTTTATTCCATGTCATTTAAATTATATGCCATATCATTCATATTTGTCATGTCATTTAAATTATGTCATTTCATGTAGAATATATTATGTTACCTAGGACATTTCATTTAGAATATATTATGTCATTTAGGATATTTCATTTCATTTAGATTATATCATATGACTTAGGATATTGCATTTCATATAGAATGTATTATGTTACATAGGTCATTTAATTTCATTTAGAACATATCATATAACTTAGGATATTTCATTTCATTTAGGATATGCTAAGGCATTCAAATCATGTCATGTCATTTAGGTTGCATTATATTATTTAGATTTTGCTATGTCATTTTATTTATGTCATGCATATACATATTCATTTCTTTTAAATTTTTTCAAAAAAAAAAAAAAAGATAATGGTTTTCAATAAAATAAAGATATTCCCGAGTTAAAATAATTTATGAGTTCTCTGCCGGGTTTGCTGGGGAGGATATCATCAATTATATTAATAACGGAATATCTTCTTTAAAAAGAGAATGATTCGGAAAATTTTCCAAAAGTAATAAAAATTTCTATATTTTGCCTCGTTTGTTGGGGAATATAGGAAAATTTTGAATTTATAAATTCCGGATCATTTTCAATTAAAAATGGAATTATTTTTCTTTAAATTGGGAATTAACTTGAAATACTAAATTTAAAACCTATTTTTTACCGAGACTTGAGATAACACACGATTAATAAGGTACAGATTTATACGGGCGTTGTGGGGGTGCTAATCCTTCCCCGCACGTAACCGACTCCCGAACCTGCTTTTTTTTTTTTTATTTCTCTGGTTTAAAATGCAGACTCGAAATTGGTTTTTAAAATGTTTTAATTAATTTTTAAAATATTTTATAAAACTGGTTTTAATAGGTGGCCGATCACACCTAGCTAAAAAAGATTGGTGGCGACTCCATGTCTTTTTTTTTAGGTCATATTCAAAACCTTCATTTTTAGAGGAACTAAGTCGACTTTTCCTCGGTTTTTTTAATGTCACGCTTAACGAATAATAAAGTCTTGCGATAAAACTCGTTATTTTTTAGGTTGCGACACTTTGAACTTAATCTAAATTCTCTTTGTGTCATCGGAAGCAATGTTTATCAATGTGGGGGTCTTGGAGAGTAGATGTTTGAAAGAACAAATCAACAAAAAAAGTGTCCAACTCAAAGACCAACCGTAGAACTTCTAGTCTATTGTTGTATGACTTTCGAGTACAACGATCTGATCAAGGTTTATTTGTGTCAATATCATAGTTATTTGTTAAGTGATGGAGACTCAATTAAGAATTGTAAACCCAAGTGCAGGTTATGTTCAAGTAATAAATTCTCGGGTGTCCGAGGTCGAACCACAGGGAAGCGTATTAGTAAGTATAAGTTTATAAATATATAAGAAAAAGAAAGTAAACAAGATATTAGGGAACAAAACAAGATAAACAAGATATTAGAGAACAAAATAACATAAAAGAAATTAAACAAGATATAAAAAACAATAAGAAAAGATGTTGAGGTTAGAGAATCCACTCTTGGTGTTATGCTAAGATTAATCTTGTTTTATTACACAATTGAAATCCACACATAAAGGAGGTTCCAATCGGAAGGTTTAGCAATTCAGTCCAAATTGTCCAACGTCCATAGCATATGATATTATGTTCATTTGGTGTCCTCAAAACTCATAAAAAGAGTCCAAGCATTCCTTATGCCAAGGTATATGTCTACAACAAATCAAGGTTATGAAACCAAGCATTTATTGTGCCATTTTCATTGTCAATAATGAATCAAGATCCCTACTTTGTAAGTATGATTTTAAACCAAAAGAAAATATTATCTATACTAGTGTTTATAAATGATGATTCATTTTAGCTCATGTTTAAGAGACTAACCTTAACATTTACCAAAAGCTTCACCTCATCACCTCAACAATATGATTAGCAACACATACTAGATATGAATAAAATGAAAAGAAATGTAAGAAGCATAAGTAAATAAAAAAAGAAAACTAGAGAAAGGAAAGAAGAAGAAAACTTAGAGAATTTTATTACAATGGCTAATATCCTCCCAATCTCTCTTTAATGCTCATCCAAGGCCCTCTATTTATACACATTTTGGAGAGCTAAATGACAAGAGACAAGCTTTATAAATTTCAAAGGTAGGTATAATAGGTGGGTGCATTTTTCTAACAATTTTCGTCATATTGTATGACAATTCTGATCAGCCAGCTTGATGGTCGATTTTGTCAATGTTGGAGGCTCGATCTGATCAAATGGTCTTCTAGAAAAATATACCCCTATCAGTTACGGATCCATAGCCGTTGGAATCAGATCATTTGCTCATGTGGATCGGAAGATATGGTCAAAATACCAAAACAGGTCAGCACAGACGTCATTGCACATCAGCCAACTTGATGGTCGATTTCGCTAGGGAAAACGACTCCGTTTCAAGAAGTGTAAAACATGAAAAAGATAGATATGCCTCTTAACTTTGCACTGTAAAAAATTCAGCCTTATTGCTTCAGTGAAACTCCAGATATAGCGGATATGGAAAAAGGTGTCGGAACTGGAACTGAATTGGATTTGCCCTTAATTCTTGATTTAACCTAGTAATCTGAAATCACTCAAAGAAACTCGTGAAAAACACCAAATTACATAAAAATATAAAATATCATAAACACAATTAGACTAAGCAATAATAACTCATATTTGACACAAAACAATAATAAAACATAACTAAGAACTATATAATTATACGAGTTATCACACCCCCACACTTAGATTGTTGCTAGTCCCTAGCAACGACTCAATAAAAATAAAATAAGAAAATCTAATCTAATCCATTTTCGTTGGAAATCACGTTGGCACTTAGCATGTGACACAAGCCTTTAAACCCCTAGGTGTCCCTAGTGGACGAGTTTAGTCTCGTGAGGGTTTGCTAGAACGATACCCACAAACATTGAAAAACTAAAATATAAGTAAACTACATACACTAAAAATATTTACTCCTAATCCTTTCAATATAAATTAGAGACAATCTTTGAACAAGTCTTATAAACTAATCAATAGCTCAAAGAATTTCACAAAAATTCATGCTTGAATGTAAATAAATGAGTTAAGCCAATATTAACATAACATATTTCAATCAAAATAGTGCATATTCAACTTAATCTCAACTTCTCACTATACTCTCATGATTTTCACTCTTTAAAGTAGTGGTAAAGTGTTTACACTCAATCAATCTCATGAAAACAGTTCTACCATATGCTTGCTTGTCCACCTATTCTCCACTATTTAGATCATACAACTTCATAAATCAAGAGGTCTTTTTTCAAGGTTGTAATGGGGCCAAAGGGTTATAATGTAGTTAAAGAACAAAAGGATAAAGATATCACAAAGGTTCCAAAGAGTTCATAGAGTTTAGAGACATAATAAGATCATACAAATAAAACTTCTCAAAACTCTTATAAAGCACATAATAACATAGGCTAAATATTCATGTTGAGCCTTTGCTTCATTCTAACCAACTTTGTAACATCTTTTTCTTTACTTTAACTAGAAGTTCAAGAGAAGATTTTTTTTTTAATATGGGAATGTATTTGACAATGATCCCTTTCTTTTTCTCTTGACTTTTGCCTCTCTCCTCCCCCACACTTATCTTTCGTTCTAACCCAAATTTTCAAAAAGTATCCCTTATTTTTGCAATATGTCTCAAAATATATAATCCATCTTTAGAACAAGGGTAAGGATATAAGTATATTTAGGCTAGGTGTAAGTTCTGTTTACCAATAAAATAGCATATTTAATGTAGGCTCAAATTGGCTCACTAGTGGGGATGTTCTCTTAGAACATTAATAATGGATGGCTGTTTGGCTCTGGTTATAATCCTAATGCCTCTATCATATTCATGTTGTCACATGTATCAATATAGTCTCAAACGGTTTAAAGCAAGTTCTAGAGAATCATGTAATCATAAGAGCACTCAAGAAAGAAATTAGATTGATTTGTATAATGCATCAATCATTATAGGCTCAAAAACTCACAAGGATGATTATACAAGTCAGATTAAGTCTAAACATGCTTCTTTCTCAATCAACATATCATATTAACATTGGCTCATAAAAAGGTTGACATCAAGCTCAATTCTCATGAAAATCTTCTCACTAATAAATCTGTTTTAGACTTATGCAATTCATATCTCATCATTGTATTAAAAAGGAACTAGAACACATTAAAAAAATAATAATAATAATAAAGACTCATAAAAAAAAATAGTAGACAAAAATAAAAGAAATCCTAAATCGTTCCCCCCACACTTAATTCTTACATTGTCCTCAATGTAAGTCTATTAAACCAAATGAAAGAATCATGTGTAAGAGAAAAGAACTAAAACATAAGAATAGGAATAACTAAGACTCAAAACAAAACAAACTCATGCAACCTAAATAATCCTAAAATACTTAACAAAAATTAACAAGTAAACATAAAAAGATTAAAATCAAACTGACAAGGTATGTCTCAAGTCTCCCTTATTCAGACCTTGTTCAGAATTAATACTTCTAAATTGCTTAAAACACAACAAACTTTTTTTTTTTTTTGAAAGAAGAAATCAAACTGACAAGGTATGTCTCAAGTCTCCCTTACTCAGACCTTGTTCAGAATGAATACTTCTAAATGGCTTAAAACACATCAAACTTTTTTTTTTTTTTTTAAATTAGCAAAATATGTCCCTTACCCCCTACTAAAGGTAGAATTTAGGAGATATTACCTGCAGAGGTTGCTAACCACTTATTATAACTGAGACACAACAAACAAAATGTTAGATAATGTCACAAAGACAGAGTGCAATCCACTCCTTGCTCGTCCATATCTCTTTTTCTTTTTCCGAGCGTTTGCGAAACAACCGTAGCAGATAAATACTCATAAGCTTGGAGCTTTTTGAGTAAATCTTCAATGGTTGTAGCAGAAATTATGGTTCTCCTTGCTTCTGAAAACATGAATCCATTATCCACAGCATTATCTAAATATGAAAGCAAATTACTAAAATAACCAATAATATTAAGCAAACCAATGGGTTTCTTATTTGTGACCAAAGATGACCAAGAAGCCACGCAAGCTATTTCTTCCAATGTACCCAAACCTCCTGGTAAAGCAATGAATGCATCGGCAGAATGGTACATGATTGTCATCCGTTCAGGGATACTCCAGACTTGTATTTCCTTACCCACGGTAGGTCCACAAAAACCTGTGAATAGTTTTGGCACGATTCCTAGAACTGGACTTCCTCCGGCGTGTGCTGATGTAGCGACTGCTCCCATTAAACCCGTACTACCGCCTCCATAAATCAACTGGATCTTTTGTTGGGCAAGTATTACTCCAACTCTTATGGCTTCATCAGTGAATATGTTATTTTTCCCTGGATAAGCACCTCCAAAGACACAAATTTTTTTAATGCGCTGGGACGAAGTACTTTCCATTTTTTTTTCAAGTGCCTGAAAGAGAATGAGTACATGGTGTAATATATAGAGGACTGAGTAATGAATGAGACAAGAGTAATAATGTCGCCGAAAGTGTATTTGACCTGTCAGAAGAAAATGTTAACCTAACAAAAGATTTTTGTGTGATTTCAGGAAGAAAATAAAAAATAGAAGAAAAATCAACCGTAAAAGACTAATGCAAAAAAAAAAAAAAAAACGAGAATAATTACACAAATCTAACAACACGTAAATTAAACTGAAATAAAGTTATTGCAAATCAAACCAATAGCTGAGAAGTCATTTATTGTAGTTGTGATTGTGGCTCACATCTTCCTCTGGTTTTACGTCCAGAAACGGCTTAAACGCCTTCTATGAGTCGAGGATATGCTTCCCATCCAGTTTTCTTACAAGCTGGCAAACAGGGTCTTTTAACATCAGATTCCCAAGATGTTGCCATTCCCTTTGGAATTGCAGCCATAAATCAAGAATTTCTCTTTGTACGTCTCCACTAGGATGCGTCTCAAGAGAAAGTTGGATATTACCCAAATTCTCCTTACTCAGTCCATCCTTAATGAATTCAATTTTATCATCTCGATTAGAGGACGGAATCCCAATAGAACGACATTTACCGTTACACGTCCATCGTGCACATTTGTGGCAATTTGAACTCATGCGCTTTGCTCGTCGCTTCTTTGCAAAAGTGCTTCTACCTGTACCTGGTAAATGCAAAACAGGATGATATTCATCTTCACGTACCTTGGCTTCAATTATCCAACGTATGTCTTCAGGAATCCCTTTGTGCATAAGCATTCTTAATCTTTCAAATCGGACTTGGTAAAGCTTCAGTAAAATATTTCGAGGAAAAGGAGGAAATCGTTTCTGCAATCTTTTGAGAATATCATCCATCCTGAAAAAAAAATGAAATGAAAGAGAAATTGAAAGAGAAATTTATATACAATATCAGTTTTGTGGGTAGCTGATGGAACCGACTTAAATAATCACGGAGTACCGTTATCCGCCATTTAACCGGGGTTAAAAAAAATTATATTTACATCTAGTTATTTTCAAAACAAGGATCAGAAAGAAAAACAACCTCTTCTTGAGTAACATGATTTTCCAAAAAGAGTTTGAGTCTTTGTCCATTTACCTTGAATACGTTACCATTTTGAGGTTTCTCAATGTCAACTGCTCCATAATGATACACATGCTTAACCACAAATGGGCCAGTCCATCTTGATCTCAACTTACCAGGAAATATGTGAAGTCTAGAATTATAAAGTAGAACTTTTTGCCCAACATCAAATGTTTTTCTTGAAATTAACTTGTCATGAAAGGCTTTAGTTCTTTCTTTATGAATTTTAGAATTCTCATATGCATCATTGAATAAAGTTGGCCAGTAAAATCCACACTGTAAAATTTTTGCAGCAGTTTTTTTTGATGAAAAATGACCACCACATGCCTCGGAATGACAAAACTTAATTACACTACTTACCTCATTGTCGGGAATGCATCTTCGAAAAATCTGATCAGGACAATATTTGAACAAGTAAGGGTCATCCCAGTAGAACTTCTTTACCTCATTCAGAAACTTCCTTTTATCTTGGGGGCTCCATTGAGAAGGAATTTTTCCCAAAAAGGAATATTTTAGCTCGGATGGCAATGGTTTTAAATCCAGCTTGGGTGGTTCAATAGTTGATGGTACAGTGACATTTGTGAGTGATGGAAGTTCCTCAAACTTTTGTTTCCAACGATGCTTATCCTGAAAAGAATTTAACAAAGAATCAGTGTGTGAAATTTCTCAAGCATTATCAAACTCACATTCAATTAAATAAGCTTCTAAAGGATCATGGAATGTGGTAGTGGTGAGATGTTCATGAACAAGTTCTTCAATGAAATCCACTTCATGTACTTCTGGATCATCACCAGGTTGCTTGCAAATGTTGAACACATTTAATTCTAAAGTCATATTTCCAAAAGAAATGTTCAAAATACCATTCCTACAATTTATCAGAGCATTAGAAGTTGCAAGAAATGGATGGCCTAATATAACAGGAATTTGAACATTTGGATTTGAAACAAGATGTGTGTCCAAAACAATAAAATCAACAGGGAAGTAAAAATTTTCAATTTGAACCAAAACATCTTCAACTATCCCTCGAGGAATTTTTACAGAACGATCAGCTAGTTGAAGTGTAACAGGTGTTTCCTTGAGTTCACCTAAACCTAACTGTTGATAAACAGAAAAAGGCAAAAGATTAACACTAGCACCAAGATCAAGCAATGCACGTTCTATTCTAGTGTTTCCAATGATGCATGAGATTGTTGGACATCCAGGATCTTTGAATTTTGGTGGAGTAAGGTGCTGAATGATTGAGCTCACACTTTCCGTCAGAAATGCTTTCTTTTGTACATTATGTTTCCTTTTAACTGTGCACATGTCCTTCAAAAATTTAGCATAAGATGGAACTTGTTTGATTGCATCCAATAAAGGAATGTTAATCTTAACTTGTTTGAAAAGTTCATATATTTCTGCATTTTGATTCAAATTCTTTATTGTTTGCAACCTTTGAGGAAAAAGAGCAGGATGCATACCTTTTTCTTTGTCCAAATTTTCAAGAAGTTCAGACTTACCATCATCCTTACCATTACTTTTCGGAGGGGAAGGAGGATCTTGGTCTTTTGATGGAATGTTTTTGTCAATTGCCTTTCCACTTCGAAGAGTTGTGATAGAACTGGCATTTTCCTGTTGAGTTTCATTGGAGCAAGAAACAAGACATTGAGTAGAAGGGTTAGGCTGAGGTTGAGCAGGAAACTTACCTTTTTCTTGAGTGCGTAATGAAGCTGTCAATGTGGACAAGGTGTTTTTGATCTCATTGATGTCCTGTGAAGTTTGGTTATTCACATTTGCTTGTGTTTGCATGAATGCTTGCAATGGCTCTTCCAAGGTTTGTACACGTGAAGGTTGATAGGAAAAAGTGTTGCCCGGCTTTTGAGATTGTGGTACCTGAACATGATTATTATTCCGCCAACTGAAGTTGGGATGATTTCTCCATTCAGGGTTATACGTTTCAGAGTAAGGAGAAGGAAAAGGCTTTTTAAATGTGTTTATGGAATTTACTTGATCATGCAACGCTTCTTTAAGAATGGGAATGTTTGGACATTCAGAAGTGGGGTGTCCCATGATTTCACAAATTCCACAACTTTCTTCATTTTTAACCGTTTTGACTTCTTTTACTTCTCTAAGTTCCATGGCTTCAATCTTTCTAGCCAAATTAGCTACTTTAGCTTTTATCTCATCTTCTTGACTAAAATGATATTTACCTCTGTTAGAAACAAGATTAGATCTATTGGAACTTTCAGAGGAATTATCTGTGTGCCAGGCTTGAGAGTTATCTGCCAAATGGTCTAGGTAGTCAAAGGCTTCTTCAGGTTCTTTTTCTAGAAACTCACCGTTACACATTGTTTCAACAAATTGTTTAGTTTCGGGAGTTAAACTTTCATAAAAGAAACTAATAAGACGCCATTTTTCAAAACCATGATGTGGACAAGAACTTAACAAATCTTTAAAACGCTCCCAGCACTGAAAAAATGCTTCATTTTGATTTTGATTGAAATTTTGAATCTGTCTTTTCAAAGCAGTAGTTTTATGTGCTGGGAAAAATTTCTTTAGAAACTCAATTTGTAATTCTTGCCATGTGCCAATTGACCTTGGTTTTAAATTATGAAGCCAAATTTTTGCTTTATCTTTTAAAGAAAAAGGAAATAATTTTAGCTTGACAATTTCATTTGTACATTGTTGGTCATTAAAGGTGACACATACATCTTCGAAGTCTTTTAGAAACGAGTAAGCACTTTCCGATTCTAACCCATGGAAATTTGGAAGCAAAGCTATCATACCTGGTTTAAAACGAAAGTTGTTTGCATTGAGAGGAAAAATAAAACAAGAGGGTGATGAGCTTCGAGTTGGTTGCAAGTAGTCACGCATGGTGCGTACTTGTCTGTTCTCATCTTCAGCATGAACACTTTCATTGTCAGCCATGGTAGGAGTTGTATTAGAAAGATTACCTGAAAAAGTTTCACAATAAAATCTAACTAAACGACGAGATCTAAAATCACGTCGCCAAACAAGCATAAAACAAAGTTAATATACAGATTAGGCGGTATAACCAGCCAATAAAAATAAAAATAAATATACTTATAAACTTATATACTTAGTATTGCCTCCCCGGCAACGGCGCCAAAAACTTGATGGAGACTCAATTAAGAGTTGTAAACCCAAGTGCAGGTTATGTTCAAGTAATAAATTCGCGGGTGTCCGAGGTCGAACCACAGGGAAGCGTATTAGTAAGTATAAGTTTATAAATATATAAGAAAAAGAAAGTAAACAAGATATTAGGGAACAAAACAAGATAAACAAGATATTAGAGAACAAAATAAACAAAATAACATAAAAGAAATTAAACAAGATATAAAAAACAATAAGAAAAGATGTTGAGGTTAGAGAATCCACTCTTGGTGTTATGCTAAGATTAATCTTGTTTTATTACACAATTGAAATCCACACATAAAGGAGGTTCCAATCGGAAGGTTTAGCAATTCAGTCCAAATTGTCCAACGTCCATAGCATATGATATTATGTTCATTTGGTGTCCTCAAAACTCATAAAAAGAGTCCAAGCATTCCTTATGCCAAGGTATATGTCTACAACAAATCAAGGTTATGAAACCAAGCATTTATTGTGCCATTTTCATTGTCAATAATGAATCAAGATCCCTACTTTGTAAGTATGATTTTAAACCAAAAGAAAATATTATCTATACTAGTGTTTATAAATGATGATTCATTTTAGCTCATGTTTAAGAGACTAACCTTAGCATTTACCAAAAGCTTCACCTCATCACCTCAACAATATGATTAGCAACACATACTAGATATGAATAAAATGAAAAGAAATGTAAGAAGCATAAGTAAATAAAAAAAGAAAACTAGAGAAAGGAAAGAAGAAGAAAACTTAGAGAATTTTATTACAATGGCTAATATCCTCCCAATCTCTCTTTAATGCTCATCCAAGGCCCTCTATTTATACACATTTTGGAGAGCTAAATGACAAGAGACAAGATTTATAAATTTCAAAGGTAGGTATAATAGGTGGGTGCATTTTTCTAACAATTTTCGTCATATTGTATGACAATTCTGATCAGCCAGCTTGATGGTCGATTTTGTCAATGTTGGAGGCTCGATCTGATCAAATGGTCTTCTAGAAAAATATACCCCTATCAGTTACGGATCCATAGCCATTGGAATCAGATCATTTGCTCATATGGATCGGAAGATATGGTCAAAATACCAAAACAGGTCAGCACAGACGTCATTGCACATCAGCCAACTTGATGGTCGATTTCGCTAGGGAAAACGACTCCGTTTCAAGAAGTGTAAAACATGAAAAAGATAGATATGACTCTTAACTTTGCACTGTAAAAAATTCAGCCTTATTGCTTCAGTGAAACTCCAGATATAGCGGATATGGAAAAAGGTGTCGGAACTGGAACTGAATTGGATTTGCCCTTAATTCTTGATTTAACCTAGTAATCTGAAATCACTCAAAGAAACTCGTGAAAAACACCAAATTACATAAAAATATAAAATATCATAAACACAATTAGACTAAGCAATAATAACTCGTATTTGACACAAAACAATAATAAAACATAACTAAGAACTATATAATTATACGAGTTATCATTAAGCTTCTTCGATCTGTTTTACCAGCACTTTAAAAGTTCGGATTAGTATTAAGCTTTAAGTTTGGTTTGTACATCTTCCTGTGAGGCAGGGATATATCTATTAGGAGAGTGTCCAAGTGTCGAACACGTGTCCGACACGGACATCGCTCCGACACAGCAGAATATGTGTCGGACACGTCAAAAAAATTGAAAATAAAAATTGGACACGATCAAAACATGGTCAAGGCATGGCTGGACATGTTTGAAGGTTTTTGTTTTTGCATTTTTCTCCCATATATGGAATCAACAATGAGCAATTTGGTTCTAATGGGTTTTCTAATGTTCAAATTTTTGAATTCAAAAATAATTTTAAAAAATTGAAAAGCTATTTGCATGTTAATATTTAATTGAAAAGTATCAATTTTATATTTTTATGTACATTATTATATAAAAGATATTTTTTATTGTCGTAATCGTGTCCTAATTTTTTAGAAATTCCTGTGTTGCTGTGTCCGTGTCTTGTCGTACCCGTATTGGGTGTCCATGCTTCCTAGGTAGCTTCATGTAACGTATGCATTGTTGTTGAAGTGGTGTTTGTAGTTTGTTCTTTCTCTTATTTTGTTTCTAATTTATTGTTACAAGGTACCATTTGATCTTTATGAAAGCTTGTGATGGATTGTAGGCATGCATTGAAATGGAGAAAAGGATAGAAGCTTCTTCAGTTCATCAGACTAGACGTCCAAGTCTCTCCTCTTTGCAAATACCTTCGAGGTCTTTAGAAAGTTCTTTCTATGATTTTACAAGTGTCGATATTCCTTATGACCATAGTCCTAGTTCTACTAAAGCAGGGCTGCCTCCTAGACCACATTCGACTAAAATCGGATCCTCTGTTAGAAATCTTCTTCCCCAGAGGAGCTTTAGGGCAAACAATATGTGCCAAAAAGGTGAGAAGATGGTTCTCATTATTCCAGACACACCTCCATCTGATGGTTCATTGGAGAAGCCTTCTACTTCAAGGTCATTTTCTCTCAACAAAGTTTTGTTCCCTTCAACAAAGGCAGTACATTCCTTACCAGTTAGACCAATTGCATATTCAGTTCCAAAGTCTATACCAGAAAGACATACAGATGCTCAATCTCATGTTTCTGTAAGTGTGTTTTGTCTCATTCATAACTTAGTTCCAGTGTCTATTATACTTTATGGTTATTTAAAACAAAAATGGTGAGAAACAGAAAGTAATCTTTTTTCTGTATTGAATAATTATTCTGTACATACACAGCACCTATTTATAACACAATTGTGGAAATAAATTCTTTTAAAGTTATGGCCTAGAGTCATGGAGTAAACTAAGGAAACAATAAATCCTAAATTAAGGAAACAACTATCTACACATTAAATTCGGGATTTCACCACTCCCCCTCAAGTTGGATCATATATGTTAATCATTTCCAACTTGTTTATGAAATCATCGATTTTTTTTTTGCAAGTCCTTTGGTGAAGATGTCTGCAATTTGATCTTGTGTAGGAACATAGGTCATGCAAATGATCCCTTTCTCCATCTTTTCTTTGATGAAATGTCTATCCACTTCCACATGCTTGGTTCGATCATGTTGGACTGATTAAGAGAAATATTGATTGCTGCTTTGTTATCACAGTAAAGTTTAATGGGAAACTTTACAGTGACTTGTAGTTCTTCTAGGAGTTTTCTTAGCCATAATGCTTCACATATTCCTTGTGCAGCTGCTCTAAACTCAGCTTCAGCACTACTTCGAGCCACTACATTTTGCTTTTTACTTCTCCAAGTCACTAGATTTCCCCATACAAAAGTACAATATCCAGAAGTGGATTTTCTATCTTCAACCGATCCTGCCTAGTTTACGTCTGTAAAGACTTCTACTCCTTTGCTGTCGTTCTTCTTGAAGAATAATCCTCTACCAGGTGAACCTTTGAGATCTTTAAGAATCTTAAACACAGCTTCCAAGTGAGCTTCCTTTGGTGAATGCATGTGCTGACTTACCACACTTACTGCGAATGCAATGTCGGGTCTAGTATGAGATAAGTAAATTAACTTGCCAACTAGCCTCTGATATCTGTCTTTGTCAACCAGTTCCCCGGGATTATCTGTCCTCTTCCCTACTTCGATTGGAGTGTCACTTGGTTTGCATCCAAGCATACCAGTTTCTGTCAAGAGATCAAGAATATATTTTCTTTGCGAGACGCTGATTCCTTTCTTTGATCTAGCGACTTTTATTCCCAAGAAATACCTCATTTTCCCCAGATCTTTTACTTCAAATTCTGTGTTGAGAACACTTTTCAACCTTTCCATTTCCACTTCATTATCCCCGGTAAGGATTATATCGTTGACATAGACAATCAGAATTGTCTTCTTTCCACCTTCGACTTGTTTGAAGAACAAGTATGATCTGATTGTCCCTGTTGATACCCTTGATTCTTTAATACTCTGGCAAACCTATCGAACCATGCTCTAGGGGACTGCTTGAGGCCATAAAGCGACCTTTTGAGTTTGCCCACTTGGTTGTCTTGATGCCTATTACTGAAACCTGGTGGCATTTCCATATAAACTTCCTCTTCTAATTCACCGTTCAAAAAAACATTCTTTATGTCAAGTTGCTGAAGAGGCCAATCCAAATTAGATGCCAAAGATAAGAGAACTCTAACTGTATTCAGCTTCGCCACGGGAGCAAATGTCTCAGTATAGTCAATGCCATAAGTTTGTGTAAAACCTTTGGCGACAAGACGAGCTTTGTATCATTCTATTGTTCCGTTTGCTTTGTATTTCAAAGTAAAAACCCACTTGCAACCTATTTGTCTCTTCCCTCTCGTTAGCTCCATTACATCCCAAGTTTTATTTTTCTTAAAGCTCTCATTTCCTCCATTACTGCATTCTTCCATTCGGGAACAGCTAATGCCTCCTATATATTCTTTGGAATTTCTATACTATTGAGATTATAGACAAATGCTCGAAAAATAGTAGAAAGATTCTTGTGTGACAAAAATTTGGGAATAGGATGGAGTGTACATGAACGAGGTTATTTTCTGAGAGCAATAGCCAGATCAATTTCAGAAGTACTAAAATACCTGTGTTTGTGGTTGACTCATTCACAATCGGAGCTATCACCGGGTTAGACTTTCTTGGTGCTTCAGGTGTGAGGTTCTCTTGATGTCTTGACTTTGGCCTTCTTGAATAGACGAGCACCTCCCTATCATTTTGCTTTTCCACATCTCACTCTGAGTTCAAGTTTCCTTTTGTATATGGCAGATTAGTATGAGGAGTGGTGCTTTTGGTGTTTGGAATAGGTTTAGAAGGAAGAAGCTCAAAGTCCAAAAAACAATCTTCACTAGAAATCTCCCCCTGTAGAGAAGTTTTTTGGAAGAAATGAGTGTTTTCAAAGAATGTAACATCAAGACTAACAAATACCCTTTTTGTGGATGGATCAAAACACTTGTAGCCCTTTTGTGTAGGAGAATATCCAATGAACACACACTTGATAGCTCGAGGATCTAATTTACTTTTATTCTGAGAGTGAACATGAACAAAGGTAGTACAACCAAACACCTTGAGTGGTAAATTAGAGGGTAAATGTGAAGTCGGAAAAAAAATTTTTAGGGTATTGAGTGGAGTTTCAAAGGAAAGAACTCGACTAGGCATCCTGTTGAATGTTGATAAGATAGGCAGATGTTAAAATTGCATCTCCCCAGAACATTTTTGGCATATTGGTAGTAAACATCAACGCACGAGCTACTTCAAGCAAATGTTTATTTTTTCGTTTGGCCACCCCATTTTTTTGTGGAGTTTTAGCACACGAACTTTGATGAACTATTCCATTTGTTTTCAGATAATCTCCCAAGATAGAGTTAAAGTATTCTGTTCCATTATTGGTACGCAAAATCTGAATGTGAGTTTGAAATTGCGTTTGAACCATGGAGTGGAATTTTTTAAACACATCACGAACATCAGTTTTGTCTTTTAAGAGATAAACCCAACAAACCCGAGTATGATCATCAATAAAGGTAACAAACCAATTTGTGTGAGTGCGAGTAGAAATACGAGAGGGTCCCCATAGATCACTGTGAATCATAGTAAATGGTTTTGAAGGTTGGTATTTTGATTTTTGAAATGAAGTACGTTGATGTTTAGCCAATTGGCAGATTTCACACTGAAAAACAAAGTTTTTTTTTATTGGAGCAAATAGAAGGAAATAAATGTTTCAAGTACTGGAAACTAGGATGACCCATTCTAAAATGCCATAACATAATTTCACTTTCCCTAAAAATAGATGCAAAGTAGGAGATTGCAGTTTGAAGTTGTCCACTCACATTGGCCTCATCAAAGTAGTAGAGTCCCTCATATTCCTTAACACTGCCAATCATCTTCCCCGATGACAGGTCCTGAAAAACACAATGAGAGGGAAAAAATTTAGCAAAGCAATTGGAATCTCTTGTTAACTGGCTTATTGATAATAAATTGCAAGACAAGTTTGGGACATGAAGGACAGTTTCTAGAGTTACAGAATCAGAGAGTTTTATAGTTCCTTTTCCTGCAACCGTTGAGAGTGAAACATCTGCTATTTTAACTTTAATATTGCCAGCACAAGGTGAGTATGTGGAAAAAATATGATAATTGCTTGTCATATGATCAGACGCACCAGAGTCAACAACCAAGGGTTTTTGGTTTGGGAAATAGTGTTCAAAGCTCTCAAAAAATTACCTCTGTGTTCTAATGAACCAGAGGACACATTATTGGAAGACTTACCAGCAGTTTGAAGGCTTGAAAACATTTTGTAAAGCTGCTCCATCTCTTCCTGGTTGAATGTATTTTTTGACTGATGATCATTGTTGGTAGCCTCCATCTTCCTCTCCGTCTGATCATCAACGGAGGCTTGATATCCACGGTTTTTGTTCATCCGCCTTGGTTTCCAGTCTGGTGGTTTTCCATGCAACTCCCAGCAAGTATCCTTGGTGTGCCCAATTTTGTGACAGTGATCACACCAGGGCCTTTTCCTCTGCTGATTCTGACCTGACCCATTCGATGCCTTTTTTGTCATTAGCGCAGAAGTTTCTGGCCTACTACCTGTAGGCCCAGTGAAGTTCTTGGGTTTTAGCATCACTTTGCATCTATTTTCTTCTCGCCTTACTTTTGAGAAGACTTCACGGATGGAAGGCAGAGGTTTCCAACCAAGAATTCTTCCTCTAACCTCATCTAACTCATGATTGAGCCCAGCCTGAAATTCAAAGACTCTCTCATTCTCTAGCCTTTTCCTGTACCTCACATTGTCTCCAGAGCATTCTCATTCCTCTTCATAACTCAGATTAAGCTCCTGCCATAGGGATTTCATCTCAATGTAGTAATCGGTAACTTCTCTTTCTTCTTGCTTTATCTGCCACAGTCGGGTTTTTATCTCAAATATTTGAGAAGAGTTCTCCACATCAGAGTATGTCTCACGAACGGCATCCCAAACTTCTTTCACTGATGGGAGGAACATATAGGTGTTTTCGATGGAAGACTTCATGGAGTTGACCAGCCACGCAATCACCATCGAGTTCTCTGACTTCTACTTTTGCAGAGAAGCATCAGTTGAGGATGGCTTCTTCGTTTCACCGGTGAGATATCCCAGTTTTCCTTTCCCATCGATCACAAGTTTAATTGATTGAGCCCATTCGAGAAAATTTTTCCCATTGAGTTTCTCAATTGTGAATTGAAAATTGGAGTTGTCAGACCCATTCGAATCCATGGTGTTCATGACCTCCGTCTCATCAGTGGTTTCAGAGGATGAAGACTCTATGCTGCCAACAGTGGTCTTCACCATCGATTGCTAAGGTTAGAAAACCCTAAGCTCTGATACCATGAAAACATAAATGGTGAGAAACAGAAAATAATCTTTTTCTGTATTGAATAATTATTCTATACATACACAGCACCTATTTATAACACAATTGTGGAAATAAATTCTCCTAAAGTTATGGCCTAGAGTCATGGAGTAAATTAAGGAAACAATAAATCCTAAATTAAGGAAACAACTATCTACACATTAAATTCGGGATTTCAACAGTTATTTTAAGGTGAAACTAGGAATTTATGTATTAAACATGTATACCTGTAAATATTTGTTTATGCTATTTAAAAAGGATACTTTTTTGCCTACAGAAGTCAGTTGTTCAGCAGTATATGAATATGACACGTTCATTATCTGTACCAATTAATGTTAAACCTAGATGTTTAAGACAAGCAGACTCTGGACGAGGTTTGGTCCGTGTAATTTCAGCAACTTCTCGTCCTGCAGCAGTTGAGGATGCCTTGCCAAATGATGCCCCATCAACAGAAATCAATATGTGCTAATTTTTCTTATCTTGGAAATTTTAATCAAGTAACTTCAAGTAATATTAAATTTACAGATGTATTTGGTTCAAATATTTAACCTTAACAAAATATTCCATGCATGCCATTTATTCCCCCCCTTCTCTTCGTATGCATGCTATTTTAGTTACAATTGGATTTATTCTTCCTTTAAGTCAGATTTCATGTTTTGGCATGGACTTCAAATGATTGTGTTCCTATGGTGGGAGCTCTGGCTTGTTTTCTTTGAGAATTCCTTATAACTTTTTTCCACCTTCATTATGCCTGCACCATTCCTGGGTCTTGGTTCTTGTAGCCGACCCCAAATATATTGT
Organism: Fremontodendron californicum; assembly: GCA_030761205.1. NCBI lineage: Eukaryota > Viridiplantae > Streptophyta > Magnoliopsida > Malvales > Malvaceae > Fremontodendron > Fremontodendron californicum. The sequence goes on from JAULJL010000037.1 coordinate 17,162,265, forward strand.
AATTAAGGCTTGTTGGTTTGGTTTGGTTATGCCTGCACCATCCGTGGGTCTTGGTAGTTGCTCGTCTGGATTCACCCAAGGAAGTTATATAAATTCATAAATGCTTTCCTTGCTTCATTCAAGCAACTTATGAAATGAGTAAAAGAAACTCAATTTGCATATGAGAAAATGTTTAAGAATTTGATATGAACTATTTCTTGGGAGCTTTATACCATTTGCATGTTTGTCTTTGACTGCTTAATATAATCTTCTTGTGATCACATTTGAGGTGCTTTGTCATACGACAATGTCATTTCATTACAAACATTTGAGGTGCTTTATTCTATGACTGCATCGTTAGTCATTACAATTTAATGTTTTTGTAGCTTAACAAGTCAAGGTGAGGTATGGCCATATGAGGCCATGGCCATCTTGTCCTACTAATATTTTATCCTAATTGATTATCACTTTTGTCATATGACTAGGTATAACTTGCAATCCTGTGACATGTTCTCAGCTAGTGAAGATGCAGGTGAAGACATTCCTGAAGAAGAAGCAGTATGCAGGATTTGCTTGGTTGAGCTTGGTGAAGGAGGTGAGACTCTGAAGATGGAGTGTAGCTGTAAAGGAGAGCTTGCACTTGCTCACAAAAAGTGTTCGGTGAAGTGGTTTAGCATCAAAGGAAACAAGATATGTGATGTCTGCAAGCAAGATGTTCCGAACCTTCCTGTGACATTATTAAAAGTGAATGATCCACGGATTGTTATCAGACGACCTCCAACTGTGCCACAGCAGGCTCAGGTTGCTCGTTACAGGCAAGTTCGCCATTTCAAAATTTTAGCTAACTTTGTTTTGTAAGTACTTTTTTAGTGGTGTGAAATATAAATCCCCTGACTATTATTTTCTTTGGAAACCTTGATAATTTCCTGCTTCCAGATTTATTTTTTGTTTAGACAGCTAGTGTATTTTGGTGATTCTGTTTTTAGTTTAATCAGGGCTTTTACCAATAACTTAGTATGTAGTTTATAGACTGGCTTGATATCTTTACTAGAAGTTGTTACACCTAATATGTGGGTGAAAGAGGGAGAAAGATAACAAGCCTATCTATAAGGTAGTTTTGGAGGAGGTTTTTTTTTTTGTTTAATGACAGACTGCAGTTTAGGGTCCAGCAGAGGGCAAAATGAGGGAGAAACCTTTAAGGTAGTTTAAACATTTGTGATTCAGGCTTACAAATACTGCTGTAAAAGTAAGTGACTTTAATGGAGGATGCCCATGTTAAAGGGGAGAGGGAAGACCATAGAATAATGGGGTTCAAACTTCAAAGTATCAAATTGGACACTGCGCATAGTGAGTTGACTGAAAATCTGGTCCTAGATATTGCAAATGACATAATAAGGCCATGTAGCCAATTCCATTGGAAAAAGGTTGATTTGATTTCTCCTTCTTGTTGTAATTAGAATGTGCTTATAGCATCCTTCATTTAGTCCCATAACCATTCAATTATATGGAGAGGTGTTAAGATAAAGATGTGAAAACCAAAAGAACATAAGCATAAGAAGTTTTGGGTATCTTTCTATTTTTTCATGGATAAATTTATTTTGGAGTTAATAATATCATCAGTGTTCCACTTGATGTATGATCAATAGGGTTTGGCAGGATGTACCAGTTCTTGTCATGGTCAGCATTCTGGCTTACTTCTATTTTCTGGAACAACTTCTGGTAAGCATGCCACTAGATTGCACTGTCTCCGTATTTTCTTCTCTTTTGATAACAACCATTAAGTCACATGTTTATCACTATTTTACAATGACATATATTGTATTATGAAACAGGTAGGTTTCACTGCTAAGAAAAGCTTTTCTAGCTTTCAAAGAATCAAAATCAGCTTAATTCTGCTGATTGCCTGCAGTGCCTACTAGTTTTAATTGCTCTCTCAATGCATATATTGGTAGCATTATATGAATATGAACCCATAATACTCCTAGCAGCCATTATATCACATGCTTATCACTATTTTACGATGACATCTAGTTGTAGTTTGAAACAGCTATGTTACACAGCTAAGAAAAGCTTTTCTCGCTTTCAAAGGAATCAAAATCAGCTTAATACTGCTGATTGCCTGCACTGCTGACTAAATTCATTGCTCTCTGAATGCATATATTGCTAGCATTTCTATATGCATATCAACCCATAATACTCCTAGAAAATGCCTGATTAAAACCTGAAGAGGAATATCATCATATCTTGCTGTGATCCTTTGACTGATAATATTCAAAAAATTGTTCAAAGGTCTACTTAAGATGCAAGAAATTTCTTAATCATGATGCTGTTATTGGCCAAGGTGATTTTAACCTGAATGAATCTGCCTAGAATCTATTCTTCTATGATACATGTGAGAAGTTTAATCAGTTGCTTAGTCAGCTGGAAGTTGGTTAATATCAGTTAAGCTGTTAGGAGTTAGTTAGCTGTTAGGAGTTAGTTAGTGCAGTTACAAGGTTGTTAAGCTGAATTGTCCAATTCTGTTATTAGTTACAATTCTGTTGTTCATTCATTGTATTCATTTCGAATTGTATATAAGGACTTGATCCTTATAAGCTGAGGTAGGCTAATGACATATGATTCTCATCTCTTGCTTCTTCTTCTTCCTCTCTGTTCTTCATTTGTTACTGGTTCCATCGACACTTCTCGAGAGTTGTTCTTGTATTCAACTTCCCTGAGTTGTCTTCTTCCTCTAGCTTCGATTCACTAGCATCAATTGGTATCAGAGACTCAATCCTGGCACCTGCAATGGCAGAAAACACCCGTTCCCAAGAATTGAGGAGACTGGAAGAATCAGTCAAGGACTCCATCAAAGAACTCCTTGGCAAGATCCAAGGCCAGGAGCTATCTCAAGAGAAAATCCTAGCTTCCCTTAGGAATGATATCACAGCCCTCAACCTCCAGCAAACACAAATCATGGCCCACCTACAACCCACAGAAACAGATGCACCAACGCAGCCATCACACAGCAGAAACCAGTATTTTGCAACCAGGCAGACTAAAGTTGATTTCCCAAGGTTTAATGGAGAAAACCTTAATGGATGGCTTTACAGATGCCAACATTTCTTTGAAGTGGACAATACACCACCAGAAAACAAGGTCAGGTTGGCAATCATTCACCTGGAAGGACGAGCACTGCAGTGGCATCAGAATTGGGTCAAATTCAAAGGAGGTGCTGAGCTCATAGCCTGGGAAGAATATGTGCAGGCTTTGGAAAAACGTTTTGGTGATAAGCTCTATGGTGATCCAATGACAGAGCTGTTAAGCCTCAGACACACAGGTACGGTGGCACATTACCATGACTTGTTTGAATCCCTACTTGGCAAAGTTGAGTTAACTGAAGAATATGCTGTGAGTTTCTTCCTTAATGGATTGAAAGGCACCATACAGAAACCAGTAAAAATGTTCATGCCTAAGACCTTGGCACATGCTTTTGCTCTTTCCCAGTTACAAGAATCCACTCTGGAGACTTATCACAAAGAACTGTACCCTACCTTCAAGAAACCACCCTTACTGCCTACACCTTCCTATCCATCAAGAACTACAACCAGAAACCCACCCTTATTACCTACGCAAAATCAACCTCAAACACAAACCATGATAAAACTGCCATACCATGACAAAAACACTAAGATCCACACCAGTGCAAAATTTGATGAAAAACGAGCCAAGGGTCTTTGCTTCTGGTGTGATGAAAAGTATGAGTCAGGGCACAAATGTAATAGAAGACAGTTATTTCTAATGGAATTAACTGAGGATGAGGAGGAGGAGGTTGCAGGCAATCTTGAGTCAGAAGACATAGAGGAAGGAGATAACCCTCACATCTCAGTACATGCCATGAGTGGCATAGCACTAAAGGTTACAAAACAATGAGGGTCACGGGATGTATCAGGAAAAAGGCCTTGCACATTCTTATTGATTCGGGCAGCATACACAATTTCTTGGATTTGGAGGTTGCCAAGAAACTGGGATGTCAGATAACAAATATAGGACCATTGAGAGTGGATGTGGCTGATGGCAACAGTTTGACATGTGCAGCTATGTGCAAAGACTTCACATGGACCTTACAAGGTACTACATTTGTTACTGATGTATTCTTACTTCCACTTGGCAGTTGTGACATGGTCCTAGGGATCCAATGGCTCGAGACACTTGGTGTGATTCAATGGGATTTCAAAAACTTGAAGATGGAATTCAAAACCAATGGCAAAAGACATGTCTTAAGAGGAGGTCATCAACCAACAGAGTTGAAGACTATTTCTAGCAAAGGAATGGGTAAACTCTTGCCCCATTCTCTGAATTGCAACCTCATTCAATTATGCCATTTGAGCTTATATGAAGACATGGCCTATACCATTAATGCCATCAGTGTTGGGGGAAACAAAGAAGACCAGTTACCCATGCAGGTTCAACAACTTCTGGATCGATATGAGGGACTCTTTGAGGAACCCCAATGTTTACCACCACACAGGGGGCATGATCACATGATCATTCTCAAAGAAGGGGTCTCAGCAATCAATGTCAGACCATACAGGCATTCAGCATTGCAGAAGGATGTCATTGAGAAGATGGTACAAGAACTGTTACAGAAAGGTTTTATCCAACACAGTAACAGCCTATTTTCTTCTCCAGTGATCTTGGTCAAGAAGAATGATGGCACTTGGCGTATGTGTATTGATTATAGAGAGTTGAATAAGAACACAATCAAAGACAAATACCCCATTCCAATCATTGAAGAACTGTTAGATGAGTTGCATGGTTCTACAATCTTCTCAAAAATTGACCTCAGATCAGGCTATCATCAGATCTGTATGCATCCTCCTGATGTAAGCAAAACAACATTCAAGACCCATGATGGTCACTATGAATTCCTAGTAATGCCATTTGGGCTCACCAACGCCCCTTCTTCATTCCAAAGCTTGATGAATGACATTTTTAGGCCATACTTGAGAAAATTCACCTTGGTTTTCTTTGATGATATATTGATCTACAGCAAGCATCTTCAGGATCACCTGCAACACTTGGAGTTGGTATTTCAGAGGCTGCAAGACTATTCCTTATTTGCAAAGAGAAGTAAGTGTAACTTTGCCTTACCACAGGTCGAGTATTTGGGACACTTGATTTCAGCTAAAGGTCTTTCTACTGATCCCAAGAAGATTGAAGCTGTGCAACAGTGGCCTCTACCCAAAACCATAACTCAACTCAGAGGGTTCCTTGGGTTAACAGGGTACTATAGAAGGTTCATCAAGCAGTATGGCCAAATTTGCAAACCTTTAACAGAATTGCTCAGGAAGGATCAGTTCCAATGGACTGAACAAGCTACTCTGGCATTTCAGACACTCAAGAATGCTATGATCTCACCTCCTGTGTTGGCACTTCCTGATTTCTCAAAGCCATTTGTCATTGAGACAGATGCTTCTGGCAGTGGAATTGGGGCAGTTTTGATGCAGAATAATCATCCCATAGCCTATAGTAGTAAAACCCTCTCTGGTAGACATCAATCCCTTTCAGTCTATGAGAAAGAACTACTGGCCATTGTCCATGCAGTGACTAAGTGGCATCATTACCTCATTGGTAGGCACTTCAGCATCAAGATTGATCACCAGAGTCTTGGATACTTATTACAGCAACGCATCACTAACCCAGGTCAGCATTCATGGTTAACTAAGCTCATGGGATATGATTATGATATCAGCTACAAGAAAGGGAAAGAGAACATAGCAGCTGATGCCTTATCCAGGGTACAATCTAATGAGTTACTACTCATGCCAATTTCAACCATCTCCACTGAGTTGTATCCTCTCATTCAGAGTAGCTGGCAGACTGATGACCAACTGAGGCAGTTGATCCTTTAGTTACAACAAGGAACCTTAACCAAATCCTTGTACACATGGCAAGAAGATCAACTGAGGAGAAAAGGGAGGCTTGTAGTGGGTAATGACCTTCAGTTACAACGCAAAATTATCGAGCTCTTCCATAGTAGCAGTACAGGAGGTCATTCTGGAATGCTGGCCATTGTTAAAAGACTAACTTCCTTGTTTTACTGGAAGGGCCTTGAGAAGCAAGTTCGAGTATTCATACAGCAGTGTGACGTGTGCTAGAGGTTTAAGTATGATGTTAGTGCTTCTCCAGGGTTGCTTTAACCCCTTCCCATTCCATCAGAAGCTTGGTCCCATGTGAGCATGGATTTTATAGAAGGATTGCCTTCTTCATTTGGCAAGTTAGTCATATTGGTTGTGGTAGACAAATTGACTAAATATGCTCACTTCATGGGTTTATCTCATCCCTATACAGCTTTAAGCGTGGCACAAGCTTACATGGATAATGTGTTCAAGTTGCATGGCATGCCTAGTGTCATAATTAGTGACAGGGACTCAGTTTTCCTCAATCAATTTTGGCAGGACTTGTTTAAATTGCAGGGAGTCAGTCTTCACATGTCCACAGCATATCATCCTCAAACGGATGGTCAAACGGAGGTAGTCAACCGTTGCTTGGAGACTTACTTGAGGTGTGTTTCTGGTGATCAACCTAAGTCTTGGGGAAAATGGCTTCCCTTAGCAGAATGGTGGTATAACTCTTGTCATCACTCTGCTATCAACATTACCCCATTTGAAGCCTTATATGGCTACCCTCCCCCACTTCACATCCCTTACTTTCCAGGGGATTCTAAGGTCCATACAGTGGATGTAAGTTTACAAGCTCGAGAGGATATGTTACACTTACTGAAGTATCATCTTAATCGAGCTCAGAAGAGGATGAAACAACAGGCTGACAAGCATAGAAGTGACAGGCAATTTGTCATTGGTGACTGGGTTTATCTTAAATTACAACCTTATCGCCAGAATTCTCTTGTGGATCGACAGTTTCAGAAATTGGCCCCAAGATATTTTGGGCCATTCCAGGTTATAGAAAATGTGGGAGCAGTAGCATACAAGTTGGCCTTGCCTTCACAAGCCAAGTTACATCCTGTATTTCATGTATCACAACTGAAGAAGAGTGTGGGACTTCAGACTTCTGCCAATGCCAACCTACCTATCCCTGGCAGTTCATGCACGTTGGAACCCCTTAAGATCTTGGCAAGGAAGATGGTTAAACGAGGTAATCAACCTGCAACTCAGGTCTTGGTGCATTGGACTAATTCTTTTGAAGAAGATGCAACATGGGAATACCTCTACGACTTGCAGCAACGTTTTCCTCATTTTCAGCCTTGAGGACAAGGCCTTTCTTATGGGGAAGGGATTGATACATGTGAGAAGTTTAATCAGTTGCTTAGTCAGCTGGAAGTTGGTTAATATCAGTTAAGCTGTTAGGAGTTAGTTAGCTGTTAGGAGTTAGTTAGTGCAGTTACAAGGTTGTTAAGCTGAATTGTCCAATTCTGTTATTAATTACAATTCTGTTGTTCATTCATTGTATTCATTTCGAATTGTATATAAGGACTTGATCCTTATAAGCTGAGGTAGGCTAATGACATATGATTCTCATCTCTTGCTTCTTCTTCTTCCTCTCTGTTCTTCATTTGTTACTGGTTCCATCGACACTTCTCGAGAGTTGTTCTTGTATTCAACTTCCCTGAGTTGTCTTCTTCCTCTAGCTTCGATTCACTAGCATCATTCTATCTCATTTCTTTTTCCAACAACACAGTTTGGTTAGGGATTAAAATTCGGGGACGGGTGCAAAGAGGGGAATGAATTAATTTCCTCATCGGGGATGGGGACAGGGAATTAGCCCCCACCCCGCCCATTTTATATTATACTTTTATACTTATTAGTTTATTTTAGACTTTTATATTAATGAAAAAGGATAAAAATACCACCTTAAAAGTATCACATAAAATAATTAGAATATTATTTGTTGAACTTTTGTAATTTGGATTTGGATTTGTATTTGTTTCGTTTTGTTGTATTTATAATCGTATGTTATCTATATTTTTTAGTTAATTTTAAATTTTCGTTATTAAATTTTTATTTGATAAATTAAACATATAAATTATATTTTTGAATTTCAAAAAAAAATTGACGGGGAATGGGGATTCCCCGTCCCCATTAAATCTGGGGGGTAGGAGGGGGAGAATGGGGAGGAAAATCCTCCCTGGCGGGAACGGGGGTGGGGAATGCACTCTCAGCCCCAAACCCACCTCGTTGACATCCCTAAGTTTGGTTCTTTCCCTCCAAAGTTAGGTCTGTTCCATTTCAAACATGAGCAATTCGTGTATTCGTATCATGTTCTTATATTTTCAAAGTCATAATCGTATTTAAGATATTATATATAAACTTTTACGTTAATAATTTGTGTTATATAGATTTTGACACGTTCGTATATTTGTGTCGTGTTATTTTTTCGTGTCGTGTTTTGTATCATGTTTTATTTATTTATTCCGTATCGAATTTGTGTTGTGTAATCTTATCGTGTCCAAAATTGTCAAGCTGTGATTTGAGTTGCTAACTACTAGGTCCTTAGTTACTTTTCATCCTAACAAAACACTAAAACATCTAAGCACTTTCCACCAGAAAAGATATTATTGGCAGCATAATGATGTTTCTTGTTGCTGTCCTTAGTCTGTCTTTCATTTGGAACTATTCTCTAGAGGTTATAAATTTTGTTTTCAAAGGTTACTGCAAGAAGTCTCAACATGCATGCTTCATTTTATAAGCTTTTATATGTGTATATTTTGGGCATTTTCTTCTATTTTAACATATTAGTTTTCAACATTTTTCTTTTGCAGTACAAGTTGATTTAGGGTTTTAAAAGTTTTCAACTTATGCAGGTGTCTGACTTGGGTCCACGTGCTCTAGCCATCTCATTACCATTCTCCTGTGCTTTAGGTCTTCTTTCCTCTACAATTGCTTCAACAATGGGTGAGTATATCATTTCTTGATTTAAAAAATGCAAAAGACAGTTATGTTGAAAAAAATAAAATTTATAATGGTGCTTCCTTAATACCTCTGTTGCTCTTGGATGCATAACACTTCTCTATCTTGCTCCGACTTTTCATTTTTCTTGAAGTACTCATGTCCGACCCATATCCGGACATGGGTATGAGGATATGATCCCCAAGGACCCTCCAAATACATGAAAAAACTTATAATAAATCAAACATACCCATTTCCAACACTCATACTCACACCCGAGTCCGAGTAACATAGTTTCTCATATTTGATGGCAGCTTGATATTGTTTCATAAGTTCTTGTGACTCAAAGGATTCAGTATCTGATGATGGCAGTGAGCAGGAGTTACATATGGGCCTATGCTTCCTTCCAATTTGCCATGGTTATCCTGTTTGCTCATATCTTTTATACAGTTGTAAGTTAAACCATTTCCTTCAACAAGTGTATATTTTATTTTCTGTAGCTTCAGTCACCACCACCGGCACCGATTTGTTTCAATGGACGGAATCGGAGTTAAGCTCCTAATCTATGTTGCTTTGACTCTTCATTTTTTTGAAGTATCCGTGTCCGACACCCGTGTCCGATGCATATTCGGACATGAACGGGGATATGACTTTCCAAAGACCTTCCAAATACATGGAAAAACTTAAAAAAAATTAAATATACCCGTGTCGGACACATACCTGTATCCGACACTCATATCCGAGTCTGATAAACATAACTCTTAATACTCTTCCTTGAATTGGCAGCTCGATGTGAACCCCATTCTCTCTGTCCTCCTTTCCTCATTCACTGGGTTTGGTATTGCAATTAGTACAAATTCTCTACTCTTGGAGTTGTTGTGCGGAACTAAATCGAGATTAGTAAAACCGATAAAAACACACTGAAAAAAACACAGATATTTTACGTGGTTCAGCAAGTGTGCTTACATCCACGGGATGAGGAGCTTGAAGCTTTGTATTAATGGAGATGGAGTACAAACATATACAGAATTCAAGGTGCTATACTAGCACTGAACTCACAACTCACACAATACCAGAAAACTCTATAAATTTAGAGAATTTTCTTCAACTCTTAAACTCTCACACATTTTTTCTCTCTCTCTCTACATGGCCTTTTATAGACAAATACCATTGGTGAGAACACATTTAATGTGGCAGCCAAAGTAGCCACCATCCAGCAGCCATGGTAGCAAAAGTCATGGAAGCTTCCGTGACTTTGGTGGTAAGCCTCCATTCTTGACTTTGGTGGCTATGGTGGAAGCTTCCATGGTTGGTGGATAAGCCTCCATTGATGACTTTGAGCCAATATTCAACAATCTCCACCTTGGCGAGAATCCACAGAGAGAATTCACTGATCAGAGCTTCCTCCATTCCTCCTTCAGATGCTTTAAACTCGAGAGATATTGATCAAGTCCAAACAATGTTGAAACTTGATCCCAGAAACTATTTTGGTTAGCATATCTGCGGGATTATCTGCAGTCCCGATCTTCTGTAGTAGGATGTTTCCTTCATCTACTATTTCTTGGATAAAGTGGTAGCGAACATCAATATGCTTGGTCCTACTGTGATGAACTTGGTTCTTAGCTAGGCAAATGGCACTCTGGCTATCGCAGAAAACATCTACCTTTTCCTGTGCTATCCCCAAATCATCAATCAATCCTTGAAGCCAAATTGCTTCCTTGAAAGCTCCCGTTACAGCCATGTACTCTGCTTCTGTTGTAGACAGAGCTATCGTTGACTGTAAAGTTGATCTCCAACTTACTGGTCCTCCTGTTATGGTGAACACATAACCAGTAGTTGAACGACGCTTATCAAGATCTCCAGCATAGTATGAATCCACATATCCAACAAGATGCTTACCAATAGTTTTACTTCTCTCGAATTTTAAGCCTGTTTCCACAGTACCGTGAATGTACCGTAGAATCCATTTCACAGCTTGCCAATGGCCTTTACCAGGATTATGCATATACCGGCTTACCATACAGACAGCATGTGAAATATCAGGTCTCGTACACACCATTGCATACATGAGGGCACCTACTGCATTGGCATATGGAACATGATCCATTTGTCTCTTCTCACCATCTGTACTTGGTGACATCAATGCACTGAGTTTGAAATGTGCCGCCAAAGGAGTACTTACAGATTTGGTCTTATCATTAATGCCAAATCTCTGAAGTACTTTGCTCAGGTACTGAGCCTGGGTCAATTTGATTACACCATTTTTTCTATCTCTGCTGATTTCCATCCCAAGAATTTTCTTGGCTTCTCCAAGATCCTTCATCTCGAACTCTGAGCTCAGTTGAGCCTTCAGCCTGTCGATCTCCACCTTGCTTTTAGATGCGATTATCATATCATCAACATATAAAAGCAAGTAGATAAATGATTCTTTTTGGAGTTTCCGAAAATAAACAAGTGATCAAATTGACTGCGTGTGTACTTCTGATCCATCATAAAGGTGTCAAACCGCTTGTACCACTGTCGCGGTGACTGCTTCAGACCGTATAGATACCTGTTCAACTTACATGCCCAATCTTCACGACCGGGGACTCTAAAACCATCTGGTTGAGTCATATAAATTTCCTCCTCTAAGGAACCATGGAGGAATGCAGTTTTTACATCAAGTTGAACTAACTCTAGGTCATACTGTGCTACTAAAGCCAATAATATCCGAATATATGCATGCTTAACAACAGGTGAAAATACCTCATTGTAGTCTATTCCTTCTTTTTGAGCGTAGCCTTTGGCTACCAGTCTGGCTTTGTATCTGATACTGCCTTTGCCGGTAGCACCCTCCTTTTTGGCAAAGACCCATTTGCACCCAATTGTTCTTTTGAGTGTTGGAAGTGGAACCAACTTCCAAGTCTGATTCTGATGAAGTGATGTCATCTCTTCATCCATCGCCTTCTTCCACTGGGCATGCTCGTGGCTGTTTACAGCTTCTTTGTAATTGGTCGGAACATTATCGTCAATTACTGGAAGGGCGTATGCCACCATGTATGCGTACCGGGCAGGTTTCCGAATATGTCTTTTCGGTCTGCTGGTGGCAATAGATTCAGGTTGCTGAAAGATTTCCGGTGATGACTCCTCCACTTCAGTTAAGGTGTCATCAAATTCTGGTTCAGATTCATCAGAATTTTGACCAGTATCTTCAGATTCAAACTACACCTGCTTTAGAGAATCATGGTTATGATTCTCTGGAGTTGTCAGTTTCAGCATTACAGATTCGTCAAAGGTAACATCTCGGCTTACGATGACTTTCTTTGACTCAGGGTTCCACAGTCGGAATGCCTTTACTCCTTCACTAAAGCCCAAGAAGACAGCTTTCTTGGCTCTAGGATCCAGTTTTGATTCACTTACGTGAAAATATGCTGGGCATCCGAAAATACGAAGCCGATCATAATCAGTGGCAGAATGTCCGGACCACACCTCTATGGGAGTTTTCCCATCAATTGCAGTGGAGGGTAGTCTGTTGATAATGTGGAAGGCGTACAATAAAGCCTCCGCCCAAAATGCTTTGCTCAAGCCCGACTGGGATAACATGCATCGAACTTTATCAACCAAAGTTCGGTTCATCCTTTCTGCAACTCCATTCTGCTGGGGAGTGCAAGGAACAGTGAAGTGTCGGATTATCCCATCATTCTGACAGATTTCCTTTCATAGAACCCTTCATTGCTAAGAATGCTCCACGTACAACCTTCAGGACTCCATTTTGAATGGTCATCTTGTAACCATTTGAGTCTAAGACCCCCAGTGATATGAGGTTCTTCTTCAGATCAGGGACATACCTTACATCTGTAAGTTGTCTAATTGTACCGTCATGCATTTTTAGTCGGATTGTTCCAATACCTCTAGTGTGACATCGTTGCCCATAAGGACAATTCTTCCATCAAGCTCTTGATAGCTTGAGAACCAATCTCGGTTCGAACACATCTGGTATGAACATCCGAAATCCCTTGATTGGAAGGATGTATCTCCACCTAAAACTGTGAAAGCAGAGTCTTCTTCTCTATCAGTCTTTTGAGCAACTATCACAATCGACCTCTCTGTCAGGACAGTCTTTCCTCCAGTGTCCAACACTAGGCACACTCGTCCTTTTCAGGTCGTCGATGATACTTTTCCTGGACGGGATCTTCATCCATCTATCGGTCTTTCGCGGATTAACAGGATTCTTCTCCTGGATAGGATCTCCACCGCCTACTGGACGGGATTTTCACTGTCTACTGAACTGGACTGGACAGGATCTTCACCGTCTACTGGTCCTTCGCGGACTCACAGGTCCAGTACTTCGCACTGCCACATGCCAAAGTTACGTGGTGCCATCAAATTTCTCCACCTCGAACTTTGTAGTGGTCATCGAGTTCTTTCTGACGTAAGAACTTGATGGTGCGCTGCTAGTTGTTTCAGTTGTCTCTAATGATTCTGCCATGGTAATAAAACAAAATTACCAACTCAGAGTTTTTCCGTTACCTGTATGGAAAAATAGATGCCGTGGTTGAGTCCGAAATATTCGAAATAGCCAGGAACGGGTCCAACTGAGTAAATTTTGGACACACGGAGAATATTTTGTGAATATTCTGCTGCAGGTGGCTCGAAATGGACTCGGTTTAGCTCAACCGGCTCGGAAAAGGCTCGGAATAGTATTCTGAAATGGCTCAAAAAAATGGCCCGAAAAAGTTGGTCGGAGCGGCGGCGGCGCGTGCGGCGCGTGCAGGCTGCTAGTGACCGGCGCGTGGGGCGCGTGAGGCCCACTCGTCTTCAACCTCTGGATGGCGCGTGGGCTTCACGCGTCTTCAACCTCCAGCGGCGCGTGCGGCGCGTGGGCGAGTGAGGCCCACTCTCGCTTCTTCTGGCGACGCGTGTGGGCGCGTGCGGTGTCCTTTGGCTCTCCGATTGATTCTGCTGCACTCCTCTCGACGACCTCTTCAACCTGGTATTTTCAAAACACAAATTGAAGCACTTTTGAAAAACAGACAGAATCAAACAAACTCGGTTTTACGTAAAAGTTGGCTCTGATACCAATTTGTTGTGCGGAACTAAATCGAGATTAGTAAAACCGATAAAAACACACTGAAAAAAACACAGATATTTTACGTGGTTCAGCAAGTGTGCTTACATCCACGGGAGGAGGAGCTTGAAGCTTTGTATTAATGGAGATTGAGTACAAACATATACAGAATTCAAGGTGCTATACTAGCACTGAACTCACAACTCACACAATACCAGAAAACTCTATAAATTTAGAGAATTTGCTTCAACTCTTAAACTCTCACACATTTTTTTTCTCTCTCTCTACATGGCCTTTTATAAACAAATACCATTGGTGAGAACACATTTAATGTGACAGCCAAAGTAGCCACCATCCAGCAGCCATGGTAGCAAAAGTCATGGAAGCTTCCATGACTTTGGTGGTAAACCTCCATTCTTGACTTTGGTGGCTATGGTGGAAGCTTCCATGGTTGGTGGATAAGCCTCCATTGATGACTTTGAGCCAATATTCAACAGGAGTACCTTAGATGGAAAAGAATAAGCCAAATGCAAACTCTCCAACAGCGTATTAATGGAACCCTACAGCAGTGGCAGCAGCAGCAGGTACAACAGGCAGAAAACCAACAAGTCAATGACCAGCAAAGGCCACCGCAAAGACCAACCGCAGTTTATTGATATTTGATAGTCACAATGTTAGATTCACTGTTAGAAACCATTATGTAAAACCTGTAGTCTGTAAAGATATTTTGGGTTTTTTTAAAGGTAAGATATTTGGGCTAATTTTTCAGTTTTCCTGTTGACCACTTTGGCATTATAAGCTGAGAAGTAATGAACGAAAAGGTTTCAATCCCATGAATTTAAGTACTTGACCTTGGAAGTTGGAACCAAATCAGATGTTTAGACTTGAGAACCTCTTTATTCCGTTGAAACTGAAGTATAATGGTTGGATTATTTTTTATAGATTTAAGATTTTGAGATAATTGATCATTCAATATAACATGTTATTATTGATAATTACTTTTTTTTATAAATATTTTTCATCCAATGTTTTATTATTGATCAGATTGTGCATTTCTGCTCTATTCATTCTTCAATTTGCACTTTTTTTTATATATACTTAGATTCACGTTTAAGCTTATTAATTATTCATTTGACTTATATATTTTTCATTTAGTGTTTTATTACTCATCGGACTGTACATTGTTTTAATAATTTTTCAATTTGCACTTTTCATTTACACTTAAATTCATGTACAAATTTATTAATCATTCATTCAGATTGTATGTAAGATTTTGGATAATTGATCACACAATTTATCAAAAACTTGCTTTCGACATTTTCTCAACTTGTATGCCGTAGGATCCAACAGATATGAACCAACTTCGCGGTCTAACTGTAAGTTCGGTTATGCAATTTCTGATAATGGCAAAATATGCTCTACCTCATTAATGTTAAGCTCGAAATTAAATTAGATAAGAAAAAGATCTACAACTTTGGTCACTCAAGGGGCATAACTTAGCGATTACCATGATAAGAGCAGTAAATTTTGGGAAATAAAAAATAATAATAAGAGAAGCAAGCAAGGTATGCTATCGCGAGTTGCTGGTTGCTGTCGATCGGGAAGGTGAAATCGACGGGGATGAGTCGCGGGCGGGTTGAAGGTAGGGATGACAAAATCCGATCCGATCGATAGATTTCGCATCGATCCGTTCTTAATGAAAATGTTTTTTTTTAAAAAAAAAAACGGAAGACGGATGGAACAGAATGATTTTGATAAATGCTTACTCTGCTCCGCTTTGCCCATCTCAACTTTTGAAATTATTATTTTATCTCTTAAAATATTTTTATATTTTCTCTTATATTTTTAGTATATATATTAGATATATATATATTAAAATCATATAGATATTAGTATTTTATATATATATATATATACTTTTAATATATATATAATATTAAAAAAAATTATATATTAAAATTATGTTCATGAATAAATTAAAATATAATTTTTTATAATATTAAATTAAAATTATTTTTTATAATATCGTAAAACAATTATAAATATAATCAATATTTATAAAAATAAATATTTTTAACATTTATACAAAAATAAAATAAAAATAATAGAGCTATCCCCTGAAGGGATGGAGCAAAAGTAAAAAAAAAAAAAAATAGATCCACCCATACGAGACAGAATACATGTAATGTAACCCTTCAAAACACGAAATGTATAAGTTCCTGACAGGTCCCCAATATTCCCAGTTACAACTATAAAAACGAAAAAAACACAGAAAGGGACCAAAGTAAAGCTGCTAGAAAGAAAAGCAGTTCCCGCTTCCAAACCCAGTCGACAAGTTCCCCCAAACAAAAAACAAACATTCTTGAAAAGCGACGTTGCTTGCTTCTTTCTCTACCCCAGAATCAGATTCTAAAGCTGAAAAAGCGAAAAGAACCTCGAAGCCCAGTCCTAAATTCTTTTTGCATTGGTTTTTAGTACTATAATAATATTAACAAATATGATTCTCACTCTGTCTTGCTTTAAATTCAGTCTCAATCACAACATCTCTGCTAGTATTGTTGTGGGTTGTTTTGTTTTTCTTTGTAAATTTGAAGCATGGCGAGTTCGAGCGGCACGAAGCCGTCGCCGCCTGTACGGAGGATGTCGAAAGCGCATGGGATGATGTTTGATCTTCCTAGCAATATCGGACACTCAGCTGTAGACAGTGATCTGGTTCCCTCTTCTTTGCCCTCCATTGCTCTCATTCTTCGAGTTGCCAACGAGATTGAGCATGATAATCCCAGAGTTGCCCATCTCTGTAAGCTCACTTCTGATTTCACTTCTCACATTCTTTTTGTTTTTTTTTTTTGTTTTTTTGTTTTTTTTTTTTAAATAATAAATTATGGGTTTTGCTAAGGAGTGGACTAACCCACTTATTATGATTTCTACTTAAACATAATAATATTAACCATTAGCTGTTGCATTCAAGGTGAAAATATTTTGATAAATAGTAGTTTGATAGCTGCCCGTAGGGCCAGGGAACTCGTTAGCAAAACTTTGTGATTTATGTTAATGAGAATAATATTATGATAGTAGACTTAGTTTTTCTACAGATATCTTCACTCTTGGAGCGATTTCAAACGTGTAGTAGGCGAGGACAGAAATTTATTTATATCTACTTTTCTGATCTTTCTTGTCGGTCAAAACAAACCTATAAAGCTCCCACTGACTATGTTTGGGCTATTTTGGGAGTCTTAAATATAAGAGAGACATCTCAGACTATAGCCAATTTGATTTTTAGGATGGATGTTGGATGCATACCATAAAATTTTACATAATTTAAGGCACAAACATTTTGGGCTCAACTACTAAGCTACCAAAGAAGAGGATTTGGGTTAAACCAGTGTTATCAAGTGTGCAAGGCGTTTAGGACCCTTATATTGCCCGAGATGCAAAGCTTAAAAAAAATGCTCGTCTGACTGAAGGAGGAAGGCTCAATATGTTAATGCGTGTGTTTTTGTATGTGTACCTATATATATATATATATATATATATAAAATAAGCTAAAGATGTATAATTTTGACAATAAACTCTAAAGAATAATCCAATTTATCTTATCAAACATGCAAAATTTTCTTCTTTTTTGTTGTTGACCAATATGCATGTTTGTTGTTGAAGACTCAAACATTGAGAAGTAGAGAGTTGGACATATTAAAAATAAAAGAAATCAAAGAGAACTTCAATTAGGCGGGCTTTTTTTGTGCCTAGGCGCACCGGGCGTGTGCGTCTCCTGAAAGGGCCTGAGGCACTTTATTCTCTGGTGCTAAGGCGCAATGCCTAGGCAGGCCTAGATGCATGCCTTAGCAACACTGGGTTAAATTGAAGATGCCAACCAATGCTATAGCCTCCTAATGTATTTATACTAGAATGGAATCCTGTATAATACTACCAATGATAACTAAGTTTGTTTTGCACTAGAAGTATAATTTATGCCTTGTTATCATTGTGGAAATTGGCTTTTATTTATGCTGTGTAGAGAGAATATATTCAAATAGGACTTAATAATATTTGTTTTAGATTTTTAGTGGATCATTGTTCATTCTTTTTATATCATTGCTTACCGTGCTACATTTGACATGAATCCCATTCAAACATAAAAAAAAATCCAACCATTATTCAACTTAACACCGAATGAATCTAATAGTGCTGTACAGATCTAAGAATGCCTTATTATAGGGGTTTGTTTCCATGGCAAACCTGAAAAGCAAGTAACTAGTTATATTAGGCATGAAGGAGCTACATGAATTATTTTCTTCTTATAGCTATGTTAATAATTAAAGCACTTAAATAAGTTTCAATCTTTGAAAAGACAGGAATAAGCAAAAATAGCTACTAGTCATTTTGTCTACAAGAAGGCTTTTCTTATCCTCTTGAATTGGATAGTGCTATAAAATCCGTGATGCTGTGTTGGTTCTATTTAACTAACCTTTCATGTGTTCTGGTTATGCTTTTGATATAAGAATTAATAATTGTTATAAAATGTTTGTGGAAAAAAGTAATTTCTACATGCTTGCTTGGATTGGAATTTACTCTTTTAGGCCTTGCTACTTTTTGTGTGATTAGGTCGTGTGTATGCTTTTAAGGAGGCTAACAGGATGGACCCAACATCAAGTGGACGTGGTGTTCGCCAGCTCAAGACATATTTGTCAAATAGAGTAGAAGAGGTATATCTTGTATTACTATTATTTATCGACTGTTAACCATTCTGAAAGATTGTTCATGTTTGATATCATTAACATTTCACAATTAGTTTCTTCTTCTGATTATTGCAAATAAAAAGGAATACTGTTCGATTTATGTTTTATCTCATCGACATTCACTGCGCAGTTTATTGGCCTATTTTCCTTTTAGCTATCTCATGTTAAAGCTAAATACCCATTATAAATTGTCATGATTAACAAAAGAAGTAGTAAGGAGGAAAAGGAGTGCTATGTGGTGATTGCAAGAAATTGAACATGGGAAATTTGTATATTTAGCTAATGCATTTTCCTTCTTTGCTAAAGGAAAAATGAAGAAAGAAGTTTCATTTGTTTTGTTTATTTATGAACTTTTCATTTGATTTGAACATCTAAAGGCAAATGAGCTAGACATTGCTTTGAGTTGGGAAAAGAAATCCTTAATTTCTCTATCACTTTCGTTAGAATGAAGAAATTTTGAAATCAATTTGTAAAGTTAAGTGAAAGATAATTTAAGTGCCATTTAGCTTCCTAGTTGAAAAGTGATTTTGATTTATAGTGGTTTATAGTGAACTTGATCACTGTTATATCTATTACAGACTAAAAACCTATTCTTGAGTCATTATCTAGCAACTTAAACTTCTAGTTTGAGTTGTTTTTGTTTATGGTACTTTGGATGCTTATTTGTTTTATCATAATTATGTTATTTATTTATTTATAATAAGATTTATTTATTTACCACAAATGAGCGTAGTACATTAATTAGTCATAAAGAGGAAAGTGCTTTTGTGCTTGTGTTAGTCCATAAACAATAATAGTAGGTCATGAGATCGTGTGGGAACTAGAGACTTAGTCACGTAGTGGGATCAAACACGGATATTTCTGTAGGATCGTGAATTGATACTTGAAACTCTAAATGATTTAGAGCCTGTTCGCTTGGTGGGCTTTGATTAGGGTTTATTAAGGAGAAGTTACCTCCTAAAAGTTTGATATGGGGAGCCACCATTAAGGTAATATTTGCAATTACGGCTCTTAAATCTTAATGGCATTTTCCTATTTGTTTAAGAGTAGGATTATAATTGCATTACTGAGACTTGTTTTTGTAGTTTTCAGTTTATGTTTTGTGCTTCAAAGTTGATTGGGTTCTTTAAGGAGAATTTACCTCCTTAACATTAAATAGGAGCTGTCATTAAGATTTTATGTCATTTGGATTATTTGTGGGATCTTCCTATTTGTTTAAATTAGGTTTTGGAGTGAACTAATATTCTTCTTATTGTAATTTTCTAGTCCAGATGATATGTTTATAAATTAAAATGAGAACATTTTTTTTTATTCGGTCTCGTTTCTATTCCTTTTCTTTTGTCTTTCTCTCTCTACGCTCCTTTACCCTTCTTTTTCCTCCTTTGCTTTCTTTCCACCTTGTGCTAACTTCTACATAAAACTTCCTTAGAACAGTGTCTGCCCCCCCCCCCCCCCCCAATGTAGCATCCTTAACACATGGTACAAACAAGCCCTTTCATGGGTATGAGTCCGAGCTTCACATCCTACTCACTTGTCAATTATTGCAAGATGAGGTGTCATCCAATCATTTGATGACAGATGACTCCACCTAGACTTGACCTTTCTATGCTTCTCTATTGGTTCATTTTGGCAAGCCTACCTATGACCGAGCTTCTCGTTATAAACTTTTTTTCTCCAGCTACTATACAGTCATTGCTCTTACTCTTAACTCCAAAGGCTACTACACCATTATCTCACTTAACTTTGAATCCTTTTACCTGACTCCTTATTGCTCACAAGTTTCTCAATGTTGCATTGTCCCTCTGCTCGGCTTTTGCACCATAATTGCCTAGCTACTCTGCTCTACTCTTCATATCACCTAAATTCTACTTCTTACTTCCACATTTCATCTCCATCAATACCACCTAGCATGCAATACTTGGGCATTCTAAGGATTGCCTAGATTTTCCTTTTTCCATCTCCATTTCTTCCCATTCCTTGTTTGCAACATTATGTCACCTAAAGAGCTCATTATATCGAGGCAAAGCCTCTTTGATCTAGTGGTGCATGGTTTGTTTCTTGGATGTTCCCATTATAAATATATTTCACACAAGTGATGTGATGTGCCTGTTCTTGCTCCATGCTTTCAAGACCAAAAAGCTTGTGAATGATGGAGCATGTTGGTCATTGAATTATATTCTTGAGTGTTGAGTCCATACCTAACTGCTTAACCTTTTAGGTTGAGCAGGTTTTTTATGACTAAGAAATCACCTCTGTATTTGAATTTCATAGAGAACAATCAAGAAAATCTATGACTTTTTTGCATTGCAGGAAAAAGAGGAAATAAAGCCTCAACTTGCAAGAACAGATGCAAGGGAAATCCAATTGTTTTATCAGATATTCTATGAGAAAAATATTAAAGAGGGCCAAGAAACAAAACAACCGTGAGGCTTTACTTTGAACCATTAACTGATTAACATGCTTAATTTAGCTTAGCATAATATATTGGTTGTTTGCCCTTATTCTTCTTCTGTTTGCTACTCTTAAAGGGAGGAGATGGCTAAGTTTTATCAGATTGCAATGGTTTTGCGTGATGTGTTGAAAACAGTGGTACCTTCTTCACAAGTTGATTATAAGGTTTGATTCATTCAGTTTTGGAATCATTAAACAACTTCATTCAGGGTTCATATGCACGTGTGGAGGACTAAAAAAGTGCTTCATAATTGATTATGGCTTCACAGACTAACAATTATGTAAAAGAACTTGAGAGCAAAAAGGAACAATATGAGCACTACAACATTCTTCCGCTGTATGCTGTTGGGATAAAACCAGCAATTATGAAACTCCCTGAGGTTGTGTATTATGCAACATTATGTTGTCT
Source organism: Fremontodendron californicum (assembly GCA_030761205.1). NCBI lineage: Eukaryota > Viridiplantae > Streptophyta > Magnoliopsida > Malvales > Malvaceae > Fremontodendron > Fremontodendron californicum. The sequence continues at coordinate 17,183,775 of JAULJL010000037.1, forward strand.
CGATTTTGCTTGTTCACATTAATTGTAGTTCTAACAATGTTGATTCTTTGTGCTTGTACAGATCAATGTTGCATTTCAAGCGATACGTAATGTGGAGAATCTGCCAATGCCCATAGCTCATTCAACATCAGATGTCAATCTATATGTTAATGACATATTTGATTGGCTTTTATCTCTTTATGGTTTTCAGGTAATGCTTCAAATTCTTACTTCCTTTTCTCCCTTTGTTTCATAGTTGTATCTTTTGTGCTCTATCCTCTAGGCATTTCTGGCCTTCTGGGTACATTAACCTATTTATACTCCGATACACAACTTTTTCTTGCTTTATTTTTAAGGGCCAAAGTAATTTAGTCCTAGCAAGGGACAACTTACAACACTTTCCTTATATAAATTTGCTTTTTTGGAAGAATACTTATCCCAATATGAAATACAAAAAAAAAAAAAAAAAAAAAAAAGAAGAAGAACTACAAGTAGCCAACTAACTAAACAGGTCACATCCAATCAAGAATACTCATAGATGTGCTCCATATTCCTTTGGGTGAAATCCACCTAAACCCCATGTAGTTTCAACTTTTCCCACATAGTACTATGTGATTTTTTTTTTTCTTTTTGCAATTGGATCCCTGTGGTTTAGTTCCTTCCATATGGGGTCAGTCCATTTGTTTTATCCAGTAAAACAAATAACGGGGTGCTATGTGGAGAAGCACCCTCAGCTATCCAAAGGAACTGAGGGTATTTTGAAAATTTACCCAACTATCTAGGGTGTGCTATGGGTTGAAAGAATTTATTACGAAAATATCCTTTTGAGTTGAGGGTATTTTGATAATTTTACCAAGTGAAATTTACAGCATAATCCCCTCAAGGAACAGAATTTAACTACTAATTACAGCAACAAAAAAATCACAGGATGTTACGTGGAAAAAGTTGAAACCACAAGGGGTGAAGGTGGGGTTTAGCCTATTCCTTTTATATTTTATGGGCTCAATTGCACAAATAAGCATTAAATTTTTGCTCCATTCTTTTAATCTCTTTGTGGGGGAATAAACATATTGAACATATCAGAACAGAATTAATTAAATTCTTCCAGCACTGAAGGATTTAGTCTTTTTTCTTTATCCAACAAAACTACAATCAGCTGCTCTAAGTCTTCAAGAAATCAATGGAACCCCTAAATAGAAAATGGGGAGTCTTCCTTCTTTGAACCTCAAGCACTGCAATATTCTGCTTATTGTTTTGGAAATATCTGCTATGGATATGTCCCTTTCAGAAATATTGGGCTTTGAATCAGGGAGTCAGTAGAATCTATCCATCACCCACTTATAATTTTGAATTGAACTAAACCTACCAGCTGAGGAAACAAACATATCTTCTGTGAAAGATGAGTAAGATTCAGCTTTTTACCTTTTGTATGACACCCAAAACTGATTTGTCAAGGCAATAGCGTGGAGAAGTCTAGTAAACAAGTCTAGTAAACACTTTGATAACCATTACAAACACGATAGCATATTAAAAAAACTACTTAAGAATTTTCACCCTTTTGAAGAATTCATCTAAAATTAATAGCAACAAATAACTTAGTTAAAGTATGAAGGCTTATTCAAGACACAAAAATTTCAGGAATTTCAATAGCCTTAAGGACAATGAGTTGAGAACAAACTTCCCAGTAAACAGAACCGTAAGCTTTCATGTTATGAACTTTTAGAAGGAGAAATAGTATTATTATGGTAATACTTCATCATTACCTCCAGAGGTTGATTTTTTTTGGGGATAAGTAAGGCTGACTGTTTGTTAATAATAAAATCATGAAGGCGATAAACAACAGTACAAAGAATATATGGTTCTCTACTCTTTCATGATGACAGGAGTCTGGTTTTTGGAGCCAGAGTGACGGTAAAGATTTACTTTGCTAAGCAACTTGCTCGATATACAAAACCCCAGGATAGTTTCAGTAAACTCCTGGGATCTAAACTGTATTTATTCACTTACTTTTACTGACTACACCCTCATTAATTTGCAACAATATAAATGGCAAGATAGGTAGTTAAACACCCTGGATAGTTGTTGCTTACTGAAAAGCTTGATCATTTGTAATAATTTCTTTTAACCCTGTTTTTTTTTTTTTTGGGAACAAAGAGCAGGTATGGAGTTCTTTTCTTCATTTTCTTTTTCTTTTAAACATGTCAAGTTTATGTGTTTTTTTTTTCTCATTACACCAAGATATGTCAAACTTTGGTTGTCTTTATGAAAGCCATGTCAAAGTTCGTCTAAATGAGTAAAGTTCATGTATGGATGTATCAAGCATCTAGGAAAGTTTTACCTTTGAGAGGCTTCGATAATGAAGCAGAGGATCCTTTGATTCGATAGCTACTGCTAATAATTATATCATGAATATTAAATTTTTATTTATAAAGGAAGCTCTTGTTCATCTAATAACAAGATGTTTTCTCATCTTTTTGGTGATTGAAGAAAGGGAATATAGCAAATCAAAGGGAGCACCTAATATTGCTACTTGCCAACATTGATGCGAGGAATAGGAATCTTGAAACTTATTTTCAGGTGAATCATTTTTCCTCTGTGCTGCTTCATGCTTTCTTTTTGAGTCTCAGATCTTACTCTTTTGCAGCTTTGATTTCCACATTTATGCCATCTTATATTGATAATTAATAATAAGTTTATTGCAGCTTGATAGTACCACCATACAGCATTTAACTGATGAAATATTCAAGAATTATGAATCATGGTGTAACTATATGCATCGTGAATCGAATATTAGAAGGTATCTATTGTCCGTGGTTGTGAAACAAAGCTTTTCAGTTTGTTAACTAAGTTTAATTCAGTATGAAAACCTTATGCCATGAATTGAGCACACTGGTCTTTTTTTCTTATGATGTCTTTTAAATGAAACTTTCACTTTGTAGGTATCCCCAAGGTTATGCAATACAACAGCTACAACTCATTTATATTGCACTTTATCTTCTCATATGGGGTGAAGCATCAAATATACGGTTCATGCCGGAATGCATTTGCTACATCTTCCATAATGTATGTGTCCTTTTAAGTTTCAACAAATAATTGTCCATGATCTATAAGGTCTCTAATCATCTGGTCTTTTTCCAGCGTCTATCAAGATGTTCATCTTGGAAATAGCAAGTTTTTGTTCAACTGAATGTCATGTTGTTTTCCCTTTCTGATCATAAGTCTACATGATTCTTGGAATTAGTATTTTCCTCTGATAATAAATATAAACTGTGCTTTATTTTGTATGCTAAACTAACCACAGAGAAGATAGAGAAAAGTACAACATGTTTGGCTTGTCTAATAATTTAGTCAACTTGTCAAAGCTAATTGCAAATTCCTGCATTTACCGCTGAGTTTTTAGTTTATGTAAAAAGTTGACGAGATTAGAAAGGGCACAATATAGACAAGTGAAAAGTTTTGGTCACTTATTAGACACATGCAATGTTCAGTATCTTTGCCTTTGGATGGATCATAGGAATTTTAGGCCTTGCATTGTCATGAAATACATTCAAAGTGAAAATAGTTTAAAACGATAACTACTGGTTATATAATGTTGATCATCAATAGGGTGCTGTATTGATGAATTGGAAAAGTCCACACTGAAAAATTAAGTCTTACTTTTTAGCATTGAAATTTTTAAGTATGGAAGTTATCTTAAGAAAACTATTTCTTGTGCTGCTGAATATTAAATATTGAATAGATTTTTTATTGAATTTCTTGTAAATGAGATATATGATTTTATGGAGATTTCATATATAATAAGAGTTAAAAACAAAAGAACAATACTGAATGTATTAAGTAGTTTTTAACTACTTAATCTGCGAGACTGTTTCATTAAGAATATTCTGTTTAAGTGACTTCCAAAATGAATAGTCAAATGCATTGAAAAAAATTAAATCATTAAAAATTAAAATTTTCAACAAATTTTGAATGGTTTATCTAATTGCACCTAAAACTCATGCAGAAAATATATATTTACCCTTGTTCAATGTTGAATATTAGAGGTGGAAGCGAGCTGAACCCTGCTTGTGAACCATTGGGGCTCAATTAATTTATAAGATCTGTTCAATTTGGCTCAGTTATTTAAAAAAAAAAAAAAAAAAAAAAGCCAAGTCGGAGCTTCCAATTCATTTTGTTAAACAAGTGAGTTAAAATGTTGTAATATGTGGCGTGCAAGTTTGAAAGCTAAGCTTGTTCAGCAATTTTTTCAAAATCTGTTATTAGAATAATTATTATACTAAACTTATATTAAGTACTTGTTAGTTGCCTGGCATGAATTTAATTTAATACACTTTTCGTTTTAGAGTTTAAGTTAATACTAAATTGTTGGATTGTGGCTTTTTCGAATTTTATGTTCTCCTGCCTCAATTTTTTGCCTATAGTCCTTAGCCCTTTATTCTTACTAGTGTAAACCATTCTGGAAAATTGGAGACTACCAATCACATTTTTGAAAATTTGTTTTTTGCCAGTTTTAGTTTTGTTATAGGTTTAACAGTGGAAATTCCACTATTCTACTAAGTAGTTTGTGATGCCTACCAATAAGACTCACCAAGTTATAGGTCTTTTGATAAGGAATTAGGTATTGTTGTAATTGAGTAAGCATGAGGAAAAGAGAGAACAAAAGAAAATGATTAGGCAGAGGTAGCCTTTAGTGTTCTTGAGCATTTTGGTAGGTGATGGAAATAAATGGAGTAAAATAGGAAGGTAGGAAATAGGAATATAGTTGAACAAAGCTAAAGAGAAAATGTAGTGTGAGAAAGTCAAGATTGTAGAGATATGATTTTGTCAAGTGAGCTGAGGGCTTATGGCATCTAGACTTTCTAAAATTGACATGTTTATTTTTTTTCCTTAATTTTTAAGATGGCAAGCGATGTTTTTGAAACTTTATCTAGCAAAGTGCATCCTGTTAGTGACACAAACCAAACAGCAGCGCCTGACCAAGAATACTTTTTAAGAACTGTCATAACACCTATTTACAAGGTTCTGTTTAAGGTAATTTATATTTTATTCTATTTGGAAAATTGTTTGATCCTATTTGTTTAAAGCTTTAAAGCTAAAATTGAATATGATTTGGTGGGAAAGGAAGCAAGAAAAAACAAAGAAGGCAGGGCAAGCCATTCTAGATGGAGCAACTATGATGATCTAAATGAGTTCTTCTGGTAAGTTTCTTGAATGTTGAATAATGTTTGTCTACACCATTCAGATAATTGAAATCTAGAAAATTGTTTTTTCTAGGTCTGAAAATTGCTTTATGCTAAGGTGGAGAAGAGACCATGAAAAATATTCTTTTGTGCAGCTTGATGAGATACCATTTCCGAATGAGGTAGCTTCTTTTCCCTGGTAGTTTTGGCCTTAATCTACGTTAGCCATAAATTTTATTTTCTCATCTGATTAATTTGACAATATTTGTTCAATAAAATTAGGTTCACAAAATTGTAGTTCATACTAGTTTCTTTTGGAGGAGAGATGACATTGAAGAATCATCATTGTACAAGCATGAAAGTTTGAAAGGATTGTTAGTTTGTGACTTGGTCATGTTAGTAACAAAGTTTTAGTCCCTGTATTAGTTGGTGTTGAGCAGGTTGTCATGAATATATTTGTAATTCTTTGAAATTTCTGTAACTTTTGAGTTTGACCTTAGTTGTCCCTTATGTAGTTTAAGCATATTCTTTTTTCCATTGAATCACCTTTCTCAAATTTCACATTTTTCATAATTTTTTTCTCTTGTGTGCACACTACGAACTAAAAGTTAGTTGATTGGGATTTTGATTCTTTTGAACTATGTTGATTTGACAGTTGTGAAATATATTGTTCAGCATCTTCTAAACACACCAGCTTGCTCTTTTTGTTGTCAAATTGACCTCTATTAGTATTTTCCAATATCTTTTATTTTTTTCTTAAGATTTGAGTTCAAGTGCATATATCCCTTTCAGATTGATAATCCATGCACTATTGGGAAGAGGAAGCATAAAACTAACTTTGTTGAAGGCCGCACGTTTTTGCACCTATATAGAAGTTTTCACCGAATGTGGATATTCTTCATAATAGCTTTCCAGGTGACCTTTTTTCATATTTTGCCTTAATTTTTTTTTTGTCTTTTACACAGTCAGTTGATTGCATCTGTATATTTCTTTCTTTTTATTTCTTTTTTTTCTTTTCATATTTCAGGCTATGGTAATTGTTGCATGGACACGTTCTGGATCTGTTTATGCTGTTTTTGATGAAGATTTCTTAAGAAGACTGTTAAGCATTTTCATTACTTCTGCCGTTCTCAATCTTTTTGAAGGTAACAAAAATTTTCCTACAACAGTTGTGTAGGTATGGAAGCAGTCTCATATAGATGTTCATAATTTGAAATTCCATATATTCATGATAATGTTTCCTGCTATTCATAAAAAAAAATTAGTACAATGCTATTCATAAATTTCATATATTAATACACTAATTACAAGTTCTGCAATCAGTTATACCCTATTTTAGCGACAGGCTTTTGATAGAGTGATTTGTTGATTTTCATCTTTGCATTTATTCCTTTTGCAGCTATTCTGGATATAGCTCTTACTTTCAACGCTTGGAGGAGCTTTGAATTTAGCCAAATACTACGGTACCTTATGAAATTGTTCATGGGAGCTATTTGGGTTGTGGTTTTGCCAATAGGTTATTCCATTTCTGTGAAGAATCCAACAGGGGTCATCAAGTTCCTTAAACACTGGACTGGGAATATGCAAAACCAGTCATTATATAATTATCTTGTTGTACTTTATTTGATACCTGATTTACTGGCTACTATACTATTTGCGCTTCCACTTTTGCGGAAAAAAATGGAGCTCTCAAATTGGCGGATAATTACTCTTGTTATGTGGTGGAATCAGGCAAGCATATCAAGCATTATTTCTTTTGACTGATTTTTTGTGTTTTGTTTTGTTTTTTCCATTGTGCAATTGTGCTTTTATTCCCCTTCATCTTCCCTCGTTATTTTATTGCTTAAATTTGTTCGACTTTCTGTATATAATTGTTTATTTTTGCTCCAGCCAAAACTTTATGTGGGAAGAGGCATGCATGAAGACTTCTTCTCACTCCTAAAGTAAGAGAAAAAATTGTTTTGGTTGTTGTTTTCTCAACCATGTTTCAGGTTCGTCTACATATGCTTGGGTTTGAACTTGTTCCATTAAGAGAGTTATTTAATACACTCAGGTACACAATGTTTTGGATCATGCTGCTAGTCATCAAGCTAACATTCAGCTATTTTGTTGAGGTGATTTCTCCTTTATATTTATGAATCGGTGCTTAAGTTCAAAATTCTCGTATGTTAAAATTATCAAAATATTGATTTCAATTGCATTCATGAGTATTCATAATTAGATGTAATTATCTAGTTCACACCTTTGCCTCGTGGCATATGATGTTTAACATGGTTTATCATAGAATGAAACTTAGCAAGTTAAAAGTGGCCATGTAGCATAGACATGAATAAAGAAATTCTTACTAGTTGGAGTTATTGAAAATGCATGAAATTTTAGGTTCAATGTAGCTGATGTCAGATAAAGTGTTTTCCATAGTGGGATACTCTATGTTGGTTCTATTTCCTCTCAATAGCATCTAGTAATCTAATGTATATGATAAACATGCATCTTAATTGAAAAAACCTATATTGGGAAGCTTAATTTCTTAACATTGTTTGATTTCCTTTTTACTTCTTTTATAAGTTAAATTATTCTTTTCTTATTCTTCAATTTAGGAAATAAATTATTAGTAGAAGAAAGCAATGGAACTTATTCTTTTAAACCATTCCTTTGTCTTTTTAATAGAGAGAAAAACTCCATTTTATCTTATTTGAATCGATAAGAACATAGTAGCTTTATAGGAGACTCATGACAACAAATCTGTCATTGAATCTCCTTGGTTTTAGCAACAGAATAAATCCCTAAAGAGTAGGATGAAACAAATAAATAAATGGAAAAATAAATAATAGAATAAAATAACTCTCCAAAAAATAGGGATAAGATTCTATCCCTAAAAAATAGGGATCATAATCCGGAATTTCCATACTTCCCATCAAGCTGGGGCATAGATGTCAATCATCCTCAGCTTGGTGATCAATACTCCAAAACTTGTTCTTGGAAGAGCCTTTGTAAGAATGTCTGCAGTTTGAAGTCTTGCTGGAGTATAAATCATATTAATTATCCCTTCTTCGATTTTCTCTTTAATGAAGTGACTGTCGATCTCCACATGCTTAGTCCTGTTGTGATGGACTGGATTCTTTGCAATACTTATAGCAGCCAAATTATCACAAAACTTCTTTATAGGTTTTTCAGTTGGAAGTTTTAATTCTTCGAGAAGTCTTATGTATGTCAGCAGGGTGCATTGTGATCTGGTGATAACCAGACCTCAAGTCTAACTTGGAAAAGAAAGTGGCTCCAGCCAATTCATCTAAAAGTTCCTCCACCAGAGGGATAGGAAACTTGTACTTGATAGTTAGTTGGTTAAGCTGCTTGTAGTCCACATACAATCTCCATGACCCATCTTTTTTTTAACCAACACTATAGGTGAGGCAAATGCACTGTTGCTGTCTCTGATGACTCCTGAATCTAGCATCTCCCTGACCATTTTTTCAATCTGATCCTTCTGTATTGCTGGATATCTGTAAGGCCTAACCTTGACTGTCTCCTCTTCATTCTTGAGAACAATCCTATGGTCCTGATGTCTGAGAGGTGGTAGACCCTTTGGAATTTCAAATAGATCCTGATAAGAATCTAACAACTGACTCATTTGTTGTTCATTACTCTGTGTTTCCTGATCATCTATCCCCTTACAGTATAAACTGATACATGGTTCAGTAATGAACATGAGAGCATAGGGTTTAGGAACATTACCAGTCATAAGAGACAGTAGGGCCTTGCTAGATTGTTTTTGATTCAGCTCTTTAACCCTTCCTGGTTGGATGCCCTGTAGAATTTGCCACTTTGGTCTAGCTGAACCTGCATAGTGAAAGCTGATAAGTCCCACAGTATGGGCCCTAAAGTGACCAACCACTGTACACCAAGCACCATATCACATCCTCTTAAGGGCAATAGTAAAAAATCTGCTGCAAGGTTGAGCCCAGACATTGACCAAGATACATCAGTGAAGGCCCCCAATGTTGACATTCTCTGGCCATTAGCTACAGTGACTTGTTTCCTACAATCCTGTTTGATGAGGACTCCCCACATTCTTTGCCACATTCACATCTAGGAAGTTATGTGTACTTCCAGAATCTACCAAGATGATTAGAGGTTGCTTCTTAATGAAACCATGCATCCTTATTGTTTGGAACCCACTGGTTCCCATCATAGCATGCAATGTAATCACAGGTGGATTGATTTCATCCCCTTCCCTTTGCAATACTTCCACAGTGTCAATACAATCTGAGTATTCCTCAGTTTCAGCCTCTCCCTCCTTAGATTCAGTAAGCAACTGATACAGCTGTGACTTAACACATTTGTGGTCTGAAGTGTATTTCGCCCCACACCAATAACACAACCCTTTTCTTCTTTTTCCATCTATCTCAGCCTGTATTAACCTCCTTCCCCCAAATCTGTTGGTGGCAGCTGGACTTGGGTAAGTGGGGTTTCTGGTAGCTGGTATGGGTGGTTTCTGATTGGCAAGGTTCATTAGATTAGGATTGAGAGGTATTTTTGGAGTTGGTAATAAGGGTGGTAAGGCATTTGGTCTAGTGTTGAATGTAGTTGAGGTGGAGTAAGTGCATGAAGTATATGGGGATGGCTTAGAGGTTTTTCTTGTGCTCTGGTGGATCATGGACTCTATTTGTTTGGCTAGGTGCAAAGCTTGGTTGAGGTTCTTTGGTTTGAACAATCTAAGTGATTGCTTGATATCTGGTTTAAGGTTGCTGATGAATACACTTAATGCATACACTTCTGAGACCTGTAACAGGTTTAGTATACCAATAAAATCTTCATAAAACTGTTCTACTGATCCAGATTGCTTCAATCCTACCAATTCGGCCATGGGATCCTCATATTCCTCAGGTACAAATCTGTTCTTCATCTCATCAATATAAGTGGACCAACTCAGTTTTTCAAAACCCCCCTGTATCCAAGAGTAATATTGATGCCACTATAGTGCCTTACCTTCAAGGTTGAACATAGTCACCCTTAACTTGGACTCCTCAGGAACCCTTTCAGCAACAAAATACTGTTCCAACTTCATAAACCATCCTTTGAATTCATCCCCGTTAAACTTGGGGCAATCCAGTTTAAGCGGTCTATAAGAATCAAAATAGTGAGGTCTTACTTGGTTGAGGGCCACTGCTGCAGATTCATCTGGACTAGGTGAGCTCTCCCCCTGCTTCACCTCCTTGGACTGAAGATCCTCCTTCTCAGCCAACAACTCAAAGAATTTCTTGAACTCCATCTTGAGTTCTGACCGAAATCCATCCAGTTTTTCTTCCATCCTCGAATCAATCTGTTGTAGCTCTTTTTGTATTTGATTGACCTCCTTTTGAAGTTGTGAGTTTGCATTGTCCGCCATTGTTTCCAATAACCTGGCTCTGATACCTTGTTATGACCGGAATAGAACCTTGATAGATTCACACAGAAATCGTGAGAAAGAAAGGAAGAAAGAGATGAGAGAGAGAATAGAATGAGAAACCATTGCAAGAGAGAGAAATTATTCTTAAGATATTCATTGCCACTAACTGTTGTTGACACTTGCTTTTGTAACCACTCACCCTTTCCCACATTACCAGTTTTGCCACTGTGGGCTGAACACGTAAAAGGAAAAAGAGGCCTTAAGAACGTTTGGCCCAAAGACTGTGAACCCACTAACGATGAACATAAAACCAACAGAAAACAAAATAACAGAAATTGAAATTGCCAGAATTTGGCTCGTAACACTAACATGTGAGCTATTGATCTTTCTACATTTGTGTCAATTTATATGAATCACTTTCTTTGACAATATGCTGAAATCTAATGAAGGTTGCTTCTTAGCTCTTTACTTACTTTCATTTTAAGATTTTTCCACTTGTGCGACCAACCAAGGAAATTTTGGATATGCATGTGGAAAACTATCTACTGCACGAGATTGTTCCAAATGGTAATATGCCTCCTTTTATATTTCTTTTCCCTTGTGATTGTTTTACTCTCTTTATATCTTTCTTTAGCATCTATTAATTCAAATTCTAAAACCTTCTGTAGTTGCTCATAATGTCGGAGCTCTTATAGCAATATGGGCTCCAATTATCTTGGTAAGTAAGCATATAAGAACCTTGTAATGGAAAATTCGATGCCATGGTCATTATTCTTGTTACCTAAATAGTTTGTGTCATTATCTGAACTTCTTACTCATGCATAGGTTTATTTTATGGATGCTCAAATATGGTATGCCATATTTTCTACCCTTTTTGGTGGGGTTCTTGGAGCCTTCAGACATGTGGGTGAGGTATGCTGTAATTTTGTGCTCATGCTATTAGAAATATGATAATTAAAAACTATATGTGTATATGAACGTGTGCGCATGTGTATACGTACATACACTCAGCCACACATACACGTTTATGTATGTATGATTTTGTGAAAGCACTGAAGTTTTCTTTCATTGCATTTTATGCACTGATTTGTGAACTTACATTAGGGAGATTACCTAAACTTTTTGCTTTCATCGTATTATTTCTTAGATACGTACACTTGGGATGCTGCGATCCAGGTTTCAAAAAGTACCTCGAGCTTTTGGTGAATGTTTTTTGCCGTCAGCACATCATGATTCAAAGACAAAACTCTTGGTAGTGCCGATTGCATAGATTCTACCAATGTCTACAAATTGCTCTTAATTGTTTAAGATTTTTGTGCATCATTCCAGATATCAAAGAATTTCTTTTATATATAATTGCTGTCAATCTTTCTTTGCTATTGCTGGCTTAGTAGCTAGCTTTTTATTCCTTTTGGAATTTTAATAAAATCTCTTTGGCTTAGCAAAAAAAAGAAAATGCTGTCAATCCACATGTTATCTTATCATCACTATATATGAAGATGATTTTGGGCCTTTTCCTTCTTCATTCTATATTATCTTTTTCTTTTGGCTAAACTAAAACACTTTTCCTCATGGCAGGATAAGTCAATAGGGAACGTGGCAAAATTTTCTCAAATGTGGAATAAATTCATTTGTTCCATGCGTGTGGAGGATCTAATTAGCAATAAGTGAGGATTTCTTGCTGTAAACTTCATTCCATATGAAATGTAAAGATTTATATAACTCTTGTATTTTCCTTTGCCTGATTATTTACCAGGGATCAAGAATTGTTGCTTGTCCCATGTTCTTCAAGTGATGACTCCGTGGTTCGATGGCCACTTTTCTTGCTAGCTAGTAAGGTAAACACTATCCAGTAGTTTCTCAAGTTTACTTTTACATGTGATGCAGGTTGTTTATGTTATAGATTATTGACCTTGCAACGTCTTACAGATTCCTGCAGCATTGAACATAGCAAAAGATTTTAAGAAGAAGGAGGATGCCGAGTTAATTAAACTGATTAACAGTGATTTTTACATGCATTCAGCGGTGATTGAATGTTATGAGACGATCAAATGTCTTATAGATGACCTTTTGGAAGATGAGGCTGATAAGAAGTAAGGTCGAAGCGTTCATATTATTGGCTTGAACTTATTGATATAGTCCTAAACATTCTCTAGCAATTTAACATTGTATATAAGAAATTACTCTTTTTTTTTTTTGTCTCAATTAATCGTCTTCTAATTTTTGCCTTTTTCTCATCCCGGAATAGGATTGTAATGAAGATTTATGATGAAGTAGCTAACAGTAGACGGGAGGAGAAGTTTTTGAAAGAATTCAAGATGAGCGGTATGCCTTTGCTCAGTGTAAAGTTGGAGAAGTGGCTAAAGATCTTGGTAGGAATTGAGCTCAATCTGTGTCCTCTTCTTTTGTGTTTTTCCTCTTCTCTCTTTTTCTTAGAGACGTACTTCGTATGTCACAGATGACTGATTACGAGGATGATGAAATATACAAGGCCCAGATAACCAAAGCTCTGCAGGGTATCATGGATACTGTTACACTTGATGTTATGATTAATGGCCAAAAGTAAGCACTGAAAAGTACAACCTTTATATCGATAAGAATTCTTCTCTCCTTTTGGTCAGATACTTTAATTTCCTTAGCTAAAATGAAAACGAAAAAAAAAATCATATTAGATGCTGTTGCACACTGTTTACAGCAGAAAGGTTTATAATTATAGGAGATAAGAAAATATGATCTCTTATTCCAAAGAGAAAAGCAGTAGTATCAACAGCTCAACAAGTTCAAATTTATCCCAGTTTCCATGGTATTTTGTGATTGGGATTAGCAACCACAACTTGCCTAGTGAAGCTTCAAATGTCGATCTGTACATTTGATGAAATCCCGTAAAATAAGCCATTCTAGATGTAGTTATGGAACCATATCAGTCTTTTGCTAAACTAGAAACTATTAGTTTTTGAACCGGGTAATTTTCTGAATTTATACCACCGAATGAGTCTTCATCACTAACATGGGCTATGAATTTCCTCTCTCTTTGTAGAGCCCTTCAAGGATCTTATGTTTTTCAGAATAGCAAAGATGGACAGAGTTTTGAAAAGATTAATATTCAGGATATACAGCACAAATCTTGGAAGGACAAGGCACTGAACTCTGTTTTAAATATCCTTTTAAGTTTTAAATATTGCAAATTGAGATTTGCTTCTTATCCTATTCTACAATTCTCTATAGGTCTCTAGGCTCCATTTTCTTCTGACTTTCAAAGAATCTGCTGCTGACATGCCTCGAAATTCAGAGGCTCGACGCCGTATCACTTTTTTTGCAAATTCATTATTTATGAATATGCCAAGTGCACCAAAAGTTAGTGATATGCGCTCCTTCAGGTCAGTGACCATTGACGATTTCTCAATGTTCTTACACTGAATGACAGCTTGGGGATTTTCTGTGACTAGTTGATGTTAATCAATGTAAAAGCGAAGGACTGATGGCTCCTGTCAATCTAGGAATATTTTATTATTTTTCTTATCTTTTTTTTTAATTTTTATTTTTCTTGATTGATTAATGTCTGCAGGGTCATGCCACAGGAATTATTATCTTGAATCTAGAAATTGTTTTAAGGACCTTATGGTAGTCAGAGAAGATATGTTTTATTGTAATTACTTCTTTCTACTCAAACTTTTATTTATTTCTCGATTTATTATTTCAGTGTTTTGACTCCATATTTCAAGGAACATGTTCTTTTTTCTGATGATGAGCTTAATAAAGAAAACGAGGATGGAATATCAACTTTGTTCTACCTGCAGAAGATATATCCAGGTGAGTTCTGGATTTATTACTGTATTATTTTTGTTATCATCTGAAATAACATGAACTTATTAAGTTAGTACTGTCTCCAAATTAGATGAATGGACCAACTTCCTGGAGCGAATGAATTACAAAGAGAGCAAGGAGGATATCTGTAACTGGGCAACTTACAAAGGACAGACACTTTTTAGAACAGGTCTGGATAATGATGGTCAACTTAGCAATCCATCAGAAACTAACTTTACCTATGGATGATTATTTATAGATATTTGACATGGCCACATCATCCTATATGTTTCTGTCAGTGCGAGGGATGATGTATTACAGGGAAGCCCTAGAACTCCAATGCTCCCTGGAATTTCCTAATCATAATGGTTTGTGGCATTCTAGACACACATTCGTTAGAAATATGAACTGTTATCCTCATTTTTACATTTCAATATCTTCTATCTTTCAGGATTGTTACCACCAAATATCATGCAACTATTAACTATATATTCACTTTGCAGCTTCAAGGGAGGAGGATTCTATTCAAGTTCAAGCTCTACCTGATTTAAAATTCACCTATGTTGTATCTTGTCAGATCTATGGAGCTCTGAAAAATTCTGATGATTCTCATGATCAAAGTTGTCAAAGGAATATTCTGAATCTCATGTTAATGTATGTTACCTATTGATGTCCTGTTACAAGACCAAAACTTTCAACGTAAATTAAAACTTTTGATGGAATCACTCCTTATTTTAATATTTGTACAGGCATCCATCTCTACGTGTTGCCTATATTGATGAAAGAGAGGAGACTGTTAATGGAGAATCTCAAAAATCTTATTACTCTGTTCTTGTCAAGGGAGGTGATAAATTTGATGGCTGTGAAAGGGTAAGTGCTAGTTTTATAAGGAATTCTATTTTCATTTTTTGGATTTTGTTAGTTTTGTGTGTGTAATTTTGATTGATTAATAGGATGCAATTCTCCCAACCTTATTGGCTATCTAAGTCATCCCCATCCCATTTATGGTTTGTTTGAACCCAATGGGACATGCTTGGGGTTGAGTGAAGCTAGTCCCTAATGAGGGGAGGCAATGTATTCTTTAACCTGTTGTCCTAATACATACTAGATTTGGCACACCCACAATGTAGGTGAAAAAAATGTGATTTTTTTTTTAAATGTGTTTTAAAATGAAAGTAAAAGTTATTTGATAAAAATGTGGTAGTTTTTAGGAGGGATAAGAAGTTATGTGAGTAAAAATATGTAGTTTTTTAGGAGGTCAATAATTTTTGTTTTAAATGTTTATATTTTAAAAAAAGTTATAAGACATCAATATCCCTAATTTTATTTTCTTGTTATAGCTTTATTTTGATTTTTATGTCAATTCCCCAACTAAGTTGGTGTCACTGACTCGTGACACCAGACTCAGTCAGGAACTTTATAATAGTAGAGATATACAAGATTAATCTTTGTTTTAATTATAATCTATTTAGATTTTTTCCTGCTTCCACTAGCTTTTCATGCTTTCTTTAATTGGTTCTTGATAGGAAAGAAACTCAATTACAGCCTAGTTCTTAAAGAAATTTATAGATATTAGAGATTAGTGAAATTTTGATTGATTTTGGACACAACATCCTTGGTTCTGATCAAAATCCCTTAAGAGCTCAAACAATTTACAACCATTATCCATTTTATCAAAGTACTTGATCAAACTTCTGATATGAAAGTTAAAAAAGTACACATACAAAAATCTCTATTGATGGTAGCCAAAATAAAGTAGAAATGTTCCTTAACAGTTGAACAGAATAATTGACTAATAATTTGATAGCAATCTAATAAATGATGCTATGAATTTTTACAATGACATTGCGCCTGCTTTAGAACATCATAGACATGATAGTGAAAGAAAATTGCTCTTTTCTCTCGGTTGAATTAGGTATGTGTCTGGGGCATACATTTGATCAAAGTCAATTTTCAAATGCATAATGATCTTTCAGCCTACAAGATTATGTCGATTTTATAACATATGTAATTGTTTACAACATCCTTTTACATGGAATATTCATTGTACTTCTAGGAAATATACCGCATCAAACTTCCAGGTCCTCCAACAAAAATTGGTGAAGGAAAACCTGAAAACCAAAACCATGCCCTTATCTTTACTCGTGGGGAAGCCTTGCAGACGATAGACATGAATCAGGTAGCTGTTTTTTCTCCATCTCAAGATAGGTCATTACGGTTCTAGAACATCATTTAATACTTTGTTTTTTAGGATAACTATTTTGAAGAGGCTTTTAAAATGAGAAATGTTTTGGAAGAGTTCAAACACTCTCGGCACTGGCAACGGAAACCTACAATATTAGGTTTAAGAGAGCATATATTTACAGGAAGGTTAGTCTGACCTGTTGTTTTTATAGATTTTGATGTTGATTTGTTTGATGGGTGTGCACAAGTCAAATGGCAGTCATTTTGCTGAATAATGACTAAATACCAACTGTTTGTACTTTTTTAATTTTTTTTACAGTGTTTCATCACTTGCTTGGTTTATGTCCAATCAAGAGACTAGCTTTGTAACTATCGGCCAACGCTTTTTAGCAAGTCCTCTGAGGTACCCTGAAATTTTCATCTTGACTAAATGGTTAAACATTGTATATTGGTTGTTGCTAATATTCACATTGAACACAAGTTTAAATGGTTATGATAACAAGGGCCTCTCCACCTATTGCCAATTGATAAAAAGAAATCTCATATCAGATAAATTAGGGGTAACCTGGACACATAAATATAATAAGGGCCTCTCCATCTATTACCAATCGGTTTTAGGTTGGATGCCCTTTTTACAATTTAACACCATCATAGTTTCTATGATGATCTTATCTTTGCAGGGTACGGTTCCATTACGGTCACCCTGACATATTTGACAGAATCTTCCACATAACAAGGGGTGGCATAAGCAAAGCTTCAAAAACTATTAATTTAAGTGAAGACATATTTGCAGGTACTCTTCAGTAACTAATCTAACTAATTCCATAAGTTGAATATTTTGGTTAATTCCATAAGTGTTTTCAGGGTTCAATTCAACTCTCCGAGGGGGATATATAACACATCATGATTATATCCAAGTTGGAAAGGGACGTGATGTGGGCATGAATCAAATATCATCTTTTGAGGCAAAAGTTGCAAATGGAAATGGAGAGCAAACACTTAGCCGTGATGTGTATCGCCTTGGAAGCCGATTTGACTTCTTTAGAATGCTGTCATTCTACTTTACAACTGTTGGTTTCTATTTTAATAGCATGGTAAGCAGACCAAACTAATTTCTTTCTTTATATGGTTATATGTACTTGAATATGGAAATAGATATAAGTTTAGGTGATCAGATCATTTATATAGCCTAATTAGCCTGTACTTTTGGGGGAAGGGCAAATTTGGTTTCCTCAGTTGTGAAGCAGTATTTATTTGCATGTTTATCGATTAGTCATTTGAGAAGTTACCTCACTCCATACATACACAGTATATAACTTATTACTTGGTTCTATTATTTTTAATGAAGATAAAGCATAGCATCAAGCTACAAGGCTGGTTCATATCATTTGACCTTTGTTTTTCTCGTCACACCTCCCACACTCTTTGAAATGTGAATAAACATGTATTCCTCTGTTTTTGGCATTACATTGTTTCAGGTTACCGTGATTACGGTATATTTGTTCCTCTATGGACGTTTGTATTTGGTTATGAGTGGAATGGAAAGAGAGATTCTAGAGAATTCAATTATAAATCAGAACAAGTCCCTAGAAGCAGCTTTAATTCCTCAGTCGCTCTTTCAAATGGGTTTGTTATTGGTCCTGCCTATGCTTATGGAAATTAGCCTGGAGAAAGGGTTCCGCACTGCTCTGGCTGACTTTATCATCATGCAGCTGCAGCTAGCCTCTGTATTCTTTACATTTCAGCTTGGAACAAAAGCACATTATTTTGGGAGAACAATCTTGCATGGAGGTTCTAAATATCGAGCTACTGGGCGCGGATTTGTTGTTTTTCATGCCAAGTTTGCTGATAACTATAGATTGTACTCAAGGAGTCACTTTGTGAAAGGGTTAGAACTCGGTATACTACTGGTCGTGTACGAAGTTTATGGGGAATCATATCGCAGTTCAAATCTTTATTTGTTTATCACCTGCTCAATCTGGTTCCTGGTTGGATCCTGGTTATTTGCTCCCTTTGTCTTTAACCCTTCTGGTTTTGACTGGCAAAAGACGGTGGATGATTGGACTGATTGGAAGCGGTGGATGGGAATTCGCGGAGGTATTGGTATTCAACCTGAAAAAAGTTGGGAATCATGGTGGGAGGGAGAACATGAGCACCTTAAATACACAAATATACGAGGAAGGGTGCTTGAGATTATTCTTGCACTTCGCTTCTTTGTCTATCAATATGGGATTGTCTACCACCTTCATATAGCTCATCACAGTAGGAGTTGGCTGGTATACTTTGCTATTTTCACTAATATAATTTTTTTTTTCTTGCCCCTATTAAACATCAGTTAAGTTAAGGACCATCCTCTCTTTGATTTTGTTTTAACCTATTATATTGCAGGTTTACGGACTCTCTTGGGGTGTTATCATAGCAGCTTTGTTATTGTCAAAGGTATGCAATGAAACTATAGTTTGTAGCTGGAGACTATGTTACTCCGACTCTTTATTTTCCCTGAAGTACTCGTGTCCGACATCCATGTCCGACACATATTCGGACAAAGGTATGGGAGTATGATCCTCCAAATATATGGAAAAACTTAAAAAAATATTGAGCATATCCGTGTCGGACAGATACCCGTATCCAATACTCACCCTCGAGTCCGATTAACATAGGCTGGAGAGGGGCACAGACATATATGTAAACGTTATGCATGAGTTTTTGCATGCATCTATGTATCTGGTCTCTATTATATTATTTTTAATCCTCTTTATATTTTTTTGGTTAAGAAATAACCGATAAATAAGATTTTCTTTTCTCTTTTTTTCTGTATTGTTATCAAGACAGATTAATTTGTTTTTTTGCTTCTTGTGACCCCCCCCCCCCCCCCCCCCCATGTTGCTGCAGATTGTATCAGTGGGTAGACGAATACTGGGCATCGAATTTCAGCTAGTATTCAGAATGCTTAAAGCATTTCTTTTTCTTGCCTCTTTGGGAATAACTATTGTCTTATCCAAAGCATATGGCCTCACTATATCAGATTTATTGGCTGCTATCCTTGCCTTCTTGCCCACTGGCTGGGCCCTTCTTCTTGTAAGTTTCAAGCTTTCCTAAAAGGTTAATAAGTAAATTGACTCTCGAATTATATACCTTTTAACAATTTGGTAGCTAAAGAAAAAAATCACAATCAGGTACTTGAATTTGTATTCCATCAACAGATTATCCCCAATGGACTAATGCCGTTACATAAAACGTTGACGTGACTTGGTTAACCAATACTAAATCGCCACGTGTCAGGTCAAATATTTTTCTAAATGCTTATGTGACATTGATTTGACACGTGATGACTTAGTAATGGTCAACCATACCACATCAGCACGTTATGTAACGATGTTAGTCTATTGAGTTAACTTGCTTGACATAATAAAATTTAAGTACCTGATTGTAAATTTTTTTTTTCTCTAGGTACTAAATCATTAAAAGGTATAATTCGGGAGCCAATTTACATATTAACCCTTTCCTATATTGTGGTGGTAATGTCATGTCTTGTATTTTTAATGTATTAACAAACATATTCCATTTATTTGTCCTCCAAACTTCCAAGATTGGGCAAGCATGCAGGCCTTTGTTGAAGGGGCTAATGTGGAAGTCAATAAAGGAGATGAGCAGAGTATATGACTACATCATGGCATTGGTGCTTTTCATGCCCATAGCCATTTTTTCATGGCTTCCATTTGTAGCTGAATTCCAAACCCGCATCCTCTTCAATCAAGCATTTAGTAGAGGACTTCAAATTTCTATCATTCTTGCTGGGAGGAAAGACAAGGCCTCACCTAAATGATTTTTATATTAAAATGAGAGTAAGTGTAGTGATTTTCCCAATCTGATCTAATGTTAAGAATGATTTTGGCAAAATGTACAGAGATGGATGAAGAGACCAACTGTTTGAACAAACCTTTTGTACTGACTGTAGAGATTTTTACATTAATTCATTTGTCAAATGGAACTATTTTGGTTCATAATCCTTGTGCCTGTCAAGCTATGTTATTCGGATTTGGGTGTGAGTGTCGGATACAGATATATGTTTGACATGGGTATATTCATTTTTTTTTTTCCATGTATTGGGAGGGTTCTTGGAGGGTCATATCTTCATACCCATGTCCGAATATGTGCCGGACACGAATACTTAAAAAAAAAATAAGAGTCGGAGGAACATAACTGTTAAGACGTAATGCCATGAGTATATATATATAACAAAGTTGGATTGGATTACACTCAAGTTGTGTAGCAGATTGTTTTAATCCATAGGCTGAGAGAGTATCATGGTTAAGTTAGCTAATAGTCTTTGCTAGAGGTGGCAATTGGGCGGGTTCGGACTATTTCGGATTCGGATATATTTTACATTATTTTTTATTTTATATTAGATATAATCGTTTTTACGTAATTTAAATATTTACATCTAAAAATAATTTTTTTTTTTTAAGTAAGCTTTTGTTATAACATGATATTTTTAATTATATTTATATATTAAAATCAAGGGTCAAATTAATTGATGACTTAAGTACTGGTTAAAAATTATTTAATTACTATTTTAAGAATTTTTTTGCATTTAATGCATCAGTTTTACTAAATACAAAAAAAAAAAAAAAAAAAATCATTTATTACATTTAAAAAAAAATAATATCACATTAACCAATATCCTTAGACACTTATCAACATTTTTCATTTATCAATTGAAGCAAAGGAGTGATTTTTCATTTACCAATTCAGTCAATTTCTTTAATAGTGATTTTTCATTAACATATTTGATCAATATCATTGTCTTAGTCCGTGTCTTAATTTGTCTTATAGGACAAGACAAATATTACACCTAAAAATGGTTGACTTGTTCTATAATTATTCATGAATTAATCGTTTCCCTTGAAGAAAAAAAAGTTTAATCCAAATTTCGATATCCAAATCCAGTTGGCCTTTCTATAATTATTCATGAATTAATCGTTTCCCTTGAAAAAAAAAAAGTTTAATCCAAATTTCGATATCTAAATCCAGTTGGCCTGACCACACTTTTGTAAAAGATAAATTTTTTTTACTAAATATTAATCCAATAAAGGATATAAAAGTAATTTGTTAAATAATTTATTATAAAAAATATGATACATTATAAATTAATCATATTGGTATTTAAAATAATTGATTTGATGAACTTAAATTTCAACATATAAATACATTATAATTTATATTATGCATACATATAAATATAATTATACATACTAATAATTAAATCAAAATAGGCAAATGACTATATTTGAATAATAAATAAGAGTACAAAACTAAGATTTAAAAGCCGGTAAGATAATACAAAAAAGAAGTACCATTAATTAGTTATTGCTCAATTATTTGTAATAATAGTCTAATCTTAACTTAAAACTAAATTTTTTTTTTTAAATCATGATAAAAAATTACTTGATATAAGTTGAGAAAATTACTAAAAAAAATTATAATAATTATAGAATAAGAAATGTTAATGTCTTTTTAATATTTTTTTTAAAGTAGGTTTTTGATTTAAAAAATTTATTCATTTTTATATTAAAAAAATACCTAAAAACTACTTTCTCTTAAGAAAAACAACTACTTTGCTAAAAAAAAAAAAAAAAAACTCCCCACCCATATAGTGGGTGTGCAAATTCTAGTTTTAATAATTTACCATTTGAATAACAAATATTAAATAGTAATGACTAATGAAGATGAAATGATTAATAATTTAAAGACATGATAATTTTAGATATGATACGATTATATGATACATGAACGAACATGATATATAAAATAATATCATGACTTTATTAATTAATTATATTGTCATTAAAAAAAATAATTACTTAAGAAACGAAATTTGTGAATTCTAAAAGAATATGTGGTATGAATAAATTAAATGTAGACATGAAAGGAAAGCAAACAGTTAATAATATAAGTATCATGCTTTGGGTTTCATACCAATTGGATTTTTGATTTCTTAATATTTAGATTTATTTTATTGTCTTATATAAAATTAGGAATATGATTATTACTTATTAGCATTGATTGTAGGCTTGTAACTCATTAGTTAATAGTATGATTTTTAATAAATTATTTTAAAATAACATAAATAAAGGACAAATAATGTTTTATATCAAATTTCTTCTCACATCTCTAAATCCCCATAAATTTAGAATCTTTAGATAGTGGATTCATCAAAATATGAGACGTTAAAGTTATAAGTACAAAATACAATTTACTTTTTGATAAAATAATTATTTCATCATATATATAATATATTAAATTTTAATTAAATTAGTAAAAAAGAGATTAAAATAAAATTGATAATTAAAGTTTTTGCTTTATAAAAAATTATTTAATTATAATTTGCTCATTCTTATTTTTAGGGTTCGAATTTTTTTGAGTTCGGATCATTTCGGATTCAGGTTCGTGTTTTTAACTTTTGATCAAATCGGATTCGGATTCATATTGCCATTCTAAAATGAGATAGGATTTATGAAATGAAAGATGATTTTTTTCTTCTTCTGTAATTAAAAATCTTTACTTATAAGAAAATGTCCGGTTAATGAGTGTCTATAGGGACTAGTTAATGATTATTTTATTATCATTTTAGGAAAAAAAATTATTTAACAGATGAAAAATGTTAGTCAGTGTCTAGTGACATTGATTAAGAAGAAATTTAAAAAAAAAATGCAATTAATGGATTTTTTTTCTTGAATTTAGTAAAAGTAATACATTAAATGCAATTTGTTTTTTAAATTAGTAATTAAATAATCCTTAACTAGTGTTTATAGATACCAATTAAGCAAATCTTTAATACATTACATTTATTGAATTAAAAAAAACATTAATTATATATTTTTTCTATAAATATCATTTTAATCACTAAACATTTGTTAATAATTTCAAAAAATGCAGCTCATGATTACATTCTCTATTTTTATCAATTTATTATATTATTGTACATCTGATATAAAAAATATATAAAGATTAAAAAGGATTTATTTAATTGAGTATAAATATCATCTTAATCACTAAACATTTGTTAATAATTTAAAAAAATGCAGCTCATGATACATTCTCTATTTTTATCAATTTATTATATTACTGTACATCTGATATAAAAAATATATAAAGATTAAAAAGGATTTATTTAATTGAGACCTACTTTAGTGAAAAGTTATGCTTCAAATCAAAGGCTCTGTTAACTTCCCCCATTGGGGGCTTTATCTTCACTCAAAAGTCAAACCTATGATTATATTGTCCAAAAGAGGGACATTTGTTTACTTTAAGGAAATTAATAAAAGGACCATCAAGTTATTTTTATATTCTATCATATTTAATAATCATAATCGTATTGCACACATAAAATCGATCCAATATCATTATATCGATTGATAATATTATTTTTTATATATTTAATGATTAATTTTTTTTATATTAATACAGAAATAAAATATAATGATTGAATTAAAGAAATATAAATCATATAAATATATAAAATTAAATTTATTTTATATTAATATAAATAAATTCTTTAATTAAATTATTTTTTTTAGAAATTAAGTATTAAAGTTTGGTCAAATTGGATTGACATGAGTACCCTTAAGAACCGTTACAAAAATAAATCATTTTATAACTTTAATATTTTTTTATTGTCTGGTCAAAAGTTTTACTACAATTAGAAATAATAATATTTACTACTATGACTGAATGCTTGTCAGAATTAATTAAAGATTAGAGTACAGGAAGTAAATGAAAATTTTGGATAAGATTCAAATGTCATTTTCTTCATAAATTATCTACAATTATATATATATATATATAAAAGCACAAATGTAAAAAAAAATTTGAATTAACGAAAATATTTATTGTTGTTCATCATATTATAAATTTATCATTTAAAAAAATTTATTAATAAAATTTATAAGAAAAGAAATTTAGTTTTATTAAAATACTTTCGTTAAATAGATTAATTTGATAATAAATAAAAAATAAAGTTTATATGAAACTGTTTTATCTTAAAAGTTTAAATTTTTCACTAATATTGAAAAGTAAATCAGTTTATTTAGTAAAAATAATTAACATTTACATTAAATTTTTTATATTCATAATTAATTTTGCATTGAAACAAATTTTACCAATTTTAATTAATATACATTTTATTAGATTTATTTATTTTTAAAATATATAATTATATATTCAAAAATAGATAAAACAACGAACATTCACATGCAAACGCATGTGATAACAAATACTAGTATATATAAAAGCATGAATGTGGTGAATCTTTTGAACTGATGATAATGCCCATTATTATTTATTATATTACTTAATAGCCATTATAATAATATTTATTATTATATTATATATTATAAGATTGGGATTATATTTTTTTTAAAATTTCTCCAAATATTCGATTAGATAATGATAATTTCATTTGTTTAAATTTAATCATTGGTTATTTTATATAGATATATATATCTTAGATCTCCTTACCAATGAGAAATTACCATTTTTTTTTTCTGGTAAGTTACCGTGCTCATTAGTAAGTTTGATTATTGTCTATTTGTCTTTTTTTTTTTTTGTAAGTTTTTTAATTAATATTAAATCAAATATAAATAAAAACAAAAACAAAAACAAAAACAAAATTTTCTCTATGATCAATACAAACTCCTTATATCCATGTTGAATTACACTTTCACTCTAATTAAAATTATGCCAACTGGTCAATGAGCAAAGAGTACTTATAATTCTCACTTAATTAGTAATATAAATATATATGAATTAAAACTAAGACTTCTCACTATAAAATAGATGTTTTAGCTGTTATTTTCACAAAACAACAAATATTGAGTAATACTTTGTTAACCATTGTTTTTTGTTTTTAAATACAGTTTCTTGCTTCTTATTTTTTTCTTAGAATGGTTTTGATTTTTTTCATTCACTATCATAGCATCTTTTTGTTTTTTTTTTTTTTTTTGGTATCTCATTCTTTGGACAGATTTCGAAATATTACAAATTCAATAGTATTAAAAAATTTTCTTTCACAACAAAGGTTTTTGGCTATTTGTTAAGTTGTTTTTTTTAATACGATTTCTTGCTTCTTATTTGTTTATTAGATCTGTTTTGGTCTAGGCAGATTTCGGCATATTTCATATTCAATAGATTTAGAAAAAAAAAGTTCATCACAAAGGTTTTTGGCTATTTGTTAAGTTTTTCTTTAAATTATTACCAATTTAATATTTTAAAATATTTTTGGAACATTATTGGAATTATTTTTTAAATTAAATTTTATTTTTTATGAAATTGGATTTTTTTAATTTATCTTTAACTTATTACATATTGTTTTTATATTTAAGTTTTTAATTTTAAATATTTTTAGGAAGTTGAATATTAAATTATATGAATATTTGAATACTTTTATTATATTATGATAAAAAATTTGGTCATATTTTTTAATTTCTTAAACGTATAATATAAATATTTTTTTACTATATATTTAAATTTAAATTTTGTCTGTGAAACTTTTAACATAATTTTTGTCTAATACTATTTTTATCTATTAATATAGAACTTTAAGCAAAGTCGTTGTTTTTGTTTTTACTAAATATTTTTCAATTCATTATTTAACCATATTACAAATTTTATTATTTTTAATATTAATTCAAAATTATAATTAGTGTTACAAACGTTTTTCTACGTGAGTTTTGAAACTTAGCTATTTAATTTATATTTAAAATATTAAAAAATACTGTTAATTTATATAACAATAAATAAATTAAAAATTTTAAAACTAACAAAATATATACATGCGCATTCATTATATCTATAAATTACCATTTGAATACTATTTTATTATATATTATAAGATTTATACAATCACAATATTTATATATAAAATATATTAAATAACATAATGAAAACCAACAATCATTAGGATATTTTGAACTAATAATGTGTTTTGATTTGAGAAAAATTACAATTCAAATTAGACTCACTAGGATATTAGACTCCTCATCTTAAAAGAATTGTTTTGCAATCTTGATTGGTATACAAATTCTTAATCTTATTGCCTTGAACCTTTGGTGTATCCTGATAATTTTACACTTCTACTCTAATTCAAATTATTTTTTAATTTTTCTTTTCACAAATCAAGAACTATTTAGCAATAATTTAACATCATTGAAAATACATCCAAATACGATTAATGGGAATTCGAATATTTTTTTTTCAATTTCAATTAGTGAGATACTTTTATGCTAGCGACAAACTTTCTCCATTCAGATTGGTTAATTAATTATATTTTTGTTCTTTGCAGAAAAATGCCCGTATTGTTTTCATATATGTATATGAAAATGTTCCTGTTGAAGAATGTTGTGGCAAATTAAACACTTAGTTTGACTATTGAATCTGCTGGCAAGGCCATCCAACTCTATCAATTGGTAAATAGTCAAATCCTTTAGCTTCTTTTTTTCTTCAAATGATTTATTGGCAACTGTAGACACCGGATTTTATTCGGGTTTTAAGCTTTGTAATTTTGAATTTTATTTTCGAATTAAATAAAAAAAAAAATCAGAAAATAAAAAAGGGATAAATTCGAAATTAAGAAGAAAAAAAAATGATAAACCAAGTTTAGGTTGGACTTGATCTCTTCTTTGGATTGAACCTGGACTCTAAGAAGTGTGATTGGAATAAAATCCTATCTTGATCAGATTAGGACTCCAATGAGAATTAAACCCTAATTTATTTTCCTATATAAAGAACCTAGTATCAACCACAAAGACACATCAAAGAAAATATACAATTTTCGAAAACAAGAAGCAATCAGAAAAAAATTGAAAATTCGGAGAGAGAATATTTTTTGGTGTTTCGGATTATTTAAAATCTAGCATTGTGTTTTGTGTTTTTTTCGAAGAAAAGAATTTGAGAGGGGAGAACGACAAAAATCAAAGAAAATCCAATTTATCATCGAATTACAAGAGTGTTGCCCTCGTCATTGGCATCATAGATTTCGTTGGCAATAGCCTCGCTGTGATTCTTCGCTGTGATTGACAATGCAAGTTGAACATTGCATTGTCAATGGCATTGTGCTGCCCAACGTCTTGAAAGCCGTATGTCATTTTTTTTATTATTATTTGTTTTTATTCAAGTTATTTATTTTTTTCTTGTTTTTGTTTAATTAATTTATTATATACGATTTATTTATCTTTTGTTACTAACATTATTTTTTATTTCATGTTTCAGGTTTAAACTAATTTTATTTATTTATTGAATAATTATATATTTATGTTGATTAACTTTATTTTTATTTTGTGTAAATATTCATATACTGATTATTTATTTATTTTGACTAATTAATTTTTAATTGAGGATTAATTAATTTAAAATAATAAATGGAGATATTTTTCAATGATGAAATTCAAAGAAATTACGAATGGTTAATTTCTAAGAAATTTCTAGGTGAGAGAATTCTCTTAAAAGTTTTCCAGAATGAATGGAACGATTTTTTCAAGAGATTATTTTCAATACCAATAAAAATCAAAAATTTATTTTTTAAAAAAATAATTAATTTTCAACACCTTTCTCTAAAATTGATTTTCCATAATAAATGCTTAATTTAAACTGAAGGATAAATTCAGATTTTTTTCCGATGATGAAATTCAAGAAAGTTGCAAATGGATGACTTTTAAGAAATTTCTAGGTGAGAAAAATTCTCTTAAAAGTTCTCCAGAACGAATGGAAGAATATTTTAAGGGATGATTTTCGATATTAAAATCAGAATTTATTTTTCAAACAAACATTAATAAAATGTGGAATAATTTTGGAAGATTAATTTAAGAGAAATAATTTGATTAAATAATTTAATTTTTCCGACGACGGAGCCTCTTCAATAGAACGAATGATTTCTTTTGAATACTCTCGAGGTGAGGAAACATTTTTTAGTAATTTCTCCAGAATGAATGGAAGGAAAACCTAAAAAAATGATTTTCAAGATTTCTAACTTTAACAATTAAAATGAAATGGGATAAACAAGACCATTTAATTAAGACTTTTTAAGTATAACAAGACTAATTAGGGACCGTCCTTTGGATGGGCGTTGTGATGGTGCTAATCCTTTCTCACACATAACCGTACTCCCGAACCTAGTTCTGATAAGTAGGCCAGAACCTATTCTTTTTAAGGTGCCTTAGTCAAGCTTAGGATTACTTTAAAAGGGATAGATTCATATATGTGACTAATCACACCTAGATTAGATGATTAGTGGCGACTCCATTGATTTGTGTCTAGCATGCTGAATTCGTATTTGGCACGTTATGACAGTTTGGCGACTCCACTGGGGACTGTCAGAGAGTCGAGCCATAAATTAGTCTTCTGATACTTTAGGTTTGAAATATTGGTCTTTAAGTGTTTAATTTTTATGTTTATTTATTTTTATTTTTATTTTTATTTTTATTGTTATTTTCATTTTTTATTTTCATTTTGTTATTGGTACTAACAATTTTTGTTTCATTGTACATTTGTGGGTAAAGGAAGGTTTGAATGTCCCTTCGCACACACGACACATTGCATATCATAAAGTC
The DNA here is from genome assembly GCA_030761205.1 of Fremontodendron californicum. Classification (NCBI taxonomy): domain Eukaryota; kingdom Viridiplantae; phylum Streptophyta; class Magnoliopsida; order Malvales; family Malvaceae; genus Fremontodendron; species Fremontodendron californicum. The sequence goes on from JAULJL010000037.1 coordinate 17,212,913, forward strand.
CTATACCCGGACTCGTCCCTTTTAGGAGGGGGTAAAGTACCTACGCCTCAAGAGGTGAAAACCTCCGCAACGGCTAGCGAAACACCTTCAGAGTGTAAAGTACCAAAGTTTTTTAGAGGTGATAACCTCCACCATAACTTTGGAAAACACTCTCACCCGAATTGAACCCTTCCGGTTGGAGCCTATAATGAGTGAGGAATGGGGTGCCTTACTCATTCTACATGGATGATGTTAAGGAGCAACTTGGGGACCTTTTTAGCTTGGTCAAGTATCCTAAACCCAGCATATAAACAATACTTAAGTGACCAAACTTTAAGATAGAGCCAGGTCCAACCTTATATAGAGGAGAACCCGAACTTAAGACACATGAAGGGACACTTCTCACCCTATACTTTTTTCATTAACATGACTTTGTTTACCTAACACATTTGTTTTGCTGATATGCTCACCATGATGATGTAGTGCTTACACATGTTGTTGTATTTTTATCTCTTCATAAGTTTGTTGATATAATATCTAACTGTTTGTTTCTTTCTTTTCATACATCATGCATCTTCATAAAGTCATCTTGCCACATAACGGTCTAGATAAAAAGAATGTCTACTAAATCCATGGAAAACCTGACAGTCGCCAAGCGTGAGTCTGCCAGTAGTTTGAAGCTTAGGTCTGAAGCAATCCAGCAAAGTACAGGAGATTGCCTTCCAGTCAGGTATGTCTCTACCCTTCCCGAGAAAGTTCACATAGATCTGGCACAGAACAACCTTGAAGATTTGATCAACAATTGGCATTCTTGGGATGGAACTCGACAAGAAACATTCAGACGAAAGTATGGGGACCTGGCTTTACTCCTATCTGTCGAAGTCGATAATAACTTGGTAAGAGCCATGATGCAGTTTTGGGACCCATCATACAGGTGCTTTGTGTTCAACGAAGTAGATATGGTTCCAACTATAGAAGAGTATTCAGCATTGCTTCGTTTGGACCCTCCTAATCCAGACAAAGTCTACTGGAAGAACAAGACAGGTTATCGGAAGAAGTAGCAAAGATCATGGGAATCAGCTTGACAGAAGTTGACAAGATTGTGAAGACAAAGGGTAAAAGCACTGGTATTCCATGGAATGTTCTCCGAAACTTCATTGTCAAACACCCGGATGATGATAAAGGTTTGGAGGTGATGGCTTTGGCTATTTACGGACTTGTTGTTTTCCCGAAGATATTGGGACATATTGAAACAACTGTGGTGAATTTCATGGACCAAGTCCAACACCAGATCAATACAGCTCCAGCTATATTAGCCGAGTCTATCAGGTCCCTAAATCACTGCAGGAGAAATGGAAAAGGGCGTTTCATCAGATGTTTACAGTTGCTCTACATCTGGATGAAAAGTCATTTCGAGTGCCAAGATTCAAAGTTCCGAAAGCCGTACTTCACCACTAGCATCCCTATCAAGGAATTCTGTGAAAGCACATGGCCTGAATCAAGGTCAAAAGAAGAATGGATAGTGATGTTGCGAGAACTTACAAGCCGACAAGTAATCTGGAAAGCACCGTGGATGCCTCATGGACTTATGTTATTTAACTGTGGTGATCAACCTTGGATTCCTCTCTTGGGACTTTTGGGTGCGTTAGCTACTCTCCCATCATGGTACAGAGACAGGCGGGGTATAAGCAGTTCATACTGATGACCCACGGACATAACCAGGTGGATTTCTCTTATTCAGACAAAGGGGTTATCAATAGGATAAAAGAACTCACAAAGGCTTGGAAATTAACAGTTAGAGTTGAAGGGGGTAGCATCTCATGGAACACTACTCCTGAATACTCTGTGTGGCAGGCCAGCAGAGCAAAAGATGTTGTGATTCCTTGCAAAAGAAGTTCAGACGGTTCGGCCAAGGTTATAGCCTCGGATTCTATGCTGAAGATAGAAAAGGCTAAAATGAAGCTACAAGAAGAGAAAGATGGATTGGGAGAAGAAAACCAAAAGCTGCAATCAAGAGTAGAAGAGTTAGAAAAAGGCTTGAACAAAGAAAAGAGCAAGGCCAAGAAACTTCGATTAAAGGTTCGAAAGTTGGGGGATGGTTTAGTGGAAAGAGATGGCATTGTTCAGAAACTTACCGAAGATGCCGACACTTTGAAAGAATCCTTGTCAGGTATGGAAAAGAAGTACTCGATTTTGACTACTGAGGTTGGACGCCTAAAAGAAGAAAATGGGGAGTTATTTTTTGATCAAGAAAGAAAGGTAGCTGATTGCCAGGAATTGGTTACCGAATTAATGAACTTGAAAAAAGAATGTTCCAAACTTCGAGATGCGGACTCTAAAAAGCAGAATCTTTTGGAGAATATGTTTGACCATTTCGATGTGGCATCCCGCAAGGCAGAAGACATGTATGATAGGATCATGAAGGTTAAGGCGAAAGTACATCCGTTCCATGAAAATGGCCAGCTCATATATGAACTTTTGGATGAAGCTCAGTCTCACTAGCGTCAGATCGTTAAGTTCCTTTGGAGGCGTTAGGATTTTTCTTTATTAGATTTATGATTTTAGGATTCTTTGTAATATTTTTCATTTTAATTATGCTTTATGATCAGTTGAAGTTGTTATTTTTTTTTATGTTTTTAGGATCGCTTTGGTTTTTAGGATTTCTATGGATTTGGTACTTTTATTTATAAAATTCTTTTTATCTACATTTGTTATGTGGCTGGTGTTCTTTCATAGCATTTCATCCATATGTGCATAAACATCATCAATTTAGATTTATAGTTTTAAGCATATCATCCTGATTTAAGAAATTTTGCTAAAGGTTCAAGGATAGCTCGACAGTCAGAATCTTCGAGACAGTCTTCTCGTCACTCTTACAACACCAGATCAAGAGTTAGAGAAATGGCCGAAGAGCAATCCTCAAGGATAGATAAGGTAAAACAAGCTCAGGATGAGATTAGAGAGCAGTTAAGTTCCTTACTGGAAATGATGAGAAGTCTGAAAGAGAAGAATAAGGAAGATGAATCTGATTCTCAAGGGAAAGAGCAGAATGTGGGTGAATCTTTATGTCCGCCAAATTTTCGACCTCAAGCGCAACATGAGCAATTACAGCAGATGCCCTACATAGAAAGGTTCACTTATCCATACGGCCAATCTCAAATCCCGGGGTTCACTTTTCCTGATCCTGGAACAAAGATAGACCCAATCCAAGTTCCAGATTTGGACGATCCCAAAGAGTTAGAGAAGCTGAAAGTGGCAGAAGAGATCGAGTCTTGTAAAATGAAGATGATTGAAGAAAGGCTTCAAGCTGTTGAAGGGTTAGAATGCTATGGTTCTATGGATGCTGAGGGGCTTTGTTTAGTGCCGGATGTAGTAATCCCGCCTAAGTTCAAGACTCCTGACTTTGAAAAGTTTGATGGGTCCAAGTGTCCCATATCCCATGTCACCATGTACTGTCGAAAAATGGCCGCCCACACCAAAGATGACAAGCTGCTTGTCCATGTATTTCAGGACAGTCTTACGGGATCCGCTGCTAGGTGGTATGTTCAACTCGACAGGAATCGGATTCGTACTTGGAAAGATTTGGCCAAGGCATTCATCAACCAGTATAAGCACATTGTTGATATGGCTCCGGACCGTTTGTCTCTACAAAATGTGGAGAAGAAGTCCACCGAAAGTTTTAAGGACTATGCCCAGAGATGGAGGGATATTGTTGCCCAGATCCAGCCGTCTCTGACTGAGAAAGGGACTACAGTACTGTTTGTTAGTACTCTTAAGGCTCCGTACTACGACAGGATGATTGGGAATGCCACAAAGAACTTTGCTGATATGGTGATTTTCGGTGAAATCATAGAAAATGCCATCAAGAATGGCAAGATTGAAGGAGGAGAATCTGTTGTGAAAAGGAATAGTGTGACAAAGAAGAAAGAAGCTGATGTCCAGACTGTTGCGTCCCGCACTTTCCACAATCCGTGTATCAGCCATATTACCCAAATTCCAATACCATCAATCCGGTTTTATATGTTTTTCCACCTGCACCTCCGCAGACATTCCAACCTAATTTTCGCCCAAGACCATTGGCTCCTCCAGTTGGGCCATCTCTAAAAGCCAGTCAACCCCCAATTAATCCAAGAGGACCACGAGCCGGCCAGGAAAGAATGTATTTTGATCCGATTCCCATGGCTTATGTAGACTTGCTTCCAGATCTTATCAAGAACCATCTGGTTGCGCCGGTACACCTGGAACCCTTGAAACCTCCATACCTTAGGTGGTATGATCCTAATGCCCGATGTGACTACCATTCGGGAAACGTGGGACACTCAACCAAAAATTGCACAGCTTTGAAGTACAAAGTGCAAGGTTTGATTTAGGCCGGGTTGATAAATTTTGAAGAGAAGGGTGGTCCGAACGTCAACGGTAATCCTTTGCCAAACCATGCAAGACCGACGGTAAATGCTTTGGAAGACGGCAAGATTATCGTAATCAAGCGGAAAGTGGATGAGGTTACGACATCAATGGATTACATTTTGGATGTCCTGGTTAAAGCTAGCATGATTAGTCCTATACAGGCTAATTTAGATAGCTATCTTGGTGAATATGATCCAAGCAAGATTTGCAAATATCACCAAGGTATATTTGGCCATTCGTTGCAAGGTTGTGTTGAATTCCGGCAGGAGTTACAGAAACTGATGGATCTCTCCCGGTTTGAGTTTTACATAGAGTTTGGGACAGATGAAATTGATGTGGTAATTGGAGAATCTTCGGTGCCTGTTGTGAAACCGATCATATTCTTTTACGAGAAAAAGACGAGCCAGTTCGAGGATGAGAAGCCAGTGGGGATCAAAAATCCCGTTATTACAATCAGTGTCCCTAGTCCATTTCCATATCAAAACGATAAAGCAGTACCGTGGAGATATAGATGTGACGTCATTAATTCTGAAGCTGCCAATTTAACTGGAGTAGGGGGAATGACTAGGAGTGGGCGTTGTTACTCGCCTGAAATACTTCATAGGGACAAGAAAGGAAAAGTAGCGAAAGAAGAAAAGAACGAAGAGTCGGGAAGCAAGACGAACCCATTTGTGGTTCGGGATACGGAATATAAGAAGCCTGTGACTGAGAGAGAGGCTTGTGAATTTTTGAAGCTGATCAAACACAATGAATACAGTGTGGTTAAGCAGTTGAATAAGATTCCAGCTCGGATTTCGCAGTTGTCACTATTGTTGAATTCCGAGCCTTACAGAGAAGCTTTACTGAAAGTTCTGAACAAGGCGCATGTGCCTCACAATATTTCCGTGGAGAATGTGGGTCATATTGCAGGAAATCTGGTGGCTACCAATTTTATAACCTTTAATGATGATGAGATTCCGCCGGAAGGCAGGGGCAGTACTAAGGCCCTTCATATCACGGTCATGTGCAAAAGTCATGTTATGGCTAAAGTGCTTATTGATAATGGTTCTTCCATTAATGTTATGCCGATGACTACGTTGTCCAAGCTTCCAATAGATGTGTCTCACATTCAACCCAGTCACATGATTGTGATTGCCTTTGATGGGACCCGTCAAGTAGTTTTGGGAGATATTGAGATGCCTCTACAGATTGGGCCTTGTACTTTCAAGATAATGTTTCAGGTTATGGAGACCATCTTATAGTTGTCTGTTGGGAAGGCCTTGGATTCACATGGCAGGGGCAGTTCCCTCATCGTTGCACCAGAAAATCAAATTTGTTATGGAGGATTATCTGGTCTGTGTTAACGGGAATGAAGATTTGTTGGTAACCAAGTCCCCAACCACGCCTTATGTCGAGGCAGCTAATGAAGCATTGGAGTGTTCTTTCAGATCATTTGAGTTCATCAACGCGACATATGTTGGTGAAGGGTCAAAAATGCCTACTCCGTGTTTTTCTTGAACTGTTAGCATGTTGTTCAAGCAGACTATTGGGATGGGTTGGTGAGTTGGTTTTGGATTGGGGAAGCATCTTCAAGGGATTAGGGAGATGCCAGAGATACAAGTAAACAGAGAAAGGTTTGGGTTAGGCTACAGGCTAACAAGGAGGGATTAGGAGATGGTCGAGTTCGAGAAGAGGAAGAAAAGATTGGCTCGTGTGAAAGGGTACGAGTGGGAGCCGAAGAAGATGGTTTTTCCTCATCTTTATTCCACTTTTCGTTTGGGGGGATGTATTTATCTCGATGCATCTCCACCAAATCTGGAAACAGCGTTTTCTGAGCTCTCTATTCAAATAGTGGAAAAAACAGGAATGAAATCTGATATTGAGGAAGAGTTGTTGGTGTACCCGTGCTCACCTGAAATGGAGCTGGGTAATTGGAAAGTGACGAAATTGCCGGTTATCCTTGAATCTCATAAAATGTAATGCAGTGAGTCAGGTCCCTAGTTGCTTATGCCCAAGGGCATTAGGGATAGTCTTTTATGTATGGGCTAGTTTATTCGTTATTATTTTAATAAATTAGGAACAAGATGCATTTTCATTCCCTCTTTCATTCATGGTTGTCATTTTTCCTTTCTTTCATTGTTGCCTTTCTTTTACCAATATATATTCTTTCAATTCCATTCAATTTCAGGATTCCAAGTAATGAATACAAAGACAATCTTAATAATAATTCAGGATTCGATTTTGAAAACACAGTTCATGTTGATGAATTAGATAATGAAGAGCAATCAGATGATTATACTTTGTCTCCAGATTTATTGAGATTAATGGAACAGGAAAAGAAATCGATTGAACCACATCAAGAGGTTACTGAGATGATCAATTTGGGAGATGAGGAAAATAAGAAAGAAGTAAAGATTGGCGCATCATTGCCACCTGCTCAAAAGAAGAGATTAGAAGATTTGCTCAGAGAATTTGTGGATGTGTTCACATGGTCATACAGAGACATGCCGGGTTTGGATACAGATATTGTGGAGCACAAATTTCCTTTGCGTCCAGAATGCAAGCCAGTGCAATAAAAGTTAAGACGGATGAAACCAAAGATGCTGTTGAAGATTAAAGAAGTAAAAAAGCAGTTTGATGCAGGCTTTCTGGAGGTAGCCAAGTATCCGGAATTGGTAGCCAACATCGTCTCAGTTCCTAAGAAAGATGGGAAGGTGAGAATGTGCGTTGATTATAGAGATCTGAACAAGGCAAGTCCAAATGATAATTTTCCTTTGCCTCATATTGACACCCTCGTGGATAACACTGCTAGACATTCCATGTTTTCGTTCATGGACGGTTTTTCAGGGTATAACCAGATCAAGATGGCTTCGAATGATATGGAGAAAACCATATTTGTTACAATATGGGGGACCTTCTGTTATAAGGTCATGCCTTTTGGGTTGAAAAATGTCGGAGCTACTTACCAAAGGGCAATAGTAACTCTGTTTCATGACATGATGCATAAAGAGATTGAAGTTTATGCGGATGACATGATAGCAAAATCTCGTGAAAATGAAGATCATTTGGTCAACCTCAGGAAGTTGTTTGAAAGATTGAGAAAGTTTCAGCTGAGATTGAATCCTGCCAAGTGTACGTTCGGTGTCAAATCCGGCAAGCTGTTGGGATTTGTGGTTAGTGATAGAGGAATTGAAGTGGATCCAGATAAAATAAAGGCGATTCAGAATCTGTCTCCCCTTCGTATGCAAAAAGAAGTGAGAGGTTTCTTCGGAAGGCTGAATTACATATCACGCTTCATTTCCCAACTTACCCTCAAATGTGATCCCATCTTCAAGCTTCTTCGCAAACAGGATACTGGTGAATGGACCGGAGAATGTCAAGAAGCTTTTGATAAAGTTAAAGAGTACCTGTCGAATCCGCCGGTGTTAGTTCCTCCGATTCCGGGAAAGCCATTGATTTTGTATTTGACGGTGTCCGAGAAATCCATGGGATGTGTTTTGGGGCAACAAGATGAGACGGGAAAGAAAGAGCATGCCATCTACTATCTGAGTAAAAAGTTTACTGACTATGAATCTAGATACTCATCGCTAGAAAAGATATGTTGCGCTCTAGCATGGACAGCTCATAGACTCAGACAGTATATGTTGTACAACACAACGTGGCTCATAGCAAGGTTGGATCCTCTGAAGTACATTTTTGAGAAGCCGTCGTTATCAGGAAGAATTGCAAGATGGAAAGTTACTTTATCCGAGTATGACATTATTTATGTGACTCAGAAAGCAATAAAAGAAGTGTGATAGCCGAATTCCTCGCAGATCAAGTTTCTGAAGAATATGAGCCAATGCAATTTGATTTCCCGGATGAGGATTTGATAGCTATTTCAAGAGAAGATGATGAAAAATGTGAAGAAAAACCCTGGAAGATGTTTTTTGATAGGGCTTCTAATGCTTTTGGGCATGGAATTTGAGTGGTCTTGATATCCCTAGATAGTCAATATTATCCGATTACTGCACGATTGGATTTTAATTGCACCAACAATAGGCTGAATATGAGGCATGCGTCATGGGCTTGCAAGCAGCAATTGAAAGAAAGATTGATGTGTTGGAGGTATATGGTGATTCAGCTTTGGTCATTTATCAGTTGAAAGAAGAATGAGAAAAAAGGGATTCGAAGTTGATCCTGTACCAAAAATACACAACTGAATTGATCAAGCATTTTGAGAAAATTCAGTTTCAACACTTGCCCCGGGAAGAAAATCAGATGGCTGATGCTTTAGCCACTTTAGCTGCAATGTTTAAGTTGGATGCAAAAGCTGAGATTCAACCAATCAAGTTGGGTGTGAAAGGATCTCTGGGGCATTGTTTAGATGTCGAAGAAGAAGTTGATGGTCAGCCTTGGTATTTTGACATTATGCAATACGTCAAATATCAGTGATACCCGGAATATGCCTCGGATTATGATAAACGGCTCATCCGAAGATTAGCTATGGGTTTCTTCCTTGACGGAGAAATATTGTACAAGAAGGGCCGAGATATGGTGCTTTTGAGGTGTGTTGACGCCAGAGAAGCAAAGAGGATATTGGAGGAAGTGCATGATGGAATCTGTGGGGCACATGCGAATGGTCACATGATGGCTAGGCAGATAATGAGGGCTGGTTATTATTGGCTGACGATGGAGAAAGACTGTATTGACTATGCACGGAAATGTCATAAATGCCAGATCTATGCAGATAAGATCAACGCTCCTCCGAATGAGTTGCATGTTTTGGCACCTCCGTGGCCTTTCTCAATGTGGGGCATGGATGTGATTGGACCTATCACCCCAAAGGCGACGAATGGGCATCGGTTCATTTTCGTGATGATCTATTATTTCACAAAGTGGGTAGAGGCAGCCTCATATGCGAGTGTAACATGGGCAGTGGTCTGTAAGTTCATAAAGAAAAAGATAATTTGTCGATATGGACTACCAGAGAGGATCATTTCTGATAATGCTCGTAATCTGAATAGCAAGATGTTGAAAAAAGTTTGTGAACAGTTCAAGATCAAGCATCACAATTCAGCGTCGTATCGTCCGAAGATGAACGGAACAGTGGAAGCAGCCAATAAGAACATCAAAAAGATTGTACAAAAGATGACTGATGTCTACAAAGATTGGCATGAAAAGTTGCCTTTCGCCTTGCATGCTTATAGAACTTCGGTTCGCACATCCACAGGGGCAACCCCGTTTTCATTGGTATATGGAATGGAGGCTGTGTTACCAGTCGAAGTAGAAATCCCTTCTTTAAGGGTACTGAAAGAGGTTGATCTGGAAGAACCAGAATGGGTACGGGATCGTTTTGAGCAGTTGAATCTCATTGAGGAAAAGAGACTTGCAGCGTTGTGCCATGGTTAGTTGTACCGGAAGCGAATGATGCGAGCGCATGATAAGAAAGTCCGTCCCAGACATTTCAGGGAAGGAGAATTAGTCTTGAAAAAGATTCTTCCGTATCAGCATGATCATCGAGGGAAGTGGACGCCGAATTGGGAAGGTCCTTATGTGGTGAAAAAAGCTTTTTCAGGTGGAGCTTTGATTTTGACTGAGATGGATGGGGATGTTTTGCCAAACCCAATTAATTCGGACGCTGTGAAGAAATATTTTGCTTAAAAAAAGAAAAGAAAAAGGAGGACTCAAATTGAAAACCCGAAAAGGGCGGTTTAAGTCAATGGGGGTTGTCTAAGTTGAAAACCCGAAAGGGCGGCTTAGATATGAGGGGGATCAGCGTCGTTCATAAAATTTCATGAAAATGGGGACAATGTCTAGTTTGATGAACTCTGAAGGATTTAAGAAATCGATTGGGATTGGTTTTTAGATGAGAATTTTGAATGAACTGTTAAGATTGTCTAAGTATTCATTGTTTGGATACTGTTTTGTTTTCCTAACACCTTGTTGATAAATCTTTTGAGATGTTCTTTTATTCCTTGAGATGAATTCTTTTCCTTACCTTGATAATAAAGATATTTCTTTCTAGCCTATTTTTGCCTTCCAATTGTTATTCTCAATTTTATGCCTTTGCATTGAATAGAGGGAATGCATCATGCATTGCGTTTGCTATGAAATTAGAATAATGATTGATAAATTGGAATATAATCTTAAGAGATCCCTGCATTTATTTTTATGAGAAATCTATGGATAACTGAACAGAAAAGTCAGGAGATGACATAAGATCTAATTTTAAAAGTGAGAATCCTTGAAGATGAGAATTTCCCGGATGGAATGTTAAAGCCCAGTTAAGCTGGCATAAGATGAGATATAGAATGGTTAGTGTTGTGAAATTTTCGAAGAAGGAAACTGGTTCATATTCAGAAGATTTTGAAGAGAGAAAAGAGATAATAAGATTCGTTCCACCAGTTTAAAGCCAAGTGCAAACAGAGATGAATGATGAGCTTGAGAACCTTTTATTTTGATCAAGAAATTCAGGGAGTTGATTTATAGAGCATTCATGACATCCATTTGCACGATAGGCATCGACATTCATGGCATTCATGTACTGCATTGCATTTATGTATTTGCACACAAGAAAGTTTATTTCAGGTATTCAGTATGATTTGGACATGACTTTGGAATGCTAATTTGTGAGGTTAGCGATTTCTTTGGTGAATTCAAGGTAAGATTTTTGAAGTTTACATTTACATTTGAGAATTTGCAAATTTCTTTATTTTCTTTTAAAGTTGAAGCCTCGGTGGAGGAGTATTTTCATTTAAAGTTGAAGCCTCGGTGGAGGAGTTTTATTTTCATTTAAAGTTGAAGCCTCGGTGGAGGAGTATTTTCTTTTAAAGTTGAAGCCTCGGTGGAGGAGTATTTTCTTTTAAAGTTGAAGCCTCGGTGGAGGAGTATTTTCTTTTAAAGTTGAAGCCTCGGTGGAGGAGTATTTTCTTTTAAAGTTGATGCCTTGGTGGAGGAGTATTTGTTTTCATTTAAAGTTGATGCCTCGGTGGAGGAGTATGTTTTTACGTTGAGGATTTTCTTTAAGTACATAGGACTTAGTAGGGTGTCTATGTCTTTGCACATCCCCTGTTTCTCAGGGAATACACAAAGAGTGGCAACTGTAGACACCGAATTTTATCGGGTTTAATTAATTAATTTTTTTTATTTAAAAGAAAAACAAAAAACAAAACCAGAAAACAGAAAAAAAGAAATCAGAAAAAAATCAGATAATTCCAAAAATTAAAAGAAAAATAAAAAAACACAAATTTGAATTGAAATAAACCTCTTTTTGGATTGAAGTGGGACTCTAAAAATGTGATTGAAACAAAACACCTCTCTTGATCAGATTAAAGACTCCTAACTAGATTAAAATCTAAATCTCTTCCCTATAAAAAAGAACCCAAGCACCACAAACAACACACATCAGAAATCATAAGAAAAAAAACCTAGTATTTTCGAAGTCAGTAGAAAAAAAAAGATTTTTGTGTGTGAAAAAATTCGAAATTTCAAAAGTGAGAGTTAGAATTTGTTTCGAAAAGATTCTTGAGAAAGAAAAGTTGGGTTTTAATTAGAGGAAGCATATACTAGAAGTTGGTGGCCATCCGGCTGTCAACGGAGTAGATCGGAGGAGTTGAAATTTCGAACTTCGATTTCAGATCTAGGAAATTCTAGAGAGATTCGGAAAAAACTAATTTTATTTTTGAAAAGAGGAGATCGAAAGGAATTTTTGGTGATTTTTCGAGAATTTTTAGAGTCCGGTGACCGGCGGTGCGGCGGCGGCGGTGCGGCGGCGACGGTGGTTCTGGCCAAAATCTGGAAAAATCTGGGTTTTGGGTGAAGAACATTCTTGGTGTTCTTGAAGAATTTCAGAGAAAGAAGTATTTTTTGTTACAAATAGGTAAATGTGGTTTAAAATGTGTTTAAGAGGCAGCAGGTGGGTCGGGCCAGGCGGGCCGCGCCTGGGCCTGACCCCCCTGTTGCCTCCTTCATTTTGTTCCTTTGTGTTTCTTTGTTTTTTTTTTTTTTGGTTTTGTTATCATTTTTTTCTCTTATTTGTTTTTTTATTTAGTATTATTTATTATTTACTAATTGTTTTTTTAGTTTTTTTTTTTTTGCAGGTTTTATTTTGTATATTATTATTATTTGTTTATTATTATCATTATTAAATATTTTACTAACCATATATTTTTTTATAAAAAACTACTATTATTTTTAAGAAAACTATTATTATATTATTATTTTATACTTTATATTTTATTTTTATTGTATATTAATAATTGTATATATTTTTTTAAAATTATTAACTATTAATTTATTTTTAAAGATTAGATTAATTATTAATTGAAGATTAATTATTTTAAATTAATAAATTGAGATTTTTCCAATGATGAAATTCAAAGAAATTACGAATGGTTAATTTCTGAAAAATTTCTAGGTGAGAAAAATTCTCTTAAAAATTCTACAGAATGAATGGAAGGATATTTTAAGAGATTAATTTCAATACCAACAAAAATAAAAAATTTATTTTTTTTAAGGATAATTAATTTTTAACATCTTTTTCTAAAATTGATTTTCCATAATAAATACTTAATTAAAATTGAAGAATAAATTAAGATTTTTTTCGATTATGAAATTTAAGGAAGTTGCGAATGGATGACTTTTAAGAAATTTTTAGGTGAGAAAAAATCTCTTAAAAATTCTCCAAAATGAATGGAAGAATATTTTAAGAGATGATTTTCGATATTAAAAATCAGAATTTATTTTTCAAACAAATATTAATAAAATATGGATTCATTTTGAAAGATTAATTTAAGAAATAATTTGATTAAATAATTTAATTTTTCCGACGACGGAGCCTCTTCAATAGAACGAATGGTTTCTTTTGAATACTCTCGAGGTGAGGAAACATTTTTTAGTAATTTCTCCAGAATGAATGGAAGGAAGACCTAAAAAATAATCTCCAAGATTTTTAATTTTAACAATTAAAATGAAATAGGATAGACAAGACCATTTAATTAAGACTTTTAAGTATCACAAGACTAATTAGGTACCATCTCTTAGATAGGCGTATTGAGGGTGCTAATCCTTCCTCACACGTAACCGTACTCCCGAACCTAGTTCTGATAAGTAGACCAGAACCTATTCTTTTTAAGGTGCCTTAGTCAAGCTTAGGATTACTTTAAATAGGATAGATTCGTATAGGTGACTAATCACACCTAGATTAGATGATTAGTGGCGACTCCATTGATTTGTGTCTAGCATGCTGAATTCGTATTTGGCACGTTATGACAGTTTGGCACCTTCTTCTGATAACATGTCTTGTTCTTCCAATAGACTTTGTCTGGATTAGGAGGGTCCAAACGAAGCAGTGCTGAATACTCTTCTATAGTTGGAACCATATCTACTTCGTTGAACACAAAGCACCTGTATGATGGGTCCCAAAACTACATCATGGCTCTTACCAGATTATTATCGACTTCGACAGATAAGAGTAAAGCCAGGTCCCCATACTTTCGTCTGAATGTTTCTTGTCGAGTTCCATCCCAAGAATGCCAAATGTTGATTAGATCTTCAAGGTTGTTCTGTGCCAGATCCATGTGAACTTTCTCGGGAAGGGTAGAGACATACCCGACTGGAAGGCAATCTCCTGTACTTTGCTGGATTGCTTCAGACCTAAGCTTCAAACTACTTGGCGACTCCACTGGGGACTGTTAGAGAGTCGAGCCATAAATTAGTCTTGTGATACTTTAGGTTTGAAATATTGGTCTTTAAGTGTTTAATTTTTATGTTTATTTATTTTTATTTTTATTTTTATTTTTGATTTTGATTTTGTTATTGGTACTAACAATTTTTGTTTCATTATACATTTGTGGGTAAAGGAAGGTTTGAATGTCCCTTCGCACACACGACACATTGCATATCTTAAAGTCCTATACCCGGACTCGTCCCTTTTAGGAGGGGGTAAAGTATCTACGCCTCGAGAGGTGAAAACCTCCGTAACGGCTAGCGAAACACCTTCAGAGTGTAAAGTACCAAAGTTTTTGAGAGGTGATAACCTCCGCCATAACTTTGGAAAATACTCTCACCCGAATTGAACCCTTCCGGTTGGAGCCTATAATGGGTGAGGAATGAGGTGCCTTACTCATTCTACATGGATGATGTTAAGGAGCAATTTGGGGACCTTTTTAGCTTGGTCAAGTATCCTAAACCTAGCATATAAACAATACTTAAGTGACCAAACTTTAAGATAGGGCCAGGTCCAACCTTATATAGAGGAGAACCCGAACTTAGGACACATGAAGGGACACTTCTCATCTTATACCTTTTTCATTAACATGTATTTGTTTACCTAACACATTTGTTTTGCGGATATGCTCACCATGATGATGTAGTGCTTACACATGTTGTTGTATTTTTATCTCTTCATAAGTTTGTTGATATAATATCTAACTGTTTGTTTCTTTCTTTTCATACATCATGCATCTTCATAAAGTCATCTTGCCACATAACGGTCTAGATAAAAAGAATGTCTACTAAATCCATGGAAAATCTGACAGTCGCCAAGCGTGAGTTTGCCAGTAGTTTGAAGCTTAGGTCTGAAGCAATCCAGCAAAGTACAGGAGATTGCCTTCCAGTCGGGTATGTCTCTACCCTTCCCGAGAAAGTTCACATGGATCTGGCACAGAACAACCTTGATGATCTGATCAACATTTGGCATTCTTGGGATGGAACTCGACAAGAAACATTCAGACGAAAGTATGGGGACCTGGCTTTACTCCTATCTGTCGAAGTCGATAATAACCTGGTAAGAGCCATGATGCAGTTTTGGGACCCATCATACAGGTGCTTTGTGTTCAACGAAGTAGATATGGTTCCAACTATAGAAGAGCATTCAACACTGCTTCGTTTGGACCCTCCTAATCCAGACAAAGTCTACTGGAAGAACAAGACAGGTTATCGGAAGAAGGTAGCAAAGATCATGGGAATCAGCTTGACAGAAGTTGACAAGATTGTGAAGACAAAGGGTAAAAGCACTAGTATTCCATGGAATATTCTCCGAAACTTCATTGTCAAACACCCGGATGATGATAAAGGTTTGGAGGTGATGGCTTTGGCTATTTATTGACTTGTTGTTTTCCCGAAGATATTGGGACATATTGAAACAACTGTGGTGAATTTCATGGACCAAGTTCAGCCCCAGATCAATACAGCTCCAGTTATATTAGCCGAGTCTATCAGGTCCCTAAATCACTGCAGGAGAAATGGAAAAGGGCGTTTCATCGGATGTTTACAGTTGCTCTACATCTGGATGAAAAGTCATTTCGAGTGCCAAGATTCAAAGTTTCGAAAGCCATACTTCACCACTAGCATCCCTATCAAGGAATTCTGTGAAAGCACATGGCCTGAATCAAGGTCAAAAGAAGAATGGATAGTGATGTTGCGAGAACTTACAAGCCGAAAAGTAATCTGGAAAGAACCGTGGATGCCTCATGGACTTAGGTTATTTAGCTGTGGTGATCAACCTTGGGTTCCTCTCTTGGGACTTTGGGGTGTCGTTAGCTACTCTCCCATCATGGTACGGAGACAGGCGGGGTATAAGCAGTTCATACCGATGACCCCCAGACTTAACCAGGTGGATTTCTCTTATTCAGATAAAGGGGTTATCAATAGGATAGTAGAACTCACAAAGGCTTGGAAATTAACGATTAGAGTTGAAGGGGGTAGTATCTCATGGAACACTACTCCTTAATACTCTGTGTGGCAGGCCAGGAGAGAAAAAGATGTTGTGATTCCTTGCAAAAGAAGTTCAGACGGTTCGGCCAAGGTTATAGCATCGGATCCTATGCTGAAGATAGAAAAGGCTAAAAAGAAGCTACAAGAAGAGAAAGATGGATTGGGAGAAGAAAACCAAAAGCTGCAATCAAGGGTAGAAGAGTTAGAAAAAGGCTTGAACAAAGAAAAAAGCAAGGCCAAGAAACTTCGATTAAAGGTTCGAAAGTTGGGGGATGGTTTAGTGGAAAGAGATGGCATTGTTCAGAAACTTACCGAAGATGCCGACACTTTGAAAGAATCCTTGTCAGGTATGGAAAAGAAGTACTCGCTTTTGACTACTGAGGTTGGACGCCTAAAAGAAGAAAATGGGGAGTTATTGTTTGATCAAGAAAGAAGGGTAGTTGATTGCCAGGAATTGGTTACCGAATTAATGAACTTGAAGGAAGAATGTTCCAAACTCTGAGATGCGGACTCTAAAAAGCAGAATCTTCTGGAGAATATGTTTGACCATTTCGATGTGGCATCCCGCAAGGCAGAAGACATGTATGATAAGATCATGGAGGTTAAGGCGAAAATACATCCGTTCCATGAAAACGGCCAGCTCATATATGAACTTTTGGATGAAGCTCAGTCTCACTACCGTCAGATCGTTAAGTTCCTTTGGAGGCGTTAGGATTTTTCTTTTTTAGATTTATGATTTTAGGATTCTTTGTAAGAATTTTCATTTTATTTATGCTTTAGGATCAGTTGAAATTGTTATCTTTTTTATGTTTTTAGGATCGCTTTGGTTTTTAGGATTTCTTTGGATTTGGTACTTTTATTTATAAAATTCTTTTTATCTACATTTGTTATGTGGCTAGTGTTCTTTCATAGCATTTCATCCATATGTGCATAAACATCATCAATTTAGATTTAAAGTTTTAAGCATATCATCCTGATTTAAGAAATTTTGCTAAAGGTTCAAGGATAGCTCAACAGTCAGAATTTTCGAGACAGTCTTCTCGTCACTCTTACAACACCAGATCAAGAATTAGAGAAATGGCCGAAGAGCAATCCTCAAGGATAGATAAGGTAGAACAAGCTCAGTATGAGATTAGAGAGTAGTTAAGTTCCTTGCTGGAAATGATGAGAAGTCTGAAAGGGAAGAATAAGGAGGATGAATCTGGTTCTCAAGGGAAAGAGCAGAATGTGGGTGAATCTTTATGTCCGCCCGATTTTCGACCTCAAGCGCAACATGAAAAATTACAGCAGATGCCCTACATGGAAGGGTTCACTTATCCACACGGCCAACCTTAAATCTCGGGGTTCACTTTTCCTGTTCCTGGAACAAAGATAGACCCAGTCCAAGTTCCAGATTTGGACGATCCCAAAGAGTTAGAGAAGCTGGAAGTGGCAAAAGAGATCGAGTCTTGTAAAATGAAGATGATTGAAGAAAGGCTTCAAGCTGTTGAGGGGTTAGACTGCTATGGTTCTATGGATGCTGAGGGGCTTTGTTTAGTGCCGGATGTAGTAATCCCATCTAAGTTCAAGACTCCTGACTTTGAAAAGTTTGATGGGTCCAAGTGTCCCATATCCCGTGTCACCATGTACTGCCGAAAAATGGCCGCCCACACCAAAGATGACAAACTGCTTGTCCATGTCTTTCAGGACAGTCTTACAGGATCCGCTGCTAGGTGGTATGTTCAACTCGACAGGAATCGGGTTCGTACTTGGAAAGAATTAGCCAAGGCATTCATCAACCAGTATAAGCACATTGTTGATATGGCTCCGGACCGTTTGTCTCTACAAAATATGGAGAAGAAGTCCACCGAAAGTTTTAAGGACTATGCCCAGAGATGGAGGGATATTGCTGCCCAGATTCAGCCGCCTCTGATTGAGAAAGAGACTACAGTACAGTTCGTTTGTACTCTTAAGGCTCCGTACTACGACAGGATGATTGGGAATGCCACAAAGAACTTTGCTGAGATGGTGATTTCCGGTGAAATCATAGAAAATGCCATCAAGAATGGCAAGATTGAAGGACGAGAATCTGTTGTGAAAAGGAATAGTGTGACAAAGAAGCTGATGTTCAGACTGTTGCATATGGAGGGAAACAAACGGCAGGTTACGTCTCGCACTTCCCACAATCCGTGTACCAGTCATATTACCCGAATTCCAATGTCATCAATCCGGTTTCATATGCTTATCCACCTGCACCTACGCAGATATTCCAACCTAATTTCTGCCCAAGACCATTGGCTCCTCCAGTTGGGCCATCTCTACAAGCCAATCAACCCCCAATTAATCCAAGAGGACCACGAGCCGGCCAGGAAAGAATGTCTTTTGATCCGATTCCCATGGCTTATGCAGACTTGCTTCCAGATCTTATCAAGAACCATCTGGTTGTGCCGGTACACCTGGAACCCTTGAAACCTCCATACCCTAGGTAGTATGATCCTAATGCCCGATGTGACTACCATTCGGGAAATGTGGGACACTCAACCAAAAATTGCAAAGCTTTGAAGTACAAGTGCAAGGTTTGATTAAGGCCGGGTTAATAAATTTTGAAGAGAAGGGTGGTCCGAATGTCAACGGTAATCCTTTACCAAACCATGCAAGATCGACGGTAAATACTTTGGGAGACGGCAAGATTACCGTAATCAAGCGAAAAGTGGATGAGGTTACGACATCAATGGATTACATTTTCGATGTCCTGGTTAAAGCTAGCATGACTAGTCCTATACAGGCTAATTTAGATAGCTATCTTGGTGAATATGATCCAAGCAAGATTTGCAAATATCACCAAGGTATATTTGGCCATTCGTTGCAAGGTTGTGTTGAATTCCGGCAGGAGTTACAGAAACTGATGGATCTCTCCCTGATTGAGTTTTACACAGAGTTTGGGGCAGATGAAATTGATGTGATAATTGGAGAATCTTTGTTGCCTGTTGTGAAACCGATCACATTCTTTTACGAGAAAAAGACGATCCAGTTCGAGGATGAGAAGCCAGTGGGGATCAAAAATCTCGTTATTACGATCAGTGTCCCTAGTCCATTTCCATATCAAAACGATAAAGCAGTACCGTGGAGATATGGATGTGACGTCATTAATTCTGAAGCTGCCAATTTAACTAGAGTAGGGGGAGTGACTAGGAGTGGGCATTGTTACTCGCCTAAAATACTTGATAGGGACAGGAAAGGAAAAGCAGGGGAAGAAGAAAAGAACGAAGAGCCGGGAAGCAAGACGAACCCATTGGTGGTTCGGGATACGAAATATAAGAAGCCTGTGACTGAGAGAGAGGCTTGTGAATTTTTGAAGCTGATCAAACACAGTGAATACAGTGTGGTTGAACAGTTGAATAAGATTCCAGCTCGGATTTCGCTATTGTCACTATTGTTGAATTTCGAGCCTCACAGAGAAGCTTTACTGAAAGTTCTAAACAAGGCGCATGTACCTCACAATATTTCCGTGGAGAATGTGGGTCATATTGCAAGAAATCTGGTGGCTACCAATTTTATAACCTTTAATGATGATGAGATTCCGCCGGAAGGCAGGGGCAGTACTAAGGCCCTTCATATCACGGTCAAGTGCAAAAGTCATGTTATGGCTAAAGTGCTTATTGATAATGGTTCTTCCATTAATGTTATGCCGATGACTACATTGTCCAAGCTTCCAATAGATGTGTCTCACATTCAACCTAGTCACATGATTGTGAGAGCCTTTGATGGGACCCGTCGGGCAGTTTTGGGAGATATTGAGATGCCTCTGCAGATTGGGCCTTGTACTTTCAAGATAAAGTTTCAGGTTATGGAGATTTCACCATCTTACAGTTGTCAGTTTGGAAGGCCGTGGATTCACATGGCAGGAGCAGTTCCCTCATCGTTGCACCAAAAAATCAAATTTGTTATGGAGGATTATCTGGTATGTCTTAACGGGGAAGAGGATTTGTTGGTAACCCAGTCCCCAACCACGCCTTATGTCGAGGCAGCTGATGAAGCATTGGAATGTTCTTTCAGATCGTTTGAATTCATCAATGCAACATATGATGGTGAAGGGTCAAAAGTGCCTGCTCCACGTTTTTCTCGAACTGTTAGCATGTTGTTCAAGTAGACTATTGGGATGGGTTGGCGAGTTGGTTCTGGATTGGGGAAGCATCTTCAAGGGATCAAGGAGATGCCGGAGATCCAAGTAAACAGAGAAAGGTTTGGGTTAGGCTACAGGCCAACCAGGAGGGATTGGGACATGGTCGAGTTCGAGAAGAGGAAGAAAAGATTGGCTCGTGTGAAAGGATACGAGTGGGAATCGAGGAAGATGGTCTTTCCTCATCTTTATTCCACTTTTCGTTTGGGGGATGTATTTATCCCGATGCACCTCCACCAAATCTGGAAGCAGCGTTTTCTGAGCTTTCTATTCAAATGGTGGAAAAAGCAGGAATGAAATCTGATGTTGAGGAAGAGTTGTTGGTGTACCCGTGCTCACCTGAAATGGAGCTGGGTGACGGAGCTGTCGGTTATCCTTGAATCTCATAAAATGTAATGCAGTGAGTCAAGTCCCTAGTTTCTCATGCCCAAGAGCATTAGGGATGGTCTTTTATGTATGAGCTAGTTTATTCGTTATTATTTTAATAAATAAGGAACAAGATGCATTTTCATTCCCTCTTTCATTCATAGTTGTCATATTTCCTTTCTTTCATTTTTGCCTTTCTTTCTTCGTATACCAATATATATCCTTTCGATCCCATTCAAGAAACACAAAGGAACAAAATGAAGGAAGCAGCAGGGGGGTCAGGCCCAGGCGCGGGCCACCTGGCTCGACCCACCTGCTGCCTTTTAAACACAAAATTTTTTTAACCACTTTTACCTGATTTGTAACAAAAAATACTCCTTTCTCTGAAATTCTTCAAGAACACCAAGAATGTTCTTCACCCAAAACCCAGATTTTTCCAGATTCTGGCCAGAACCATCGTCGCCGCCACACCGCCGGTCACCGGACTCCAAAAATTCCTGAAAATCACCAAAAATTCCTTTCGATCTCCTTTTTTCAAAAATCAAATTAGTTTTTTTTCTAAATCTCTCTAGAATTTCTTAGATCTGAAATCGAAGTTCGAAATTTCAACTCCTCCGATCTACTCTGTTGACCGCCGGATGGCCACCAACTTCTAGTATATGCTTCCTCTAATTAAAACCCAACTTTTCTTTCTCAAGAATCTTTTCGAAACAAATTCTAACTCTCACTTTTGAAATTTCGAATTTTTTCACACACAAAAATCTTTTTTTTTTCTACTGACTTCGAAAATACTAGGTTTTTTTTCTTGTGATTTCTGATGTGTGTTGTTTGTGGTGCTTGGGTTCTTTTTTATAGGGAAGAGATTTAGATTTTAATCTAGTTAGGAGTCTTCAATCTGATCAAGAGAGGTGTTTTGTTTCAATCACATTTTAGAGTTCCACTTCAATCCAAACAGAGGTTTATTTCAACCCAAATTTGTGTTTTTTTATTTTTCTTTTAATTTTCGAAATTATCTTATTTTTTTCTGATTTCCCTTTTTTCTGTTTTTTTTTTCGTTTTTCTTTTAAATAAATAAAATTAATTAATTAAACCCGGATGAAATCCGGTGTCTACAGCAACTATTAATATGATATTTATAAAAGTTTAAGTATTCCGTCTTTTTTTGTATGTTAATATGATATTTATTATTTTTTACATTTTGTTTACAATTTTATGGAGATCACAATATATTTGTCTCTCTTTGTGTACGTTTATTGGTTAACTAGCTATTGTTTGTTATTCTTTACAGTGTGTTTATAATTTTTTTCGTTGTTTGGATTTTCAGAAGCAATAGTTAAAGAGGTAATTTTACATTAATAGAATCTAATATAATGCCTTATATATACAACAATTGTCATTTTATATTATTTACGAATTACTATGCACAATTTACAATATGTATAACTTACTATTTGATTTTTAAATAGATCTTGACAGAAAAGATAAAATATATATATGCTCAATTGACTATTGAGAAAAGAAGAGAAAAAATTGAAAATTGAAAACTGAAAAGTAAAAAAATATTGATCTACAATACATCAACTTTTAACATTGTACAAAGTGTTTTAATTATGATTTGAAGTTTTTTATTATTATTATTATTATAGTATTTAAATTATAAAAATAATTAATATATTTGAATTATGTTCAACAATTTGAATAATGATTACTTTACATTAGTTACATGAAGTAAAAATACATTTTTTAATAATTTAAAACAATTAAATGTGTAAAATCATGTGCAACACATGTAACATTAAAAACTAGTTAGATATAAAAACATAGATGTATAAATTTTTTTGAATTGATAAAAATACATAGAATTATTAATTATATATCTACATTATAATTATAAATATTTTATTATTAATAAGATTTATTTAAATTATAAGTAAAATTTTTAATTTCAAAAAAAAATTTGTTAAATAAATATATTTAATGATAAATAAAAAAATTAAAATTTACATTAAATTTCTTTATGATCAGAGTTTTAATTTTTCATTATTCTCAAAAAGTAAATGAATTTATTTGATAAATAAAAAAGTTATTTGTATTGAATTTCTTTATCTTCATAATTTTAATATTACATTAACATTAAAAGCACTAAAGTTTATATTAATTTGATATAATTTACACATGGAATAAATTTTACATGCTCATACAAATTTCGATTAATATACATATTAGTTTTGTTTATTTGTAAAATATACAATTATATATATATTTTCAAAATTGTATATTCAAAAATAAATAAAATAACAAGTATTCATGAAAAAAAATACTAATAATATAAAAAAACCTGAAAAGGCACATGCACTAAGTAATTAAAGCAAGAGATAAAAGATAAATTTGCTATCATAGTATAGGTGGATATTAAAATTTATCATTATACTTTATTTTAATTGATATTTGTCATTATATTTTTGGGATTAGGCAAATTTGCCACTACATTTTTATTTGATTGAATTTTGCCACTAAACTTTAATTTTTGATTGAATTTTGTCACTCAACTTTGATTTTGTATAATTTAAGAGAAATTTTAACAAAAAAGTATCCCTTCAAATATTTTATTTTAATAATTAAAAATAATAAATTAATGTTATAAATATTAAAAAGTAAAAATTAACATAGAATTTGTGGTTTATAAAAAAAACTAAAGCTTAAATTTTTTCTTTTTTTTTTGGTATTTTTTTTTATTATTTAAGTCTTTGGTGATCGATGATATCAATTAGTAGTGATACTCAAAAGCAAAATTTGACGGTCATTCATGTCATTTTTCTAATTTTTCCATGTTGGTATTTTTTCTTTGCCATATCATTTTTATTTTTAATTTGATACAAACATAATATTAAATAAAAATAGTTTACATTTTCTTCCTTATCACATTTTTTTTTAATTTTATAAAAACAAAATATTTTATTCTTGTTAAATTTTAGTAAAATGCTAACATAAAGAAAAATTTAAAAATAAAATTGTGGAAGGGATATATCAATTTTAATGTCCGATAATCAAATTTGATCTTACAACATTATTAGTGACTAATATTATTACCGGTCAGTGGGCACGGGACCAATTTGCCCCGATCCAAGATCGATGTCGATCTGCCCAATCCAAGCCAGATCAGTCTTGATCGATTGATCGGGGCTGATAGCGCCTCCCCCTTTCCCCATCTTTCTCTTTCCCCAATTTTCCCCTCTTTCTTTTTATTTTAAAATTTTAATTTCCAGATTTTTTTTTTAATTTTGAAATTTCTATAATTTAAAAAAAAATTATTTTGAATTATAAGAAATCATAAATATATTTTTAATTTTCCTTTTTTATTTTGATTTTTTATAATTTGTTTTGAATTTTGGTTTTTTATTTTCATTTTTATAACTTTTTTTTTAATTTCCATAATTTTTAAAAAAAAATTAATATTTCCAGATTTAAAATTTGATTTTGTAAAAGTCAGTTTTAATTTTTTTTTCCTTTTTAATTTTAATTTTAATTTTTATAATTTTTTTCTATCTTTTTTTTTTTTGAATTTTTTTTCTTCATGCTGACTTAGCACTGTTGATGTGGCATTGACATGCCATTTTTGTCACGTGTCATGATTTTATTAGATGTTATTATCACATCAGCCATTTAGTTAACAGTGTTAGTCCAAGGGACCAACGTGTATGACAAAATGAAAGTTCGAGCAACAAACTAACCAGTTTTATTCTCCTAGTATCAAACTGACAGAAAGATTATAGTTCAGAAGTTAAATATGTAATTAACCCTATTTTAATTTAACAAAGACATGTATATATAATTATATATAAAAATATCATCTCATCCATCGTTATTGGAGTTTTTAGACTCCACAAGCGAGATTAATAGGGTGACACATATCCCTTAATATATATTAAAAAAATTAAAAAATATATTTTAAAAATAAAATATATGATAATATTTTAATTTCACTTATAATATTAAATTTTTTTACTACAATGGACGAAGACAAACTTATATATGTAAGAGTTATAGGGTAAGCTCCCTTATGGTGAGCTTAAAATAGGCTCCATTACATATAAACATGACAAAATTATATATAAACATGACAAATTACATAAAATTATCATGTTCATATGTAAAATTGTTTTTTTACATATAAACATGACAAATTACATATAACATGACAATTACATATAAACATGACAAATTACATATAAACATGATAAATTACATATAAACATGACATATTTATCATGTTTATATGTAATTTCTTAAATTGTATAATTTTTTTTACAATGTAATTTCATTTTTATATATAAACATGATAAAAATTATATATAAACATAATAAGTTACATATATATATATATAATGGAGTTTACGAAAAATTCAGCTTTTCTTAAAAATTTTCAGTAAAGTAACTTCAATAGAAATGCCAAGTAAGGAAATAATGACAAGTACAGTGGAGTTGTCTATGGATGGAAGGGTTGAATCATACCCTCCAAAGCCATTTTCATGACAGATGAAGATATTCTAATTTCTTGATAATGAAAAACAAAATTTGGCCAATCTTGAAAAATGAAATTTAAGAAACAATTATTTTTCCAAAAAAAAAAATACAATTTGGTAGTAGACGTGAAGGCAAGCTTGGATATTAGGAGTAGTTTCCTGTTTCACTTCCCTCTCCGGTTGGATTTGGCTGAATTTTTTTTTTTTTTTCTTTTCCCCTTTTTAAAATGCTTTTCTTTTCCTTTCTCAATTTCCCTCTTTTTCTTTAACTTTTGTTTATATATATATATATATATATATATATGCATTTAAAAAAAATTAGATCGAAAATCAAATTGATAAATTTTTAATTATTGATCTGATCGATTGGATCGGTTAAATCAGATGATTTAATAAAAAAATTAAAAATTAAATAAGTAATTTAAATATTACATAAGTATTAAATATAGTAAATATTTAATAAAAATATGTATTTGATTAAATGATATATTTTTTAATATAGATCTAAGAGGTTACAAGTTTAAATTTTATAACATATAATAATTTATTTTAAAAAAAAAATTAAAAAAATAAGTTTAAAACTGATTTTTTTTTTAATTTTTTTTATTGATTCAATAGTTTTTTTAGTCGATTTTGTAAATTTGTGATTCTATGACATATGCCGAATCAGATTGAACTCTAGTTTTTAATTAAACTGATTCGATCGATTGGTCTGATTTTTTCATTACCAGTATATGCTTTCAATACTATTTTTTTCGAGGAATGATCTACTTAGATGAGTGTAAAATTAATTTATATTTGTTTAATTCGATCGTCGTATTTCATATTCTATTTGTTTGATGTAAAAAAATTTTAACTATTAAATATATATTGAAAAAGATAATATTCTAAATCAATATGATAGAGATATCGGATCGATTTAAAATTTTATGTACATGATGAGTACAATTATATTGTTAAATTTAATGATCAATTTATTAAAATATAAATTTATAAAAAAATTATAAAATTATGTAAAATTAATAAGTGATTTTTTTTTTTTGTTATTGCCAGATATAAATTGCCTACCATCCTTGGTCACCTTATTCTTGCTTTTACTTTACTATTTTCTTTCTCTCTCTCTGGTTTCCTCCATTGCAAACTAAGCTTCCTTTCCAGCTTTCTTTGAGGTCCCTCTCTTCTCCTCAAACTACCAAAGACCTACCAACCATTTTACCCACCTCTTCCCTTTTCTTTTTCTGTTTATATATATATTTAGGCTTCTATCTTTCTCTCTCTCTTTCTCTATCTACAGTTTTGCTTGAATGATTAGATTTTTGTCTGGCCTTTTCTTGCCCATTTCTTTCATCATTAGTTGAATTCTTTTTTGGGTCCACTTGGAAGGCCACCACAACAACAAAAACGAAGGGCTTCTACTTGTAAACTACTCTTCCCTTTGCAATTGCAGCTTTACCCCCTTTTCAGGCATTTGGGTTTTGTTCTACATTGGTTTTGTTATCTTTTGCTCATTGAGAGAGTCCCTCTTGGATGCTAAAAGATAAGTTTTTTTCTTTGCTTCTGTGAATGCTCAAGGAAGAAGATCAAGGTAAATGCTTTCTCTTTTTGAATTACTTTATATGTCTCTTACTTGGATCATAAGTGATGCTCTTTTTTTTTTACAAGTTTATTCATTTTTCAATAGAAATGGAGTTCTTATTTTGGGTGTATTTAATCATGGAATATGAGTTTTTTTTTTTTATTGGTCTGACTGGTTTACAGAATGGTTTTTCTTGATTTGTTAAATGCATAAAAAATTGATGTTCTTTTACTCATGAAACTGTTAAAAATGTAATGAACTTCATTACATGGGGTATCAGATTCTCCTGCTATTTTTTCCCTTTTCTTTTCATCTTTTTTGGTTCTTTTTAGTGAGTGAAGATTAAGCCAAGAATCATATGGAATTTATTATCTTTTTTTGGGTCTTCAGATTTGAGTGTTAAAGATGGTTTTGATGAGTATGGATGAAATGTCAATCACATCTAGCTTATTCTGCATAAAATTTCAACAAAAATGTATCTATGGACTTTGAAAATTATTAAACATGTTTCTCATTTTGACATTTCTGGTGTTACATGGCATGTTTCTGGTACACAGGTAGGAATGTGTTAAAATTTTGGTCCTGTATACAAGAGATTAAGTATACTTTTGACTGTTAAAATCCAGAAGATCAGAGATGTCGTCTCAGAATGCCTTAAATGCTGAATTATCAAAGAGGACATCATTTTTGGGTCTAAAACTCTGGGTTTTGATTGGTGTATCTGTTGGGGCATTTATAGTGTTGATTCTTTGTATCTTATCTGTATGGGTTACGTTTGGGAGGAGATCTAGACGATCTGTAGACAAGTTCTCACTTTCTCATATACCAAATGTCTCAAAAGATATCAAGGTTGACAAGGTTGGAGTTCATAGCTTCAATGATCATCCGGAAAGTTTATTCCTTTCTGTTCATGATAAACCGAGTGATAAGAATTCGGAGAAAATGCTAGCTCATTTGGGGATGAGCAAATCAAGTGATCCTGATAATATCAGTCAATGCAGCTCGATTTACCATCATGAGAGAGGTTTTAGTTCCCATTCAGGGGAAGAAGGGAGCTCCGGAACGGTCCGAAAGCAGTCTGCATTGTCATATGGAGGAGGACTAGTGACAGCCTCTCCCTTAGTTGGTCTGCCAGAAGTTTCACATCTTGGATGGGGTCACTGGTTTACTCTTAGGGATCTTGAGCTTGCCACAAATCGTTTCTCAGCGGAGAATGTGCTTGGAGAGGGTGGATATGGGGTGGTTTACAGGGCTAGACTGATCAATGGAACTGAAGTAGCAGTTAAGAAGCTTCTTAATAATCTGTAAGGATATCTTTTGAGGCACTGTCTTATTTCTTTAATGCTTTTCTTTAAAGAAAAAAGATTATTTTGTTATAATATTGAGGAATTGAATGTCTAGGGGACAGGCAGAAAAAGAGTTTAGAGTTGAAGTGGAGGCCATTGGTCATGTTCGACATAAGAATCTTGTGCGGCTTTTGGGTTATTGCATAGAAGGAGTTCACAGGTGAAATTCAAATATGTTTCATCGATTTTTGTTTCAATTTCATTGCAGATTCACTTTTAACCATAGTTGTGTGTTAATGCTAGAATTTTTTTATCCTACCTCAGTCTTTATAGTTATTTGGATTTCATTTGACTGCAAATCGGATTATAACTGTAATTGTTGGTTTATTACATAGAATGCTGGTATATGAATATGTCAATAATGGTAACTTGGAACAATGGCTACACGGGGCAATGCGCCAGCATGGTACCCTTACTTGGGAGGCTCGCATGAAGGTTGTTATTGGTACTGCCAAGGCGTAAGTTCACCATTCAAACTTGAAGCTTCTTTTTATTTTTGTTGGATTAAAAATTGAAGTGTGAATGTTAAAGGTGCTTTTGTCATTCATATACAATATATATATATATATTGTTTAAATTCTGACCATTTAACTCTTTCCTCTGGTTAAATTAAAAAGCAATACTATTTTGGGATTGCTAGAACCATGTTTCATCTTCTGATTCTGATTAGTATTCTAAATTGATGCTAGAAATAATTGTAAATATTGTTTGGTCTAAAAAAACTGAGCGAGATGAAAAGCTGGTTTTTGTAATTGGTTGCAGGCTTGCTTATTTACATGAAGCAATAGAACCCAAAGTTGTTCACCGGGACATAAAATCAAGTAATATCTTGATTGACGATGATTTCAATGCCAAGGTTTCTGATTTTGGACTGGCCAAGCTCTTGGATTCGGGAGAGAGTCATATCACAACTAGAGTTATGGGGACTTTTGGGTAATTCTAAATTCTTATTCTCTCCAGCAACAATCTTTTACTATATCTAAAGTATCTTCTGATCGAAAATTTCTGATGTGAATTGCAGTTATGTGGCACCAGAATATGCTAACACTGGCTTCTTAAATGAGAAGAGTGATATTTACAGCTTTGGTGTCCTCCTGCTTGAAGCTGTCACTGGAAGAGATCCTGTCGACTATGGCAGACTGGCTAATGAGGTACTATTTAATACTTACGACTAACATTTTTTCCATCTAAATATCCTCACTTGGCCCTTACCCTTTTTACTTCTTTCTGTTCATATAACTTAAGCTAATTTCTGCAAGAATTTCTCATCAGCAAACCATCTACTGCAGGTCAACCTTGTTGAGTGGCTGAAGATGATGGTTGGCACAAGAAGAGCAGAGGAAGTAGTGGATCCAAATCTTGAAATTAGACCCACAACACGTGCTCTTAAACGTGCCCTTTTAGTGGCACTTAGATGTGTTGATCCTCATGCAGATAAGCGACCCAAAATGAGTCA
Organism: Fremontodendron californicum; assembly: GCA_030761205.1. Lineage (NCBI taxonomy): Eukaryota > Viridiplantae > Streptophyta > Magnoliopsida > Malvales > Malvaceae > Fremontodendron > Fremontodendron californicum. The sequence goes on from JAULJL010000037.1 coordinate 17,242,401, forward strand.
GGTTGTACGAATGCTTGAAGCTGATGAATACCCATTTCGTGAGGTATAAAGATTCTATTTGCTGGTTGTTAATGTTATTTTCGTGTGTATTTCAGCATGGCTTCTTTTTCATGAATTTTTTGTGTACTAGGTGTAGTGCATTTCTTTGGCATTAAGGTATGCAAATTTTAGTATGTATGATAGTTTGTTCCATAGTATCTTTGGTACAGCATTGGTCCTTTGCATCCCCTTTCCTCCCTTCACTATACATACTTTGAGGGAGAAAAAGAAAAGAACATAGGAGAATCCTACCACTATGTTACTCGGACTCGGGGGTGAGTGTCGGATACGGCTATGTGTCCGACACGAGTATGCTCAATTTTTTCTAAGTTTTTCCATATATTTGGAGGATCATACCCCCATGCCCTTGTCCGAATATGTGTCAGATATGGGTGTCAGACACGGATACTTCAGGGAAAATGAAGAGTCGGAGTAACATAGTCCTGCCAGGTAGGGATAGAGATGGCAATGGAGCGGAGCGGGGGCAAGGATTGCCTTATCCACCTCCGCCTCACTCTTGTATGGATACTCTTGTATGGATGTTGAAAACCCAGCTTCCATGGATGTCGTTTACATCCATAACCGTTTCACATCGCTCCATGCCGCTCCACCTCACTTTTTTATTTATTATTTTTAATTTAATATTATAAATTATTCATAAACATAATTTTAGTATATAAAATTCTTTAGTATTATATAATATATATATATATATATAAAATATTAGTATATATGACTTTAGTATATAAAATATTAGTCTATATATCTAATATATATACTAAAAATATAAAAGAGATATATAAAATATTTTAAGGGATAAAATAGTAATTTTAAAAGGAGGGTGGAGCGGAGCAAGCATTTACCAAAATCCCCGCTCCATCCTGTTCCCACTTTTAAAAAATATATATATATTTCCATTCGGAATGGATTGGTGCGAAATCTACAGGACGGTTCGGATTACCATCTCTAGGCATGGAGAATCCTACATGAGTCCATTTATAAACCACACAGCTAGTACAAAAGGTTTTTTTTAACTTTCTACCACTTGACTGATGCGACAAGACTTAACTTGAATCATTATATCCTGTGGAGCTTTGTGTTCACAACTTTACTTTAAAATGAGATGATGATCGTCTAGTGGAAAATTTTCCTTCAATGATTACCCATAAAATAACAATATTATGTAGTTTTTGAATGTGTTAAACTTTTACTCTAGCTTGCTTTTCCTTTTGTAGTTCCTTGAACCTTTCTCGAATTGGTCAATATATTTTCATTCGTTTACTGAGATGTATATATATATTTATGTTGTCTTAAACTTTTGCGTATTTTTCTATTCAGGACCGGAGGAACAGAAAGAGCCGTACAGCCAGCATGGAAATCGAATCTATGAAGGAATCAACCGATGTGGAGAGCAGCAAGGCAGGGGAATCACAGGGAAACGTAACTGAGACGACTCACGAGTAAGACTGAAAAAAAGCTTTGAGTAACCCATTGATACACATACATCCCAAAGTTTGTTTGTTTTGGAGAAATTTCCTGCATCCAAGAGATGATCAGCTTGAAGATAACCCATTAGGATTTTGAATTACTGGGAAGCTGTTTCCTTGGCCATATCACACATTTGTTATCTCAGGATGAAAAGCTTCTTTCAGGCAGATAAAAGGGTAACATCTGAAAGAGAAACACAAAGAGAGAGATAAAGGTTCTTGTTGTACAGGTGTGTCTATACTATACTATATATATGATGGTGTTTTCAATTACTGTTCTTTGGAGGGTAATTGAGTTATTTGATTTTACTTTTTTTTGTTCCTTTTTTACTTATTAATTTGAACCAGCCATCAAAGTATTGAAGAATTAATGATCATTTTCATTTCCCTTTTTTCCCCCCCTCTTTATACAGTAATAATGTCTTGGACTTTTGTTTACCTTGTAATGATGCATGAAGGCACTCCCACTGCTTGTTTCTCTTTTCTTCACCTCAAATTCACATATGATTCTGGTCAAATCTCTATTCTCTTTTCTGTCTTTGGTTCATCATGATGCATTGTCTCCTCAGAGCTTACTGTAATCAAGCTATGGTCTTTCTTCCTGTTTCTGATTTCATGCTTTTCTTGAAATCTGACCTTCGCACATATATATATATATATATATATATATATAAAAGGAGAGATTTTTTATACGATTTATATTTTAATAAACTGAACGTTGGATTTAACAATATAATTGTATTCGTTGTGCACGTAAAGTTTTGAATCAATCTGATATCTTTATCATATTGATCGAGAATACTATTTTTTTCAATATATATTTAACGGTTGCATTGAACAAATTGTTAGACATTTTTAATTTACTCAAAACTCGACGTGCATGATCTATGTGAATAGAACATGAAATACGATAGTTTATTAAAATATAAATCGTATATAAAGTTATGAAATTGTGTAAAACTAATTTAGTTTTACACCACCGTAAAATGCATTTGTGTTATGTAATTTATAAATAAATAATTTTCATAATTAACAAAATATAATTATATTAATATTATTACAATTTTAAAATAAAACATTTAAATAAATAATTATTATTTATTTAAATATAAATATAAATTAATTTATTAAAAAATTTATAAAAAAAATTAAAAATACCCCAGCTAAAGTGGGGGCTTTATTCTAGTTTCCTCTAAATTTTGAGTCTCCTTCGTAAAAAAAACACACATTAAGGATAGACAAATCTTTCAGAAACTGAAATGGAATGTTTCTTATGTTATATAATATGCTGTTCTTAAGTAATTTTATTGTAAATTTAACGTTAATTGAATGGACTTAGATAGTTTAACAATTTTCAGTTGAGTGGTCAATTTGCCGTTTGCATTAAGCAATAGTATTTTATTTATTAATTAATTATTTTTTGGGGGGTTTAGGGCTGTGTTTATAATTCTCTACCAATGGAAAGATTTTTTTTACTTGAATTGCTTATTTTTTAAAGAGACTTTTTCAAGTTAAAAATAAAAATCAAACAATTTTTTCATACTTTGATTCAATAACATATGCATGTATTTCTTTTAAAAAATGAGTTATAATTATCCTTTCTCGAAAATAAATAAAAAAACTTTTAATATATATAAAATAAATAAACAAACCAATTAACCAAATAAATCTCAATGTCTCCTCTTTGTGTTGTATTGCTAAATATAAATATAATATAAATTTATTAAATATATTAAAATTTTAAATAAATGTCATGTTAATCGTATTAATTATGTTAATCATGTTATATCATTTTTATTATATTATTTTTCGTATTTATTAAATTTGTCATTGCATTGATTAAAATATTTTTATTTGATTTTTGACATTTAATAATAATTAACTGAAATTTAAATTTAATTATCTTATGTATATTAAATTTTATTTCAAAAAATGCATTCAATCCACGATCCTTTATTCTAAATCAAAACAAATTTATTGACAAAAACTTTATGAATTGAAAAAGAGAAAGAATTGTATGAAACAGTTATTCCATGTCAGCATATATTCCTTCCATTTAAATCATGACACGTAATTATATTTTTAGAAAAAGTCTACTATTTATTACATATTATATATAATAATTAAATAATAAATATTTATTTCAGCAATTCATTAATGATTATTGTAATAAATAATTGATTTTTTCTAAAAATATGATTACGTGTCATGATTTGAATAAAAAATATATATACTGACGTAAAATAATCGTTTGATATAATTTTTTTTTCTTAACCTAATGCGCGTGAGAACCACGATGTCATATGAGAAATGGCAGAAGGTCAATGAAATGACCAAATGCTACCAACAAGGCAAGCTGCATTGAGGGATATTTATAATAACAAGAGGGGAAAGTCGGATCGGTTCAATCGACTGATTATATTAATTTTTTTTAATATTAAATAAGTATTAAATATAATAAATATTTAATAAAATTATATATTTTGCTAAATGGTATGGTATTTAATATAGATCCGAAGTTTAACAATTCAAATTTCATAACATATAATAATTTTTTTTAAAAAAATAAGTTTAAAATCGGTTTTTTTTTTCCAAATTTTTATCGAGTCAACTAGTTTTTTATCGATTTGGAAAATTCTAGGTTTTATGATATGTATCGAACCGGACAAGCCTTCGATTCTTGATTGAACCAGTTCGATCGATCAATTCGATTCGATTTTTTCAACACTGCTAATCTATATACCATTCAAAAAATGAATAGCCATATGACAATCCTATCCTACACTTGATCACTTGTCTAAATTAGTTATTTCAAAACCTCATATTCTTAAAACTATTAAAAGTCATCATGTCTGAATTTGGACTTAACCCAATTGATTCATGAAGCCATTTTTAAGAGATGGTATTTAACAAGTCTGAGTTTGAATCTCAACATCTGTAATCTTTCCTCTATCACCAAGCTGTACAAAAAAAAAATGTCATCATGTCTGCTAAACAAAAGAAAATAAATTGGCAAAAGATGTCCGTCATATTAACATCTTTGCTAACTAGACTTGCTCATGGGCCGGGCAGCCCGTTCGGCCTGGCCCGTATTAGGCCTGGCCTGGATAGGATATTTTTAATCCGGACCGGCCCAGGCCGGCTCAGAACAGTGTTTTTTTAATTATAATAATATTATTTTATTTAATTTTAATTATAAAAAAATAAAAAAATAAAAAAATTATTTTTTTTAATATTATGAACAGTAATTTTGGACCTACCGAGCCGGTCCGGCCCGACTCAAGACCGGACCTGAATAAAGATTTAAAAAAAAAATCGGGCCGCGGCTGCGGTATGCCCGGCCATGAGCAGGTTTATTGCTAACCATTACTCTGTTAGTAGTTTCAAAAAGCAAAAATTCTCTTATTGACCTTAATTTTCAGGACCTGGGAAGTGAGTTGCATGATCCAGTTTTGGCATAATAGAAATGGTGCGTGAAAATCCCATACTTGCTATTCCATTGTTCTTGCTACTCCTGTTTACCTTTGAGACAGCAAAAAATTCCTTAAAGAAAATTGTGGATAAATAAACCAACATGTTTAATAAATTTAACTAATTCAGTTTTGAATTGCAGGCAAGCTTGCAAGAGGAGAAAAAAATTTGTATAAAATGGTTACTTCACGTCAGCATATATTATTTTCATTTAAATTATGCCACGTAATTAAATTTTTGGGAAAATTCAATTATTTATCATACATTACTTGTAATAATTAAATGATAAATATTTATTTTACAATTCATTAATGATTTTTATAATAAATAATTGACTTTTTTTTTATTTTAAAATATTATTACGTGGCATGATTTGAATGAAATTTATATATGCTGATGCGAAATAATTGTTTCTTACAATCTTTTTTCGGCGACAAAAAAACAAACTCCCTTTTGTTGCTAAATTTTCCTACTCTCCTTGAATGAGTCAAATATTCACAACTACAATTTCTCCCCCATTTTCTTGGATGAAAATAACCAGTCTAACATGCATGAAAATGTTTATCTCAAGACAATGCTTAATTTGCAACTAAGAAATTCTAATCAAGTTCTGATAGTCTCTCACTAAGTGGCGTAATCAGGAATTTATGCAAGTAGGGTCAGATATAATTTACTTGATAATTATGTTAATTATTATTTATTTTTAAAAATATTTTAGATATGTGTAATTTAGCAAGTTTTGTTTTTTTAGAAGGCAATTTAATAAAAAAAATATAGATTAAGAATCTTATATGCTTGTCAACCAAACATAGGAATATCGTATGAAGACTTGCTAAACCAAATAACGTGACAACTAACAACAAGCACTCAAGAAGAAAAGAAAAAAGAGAACACAATGTTTGCATGGCCCTCCTTACAAATATTGAAATGTTTGTACGGATAAAGTTACAAACGCTCCTCACAAAATATTGTAACTTTTGTATGGATAAAACTACAAACCTTCTCATAAATATTGTAACTTTTATACAGATAAAACTACAAACTATTCTTACAAATATTATATCTCATCACCCATATAGCCCAATACAACCTCTTTCAAGTGTATAAACTCTATCTCACAATATGGTGGTGATGTGTCTCCCTAAAGACAAGATTCCTATTTATAGGTGAGTACTCATCTTGGTTCATCCTAATTACTCGATGTGGGATAGGTGAGCAGTACTCCTTTGCTCAACTAAGTTACTCGATGTGAGATAGGTGAGCATTTTCCTTGTTTCAACCAAGTTATTTGATGTGGGACTTTGACTCAATATACGATCAACAGGTATGACATATTATTAGGAATGTGTGTCGATAATCTTGTAAGAAAAAATCTTATTATCAAAGTAATGTTAGATTATTCAAACCGAACGAAGCCTTAATATTTAATTTTGGCACGAGCAGATGTTTTGAAGGGGGTATATTATTTGTTGGGAAAGGCACTTAACATGATTGAAGGACCAGTTGGGGGTAGGCATGCAGTTGCATGGAAATTACTGTTTATTACAAAGTCGGTATCACTTAACCATCTCCTAACCTTCAATCATTCTTTCGGGTTCTCACAATATTAAATTATTGAATGAAAACCCACTATTTAAACTGACATCCGAATCCTATAGTTTCTGCAAATCTCCATTCATTCGATTAGGATTTCTGAGTGTTCATGAATGGGGCCGCAAGGCACAGATTTGAGATTTGTAACCCATGATCTCCATGGACCAGTCTCTGCAGCTGAGAGTGAGAACATTAGGCGGCCTCGAGGGAGACCAGCAGGCTCCAAAAACAAGCCAAAACCACCCATTATCGTCACTCGAGACAGTGGTAATGCGTTAAGAGTCCATGCAATGGAGGTGAGCTCAGGGTGTGATGTAAATGAGAGTATAGCTAATTTCGCAAGGAGAAAACAGCGTGGCATTTGCGTACTTAGCGGGAGCGGGTGCGTAACCAATGTTTCGCTCAGACAACCGGCCTCGTCGACTGGTGCAATTGTTACTCTACATGGCCGGTATGAGATTCTCTCCTTGCTTGGATCGATCCTTCCCCCTCCAGCCCCACCTGGAATCACGGGGCTAACCATTTACCTAGCTGGGGCGCCTCAAGGGCAGGTAGTTGGTGGAGGAGTAGTTGGTGCACTCATTGCTTCAGGTCCTGTTCTAATCATGGCTGCATCCTTCATGAATGCTACCTTTGATCGTCTACCATTGGATGATGATCATGAAGTTGCAGCTGCCATGCAGAATCATGGTCGACACCTCCATCATCATCACCTGGAGATTTCTGATTTGTATGGGATGATGCCTCAGAACTTGATCACCATTAATGGCACTATGGCTCCTGAGATATACTCCTGGGGCGCACCAGGGCTGAACTATGTCAAAAACCTAACGTGATTAGCAAGCAATTCTTTGGAGATTAATCTCACATCCTCCAAATATAGTCATCTAGTGTTATTATTTATTATTAAGCTTTTCTCAAAGCAGTATCTTCACAGCCTCATCAGTTGCTGATCCATATGCATGGAATTAGAGTTTTTATTTTATTATTATTATTTTTTTTTTCTGTAGTCAATTATTGAATCTAGTTTGAGTGCAATAGTGTGATCTTAAATATTTTGGATCTCCCAAGTATCAGTAATTACCCTGCATATAAATACCAATAGACTTAAGATATATGCACAAATAAATAATATTATTGCTATTTTTTTATCCCAAATATAAATATAATCCCAAAAGAAAGATCATCAAATGGTGGGAATGATGACTTAGGTTCCATTTGGATGGACGGTGAGATTAGTTCCAATGAGATTAAAAACAATAGTGAATGTGAGATTAGTTACTGTAACAGTGAGATTGAATACTGTAGCGGTGAGATTAAAATCAGCAGTAAGATATGTGTTTGGATGCAAACGTAACAGTGACGGTGAGATAAATTGTAGTAAGAAGAGAAAATGATCATTAAGGACATTAGATTTAAATTTGTATATAATAAAATTTTAAAATTATTTTATATTTATAAAATTAATAAATAATTAAAATTTTATCATATTATTTTTATTATACAATGATAAAGTTATTTATTATATTAAATAATGATATAATTTATTTATTAAATTAAATTATCAAAGTTACTTCAAAAATTTTAATAAAAAATAAAATTTTGATAATAATATATTTACATATAAATTTATTTATCATTTAAAATATTATAAACCTTTAAAATAAAAATAAATTAAAATGCTAAAAATGAAAAAGAAACCTCTCACCGGAGGTTTGTAATTCCACTGGACCCTTAAGGGTCTAGTGAAATATTTACCTCCAGTGCATTGGGAAGGGTCTCAACTGCACTGGAGGCTATTATCCAAACAGCTTTCAGTGCAGTTGGGACCTTCCCACAGGCCCGCACTGGAGGCTCGTTCAAATCCAAATGAGCCCTTAATAATTGCATAAAGAGCTCACTTTTGATAGGAATCAACTATTTGTAATCCATACTAAGGCTTCTTTGGAAACAAATGAAGCCGTGGTGCAGCTCGATTGGGACACTTTTTGATTCCAATCGGGCTGTAGTTACCCTTTAGGTAACAAAGCTCTAGCATGGTGAGCATGGTCTCACTCACCGTGTTGGAGCTTTGTATTATCACCGGAGCTTCAAGCTCCAATGGATGACAATGCCCTCCCACTGGAGGGCATTGTCCAATTTTAGCTTTACCTTTTATTTTTTTTTACATGTTATTTATTTATTTTTATTATAATTTTTTATTTAAAAAAGAAATAATTTGAATAAAAAAGAAATAATTTTTAATATAATTAATAAATTTTATTATTATATAATAAATTAATAAAATATATTTTATTATTATATAATTAATTAAAAGTAAGTAATTACATAAAAAATGAAAAGTATTCTTAATTTTTTATTTATTTATTTATATTAATATACTTTTAATGTATATTTAATTATTTAAAATAAATATAATTTTAATAATTTGTAATTATTTATGATATATATACATTTTAATCTAATATCTTTAATGGTCATTTTATTTTCTCACTATAATTCATCTCACTGCCATCACTGTTTTTGAATCCAAATACATATCCCACCACTGATTTTAATCTCACCGCTACAGTAATTAATCTCACCGTCACTATTATTTTTAATCTTACCGAAATCAATCTCACTGCTCATCTAATAGACTCTAAAACGGCCTACAATTTATGACTTAAGCCCCATTTGAATTCAAACAGGGCTCTGGTCAGACACGATTGGGGCACTTTATTGCCCCAGTCGTGCCATTCAATCCATTTGGCACACAGGTGCTGCCCCCACAATTTCTCCACTGGAGCTTCAACCTCCAGTGGAGAAAAGGCCCTCCTATGGGAGGGCCTTTTTTCTTTTTAACCCTGTGAAGCTTCAAGCTCCACAATGGTAGATTTATTTATTTATTTATTTATTGATATATAATAAAGTTTATTATTATATAACAAATATATAAATTTTATTAATATGAATTAATTAAAAATAAATAATTATATGAATAATAAAAATATTATTTGATATATTCTTATCATTCTTATTAAATTCCAATTATCAATTAATAAGGCATAAATATAATTTTTAATTATTTATTAATTTCATAAATATCAAATAATTTAAAATTTTGTTATATATATACACATTTTAATCTAATATCCTTAATAGTAATTTTTTTTTGTAACTATAATTCACCTCACAGTTATCGCTGTGTTTGCAACCAAACACATATCTCACTGCTGATTTTAATATCATTGCTACAGTATCCAATCTCACTTAGACCTGTCCATGGGCCAGACCGCTGTCCAAAAAATATTTTTTTTCTTGCCCAAGCCCATTCGGGTCGAGCCCAAGCGGGTCCGTATAGGCCCGTTTAACTATTCAAAAAATTAAAAAATTATTTTTATTTTTATATTAATATTTATATATATTTTATAATTAAATTTAAATAACATAATATTTTTTGTTTAATAAATAGTAATTCGGGCCGGGCCGATCTGAATTACTAAATACTTTGTCCAAGCCCGACCCAATATGGGTCGGACCTATCGGACCGAGCGGGCTACCCGACCCGTGGATAGGTATAATCTCATTGCTGTTTTTAATTTCATCGAAATCAATCTCACCATCCATCCAAATAGAGCCTAATCTTAAAGGCATTTGGTTCAGGCAATCTAATATTATTGATCAGAATCTTTGTTTTCGTCATCAAATTATCCAGTTTAGTTCAACAACATTCTAAACAGTCGAAAATGTTACATTAACTACAGTAATACTGTTCAGTCATATGGGGAATCACAAACTCACTCCGTAAGTAATGTTACATTCCGATTGAGACACTTTTTCATTCCAATCGGGCTGTAGTTACCCTTTGGGTAACAAAGCTCTAGCATGGTGAGCATGGTCTCACCGTGTTGGAGCTTTGTATTTTCACTGGAGCTTCAAGCTCCAATGGATGACAATCCCTCCCACTGGAGGGCATTGTCCAATTTTAGCTTTACCTTTTATTTTTTTACATGTTATTTATTTATTTTTATTATAATTTTTTATTTAAAAAAGAAATAATTTGAATAAAAAAGAAATAATTTTTAATATAATTAATAAATTTTATTATTATAATAAATTAATAAAATATATTTTATTATTATATAATTAATTAAAAGTAAGTAATTACATAAAAAATGAAAAGTATTCTTTGTTAATTTTTTATTTATTTTTTGACATTAATATAATTTTAATATATATTTAATTATTTAAAATAAATATAATTTTAATAATTTGTAATTATCTATGATATATACACATTTTAATTTAATATCTTTAATGGTCATTTTATTTTCTCACTATAATTCATTTCACCGCCACCACTGTTTTTGAATCTAAACACATATCTCACCACTGATTTTAATCTCACCGTACTATTATTTTTAATTTTATCGAAAAAATCTAAAACGGCCTATAATTTATAACTTAGGCCCATTTGAATTCAAACAGGGCTATGGTAAGACACGATTGGGCACTTTATTGCCCCAATCGTGCCATTCAATCCATTTGGCACACCGCACACAGGGGCAGCACGTGCTGCCCCCCCCCCCCCCCCCCCCAATTTCTCCAGTGGAGGTTGAAGCTCCAGGTGGAGAAAAGGCCCTCCCATTTTTTCTTTTTAACCCTGTGGAGCTTCAAGCTCCACTATGGTTGATTTTTTTATTTTTTTATTAATATATAATAAAATTTATTATTATATAATAAATATATAAAAATTTTATTAATATGAATTAATTAAAAATAAATAATTATATGAATAATAATAAAAATATTATTTGATATATTCTTATCATTTTTATTAAATTTCAATTATCAATTAATAAGACATAAATATAATTTTTAATTATTTATTAATTTCATAAATATCAAATAATTTTAAATTTTGTTATATATATAAACATTTTAATCTAATATCCTTAATAGTTATTTTTTTCTCACTATAATTCACCTCACCATTATCGCTGTGTTTGCAACCAAACACACATCTCACCGCTGATTTTAATATCATCGCTACAGTATCCAATTTCACTTAGACCTGTCCATGGCCGGGCCGCTGCCCGAAAAATATTTTTTTCTTGCCCAAGCCCATTCGGGTCGAGCCCAAGCGGGCCCGTATAGGCCCGTTTAACTATTCAAAAAATTAAAAATTTATTTTTATTTTTATTTTTATATTAATATTTTTATATATTTTATAATTAAATTTAAATAACATAATATTTTTTGTTTAATAAATAGTAATTCGGGCCGGTCCGAATTACTAAATACTTTGTCCAAGCCCGGCCCAATATGGGTCGAGCCTATCGGACCGAGCGGACTACCCGACCCGTGGACAGGTATAATCTCATCGCTGTTTTTAATTTTATCGAAATCAATCTCACTATCCATCTAAATAAAACCTTAATCGTAGGCATTTGATTCAGTCAATCTAATATTGTTGATCAGAATCTTTGTTTTCGTCATCAAATTATCCGGTTTATTTCAACAACATTCTAAAAAGTCGAAAATGTTACATTAACTACAGTAATACTGTTCAGTCATATGGGGAATCACAAACTCACTCCGTAAGTAATGTTACATTCCAAGAGATTGTAACTTTTATCTCATTTTTTCCCTCATTAAATGTCCTTTTCGGTTTGTATCAGTATTACCCTTGTAACTGAAACCAATTACAACTAATACCAACCAAATTTTTATCACCAAATAATTCATTTTTAACCTTTTACTTGAAAAATAGTGGTTGTCACTCATAAATCCCTTTTTCATTTTCAATGCACAAACCTAGTCACCGTCGAAGAAAATTCACCGTCGATTTCCCTCTTCCTGATTTGCAATAACTTTCATTTTCATTCTAAAACTTTAGTTTTAACATTTGGTTTGAGGATTTTCTCGACGAAATAAGGTATGAACTCCTTTTAACCTTCATTTATATGTTGGGTTTTGTTTACTGCTAGGTAATTTTGTGTTTGATATGGCTTGTTTTTGTGTTTTTAGATGTGAGAGTTATATCTTTTTGGACGGTTTTGTTTGATGACGAATATTATTCTAAAGATTCAATTTGACTTTTGGTTGCCTAAAATTGTGGATTTAAGACTTTGTTTATTACTTGTTCTTAGAGGTGGCAAAATGAACCCGAACCCGAAAATCCGCTCAGGAAAACCCGAACCCGAACCCGCCCAAACCCGATTTGACCAAAAAGTCAAAAACCCGAACCCGAAAAAACCCGAACCCGAATGGACCCGAACCCGAATGGGCCCGAACTCGAATGGACCCGAACCCGAATGGACCCGAACCCGAATGGGCCCGAACCCGAATGAGCCCGAACCCGAATGGACCCGAACCCGAGACCGGCCCGAACCCGAACCCGAACCCGAATTTAATACTAAAAATAAAAATAATCAAATTGCAATTAATTTTTTTTTTTTTTTACAAAGCAATAACTTTAATTATTAATTTTATTCTAATTTTTTTAATAATTTAATTAAAATTTAATATTATATATATATATATGATGATGAAATAATAATTTTATCAAAAAGTAAATTATATTTTGTACTTATAAGTTATAACTTTAACGTCTCATATCATGATGAATTTACAATCTAAATATTTTAAATTCTTGAAAATTTTAGAGATGTGAAAAAAATTTGACAATAATTCAATTATTCTTTAAGGGTAAAAAAATTTGACAATAATTCAATTATTTTGGCCTTTTGGGTTATACTTATACGGTTAGGTTAGGGTGGGTTTAATTGGATTATGGCTTTCATGGGATTTTATTTTAGCGGGTGGGTTTAATGGGGTTTTGGGTTTTATGGCATTTTGGTTTTGGGTATATTTATTATATATTAATAAATAATCATATTAATTATATATTTATTACGTATAATTTAAATATAAATTATATTTTTTTAGTATTACTTTATAATTTATACTTTATACTGATGAAAAAAATATAAGTACTCGATAGATATATATATATATATATATATATCTTGACTATAAGCATAAAATTTTGCATTTTATAAGTATATAAACGAATAGATGAAGGCCAGGATTTATTTTTAAAAGTTTTTTATTTTATAGTGAATATAAATTATAATGTATTTATATTTTGAAATTCGAGTTCATCAAATCAATTATTTTAAATATCAATATGATTAATTTATAATATATCATATTTTTTATAATAAATTATTTCAAAATTTGATTTTATATAACAAATTAATTTCTTATTCTTTTGGTGCTAACAAATATTAATTTTAAAAAATAAATATAATTAAAAATATCATATAATAGCAAAAGTATAAAAATAAAAATAAATTAATAATTTGTTTTTAGATATAAATATTTAAATTACGTAAAAATGATTACATCTAATATAAAATAAAATGATGTAAAACATACCCGAACCCAGACCGAACCCGAACCCGAATGGGCCCGAACCCGAATGAGCCCGAACCCGAATGGACCCGAACCCGAATGAGCCCGAACCCGGATGGACCCGAACCCGAATGAGCCCGAACCCGACTAAACCCAAACCCGAAATGAACCCGACCCGAGCCCGCCCGAACCCGCCCAATTGCCACCTCTACTTGTTCTAATTGGATAATTTTCAAATGAACCCATTTGATTTTTGGATATTTATTGGAATTGGTTCTTTTTGCTCATTTTTCTTTATAGAGAGTGGATATAAAGGCAGTAGAAAGAGGAAGAAGTTTTTCTAGAAGGGAGAATTCACAACGCCAATGTTTTCTATATAAATACAAAGTTTTCTCATGCTTTATTTGATGATCCACCAAAGAAGAGCTCCAACTTTTCCCTAAGAACTAAGAAGCCATTTGTTTAGACTCCAAAATAGACATGTTCATCGTCGAGTCGGGTTGGGCCTGTCACAAGCAAGATATCAACGAATTTAATAACTGTTCAGGCTTGGTCCGGTCTGTAATATGGGCAGAATTTATGTCCAGGCCCGGCCCGTATATGCAAAACACTATCTAGGTCCGCTCAAATTTTTACACAGTATGATCAATCCCTCTTAAAAAAGAATCGATCACTATAGCAATTTGGGGTTTTAGTGGCATTTTAGTGGCGGTATTTCATTAACAAACGCCTCCAGATGTCGTGTTTTTATAAACTTAGCGGCGTTTTACCTCAAAATGCCGCTACAAATCACTTTAGCGGCGTTTTGAAGAAACAAATGCCGCTATTTAATATCAATTACCAGCGTTTAGGAGAACAAACACCGCTAAATGTCCTTAAATTACGCGGTTCTTTTTATTTTTCGGCCAAAAATTGCCCGCCATTTCTATCAAAAGAAACGGCAACGTTTTAGCAATTTACTCCGCTAATACTTCAGCGATTACTTCAATCCGCGGCGTTTTGGTTTGACAAATGCTGCCAATAATTTTGATTTCAAACATTAAACTTTTTTCTCGGTTTTAGTTGGTATATATAGCGGCGTTTATCTTGTAAAACGTCGCTAATTATATTTGAATAGCGGCGTTTATACTAGATAAACGCCGCTATATGGGATTCATAAATCACAATAAGCAAAACGCAGTGTTTGATACGTCAACTAGAGGCGTTTGTCGAGGAAAACACCGCGAAAATTAAAATAACTATCGGCAAATATCCCCTTCTTCCCCATCTCAGAACAGAACACCCCTCCCCTCCCCTCCCAAATCCTCTCCCTCTCTCGATCTCTCTCTCCATCTCTTCATCCGAAACTAATATTCTGAACGAATATTTGAGTTTCAACGGTTTTTGGTTCATGATTGGGCTGATATGAAGGTATGAATTTTAAGTTTTTTCAATTTCTATGTTAGGGTTTTAAATTATTTTGAATACTTGAGATTTTTCTCGAATATGAATTGATTTATTATGATATTGTTGTTATTTTTTAATTTTATCTTGTTATTAATTTTGTGATGTGAAAATTTTTAGGGATTCAATTGGGTTTAGTGAATTTGGGTGTTAGGGTTTGAAGATTTTGGGTTTAGAGGTTGCTAGGTTAGTGTTAGGGTTAGGGTTGTTGGGGTTTAAGGTTAGGGGCTGTCAGCAGTGCTGCTGGTGCAGGCTTGACTAATTCTTTTGTTTAATTTTAAAAAAAAAATCAAGTTTTTTTTTTTAATTTTATAAATTGATTAAAAATGGCATAATCTTTTTCTTTTGTTTAATTAATTCTAACATACCTAACAACCAACTCAAATCCTTTCATTATTAATTTCTTAATTAATAAACTCCTCAATCTATCAAAAATACCACATCTCACCCACTCATGCACTCACATGTGGGATTGTGGGTTAATTTTTGGCTCTTATATAGATGAGCTTTTCTAAGATTATAATTAAAAATATATAGAAAGAAAGCTTCATTGTTTTTGCAATAAGAGTTATTTAGAGTGATTGTAATCAGTTCTAAAGTTCACTTAATGTGTATATTATTAAATATCGGAGGGAATATAACGTATCTGTATGCAGTACAACTCTTTTCAATACGTTAAAGATCTGGTTTTTGATGTATTGGGGTCGCTGATAGTTACTTACTAATCAGTCTTTATGACTTGGTTTTATTTCCAGACTGATGATTTGCAAGATCATATTATCATTTGTGAATTTGGACGTGTTGGGCAGGTGTTTAACACAAAGTATGGTAAAAACTTCTTCTAGTGATAAAACCACTACACTTTTATCTTCTGATCTTGAATCACTAATAGTAAGTTATAGTTTTTTTTTTTAATCTAAATATGAGAAAATTATTAGTATTTAATGAAATTGTGCAAAAACAGAGCAAAGAATTAATGTAGTAGAAAAAAAAAAAGGTTTCTGATTTTTTTTCTTTTTCTTTTTGGGTTTTGGAGAGGTTGAGGAAAATTTTTTGTGAGTTTTTTGAATTTGGAAGCAAAATTTTTTAAAAAAAAGTTTTTTCAAAATAGAAGTTTGCTTCTTGAGCTTAGAAACATAGATATTCGAGGGGGGGATAGGAATTTTTTTTTTTATATATAAAAAAAAATGGGTTTTGGTAGAATTTTTCGACTAGTTTTTAAAAATTTCGGTGGTCGAAGATTTGGAAAATAGAGAGAGATTCGCACGTCAACCCGCGTCTAGACCTGACATGAGACCTGGATCCGTGCCTCTATTTTCCAATTTATTTTTGTTCTTTTACTTGTATTTTTTTTTACTTTATTTCATTATTTATTTTATTTTTGTTTATTTAAATTATTATTTACGTTTGTTATTTGTTAGTTATTTATCATTTATTTTATTATTTATTATGGATTTATTTTTATTTTATTATGCTTAAAATTTTAGGTTTTTTTGAATGAGTTACAATAAAAGAGTTAATTGTTTTAATAATAAATATAGATCTTTCAATGATTAAATTTAAAGAGAATAAGAATGGGCGATTCCCTAGAAATTTTTATGTGAATTTTTTTTCTAAGCCTATGTTTGGATTGGGGTAGGGAGAGGGAAAGGAAAGAAAAGAAAAGTAAAGCAAGGAAAAATGGAAAACCTTTCCCTTGTTTTCTCTTGTTTGTATAAATAAAAACTTTAATAAAGAAAAGTGAGAGGAGTTGAGCACCCTTCACTTTTCCTCAAATGCTCAACTTTTCAATTACCCCAAATTAGGGAAAATGAAACGGAAAGGAAAACCAATTTTTTTTTTTAAATATAAAATATTCATATTACCTATTTTACATTCAACAAATTACTTTTTCATTTTTAAATTTATATACTTTACGGAATTGACATTGAAAATTATAGCAAAAATTTTTTATTTTCATTTTTTTGTTTTTTTATATTGCAGTCATCTTTTTTTAATATATTATTTTTTTATAATTTGATGTGTAATATTTATATTATTATTTTAATTATAAAAAATGGCATAATTGGAAATGTATATTATAATATACTTTTTCCTTTCCTTTCCACTATTTAACCAAACAATGGAGATTAATGTTCCTTTCCTTTCCTTAACATATTTTAATTATCCAAATAAATAAAAGATGAATCATTTTCTTTCCTTTAAAAATTCTTCCTTTCCTTTAAAAACTCTTCCTTTCTTTTCTTTTCCTTTCCTTTACTTTCTTTTCTTTTCCTTTCATTTCATTTCCTTTCCTTTACTAACATTTATCCAAACATAGCATAAAAGATTTCCAGAATGGTGGAAAGTTTTAAGATTAATTTCAATATTCAGATATCAATATTTATCTCTAAATAAAAATAAATTACATTTTTTTTCATAAAATTTAAATAAGTCCTATGACGAAGCCTTTTCAGGAGAAAGAATTGTTTCTCTTAAATACTCTTGAGGTGAGAAATTTTTTAAGAATTCTCTTCTAAATGGTGGAAAGAAACTTAAGAATTTTTCCAATAAAATCTAAATAATTCAATGACGGAGTCTATTCATGAGAACGAATGGTTTCTCTTGAAAACTCTTAGGGTGTGTTTGGATGAGAAATTTTAAAATTTTGAAGAATTTTAAAATGCATCAATTCAAAATACTAATATTTGTAATTGTATTGTTTGGATAAATATTTTTTAGAAAGAAATTTGGAATATTGAAATTTGACGAGGTAAAATAAAATTATAATAGAGAAAGAATAATATTAGATATAAAATAATAAAAAAATATTGAGAAAAATATACGATATGGATGTCATTAGATTTGTAAAAATATATAAATATTACTAATAACATGAAGAAAAAAAATTGAAATGAGTTTTCGTAGTTTGAATTGAAACAAATAAAGGTTGCGTAAAAAAAGAAACATAATAAATGTTAATATCTTAGTAAAAAACCAAAGAATTTCACAAATTTCACCTCTAGATGTGGAATTTGAAAATAAATTTTGAGCCTTCTAAAACTCCTCTTTCAAATTTCAAGAATTTTGACAATTCTAATTTTTATTTTGCCAAACAAAGTAATTTTATTTTAGAATTTTGAAAGTATCTCTACAAATGAATTGTTTCCTTGAAATTCTTCATTCAAACGTACCCTTATAGTGAGGAATTTTTTTAAGAATCTAACATGAATGGTGGAAAGAAACCTAAAATATTTTTCAATATTTGAACACTTAAAGAAAACTAAATAATTTCGATGATGGAGTCTCTTAAGGAGAAAGAATGGGTTCTCTTGAGTACTCATGAGGTGAGAAATTTTTTAAGGATTTTCTCCAGAATGGTAGAAAAAAATTTAAGAGATTTTCCAATATTAATAAATAATAAAATGAAAAAAGACCATTTATTAAAGACCATTTTTAGGGCAACATAAGATCAACCAGGTAGCATCCTTTGGATGGACGTTGTGGGGTGCTAATCCTTCATCACACGTAATCGCATTCTCGAACCTAGTTCTAATGATGTAGAGTAGAACCTATCTTTTTTAAGGAGTCTTTGTCAAGGTTAGGATTTCTTTAAAAAGGATAGGTTCATATAGGTGACTAATCACACCTAACAAAAAATATTGGTAGTGACTCCATTTTTGTGTCTAGCGGTCGAATCTTTGGATTTGCAAATAATGACAGCAAGAAATGCAACTTGTTTTTCTAGGAAAGTTGTGCCAACGGTCATGACAGCCACCACCTCATTTGATAATGAATTTTGATGAAGTGATGATGCATAAATTTCGTCCTCTAACTTTTAAATTGGAGAAGATTTGAATGTTGACTTGTTGGCAAAATTCTTCTTGAGAGTCATTAAAATTTGAAAACATGACTTTGAATAAAAGAGACAAGAGGTAGTGATTATCCCACCGGGCATGCCAAAACTTTGTACACATAAATTTCGTATCTGAAAATAAGACAAGTAAAACTTGGAGTCAAATAACAATTTCAATGTATCTGAAAAATGAAGTACAATCTCTAAAAATTCGTAAATAAAACAGTGTTGTCAAGGCGTGCGCCTAGGCGCGCCTACGCCTTGCGCCTTAGCGTTAGATAACAAAAGCGCCTCAGACCCTTTCGGGCGAGGCTCAGTTGATCAGGCGCACGCCTGGTGCGCCTAGGCACGCTTTTTTTGTAAGGCGATAGGCGTAAAAAAAGCTCGCCTGATTGAAGTTCTTTTTTATTTCTTTTCTTTTAACTTTTTTCGTTAGATGTACCTTTACTAGTAAGAAAGGAGATAGTATCAAACTCTCCACTTCTCAATATTTGAGTATTCAACAACAGATATGGGACCATAAAGAAATCATGCATATTGGGCAAAAAATAAATTGCATGTTTTGTAGATAAACTGGACCACATATATCTTAAGCTTATTATATATATACATACATAGACACACATATAAATATTGCGCCTTACTTCACTCAGGCGAGCGCTTTTTTTGCGCCTTGCGCCTAAGGCAATATAAGGGTTCTAACGCCTAGAGTATGCCTTGCGCCCTTGACAACACTGACATAAAATAAATTTCTCTGATTCTTTTCTTCAGCAAAAATTTACTTCAAGGATCTTGATGACTAATTCTCGAATTAAATAAATTTGAATCCAAAATTTAGGGATTCTTAGAGGATTGAAAATTGGTCTCAAAATTCAGGGATTATTAATTTGGTCCCAAAATTTAAGGATTTTTTTATCTTGAAATTTTCTCCCGATTTAGATATTCTTGGAATTTAGTCCCAATTTATGGATTATTGGATCTTATGATCTTTTTTTATCATTTGTGAGAGCTCTGGAAAATTTAATTCTTCATATCTTCTTCTTTCCTAATTGTCTTCTTGATCTTGTTTGTTGAAATTCTAGAGACCTTGTTTTTCAGAACTTCTTTCTTGGACTTATGGGAGCTCTAGAGACTTTGATTTTTCAGATCTTCTTTATTTCCAATTGTCTTCTTGATCATTTTTCTTGGACTTGTGGGTATCTGGAGACTTTGATTCTTCATATATTTTTTCCCTAAATTATCTTCAAGTCTTCTTTCCCCAAATTGTCTTTAGGTTTTGTTTTCCCAAATTGTGTGTCAAATGGCTTAGAGGGCTCTCTATTTATAGTGCTAGATGATGCCACACGAGAGAGTTCTTGAAGAACTTAATCTCTTCAATTTTATCTTTAAATTATTCTAATCTAATTAGAGATAAAGAATATGACTTATCGATGAAATTTGATTGGATGATCCATGGGAATCTTGGGATTTTGATTGGCCAGAATTTTTTATTTTTTCTCTAAATTATTTTAATTTCTCTAGAGATAAAAACGATGACTCATAGGAGAATTCTAATTGGTTGCATTATGAGTCTTTGAAATTTTGATTTGCCAAACCACGTGTCTCATCTTGATTAGCTAAGTGAGTTGATAAATCTAAAATTAACTTATTTAGCAACACACAAAAATTAATTAGTCACTAAATATAATTAAAAGAAAGTTTTCTAAGAACACATTCCATCTTTTAATTGGTCAAATTTTTTTAACTCTACACCCATCTATGGAATTTCAGTGTGCATTTTATCCAAAAAAAATTTAAAAAAACCTAAACGAAATGAACTATATACAAACTTAAATAAAATACTAGGTGAAAATATTATGAAAAAAAAAATGAACATTGTTATGCCCACTACTCACTTGGGTCAAAGGCCCAAGAGTAGGCCTAACTGCCAAACAGATGTGGCGCATATGTAAAAAAAAGACAAGTCTAATCACTACCATCTAACACATGATCCAAGGTATAAAAGGTAAGGGCACAAAACCTTAGGTTATATTCTTTGACGTTCTACAACCTTTCTTATTCTCTGCATTTTTATTTTTCATTGGATTTTTGCTGACTTTGGCATCGAAACGCACCTTGGAGTCCTAACTTTGGTGCCCTTTGATTGTGTTCTATGCTTGACAAATCCTACTAGCCTTTTCCTTTGTTGCTCCTCCGAGCTCTTCAACCACAATACAAAAATACATCAACAATTTGGTGTTGTCTGTGGAAAACGACAGCTATGTCTTTGTCACAATCTGAAAATAACATCCCTGTTGCATCCTCTTTCGCCCCTATAGGCACCAACCATCACTTCTTCAGCAGCCTCACTGCTAAATGCTCTTGTTGTCATTACTGGTGTGAGTGGTACACTAGCACATCAAAACTTTTTCCAGCAACTCATATATGAATATGCATCCTCATACCACTACTCACCAATGTCACTGAATACATGATTGCTATATTCACCAAACTACTACCAGAACCTCATAGGAGCCTCCCAACTTCTTTATTCTACTCATAACCTGTGGTACATACGAATATCCTCCCTCCAACCACCATAGTTGCTGTTTTTTCAACTCAAGTCACTCATGGCATTGACCAGACCCCAAAACCGCAACGATTGTGGCAACCTCCGAGCCAACCCCATCGATTATGTCTTTTTCAATACATGTATCACAACCCGCCGCTGATACAAGCCAAGGCCCACTTTTTCCACCGTCCTATATGTCCCAGCCATAATATGTATGTCAAGAATCCCCCAGGTATGCCATTTCTAACCCCACCAATAAACCAATATAATCAGCTTCTTGCCCAAATCCAATTATTGAACGCACAAATGGCGAACCAACATCAAGTTATCTAGTAGGTTACACAATAGATCAACCGTATACAATGTAACATTGATCTCCAATATGAGTAAGAGAGTTTTGCTTCATCCGCTAAGGATCCATAAGAGAGCTATTCACCAACAGCGAAAAAACCGTAACAACCATAAACCTTACCAAAGGCACCATTAAATAAGATTACAGACCAGAGAGAGAAAATGAATACGGAACTGATAGGGCAAGTAGAGGCTTTGCGCAAGGAGATAAAAAGTCTTAAAAGACCAATAAGGATGAACCAGAATAGATGGATGATGAACACAACCCCTTTCACTGATAGTTCGCTAAGAAGAAACTTCATCAAACATAAAGCTCCCTAAGGAAATATTCGATAGTACTAAAGATCCTGCTGATTACTTAGACCATTATAGATCATATATGGACTTGCTATTAAGTGCAAAGTCTTTCCCATAACGCTCCCTAAGGAAATATAGTACTAAAGATCCTGCTGATCACTTAGACCATTATAGATCATATATGGACTTGCTATTAAGTGCAAAGTCTTTCCCATAACTCTAAGGGGACATGCCAAAATCTAGTATTACTCCTTGGCTCTAGACCCAATCGTCAACTTTGACCAACTGAGCCGAGAATTCATGGCACACTTTCTCACCAATCATGTAGTCATCCAAACACCAGCCAACTTAATGGCTGTTAAGTAGAACCCAAGTGAAACTTTAAGAGAGCACATTCATCGTTTCAACATGGCTACCCTTGAAATAAGGGACCTCACTGATGATTGGGCACTTCAGGCCTTTATATATGGTGTACACCAAGAACACTTGAGATATGCGTTTAGCGATGAACAACCTAAAAGGTTGTATCATCTCTATGAAAAAGCATAGAAATATACTGAGGTAAAAGAATTGAAAATAGAAGAGAATTGAAAGGGGAGACAAAGAACCACACCAGTAAATATACAAAAAGAAACATCATCTTGAAAAACAGATTGTTTGTCCACCCAAAAGCGAGACACTTACAGGCCAAAGCAAAAGGAAGAAAACCCATCCAAGGGATCATTAATTTTATTGTTGAGGTTACTGAAGATTAGGCAGCAAGCAGATCAAAGAGAAAGTCATATCTGAGAAGTGTGATGTCCATTGGTGTAGCCCTCAAGAAACTAAAATAAGATGACAGGAAGATAACCTTTACAAAAGATGGCATTGATATAATGGTTGACAATGGCAATGACCCAATCATCGTATTAGCAAAGTTGGAAACTACAAAGTCAAAAGGATATTGATTCACAGTGGCAGCGCCATGGAACTAATCCAGTACGATGAGTTTCTTAAGATGGGTTTTACCCAGAACGATTTAAAACCATCAGGATCGGTCTATGGCTTTGCCAATCAACCAATTATTGTCAAAGGCTCCATAGACTTGCTAGTGGCTACCGGAGATGGCGAACGCAGGCTCACCACAATGATAGAATTCTTAATTGTTGATCAACCATCAGCTTACAATATAAATTTTGGTTGACTATTAATGAAAAAGACCAAGATGATAACAATAGTTATTGTTTAACTGTTAAATTTCCAACTCCAAGTGTTATAGGTTTTTGGATACTGATCAGACTAAAGGTCACCTAATATGCATCCAACTCACAAGGCAAGCTCAAATTGAACAAGCAAGTCTTGACAAGCAGATTAGCAGCAATACTTGGGGCAACCCTGTATAATTGAAGTCAACATGATTGATCGATCTACAACACAAACGTTGACTTTGGAAAGTCTGGATAACAAAGAAGATTCAACCCAATACAAAGCTCAACCAGTTGAACAAACCATCCATGTCCCTTTTTACGAAGGCGATTCAAACATGTCAATGTAGATCAGTTCACTATTAGAACATAGAGACAAAAATGCTTAGTACATTTTTTTTGTGTGCAAAAAACGCTAATTCTTTGCCTGGTCCACTGTTGATATTCCTAGTTTTGACATAGATGTGATTATGCATTCTCTAAATATAAACCCATCAGCTAGACCGGTTAAGCAAAAAAAAATGACAATTTGCACCAGAGCGTATCCGAGCCATAAGAAAGGAAGTGGACACGCTTTTAGCTATCAGATACATAAGAGGAGTTAAATACCTAGAATGACTTGCCAATGTGGTAATGGTGAAAAAATCTAATGGGAAATGGTTAATGTGTGTTTATTTCAGGGACTTAAACAAAGCTTGTCCCAAGGATAGTTTCCTCCTAGCTGCAATTGATAGACTATTAGATGCCTCTTTAGGGAACAAGTTTTTGAGTTTCATGGACGTTTTCTCAAGCTATAATCAAATTAAGCTCAACCTTACTGATCAAGAAAAACCTACCTTCATCACTGAGAATGGCTTATTTTGCTACAGAATCATGTCTTTTGAACTAAAGAATGCCGAGGCCACCTATCAAAAGTTGGTTAATAAAGTTTTCAAAAAGCAAATCGGCTAATCAATGGAGGTGTATGTCGACGACATACTAGTCAAAAGCCCATCCATTGAGCAACATATCTATGACCTGGCAAAGATGTTCCAAGTGTTGAGGTAATACGAAATGAAGCTAAACCCAGCCAAATGTGCCTTCGGTGTAAAAGCAGGCAAGTTTCTAGGATTCATGGTCTCTAACAGAGGTATTGAAGCGAACCCAGAAAAGATTTAGGTGATATTAAATATGACTCCTCCAAAGACGACCCAAGACATGCAAAGTTAACAGGAAGAGTGGTAGCCTTAAATAGGTTTGTTTCGAAATTGACGGATAAGTGCTTACCATTTTTCAAAGTACTCTGAAGTATCAGTAGATACAAATGGGATGACAACTACCAAAGAGCATTTGATGAGCTAAAAAGCCATATTTCCTCTCCTTCGTTACTGGAAAGCCCTACCCTTAGCAAGCACTTATTCATCTACTTGGTTGCTTCAAACGAGACAGTAGCATCAGTCTTGGTCAAAGAAGAGTAACATTGTTAATCACCATCTACTATGTCAATTGAGCACTACGGCTAGAAAAGATTGCCTTTGCCTTGTAGTGGCATCACAACGACTTAGGCAGTACTTCAATCACATTACATTGTAATGATGGTTGATCAACCACTGAAGAAAGTTCTATAAAAAAACTAATACCTTTAGCAGGATGATAAAATGGAGCATAGAACTTAGTGAGTTTGGCATAAAATATAAACTGTGATTATCAAAGCCTAAGTCCTAGCAGACTTTCTAGCTGAATGCTCTTCACCAAAGAACTCATAGCACTAGTCTAATACTTAGACCCTCACATGAACCAGTTGATAAGACTAACAAACCTCCAAAAGAACCAATATGGATCATCAAAAGCCCAGTTTTGGTGAAGCCCTACCAAATGACACATGGTTGTTACATGTGGATGGTTCTTTAAAAAAAAGTTTTAGACCCGATATACTATTGAAGGATCCCAATGAATGTGAATATGGGCTATCCTTTGCCTTCCCCGCCTCAAACAACGCAATATAATACAAGGCCATCTTGTCAGGATTGGAGTTAGCCTAAACTCTAGGTGCCAGAAAACAAAAAGTGTTCATAGGCTCCCAACTGGTCACCAAGCAGGTCAATGGTGAGTATGAAGTTAAGGAGACTACATTGGCCAAGCACCATAATCTGGTAAGTTTCTTCTGGAAGTCCTTTGATTGACTATCACTGACCCAGATTCCGAGGACCAATAACACAATGGTAGACTCTTTGTCCAAATTAGCCTCGAACGTCGAGATCAAAGAAAAAGAAAAATATCTTGTTGGAGCATGTACAAACTCTGAGTTATGAAAAGAGAAAGTAGGTATTATGCTCATCCACACTGTCAATTAGATTGACCCCCCATATTTGTTTTTTGTGTGCAGGAAAGAACCACTCTATTTGGTCTTATCATTAAAGGTTATGTGGTAATTCTATGGGGGTAGAGCTTTAGCACAGAAAGCTCTAAGGCAAGGGTTCTATTGGTCAACTATGAGAAGAAAAAAAAAGTACAAACTTTGTAAGAAAATGCGACAAATTCTAGGAGTTCGCCTGAGTGCCCAGGCAGTCTACGAAATCCCTTAAACAACTATTTAGTCCCTGGCCATTCGTCATGTGGAGCATTGACATCTTGGAACCTTTTTCTATTGCCATATACATCCTAAATAAAATATTTAGGTGGAAATGTTATGAAAAAATAAATGAACATTGTTATGCCCACTACTCACGTGAGTCAAAAGTCCAAGAATAGGTCTAGCCACCAAACAAGTATGGCCCACATGTTAGAAAAGGGCAAGCCTAATCATTTTTAGTTGACACATGATCTAAGGTATAAAGATATGAGGTAAGGGCACAAAACCCTAGGTCACATTCTCTAACATTCTATCGTCTCTCTTATTATCTGTCTTCTTCCTTGAATTTTTGTTAACTTACACATCGAAGCGCATCCAAGAATCTTAATTTCGACACCCTTTAGATTGTATTATGTACTTCAAGTCCTGCCAACCCTTTCCTTTGTTGCTCCTCCAAACTCTCTATCTACAATCCAAAAACATATCATCAAACATTATGTTCTCCAAGAAGGCTCCTAGCATGCATTTAGATGTTTGATCTACAAATGTTTTGGAAAATTATGAACAAGCATACTACGAAAAGCATGACATTTAGTCAATTCTCATACACATATACTAAGGTACTATATGCATTTGTAGTTTCATTGTGACAACATCTAAAACCGTATAGGGACTCAAGTTAATAACCACATGAAAGAAAAGAGGCAACAAGCATCCATAGTTATCGCTTGGGATTAATTCTAGTGGAATTTTTTTTTATAAAATTTGGATAGCAATCTCGTTCGGAGTCCTAACATTTCATTTTAAAAAAGGAATGCTACATTTATTTTTTTAAAACATTTTTTAGAAATACATAAATTTTTATCTTAAATTTTCAAAATACTCTTTAATTCTTATTATATGTTTTTAAGAAGTGTATGAATCACTTAAAAAAAAAATAATAATAATAATAATAATAAAAAAACCATATATTCTATAGTTTGTTTATACGAGTCAAAAGTTCTTAGATGACTTCCTCTCTTGATTAGTTTTGCCATGTTTGGTAAGAAAATGAAAATTGATTTTTTTTTAATCTAATAATTAAGATTCAAAACAATAAATATCATTTTATGACTCAATCATTAGATTCAAGTCCCCTTGTCTTCTGCATTACCCTTTCTCTCATAGGAGTATTTCTTAAATAATGTTTTATGAAATCTACATCGTTGATCATCAAACTTAAATAAATAAGGCATGTGCATACATCAATGCATCGAAGACAAACACAAAACAAAATGAGGGTTTTAAGTTTTAAAATATCTGTACAGACATAAATATTGACAAATACAAGCTTTAATACACATGTTCACAACACTATTGCACATTACAATTTACCAGGATTATATGGTAACTCTTCATTTTTCTTTAAATACTCATATCCGACACATATTCGGACATGGATATAAGATTATGACCCTTCAAATACATGAAAAAACTTAGAAAAAATTAAATATACCCATATCGGACACATACTCGTATCTCCGACACTCACACTCGAATCCGAATAACATAGTCTGCTTGTCCCCTTCCTATACAATTTATAAACAGCCATGTACCATGGAATTTGGATTCCCGAACAATGATTTACACACAAACAAACCATATCTGCAAATAGACATGAATGACCAAGTAAAGAAATGTCAATGAAGCAAAAACCCCAGAGGAGACTCATGCACAGATTGGCGAGTACCGCATACAGCTGCTAAGAAACTTCAATTCTTAGCAACATGCTCCCCACCTTATTTTTCAACCCCGTTCAAAAACAATTTCTTGCTCAACATATAAACAAAACACTTTCTGCCTCATTTAATTTTGACTTCGCTAGTGAATCTATATCGCTCCGACTCTTCATTTTTCTTGAAGTACTCGTATCCGATTTATATCCGGACATGGCTATGAGAATATGACCCTCCAAGGACCCTCCAAATACATGGAAAAACTTTTAAAAAAATTTGAACATAACCATATCGGACACATACCCGTATCCGAAACTCACACCCGAATCCAAGTAACATGGTAGTGAATTGCCATGGAGTGTCCTTAACTGAAAAGCAGACACTGCACATGACACAAGCTTAACACACGTCCGTTCTTTGATTTCTCTTTCCAACTTTATACACTTGAATCCACTTGTTAGCGCTCCTAGCCATTTTATCTCAAGCTAAGAGTAAGATTTCCAAATGCATTGTTACTCATCTCTGGCTTGTCATACAGAAGGCCCTTTGGGCTCTCCAATGAATCCCCAGAATAAGACCCATCCGGTTGACGAATACAGATGTTCAAATTGCTAGAGAGAAAATGTTCCTGCAAGATCACAAACATAGAAATATAATAAGCACATTGTCTTATACTGGTGTCCAGAAAAGTTTTGACTGAATATGGCTCTGATTAATCTCTCCATGCATTTTAGAAAGTTTTTAATATAACTTATAACTGATGCAATTTTTTATACTTCGGCATTTTACTGTTTGATATTGATGTGGGCAGATAAGCCCACAACTAGGGGCTATGTTGCTCCGACTCTTCATTTTTTTTAAAGTACTCGTGTCTGACACCTGTGTCAGACGCATATGCGAACATAGGTATGGAGATATGATCCTCCAAGGATCCTCCAAATACATGGAAATATTAAAACAAAATTGAACATACCCGTGTCGGATACATACCGTGTCCGACACTCATACCCGAGTCTGAGTAACATAGACCAGGGGGTAATCCTTTGCTTAGCTGTTTCAGCTCCATTCCTCACCCAAACAAAGAACAGGCCTTATACTTTTAAAATGATTGAAATATTTTCTCCCAAATCTAAGTCACATCATGTTTCTTTCAATTTGTTAATATTACAACCAAGTATTTTACCCTGGTCATTGATTCCCATGAGATATTAGGAATAAGTCAGAGAAGTTCTCCTTCTATTTCTATCCACCCCACCACCCCTTTTTTCCCAGGCTGTCCATAGGAATTGATTTCAGACACCCCATTTCTCCCAAGCAGATAAAACATAAAGTAGAACAATGCAAGCTTAAAAATTATTTTTACTTATTCCTTCTTTGCACTTTTTCTCGCCTGAGTTTCTACCAACATGCCCATATCTAACTGAATTACTGTGAATTAATCCAATACTAGGATTAATATATCTAATCTATTGTTGGCAAGGAATTTCAGAGTTAAACAAGAACAAAAACTAGTAAAAGCCTTCCAGCTCATATGAAAAACTTGACTGAACTAAATTACCTGATCATCAGTCTCTTGGCCCTCTGAATGGAACAGAATTGGCCGGCATCTCTTATCTTCGTTCATCAAGCTTGAATTTTGAATAAGTGCCACAAGGGCAGCCTTGCCTTGGATCCGAGCATAGGCCAATGATACCACCTTCTCGCTGTTGAACTTCTCCCATTTCTTCCCATTAAAAGCCTGCAGAAATTTCCACAGAATTAACTCTTTTCTTTCTTCACCAAGAAGATACATGCATGAAAGTATGAAATTCTGAGATCTTTCTCTTATATGGCTAAATTGCCGTATATAATCCCCTCAAAAACCAGAAAGACAA
This sequence comes from Fremontodendron californicum, assembly GCA_030761205.1. Taxonomy (NCBI): domain Eukaryota; kingdom Viridiplantae; phylum Streptophyta; class Magnoliopsida; order Malvales; family Malvaceae; genus Fremontodendron; species Fremontodendron californicum. The sequence continues at coordinate 17,272,193 of JAULJL010000037.1, forward strand.
CTTCTACTCCGATTTTAAATAATTAAAAAAAAAACAACTAATTCAGTTTTTTAAAATACACTTATTATGATGTTAAAAATACTAATTTATTGATAATATATACTACTATTTTCACACAGTTAACAAAGGGACCAAAGGTTGAACCTGGCAGAAGGAGATAGTATGTGAAGGAGAGATCATATTGATGAAGGCATAACCTACATTGCAGTTGTTCTGCAATCAGATAAGTCAATTAATAATCACCAGCAATTTCAACTTGACGTAACCATACAACATGTCAAAGATCCCCATGCGAAAGTACCTTGAAATCAATTGGCAAGTAGAGAAAATCGTAAGTGCCCCGGTGATTTTCATCAATGGCAGCAAGTAGCATCTTTGAAGTATACCTAAAGAAATAGAATAAAAGCAGAAACCATCAAGAAAAACAGCATTTTACTTAAAACCTACAAGCATTGCAATTCTTCACTATTCATTAACTTTGTCTTACTTGTTGGGGATATTTTTAATCATTAAAGTGGTCCTAATATCTTCTCCATTAATTATTTTATCCAAATCAAGCTTGATACTGCTGCTTGTTAACAATCTGGTTTCCATTATTTTCAACTCGCCGACTCCGACTGCGGTCACCCAATCCTTCATTGCCAGCTGTTCCTTGTCCAGGATAAGAACCATTCCCAAGGAAAATAGGACCGTGCCTTGGCATTGACATCATTCTGAAATGAACCGTTTTCCAATACGTTTCCTGGGAGACCAACACCAGCAACACCCATAGTTCCACGAGCACCAATATTCATCAATAAACTTCCATTGCTACCCAAACCAGCAAAAGAAACAGGGCTTATAAAGGATGTTTCAGGTGACTCTGGGAGATAGCTAAAGTGCCTATCAAGATGCACACTCGAAGGAGCAGATCCCACATGATGGTGGTTACTTGAACCAAGAAAAGAGCCATGTCGATTTGTGTATGGACAACCCTGTCCACTTGATGAAAAAGGGTGTGCCACTGACGATGTTGGCCAAGCAGAATTAGCACGCTCAGAGTAAGGAGTTGGACTTCCCCAAAGAAACTGAGGACCAGTCAATGTTCCAACACCGGATGAACTTGAATTAGATTCACTAAAGGCAGAGACTGGTCCAGGACTTGCACTTACCTTCTGCTCAGAGAAGGATCGAGAATGCTGGTAGGATGCTCCTTGCACTGCTCCAGTATTAGTAAAAATCAGATTTGTATGGTTGGTCTTCCCTTTTTCCTTTACCAATAGGTGCAATCTTTGGAGAGTTAGGCACATGACGTGGGAGAATTGAAGCTAGTCCAGGCAAATTATTGTTATTTACAGGACTGAAAGATCCCAAACCCGGAGATTTACTAAAAGCATGAAAAGGATTTTGTTCAACAGGGCTGCCGAATTGTGCCCAGCTACCTGTCACAGCAATGTATTAATCAGCTAATAATAGAAAACGCATTTTCAACAGATGCAAAATGAACTGATTGTATTGAGCATAAAGTTGCTGAGTACACATTAATTGAAGAACATCTAGGATACTTACCTGGAGGAGAGTTTGCAAGCAGAGAACCTACATGATGTCTAAAACTACGAGCTTCGTCTTGTTCCAGCTCTTGACTTAGCTGCAGCATCAAGCTAACAAAGAAGGGACGTCAAATTTAATTTCTTCATTATACCAGTGCAAAAATAGGCCTAGCTACCATGAGGAAAGTGCAATTGTAAGTTTCAAAGATAGAAGAGTTCCTTTTTGGACTGTCAAAGATAGCAGACTTGAATATTTACAAATATGCACAAAAGTTTCAGACGCCCGAGAAAACGGTTGCAGAAAGTTACATGAAGCATAGAAAGTGTTTACATGAAATTTAGTTAGCTGAAATAAGAAAAATCAATTTAGCATGTTGCCCAGTTGCTAGAAGCATTAAGCATTCTAAGGAAGAGCATTTCTGAAAGTATTCTAGGAGAGTCACAACAATAGATTCCCCCTTTCTCCATATTTGTTCAAGAATTGACAGTTCCTGCTCATGGTTACTAATCTATGATACTCTACTTATTCTGAATTTCGAATTTTTAACTTAAAATTCAGAAAGGAATTGTGATTTAAAGTGGAAAAATGGCTAAATGCCACATAGATATTATTGTTGAAAGGAAATAGAAGATTTGATGACCATAATCTTAAGAGATCTGATTGTATTTTTTGTATTTATGAATTAGTCAACTGCTGTAAATTAGGAAAATAGCCAGCCAATTACTAGTTATTAGTTCCTAACTTTATGCTTATTTTTTCCTATAAGAAGGAGACTTGTAAAGCCTTGTAAATATATATAGAGAAAATTATTCCCAATATTTCTCTCAGTTTTTCTCAGTTTAATATGGTATCAGAGCCTAGGCTCTTTTTTTCTGGGAATTAAACTGTTTCGGCCTTCATTGCCAAGAATATACTGTTATTTCTTTGTATCTTGTTTTACCCTGTTTTTTTGAATTCAAAACAGAGTATCCTTTTACAAGTCACTTCTTTCTAGCCATGTCTGATGTTACATCTGGCCCCTTAAACAAAGAGCAGATGGATCATCTTCTAAAGTCCAATTCCTCATCTGGTATTCCTAGTGTTTCTTTGGCACAAGCAGGTAATAATCCTAATGCCCTATCTTGTTCAAATTCTACTCCTTGGATCATAGATTCCGGAGCTTCTAATCATATGACAAGTTTTTCTCATTTCTTTAGCACCTATTCACCTTGCTCTGGCAATGAAAAAATTAGAATTGCCGATGGTAGTTTCTCACCTATTACAGGAAAAGGACTGATCAAAATCTCTGAAAATATCAACCTTAAGTCTGTTCTTCATGTTCCCAAACTTGCTTGCAATCTTTTGACTGTGACCAAAATATCTAAAGATTCCAATTGTCGTGTCACTTTCTTTGAAACTCATTGTGAATTTCAGGACCAGAGCTCGGGGAGGATGATTGGCAGTGTTAGGATGATTGAAGGACTTTACTATTTTGATGAACTTTCATTCAGTAATAAAAAAGCTCAGGGCTTTAGTAGTACTAGTTCAACTTCTGTTCGTGAACAAATAATGCTTTGGCATCTTAGACTAGGACATCCTAGCTTTCCCTATCTTAAACACTTATTTCCTACTTTATTTAGAAATATGGATTGTTCATCTTTTCATTGTGAAAGTTGTCATTTATCAAAGAGTCATCGTGTTACTTATTTATCAAAACCTTATCGTACCTCAAAACCATTCTACTTAATTCATAGTGATGTTTGGGGTCCATCACGGGTTACCACTAGTTTTGGAAAAAAAAAATGGTTTGTGACATTTATTGATGACCATACCTGTTTGTGTTGGATTTATCTAATGAGTGAAAAATCCGAAGTTAAAAAATTATTTAAAAACTTTTACAACATGGTTGAAAATCAATTTCAAACAAAAATTTGTATCCTCCACACTGAAAATGGTACAGAGTATTTTAATGAGCACTTGGGAAGTTTTTTGAAAAAACAAGGTATTCATCATCAATCTACATGCCGAGATACCCCTCAACAGAATGGCATTGCCGAGCGAAAAAACAAACACTTACTTGAAGTTGCACGTGCCATAATGTTTTCTATGCATGTTCCAAAATATTTGTGGGGTGAAGCTGTTTTAACAGCATCATATTTGATTAATAGGATGCCATCTCGTGTTTTAAAATACATAACACTTCTCGACTGCCTAAAACATTCCTTTCCTGGAACTAGAATATACTCTGATTTACCTATAAAAGTCTTTGGTTGCACAGTTTTTGTTCATATTCCCAGCACATTTCGATCTAAACTCGACCCACGTGCTGAAAAATGTGTTTTTGTAGGCTTTGCTCCAAATAAAAAAGGATACAAGTGTTATAATCCACACAAAAAAAAAAAAAAAAATCATGTCAGTATGGATGTTTCTTTTCTTGAAAATCAACCCTATTTTCACAAAAATTCTCTTCAGGGGGAGAAACAAGGAGTAGAAGATAATTTTTGGGACATTTCTATCATTCTGCCAAATACAATTTTTTCAGAATCTTCTTCTCCTAGCTTCTTGCCTCCTCATATTTTGGAAACACATACTAAGGAATCAACTGTTCAAGATACTGGGAATATAGGAAATCCTTGTCCATCTTTGCCTGGTATAGATGTATCACAAATAGGGAGAGAAGTATTACAGTTCGAATTCTGAGCTTCTGGTTTATACTCGCAGGAAAGTTCATCAACTAGGAAAAGACCTGACCATCACTCCATCACAGACTCTCTCCTGGAGATGGTCATCTGAAAATTCCAGGTATTTCTACTCATATAAATTCTTTATCTACTATACACCCTAGTATTGTACCCTTGGATCTAGATGTGCCTATAGCAATCAGAAAAGGAACCCGAGCATGTACTAATCATCCTGTTGCCAAATATCTCTCTTATCAAGAACTGTCAAATAACCATAGAGCTTTCACCTCTAGGACTTCTCACTTATTTGTTCCAAGAAACATACAAGAAGCCCTAGATGATCCGAATTGGAAGTTGGCAGTCATGGAAGAAATGAATGCTCTTAGAAGAAGTGGTACTTGGGAAATCGTTGATCTACCTAGAGATAAGATGACAGTGGGTTGTAAATGGGTGTTTACTGTGAAGTGTAAATCTGATGGGAGTATAGAGAGATACAAGGCAAGACTCGTGGCAAAAGGCTTTACACAGACCTTTGGGATCGACTATCAGGAAACATTTGCTCTTGTTGCATAAATAAACTCTATTCGAGTTCTGTTGTCCTTGGCAGTAAATTCAAATTGGTCGTTGCACCAATTGGATGTTAAGAACGCTTTTCTCAATGGCGATTTAGAAGAAGAGGTATTTATGAGTTTACCACCAGGCTTCGAGGAGAGGCTTGGAAGTAACAAAGTCTGCAGATTAAGAAAGTCCTTGTATGGACTTAAACAGTCTCCCAGAGCATGGTTTGAACGCTTTGGAAAAGCTTTAACCAGCTACGGTTTCCGACAAAGTCAAGCTGATCATACTATGTTTTACAAACACTCAAAGGAAGGAAAAGTTGCAATTTTAATTGTCTATGTTGATGATATGATCTTGACAGATGATGATGTTGAAGAATTAGAAAGACTCAAAAGGAAACTTGCGAATGACTTCGAGATCAAGGATTTGGGTATGTTGAAATATTTTCTCGGAATGGAGTTTGCAAGGTCTAAGGAAGGCATATTCGTTAATCAACGAAAATATGTGCTTAATCTACTTGGTGAGACAGGTTTACTTGGCTGCAAACCAGCTGAAACACCTATTGAGCCAAACATGAAGTTACAAGCTACCAAAACTGAAGATGTGAAGGACATTGAAAAATACCAGAGACTGGTTGGTAAGTTAATCTACTTATCTCATACACACCCAGACATAACGTTTGCAGTAAGCGTAGTGAGCCGTTTTATGCATTCGCCAGGGCCAGATCATTTCGATGCTATCTACAGGATTTTGAGATATTTAAAGGGGACTCCAGGAAGAGGGTTACAGTTTAAGAAATGTGACCACCTACAAGTTGAAGTCTGTACTGACGCAAATTGGGTAGGAAGTGTTACAGATGGAAGATCTACTTCGTGTTATTGCACCTTCGTTGGAGGAAATCTCGTTACTTGGCGAAGCAAAAAACAAAATGTTGTGGCTTGAAGTAGTGCTGAGGCTGAATTTAGATCGATAGCTCACGGGATTTGTGAAGTAATATGGATAAAGAGAATACTTGAGGTGTTGAAGATCTCTAGTCCAGCACCCATGAAGGTTTATTGTGATAATAAGGCAGCCATCTCAATATCACACAATCCAGTTCTCCATGATAGAACAAAGCATGTAGAGGTAGACAAACACTTCATTAAAGAAAAACTTGATGATGGATTAATCTGAATGTCATACATCCCAACAACCGAGCAAGTTGCTAATATACTGACAAAGGGACTACACAGGAAGCAATTTGACAACTTAGTTGGCAAGCTGGCTATGGAAGACATCTTCAAGCCAGATTGAGGGGGAGTGTTGAAAGGAAATAGAAGATTTGATGACCATAATCTTAGAGATCTGATTGTATTCTTTGTATTTATGAATTAGTCAACTACTGTAAATTAGGAAAAATAGCCAGCCAATTACTAGTTATTAGTTCCTAAATTTGTGCTTATTAGTTCCTAACTTTATACTTATTTTTTCCTATAAGAAGAAGACTTGTACAACCTTGTAAATATATATACAGAAAATTATTCCCAATATTTCTCTCAATTTCTCCCAGTTTAATAATTATGATTCTTCTTATCTCAGAAGTTACAAACTTACAGTGTATTCCTTCAAGGGAAAATAAAGCAAGCCTAGTAGATTGAATTGTGTAGAAATATCAGAAACTTGCAGTCTAGCTTTCCATCCTCTCTATTTTTTCTGCCAGCTTCAGAAGGATAAAATACACAAGGTAAAAGAAGAAAAAAAATGCTTCCACCATCTTCCCTATTCCCCTTTGTGGTTTTGTTAACTATACAGAAAGATAGTATCTTCTCTCCTAACTCCTATATGTTCATATTCATTTCAAATTTCTGTCCCACAAGATTAAATCAACATATTCATTAACAGTTCATATTAAGAGTTTCTGGAATTATAACGTGCTAAAGAACATCTTGAAGAAACACCTTCAAGAAATCAGATGATACAGCATTCCACTACTTATAGTTTCGGAAGAAACTATAGAATCAACCGTCATTATGATTCAAAGGCATGGCAAATGTGCCGCTCTTCAAAGAAAAAGATTTTAGTTCCATCAGAAAAAGAAAGAAAAAAAAAAAAAAAAAAAAAAAAAAAAAAACTGATTTGCGAACTTGTTTGTGAAATCAAAGGCAGAAACAAGAAACTCCTCTCATGATCAATTAACTTCCCTTACCTGATCTGAGATTATTTCTTTATCTCATTTATTGCAACAATCTGACAAGCAAGACCTTGAACAACATCAAACACAAAGAAGTTGAAATCTATGTTACTCCGACTCTTCATTTTTCTTGAAGTACCCATGTCCGACACCCGTGTCTGACACATATCCGGACATATGTATGGGGATATGATCCTTCAAAAAAATTGAACATACCCGTGTCGGACGCATACCCGTGTCCGACACTCACACCCGAGTCCGAGTAACATAGGTTGAAATTAATACTTACTTTCGACAAGCTCCACCAGGGCGGCTAGGTTCAAGCTTTATGCGTTTTCCAGCTATGTCACTCCTATTCAAGGCTCTAAGAGCTGCCTCTACAGCTATAACATCATAAAATTCTATGAACTTATGGTGTTGCTTATGTGGTGTTTCCCTGATCTGCATTTTTCACAACCAAACAAGTAATCAGCAAGTGCTGAAGACTTGTCAAAATGGCGATTGAAAGAGGTTGAGGAACAAATTATGCAAAATTAATACCTCTTTGACCTCTCCATATGCCCCAAATATTTGGCGAAGGTCATCATTTGATACTGATGGATCCAAGTTGAATACTACAAGGGTTCCCTGGTTTATATCTTTCTCCGATGGGTTATCCTGGTATATTACAAGGGGAAAAATGCTACTAAACTTGTTGATGAGGTCAACAATGTCAAACTCAAACATAAAACAGAATACACTACTCCAAACCTTGGGAATCGAGAAATGAATGTACAGTTTTCTTCGCCTTAGCAACTTATTTTGGAATGTACGCAATGCAGTGCGCGCAGCTCGAATATCATAATATAAAATCATTACAAAACCCCTATGCTTGCATGCAGTGTACAAAGTTCTGATATCTCCATATTGCTGCAACAAGCGTAGGAATTTCAAAATAATAATTATTAAGCTAGTATAATAAAGATGAATACCATTCTGTGCACATAAATAAAGAAAAAGACCAAAATAGTTCTTACTCAAGTAACCAAGAAACAAAACCGTTATCAGCAAAGAGATCTATTAGCCAGAATACTAGCTAATGTAAGACAGACTAATATAGAATACCTCAAAGAGAGATCTCAATTCAGAGTCTTCAACATTACTTTTGATATTTCATACAAACAATGTTCTTAAAGGGTGCTCGCCATATAGATGTTCCCACACCATTTGGAAGAGAGTAATGACCAATCCCATTTGCAGGAATCCCATCAGATAGGTTCATCTGTGATATGCCAATATTAAGGCTGTCTTGAGGTTCAAAATCCAATTCCATTCCCCCTCCAGTACCGAAGACATCATATTCTTCCAAGTCCTCCAACTGACTAGGCAACCCACTTAAGTCAAAGTCATCCATTATGCCAGCAAGGAGCTGATCTTCATCATCAGGAAGTAAATTTCCAATTACATTTGTTTCAACATCTTCGAGTGGGTCCTTTCCTTCATTTTCAAGCTCTAACTTATATAAATCAGGTGAGTTATCATCAATAGAATGACCAGAATGCTCCACATCGACGAAGTTCACTGCATTTTAGCAAAAGAAAACCTCATTCCTATTTAAGTATAGCACAATATACAACATTGTCATATCAACAGTTGACACATACATTTTTCATGAGGAAGGACAGGTAAGGAGCTAGAAAACAAGCTTGCATCACTTGATGAATGATATGTGTCAGTTCCACGTGGGATTACCCATGCACCAGTTTCCCACTTTCTAGAAAATATGACTGAAGGAGTATTTGATGAACCTATAATACAAGTAAGAATGACACATCAAATCTGGCAACAATATTATAAGCAAAGATGAACAAGATAATAAGCATTGGTATCCTAGATTTAACCAGATGGTGAAAGAAGTAATACCTTCAGATTGACTTGACATCAAACCTTTTGACCTTTGCTCCATTCAATCACTTTCTGTCAACAAAGAATTTCAAACATTAACTATCAAAATATGATAATGCAGACTGGTTCAGCATATACAACAGTGATTATGCAGATACCCTAGAATAGCATAGCATATTGCGAAGAATTCACAAAATTTTCAAGGTCACACTGAATTCCAATTTCCAATACATAAAGCAGTTCCTGACAAGCAATTCAAGTAACTAGCAATCACCATACTGTGCAAAATCCGAAACACATGAAATTTTCTGATTCCCAGTTTCATAATCATTTTGCTACCGTTAAACTACAAAATTCCAATCAGTCCTTTAATCAAACAACTTTTATCATAAATCTGGCTAACTATAATTCACTATTGAGTAGTCAATCATGCAATGATTCTCTATACAGAAATCCAAATAAAGCAAGCAAATGGTGAAGATCAAACAGAAAATTGAAAAGGGTGTCTACAGAGCAAGCTCTAAAGAGCTGATAATTATGCTCAAATAACAGCAATAGTAAAACATTGCACCAATATGTCAACACCCCAAAAGATGAATTGTGGAAATTATGTAACAGAAAACGGAAAATTGCACTTCAGAAAGAAAGAAAAAAAATCATCAAAACTCAGCAACTCAAAAAGAACTTCACTTAGTAACGAAGTCAACAAATTTCTAAGCTCAGAATCAAAATTAAGCCCTTTTCAGCAGTTTCCCGAAACACTTCTCTCAGCATCACTCACTTTTTTATCACTAGTAATTATTGATATTTAACCAAAAAATTGAATAAACAAGAAGACAATACCTGCCCAAAAAAAAAAAAAAAAAAAATTACTGGGAAGAAAAAAATAGGAAAGTAGAAAAAAAAAAAAATACCTTTTAAAAGAAACTGGTATATAAGAAAGTAGTTAAAGAGTGTCCATTGAAGAAATAAATTTCACTGGGCTGATTCCAAATAAAGTTTTTGCCTTTGATCACCCAAAATTATATATACAAAAACGGAAATAGGAACAGAATGAGAAAAGGAAAGTGAAAGTGAAAGAGAGTATTTCTTTTTTAGTTCTCTGTTACCGCAAACCAAAAAAAAAAATAAAAAGAAAAGAAAAAGAAAAAAAATTTAAGTACTATTTAGAGAAATTGAAAACACAAATTAGAGAGAGAAAAAATAATAATAATTAGATCTTTTAATTTTGAATATGATAGGATTATATGATAATAAAATTAAAATATAATATGATATAAATATATTAATTTGTTAAAATTTATATAACATATATTATTAATATTAGATTTTGACAAACTCATTATGTGAGTGAAAAAAATAAATTTTTTTAAAAAAAATTACTTAATAAATAGATAATTTTGAAAAAAAATTAAAAAAGATGAGAAAGTTATAAGAGTAAAAATATGATAGTAATTTTTTTAAGAGTAGGTAATTTTTTTAAAAAAATTATAAAAAAACATAAATATTTTTTAAAATATTTTATTATTTTATTTTAAATTTTACGTAAATTTATCAACTGAGTTGGTATCACTTAACTCGTGACACCAACTCCATTATTCTTATTATATATAATATAGATATCAAAATTTATATAATATTTTGAATACAATTATAACATATAAAATATATAAATATAATATAAATACACATTTATCGGATTTACAAAAATGATGGAAGGGAAATACTCTGTTTTTGTCTGAAAAAAACATAATAAAAGATTCTGCAGAATTTAAATTTTGTTTGGCATCCGTTCACAGACAGCCCCACAAGACGCAACACAACCATTATTTAAGGTCTTATAAAATTTTTAATGTATTAAAAATTAAAAAATTTAACAGTTTAATTATTTGATAATTTGATAATTTATATTAAAAAATATTAAATAGGATAATATGTATAAAATTCCTTATCATTTAAAATAAAATTTGCTCAACCAATTTCATTTTAAATAAAATTTAAGACTATATTATCCTAATAAATAATTTACATTTTTTAAGATAAATTCTAAATCTGAAGTTGATTGATAAGTCTTATTGCAAGTGAAAATTTCTTCAATTTTTTTTTTAATATTTGGGTTTGTTTGTTAATATAATACATATCTTTTCACCTTTTTTTTTCAATTTCTTTAAACTCGTTGATCCTCTTGTCTTCTTTCTTCTTTATCTCAAACAACAATTCTAATTAATGTTATGAGTTTACAATGAATACTCAAATATGCATTTTAGGTAATTGTATGGTTCTTTAATTTGAATCACTATCATGAGTTTACAATGAAATTTTAAATTTTGGATTTTTGATAATTGTATGATTTTTTAATTTGAATTCTTATTGTTTATAATAAAATTCTCAAATTTACATAATGATTAATTGTATAATTATTTAATTTAAAATATTATTATGATTTTTGTTTCTTCTCAATCATTGGTAAGTTCTTTTAACTTTTTAAGATTTCATTTAGTACTACTGTCGGCATAATTTTTTAGGTTAAAAATTGCGTTTCATCGCAATCTTAATGTTAAACGGTAAAAAATATGGTATTTATGGTTAAAATTATAATTTGGCAACCCAAATCAAAAAGTTAAGGGAAAAAAAAAATTTTGTGGCATGGAAGATGATTAGATAAAATATCTTTATTATCCTCACATGTCTAAACTTTTATTATTTTAAACATATGTTTTTTGATATTTCAATTCTTCACAGTAATTTTTTACAACAATATCAAATACTCTTTTTAGAAGCTAAATGCTCAATTTGGGACTAAAGTTCCATTTAGATAGACGATGAGATTGACTCAGGTGAGATTAAAAACAGTGATCGAGGTGAAATTAATTTCTGTACAGGTGAGATTGATTATTGTGCGGTGAGATTAAAATTAGTGGTGGGATATGTGTTTGGATTCAAAAGCAGCGGCGGCGGTGAGATTAATTGTAGTTAGAAGAGAAAATAACTATTAAGGACATTAGATAAAAATGTGTATATATAATAAAATTTTTAGTTTATTTGATATTTATAAAATTAATAAATAATTAAAACTATATTTATATAAAATAATAATTTTATTAATAAAAATTACAAAAATATATCAAATAATATTTTTGTATTTATTTTTATTATTCATGTAATGATTTATTTTCATTTAATTCCTATTAATTTTATAATAATAAATTTTATATATTTATTAAATTATTATATAATAATAATATATATATATGTATTATATAATAATAAAATTTATTATATATTTATTATATTAAAAATAAAAAAATAACCCAAAAAAGTTAGAATTGTAAAATGCCCTCCCACCCAAACAGCAAAAATGGTGCGGTTGGGGCCAAAAAGTTCTCCAACCGCACCTAACTAAAGCTCCCTTTGAATCCAAATGGAGCCTAAACCTATTAGCATCTAAGTAGATCAGGGTTAAACCTTTTATTTCAGTCTATTAAGGATTTCGAGTTGTGACAAATAAGAACTTATGACTGTGTTTATTTTAAACATATTTTTTTTTATATTTCAATTCTTCACAGTAATTTTTTACAACAATATCAAATACTCTTTTTAAAGGCTAAATGCTCAATTTGGGACTAAACCTATTAGCATCTGAGTGGATCAGGGTTCAACATTTTATTTCAGTCTATTAAGGATCCAATCTTTTCAAGTTGTGACAAATAAAGACTTATGGCTGTATTTGATGGACACGCGCCAAATAAAAAAAAAATGCAGGCTTGTAATTATTTTTGCATATCTGACACTCTAAAAACATAAAATAACTCTGAAAAAAATAAAATCGAAGTAAATAAAATCCGATTTTATCTAAAAATAAAAGAAAAAAATAAAATCCAAATTTTGATACCTAACTCAAATCCCCTAATCTGAAACCCCAAATTCATTTTCATAAAAACTCAAAACTCATTTTCATTTATTTGGATTTCAACCCAAACTGTTTCTAATTAAAACCAAAATCCAATCGTGTTCGCGAATTACCAGAGATTGACAGAAAACCAACATCAAATTACCAGTATCCCAATAGAAAAATCAAGAAATCCAAACAACAATAAACAATATATTAGATATTGACAAAAAGAGGAAGACAACATTGATAAAAATTTCGAGTTGCCCAAACAAATTCTACAAATTTTGAAGACCAATTTGAAAAACAAATTCTTGAAGATTTTTTAGACATATATCAGAAGCTAAAGACACTTTCTATTCTCTACTGGTTTCCTTTTATTATTTTTACTGCTACTCTTAGTTCTCCCATTAACTACAGCCAAGATTCTACCTTTATTTCCCATGCCTCATTCTTTTGTCTTTTTGAATCATTGATTGTTGGTGGTGATTGCGGTTCATTTGTTTGTTTATATCAGTATCCTTTCCTTCAAGTGTTCTAGCAGGGAAGGGAGGACGAGGACTTGAGTCCAACCCGAAAGAAAAACAAGGATTAGTGTTGGCTAAAACAAAATTACTTTGTGGGTGAGAGATAAATACGAAATCAGAGGTTGAGAGATACGAAGAGCTGATTAATTATTTAATTTCATGTTTCATATCAAAATAAGGAGAGAGGATCTGATTCTGGAAATTTTTTTTTTTTTCGTTTCTAATATTTGTTTCTTCAATTATAATGTTTTTTCATTCATTTAATTTTTTTTGTTGTTGTAATTTTTAGGAATTATTTACTAACTAAATGCCAGATGTGTAAAAAAAAATTACATGTCAGCATACTTTTTTAATCTCACTTATTTTTTGGCTTGTGTTGGTCAAACATATCCATAAGTCCTTATTTGTCACAACTCGAAAAGGTTAGATCCTTAATAGACTGAAATAAAAGTTTTAACCCTAATTCACTCATGTGCTAATAGGTTTAATCCTAAATTAAGCATTTAACCTTTTTAAACATATTTTTTGCTACCCAAACTTTTTTCAACAATAATACTAAACTAACACTAACTCTAAAATCAGCTTGTAGTCATCATGCAAAGCCATTCCAAAATTGTTAGAAAATCAAGATTTTCTTCATTGCATGGTATTATCATATGCTTAAAACTATTAGTAGTTTTTACTATTATTCCCAAGCTTTGTACATTTTAATGATCGTTGTTTATGTTTCTTGTTATTTGTATGAATGTCTCTCGGCACATCAAGGGTTAGAAGTAAGATGATTTATGCAAGCTCCAAGATCAGGTTCAAAAAAGAGTTGGACAATATTCAAGTAGAGCTGCAAGCAGCTGATTCCACTAAGATGGGACTTGATGTGATGAAAAGCTATGCCAACTAAATAGGGGTCTCCAAGAGGCAATTGTTTGAAGGCGAGGTGGTTGTCCTACTAACCTAAGGTCCTATAGAGGAGGGGAAAAGTTAGAGGATGCCGGAATTTGATTTTCGGGAGGCGCTCCGATACTTAAGTCAATGTTTGAAGGAGATATATTGGAGGCTGAGTAAGAGAAAGAAGATTGTTAAGAGTGTGTACCGTTGGCTAGCCCCTCTAAGGGCTACTTATAACTATTTCGACAACCTATCCCGTGTCACATGTCCTCTTTTGGTAGGAATTGATGATCAACGATATAGATGGTCTTGCCATAGTGGTTATAACAATTAGAGTCTCACGTGATTCTTAAGGTGCCAGGCGACATGACCTCTGAAGAGTTGAGGGGCGCTCACGTGTCCTCCTAAATGCTGGTCTGGGTTGCTGGGCTTAATGGCTTGGGCCCTGAGCTTGGTGGGCTTGGCTGGTGGACCTAGCGAGCCTAGCAGGCATAACAATTGTCTTCCAGGTGAGGTGGTGGTCATAAAGTGAAGCTTGTTCATTCTAGAATTAAAGCTGTGAGTATGGCGAGCCAGTGTTAGGTGGCGAGGTTCCACACTTAGAGTTTTCTTCTATGCTTGGGATGCCTTTTCTCAAAGGAAAAAATTGTGAGGACGGTCTTTGGACTTCCAAAGCGGACAATACCTCATAGCAGCCGCAGTTCAGCAATCCTTGCATCAACAACAATAATGGAGGATATTCAAATGCTTTTTGCTTTCTTTAAGTAAAAATGTTAATAGACATGGCAATTCGTGTATTTGTATCGTGTTCATGTATTTTTATATGTCATAATCGTGTTTAAGGTATTATATATTTATATAATTTTTGATATGTTAATATTTCGTGTTATATAGATTTTGACACTTTCTTATATTTGTGTCGTGTTCGCGTTGTTTTTCATGTCGTGTCGTATTTTGTATTGTGATCTAGTTATTTTTTTCGTATCATATTCGTATCGTATAATCATATCATGTCCAAAATTGCTAGGTCTAGCTAATAGGTTGTGGGAGCGATATTAACCTGATTGAATTATAATATTGGTTCGTTTTTCAAGTTTTATATTGAAGTCTTTGTTGATTTTGTAAAAAAAATACAAAATTATTGTATAATAATATATATTATACTTTTACCTTTTTGTATTTTGTACAAGAAAATGAGTTAGAATTTAATAGAATAGAAATTTAGGAACCTTTTAGAATTTAACAATATAAGGTTATTTTATTTTTGAGAATATGTGATGCAAATTATACTTCCTATTCTTTTAAAATTCACAAAACTTTTTTTAAATAATTATTTTTTTAATATTAATTAATAAAATCATGATATTATCTTATATATTTTGTATCGATCACATGTCATGTAATCGTATCGTATTTAAAATTAGCATATCTACAAATTATTATATCATCTCATCTTCATTGGTCATTACCATTTAATAATTACTATTTAAATAGTAAATTATTTAAATATACACTGTATATATCAAGTAATTTTTTATCATGACTTTATAGAAAATTTAGGTTTCAGTTAAGATTAGATTATTAGGATAAATAGTTGAGTAATAACTAATAGTAGTATTTTATTTGCATTGTCTTACCAACTCTTATACATTAACCTTATTTCTCTTCAAATATAGCCATTTGCCCATTTTGATTTAATTATTATTGTGTACAATTATATTTATAAGTCTGCATAATATAAATCATAATATATTTATATGTTGAATATAGAATTTATCAAATCAATTGTTTTAAATATCAATATGATAATATATCATTTTTTTAAAATCAAATATTTAACAATTTGATTTTATATAAAAAAATTAATTTTATATCCTTTTTTATGTTAACAAATATTGATATTAATATACAAATATAATTAAAAACATCAAATTATACAATAACTTACTTAAAAATAATAATTTATTTTTACATTTAAAAATTTAAATTATGAAAGTGTAAAATGTTCTTGATTATTAGTCTTTACTTTTCCTTTTTCCTTTTTCCTTTTTTTTCATCATTATTTAAAAAATTTAAATGATTTTGTTAATTTAATATGATAAATAAAATTTTATAATTATAAAATAAAATATTTAATAAATAAATAACTAAAATTTGAATGAATACATATATAAATAATAAATTTTATAATCAAATAACTTATTAATAAATAAACAAAAATAAACATCTTTGTAATTAATATGAGTTAATTGAAATAGATAACTACAAAAATAATAAAAAATAAAAATTAGTTATATTTTAATGAGTAAATGTATTATTACCTTTTAAAGAAAGTATTATTATTTAATATAAAAATTATCAAATAAATAGAATAAATAATTGAATATTATTTTGTTAAGTTTCAATTTGTGTAATATATTATTATCATTTTTTTCAAAAATCATTTGATATAATACTATCATCTTTATTAATTTTTAATTATATGTTAACAAAACTATTTTTTGACATATAAATTATTTTAGTAATTTCTAATTATTTATTAACTTCATAAATGTCAAATAATCTAAAATTTTCATTATATACAAATTTTAATCTAATATCCTTAATGATCATTTTTTTCTCACTGCCACCATTGTTTTTGTTATTCAAACACACATTCATCACTGATTTTAACCTCGCCTTTATAATAATTAATCTCATCTCTATAATAATTAATATCATATCTATAACTCTTTTCAATTTTACCGAAACTAATTTTACTTTTCATCCAATTTTGAAACCTTCATCAATTTTAGATATCAAATTGTATTAAAATAAAATGTTTGATTGACTTTGTAGATAAAAAAGATTGCCAAAGATATGCAAAAATAAGATGATAGAAGATGTGGGATTTGATGCAAAGTATTAATTATAAAATAATAATAAGAAAATAAGAAAGTGTACGTGTATTTTGTAAAATCAAAAGGTGAATAGTGATTTGGTTTTTCTGATCACATGGAGCCCCATATGCCCAACACACCAAATTTCTCTCTCAATCCCAAGACCCCCGACATCCCGCTGGTTTCCTTTTTGGAAACATTGTCAATATTAAACACGATGTTAATATAATATAAAAAATAATTAAAATATGAAATGAGTATATGAATATATCAAAAAATATATAATATAAATTATTAACACATTAAAATGTATGCAAATATAAAATACTTTAATCATGATTATGATAAAAAAATCACGAACATAATACGAATACATGAATTACGAGATTTACCTCCTCCCATTTCTTTTTGGCTTTTCTACTAATTTCCATATATACGACGAGAGATCCATTTACACTAATGTAAAACTAAATTAGTTTTATAAACTTTTCTAACTTTTTATACGATTTATATTTTAACAAACCGACCGTTGGATTTAATAATATAATTATACTCGTCGTGCACGTAAAGTTTCAAATCGATCCGATATCTCTATCATATCGATCGAGAATATTGTCTTTTTAATATATATTTAACAGTTGAAATTTTTTTACATCGAACAAATAGTTACGTATTTTTAATTTACTCGAAACTCGACGTGCATGATCTACGTGAATAGAACATGAAATACGACGGTCAGATTAAACAAATATAAATCGTATAAAAAGTTACAGAAGTGTGTAAAATTAATTTAATTTTACACTAGTATAAGTGGATCCTCCTCTCTCTCTCTATATATATAAGTTTTGCTAGAGTTAGGATTAGAAGTGTTCATAAATCTAACCCACTCAGGTTAGATCAAGCTCGAATAATAAAAAAAATTGTTTGTTTAGTTCGGTTCGATTTGAAAACCCGTTTCACTATTTAAAATATATTAATTTTTTTAATATTTTTATAATTAAATATAAATATTTTATTATTTAAATAACAATTTAGGTCGGGTCGAGATGATTTGAATTATAAAAACCTATTGCAATCCCGACCTAATTTAAATTGGACCTATCAATCTGATCTGATCCTTTGACAAGTCTAATTAAAATTATCTTAAAACTCATGTTAAAGGTTATTATTACCTAGAAATGTAAAAGTTAATTACACATTTCATACTTCAATTATTGTAAATTAATCAATTTTTTTTAATTATTGTAAATTAATCGATTTAGCACTTGATAATAATAAATTCCCATATGACAAACAAAGTTAGTCTTGTGTGTAAATTATTTAATCCAAAAAAGCTTTAGTACTTAATTATAATTTCTTACATTTTAAGTATTAAATCAATATTTAATCTTTCAAATAATGTGAAATTGGCCTTATATGAAATAATATCTATTTATTTTTGTTCACAATAATCATATTTAGTGTCTCTCAACCTATCATATTTAATACAAAATATATGAAAGAAAGTTCTTAATAAGTATTAGAAGGCAAACTTTGTATATAAATTCTTGAGCTTATAATTCCCATCTAACTGTTTTTAAATTTTAAAATCAAAATCTTGAAAATAAAATCTCAAATTTTATTTGTGCAAGTGTTTCATCCAAAGTAAGACCTATAAACACACTCACAAACCTTAAAAAAGAATGGGTTATCTTAGCCAGCATTAACTAATATTTACTTTCAATACAATAAAATCTCGATAAATAAATATTCGATAAATTAATAATCTCGATTAATTAATAAAATTTTATAGTCCCAAATCAGGTCAGTTTATTAAAATAATAACCTCTCTAATTGTATAAGATAATAATTTTTTTTTATTCTTTAGGCCCAACAAATATATAAATTAATAATTCTTAAAAAAAATACATAACAACTTCTACCTTCTCATTTAAGCTCTTTCTCAAAATATATATCTAAAATTGTTAGTTTTTCTTTGTACATAAATCAAACTGAACCTCATTTTTAATTTTCTGCAATGCACACACCACACTCGATACATTCTTTCTATGTTGTAGCAAGTAGTTATTTAAGGTGAATATTGTTTGAAATGTCTCTTTCGAAGAAATAGTTAGTAAAGCACAATTATTATCTGGATCTTAATCATCATAAGTAGGTATGTTCATAAGCCATTGAATAATTTCTTCTTTTATAGGTGATTCCATCATTGTATCTAGCATTTTCATTTATAAGGCATTCATGTATCTTAGTAAAAGGAAATAATATACATGTATAAAGATTAATAATATAATTTTTTTTTATAAATTAATAAATATTGATTTTATCGATAAATGAATAAATTATTCATTTATCGATAATTAAATAATCTCTTTAGAATAATATTTTTTAGTCCCAATAATATTATTTTATAGATGTTTTACTGTATATTGAAAATTTTTAAATTAATTATTGTATTTAATACAAGAATATTATTATAAATAAAAATTTAATTAGCTTAATTGGATTTTGCATTCACCTTTAAAAGATGACATTCAGTAAGTTTAGGGTTTAAATCCTAATATCTGCAATCTTATTACATATAAAATAAAATATATTCATTAAATTAGGTTATTGAACATAATTAATAATAATTTATTAAATATTTTATATGTGTATATAATTTATATTTTATTAAGGAACTTGAAAGTAGGATATATATATATATGAAAAATATTAGAAAAATATAAGTAAACCCGAAACGGTATGTCAAAATATATCGATTCCGGTATATATTAATACCAAAATAAAAATGATACGTCTACTGATACGGTATCAAATATCTTGAAAGGGTCTTTAGGCGGGTCCTAAAAAATGCCACGTGGCATTCTTGGCAGTGGTAGTGATTATAGATCATAGGAGAGAGGGACAGAGATGTGGAGGCACACACATGGGCGGTGTTTGGTTCAAGAAAATCATGTGATCACATCACATGTGCTCTCTAATCTCCCACTTTGTTTTTTGTTTTTTTTTTGGGAAAATATGAAAAACATGCAATCCACAGTAGAATTATTGTGAAATGGTGTAATGAATAAAAGTTATTTGAAAAAGAGAAATGAATAAATAGAAATTTTTAAAAAGGATATTGTAAAGACAAAATTATCCTTGATAAAAAAACTTTCTCCTCTCTTTTTCTTTTATTTTTTAATTTATTTTTTAATTAAAAAATAAATATTCTGAAAATAAAAAACTTTTTAATTTTAAAAAATAAATTTTTAAATTTTTTATTTACTTTTTTTAATTAAAAACTTTTAAAAAATAAAAATAATATGCCTAAAATTAATTTTTATTTATTTTTTAAAATTTTTTTAAATTTTAAAAAAAATATATATTTAAATATTTTATTTTTTAAATTTATTTTCAATTAAAATTTTTAAAAAATAATATTTCCTTAATGAAAGAAAAAGAAAAAGTAAGTTTTTTCATGAAGGGTAATTTTGTCTTTACAATATCCTTTATAATAATTTTTAATTATTTATTTCTTTTTTCAAATAACTTTTATTCATTACACCATTTGACAATAATTATACTGTGTACTGCATGTTTTTCATATTTTCCCTTTTTTTTTTTGCATTTGTTGGTCCCTCTTTTTTGTTTTTTCCTATTCTTTGGTGTCGACTGTAGTATGCGACTACTTAAGTGCGCGTCTATGCGCCACAACTTTCCAACCATCTGATATTTTGATGGTAAATTTTGACCATTGATGTTAGCAGATAAGTTAAAATGCGAGAGAATTACAAATCAGGGCCATAGACCAAATTAAATTGAGTAATCCAAAATACTTTTTTTTTCCTTTTCCTTTTCCTTTTCCCTTTCCCTTTCCCTTTCCCTTTTTCCTTTTTCTTTCTTTTTCCTCTTTCCTTTTCCTATCATCGTCGGTCAAAGAGGAGCCGGATTGAGCTCAGACGTTGGATCTATTGGAGGGCCGTATTGGAGCTTCCAACGTCGGATCAGCATCGAGAAAGGAAACATTTGGCCTCATGCGTTGTGAGAGCCCCTGCTCCTTCTGTGCCATCCAATAGCATCAGCCACTGCTGCGGCTCCATCTAAAAGATCTATTTGCTTCGGCCATCCAGATTTGACCCTTGTAGTTTAGCAGGATTGAAAAAAAAAGAAAAAAAGAAAAAAATATATTGTAGATAAAATTAATTTTAAAAAAATAAAATTCTATAAATAAAAAGAAAAGAGAGAGAAAATTTTATTTTAATTTCTTTTATTCAACTTTATAAGATTTATCCATATTGTTTATAATTAAATTATTGAATTTGAGTATTTTATAATATTTATCCATATTATTTATAATTAAACAGTTGGATCAGAGATGTTGTCTATAATTAAGTCTAGAATAAAAATAAAAGTTAATCAAAACAAAGAATAAAGTTACTTAATTAGAGAGATGATCTTAATTTTTTATAAAGAAAACTACAAAACGGAGTCATATACTTTTTTAAAATACATAATAATAATTAATTTTTTTAAAAAAATTTAAGATTATATGACGAGTTTTTAAGTTATTGTAAAATTTATATATTTTTAAGGAATTTAAAAAAAAAAAAAAAGTGTCAGTAGCACCTTTCTATAATTATCAAAATCCTCATTTCCTCTTTAATAGTTGTTCTTCCACATAGACAACTTTTTCATCAAGAGCCTATATTTTGCTGCCACATTTACCAGTGTTGCGCACTTGATTATACGTTAATTATAGGAATGATATGGATAGTAAAAAATTAGATATTCGATATTATTCGATTTAATTTTTGCGAATTCGAACAATTTTTTGAACTCAGATATTAGATTTATTATTTATGATGGATTCAAATAAAAATTTTTGGATATTAGATATCCAAATTCGTTTTGATTTTGGTTGGATAGTATCAAATATTTTAATCCATTTTGTTATATGATATTATCAAATATTCAAATATGATATCCACTTACAAATTTGTAAAATATATAAAATTATATATTTGCGTAGAGATTCGAATATTGGAATGCAAATTTTTATTATCAAGACTTCAAATATTTAACGAATTTTTATGATCGATATTGTTATCTAATTTTGATTCAAATTTAAATAATAATATTCAAATATTAAATAAATAACAAACGAATTCGAATATCATATAAATTAATTAAATTTAAATTTAAATATTTTAAAAATTATATATATTTGATCTGCTATATTTTTAATTAATTATAGCCTTTATACCCTATTATTCTGTAGGGACCTATCCCTAGGTGATCCCAGAGAAATTCCCTTTGATCACCACTCCCTTCCAACTGCTTTAGGGGATTTCCATCAATTTGCTTTCAGACAGCTTTCCACTCGCTGCATGTGCTGGGTTGTACATTTTGCCTTTACCATGGCACATGCAAGCACTACCCGACAACCTTCTCACGCGCTAGTGTATGGCGCGTTTACCGCCCAGCGCATATCCAAAACCAAAGGCTTGGGAACCCAAAACTGAGTGGGCCTAGCTTCGTTGGCATTGACATCTCTAGAGTTTTACAATAATTTAACGAAACATTTTTTCTGTGCTTGTTTGGTGTTTTCTTTAGTGTCTCTTCAATGTTTTTTATTCGTATTTAAATAAAAAATATAAATATTTAATTATTTATAAATAAAAATAATTTTAAACATATGTCAGAAAAATATTCAAAGCAAAAATTATAAAAAATTCCTGAGGTTTCTCTAAGCTTCATTACATATGTCATTTATCATGTTTATATATAATTTTTGTTATATTTATATGTAAAAATGAAATTACAGATGTAAAAAAAATTACACTATTTAAAAAATTAAATATAAACATGATAAATATGTCATGTTTATATATAATTTATCATGTTTATATGTAATTTATCATATTTATATATAATTTTTTTATGTTTATATGTAAAATTTTTTTACATATAAACATGATAATTTTATATAATTTATCATGTTTATATATAATTTTATTATATTTATATGTAATAGAATCTATTTTAAGGGATCAATTGTAAGAGCTTACCTAAAACTCCTTCGAATTAAAAGAGACACAAAACCGGGATAGAAGAAATCTGTTCTAATTTAACTCACCCTCTCATGCACCCAAAAGGCTAAAACCTTCCCCTTCTTTCAACCCTCATTTTCTCTTTCCCTTAGCTCTCCCTTCTTCTCTTCTGTCAATGGAAAATGCCTTGAACCAGACAAATATACCCACATTTCATGGCAAAGAGAGAAAAACCCACGAAAACCCTTTCATGGGAAATGCATTGCATGAACCTTTACCCAGTTTTCAAAGAAGCCGGGGCACCGTAAGAAAAAGGGGAGAGTACTTGAAGGCTCAAAAGAAGGATTGTTTGAGTGAAAAAAAAGACGAAGAAGAAGATGATGATGATGAGAAGGCAAAAGTGAAGAGAAAGATTACGGCATTGCAAAGGATTGTTCCTGGAGGTGAGTTTTTAGGGGTTGACAAGCTGTTTGAAGAGACTGCTGAGTATATAATAGCTTTGCAGTATCAAATTAAAGCCATGAGTGTTCTTACAGGCTTGATTGAAGGCTTGGAGAAACAGAAAAGAAAGCTTGGAGGTTGATTAGAGACGGACTAGTTTCTTCTTATGTTATTCGGATTTTTCATTTTCTCTAAAATGCTCATATCCGATACTTGTGTTTTATATATATTCGAATATGTGTATGAACTTGAAATATAATCTTTTAAATATATGAAAAAAATTAAAAAATTGAGTATACCAATATCGAACATATATTCATATCCGATACTCATTCAAATCCGAATAACATTGTTCTCAAGTGTAATTTTTTTTCTTTACCTTGTTTATTTATTATTATTATTTTTTTTTTATTTTAAGGAGAGCAAGATCCCACGTTATACAACATTACATATTGGTTTGGTGGCTTTGATTTTTGGTTGGAACATTAAAGTGAACTACACTATGTGATGGTGTGCTTTTATTCCGGGTTGGAGGCTAAGACTTTACCATTTTAATCTTTGGTGGAGTTGGAATTGCTAGCTGTTGGTGGCTAGTTTTGGACCAACCATGATTTTGGAGAGGAATTACAATGAACACAGAATTTCTTATTTTTTAGATTACAATTTTTTTTAGACCTTTGAATATATATATATATATATATATTTATATATAAAAGAATATATAAAAGCAATCCCAAGAAAAAGAAGAAAAGAGAAAAAAGATAAATATTTATGTATTTGTGTCGTATTTATGTTATTTTTCGTGTCATGATCGTATTCAATATATTATATATTTATATAAATGTTGACAGATTAATAATTCGTTTTATGTAGATTTTGCATGTTCGTGTATTCGTGTCGTGTCGTCTTTTAATTATTTTTTCTATGTTGTGTTCGTGTCATATAATCATTTTACGTTCAAAATTGTCATGTCTAATTGACACTATTCAAATAACTCCCAATTTTGTGTCACATGTCACCGTGTTCGTATTACTTTTTCATGTCATAATCGTATTCAATGTATTATTTTCGAATTAACAAAAAAAAACTGAAAAACATAAAATAAAAAGAAATTCGGATAATTCAAAAAAATGGAAAAAAATGAAAAAACCCAATTTGGAATGAACTTGGTTTCTTTCTTGGATCAAAATTGGTCTTTGAAACAACACAAAACTCCTTATCAGATTAGAATTCAAGCCCTAATGCATTTGAAACTCTTATTTTTCTGTTCCTATTTAAATGACCTTGGGTTCCACAATCAGGAATCATCAGAGAATTACACAATTTCGGAAGAACACACAGATGCAAGGGAGAGCATTTTTTCGGGTAGAACACAAAGAAAATTTTTTAGGGTTTGGATTTTGAAAATTTGGGAGTTGTAGCTTTAGTGGTTGGTTTGAAAGATTTTGATAGTGGGGATCTCGGAATTAATTAGGAGAAGTCAAAGCCGGAGTTTGGTGACCATTCGGCGAACAACGGAGGAGATCGGAGAGGTTGAAGCCGCAACATTTAAACTTAGATCTAGGAGTTTCGGATTAGATTTGGGAAAAACTAAGTTGGTTTTTGGGTAGAGGAGGTCGAAAGGAATTTTTGATGATTCTTTTTGGAAATTTCTGAGTCCGGTGGTCGGCGACGGTGCCGGAGGTCGACAGCGATCTTGACGGCGACGGTGAACGGTGGTGAACAGTGGCCGAAATCTGGAATTTTTTTGGGTTTGCTTGGTGTTCTTCATTGTGTTCTTGAGCTTGAAGAGAGGAAGAAGAAATAGTTTTTTTTTTTTTTTAAAAGGGGTAAGGAATGAAATAAAAAAAATAGTTTTTGAAGCAGCGGATGGGTCAGGCCGCACGACCCGTATGCTACTGTGTCGTTGTTTTTTTTTTTTTTTTTTATTTACTTATTTCATTATTTCATTTGATTATTATTTTTTATATTATTTTTTTTTTATTCGGACTAATTTTATTTCTTAGTTTTTTTGCGGGTATATATTTGTGAATAAATTTTGATTTTGATTTTAATTTTTAATTATTGTATTTTTAATTATTAACCATTATTTATTATTAATTTGATTATTATTAGTAAAATAATTTTTAATTAAGTTTTTTTTTATTTGATGATTAATTAATTTAAAATAATAAATAGAGATCTTTTTCAATGATGAAATTTGAGGAGATCATGATTGGTTGATTTCTAAAATTTTCTAGGTGAGAGAACTCTCTTAAAAATTCTCCAAATTGATGGAAAGGTTTTTAAGAGATGATTTTCAATACAAAAAGGTTGAAATTTATTTATTTTAAAATAATTAATTTTCAATAAATTTTTAAATCATAATTTTCATAATTGATGTTTAAAATAAAAATCAAGGATAAATTAAGATTCTTCCAAGGATGAAATTCAAAGAAATTGCGATTGGTTGATTTCTAAGAAATTTCTAGGTGAGAAAAAGTCTCTTAAAAATTCTCCAGATTAATGGAAAGGTTTTTAAGAGATAATTTTTAATATTGAAGTCAAGATTTATTTTTGAGTAAACAAAAATAAAAATATTATTTTTTAATTATGAAAATTAGACTTAGATTTAAAATTTAACTTTTTTCGACGACGGAGCCTCTTCAATGAAAAGATCGATTTCTTTTGAATACTTTCGAGGTGCAAAAATATTTTTTAGCAATTTCTCCAGATCGATGAAAGTGAGACCTAAAAAATGATTTTTGATATTTTTTTAACTTAAATAATTTAAAATGAAGATAAGATAGATAAGACCATTTTAATTAAGACTTTTAAATATCATAAGACTAATTAGGTACTATCTTTTAGATAGCTGTTGTGAGGGTGCTAATACTTCCTCACACGTAACCGAACTCCCGGACCTAGTTTTGATAAGTAAACCAGAACCTATTCTTTTTAGGGTGCCTTAATCAAGCTTAGTATAACTTTAAGAAGGATAGATTCATATAGGTGACTAATCACACCTAGATTAGATGATTAGTGGCGACTCCATGTTTGTGTCTAGCATGCTGAATTCGTATTTGACACGTTATGACAGTTTGGCGACTCCACTGGGGATATTAGAGAGTCGAGCCATAGATTAGTCTTGTGATACTTTAGGTTTGAAATATTGGTCCTAAAAAGTGTTCAATTTTTTATCTTCTTTTTAATTTTGATTTTATTATTTGTGATAACTACTCTTGTTTCTTGTACATTGGTGGGAAAAAGAAGGTTTGAATGTTCCTTCGCACACACTACACGTTGCATATCATAAAGCCCTATACCCGGGCTCGTCCCTTTTAGGAGGGGGTAAAGAACCTAAGCCTTCATGAGGTGATAATCTTCGCAATGGCTAGCGAAACACTTTCAGAGTGTAAAGTACCAAAGCTTTCGCGAGGTGATAACCTCCGCAGCAACTTTGGAAAATACTCTCACCCGAATTGAACCCTTCCGATCGGAGCTTATAATGGGTGAGGAATGGGGTGCCTTACTCATTCTACATGGATGATGCTAAGGAGAAATTTGGGGACCTTTTAGCTTGGTTAAGTATCCTAAACCCAGCATATAAACAACACTTAAGTGACCAACTTTAGGATAGAGCTATGTCCACTTTTGTATAGAGGAAAACCTAAAATTAGGACACATGAAGGAACATTTCTTACCTTACACTTATACTTTTTCGTGACTTGATATAATGTTAGATACTTGTTTGTCTTACACATTTGTTTTGCTCACCATGATATGATGTAGTGCTTACACATGTTGTTGTATTTTTATCCTTTCATAAGTTTGTTGATGTGAATCTAACTTTTTTCCGTTTTCTTTTTTTTCATACATCATGCATCGTCATAAAGTCATCTTGCCACATAACAATTTAGATAAAAAGAATGTCCACTAAATCCATGGAAAGTCTAACAGTTGCCAAGCGCGAGTCTACTCATAGTCTGAAGCTTAGATCTGAAGCGGTTCAGCAAAGTACAAAGGATTGTCTTCCAGTCGGTATGTTTTCACTCTTCCCAAGAAGGTTAACATGGATCTGACGCAGAATGACCTTGGGGATTTGATCAGTATTTGGAATTCTTGGGATGAAACCCGACAAGAGGCATTCAGACAAAAATATGGGGATTTGGCTTTGCTTCTATCTATTGAAGTCGATAACAACTTGGTAAGAGCCATGATACAGTTCTGGGACCCCTCATACAGGTGTTTCGTGTTTAATGAAGTAGACATGGTTTCGACTATAGAAGAATACTCAGCTTTACTTCATTTGGACCCTCCGAGTCCAGAAAAGGTCTACTAGAAGAATAAAACTGGTTATCGGAAGAAGTTAGCTTTCCAGAAGCTGACAAACTTGTGAAGACAAAGGCTAAGAGTACTTGCATCTCATGGAACGTTCTGCGAGGCTCCATTGTTAAACACTCAGACGATGATGAAGGGATGAGGGTGATGGCTTTAGCCATTTATGGACTGGTAATCTTTTCGAAGATATTAGGATATGTCGATGCTGCTGTAGTTATTTTTGTGGACCAAATTCAGTACCAGATCAATGTGGCTCCAGCTATCTTAGCCGAGACCATCAGATTACTGAATCATTGTAGACAGACAGGGAAAGGACATTTCACTGGATGTATAAAGCTACTTTACATCTAGATGAAAAGCCATTTTGAGTGTGAAGAGTCAAAGTTTCGGAAGCCATACTTCACCACCAACACCCCTATCAAGGAGTTTTATGAAAGCACATGGCCTGAGTCGAAAACCAAGGAGGATTGGATAATGATACTTCAAGAGCTCATAAGCCGTCAGGTAATCTGGAAAATGCCATGGATGCCACATGGCTTAGTACTGTTTAGCTACGGGGGTCAACCTTGGGTTCCTCTTCTTGGACTATAGGTGCCATCAGTTATTCTCCTATCATGGTACGAAGGCAAGCCGGTTATGAACAATTCATGCCAATTACCCATGGACTTAACCAGGTAGATTTCTCCTATTCAGACAAAGGTTACGAAGGCTTTGAGGCAAACGATTAAAGTAAAGGGAGGTAGACTCTCATGGAACACTACTCCTAAATACTCCGTATGGCAAGCCAGGCGAGATATAGTGATTTCTTATGAAAGACATCAGGATGGTCCAGCCCAGGTTATAGTCCCGGACCCCATGCTGAGGATAGAATTGGCAAAAAGGAAGCTACAAGAAGAGAAAGATGAACTGGGGGAAGAAAGCCATAAATTGCAGTCAAGAATAGAAGAGTTAGAAGAAGGTTTGAACAAAGGAAAAGGAAAGGTCAAGAAGCTTCGATCAAAGGTTCGAAAGTTGGAGAATGGTTTAGTGGAGCGAGACGGCATCATTCAGAAACTTACCGAAGATGGTGACACTTTGAAGGAATCCTTGATAAATATGGAAGAGGAGTCTTCACTTATGACTTCTGAGATCAGATGCCTAGAAGAGGAAAATGAAGAGTCACAAGAAGAACAAAGGAAACGAGAGTCGGAATGCTTAGAATTGACTATCAAAATGATGGATCTGGAAAAAGAATGTTTAGAACTTCGACACTCGGATTCTAAAAAGCAGAATCTTCTAAGAACATGTTTGATCATTTTGATATGGCATCTCATAAGGTAGAAGATATGCATGATAGAATTATAGAGATAAAGGCGAAAGTGCATCCGTTCCATGAAAATGGCCAGCTTATATTTGAACTTTTGGATGAAGCTCAGTCTCATTACCGTCAGATTGTCAAGTTCCTTTGGAGACGTTAGGATTTTAGATTTATGTTTATATGCTTTAGGACTAGTTGGATTTTTTTTATCTTTATGTTTTTAGGATTGCTTTTGTTTTTAGGATTTCTATGGATTTGGTGATTTTTTATTTTATATTATAAGATTCTTTTTATCTACATTTGTTATGTGACTGGTGTTCTTTCATAGTCTCATCCATATGTGCATAAACATCATCAATTTAGCTTTAAAATTTTAAACACATCATCATAATGTAAGAAATTTTGATAAAGGTTCAAGGATAGCTCGACAAACGAAATCTTCGGGACAGTCCTCTCATCACTCTTATTATACCAGGTCAAGAGCTAGAGAAATGGACGAAGAGCAATCCTCAAGGAGGGATAGGTAGAACAAGCTCAGGATGAGATTAGAGAACAATTAAGCTCTTTGTTGGAAATGATGAAGAGTCTGAAAGGGAAAGATAAGATAGATGAATTTGGTTCTCAGGGGAAAGATCAAAATATGGATGAATCTTTATGTCCACCAGGTTTTCGATCTCAAGTTCAACAGGAACAGTCACAATAGGTGCCATACATGGGAGGATTCACTTACCCATACGTCCAACCTCAAATCCCGGGTTTCACATTTCTAGCCCCTGGATGAAGATAGAGCCTGTCCAAGTTCCAAACCTGGATGATCCTAAAAAGCAAGAGAAGCTGAAAATGGTTGAAGAGATCGAGTCTCGAAAGATGAAATTGATTGAAGAAAGGCTTCAGGCTGTGGAGGGGTTAGACTTCTATGGTTCTATGGATGCTGAGGGGTTTTGTCTGGTGCCGGATGTAGTGATCCCGCCTAAGTTCAAGACTCCTGATTTTGAAAAGTTTGATGGGTCCAAGTGTCCCATATCTCACATCACCATGTACTGTCGAAAAATGGCCGCTCACACCAAAGATGACAAACTGCTTGTCCATGTCTTTCAGGATAGTCTTACAGGGTCTGCTACCAGGTGGTATGTTCAACTCAATAAGAATCAGGTTCATACTTGGAAGAAGTTGGCCAAGGCATTCATCAACCAGTATAAGCACATTGTTGATATGGTCCTGTACCATTTGTCTCTACAGAATATGGAGAAGAAGTCCACCGAAAGTTTTAAGGATTATGCCCAAAGATGAAGGGATATTGCTGCCCAGATCCAGCCACCTCTGACTGAGAAAGAGACTACAGTGTTGTTTGTTAGTACTCTTAAGGCTCCGTACTATGACAGGATGATTGGGAACGCCATAAAGAACTTTGATAATATGGTGATTTTCGATGAAATCATAGAAAATGCCATCAAGAATGGAAAAATTGAAGGAGGAGAGTATGTTATAAAGAAGAGTAGTGTTTCGAAGAAGAAGAAAGCTGATGTCCAGACTGTTGCATATGAAGAGCAACAAATGGGAGGTTATGTCCTGCATTTCCCGCAACCCATGTACCAGCCATATTACCCGAATACCAATGCTATCAACCCTGGCCCATATGCTTATCCACCCGCACCTGATGCACCCTAAAGAGTGTATCTTTATTAAACCTTGCAATTAATATGATCAATTATAGTAAAGTAGCATGCAAGGGTTGAATCCACAGAGATTGGTTTTTAGTTTATAAATTACTAGTTTAAAACTAAATTCAAAGAAAACAAAAGTAAAAGGGATTTAGAAATCAGTTTAAACTTAAGCAAACAATAAAAATAAGAAAGCAAGTAAACAAGAAGTAATCAGATGTGAGAAATATGGCTAAAGATTCATTCTCCACCAGTAGACATCATTAAGAATCAATAATCAGGTCTATCAATATCAATTATCTATCAAAGTTAACAACCGTAGATAACAACCTCCCGTGTTACCCCAATCCTTCCTTAGTTCATCGTTAAGCAGGACGAATGCCATAACTTAATCTCTAACTATCAAACAACCTAGGATAAACATCTCTAAATTTAATTTGATATCAGCTTTATGATGAGAAAAATAGGTTGATCTAAGCAACAAAAGTATGAACATGAATTGTTTAACTTAGGTTATGTTCCACTTTGCAATTAGCAAAAACTTTAACATAATCATTAATCACAAATTGCCACTTATGAATAGGAAATCAAGACAATTACACGGACCAACACTTATAAACTATCATTAGATAATTATCAAGATCTATCTAGTATGCATCCTAAACAAATCAAGATAAAAATCATAAACAATTCTTATGGAAGAACACAAGCAACTTTGATAGAAAACTAATAATAGATAGAATCTGAAATTTAATTACACAACATGTCTAGGGCTTTGAAATCACCCTTAACCAAAAAGAAGTTTAGCCTAGCCTAGCATAGGCATAGATAATATATACATAAAACTAAAAAGAAAATAAAAAAATAGAGAAAAAGAAGAAAAGTAATGATAATCTTTGAGTCTCCTCCCAAAGATAGATGGTTTGTGGCTCAAAAGATGATATTTATAGAGTTTTAAAACTCTGGGAACAAGTCCTTGTTGCACAAGTAAGGTTAGGGGGTGAAAAATCATGTTTTTGGCAAGTTTTTGAGGTTTTTCTCGAATTATTAGCGCCTAGGCGCCGAGCATACTGCCTTGTATTTTTCTGCTGCATCGTCTCACATTTCTTTAGCTGATTTGGATGACCATTTCTTATCTGACTTGGGCATGCAAGCTATTGTTGGAAAGGTATTCAAGTTATCTTCAAAAGTTAAGAAGGAAGTTTCTTCAATTAAAGATTTTAACATAATGATTTCCTTGCAACAAGCCCCAGAGGTCAAATTTACCTTCTTGCTTTGCAACCAAAAATTTATCTTTTTGACTCCCGAGTCTTCTTCCATCTTTTGATTATGATTTTGTAAGTTATTTACCATCATTATTGACATATTTTGAATTCATTCTCCTTATTGTTCCTAAAATTAAAAAACATAATATAAGTAAACAAAATAAGATCGAAAACATAACAAGACTAAAGATAGAAAGGCATAAAATGTATATTTTATGAGCTTATCAACACCACCACAAGCATTCCAACCTAATTTCTGCCCCAGACCATTAGCTCCTCCAGTCAGGCCACCCATACAAACCAATCAACCCTCAATTAATCCAAGAGGACAACGAGTTGGCCAGGAAAGAATGCTTATTGATCTGATTCCCATGTCTTATATAGATCTGCTTCCAGATCTTATCAAGAACCATTTGGTTGCACCGGTACACTTGGAGCCCTTGAAACCTCCATATCTTAGGTGGTATGATCCTAATGCTAGGTGTGACTACCATTCAGGGAATGTTGGACACTCTACAAATTGCACTGCTTTGAAGTATAAAGTGCAAAGCCTTGTTAAGGCCGGGTTGATAAAATTTGAAGAGAAGGGCGGCCCGAACGTCAATGGTAATCCTTTACCAAACCATGCGGGGCCAACGGTAAATACTTTGGGAGATGATAAAATCACCGTTGTTAAAAGGAATGTGGATGAAGTCACAACTTCAAAGGAGTATATCTTTAGTGTTTTGGTCTAAGTCGACATGATTCGTCCTGTGCCGACAGATTCGAATGATCATCATGGTGGGTATGACCTAAGCAAGACTTGCAAATATCACTAGGGGCAAATGGTCATTCGGTTCAAAATTGTGTTGAGTTCCAAAGGGAGTTGCAGAAATTGATGAATCTCTCCCAGATGGAATTCTATGAGGAATTTAGGGCATATGAGACTAATATTGTGATTGAAGAGTCTCCATTGCCTATTGTGAAACCGATAATGTTCTTTTATGAGAAAAAGACGAGTCAGTCTGAAGATGAAAATCCAGTTGAGATTAAGAAGCCAGTTGTTACGATCAATGTCCCAAGCCCATTTCCATACCGAAGCGATAGAGTATTACTGTGGAGGTATGGGTGTGACGTCATAACCCGGGATATGCTTGGTGGTTCAGTCGTAATTAATTCTGAAGCCGCCAAGATAGCGAATTTAACTGGAGTAGGGGGAGTGACCAGGAGTGGGCGTTGTTATTCGCCTAAAATACTTGATAGGGATAGGAAAGGAAATGCAAGAGAAGAGGAAAAGAATGAAGAGCAAGGGAATAAGACGAACCTATTGGTGGTTCAAGATGTAGAGTATAAGGAGCCTATGGCTGCGAGAGAAGCTAGTGAATTTCTGAAGCTGATCAAACACAGGGAGTATAGTTTGGTTGAACAATTGAATAAAATGCCAGCTCGAATTTCACTGTTGTCTTTGTTGTTGAATTCCGAGCCTCATAGGAAGGTTTTGTTGAAAGTGTTGAATAAGTCATATGTGCCTCACAATATTTTCGTGGAGAATGTGAATCATATTACAGAGAATCTAGTAGTTACCAATTTTTTAACTTTTAATGATGATAAGATTCCTCAAGAATCCAGGGGCAGTACCAAAGCCCTCCATATCACGACCAAGTGCAAAAGTCATGTTATGGCTAAAGTGTTTATTGATAATGGTTCTTCCATTAATGCCATGTCAATGACTACATTGTCCAAGCTTTCGATTGATGTGTCTCACCTTCAACCCAGTCACATGATTGTGAGAGCCTTTGATGAGACCCGTCGGGCGATTTTGGGAGATATTGAAATGCATTTGCAGATTGGCCCTTGCACTTTCAATATAAAGTTTCAGGTTATGGAGATTTCGCTATCTTACAGTTGTCTGCTGGGAAGGCCATGGATTCACATGGCAAGAGCAGTCCCATCATCATTGCACCAGAAAATCAAGTTTGTTATGGAGGATTATCTTGTGTGTTTTAATGGGGAAGAGGATTTGTTGGTAACCAAGTCCCCAACCACGCCTTATGTAGAGGCAGCTGATAAAGCGATGGAGTGTTCATTCAGATCGTTTGAATTCATCAATGCGACCTATGTGGGTGAAGGGTCTAAGGTGCTTACTGCACGTTTTTCTCGGATTGTCAACATGTTGTTCAAGCAGACTTTTGGAATGGGTTGGCGTGTTGGATTTGGATTGGGGAAACATCTTCAAGGGATCAGGGAGATGCCAGAGATACGAGAAAATAAAGAAAGGTTTGGGTTAGGTTACAGGCCAACCAAGAGAGATTGGGAAATAATCAAGGTTGAGAAGAGGGAAAAGAGATTGGCTTATGTGAAGGGGTGTGAGTGGGAGCCGAGGAAGATAGTTTTTCCTTATTTTTATTCCACTTTTCATTTAGGGGGATGTATTTGCCCAAATGCACCTCCACCGAACTTAGAAGAAGCATTTTCTGTACTTTCTATTCAAGTGGTATAGAAAGGAGAAGTGAAGTCTAATGGTGAAGAAGAATTATTGGTGTACCCATGCTCACCAGGAATGGAGCTGGGTAATTGGAAAGTGACGAAGTTGCCGGTTATCCTTGAATCTCATAAAATGTAATACAGTGAGTCAAGTCCCTAGTTGCTCATGCCCAAGGGCATTAGGGATGGTCTTTTATGTACGGGCTAGTTTATTTCTTATTGTTCTAATAAAATAGGAACAAGATGCATTTTCATTCTCTCTTTCATTCATTGTTGTCATTTTCCTTTCTTCTTTCATTATTGCCATTCTTTCTTCGTATACCAATATATATTTCTTTCAATTCCTTTCAATTTCAAGATTCCAAGTAATGAATACAAAGACAATCTTAACAATATTTTGGGATTCGATTTTGAAAACATAGTTCATGTTGTTGAATTTGATAACGAAGAGGAATCAAATGATTATACTTTGTCTTCGGATTTACTAAGATTAATGGAATAAGAAAAGAAACCTATTGAGCCACATCAAGAGGTTACTGAGATGATCAATTTGGGAGATGAATAAAATATAAAAGAAGTGAAAATTGGCTCATCATTACCGCCTGCTCAAAAGAAGAGATTAGAAGATTTGCTTAGAGAATTTGTGGATGTGTTCGCTTGGTCATACAAAGACATACCGAGTTTGGATACAGATATTGTGGAGCACAAATTGCCTTTGAGGCCAAAATGCAAACCGATGCAACAAAAGTTGAGACGGATGAAGCCAGAAATAATTTTGAAGATTAAAGAAGAAGTAAAGAAGCAGTTTGATGCAGGCTTTCTGGAGGTAGCTAAGTACTCGAAGTGGGTAGCCAACATAGTCCCAGTTCCTAAGAAGGATGGGAAGGTGAGAATGTATGTCAATTACCGAGATGTGAACAAGGCAAGTCCAAAGGATAACTTTCCTTTGCCTCACATTGACACCCTTGTGGATAACACTGCTAGACATTCCACGTTTTCATTCATGGACAGTTTTTCAGGGTATAACCATATTAAGATGGCTTTGAAGGATATGGAGAAAACCACATTTGTTAAAACGTGGGGAACTTTTTGTTATAAAGTCATGCTTTTTGGGTTGAAAAATGCCGGAGCTACTTATCGAAGGGCAATGGTAACTCTGTTCCATGACATGATGCATAAGGAGATTGAGGTGTATGTGGATGACATGATCGCAAAATCCCGTGAAGGTGAAGATCATTTAGTTAATCTCAAGAAGTTGTTTGAGAGATTGAGAAAGTTTCGGCTGAGATTGAATCCTGCCAAGTGTATGTTCGGTGTCAAGTCCGACAAGTTGTTGGGTTTCGTGGTTAGTGATAGAGGAATCGAAGTGGATCCAAATAAGCTATGGGCAATTCAGAATTTGTCTCCCCCTTATACGCAAAAAGAAGTGAGGTTTCTTGGGAAGGTTGAACTACATATCATGCTTTATTTCGCAGCTCACCTTCAAATGTGATCCTATCTTCAAGCTTCTTCGTAAGCAGGATACTGGTGAATGGATTGAAGAATATCAGGAAGCTTTTGATAAAGTTAAAGAATACCTGTCAAATCTGCCAGTGTTAGTTCCTCCGATTCCAGGAAAGCCGTTGATTCTGTATTTGACAGTGTCTGAGAAATCCATGGGATGTGTTATGGGGCAACGAGATGAAACAGGAAAGAAAGAGCATGCCATCTATTATCTGAAAAAGTTCACTGACTATGAATCTAGATACTTATCACTAAAAAAAAGTGTTGCGCTCTAGCATGGACGGCTCACAGACTCAGATAGTACATATTGTACAATACAACTTGGATTATAGCAAGGCTAGATCCATTGAAGTACATTTTTGAGAAGCCTTTGTTATCAGGAAGAATTGCAAGATGGCAAGTCACTTTGTCTAAATATGACATTTTCTATGTGACTCAGAAAGCAATAAAATGAAGTGTGATAGCCGAATTCCTGGCAGACCGGACTTCTGAAAAATATGAGCCAATGCAATTTGATTTCCCAGATAAGGATTCGATGGCCATTTCAGGAGGAGATGATAAAGAGTGTGAAGAAAAACCCTGGAAGATGTTCTTTGATGGAGCTTCTAATGCTTTTGGGCATGGAATTGGGGTAGTCTTGAAATCCCCAGATAGTCAATATTATCCGATTACTGCATGATTGGATTTTAATTACACCAACAATATGGCTTAGTATGAGGCATGCGCCATGGGCTTGCAAGTAGCAATCGAAAGAAAGATTGATGTGTTGGAGGTATATGGTGAATCAGCTTTGGTCATTTACCAGTTGAAGGGAGAATGGGAAATAAGGGATTCGAAGTTGATCCTATACCAGAAATACACATTTGAATTAATCAAGCATTTTGAGAAGATTCAGTTTCAACACTTGCCTCGGGAGAAAAATCAAATAACTGATGCTTTAGCCACTTTAGCTGCAATGTTTAAGCTAGATGTAAAAGTCGAGATTCAACCAATCAAGTTGGATGTAAAGGGGTCTCCGGCACATTGTTTAGATGTTGAAGAAAAAAATTGATGGTCAGCCTTGGTATTTTGACATCATGCAATACGTCAAATATCAACGATACCCAGAACATGCCTCAGATAATGATAAACGGCTCATATGAAGATTGTCTATGGGTTTCTTCCTTGATGGAGAAATATTGTATAAGAGGAGCCGAGATTTGGTGCTTTTGAGATGTGTTGACGTTGTAGAAGCAAAGATGATACTGGAAGAAGTGCATGATGGAATTTGTGGGGCATATGCGAATGGTCACATGTGTTGGGTTTACTGCTACCTCAGGCTCATGCAAAAACATGATAATCAAAGTGCAGCAGAAATAAAAAAAATAAGCACCCAAAGTACAACAGGATCTTAGGCTTGTGTTGCATAGGTTTATAACATTCAAAAACAATTAAATCACCCATATGATTTAAAAGTTATCTACTTAAGATATCATAACCTTAAGTTGCAGATCCTAATCTCAAATCCAAGATCTAAAAAGCTTCAAACTCGTTCAAGACCACAAGAAGCACAATTGTCCTTCCTCTAGAGCTAGTCCACATGAACAGCTGATGGATTATTCTCTAAGGTATGGCGATTCACTTGTGCTAGCAAGTTGATTCTAAGATCACAATCGAAAGATCTATATTCTTGTGTCTTTCTCCCTTAATCAATATCACTCAACTAGGTGAGCGGCAAGGAGAACACCAAGGTAGGAGGAATTGCGGCAAGCCTTAAGGAGGCTGCGATTTCACTGTTTTGCTAGGTTAGAATTCTCTTCTTGAAACCAAACTTTTTCTTAAGCAAAATCAAAATATCAAAAATAGAATAGAGCTAGCTTAGGTGGCTACAACCTCTAAAATAGATTATATAGTGACGCACACGCTAATCCCTATCTCCCTATGCTTGGCCGGCCACCAATAACTTGTTGCACAAGATTTTCATTAATCCACTTGGACTTAAACTATTTAATTTTAAGATGGATCAATAGGCCCATTATATTATCTAATAATGATAATGGTCCAACAATCTTAATGCCTTAAGTTGGGCCAACCATCCTTAGTGGACAGTCCTAAATTAGAATAGTCGCTTTGGACCCTTTCTAATTTTGTCATGCTTATTTATTAGATAGATTAATTTCTAAACGAAAGTAATTTAATTCTCAATTAAATTTTCTTTCTCCCCATGAAACAATTCATGTCATTAATCTATTAATATCATCTCATGATATTATTCCAATATAGTATAGTCAATCGCAATTCACTTTGCACATCTATATGTCAAAGTCGACTACTACACTAGATAAGACTTCTTGATTCCTCTTATCTCATTAAGACATTGTCCTTGGATTTCTCAATCTCAATTATGTCTTAATCCATCTCAATTGAACTTCTTCAATTGAGTCTTTAATATAGATCTTTTATTCCATTAAGTTTTACCTTAATAGAATACCATGTTTAATCCATACATATCTGTTCTTATGTGTGTGACCCTCTAGGTTCCCAATATGTTGGCAATGATTATAAGTT
Organism: Fremontodendron californicum; assembly: GCA_030761205.1. NCBI lineage: Eukaryota > Viridiplantae > Streptophyta > Magnoliopsida > Malvales > Malvaceae > Fremontodendron > Fremontodendron californicum. Next base: position 17,310,704 of record JAULJL010000037.1, read on the forward strand.
AATCATATTAACTTGTTATCATAGATCAAGAGCGAGATCTAGCAACCCATCATGATCACCCAAATACTGTGAAGTCAGCGTGACCTTTTAGAACGTTTCAGCAACTAGCTTGTTAGTGTAATACGGTCCTTTCACCATATATCCCTGATAGCGCATGAGCATGGTGCAGTGTCTACTCATGATCAATCCATATTAGTTCTTCGCAACTTATGATTAACCTTATGAATTCAGAGAAACAACTTTCTCCTAAATCCATTATGCTTTGGCCAAAGACTTAATCAAGTCAAGAACAAATGAGATATGTCTCCAATATCACAGGGAGTGGTGAATCCTCTTTGGATCACTCATTCATCTTCGTATGGTTCATGTCATACCCAATAACACCCTACTTTAAGCATCATCGTACTGGGAAACGTTCGTGATGAAATCTAATATGACATTCTCCATACAAGATGACATGGTATCACAAGTCTGAGGACTAATTTACACGACTGGTACTAAGAGAACATTATCATAGACACTAGAGTGATATATTACCAAATGAAGTTCTCTTGGCGGGCCATGTTCAGTGAACTTGTTTAACAGACAAGCACCTATATGTTATCCCAAGTATCCCATACTTCAACCTGTATGAGATCAGTTGCTTGCTTCATAAGTAAGAAGGCTTAACATATACTAGTCTTTGAGCATTGTCAATGCCCCATCTTGGCAATACGATGACCAGGAACAGTTTGAGGAACAAGGCTTTAATGCATAAGGATCTCATAACTATAACTCTTTATAATTTCTTTGCAAGGCCATTATGTTCCATGGGCTTCATCCGATTCGTACTTAATAACTCCTTATTATTGTACTAACATGAAGGAAAACCTTGTATCACTATAATCATAGTGAAAGGTATGCATTATTGACTGTGTATCCTAAGCTCAATCTGATTGGCTCTAGGGCATACACCAATAATCTCCCACTTGCACTAAGCCAATCACTAACGCATCTAATGCCGAACTCTTTCGATTAGTAATTGTGTCTCTACAAGGACACTGCTTAAGTGCATCGAGAATATGCTTTGCCATATACATGATAATCTTATTATCAAGGTTAATAATTCGATCACAACGAGACCTAGATTCCATTCATATGGCTCAGTTGTATCTTTAACAACTGTTGGAATCTATTTGTTAGCTAGTAGCTAATGATCCAAATATAACTCCTTTTGCAAGCCAAAGCAAAATAATTAGTCTTAAAAACCTTTGATATAAACGTGCAATATTTTCAAGTATGGAATGTTTCCTACTAATTGCATTTTTTCAAAAATGACAATTTATCATTCAAAAAGTTATTAATAGCTCCCACTAAATCCTACATATGTAGATGTTAATGGATTAATTCAATAACAATTCGAATTCCATATCACTAAGCTAAATGGTATTCAAAATACTTTGCAAGTTGTATAGCATATAAGACTAAGTTATAGTACTATTCTATAACCGATTTATTTAAGAGGAAATTAAATAAGCATGGCATCCTATGCCAGCAAAACAATATGTTTCGAAAACATAAATAAAATATCCTCAACATTGGCCTATAATGCTAATGAAAACATCAAATGTTTCTAAATAAATCTTAATTAAATGGTCTTATTAATAAACCTATAAGATCGGCAAGCTCTGATGTAGCATCAAACTCGGTTGCCATCTTCATGGTCCAGCTTCACTACTCTTTCCTTTGATCCTTACAATATGTCATACATATTTAGTACCAAATGATTGGTATCATATACCAAGAGGAGTGAATCAGATTATACCTGACGTTGAAACCTTTTTCAAATTCTTTCCCTTGTTAGATTCAAGGTACTCCTTGCAATTGCGCCTCCAATAACCAGTTTTCCCACAATGGAAGCAAGCTTTGTTAGCATTGTCCTTATCCTTTGCTTCTTTTGAAACACCATCATTAGGCTTCAAACTCTTTGAAGTAGGAGGTACATCCCATCTAGTCTTCCTTTTCTTCTTACCTTTCGGTTTAGAGGAAGAGACTAAATGGACAGATGACTTGTCCTTAGCAATGGTTTGCTCGGCCTGTGTGAGCATATTCAATAACCCAGAAAGGGTTGCCTCCAAGTGGTACATGTTGAAGTTCAACACAAACTGCGAATAGTTCTCAGGCAGTGAAGAAAGAATTAGATCAACGCTTAGATCATGATCCATAACCTATCCAATCTGCTCCAATTGGGTAATATACCCTATTATCTTAAGCACATGAGGCCTCACTGGGCTTCCCTCTGACATCTTTGTTTGGAACAATTCCTTTGAGATGTCAAATCTCTCAGTGCGATTCTCCTTAGCGAACAGTTCTCTAAGGTTAAGGATGATATCTTGAGCATTCATATCCTCATGCTGCTTTTGGAGATCGGGTGCCATACTAGCCAACATCACAATGTTGCTTGTACGAGATCATCTCTATGAACTCTATAGGCCACCCTTTCCTCCTCAGTTGCATTAGCAGCAGGCTCATCTGGGATGGGCTCATCAAGAACATAAGCTTTTTTTTCCTGTGTCAAGACAGTCTTAACATCGCGAAACCAATCAACGAAGTTCGGTCCAGTTAACTTATTAGCATCAAGTATGCTTCTCAGTGATAATGCATTTGTCATTTTAGAGTTTATATCCTAAATGAATCAAAACAATTAACAATCAATAAATAGCAAGTAGTGATCTTTTATGTTAGGCTTTAATACTTAAATGATTATTCTCATTATTTTAACAAAATAATAGCCTTTTACTACTATTTCGAGAAATTTAACTCTTAAACTTCTTAATGAGCTAGGACCCCTTTCATTCCAGTATAACCTTGAGTGACTCAACAAGCTATGTTGAAACTAATTGAATAGGTAACTTAGTTTACCAATTACATCTCTATACAACTCCTAGATCCAGTTAGGTGACAACTCTTTGCCTAAATACATCATATGCATTTCACCTAACTTTACCTCTAAATGTCATGTGATCAAGTTTGACACATCCGGATTATATAACACTTAGTTGAGTAAGACCCACCTTCAATAACTCAAACATGTTCGTAAATAAGTTTGACCTTGAGTGACTCAACAAGCCTCCGAATGGAAGAACTCTGGTTATCTTGTTATGATGGTGGAAGGCAACTTATCATGCGTAACATGGACTCAATATAATTTAATGAGGGATTTCATTTAACTTTTATATAGGTCTCATTGATTTCATACTTGATTGACATGCATAGCATTCATTCAATTACATACATCGCATATACATAATTCAAAATAAATCTATCACATGCAATCTACTAGGATGATTATGGACTTTATACTAATCTAGTTTCCTTGATCCATTAGGAAACTAGTTGGTCGAATTCCTAGGGGATACCATACATTGTCTTCGAAAGCTTTGTTGGTAATCTCCTTGTTCACTTCTTCCTGGCGCCTCATCTCCTTACAAACTTGGAATTTACATAAATTCTACTTCCTATCCCAAATCTAAATCTATAAAGAATATAACAGTTACATTGCTTTACCAAAAACCTCGAGTTACATTCGAGGGGAGTTAGATGAGAAGAGAATTTACAACTCCGGAATGAAAAAGAGAAGGCAGGGTGCGCAAACCCTTTTTAAATAATACCAATAAGAAAATTCAACCATACATTCCCTAGTCATACTAACATCTAGTCCATAACCATCCTTCATGTATACACAATCATATTATAAGCATGAAATAAAAAAAATGCATAGTCAATATCACCTGGTGATCTTGTGTACTGTTGTTTGCATAAAATGTCACCAAACAAATTTGAGACAATTTGTCAAATCATTCTAGCAATTTTTGTTCCAACTATTAAAACACTTTTAATAACATCTTAACAATTAAGAAATCTATCTTGAAATCGGACTTTACCTAACTTTTAGGTTGCTTGTCTTAATTAGGACAAAACATTCTAGCATGCTCAAAATCCTAAACCTTTTAGGACTTCTATTTTTTTTTTGTCTTATACCAGATCCTTAAGTTTGCAATCAATCCTAACTCTTTAGGAACTTAAAGTCTCATTAGGTAATTCTTACCTAATCATACTACATGTTTCTCTTAACCTTTAGGATTCACACTTCCTCTAGGAACTGGTTTCCTTGTTGGAATAGGACTCTAACTCTTAGTGTCCTAAGCGCAGGCAATCTCTTAGGCCATCGAAGGGTCGCTGCCAGCCTGTGATCAGACTATTGTATGCCATCTAAAGTGGCTACTGGATACCCTAAAAGAGCTTAATGGCCCCTTTCAGTTGCATACAATTCGACAACAATTGCCTCGGTGTGGCGGTTCGGCCAACTTGTTTGCAGCAACTATTGCCGCTTTGTCCAGTCATGTTCCATGACTAAATCAGCCATCATAGAAGAATCATATTCACCTTAGATGCTGTCCAAAACTCCTAGCAAACATGTGGAACGTTTCCACACTCATGCTTGAATTTTATGGCATGCAAACAACTATAAAATAATCTAGAAAATTTCAGCATTTGTAGTATCAACGTTTCATGTCCAAAAACAACTTTGCTTAAACGTTTTAAGCTCAAACCAATTTTGTAACTTCAATGACAGCATATTTTCAGATCTAAAACATTATAAAATCAATTTTATATTATCTCCAAATCAGCTTACAAAACTTGACATGTTTTTGACATCAAAAACTTGTCGGGTTTACTAAGACATGTCATGGCTTTAATCCTTGTTGATTAAAAAAAATTTAATCTATCGTTTAAAAAATTTTAAACATGATTAAATTCATTATATAGCTGCTATCCAGATTTAACAAAATATATAAACTAATATTTCTTTTAAACATAGGAACCGAAATCATGCCAAAATCAATACACAACACCTTAACTTGTATATCACCAAGAATTGACATGCATAAACCTCATGTAAACAACATAACCTTGGCTCTAATACCACTGTTGGGTTTACTGCTACCTCGGGCTCATGCAAAAACATGATAATCAAAGTGCAGCGAAAATAAAACAAAGAAGCACCCGAAGTACAACAGGATCTTGGGCTTGTGTTTGCATAGGTTTATAACATTCAAAAACAATTAAATCACCCATATGATTTAGAAGTTACCTACTTAAGATATCGTAACCTTAAGTTGTAGATCCTAATCTCGAATCCAAGATCTACAAGGCTTCAAACTCGTTCAAGACCACAAGAAGCACAATTGTCCTTCCTCTAGAGCTAGTCCATATGAACAGCTGATGGATCCTTCTCTAAGGTATGGCGATTCACTTGTGCTAGCAAGTTGATCCTAAAGTCACAATCAAAAGATCTATATTCTTGTGTCTTTCTCCCTTAATCAATCTCACTCAACTAGGTGAAGAAGGGGCAAGAAGAACACCAAGGTAAGAGGAATTGCAGCAAGCCTAAGGGAGCTTAGGGAGGCTACGATTTCACTATTTTGCTAGGTTGGCGTTCTTTTCTTGAAACCAAACTTTTTCTTAAGAAAAATCAGAATATCACAAATAGAATAGAGCTAGCTAGGTGGCTACAACCTCTAAAATAGATTATATAGTGGCGCACACCCTAATCCCTACCTCCCTATGCTTGGCCGGCCACCTGTAACTTGTTGCACAAGATTTCATTAATCCACTTTGACTTAAACTATTTAATTCTAAGATGGATCAATAGGCCCATTATATTATCTAATAATGATAATGGTCCAACAATCTTAATGCCTTAAGTTGGGCCAACCATCCTTAGTGGACAGTCCTAAATTATAATAGTCGCTTTGGACCCTTTCTAATTTTGTCATGCTTATTTATTGGATAGATTAATTTCTAAATGAAAGTAATTTAATTCTCAATTAAATTTTCTTTCTCCTCATGAAACAATTCATGTCATTAATCTATTAATATCATCTCATGATATTATTCCAATATAGTATAGTCAATCGCAGTTCACTTTGCACATCTATATGTCAAAGTCGACTACTACACTAGATAAGACTTCTTGATTCCTCTTATCTTATTAAGACATTGTACTTGGATTTCTCAATCTCAATTATTTCTTAATATATCTCAATTGAACTTCTTCAATTAAGTCCTTAATATAGATCTTTTATTCCACTAAGTTTTACCTTAATAGAATACCATGTTTAATCCATACATATCTGTTCTTATGTGTGTGACCCTCTAGGTTCCCAATATGTTGGCAATGATTATAAATTAATCATATTAACTTGTTATCATAGATCAAGAGCGAGATCTAGCAACCCATCATGATCACCCAAATACTGTGAAGTCAGCGTGACCTTTTAGAACCTTTCAGCAACCAGCTTGTCAGTGTAATACGGTCCTTTCACCATATATCCCGGATAGCGCATGAGCATGGTGCAGTCTCTACTCATTATCAATCCATATTAGTTCTTCGCAACTTATTATTAACTTTATGAATGCAGAGAAACAACTTTCTCCTAAATCCATTATGCTTTGGCCAAAGACTTAATCAAGTTAATCGTAGTCAAGAACAAATGAGATATGTCTCCAATATCACAGGGAGTGGTGAATCCTCTTTGGATCAGTCATTCATCTTCGTATTGTTCATGTCATACCCAATAACACCCTACTTTAAGCATCCTCGTGATTGGGACCCCATTCGTGATGAAATCTAAGTATGAAACTCTCCATACAAGGTGACCTGGTATCACAAGTCTGAGGACTAATTTACACGACTGGTATTAAGAGAATATTATCATAGACACTAGAGTGATATATTACCAAATGGAGTTCTCTTGGCGGGCTATGTTTAGTGAACTTGTTCAACAGACAAGCACCTATATGTTATCCCAAGTATCCCATACTTCAACCTGTATGAGATCGGTTGCTTACTTCATAAGTAAGAAGGCTTAACATATACTAGTTTTTGAGCATGGCCAATGCCCCTTCTTGGCAATACGATGACTAGAAACAGTTTGAGGAACAAGGCTTTAATGCATAAGGATCTCATAATTATAACTCTTTATAATTTCTTTGCAAGGCCATTATGTTCCATGGGCTTCACCCGATTAGTACTTAATAACTCCTTATTATTGTACTAACATGAAGGAAAACCTTGTATCACTATAATCATAGCGAAGGTTATGCATTATTGACTGTGTATCCCAAGCTCAATCTGATTGGCTCTAGGGCATACACCAACAACATGATGGCTAGGCAGATAATGAGGGCGGGTTATTATTGGTTAACAATGGAGAAGGACTGTATTGATTATGCCCAGAAATGTCATAAATGTCAGATCTATGCAGATAAGATTAATGCTCCTCTGAATGAGTTGCATGTTTTGGTAGCTCCATGGCCATTCTCAATGTGGGGCATGGATGTGATTGGACCTATCACCCCAAAGGCGACGAATGGACATCAGTTCATTTTCATGATGATTGATTATTTCACGAAGTGGGTAGAGGCAGCCTCATATGCAAGCGTAACACGGGCAGTGGTTTGCAAGTTCATAAAGAAAGAGATAATTTGTCGATATGGACTATCGAAGAGAATCATTTCTGATAATGATCGTAATTTGAATAGCAAGATGTTGAAAAATGTTTGTAAACAATTCAAGATCAAGCATCACAATTCAGCACCATATCGTCCAAAGATGAATGGAGCTGTGGAGGCAGCCAACAAGAACATCAAAATGATTGTAGAAAAGATGACCGATGTCTGCAAAGATTGGCATGAGAAGTTGCCTTTTGCCCTGCATGCTTATAGAACTTCGATTCGCACATCTACAAGGGCAACCCCATTTTCGTTGGTATATGGGATGGAGGCTGTATTACCTGAGGTATAGATTTCTTCTTTAAGGGTACTAAAAGAGGTTGATTTGGAAGAAGTAGAATGGGTACGAGATCGCTATGAGCAGTTGAATCTCATTGAGGAGAAGAGACTTACAGCGCTTTGCCATGGACAGTTATACCAGAACCGAATGATGCAAGCACATGATAAGAAAGCCCGTCCCAAACATTTCAGGGAAGGAGATTTAGTCTTGAAAAAGATTCTTTCGTATCAGCATGATCATCGAGGGAAATGGACGCCAAATTAAGAGGGTCCCTATGCGATGAAAAAAGCTTTTCCAGGTAGAGCTTTGATTTTGGCTGAAATGGATGGGGATGTTTTGCCAAAACTCGGTTAATTCAGACGCTGCGAAGAAGTATTTTGCTTGAAAAAAAAGAATAAAAAAAGAAGAAAAAAAGGAAAAAAATAAAAGGGATGAGTCAAATTGAAAACCCGAAAAGGGCATTTTGGGTCATAAGGGATGTTCGAGTTGAAAACCCGAAAGGGCAGCTTAGGTATGAGGAGGATCAGCAATATTTGGAAAGTCTCATGAGGATGGGGGCAATGTTTAGTTTGATGAACTCTGAAGGATTGAAGACATCAATTAGGATTGGTTTTTGGATGAGAATTTTGAATGAACTGTTAAGGTTGTCTAAGTATTCATTGTTTGGATACTTTTTTGTTATCCCAACACCTTTGTCATAAACCTTTTGATGTGTTCTTTTTTTTCTTCAAGATGAATTCTTTTTCTTATTTTTGTTAATAAAGACCTTTCTTTTCCAGATTATTTTTGCCTTCCATTTGTTATTCTCAACTTTATACCTTTGCATTGAATAGAGCGAATGCATAATGCATTGTGTTTGCTATGGAATTAGAATAATGATTGATAAATTGGAATGATAATTTTAAGAGATCCCTGCATTTATTTTTATGAGAAATCTATGGATAACTGAACAGAAAAGTAAGGAGATGAGATGAGATGAGAAATTTTAAAAAGTGAGAATTTTTGAAGATGAAAATCTCTATGATGAGATGTTAAGCCCAGTTAAGCTGACATAAGATGAGACATAGATTGATTGGTGTTTTGAAACCTTTGAGAAAGGAAACTGTTCATATTCAGCAAATTTTGAAAAAATGAAGAGACAGTAAGATTCACTCCATCAGTTTGAAGCCAAGCACAGACAGAGATGAATAATGAGTTTGAGAACCTTTTATCTTGATTAGAGATTCAGAGAGTTGATATCATTTATTACAATGTATTTATGACATCCATTGCATGGTATGCATATGCATTCCATTCATGTATTGCATTGCATTCAAGAAAGATTATTGCATATATTCAACATGATCTGGACATGAATTTTAATTTGTGAGGTTAGCAACTTCTTTTGGGGTTCAAGGTAAGATTTTTGAAATTTATTTGAAGAAAGCATTTATGTTTGGTGAATTTACAAATTTCTTTTGGCATTTAAAGTTGAGGCCTCGTTGGGAGGATTTTTTTGTCGTTTGGTATTTAAAGTTGATGTCTTGTTGGCAGAAATTTTTCGTCATTTGGTATTTAAAGTTGATGCCTCGTTGGGAGGAGCTTTTTTTGTCGTTTGGTATTTAAAGTTGATGCCTCGTTGGAAGGAGTTTTTCGTCGTTTGGTATTTAAAGTTGATGCCTCGTTCGGAGGAGTTTTTCGTCGTTGGGTTTATTTTAAGTTGATGCCTCGTTGGGAGGAGTTTTTCTTTGGTTGGTATTTAAAGTTGAAGCCTCGGTGGAAGAGTACATTTTCACGTTGGGTTTATTTAAAGTTTATGCCTCGTTTAGAGGAGCATTTCTACGATAGGATTTTCTTTAAGTATATAGTGTCTTTTTAATGTTTGAGAACTTGTAGGGTGTCTACGTCTTTGCACATCCCATGTTTCTCAGGGAATGCACAAAGAGGGCAACTGTAGACATCAGATTTTATTCGGGTTATATTTTAATTTTATAATTTTAAATTTATTTATATTATTTTTGAATTAACCAAAAAAAAACAAAAGCAAAAAAAGTTAAAAACAGAAAATAAAAAGAAATTCGGATAATTCAAAAAAATAGAAAAAAATGAAAAAACCCAATTTGGATTGAACTTGGTCTCTTCCTTGGATCAGAATTGGTCTTTGAAACAACACAAAACTCCTTATCAGATTAGAATTCAAGCCTAATGCATTTGAAACTTTTATTTTTCTGTTCCTATTTAAATGACCTTGGGTTCCACAATCAGAAATCATCAGAGAAGTACACAATTTCGGAAGAACACACAGATGCAAGGGAGAGCATTTTTTAGGGTAGAACATAAAGGAAATTTTTAGGGTTTGGATTTCAAAATTTTGGGGGTTTATAGCTTTAGTGGTTGGTTTTAAAGATTTTGATAATGGGGATCTCAGAATTAATTAGGAGAAGTCAAAGCCGGAGTTTGGTGACCATTCGACGAACAATGGAGGAGATCAGAGAGGTTGAAGCGGCAACATTTAAACTTAGATCTAGGAGTTTCGGATTAGATTCGGGAAAAACTAAGTTGGTTTTTGGGTAGAAGAGGTCGAAAGGAATTTTTGGTGATTTTTTTTGGAATTTTTGGAGTTCGATGACCGACGGCGACGACGAAAGTCAGCAGTGAACGATGACTACAGCAGTGAACAGTGGCTGAAATCTGGAATTTTTTTGGGTTTGCTTGGTGTTCTTCATTGTGTTCTTGAGCTTGAAGAGAGGAAGAAGAAAGAGTTTTTTTTTTTATTTTAAAAAAGGGGGTAAGGAATGAAATAAAAAAAATAGTTTTTGGAGCAGCAGACTGGTCGGGCCGCGCGCAGGCCCAACCCGTATGCTGCTGTGTTGTTGTTTTTTTTTTTTTTTTTTTTTTTGGTTCTTTTATTATTTTATTTATTTACTTATTTCATTTGATTATTATTTTTTTTATTTTATTCAGACTAATTTTATTTCTTAGTTTTTTTTTGCAGGTATATATTTGTGAATAAATTTTGATTTTAATTTTTAATTTTTAACCATTATTTATTAACTATTTATTATTTATTATTAATTTGATTATTATTGGTAAGATAATTTTTAATTAAGTTTTTTTTATTTGATGATTAATTAATTTAAAATAATAAATAGAGATCTTTTCCAATGATGAAATTTGAGGAGATCACGATTGGTTGATTTCTAAAATTTTCTAGGGTGAGAGAACTCTCTAAAAAATTCTCTAGATTGATAGAAAGGTTTTTAAGATATGCTTTTCAATACAAATAGGTTGAAATTTATTTATTTTAAAATAATTAATTTTTAAATCATGATTTTCATAATTGATGTTTAAAATAAAAATCAAGGATAAATTAAGATTTCTTCCTAGGATGAAATTAAAAAAAAAAATTGCGATTGGTTGATTTCTAAGAAATTTCTAGGTGAGAAAAAGTTTCTTAAAAATTCTCCAGATTGATGGAAAGGTTTTAAGAGATAATGTTCGATATTGAAGTCAAGATTTATTTTTGAGTAAACATAAATAAAAATATTAGTTTTTTAATTATGAAAATTAGACTTAGATTTAAAATTTAACTTTTTTCGACGACGGAGCCTCTTCAATAGAAAGATCGATTTCTTTTGAATACTTTCAAGGTGCGAAAATATTTTGTAGCAATTCCTCCAAATCGATGGAAGGGAGACCTAAAAAATGATTTTCGATTTTTTTTAAACTTAAATAATTTAAAATGAAGATAGGATAGATAAGACCATTTTATTTATGACTTTTAAATATCACAAGACTAATTAGGTACTATCTTTTAGATAAGCGTTGTGAGGGTGCTAATCCTTTCTCACATGTAACTGAACTCCCAGACCTAGTTCTGATAAGTAAACCAGAATCTATTCTTTTAGGATGCCTTAGTCAAGCTTAGGATAACTTTAAGAAGTATAGATTCATATAGGTGACTAATCACACCTAGATTAGATGATTAGTGGCGACTCCATGTTTGTGTCTAGCATGCTGAATTTGTATTTGACACGTTACGACAATATCTATACTAACTATAAAAGTTATCCCCAAAATCTTGAGAATGCTTAATTTGAAATCAAGAATCATGGCTTAGGGGACAACTAAGCTTAGGGATTAATTAGGATTTGGAGGGTAATTAGGGTATTGAGTTATCACTTTTTATTTATTTATTATTATTATGAAGGAAGAGAGAAAGAGAAAGAGAAAGAGAAAGAGAAGAAAATAAAGAGGGAAAGAAAAGAAAGGAAAGGAAAGGAAAATAAAGAAAAAAAAAGAAAGAGAAAAAAAAGAGTAATTTTTGTTTATTTGTGTCGTGTTTGTGTTATTTTTTGTGTCATAATTGTGTTCAATGTATTATATATTTATATAAATTTTGACACGTTTATAATTCGTTTTATATAGATTTTGACACGTTCATGTATTCGTATCGTGTTCATGTTATTTTTTGTATTGTGTTTTAATTATTTTTCTCATGTTGTGTTCATGTCGTATAATCATGTTGTGTCCGAAATTGCCAGGTCTAATTGACACTATTCGGATAACTACCAATTTTGTTTTACATGTCATCGTGTTCGTGTTATTTTTTTATGTCATAATCGTATTAAAGGTATAATATATTTATATAAGTTTTGACACGTTAGTAATTCGTTTTATGTAGATTTGACACGTTCGTGTATTCGTGTTATGTTTTAATTATTTCTTCAATATTGTGTTCGTGTCGTATAATATGTTATGTCCAAAATTGTCAGGTCTAATTGACACTATTCAAATAACTCACAATTTTGTGTCAAGTGTCGTATAATGATTTTAGTTATTGTTTGTTTATATTAATCTATAATAATCTATACCTCTATACTTATCTATCTATAACAATACTTAAAAATTGTCCCAAAGCAAAGAGAATACCCAATTTCAATTTTGGGTGCTCTTGCTTCGGGACAACTAAACTTGGGTATTAAGGAGGTTGGGGGTTAGTTAGGGTATTTTCAAGTTTTTTTTTTGGATGAAGGAAAGAAAGAAAAAAAAAGGAAAGAGAAAGAGAGAGAAAGAAAGGAAATGAGGGTGTAGACACCTAATTTTGTTCGGATCACTAAACCAGGTATGTTTTCTTCCTAAATTGGTGTTTCAGAATGTAAAAAGACTTTTCTCATCCTGCAGGTGGTATTCCGGGACTTAGTCTAAGAAGCCGAGCATAAAAAGTCAAACTTGAAAAAGTCAACCCTAAAAAAGTCAACCCCAAAAAGTCAACTACTGAAAAAGTCAAACCACTTTAAAAATCAAGATTTGAAGTTCAACTGAAAAATAGTGAATGAATTTTGATAATCCAAGGTCTAGAAAGATATGGAGTTCGAAAGATGGGTTACGGAGATTTAGTAGAAAGGAAATTCCAGTTCAAAAAATTTGGGAAAAAATGCTTAAACGATCAAATTGGTCAAAATTGAAGGTTCCAAATGAAAGATAAGCACTGATTACGAGTAATGTAGAAGCTATTGGGAAGAAAAACTGAAATAAAAGTCAATCTGGAAGAAAACCGAGAATTAGGGTTTTTGGTGAATTTTGGTGAAATTGAGAAAAATTGCAGAAATGGCTCGATTCAGTAAAACTAAAGCCCCCAATTGATGAGGAGTGAGTAAACAAGGATAGCCTAAGGCCCATTTTGAAGAAAATTTGAGAAAAGAGCCGATTGGAGGAAAAAAGGAAAAACGAGGAAATTCCCAACAGTGAGAAAATGGAAAAATCAAATCAGAAGGGAATTTGATTGTAAAAATTGAGCGTTTTTGGACCAACTCCAATTCAATATATTAAAAAGGCCCAAGGAAAGAAAATCTAAAAATCAGACTTGTTTTGAGCAAAACCGGGCTTCAGAGGCAAAAGGGCAAAATTTGAAAATTTGAAAAAAATAGCAAATCAACTCCAAAAATTCTAAAAATTTGCTGATCTCATTCTTAAATAATTTCGAAGAGATTGGCGAAGAAAAATGTTGATTCGGAGTTCGTTTGCAAAATAACCAAATCCTGGACCCATTATGCAGAAATTGAAAGAGATAAATCCCGAAAAAATAGCAAATGAGTTCCAAAAATTATGAAAATTTGTAGATCTCTTTCTTAAATTATCTGGAAGAGATTGGAAAAAGAAAATCTGGATTCGGAGTTCGTTTGCAAAATGGCCAAATCCCGGGCCCACTATGTAGAAATTCAAGTAGATAAATCCCAAAAAATAGCAAATGAGCTCCAAAAATTATGACAACTTCCAGATCACACTTTTAATTTATTTGAAATATATTGGTGAAGAAAAATCTGGATTTGAAGCTCGTTTAAAAATGGTAAAAGTTCGGGTACATAAAAGGGCAAATTTGGAAAAAAAAATCCAAAAAAATAGCAAATGGACTCAAATTTTTTTGAAAACTTCCAGAATTCAATTTTTTATTATTTTGGAAGTATTGAAAAAATAAAATTTGAATTTGGAGTCTGTTTGCTATTTATTTAGGTTCGGGGGTCAAAAAGACCATTTTATCGAAGAAACCGAAAAGAGCTTTTCTTGCAATGGAATTGGGCTGGATTTTAAGAGGGCAATCAGCCAAGCCCATGATGGAGATTAATTTTTCTGAGCCATTTCATCTAAGGGCCAAGGAGGAGAGGAAGGTAGTTATTTTTGTGATCAAGCCTTTGAATTTGCAACACATGGACCAATGGTTAGAGAATGATGATGTCATAATTAGGATCCTATTTATGACATCATATTCATGACATCATATATTTAGAGGCTGATTATTCTAATCTAATGGTGAGATTTTTACATAGAAGGCATCTTGAATGATAGCCATTGGATGGAGAAAAAATAACCAATTTTCTTCTAGAATGGGCCATTCGGCCAAGGCTATTGAATGGGGGGCTAAGCAGTTTTTTTGAAGAGGTTGGAGGTTGAAGACAGGCATTAGCTAAGGAGAAAAACAGAGAAAAAAGAAAGAAAAAAGAGATGAGAAAAATGAGAAGGAAAAGAGGTGTTTTAGCTTGTTTTTTCTTGATTTGGAAAGCTAGAGCAAGGTAGCTATGCTCTTTCATGGTTTTTTTCATACTTTGTTAATAAGATTTTGTTGTTTTGATTGTTATTTTGTTTTCCTTTCATGAAATAAACTTGCTTAATAACAAGTTTTCATCATAAATCCACAATGGCCGAATGGTTTTCCTATTTTTGAGATATTTTGTGTTTTATTTATTTAATTATTCATGAGCTTGATTTGTGGTAAGTTAGCTTGATTGTGATAGTTTAATACTACACATGCCATGTGTTTATGGAAAATACCATGCTAGGCTCATAGGACCATTCGGCCATGATGAATGTCATTGTGCATGTGTGCATTTTTGTGTGTTAACATGCTTAGTATACTTCCATTTATGTTTACATATTTAGACCATGCCATGTGTTTGTTAATTTGTCATTGATATGTTCATGAGTCATGTTTGTCACCACATTTGCATTATTATCACATTTGCTACCATGTGTTTGTGGAAAATACCATGCTAAGCTTATGAAACCATTCGGCCATGATGAATGTCATTGTGCATGTGTGCATTTTTTGTGTGTTAACATGTTTAGTATGCTTCCATTTATGTTTACATATTTAGACCATGCCATGTGTTTGTTAATTTGTCATTGGTATATTAATGAGTTATATTAGTCATCATATTTGCATTATCATCATATTTATTACCATGTGTTTGTGTTATTTGCTAGCTAGGATTATACTATGATTTTTTTTTAAGACCATTCGGCTATCTTGTCTCCTTTTGCTTTGTGAATGCATTTCCAATTTGTTTAGTTGATGGGTTAGCATTTCATGCCATAACATTGTAGATTTTGATTTGATTTGCCATGTGTTTGTGTTATTGGCTAGATAGGATTGCATTTGGTCATTAGGTGGCCATTCGGACCTTGCATGTGTTTCTTCCTTGTATGTGCATTTGCATTTTGTTTAGGTACCATTGCCTTGCATTATTATGCCATGAAGTTGTGTTTGAGTTGCTGCCTTAGTATTAAGGTTATTGGTCACTATATGTTCATGGCATTCTCATCACATTTTAGGTCCAGGCCATATTTGTATTGCCATGCATATAAAGTCTAGAATCATATTGGTATTGCCATGCATTTGTTATGTTATTTAGGTCTTAAGCCACTTTGTATTGCCATGCATTTCATGTCATTTTAGGTTTAAGTTTCACTTGCATTATTATGCATCTCATGCATACTTAGGTTAAGATTGCATTTATTGCCATGCAAGTTTGTTAGGTCTAGATCATCCTTGTATTGTCATGCATATTTCCATGTATATAAGGTTTTAAATCATGTTGGTATTGCCATGCATTTGCTATGCTATTTAGATCTTATGCCACTTTGTATCACCATGCATTTTCATGTCACTTTAGGTCTAAGTCTCATTTGCACCATTATACATATCATGCCTTAGGTTAAGATTGCATTTATTTACATGCAAATTCATGCTAGGCATTAGGTTATTTTGTATTGCCATGCATTTTTCATACCACTTAGGTTTTGAATCATGCATTTCATGCATTCAATTTGCTGTATGATCATGCATCTCATATCATGCCAGATGATTTATGACTTAGGCCAATCAATGGCTCAAAGTCATGCTCATTTGAGTATACTTGTGAAAAATTAAAGAGTTGTCAAATTAATTGTTCTACCTTTGTGATTTTTTTTACTTAGCCAATTTTTGTCTAACTTTTTAAAAGTGCTAGCTACTATTTGTGAGTCTTTAAGAGAGTCTCCAATATTTTTACTTTGATTTTTAAATGATTTTATCAAAGGCAAAAAATGTGTTTAGCAAAACAGTTTTTTTCACCCAGTACTCGAACTTTTCTGATTTTTCTGGGAAGTCATCTTTAATCAGAAAATTAAGCCAATTTTTTATCGTGTAGTTTTACATCAACTGAGTCTCCAATATTTTATTAGATTTTTTTTTGAAATTTTAAAAATAGGTTAAAAATCGTGCTTTAAAACTGGACAGTGGAGGCAGATTTGAATTTGAAGGAAAATCATTTTTCTATTTTGGCTAAGTTACTTAGAGGGGATTGGTTAGAAACTTTAGCTACTGCCTTAGGGTAGTTTCTAAGCTTTTTTAAACTCTAAAAATGATTTTATAAACCTCGGGTTAAGAGTGGCCAAGTCCGGGATTTTAAACTTAGGAAATTAGAGCCATTTTTAAAAGGGTTTGGTTAAGGTTTTAATCTTCATTCAAGCTTTTCAAAATTATTTTCAAACAATCACAAAGTATTATAGTTTTAGAATATTTAATTTGATATATTTTCCTAAGGTAGCCGGATATCTTTTTAGATATACGGATTTTCTTAATTAAAGGAAAAAAATACATTTTCATGCATTGCATTTTCCATGTTCATGCATACTATATAATATGTTTTTTTTTTTTTTGTTATAATAATTTCTATGTTATTATCATTATTTTGATTTATATTTTTGGTGTTATGTTTTTTGTTATATGGTTGTGAATATTTTATGCTATCCTATGCTTTTTATTTAGTCATTTATTTTTATCACATTATTTAGCATATACTATGTTCATGCATTATCATTTTTATTTTTATTGTCATGCATATTTCATGATAGCATTATTTTATGTTTCATGTTATTTAAATCATATCATTCCATTTAGAATATACCATGTTATTTATGTTAGTTCATTTCATATAGAATATATTATGTCACTTAGGACATTTCATTTCATTTAGGATATTTTATTTCATTTAGAATATCATGTCATTTAAATCATATCATTTCATTTAGAATATCTTCATGTTCCTTAGGTTATTTCATTTCATATAGAATATATTATGTTACCTAGGACATTTCATTTCATTTAGGATATTTCATTTAGAATATCATGTCATTTAAATCATTTCAATTCATTTAAAATATATCATGATACTTAGGATATCTCATTTCATTTAGAATATGCTATGTCATTTATATCATATCATTTAGGTTGCATTATATTATCTAGACTTTGCTATGTCATTTTATTTATGTCACACATATTCATATTCTTTTTTAAAATATTTTGAAAAAGATAATGATTTTAAATAAAACAAAGTTATTCCCAAATTAAAATAATTCATGTGTTCTCTTTCGGGTTGCCGGGGAGAATATCATCAATTATAATTAATAACGGAAAATATTTCTTAAAACGAGAATGATTCGAAAAATTTTCTAAATAAATAAAAATTTCTATATTTTGCCCAATTTTTCGGGAATGTAGAAAAATTTTGAATTAATAAATTCTGGATTATTTTCAAATAAAAATGGAATTTTTTTTTTTTAAATTGGGAATTAACTTGAAATACTAAATTTAAAACCAACTTTTTACCAAGACTTGAGATAACACATGATTAATAAGGTACCGCTTTATACGGGTGTTGTGGGGGTGCTAATCCTTCCCCACACGTAACCGAGTCCCGAACCCGCTTCTTTGATTTCTCTGGTTTAAAACGCAAACTTGAAATTGGTTTTAAAAAAATGTTTTAATTAATTTTAAAATATTTTATAAAACCAATTTTAATAGGTGTCAGATCACACCTAGCTAAAAAAGATTGGTGACGACTCCATGTCTTTTTCAAGGTCATTTTCAAAACCTTAATTTTTCAAGAGGAATTAAGTCAACTTTTTCTCGCTTTTTAAAATGTCACGCTTAACAAATAATAAGGTTGCGATGAGACTTGTTATTTTTTAGGTTGCGACAGAGGGAAGAAAAGAAAGAGAAAAAAAAAGAAAAAAAATTGTGTTCGTGTTATTTCGTGTGTTTAAAATATTATAAATTTATTTAATTTTTACATGTTAATAATTCAATTTATATAGATTTTAATACGTTTCTTGTATTCGTGTCGTGTACATGTTATTTTTTGTGTCGTATTCGTGTTCATGTTATTTTTCATGTGTTCAAAGTATTATAAATTTATATAATTTTTATAAATTAATAATTCGTTTTATGTAGATTTTGACACATCCATATCGTGTTCATGTTATTTTTTCGTATGTTCAAAGTCTTATAAGTTTATATAAACTTTAACATATTAATAATTCGTTTTATGTAAATTTTGACACGTTCGTGTATTTATGTTATGTTCATGTTATTTTTCATATCGTGTCGTATTTTAATTATTTTTTTCATGTTATGTTCGTATCTTATAATTATGTTATATCCGAAATTGCCGGATTTAATTGACTATATTCAAATAACTCTCAATTTTATATCAGGTGTCATATAATGATGAGAGTTATTATTTTTCTAAATTATCTTTATTCCTCTTACTTTTTATCTTTCAATTTTATTATAAAATATCAATTCAAATCTGATAACACACTCGCAGTGAAAAGCAAGCATATATCTAATATATATAAATTGAGAGGTTGCCTCTTCCATCTCTTCAAATTTTGCCTCCATTTCCAAATTCCAAGTTAATTTGAACTTTAAAAACAATTCTAAAGTTAGAAGTAGATTTATCCAGCGGTCGATCTACTCGTCAGTCCGACAAGTTTAGTTCGAATTAGATTGGGTTTGAAATAAGTTTTTAATAATCCAGACGGTCTTGTTCGGTTCAGTTTACTATTTAAATAATAAAAATATTTTTATTCAAATTTAATTATAAAAGAAAAATTAGATATTTTAAATAGTAAAATGGATTTTTAAATCCGATTCGACCTAAATTGAGCCTGAACAAGCAAAAAAAATTTATTCGGATCTGGACCTAACCCGACCCATAAACACATGTAATTAAAAATTTAACTGTTTAAGGTTTACTAATTGTGTGCTTAACAATGTGCCCAAAAAAAAAAGAAGAGAATATATGATTGTGCCCAACAAGTATGACTATGAATTTAACTTTTTTTTTTTTTTGGGTCTCTTGAAATTACAACACCATAAATAAATCAAATAATTGCACACCACAATATTTGAAAAATATTAAAATCAATTATCAATTTAAAAAAAAAAATTACAAAGCATTCACAATGGCAAAATCCGATCCGCTCCACGGGTTTTGCATCAAACCGCTATGAATGGAGAGGTGTTTTTTTTTTTTTTAAGTGGGGGCGGGATGGAGCGGGACTGTTTTAGCAAATGCTTTCTTCGCCTTGCTCCGTCTTTTAAAAGTATTATTTTACTCTTTAAAATATTTTATAAATCTCTTTTATATTTTTAATATATATTAGATATATATACTAAAATCATATATATTAATATTATATTATATATATATATTATATGGAAAATGTTAACCAGTGCCTAGTGGCACTGGTTAAAGTGATATATATAGAAAAAAAAAAGTGTAATTATCTTGAATTCAATAAAAACAATGTATTAAATACAAAAAGCTTTCCTAAAAAGGTAAATAAATAATGCTTAATCAATATCTATAGGCATCGGTTAAGCAAACCCATTATATATATATATACTAAAAAATTATTATACTAAAATTATGTTCATGAATAAATTATAATTTATTTTTTTATAATATTAGATTAAAAATAATTAGTAAAAAAATGGGGTGGAGCAACGTAGACCTGCTCAAGGACCGGGTAGACCATTTTATGATTCAAGCCGGCCTGACCCGAATCACTGTTCACCTAATAAAAAATATTTTTTATTTAAATTTAATTATAAAAATATTTTTTTATTTAAATTTAATTATAAAAATATATAAATATTAATAAAAAATAAAATTTTAATTTGTTATTATTATGTGACAGTAAACTAGGCCGGCAGGTCGGGCATGGGTAAAAGGAATTGAAAATTTTTTCGGGTCGTAGCCCGACTCTATCATTGAGCAGGTCTAGAGTAACGTGAAACGGTGTAAAGCGATTATAAATGTAACTGACATCCATGAAGACATATATTTTTAACATTCATGCAAAAATATGATAAAAATAGATAAAACAATCCATCTCTCGCGTCATTGTTATTCCTCACAATAATGTCAACATTACTTAAACCTACTAAACTGCGTCGTTCGAGTTCTTGTAAGTAAATAAGTAACTTGATTGTGATAACTTATCATTCAATGTACTTGTCTTGTATGCCAAAAGGTATCAGTTAAGTTTGAATTTTTTTCTAACGCTTGTGGTGCATTTTTATGAACAAATCAAACAAAAGTATCCATGTCATTTTATTTAATTCTAAAAATTAAAGTCTTAACTCTTAATCAAAGTTTAAATAATTATAAAATTCTATGCTAACTGCGTTGGCAAAAAAATTTGCAATGATAAGTTAAATTAGGCTTTCATATATTCTTTAGTTTTTCATATTATGAAATTAAAAAAAAAAAAAAAAGATTTGAACTAATTTTTAGATAAAATTATAATACATAGCATGGCAAATTTGTATTTCAATATATATAAAAAATCATTGGAACACTCGCTTTTTTTTCAATTTTTTTTTTATTGTTTTAAGAATGCTAGATAAACTAATAACAGTTTTATATTGAACTCAAAATAATATTTAATATATGATCAACCTTAATATAAAATAATATGTATGAATAATTTTGAATGAATAAAATTTTTAAAATTTTAAAATGCTAAATAAATTTAAAATATTATAAAAATACAAAATACAAAATAAACAATTAAATATTATTTTGTTATGTTTCAATTTTTATAAATATATTATTATCAATTATATACGAATTTTAGTATAACGTTTTAATGTTTATTTTCTTTCTCATTATATTTTCTTTCACTATTATCGTTCTTTTTAGATCCACACACATATCTGTAGACACCTAATTTTGTCCGGACCACTAAACAGGTATGTTTTCTTCCCATATTGATGTTCCCAAGTGTAAAAAGACTGTTTTCATCCTGCAGGTGGTACTCCGAGACTTAGTTTAAGAGGGCGAGCACAAAAAGTCAAACTTGAAAAAAAGTCAACCCCGAAAAAGTCAACCCCGAAAAAGTCAACCCCAGAAAGTCAACTACTGAAAAAGTCAACCCACTTTCAAAATCAAGATTTTAAGTTCAATTGAAAAATGGCGAAAGAATTTTGATAATCCGAGGTCTACATTGAAAGATATGGAGTTCGGAAGTTGGGATTTGGAGATTCAGTAGAAAGGAAACCCTAATCCGAGAAATTTGGGGAAAAGTGCTTAAACGATCAAACTGGTCGAAATTGAAGGTTCCAAATGAAAGATAAGCACTGACTACGGGTAATGGAGAAGTCACTTGCAAGAAAAACCGAAAAAAAAGTCAATCCGGGAGAAAACCGAGAATTAGGGTTTTTAGTGGATTTCGGTGAAATCGGGAAGAATCACAGAAATGGCCCGACTTGGTAAGACCAAAGCCCCCAATGGATGAGGAATGATTAAAAAGGATGGCCCAAGGCTCAGATTGAAGAAAATCTGAAAATCGGACTTGTTTTGAGCAAAACCGGGTTTCGGAGGTTAAAGGGTAAAATTGGAAAATTTTGGGAAAAATAGCAAATGGACTCCGAAAATTATGAAAAATTTGTCAATCTCATTCTTAAATCATTTGAAAGAGATTGGAGAAAGAAAATCTTGATTCCGAGTTCGTTTGCAAAGTGGCCAAATCCCGGGCTTCTTATGTAGTAATTCAAAAAGATAAATCCCGGAAAAATAGCAAATGGACTCCAAAAATTCTGAAATTTGGCAAATCTCATTTTTAAATTATTTGGAAGAGATTGGCGAAAGAAAATCTTGATTCCGAGTTCGTTTGCAAAATGGCCAAATCCCGGGCCTCCTATGCAGTAATTCAAGCCGATAAATCCCAAAAAAATACCAAATGAGCTCCAAAAATTATGAAAACTTCCAGATCACACTTTTTTAATTATTTTGAAGAGATTGGTGAAGAAAAATCTTGATTTGGAGCTCGTTTAAAAAATGGTAAAATGTAGGGGCATAAAAGGGCATTTTTGGGAAGAAAAAATCCAAATAAATAGCAAACGGACTCGGATAATTTTGAAAACTTCCAGAACTCAATATTTTATTATTTTGGAAGTATTAAAAAAATAAAAATTGAATTTGGAGTCCGTTTGATATTTATTTGCATCCGGGGGGCAAAATGGTCATTTCACCCAAGCAACCGAAAAGGGCTTTTTTGGCCCTTCAAAAAAATCAGAGTTGGGCTGGAAAAGAGAAGTGCTGGCATGCCCAAGCCCAAAGAAAGGAGGAAGCTTCTAATTTTTTTTTTAATCAAGTGGTTAAAAATCAAGAGTTAGTTAACCATTCTCTTTGATCAAGTCATGGTGATTAAACCACATAGGTTAAGAAAGATGTCAACATTATTTTTGCATAGCTGTAATTTGAGAGGGCTGAGATGCTAATCTAAAGGTGGTAATTTCATGACTTTTCATCTTGAATTATTTGCCATTTGATGGAAATTAGGTTACACAAAAATGACAACATCTTGGAGGCTATATAACCATGCATTAAGGCTAGCCCTAAGGGAAAGGAGGCAGATTTTGGTTTCTTGTTTTCCATTTTGGCTGATTTCTCTTAGTTTTTCTTAGTTTTTATCTTCTTGGTTGAGAGCAAAAAAAAGAAAAGTTTAGAAAAAAAGGAAAGTTTGAAGAGAAAAGCTTGAAATATTAGCTTCTTGAGGTTGCTCTTGAGCACCAACTCTTGCACTTTCATTTTCTATTCTTATTTTTTGCTATTTTAATCTCTACTTGGTGAGTTTTCATTTTAAAATAATGTTTCTTGTTCTTCCTTCATTTCCTTTCTTAAGTATATTTTTCTTACATTTTGTTTTTACAATAAACTCACCATGGCCAAATGGCCTACATTATTTATTTTAAGTTGTTGTTTCAATTCATTTTACCATATTGTTTATGCTATTTTCTTTGTTTTTGATGTTTTAAGTGTTATGTTATTTCATGTTCTTAAGTTATATTTAATTTGGTTGCTTTGCTTGTTGCCATTTATGTCTTAGATATCATGTTTTTGCATTTTTAATTTTCTGTTTTCATGTTGTTTAAATTTGAGCATGTTTTAGAGTTAGCATATTAAGTGTTTGTGAAAATGCTTGTGTGATTCTTTGCATGATTCTTGTTTTATATCTTAGTGAGCATGTTTTAGATTTGGTATATTAGGTGTTTGTGAAAATGCTTGTGTGATTTTTGTGTTATAACTTAGTTTTTCATGCTAGCATACCAAGTGTTTGTGAAAATGCCATGCTTGTTGGAGCTTGAGGCCATTTGGCTACTCCATGTGTTTTGCATTGTGTGTTGTATTTTTGTCATGCTAGTTGTTAGGTTTTTGCATTTGCATGATATTTGGTTGGATTTTTGAATTAAGCATGCCTTGTGTTTGTGAAAATGCCATGCATATCTTAGGTCTAGGTTGCATTTATTGCCATGCAAGTTCATGTTAGGTCTAGGCCATATTATTTATGTCATGCATTTTCCTTATATTTAGTTTTAAATCCATGCATTTCATGCATTATGTTTGCTGCATTATTTCATGCATTTCATGTTCATACCACTTGAATAATGACTTGAGCCAATTGATGGTTCAAAGTCATGCTCTCTTGAGCACACTTGTGGAAAATTAAGTTTGTCAAGTTGATTATTCTACCTTTGTGATTTTTTTTACTTAGCCATTTTTTATCTAACTTTCAAAAAGTCCTAGCTACTGCTTTCAAGTCATTTTATGAGTTTCAAATATTTTTACTTTGATTTTTAAATGATTTTATCAAAGACAAAAAAATGTGCTGGCAAAGCAGTTTTTTTCTCCTCCAAAAACTCGTACATCTCTGATTTTTCTGGGAATTCATCTTTGATCAGAAAATTAAGCCGATTTTTTATCGTGTAGTTTTACATGTCCTGAGTCTCCAGTAATTTTTTCAGAATTTTTGGAATTTTTAGAAATAGGGTAAAAAATCGTGGATTAAAACTGGACAGTGGAGTCAGAATTGAATTTAAAGAAAAACAAAGCAGTTTTTTTCTCCTCCAAAAACTCGTACATCTCTGATTTTTCTGGGAATTCATTTTAGATCAGAAAATTAAGCCGATTTTTTATCGTGTAGTTTTACATGTCCTGAGTCTCCAGTAATTTTTTCAGAATTTTTGGAATTTATAAAAATAGGGTAAAAAATCGTGGATTAAAACTGGACAGTGGAGTCAGAATTGAATTTAAAGAAAAACAAAGCAGTTTTTTTTTCCTCCAAAAACTCGTACATCTATGATTTTTCTGGGAATTCATCTTTGATCAGAAAATTAAGCCGATTTGTTTTCGTGTAGTTTTACATGTCCTGAGTCTCCAGTATTTGTTTTAGAATTTTTGGAAGTTTTAAAAATTGGGTAAAAAATCGTGGATTAAAACTGGACAGTGGAGTCAGAATTGAATTTAAAGAAAAACCAATTTTCTGTTTTGGTTAATTCACATAGAGTGGGCTGATTAGGAGGGTTAGCTACTGACTTAGGGTAATTTCTAAGCCTTTTTAAACTCTAAAAATGGTTTTTCAAATCCCGGGTTAAGGGTAGCCAAGTCCGGATTTTTTAAAACTTAGGAAATTAGATTCATTTTAAAAATTTTAGCCCAGTTTTTATTTTTAATTCAAGCTTTCCAAAATTGTTTTCAAACAATCACAAAGTATTTTGGTTTTAGAATATTTAATTTGACATATTTTCCTAAGGTAGCCAGATATCTTTTTAGATATACGGATTTCCTTAATTAAAGGAAAAAATACATTTCATGCATTGCATTTTTATATTCATGCATTTTATATAATATGTGATTCTTGCCATAATAATTTCTATGTGTCATGACATTTAGGTTGCATTATATTATTTAGATTTTGCTATGTCATTTTATTTATGTCATGCCCATACATATTCATTTCTTTTAAATGTTTTCAAAAAAGATAATGGTTTTCAATAAAAATAAAGATATTCCCGAGTTAAAATAATTCATGAGTTCTCTACCGGGTTTGCTGGAGGGAATATCATCAATTATTATTAATAAAGGAATATCTTTCTTTCAAAAAAAAAGAGAACGATTCAGAAAGTTTTCCAAAACTAATAAAAATTTCTATATTTTGCCACGTTTGTTGGGGAATATAGGAAAATTTTGAATTTATAAATTCCGGATCATTTTCAATAAAAAATGGAATTATTTTTCTTTAAATTGGGAATTAATTTGAAATACTAAATTTAAAACCAACTTTTACCGAGACTTGAGATAACACACGATTAATAAGGTACCGATTTATACGGGCGTTGTGGGGGTGCTAATCCTTCCCTGCACGTAACCGACTCCCGAACCCGCTTCTTTGATTTCTCTGGTTTAAAACGCAGACTTGAAATTGGTTTTTAAAATGTTTTAATTAATTTTTAAAATATTTTATAAAACCGGTTTTAATAGGTGGCCGATCACACCTAGCTAAAAAAGATTGGTGGCGACTCCATGTCTTTTTTAAGGTCATTTTCAAAACCTTCATTTCTAGAGGAATTAAGTCGACTTTTCCTCGGTTTTTTTTAAATGTCACGCTTAACGAATAATAAAGTCTTGCGATGAGACTCGTCGTTATTATTTTTTAGGTTGCGACAGCTTGGCGACTCCGCTGGGGACATATTAGAGAGTCAGGCCTAGAATTAGTCGTGTATTATCAAAGTCTCGGTTTTTGTTGGTTTAATTGGTATTTGATTTTAATTCCCACATTTTTTTAATAAGGAGAATTTTGAAAATAATAAATTGTTTTTAAATATGTTCATACTCATGTGCATGCATTTTATTTTTGTTCTCTAGTTATTTAAGGTTGTATATTATAATTGCTTGTTGGTTAATGCGTTACACTATTCTTGAATGTTTTAATTGCTAGGGCATTTAGAATAAGGTTTGTAGAATAGGTGGTGAAAGGTTTATTATTCCTCCACACACACTACACGTGCATTTGCATAACATGAATCCTATACCCGGGTTCCGTCCTTTTAAGTGGGAGTAAAGTAACTACGCCTTCGTGATTGATCCTCCGTATGGGCTAGTGAAACACTTTCAGAGTATAAAGTACCTAATGCCTTCGTGATGATCCTCCGTACGGGCATAGGAAAATATACTCTAACGAATTGAACCCGCTTTTATCGGGGTGCCTTACTAGCCTTCACCGGCGACAGTGAGAAACAATTCGGGGCCTTAGAACCGATTCACCCTCATATAGTGAACCTAGGCGAAGCCATCCCGAATTTCCGTTAGATATACCGAAAATAGGAACACATGGAGGGACATTTCTAAACTTTTTGTTACATGTTTTACACTCCGAATAAGTGTGGTAGATCGGGCAACGATGTACGTACATCGCCCGTAATAAATGTGATACTCCGCCTCGAAGGCATCGTGATGCCTAAATAAGCAGATATTGCTGGGGCAGATGTTCATTAGCTGTTTTTAAAAAAAAAAAATCCTTTTTCAAGCATTTTTGCATGTGGCACATTTCATGCATGTGTAAATAGAGCATGTACATTTTTGGTTGTATTATTGATCTCATTCTTTGCAATAAACAGTTGGTAATTGAATTTGATGATTTCATAAAACCGGTAGTGTCACATGAACATTTGCATATTGTACCATAGTAAGATCCACCCTGAAATTCTTTTGAAAATGATGTGATTGGTTTATAAAAAAAAAAATCAAAAAAAAAAAAAAATTGGAGGCAAATCCTGCATAATGAGATTTTTGAATAGTCCCACCAATTTCGTGTAATCATTGATTTCTTTGTATATACCTTTGTGTTAATTCATTTATTTTTGCATGTATCATTTTGACATCATGTTATAGTCATAGCATGCATGGTCATTCATTGTAAGATACGTTTATGACATGCATGGTCATTATTTGTATATACTTATGTATCAATTTATTCTTTCTTTACATGCATCATGTTGGCATCAGGTGGCATTCATGACATACACGGTCAGCATGACCTTCTTTGTATATACTCTGTGTCAGTCATTTATTCTTCACATGCATCATAATTGACATTGTGTGGCATTCATAGTGTATATGATCGTTCATTGGGAAATACATTTGGAACATACATGGTCATTCATTGTATATATCCATGCATTAATTTGCATATTCTTTACATGCATCATGTTGGATCAGGTTGCATTCATGGCATACACAGTCATCATGATATGCTCATACATTAATTTGTCATATTGGCATCAGGTTGCATTCGTGACATACATGGTCAGCATGATTTTCTTTGTATATACTCTGTGTCAATCATTTATTCTTCACATGCATCATAATTGACATTGTATGGCATTCATAGTGTATATGATCATTCGTTGAGAAATGCATTTGGAACATACATGGTCATTCATTGCATATATCCATGCACTGGTTTTTTTTATTCTTTAAATGCATCATGTTGGCATCGTGTTGCATTTATAACATACATGGTCAACATGTTTCCACTGTATATGACCACACATAACTTTGTTTATCCTTCACATGCATCAAATTGCACTCATGACATTCATAGCTCATTCATCATGAAACACATTAATAAGATGAAATAGAAATTGGCTTAGCTTTGAAGAGTTTTCTTCGTCAGCTAAAAGCTATGACCCCAACAGCAAGTGCGAGTATCATATTGGGGCAATTGGGCATTCGACTAAAAATGCAGAAAACTGAAGGAAAGAATTGAGGGTCTTGTCCACAATGGCATTTGGATTCCAGAGCTTATCGAACATTGGAAATCTGTTTTACCATAGATTGATTTCCTCTTGAAGAATTTTGAGGATAAGATTTGTTATCTTTGAAAGCATGTCAATAGGAGCATTCTGATGCATATTTTTCTATACACTTTGATGATGGAAGCTCTTGTCTCATGATGACATCTACATGAAATAAATAAATTTTGAATTTTAATATTTTGTGTTCATTTTATTTTAGCAATAAATTTGAAATTGTTAAAAAAAAAAAAAATTGAAACTTTGAGAAAATTTGTGGTACACAATAAATAAGTGGTTTTCACATGAAATAATGAACAATCTTGAGAATATTGATGATCATTGTTAGAAATGACCCAATACCTTCAGCCTTCTCTTTTAGGCTTTCCTAAGCCTAAATCCTTTGAACCGAGACCACTTGAAAGACCTAATGCTTCAAGGAATATGAATGATTTGACTTCATAAAACCATTGTCATCACAGAATAAGCAAAGACTTAGATCTTAGTCTAGGCTATGAACAAAGGAACGAACTTTTTGAAAATTTTCAAATTCCTTGAAAATCAAACAAATGAGACATTCTTTCAAGAATCCAGATTTTGATAATTTGGTGTGTGTCAGGATTGTGCTAAAACCATTCATGACTTTTCCCAATGACCACAAAACACTAATTGCCCAGACATCACTTCATGATTGACACCTTGGGGCACAATGATTAAACTAGATTATCCCTTGTCCCAGAGAAAACCTGCTTTTGGGTCATGTTTTCCTTGTCTCTTCAAAGAACTCAGATTGGAAACTCAGCCTTTTCAAAACAGACCTAGACTTGCCATGTTCCTCGTTGATACAAATTCGCATGGTTAATCAAATTGGGGCATCATATGTGGAAATGATGGATACATAGTGAAGAAGGATGGGCTAATGCATGAATTATTGGGGGCATGCGACGAAAAAAACAAAAAAAAAGAAAAAAAAGAAAAAGAAAAATCATGATATCATGCATATGAGAATTCGGATGATTCCAAAGTGCAAAATGAAATTCTGAATATCTATTTCCCCTGAGGATTGCTTTTCAATGAGAATATTTGGGCTTGATATGATGAATGGCCATCTTTCATATCCCTTTCACAAGAAAAAAATTATTATCCATAGTCACCCCTTTTGAGCCAAAAGAATTCTTAATTCTTTGAACCCTGATCAAGGATTACCCTCTACACTGGGGGGCAAATGCGAGGAAAGATCTTTTCAAAGATCATTGAGAAATGAGTGACAGCTCAGGGACAGACACAAAGCAAATGGAGCCCCGAATAAATACGGGCGCACTCTGTCAAAGAAAAAAAGAAGAGGAAAAGATGACGAAATGAAAGCCAAGAAAAACAAACAAAAAACACAATAAAAAAATGTGTGTGAAAGACATGGCAAATTGAAAGCCAAAAGCAAGGAAGAAAAAGAGCAAAATCAAAAAGAAAGAAATGTCCAAGAAGAGACACATGCTTCAAAGAAAATCCTCTTCAAGAAAGGATCCTTGATCTGATTACCCTCAAACACATATTTTGGGCCTATTTATCCTTTCTTTCTGAATCCTGAGCCATGGCCTACATTACGTGCTTTAAAAGTCCATTTTGATCAAGCATGAATGTTTAATTTGAAGGGTTTTCCTCAGATTTTATCCCATCTTATCAAATTCTCATTTCACTAAGGAAGAATTTAGAATTCTCAAGTGCATGGTAAAAAAAAAAAGAGAAAAATTGAAAAGAATGGGACTCTAGGGCGAAAACCCAAAAAAAAAACGGGCGGTCTAGAGTAGAATGGGAATTTTCGATGCCATCGATGATAGTGCCGATACCCCAAAAGAAAAGATCTTATTAAAGGAGTGGTCATTGAGGAACATCTAGGAATTCCTGAACCCCCCAAATTGTCAGCTCTCATTCGGAGGATTGTCTTCAAAAACTGAAACTTTGTTCCCAAGATTAAACTTTCCGGTTTAAACATCCCAGCCAATCTTGATGCTTGACAAAATGCCTTGATATGGAAACTAAAAGAATGTTGAATTTGTTTGGTTCTCAATGAATTCATGATTTATAAAACCTGTTCCATTTGTGAGCCTAGAAGGGATATACATTTTTGTCATGAAGTTTTCCTGGAAAAGCCAGAATCTTGTTATACCAAGCCTTGCCAATCCAGTTGAAAAAACCCAGATTGATACTTAGAGAAATTTCTAACAATGATCATCAGTCTTCAAAAGATTTGTACATCACACATTGTGGGGTTAATATTTTTTGTTCAGAAGTTTTCAAAATGCGAAAACAAATAAAAAGATTTTTTTGAAATACCCATTTTGATGTTGGCATGAGACAAGGATTTTTCTAAAGGTGTAGAACTGCCAGGATAGGTCTTGACTTCCAGATATGAGAAGAAGAAATAGAACCCGGTTCAGATCTCTGTTGATGAAAGTTTGAAAAACTGTTGGGGCAAAGAGAATAGCCAAAATGAATTGAAGATATACTCTGATTTGAAGAGGAAAAATGAATTTGAAAGGCTAAGCCAAAGTCTAGAAAAACAGCCGGGGGCACTTGCATCACTCATGAGCACTCATCTCTTTATCGAGCTTTTGCATCTGCACAGTGTCGGCAAGCATTTGCATCATTCATGGGTATTTGCATTGGCATTATTCCATAAGCATCTGTATTTTACCTTTACATTTACATTCTTCATGGAATTCGTATTTGTGTCATCTCAAGCAATTGCATCATTTCTAGAATGATTGCATTTTCATTACTGTGTGGTAAATGTAGTTACACCATTCATAAACCAGTTACATGAACACAATTAGTAGGGGCATCTGCATCATGAAACATGGGCATCAATCCAAGTCATTTACATTTGCATTAAAGACATTTGCACCAGTTTAAGTCATTTCGTGTCTTATTCAACACCTGCATCTGCATCAAAAAGCATTCGCATCTTCTCAAAATCGTTAGGGTAATTTTCAACAATTCTTCAAAGAACATTTTTAAGACCTCCGGGCATAATTTTTCAAATCACAGGTAAGACCTCCGGGCAATATCCTTAAGACCTCCGGGCAACATCTTTAAGACCTCCGGGCATAACTTTTTTCAGGGGTAAGGCCTCCGGGCACTATTCTTAAGACCTCCGGGCATCATTTTTAAAGTCGCATACAGCGCATTTTTTCCAAATTATGGGTAAGGCCTCCGGGCACCATTCTTAAGACCTCCGGGCATCATTTTTAAAGTCGCGTACAGCGCATTTCTTCCAAATTATGGGCAAGGCCTCCGGGCACCATTCTTAAGACCTCCGGGCATCATTTTTAAAGTCGCATACAGCGCATTTCTTCCAAATTATGGGTAAGGCCTCCGGGCACCATTCTTAAGACCTCCGGGCATCATTTTTAAAGTCGCATACAGCGCATTTCTTCCAAATCACGGGTAAGGCCTCTGGGCACCATTCTTAAAACCTCCGGGCATCATTTTTAAAGTCGCATACAGCGCATTTTTTTCAAATCACAGGTAAGACCTCCGGGCACCAATTTTTAAGACCTCCGGGCACCATTTTAAGACCTCCGGGCATAATTTTTCAAATCACAGGTAAGACCTCCGGGCAACATCTTTAAGACCTCCGGGCATAACTCTTTTTTTCAGGGGTAAGGCCTATGGGCACCATTTTTAAGACCTCCGGGCATAATTTTTCAAATCACAGGTAAGACCTCCGGGCAACATCTTTAAGACCTCCGGGCATTATTTTTTTTAGGGGTAAGACCTCCGGGCACTAATTTTTAAGACCTCCGGGCATAATTTTTTTCAAATCATAGGTAAGACCTCTGGGCAACATCTTTAAGACCTCCGGGCATAACTTTTTTCAGGGGTAAGACCTCCGGGCACCAATTTTTAAGACCTCCGGGCATAATTTTTCAAATCACAGGTAAGACCTCCGGGCAACATCTTTAAGACCTCCTGGCATAACTTTTTTCAGGGGCAAGACCTCCGGACACCAATTTTTAAGACCTCCGGGCACCAATTTTTAAGACCTCCGGGCACCATTTTAAGACCTTCGGGCACCAATTTTAAAGCCCTTCGAGCATAAATTTTTCTTTTGAAATCGAATTCATTCCCTTAAGACGAATCGAGCCTTGTTTAGGCAGGGAATTCAATTTAAGGACAAAATCTTCAATTTATTGTTTTTAAAAAAAAATGAAAAAAGAGAAAATAGAAAAAAAATAAAAAAAATAAAAAAAATAAAAAAAAATAAAAAAAAAGGAAAAAAGAAAAAAGAAAAAAATAAAGAAGAAAGAAGAAAAAAATAAAAAAATGAAAAATAGAAAATGAAAAAAATTAAAATGAAAAAGAAACCCCTTTCCCTTTCCTTCACATGTGATGTCACTGACCGTACAAAATTAGTGTCGGTTTATCTTTGCCTGATTCCTGATTCTCAGCAATAGCCAAAGAGGGGCAGCTGTAGACACCTAATTTTGTCCGGACCACTAAACAGGTATGTTTTCTTCCCATATTGATGTTCCCAAGTGTAAAAAGACTGTTTTCATCCTGCAGGTGGTACTCCGAGACTTAGTTTAAGAGGGCGAGCACAAAAAGTCAAACTTGAAAAAAAGTCAACCCCGAAAAAGTCAACCCCGAAAAAGTCAACCCCAGAAAGTCAACTACTGAAAAAGTCAACCCACTTTCAAAATCAAGATTTTAAGTTCAATTGAAAAATGGCGAAAGAATTTTGATAATCCGAGGTCTACATTGAAAGATATGGAGTTCGGAAGTTGGGATTTGGAGATTCAGTAGAAAGGAAACCCTAATCCGAGAAATTTGGGGAAAAGTGCTTAAACGATCAAACTGGTCGAAATTGAAGGTTCCAAATGAAAGATAAGCACTGACTACGGGTAATGGAGAAGTCACTTGCAAGAAAAACCGAAAAAAAGTCAATCCGGGAGAAAACCGAGAATTAGGGTTTTTAGTGGATTTCGGTGAAATCGGGAAGAATCACAGAAATGGCCCGACTTGGTAAGACCAAAGCCCCCAATGGATGAGGAATGATTAAAAAGGATGGCCCAAGGCTCAGATTGAAGAAAATCTGAAAATCGGACTTGTTTTGAGCAAAACCGGGTTTCGGAGGTTAAAGGGTAAAATTGGAAAAATTTGGGAAAAATAGCAAATGGACTCCGAAAATTATGGAAAATTTGTCAATCTCATTCTTAAATCATTTGAAAGAGATTGGAGAAAGAAAATCTTGATTCCGAGTTCGTTTGCAAAGTGGCCAAATCCCGGGCTTCTTATGCAGTAATTCAAAAAGATAAATCCCGGAAAAATAGCAAATGGACTCCAAAAATTCTGAAATTTGGCAAATCTCATTTTTAAATTATTTGGAAGA
Organism: Fremontodendron californicum; assembly: GCA_030761205.1. Taxonomy (NCBI): domain Eukaryota; kingdom Viridiplantae; phylum Streptophyta; class Magnoliopsida; order Malvales; family Malvaceae; genus Fremontodendron; species Fremontodendron californicum. The sequence continues at coordinate 17,344,655 of JAULJL010000037.1, forward strand.
GATTGGCGAAAGAAAATCTTGATTCCGAGTTCGTTTGCAAAATGGCCAAATCCCGGGCCTCCTATGCAGTAATTCAAGCCGATAAATCCCAAAAAAATACCAAATGAGCTCCAAAAATTATGAAAACTTCCAGATCACACTTTTTAATTATTTTGAAGAGATTGGTGAAGAAAAATCTTGATTTGGAGCTCGTTTAAAAAATGGTAAAATATAGGGGCATAAAAGGGCATTTTTGGGAAGAAAAAATCCAAATAAATAGCAAACGGACTCGGATAATTTTGAAAACTTCCAGAACTCAATATTTTATTATTTTGGAAGTATTAAAAAAAGAAAAATTGAATTTGGAGTCCGTTTGATATTTATTTGCATCCGGGGGGCAAAATGGTCATTTCACCCAAGCAACCGAAAAGGGCTTTTTTGGCCCTTCAAAAAAATCAGAGTTGGGCTGGAAAAGAGAAGTGCTGGCATGCCCAAGCCCAAAGAAAGGAGGAAGCTTCTAATTTTTTTTTAATCAAGTGGTTAAAAATCAAGAGTTAGTTAACCATTCTCTTTGATCAAGCCATGGTGATTAAACCACATAGGTTAAGAAAGATGTCAACATTATTTTTGCATAGCTGTAATTTGAGAGGGCTGAGATGCTAATCTAAAGGTGGTAATTTCATGACTTTTCATCTTGAATTATTGGCCATTTGATGGAAATTAGGTTACACAAAAATGACAACATCTTGTAGGCTATATAACCATGCATTAAGGCTAGCCCTAAGGGAGGGAGGCAGATTTTGGTTTCTTCTTTTCCATTTTGGCTGATTTCTCTTAGTTTTTCTTAGTTTTTATCTTCTTGGTTGAGAGCAAAAAAAGCAAAGTTTAGAAATAAAGGAAAGTTTGAAGAGAAAAGCTTGAAATATTAGCTTCTTGAGGTTGCTCTTGAGCACCAACTCTTGCACTTTCATTTTCTATTCTTGTTTTTTGCTATTTTAATCTCTACTTGGTGAGTTTTCATTTTAAAATAATGTTTCTTGTTCTTCCTTCATTTCCTTTCTTAAGTATATTTTTTTTTACATTTTGTTTTTACAATAAACTCACCATGGCCAAATGGCCTACATTATTTATTTTAAGTTGTTGTTTCAATTCATTTTACCATATTGTTTATGCTATTTTCTTTGTTTTTGATGTTTTAAGTGTTATGTTATTTCATGTTCTTAAGTTATATTTAATTTGGTTGCTTTGTTTGTTGCCATTTATGTCTTAGATATCATGTTTTTGCATTTTTAATTTTCTGTTTTCATGTTGTTTAAATTTGAGCATGTTTTAGAGTTAGCATATTAAGTGTTTGTGAAAATGCTTGTGTGATTCTTTGCATGATTCTTGTTTTATATCTTAGTGAGCATGTTTTAGATTTGGTATATTAGGTGTTTGTGAAAATGCTTGTGTGATTTTTGTGTTATGACTTAGTTTTTCATGCTAGCATACCAAGTGTTTGTGAAAATGCCATGCTTGTTGGAGCTTGGGGCCATTTGGCTACTCCATGTGTTTTGCATTGTGTGTTGTATTTTTTGTCATGCTAGTTGTTAGGTTTTTGCATTTGCATGATATTTGGTTGGATTTTTGAATTAAGCATGCCTTGTGTTTGTGAAAATGCCATGCATGTCTTAGGTCTAGGTTACATTAAATGCCATGCAAGTTCATGTTAGGTCTAGGCCATATTATTTATGTCATGCATTTTCCTTACATTTAGGTTTAGATCCATGCATTTCATGCATTATGTTTGCTGCATTGTATCATGCATTTCATGTTCATGCCACTTGAATAATGACTTGAGCCAATTAATGGTTCAAAGTCATGCTCTCTTGAGCACACTTGTGGAAAATTAAGTTTGTCAAATTGATTATTCTACCTTTGTGATTTTTTTTTTACTTAGCCAATTTTTATCTAACTTTCAAAAAGTCCTAGCTACTGCTTTCAAGTCATTTTATGAGTTTCAAATATTTTTATTTTTATTTTTAAATGATTTTATCAAAGACAAAAAAATGTGTTGGCAAAGCAGTTTTTTTTCCACCCAAAACTCGTACATCTCCGATTTTTCTGGGAATTCATCTTTGATCAGAAAATTAAGCCAATTTTTTCTCATGTAGTTTTATATGTCCTGAGTCTCCAGTAATTTTTTCAGAATTTTTGGAATTTTTAGAAATAGGGTAAAAAAATCGTGGATTAAAACTGGACAGTGGAGTCAGAATTGAATTTAAAGAAAAACAAAGCAGTTTTTTCTCCTCCAAAAACTCGTACATCTCTGATTTTTCTGGGAATTCATTTTTGATCAGAAAATTAAGCCGATTTTTTATCGTGTAGTTTTATATGTCCTGAGTCTCCAGTAATTTTTTCAGAATTTTTGGAATTTATAAAAATAGGGTAAAAAATCGTGGATTAAAACTGGACAGTGGAGTCAGAATTGAATTTAAAGAAAAACAAAGCAGTTTTTTTCTCCTCCAAAAACTCATGTATCTCTGATTTTTCTGGGAATTCATCTTTGATTCGAAAATTAAGCCGATTTTTTATCGTATAGTTTTACATGTCCTGAGTCTCCAGTATTTTTTTCAGAATTTTTGGAATTTTTAAAAATAGGGTAAAAAATCGTGGATTAAAACTGGACAGTGGAGTCAGAATTGAATTTAAAGAAAAACCAATTTTCTGTTTTGGTTAATTCACATAGAGTGGGCTGATTAGGAGGGTTAGCTACTGACTTAGGGTAATTTCTAAGCCTTTTTAAACTCTAAAAATGGTTTTTCAAATCCCGGGTTAAGGGTAGCCAAGTCCGGATTTTTTAAAACTTAGGAAATTAGATTCATTTTAAAAATTTTAGCCCAGTTTTTATTTTTAATTCAAGCTTTCCAAAATTGTTTTCAAACAATCACAAAGTATTTTGGTTTTAGAATATTTAATTTGACATATTTTCCTAAGGTAGCCAGATATCTTTTTAGATATACGGATTTCCTTAATTAAAGGAAAAAATACATTTCATGCATTGCATTTTTATATTCATGCATTTTATATAATATGTGATTCTTGCCATAATAATTTCTATGTGTCATGACATTTAGGTTGCATTATATTATTTAGATTTTGCTATGTCATTTTATTTATGTCATGCCCATACATATTCATTTCTTTTAAATGTTTTCAAAAAAGATAATGGTTTTCAATAAAAATAAAGATATTCCCGAGTTAAAATAATTCATGAGTTCTCTACCGGGTTTGCTGGAGGGAATATCATCAATTATTATTAATAAAGGAATATCTTTCTTTCAAAAAAAAAGAGAACGATTCAGAAAGTTTTCCAAAACTAATAAAAATTTCTATATTTTGCCACGTTTGTTGGGGAATATAGGAAAATTTTGAATTTATAAATTCCGGATCATTTTCAATAAAAAATGGAATTATTTTTCTTTAAATTGGGAATTAATTTGAAATACTAAATTTAAAACCAACTTTTACCGAGACTTGAGATAACACACGATTAATAAGGTACCGATTTATACGGGCGTTGTGGGGGTGCTAATCCTTCCCTGCACGTAACCGACTCCCGAACCCGCTTCTTTGATTTCTCTGGTTTAAAACGCAGACTTGAAATTGGTTTTTAAAATGTTTTAATTAATTTTTAAAATATTTTATAAAACCGGTTTTAATAGGTGGCCGATCACACCTAGCTAAAAAAGATTGGTGGCGACTCCATGTCTTTTTTAAGGTCATTTTCAAAACCTTCATTTCTAGAGGAATTAAGTCGACTTTTCCTCGGTTTTTTTTAAATGTCACGCTTAACGAATAATAAAGTCTTGCGATGAGACTCGTCGTTATTATTTTTTAGGTTGCGACAATATCCTAATACTTTTGCATTCAAACACATATCCTAACATTAATTTTAATCTTATCACTATAGTATCAATCTCAATACTACAATAATTAATCTTATCGCTATCAATATTTTTAATCTCACCAAAATTAATCTGATTGATTATTTAAATATACCTTTAGTAGTATATATAAAGAAAGAAGACAGATCCACTTATACTAATATAAAATTAAACTAATTTTATATATTTTTATAATTTTTTATGTGATTTATATTTTAACAAATCTATCTAAAAAATTATGCTAATTGAAAAAAAAAAAAAAATCACAAGCAGATATATGGGGAAAGTTTATAAAGGGTCCATTATTCCATCCAGGCATCCACAAAAGATTTTGATTAAAGGTTAAGGTCCCATACATACCTTTTTAAGCATGGCTGCCCACTTTCGTCATTGCCAATTTGCCGTCGGAAAAAAATTGTATAAAACGGTTATTCATTTTTTTATTCCGACATCGTCCGTTTCTCCTGAATTCCTCGAATCTACAATTTTCTTTTTATTCATTCTGATTTCTGAACCAAATATCCGAACATAAAAAATATTAAAAAAATGGTTAACATAACATGTAATCTGACATCTTACCTATACCAACTTTCTAATTAATATTTAAAGAATAAAAATTTATAAATAAATATTTAAATTTGTATTTCATTAAACACGTAGTTAGAATATTCAATAAAATCATAATACGTGATAAAAACATCATGTATTGGTAGATTTATCACCATGTCATCACGAAGAGAACAACTATATAAAAAATAGAATTTTCTTCTAAAAAAAATATTTCAAAAAATAGAACAAATTAAAAAAAAAATGAAAACTTTTATTAAAAAAATTACACAAATTCAAAATAAAAATTGAAAATAAATTTTTTTCTTAAATTTGTACAACTTTTTTGAATTCAAAATTTTCAAAAAGTAAAACATAAAAACCAATTTTCGTTTTTATTTATTTCTTTGGTATTAAAACTTTTTTTTGCCAAAAAAACTAAAAAAGTTGAAAAAATAACAATAACATCTATTCTGTTACCTTTTATTTTTGAAATAAAAATTTTAAAAACTAAAAATTAAATGAATATGAAAATATGAAAAAGGGTGTGGGGATTGGAGAATTAGGGGAGAGGAGGGGCAAAGAGGGAAAGGAGGAGGAGAAGGGAGAGGAAAGGGTTGTCACCTTTACTTTTTTTTAAACCGCATCGATCGTCATCGATATGGTTAATCGAATGCAGATCGACGATGGATCTACCTATCTCCCTCGGGTAGATCAAATCAACGGTTGGCCGTCCACTCCTCCTCTTTCTTTCCCTTTCCCTATTTCTTTTCCCTTTTCTCTCTCTCTCACAAATCCTTTCTTTACTTTTTAAACTGTGACACCCGTCGTCAGATTGGTCGACCAGATGTAGATCAATGACAAATCTACCTATCTCCCTCGGGTCGACCAGATCAACGGTCAATTGTCCACCCCACCCTACCCTCCCCTTCCCCCTTCCCCCCTCTCTCTGATCTCCTTTTAAATTGCGTCGCTCGTCATCAGCCTGTCGGCTCGAGACAAATTGACAGCAGATATGTCTCTAGTTGTCAAGATCGATGAATGATCGACTTTTTCCTCCTCCCTTCCTTCTCTCCCCATTCCATTTCCTCTTTTAATTTTTTCAATTTTTTTAATTTTTAAATTCTATTTTTTAAAACTTCATATATATTTAAAAAATAAATTTTTTAAAAATATTTTTTAAATTTTTGTTGACATGGCAATGAAACCATAAGATAAAGTACAATTATTAAGATTTTTTTGGTACTTGTTATGTTTTGATTGGTGTTTTGATTATGTTTATTAATTAACTAACGATATTAATCCTAGAAGTTAAATTACTTGACGAAATAAAAAATCATATATCTAATTACTTATTTTATTTTTTTTAAAATGCCAAATTCACATAAAATATATAATACAAGAGCCACATTTAATCCAAAAAAAGAAAAAAAGCAAAAACCCTAATCGAATAATCAGCATAACAAAGTGCAGCTTCTTTTGTCTCTTTTTTTCCTAACATTTTCATGGAAAATTAGTACTAAAAAAAAAAGAAAGAAAGTTCTCTTTCTTCCCTCTCTTCTGATAAAACTAAAAAATATTTGGTTTCCCTTTCTTTGCCACAAAAAATAGGCAATTTCTAGGGTCTCTCTCTTCCTAACTCTTAACTTTTTATCTCTGTGATTTTCTTGGCACCCAAAGAGAGATTTAAGAAAATGGCGGAATCGACAATCATCAATGGCGAAGTGGAGAATCAGACGTCGGAGAACTTCTACGACGCCGATGAAGCCAAGCTAACCGAACTGTCTAGCAAAATCGAAGCGCTTGAGAGCGAGAATTTGGAACTTAGCAACGAGAATAAAGAAGGGAAAGAAACGATCAAGAAACTGACCCTACAAATCGATCAAATGCGAAACGAGGAAGAAGAAACGAGACTAGAAATGGATCAGTGGGAGGAGGATAAGAGGGTCCTAGGATCGATAGCCGCGAGATCGGCTGAGCTTGAAACCGAGGTTTCAAGGCTTCAACATGATCTGATAACTTCGGTGAGTGAAGTAGATGAAACGAATAAGGAGGTGGCTGAGTTAAAGAGAGGATTGGAAGAGAAAGGATTGGTGATTGAGATATTAGACAAGGAAATCGATGAGCTGAAGAAAGAGAGAGTTGAGAGTGAGAAGAAAAAGAGGGGATTGGAGAGGAAATTATGGGTTTTAGAAGTGAGGGAAACGGAGGAGATGAGTAAGAAAGTTAGGATCGAAGAGGAAATGAGGGAAAAGATCGACGAGAACAAAAAGAAAGTTGAGGAGCTGGAAGCAGAGGTGGTTCGAACGACGGCTGAATTGGAGCGAAGTAAGGAAGAAAAAAGGAAATTCGAGGAGAAGGCGACGGTGTTGGAGTTGAACATGATGGAACTGAAGGAGGTGGCGGAGGAGAGGACAAGCGAAGCCATTAATGGAAAGTGCAGGGAGATTGTTGAGAGTGTTGGTTGTGAAGAAAAAAGGTTGAAGGGGTTGAAACTGCCGGTTGTGGCGGCAGGAACGGCTGGGGCTATTGTTGCGGCGGCTGCTGTGGCGTATCTTTGCTGTAGGAAGAGGCCGTGAGTGATGATTGCTGGCGGAAGATTAATGAGGAGAGGTTAGGATTTTTATTATGTTTATGAATATGGGTTCATTTTTGATAGGTGGAATTATTTTGTTTGGGCTTTCAATTTTGTGCCTACGAATATCAATTCTGGCCTTGGTGTGATTTATGTTTGTTTGCTAGTTGACAATTTTAATTGCAAGCACAAGTGTTCCATCTAGTTTTTGAAGGAATTTCTTTTTTCTTCTTTTATCATTATTATTGTGATTTGTAGCAATTCAAATTGCATCATTCAAATCTTTGTCGTTATTCGGCTTGTTCAGTTCTATGTTAGTTATGTGTGATTAAGGGCGTAATCGAATCGAGTTCAAATTATAAGAAATTCGAGATTGATTCAAAATTTGAGGTTCGAAATTTAGTTCGAATTCAATTGAGTTTTACTTTTAAAGCTCGAACTTGATTTAAGATAATAATCGAACTGTTCGAGCTCATTCGATTAGGCTCGTCTATTTAGTAAAAAATAAGCTAAATTCCTCATGCTCGACTTCAAATTCGATTATTTGTGTTTGAGCTCAAGTTTAAATTGAGATTTTTCAATACTAATTAAAACTAAAACATATATATTAAAATAAAAAAACTCGATTAGGCTCGTAAGCTACTCGAGTCAAGCATTAGGATATTCGAATTCGGCTCGCTCGATAGCTCGAGCTCGAAATCGACAATGATCGAGCCGAACCCAAGTAGCTTGAGAACACAAGTGTCTCGTTTACACCCTTAAGTGTAATCGAGTAGAGCCGAGCTCAAATAGTAAAAAGCTCGAGCTCGATTCGAAATTTGATTTGAGTTCAATCAAGTTTTATTTTAAAAGCTCAAGTTCGATTCAAGATAAAAATCGAACTACTCGAGCTCGTTCGATTAGGCTGATTTTATCTAGTAAAAAACAAGCTCGATTCTCATGTTCGATTTCAAACTTAGTTATTTGTGCTCGAGTTCAAATTGAGATTTCTTTCAATACAAATTTTTTTAAAAAATGATTAAATTCACGAGCTACTCGAGCTGGGCATTAGGATACTCGAACTTGACTCGCTTGATAACTCGAATTGCTCGAGCTTGAACTCAGCTTGACGAAAATCGAGCTGAATTTGAATTTTTTTTCAAAACGAACGCGAATAACATACGAGCACAGATATTTCGTTTACATTTAATTGTGATCGTTGCAATGTGAAATTGCTCACTTATCTGAATAGTGAATAGTAGAAACCTGGATTTGTTGACCACTGCTTTATTTTTTTATCATGCTTTTTTGCCAAGGGCCATCTGCCTTCGATATGATAATGGTCGATTATACCAACAATTTCTTAATATTCTGTCAGTAGATTTGCTTAATCTGGAAAGTGCTGCAGTTTTTTACTCTCCAGCTACATAATCATCAGATTTTAGAAGTTTGTTGAATAATAGACATTTCGGTTTTGGGGATATTTGCTTGAAACACACTTTGTGGTTTGGTCAATAACTTTATTTAGGTACTGCAATTAGAGGTGTCATAATTTGCCCGAACCCGAAAAACTATCTAAATTGATATGAGTTTGAATTCAATTTTATTTAAATTGATTAAAAAATTTAATTAGTATAAAATTAATTAGTTGTACATGTTTTTATAATTTTGTATATAATTAATATTTTTACAAAACGACCGTTGAATTTAGCAATGTAATCGTACTCGTCGTTAACGTAAAGTTTCGAATCAATCCGATATTTCTATCATATCGATCGAGAATAATGCATTTTTTAATATATATTTAACGGTTGAATTTTTTTACATCAAACAAATAATTACGTATTTTTAATTTACTCGAAACTCGACGTGTATGATCTACGTAAATATAGCATAAAATATGACAGTTAGATTAAACAAATATATATCATATAAAAAATTACGAAAACGTGAACACCTTCTCAAATAAATATATATATATTATTTTTGGTTTTTTTATTGAGATATAGCCAAAAAAAATACCAAATTACCGTTGGTTTTGGATTAATTCCCAAAATACGTTTTTTTTTTCTAGCTGGGAAATCGCCATCCCCCATGGCGATTTTCCAGCGTTAAAATTTGAAAATTTGTAAAAAACACCAAGAGAAATCGCCATGGGGGGTGGCGATTTCCCTTGGTGTATTTTGCAAATTTTGCAAATTTCATGAAGGGAAATCGCCATGGGGGTGGCGATTTCCCTTCATGTATAATTTTTTTTTTTAAAATTAATAAACAAAAATTAAATTTATTTTTTAATTTGATAATTTTATTTTTTTAATTTTAAAAATTATAAATTAAATGAAAATATTTTTTTTATAGGTTTGGTTATTTATTTTTTTTAAATATATATTAAAAATGTAATTTAATTTATTATTACAATTTTATAAAAAATAAAAATATATTTCTTATTAAAATTTAAAAAGAAGATTATATTTTTTATTAAATTTTTATATCAAAAATTGTATTTTTTATAATTTTGTAATATTATAAAAAGGAAAATTTAATTTATATCAAAAATAATTTAATGATGTAAAATGTAAATAAATTTTTTTTTAAAGAAATTTATCGAGTCACTTTTTTAAATAAAGAAGTTATTTTTAAGTTGGTATCGTAAAATAATTTTTTTAATTTGATTAGTTTTTTTGAGTTGGTATTCGATTAACTCGTTACATCAATTTAATCATTGTTTTTAATAATAGTATAGATTGTTACAGTTTAAAACTGGATATTTGATAAAATAATTTTAATTTAATTTATGATTAAAATTTTATTTCTTATTAAAATTTAAAAAGAAAATTAAATTAAAATGAAAAAAAGAAAATCAACTTATCATGTAATTTGGATTATTATATTAAAATTAAATAACAACATTAAGATATAAATTAAAATAAAATATAACAATTAATTTCCGAACAAATTTAAAATAAATAACATGATATGCAAAACATATAAATTTATATTAGAAATTTAAAACACATTACAATTATTCTAATTATTGCGTGGTGTAGAGCAACAGTGTCGAGCTCTTCTAGTGCGTGGTGGTTGCCTCCTTTAAAATTTAATTTTTTTTTATTTAATTTGTTTTTAACAAAATTTAAAAAACAAATTTTATAATATTAAATTATAAAAAAACCTAAAATATACCTTACGATTTTTTTTAAATTATAAAAAAAATATTTTAATTTAATTTATAATTTTTAAAAATAAAAAATAAATTTATCAAATTGAAAAATAAATTTAATTTTTGTTTATTAATTTTAAAAAATATATATATATATATATATATATATACATGAAGGGAAATCGCCATGGGGGGGTGGCGATTTCCCTTGGTTAAATTTGCAAAATTTGCAAAATACACCAAGAGAAATCGCCACCCCCCATGGCGATTTCCCTTGGTGTTTTTTTACAAAATTTCAAATTTTAATGCTGGGAACCCAGCTAGAAAAAAAAATGGGATTTTGGAAATTAATCCAAAAACAACGGTATTTTAGTTTTTTTTTTTGGCTATATCTCAGTAAAAAAACCTATTATTTTTCTTTATAAAAATTTAAAAAATATTTAATTTATCAAATTTTTTTAATTATTATTAATTTTAATAGTCTTGAATTTTTGATCTATTAATTATGCAAGGGCGAAAAATAAAGTATAATCCAAAACATAATAATTTTATTTTTAAGATTGAATTTATGACATTAAATTTTTTTCAATCCAATTTGAATATTTTGGATACACACATAATAAGCTCAACACAGATGATGAGAATTAAAAAAAAAAAAAAAGCCATATGATGCTAATTTATCTTATTTTGCTTTTTTTTTTTTTTTTTTTTTTTGCAACAAAGCCGCACCATCTTCTTTTTCTTCTTCATCTTTTTTCAGAACCTTCATTGTTGTCTTTTATTTTTCTTCTTCTTCTCCTTGCTTTTTATTTTTATTTTTTTATTGTTCTTTTTTCAAAATCTTTATTGTCTTTTCTTCTTCTTCTCCTTACTTCTTTTTTTTCTTCTTCTTTTTCCAGAACCTTCATTGTTTCTTTTTCTTTTTCTTCCTCTAGCTGTAGCAATCGTAAGTCGTAACCAACCACAAGAAGCCGTGTCTATATTTTCGACAATGAGTCGGAAGCATATACCATGTCGATATTGTGTTGTGTCACGTTGACACCGATACAACGGCCATAATTGACGAGTCCATGTAATGGAGCTTAAATTGAATCTCTTCAATCAGCCTGAAAATCTATGATTATGATTGCATTGAAAATGATAAAACACAAGTTTTCTAATAATATTTTTGGTATTCCCATTCCGGATTCATAGTTGATAACATTCCTATCAGATTTTCAACAACATAGAATCAAGTGGTGTTCCATTCCCGGCAACCAAGCCATGATGATTTACTCAAGGGCTCGTTTGGAATCTACTGCACCTCTAATGCGGTAGAATGTTTTTTATTTTGCGAGGGGCACCTCCAATGAAGTGATCTATTGGACTGGAGGTCCAGGGTCAAGTTGATCACAGGATCCCTAATGAAGTGGGTAAATCCCTCTTTTAGCCTTCTATTGTTTTTTTTTTTTTTAATTTTTTAAATCTTTTAATACAAGTATAAATTTAATATAAATTTTATTATTTAACATAAATATAATTTTAATATATATTTTATTATTTAATATAAATATAATTATTTATTATATATGTACACATTTTAATTTAATATTTTTAATGATTATTTTACTTTCTCATTATAATTCATCTCATCGTTACCGCTGTGTTTGAATCAAACACATATTTCATTATTTATTTTAATTTTATCGCTACAACAACTCTTATCGCCACCACTATTTTTAATCTTATAGAAATCAATACCAACCCCAAAATCTCCGGAATGCTGATGACTGGCCGGGCTTCAACAAGAGGTGGCCTTGTCAAAACTGACGGGACACACGCTGCTCCTTTCACTGTCTCCTACAGAAATTTCAACGCCAATGCTTGCATTTGGTCAGCCTCTGAGTCGTCTTGTGGCTCCAAGTCCACCAATTCTCTGAAGACAAATTACACCCACAAAATGTTACTACTAGTTCTCACATGAAACATATAAATGTCGATGGAATTCTTTGTTCTTTAATTATTTTTGCCAGTATCACAATTTTAAATAAATCAGTTATGGCTTTCCATACATATCAGTCTTATATAATGGCTATTGTTTAGAGTTGATAGTGAATCAAATATTTACAATTTTATAAATATTTGAATTTGAATTCGTTTAATTTATTTAAAATTTAAATTTATTTATTATTCGAATATTACTATTTGAATTCGCATCCGATTTAAAAAGCAATATTCGTCGGATATCTAAAGCCGCTAAATATTCGAATTTATTAAATTATTTTTTTAAAAAAAATAAAAATATAAAATTAAACAAGAATTAAATATGTAAATGAATATCGGATTCGGATATTTGAATCCTTTATCTGTATACATAAAACAGATTCACATAACAGATTCGAATGTCCGACATTATACGAACCAAAATTAAAATGGATTCGGTTAGCGGATATCAAAGGGTTCAAATTCAAATCTATTATGAATCTGCTGCGGATAATAAATCTAATATCTAAATTCACAAATTATTCGAATTCACAAAAAATAAATAGAATAATATCGAATATCCAATTTTTTACTATCTATTGACATCTCTACTATTGTCTATTGGTTACCAAATTCACGTTCCAAAATGTGATTTACACATACATAAACCTGAAAACATGATGTGGATTTTCATGTTAGAGACAAATTTAATTCTAGAGCTACACTAGTACAGAGTATATCATAGACAACAGAGAATAAACATTGATTGGCTCCGAGAGCATAAAAAAAAATTTGCATTTTATACTTTACTCATTAATTTAATATATCAATTAACATTTGGCTCCGTTACACTCGGTCTGGTCTGGATTCTTTCATTATTTTTTAATATATTTTTAACTATTATTTATAAATATAATTTTTATAATAAATGAGTAAATTATATAAATATATAAATGATGATAATGAATGCATTGAAAAATAATAAACTAAATCCTACATTTATAAAAAAAAAAATATAATTAATATATTAATTTTTTTTAAATTTAATAAAAATAATATATTAAATATGAATTTTAAAAAATAATAATAAATAAATAATTTGATACGGGTGTCTCCAAACACAATTAAGTGAATCCTTACTAGAATAGATTCTATAGATAAAATCAAGGGGAAATTAATCAATGATAGCTGGCAGCGGCGGCAATCCACGGTCCCTCAAAGGTTTCGAACCCAAGTGCAAACCAAAACCAACTGTTGCAAAAAGTTACCATATATAACTTCAGTTGAAATTAAAAAAAGAAATTGAAAATGCACTTTCTTTATCGAGTAATTAAAATAAAATGAAAACATTGGAGATGCAGCCGGTTGCAATTGCTGCATTCCACATCTGCTGCTATCCCGTCCCCAACCGCTTCCTTCATTTCCATTTCAAAGAAAAACAACCCACCAATCTTTCCTTCCCCAGCAACCAATCCCAAATCAAAAACCTTTGTTCTTTAACTCTCCCCTCAACAACCAACAATTTCAGCGAACCCCAACAAGAGGACGAGAACAGAACAAACAACCACTCATGCCCAGATCTGAAATCCACATTCCTCGACCAATTTTACTCTTCCTTTAGCAAAAACAACGTAAATAACCAAGACCCAGATCCCCAAAACGAAGAAAAAGAAGAGCAAAAACATCCCAAAACCAAATTCTGGGGTTTTCTTAGAGTCATTTTCACAAACATGTGGTGGACAGATTTGAAAGCAGCGGTGGGTCAAAGAATCAATGTCGAAGGAATTGTTTTTTCGGTTGGAGTGTTCGTTAAAGATCGTCACTTGGCGTTGCCCCATGTTGCAGTGCCTGATATAAGGTGTATTGATTGGAATGAGCTCCATAGAAGAGGGTTTAAAGGTGTTGTTTTCGATAAGGATAATACGATTACTGCTCCTTATTCTTTGACGCTTTGGCCTCCTCTCCGGCCTTCTATTGAGCAGTGCAAAGATGTTTTTGGTCCTGATATCGCTGTGTTTAGTAACTCTGCTGGTAAATTTTGGCTTGACTCTTTGAGATTGATTCCTGTTTTAGTCCTTCCTGATTGAGTTTTTGTGCAATATGTTGATGTTTTGTTTTTCCCCTCTTTTTGATGAATTAAGGTCTTTTAGAGTATGATCATGATGGTTCAAAAGCGAAGAAACTAGAAGGGACTATTGGGATTAAAGTCATAAGGCATAGTAAGTGTTTATTTTTCCCTCAGTTCAAGCATTTAGTTTTAGTCTGTTACCAAATTCCTTTCTATACCATTCATGAAGAAAGGAATCAATTTTTTAACAGTATGTCACAGTTTCAACTCTATGCCTATGGTAAACATTAAGAATGTAATAAGCTTGGGATGAATTACAGTTACTGCTAAATTGTTGGTTTAGCACACATTAACATGAGTTACTGTTAATTTATAACAAAAGTGTTTGGTTTATCTAGAATTGATTTTGGTGTCTATCTGACATGTCTTTCCAGGGGTGAAGAAACCAGCTGGAACAGCTGAAGAAATCGAGAAACACTTTGGATGTAAATCATCTGAACTTATCATGGTATGCAAGGGTGGTAGAACTTACTGGATGGTTGATTAAGTCTAGACTTTGGATTATGTTGGTGGCATAATTTATGTTTATGGCAGGTGGGTGATCGGCCCTTCACTGATATTGTTTATGGAAACCGAAATGGGTGTTTGACTATATTAACTGAGCCATTAAGTCTCGTTCAGGAGCCTTTCATTGTTAGGCAGGTTGGTTTTCCTTTCCTTTCTTTTTATTTTGTTTGTTTTTTATGCACTGAAGCACCTTATTGAACACTCTGAACAGAAAAGATTGAGAACCCAACCAAGGGAAAGTATTTTGATATATCTTTGTTCTCTTATTTTGAGAGAAACTTGCTGCAGAAGTTTTTTATCTTTCAAATTAAGCTGTTAACTTTAGATCTTTAATAAATACCATAATTTTGGATCTTTTCTCCATTATTCTAGAGGACCTTACATCCAGTTACTTGATATTTTTCAATTCTTCTGTTCTCTATTTGATGAATAGAGACTGTCTTTTTCCCTAAGCTTTTTTGAAATAAGTTTTTTGAGGGTTTTGCTACAATTCAATTTATCACTCTCGGTGGACTTCAACTTGAACAACAATTATACATATGTCTAGGTATATAACGATGAGAATAGTTGTGGTGGATTTGTGTTAGTGGGGTTGTCAGTTAGCTGTGTTTCTTGATATAATGATTCATGGATCACCTAGAGCTTGTTTTCCTTTCTTTGATGAAACTATTAAATCTCTGCCAATTGCTTCGGACTTGCATCTTCCCTCTTAAGTGAAATGTTGTTCTTCAAGCTTTCCTTGATCTTAGGTCCATTGCCTGCACTACATTAGGATTACACCTGTGCGGAAAATTCATTCCGCAAGTTTTATTTTTATTTTTATTGCATGATGTTTTTATCAGTTTGCTCATATTTTAATGGATTTTATACTGTTATGCATGTCCAACAAACTTCCATCATCAATCTACAATCCCTCATTGGTAGATACACCATGTGTTTTCAAGGTAGTTATTTTGATTGTCAAATATACTGAACATCATGGACAATCTTTTAATCTTCTTACTGTTTTTCTATTAATTATAATTATGAGACCCATGTTGGACGAAGGCTCATCAGGAGGACGGATTTGGGAAGTTAATTGCAAGAGCACCTGTAGAAAGAATAGATGTGAAGAATCTACTCTGATCTATTTGTTTGTTTTGGACTCTCTGAACCCGTTCCTTCTCTCTAATATGAAGCAAACATGAAATATTTTGGGTAAAATTTGAAATAATGTGTTAAAATTTTTTTAATGTATAAAATTTAACTCTCTTTTCTTTCCCCCCTGAGTTTGTTAATGTTTTAAATGGAAAACACATATACATTGCATTGAAAGATGGAATAGTTTAGGGTGCAGATAAGATCTCTGTGAAAGGCTGATTTACAATTGTCTTTACTAATTTTGCTTGTGTGTCACTTCTCCTCATCTCTGCTTTGGTTCTGTTTCATAGTATGTATAATATCTGTCATTTCTTTCAATGCTTGATGAATTATAATGGAAGAGACTAAATGTTTGCAGGTGCGAAAACTAGAACTGATGCTCGTAAATTGGTGGTTTAGAAGAGGTTCGAAGCCAATTAGTCATAATTTACTACCAGATACCACGCAGTGTGTGAAAGATCCATATCCTCTGTAAGAATATTTTGGATATAATTGAAAGTAATTGCTTATGTAGCTGATGACAATTTTTTGACTCATAATTATTTGTTTTCGCAAACCACGTGAAAATTTATTTAATTCTTTCATTTAGTACAGAGAGTAATACTTAACTGTTATTTGATTTGATAACTTAAAATGAAAAAGACAGGAAGGGAACTGAAGAACCAATAGCTTCCCTGGTAAAATGGATGTATTTGCCTTTTTGCTATTACCCAAGAAGTGCATTTAGTCTGGGATTTTTTTTGCTCCTTTAGCAGCAGTTATTTGGACTCTTCATTTTTCATGAAATACTCGTGTCCAACAACCTTGTCCGACGCATATCCGAACATGGGTTTGGGGATATGATTTTTTAAATACATGAAAAAACTTTAAAAAATTGAACATATTCGTATTAGATACATATTTGTATTCAACAGTCACACCCGAATTCAAGTAACATAGGTTATTCATGCATGAATTTTGTTTTTGTTTTTTTTTTCCTTAATTTGGATTCGTAGGCTTGGGCTGCATAATAGGGATACTTTTTTTTTTTATCTCATAGACTCCCTTGGTGTATTCAATCCTCATCCTATGAGCCTCCTTTTTTGCTGCTAAAGTTTGTTAGTAAATGCATCATCCAAATTCCAATCAGAATTGGTGGATATTAGACCTGTCCAACTGTCGACAAGTCGGTTTGAATTGTGCCGGCTTGGATAGAGATTTTCAAGATTCGGTTCCGTCCGAATTAATATTAATTAAATAAAAATTATTTTTTATTTAAATTTAATTATAAAATATATATTTTTTAATATTTTAATAATTTATGAATAGTGAAACGGATTTAAGGGCCGCTCTGAAATAGGCTTGGGCAAGAAATTTTTTTCTTCCGGATCGCAACCCGGCTCAACCCATAGACAGATTTAATGGATATATATTGCAATTTAAGAAAGATTATTTATTTTTGCCCATTTATAGTAGCGGAGTGGCCATTGTAGAGCTGAATCATTACAGTTTGAGATATTAGACTTTCTTTCATTAGTTTTCTCATATTTTATTGCCTGTATTCAAATTTTCAGGTCAAAGAATCTACTGTTTGAACAAATTTTACCTGAAAATTTGTTGTTGTTCTAATCAGGCTATGCGTTACTTTTCTAATCATTTGACAGGATGATTGACAAGAAGTTTTGAAAATTTCTTAATTAAAATTTCTTTTAATTGAAAGGTGACAATTTGTAATTGGTTAAAATTTTCTCCTTCTACAAGGTGTGTACTTGTTGAACTTAGTATTTGACAAAAATGATTGAGGAATGTTATGTTACGGCGTTACGCCGCATTTGAATGTTGTTGCGGCCGTTGCGTAACGTGTTTCGGCTGCTACAATCATAATTCGAATTTTTTGAAACGTAATGCTTATATAATGGTTTGGAAAACTCAAAATCTGTTATGTTACGGTCGCATTTTAAAACTATGTTAACACGTGAAATTGTGTTGACTATGATTGGATATAAATGGTTAAATCCCAATTGATTTTCTGCAAAAGTCAACTAATCATGCATTCTTTAACCTTCTTTCCCAATCATAGTATTAAATATTTTTAATTTGTGGCTCAGAATATGATCAAGTAGAGTATCAAATCAGTGAACATGGACATTGCATGTGCTTGATTTATCCTGCTAATACCCCATTGCCCTCTCAATACCAACGTATAATCATAATTCGGATTTAATTCAGTTGATTCATGTAAGCATAGGTTTAAGTCAAAATGCATAAAAATGGAATATTTTCTCCGCCCATGTTGCCTGTGATAAGAAGATAATTGATAAGTTCAGGAGATAAGCTAGCAGATCAACATCCAATTTCATTATAAAGAGATAAGTGATAAGAAGATAGGTAATAATGAGTATCTTGTAGATAAATTAAGATAATTTCAATTGTTTATCTTTATTGTAGATAAGATTATTGTACCCTATAAATACTGATTACCAGTTAATGAAAAGTTAAGGTTTCAACCAGATTAATTGTTACTTTTACATGGTATCCAGAGCTTAACATTGCTTAATTAGCTATTGATCATTCTTTTCTTTCTTTTTTTTTTTTCTCCCTTTCAATCATTTTTTTCTCTCTCCCTTTCAATCATGTCAAACACCACCACCACATCATCAAAATCAAACACTGAACCTATTTTCATCAGTGTCGCTGCCCAACTTCCACTAAAATTAAACTCCATGAATTTCCCCTCCTGGCAACTACAACTCCACTCCCTCCTTGATGAATATGAACTCACAGGCTATTCCGTTAATGGTACTTCCACATTGAACCCTGCTTATACCTTCTGGTTTAGATAAGAAAAATTTATCCTCCATGGCATAGTTGCTTCAATATCTGAGTCAATTCTCCCTCTTATTGCTATTGCCAAAATTTCACAAGACGCATGGCAAATCCTCTCCAACACATTTGCTAGCAAGACTTGCTCAAGAGTAATGTCACTAAAGAAAAAGTTGACCACTCAAGATAGTAAACCAGTTGCTGTCTTGATGCAATACATGAAGAGTATTGTTGATGACCTTGTCATGGCACACGCTCCAGTTGCTGCAGATGAATTGATCATCTTTATTCTGAATGGTATTGGACCAAAATTCAAGGAGATCTCCACTGCCATACGAGCTAGAGAATCTTCCTTCACTTTTGAAGAGCTTCTTGATAAGCTTACTAATTTTGAGACAGTTATCAAGTCTGATGAATCTCTCTCATTAACCCCAGCAAATGCAAATTATGTCAAAAGAACTCGAAGCCAATATAGTCATAGAGGAGGCCAATCAAAGGGCTCTTTTTCTTCTTCAGGTAATCTTCACAGTTTCAATTACCACAAAACAGAAGTATGCTTCCAATAATTTCACCCATACAAAACCAGTTTGTCAATTTTGTGATAAGATAGGTCATACAGCCAAGACCTGTAGGTCCATCAAGCCAAAGGAACTAATTGCCAATGTTGTCACTTCATCTTAGTCCAAGTCAGATCAATGAAGGATCATTGATTCAGGGGCTTCTCATCATATCACTCATGATATCAAAAACTTGTCTCTTTATTATGACTATGGTGGTCCAGATGAAATACTTGTTGGTGATGGTGCAGGTTTGGTCATTAAACACTGTGGTTCCTCAATTATTCATACTGCACAAAAATGCTTTCATCTTTCAAATGTCTTACATGTTCCATCCATGAACAGTAATTTTATTTCTGTCTCTAAATTCTGTCACACTAATAATGTTTCCATTGAATTTTTTCCTTTTCATTTCTTGATCAAGGATTTAAGCACGAGGCACCTCTTATGAAAGGCTTGAGCAAGGATGATGTTTACAAGCTACCTTAGAACATGCCATCTTCTCTGAAGCCCGGAACAACACTAATCAGTCTTAAAACTTCAGTAGATATCTGGCATAGCAGGCTTGGCCATCCTAACTCCAAGATTCTTAATTTTATGCTTAAGACTTTTAGTTTGTCTCCTGTTGCTTCCTCAAATAAATTATCCCTTTGTGACTCTTGTCAATGCCATAAACTACCTTTTTATCAGTCCAATTTAAGTAGCTCTAAACCTCTTGAACTTTTGTATACTGATGACTGGGAGCTTGCACATGTTGACTCAATTGATAATTTTAAATATTATGTTATTTACATTGACCACTTTACAAAATATGTTTGGCTGTTTCCTATTAAACAAAAATATGATGTTTCTCTCTTATTTCCTACATTTAAAACCTTAATTGAGAATTTAGCACTTCTATTTTGTCTATGTATTCTGATAATGCTGGAGAATATCAAGCCTTATCCAAACTACTATCCAACCATGGTATAACCCATTTTACCACTCCCCCTTACACACCTTAACATAATGGGACTACTGAAAGACGACATAGGTATGTAATTAAAACTGGACTTTCTTTACTACATCATGCTTCTATGCCACTTATTTTTTGGTCACATGCTTTTCAAACAGCAGCTTACTTAATAAATAGACTTTGTACTCCAATTCTACATTTTCAATCTCCGTTTGAAGCTGTCACCACCTTAAAAGTAACGATGTCTCATCGCGAGACTTTATTATTCGTTAGGCGTGACATTAAAAAATCGAGAAAAAGTCAATTTAATTTCTCTTGAAATAAAATGAGGGTTTGAAAACAACCTCGGAGAAAGACATGGAGTTGCCACCAATCTTTTTTGGCTAGATGCGATTGGCCATCTATTAAAATCGGTTTTATAAAATATTTAAAAATTAATTAAAATATTTTAAAAATCAATTTCAAGTATGCGTTATAAACCAGAGAAAATCGAAGAATCGAGTTTAGGACTCGGTTACGTGCGGGAAAGGATTAGCACCCCTACAACACCCGTATAAAACGGTACCTTATTAATCATGTGTTATCTCAAGTCTCGGTAAAAAGTTGGTTTTAAATTTGGTGTTTTAAATTAATTCCCAATTCTAAGAAAAATAATTCCATTTTTAATTGAAAATGATCCGAGATTTATTAATTCAAAATTTTCCTATATTCCCCGACAAAATCGGCAGAATATAAATTTTTTATTTATTTGGAAAATCTTCCGAATCATTCTCGTTTATTGAAAGAAAGATATTCCTTTATTAATGGCAATTGATGACATTCTCTCCAGCAAACCCAGTAGAGAACTCATGAATTATTTTAACTCGAAAATATCTTTATTTTATTTAAAATCATTATCCTTTTTTTTATAAAAAAAACATTTAAAAAATGAATATGAACATGTGTGCCATAAATAAAATGACATAGCAAAGTCTAGATAATATAATGCAACCTAAATGTTATGACATAATTCAAATGGCATAGCATATTCTAAATGAAATGAAAACTCCTAAGTATCATGGTATATTCTAAGTGAAATGAAATGATTTAAATGACATGACAATTTTAAATGATATAACCTAAATGACATGGAATATAATTTAAGTGACATGAAATGACATTAAACATAAAAAAAAATGCTATCATGAACTATGCATGAAAATAAAATAAAAATGCATGAACATAGTATATGCTAAATAATGTGACAACAATAAATAACTAAAATAAAAAGCATAGGATAGGATAGCATGAAATATTCAAAACCATATGGCAAACAATATAACATCATAAAATGTAAATCAAAATAATAATAATACCATATAAAAATATCATAGCAAAAATCACATATTAATGCATGAACATGGAAAATGCAATGCATGAAAATGTATTTTTTCCTTTAATTAAGGAAATCCGTATATCTAAAAAGCTATCTGGCTATCTTAGGAAAATATGTCAAATTAGATTTTCTAAAAACAAAACTTTGTGATTGTTTGAAAACAGTTTTGAAGAAAAATTTGAATGAAGATTAAAACCCCTACCAAACCCTTTTAAAACGGCTCTAATTTCTTAAGTTTAAAATCCCGGACTTGACCACCCTTAACCCGAGATTTATAAAATCATTTTTAAAGCTTAAAAAGGCTTAGAAACTGTCCAAAGACAGTAGCTAAAGCTTCTAACCAACCCCCTCTAAATGCCTTAGCCAAATTCAACCATTGTTTTTCTTTTGAATTCAAATCCGCCTCTACTGTCCGATTTTGACACATGATTTTTTAGCCTATTTTTAAAAATTCAAAAAAAATCTAAAAAAAATACTGGAGACTTAGAACATGTATAACTACACGAGAAAACATTGGCTTAATTTTCTGATTAAAGATGACTGCCAAAAAAATCGGGAAAGTACAAGTACTGGGTGAAAAACTGTTTTGCCAAAACACATTTTTTGCCTTTGATAAAATCATTTAAAAATCAAAATAAAATTGTTGGAGGTCATCCTAAAGACCTACAAACAGTAGCTAAAACATTTAAAAACCTTGGACAAAAATTGGCTAAGTAAAAAAATCACAAATGTAGAATAATCAATTTGACAACCCATTAATTTTTCACAAGTATGCTCAAGTGAGCATGACTTTGAGCCATTGATTGACCTAAGTCATAAATCATGTGGCATGACATGAAATGCATGAAAATACAGCAAAATGAATGCATGAAATGCATGGTTTAAAGCCTAAGTGATATGGAAAATGTATGGTATAAATAACCTAAATGCCTAGCATGAGTTTGCATGGCAATAAATGCTATCCTAATAGAACATGCATGAACTAGTGTCTAAATGACATGGAAAATGACATTAAAAATAATGAAAATGGTCTAGTGCCTAAAGGACATGGGAAAGGACATGGCATATGAAAATGGCCTAATGTCTAAATGTCATGGCATATGAAAATGGCCTAATGCTTAAAGAAAATGCACATGGCCGAATGGCCTAGGAACCAAAGTGTTGTGAGAAATGTCATGTAAAATGACCTAACTAAATGCTATGGAAGATGATATGAGAAATGGAAATGGCCTAAACTATATGACAATAGCCCCAAGATGCAAAAATATGACATAAGTCAAAAGAACAAGATGGTTAGCAAGAATACAAATATACATAAAGATAAACAATAATAGAAATAAGCAAGTTAAAGTAAGTAAATAAATAACAAAAAGATGAGCTCCATGGTTGGTACATTGGACAAAGCCCCCCTAACCATTATCTATTGATTTTCATCAAGGTCATGAAGCCTTTTTAATCTCAAAATCATAAAAAATAACTAAGGTAAGAAAAAAATATGGAGATGAGCTCCATGGTTGGTATATTGGATAAAGCCCACCCTAACCATTATCACTTGATTTTCATCAAGATCATGAAACCTAACCATTATTATTATTATTATTATTTTGAAAAGCAAGAACAACAAGAAAGATGTAAAAAAAAATGGTAGGAAATCACATGGAAAACAAGAAATAAAGCATGAGGAAGAAGAAGAAAAAATGTAGTAGCAATGGTAGAATGGCTACCTTAACAAAAGATTTTCTTCATTTAATTCAAAAACCTTTTTTTCTCAATTAGCTATTGACTTCAATCCTTCAACCTTGTGAAAAAACTGATCAGCCCCCTCCCCTAATGACTTGGCCCAATGGCATGCCCACCATTAGATGATTTTTGCACTTTTTCTCCTCCAATTTTGGCCCTTAGATTAAGATATTTTCATGACAAAATAAAAGTGTCATCTTGCCAATTGATAGCAGCCCTTAAGACGTGTACTCAGCCCTTGTAATAACCTCAGCCCTTAGATGAAAATGAGGACCAATCCCATGCACTTCCTTGCTTGGCCCTTTGAGTGCATACCCTTGGATAAGTTGTGCTATTCTATTCTTGGCCATTGGATGAGGATTCTTTCATGACAACATAAAAATGTCATCTTGGAATTTAATCCCAACCCTTTACATGTGTACTCAGCCCTTGTACATGGCCTAAGCCATTGGATGAAAAGGAACAATCCCATGCACTTCCTTGCTTGGCCGAATAATTGTCCACTTTTGGATGAGTTGTGCTCTTTCATTCTTGGCCATTAGATGAGGGTTCTTTCATGACAAATAAAAATTTCATCTTGGCATTTAATCTTGGCCATTGAATGGTGTATTCAACTTTTCTATAAGGCACCTAAGCCATTGGATAAATGGGGGATCATTTGCAAGGTACTAGTGGTAGCATGTGAGCTTGATAGTGACTAAGGAATTAAATTGATCAAGCTTCCTTCTTCTCCTCTGTCCTGGCTGATCAAAGGAGGTAAAATCCCAGCAATTCCTTATTCTTTCATATCTTTCTTAATTACAAATTTTCCCTTTTTGGTTTTTTCTGTAAAATGACCTTTTTGACCCCCGAACCTAAATAAATAGAAAACGCACTCCAAATTCAAATTTTCTTCTTTCAATACTTCCAAAATAATAAAAAAATTGAATTCAAGAAGTTTTCAAAATTTTTTGAGTCCATTTGCTATTTTTCAAATTTATTTCCAAAATTGCCCCTCAATGCACCCGAACTTTTGTCATTTTGTAAATGAGCTCCGAATCCAGATTTTTCTTCACCAATATCTTCCAAATAATTTAAAAGTGTGATCCGAATGTTTTCAATTTTTTGGAGCTCATTTGCTATTTTTTCGGGATTTATCTGCTTGAATTTCTGCATAGGGGACCCGGGATTTGGCCAGTTTGCAAACGAACTCTAAATCCGAATTTTCTTTCGCCAATCTCTTCCAAATAATTTAAGAATGAGATCTGTAAATGTTTAGAATTTTTGAAGCTCATTTACTTTTTTTTCTGGGATTTATCTTTTTGAATTTTTACATAGTGGACCCGGGGTTTGGCCATCTTGCAAACGAACTCCGAATCAAGATTTTCTTTCGCCGATCTCTTCGAATGATTTAAGAATGAGATCTGAAAATTTTTAGAATTTTTGGAGTTCATTTGCTATTTTTCCTAAATTTTTCAATTTTGCCTTTTTACCTCTGAAGCTCGGTTTTGCTCAAAACAAGTCCGGTTTACATATTTTCTTCAAACTAAGCCTTGGGCTATCCTTGTTTAATCACTCCTCATCAATTAGGGGCTTTATTCTTATCGAATCGGGCCATTTCTGTAATTCTTCCAAATTTCATCGAAATCCACCAAAAACCCTAATCTCGGTTTGCTTTCGAATTGACTTTTCTTTCAGTTTTTCTTTCAAGTAGCTTCTCCATTACCCGTAGTCAGTGCTTATGTTTCATTTGGAACCTTTAATTTCATACAATTTGATCGTTCAAGCACTTTTCCCCAAATTTCCCGAAGTAGGGTTTTATTTATACTA
This sequence comes from Fremontodendron californicum, assembly GCA_030761205.1. NCBI lineage: Eukaryota > Viridiplantae > Streptophyta > Magnoliopsida > Malvales > Malvaceae > Fremontodendron > Fremontodendron californicum. Next base: position 17,369,795 of record JAULJL010000037.1, read on the forward strand.
AAATTCTGTAACCCAACTTTCGACCTCCATATCTTTCAATGTAGACCTCGGATTATCAAAATTATTTCACCATCTTTGAATTGAAATTCAAATCTTGATTTTGAAAATGGGTTGACTTTTTCAGTAGTTGACTTTTTTGGGGTTGACTTTTTTGAGGTTGACTTTTTTTTTTTGAGTTTGACTTTTCTGTCTGCCTTCTTAGACTAAGTCTCGGAGTGCCACCTGCAGGATGAGAAAATTCTTTTTTGCATTCTGTATCATCAATTTAGGAAGAAAACATACCTGATTTAGTGGTTCGGACAAAATTATGTGTCTACAGCTGCCCCTCTTTGACTATTGCTGAGAATCAGGAATCAGGCAAAGATAAACAAACACTAATTTTTTGGTTAGTGAAATCACATGTGAAGAGAAGGGAAAGGGAGTTTTCTTTTTTCCATTTTTCATTTTTTTCATTTTTTTCATTTTTCATTTTTCATTTTTTTTGTTTTCAAAAAAACTGTAAATAGAAGATTTTGTCCTTAAATTGAATTCCCTAACTAATCAAGGCTCGACTCGTCTTAAGAAAACGGGTTCAGTTTGCAAGAGAAGAAAAGACCTCGACGATGGTCTCAGGGTCTTATCTTGTCTTGTGCTAACCTTATTGGCATGGGTGAAACCGAAAATTGAAAAAGATCTGAATGAAACCAAAAATTGAAAAGCATGGGTGAAACCAGAAATTTGAAAATGATCTGGATGGAACCAAAAATTGAAAAGCATGGGTGAAACCAGAAATTTGAAAATGATCTGGATGAAACCAGAAATTGAAAGGCATGGGTGAAACCTTAAAAATGAAAAATGATCTGGATGAAACCAGAGAATAAAAAGGCATTGGTGAAACCAAAAATTGGAAAAAGATCTAGATGAAACTTGAAATTGAAAAGCATAGGTGAAACCAGAAATTTAAAAAAGATCTGGATAAAACCAGAGAATAAAAAGGCAAGGGTGAAACTAGAAATTTGAAAAAGATCTGGATGAAACCAAAAATTGAAAAGCATGGGTGAAACCAGAAATTGAAAAAGATCTGCATGAAACCAAAAATTTAAAAGCATGGGTGAAACCAGAAATTTGAAAAAGATCTGGATGAAACCAGAGATTAAAAAGGCATGGGTGAAACCAGAAATTTGAAAATGATCTGGATGGAACCAGAAATTGAAAAGCATGGGTAAATCCAAAAATTTGAAAAAGATCTGGATGAAACCAGAAATTGGAAAGCATGGGTGAAACCAAAAATTTGAAAAAAAATATGGATGAAACCAGAGAATAAAAAGGCATGGGTGAAACCAGAAAATTGAAAAAGATCTGGATGAAACCAAAAATTGAAATGGACTGAAAATTAACTTGAAGGATTTGAGAGAGGATGCAAGTGCTTGATGGTGTAAATGCAAATGTCTTGGGTTGATGCAAATGCTTCTTGAAATGATACAGATGTCTTGGATTGATGCAAATGCTTCTAAATGCAGATGCAAATGTCTTGGAATGATGCAAATGCTTCTAAATGCAGATGCAAATGTCTTGGATTGATGCAAATGCTTCTAAATGCAGATGCAGATGTCCCTACGAATCATGTTCATGTAAGTGGTTCATGAATGGTGTAATTACAGCTACAATGAAGATGCAATGATCCTAAGAATGATGCACTTGCTTGAGATAATGCGAATGCATATATCTATGAATGGTGTACTTGTAAAGGTAGAATGCAGATGCTCATGGAATAGCGCAAATGAAAATATCCATGAATGATGCAAATGCTTGCTAATACAGTGCAGATGCAAAGCTTAATAGAGAGATGAGTGTTCATGAATGATGCAAATGCCCCCGATCATTTTTCTAGACTTTGGCTTAGCCTTTCCCATTCATTTTTCCTCTTCAAATCAGAGTATATCTTCAACTCCTTTTTCAATCTTTAGCTATTCTTTTTGCCCCAACAGTTTTCAAACTCTTATCAACAGAAATCTGCTTGCTGAGTTTTATTTCTTCTTCTCATATTTGGAAGTCAAGGTTATCCATAGTAATTCCACACCTTTGGATTAGAAAAACTCTTATCTCATGTCAACATCAAAAATGGGTATTTCGAAAATATTTTTATTTTCCCTTTCTGAAAAACAATTTTGCTTATTTAATAAAACTTCTGAGTCAAAAATTTTAACCCCACAGTGTGTAATGTACAAATCTTTTGAAAACTGATGATCACTGTTAGAAATTTTCTTAAGTGTCAATTTGGGTTTTTCAACTTGAGTTGACAAGGCTTGGTACAACATGATTTTGGTTTTTCCAGGAAAACTTCACAACAAAAAATTTATGTCTCTTCTAGGCTTACAAATGGAACAGATTTTATAAATCATGAATTCATTGAGAACCAAACAAATTCAACATTCTTTTAGTTTCCATATCAAGGTATTTTGACAAAGCGTCAAGATTGGCTGGGATGTTTAAACTGGAAAGTTGATTTTGGAGAAAAAAAGTTTTAGTTTTTGAAATCAATCATCCAAATGAGAGTTGACAATTTGGGAGGTTCAGGGATTCCTAGATGTTCCTCGATGAACACTTCTTTAAGATGATCTTCTCTTTTGTGGAATCGGCACTATAATAGATGGCATCGAAAATTCCCATTTTACTATAGACCACCCGTTTTTGGGTTTTCGCCCTAGAGTCCCATTCTCTCCAATTTTTTTTCTTTTTCTATTGTTTTACCATGCATTTGAGAATAATAAATTCTTCCTTAGTGAAATGATAATTCGATGAAATGAGATAAAATCTGAGGAAAAAACCCTTCAAGTTAAATATTCATGCTTGATCAAAATGGACTTTTAAAGCACGTAATGTAGGCCATGGCTCAGGGTTCAGAAAGAAAGGATAAATAGGCCCAAAATATGTGTTTGAAGGTAATCAGATCAAGGATCGTTTCTTGAGGAGGATTCTCTATGAAACATTTATCCCTTTTTGGACTTTTCATTCCTTTTTTACTTTTTGCTCTTTTTCTTCCTTGCTTTGGCTTTCATTTGCCATACTTTTTTCACATTTTTTCTTGGCTTTTGTTTTTTTCTTGGCTTCCATTTCGCTATCTTTTCCTTTTCCTTTTTTTTTCTTTGATAAAGTGAGCCCGTAGTTATTTGGGGCTCCATTTGCTTTGTATCTGTCTTTGAGCTAGGACTCATTTTTTCCTGATCTTTGAGAAGATCTTTCCTCGCATTTGCCCCCCAGTGTAGAGGGTGATCCTTGATTAGGGTTCAAAGAAGAAAAAATTCTTTAGGCTCAAAAGGGGTGACTATGGATAATTTTTTTTTTTTTTTGCGAAAGGGAGATGAAATATGGCCATTTCTTATATCAAGCACTAATATTCACATTGAAAAGCAATTCTCATAGGAAATAAATAATCAGAATTTCATTTTGCACTTTGGAATCATCCGAATTCTCATATGCATGATATCACAATTTTTTTTTTATCGCATGCCCCAATAATTCATGCATTAATTCCATCCTTTTTCACCATGTATCCATCATTTCCACATATGATGCCCCAATTTGGTTAACCATGAGAATTTGTATCATTACGAGTAACATCGCAAGTCTAGGTCTATAGTGAAAATAATAAGTTTCAATCTTGGGTTTGTTTGAAGTGAATAAGGAAAATATGACCCAAAAACGGGTTTTCTCTGGGACATGGGATAATCTAGTTTAATCATTGGGCCTTAGGGTGTCAATCATGAAGTGATGTTTGGGCAATTAGTGTTTTGTGGTTATTGGGAAAGGCATGAATGGCTTTGGCACCACCTTGACACACATCGAATTACCAAGATCTAGATTCTTGAAAGAATGTCTCATTTATTTGAATTTCAAAGAGTTCGAAAAATTTTCAAAAAGTTCGTTCCTTTTTTCATAACCTAGACTAGGATTTACATCTTTGCTTATTCTGCAATGACAATGGTTTAGGAAGTTTAATCATTCATATTCCTTGAAGCATTAGGTCTTTCAAGTGATGTCAATTTCAAGGATTCAGACATATGGAATACCCAAAAGAGGGAAGATATTGGGTCATTTCTAACAATGATCATCCATATTCTCGAGACTATCCACTATTAGAACCTCTTTAATGCTTGTTTTTGCACATTCAAATTATTGTTAAAACACAACAAACATAAAAACATTAAAAATTCATTTATTTCATAGGGATGTTAACATAAGACAAGTGTTTTCATCATGAGGTATGAAACTAAATACATAAAAACTTTCCCTTGACATGTTCTCCTTAATTCAAACTGGCTATTCCTCGGTACTCTTTTCGACCTTTCCATCTTCTTCCTCTATTATGACATCCACAATGGTCTCATCATTGCCATTCAGTAGATTCTCCATGTTGTCTGACCTTTGTTTCTTCTCCACATCTAACTGCCCTTTATTAATGAGTGCTTGAACCTTTCGTTTCAGACATAGGCAATTTTTCGTGGAATGTCCCCGAATCCCAGAATGATAATTACAATATGCATTCGCATCATACCAGCTCGGATATGGGGGTTGGATAGGCTCCACTGGAACTTTAGTGAGGAGTTGCTCTTCGACCAGCTGGGGCAATAATTCAGAGTAAGACGTGGGGAGTGGCTCAAACTGATCTCTTTTTCAGATATTCTTCGATTACCTCTGACTGAAAAAAGGTTAAAAATTTATTGGATTCTGAGAGGCCATTGGGTATAAGTATGAACCCTGAGGTACATAGTTCATAGAAGGACAGAGTGGTTGGTATGAAGTAGCCGAAATATACGAGGCAAAGTCTCCCATGGCTTGGACATCTTTCTCTTTCTTTTCGGGCGTTCTATTTCTCTCTGCATTAAATGTTTTACCTCATTCGAGTTTCCCAGCCTTGATAGCATTTTCAATCATTTCCCCGGAGATTACCATATCGGAAAAATTCTTCGTGGTGTTGCCAACAAGTCTATTATAGTATGGGGCCTGTAGTGTATTCACAAAAAGGACAATGGTTTCCTTCTGAGTTAAGGGCAGTTGTACTTGGGTGGCCATGTTCTTCCACCTCTGAGCATACTCTTTGAAGCTCTCAGTAACCTTTTTCTCCATATTTTGCTAGGTGAGACGGTCAGGTGTCATGTCGTTCACATGCTTGTACTAGTTTAGAAAACCCCTGGCCAAATAATTCCAAGAGCAAATCTGATCCTTGCTAAACTGACTATACCACCTAATTGCGGACCCGCTGAGGCTATCCTGAAAGCAGTGAATCAAAAGCTTATCATTATCTATGTGACTTACCATCTTTCGGCAAAACATGGTGATGTGGGTTGATGGATCGGTCGTCTCGTCATATTTCACAAATTCAGGGACCTTGAATTTAGGAGGAATGACTAAATTGAGGACCAAGCATTGTTCTTTTGCATCCACACTCCCGAATACGTTTGTATTTTCTACTGCCCGGAGCCTTTCATCTAGCAACTGATATTTCCCTTGGAAATCTGCAAACTCAGCCTCGTTAGACTCAACCATCTTCAGTTTTTCTTGTTTAACTGGATCATCTAAATTCAAAATGTTGCTGGGATTAACTGTATTCTGGCCATCTAACATCATGAACTCACTCTGACCCTCTTGTGCCTCTCACCCTTCTCTTGCGGCCAAGTTTTCAGTGTATCATTTCCTTTGATTACGGCGGACATCAGCTCCATCAATTTAGTCATCTGATCCTTAGATTCTGCTTGAGACTTTGCCAGCTGTTTTGGCAATTCTTCATGTGCCCTTTCCATTCGGGCAGCTTGTTCATTCTCCATAGCTCTAGCCTGTATTAAAAGGGTACTCAGTACTTCTTATACCTCTGATTTGAAGTGGAAATTCTTTCAAAGACTCTTAAAGCCAAGCCAACTTCTGTTTTATTTCCCCCAAATGTATGTCATGATGAAGGAGCCATGAATGCAATTTGATGGCCGTGAAACATAAACAATGTGATGTATGGATATGTATAGTGGAAACATGCTGACCATGTATGTAATAAATGCAATCACGATGCCAAAATGCTGTAAGCAAAGAATAAATAAATCAACGCATGGATATATGTAATGAATGACCATGATATTTCAGTGTATTTCCCAATGAATGATCATATACACTATGAATGCAACACAATGTCAATTATGATGTATGTAAAAAATAAATGATTGACACAGAGTATATACAAAGAAAATCATGCGACCATGTATGTAATAAATGTATCCTGATGTTAATATGACAGATTAATGCATGAGCATATCATGATAACTATGTATGCCATGGATGTAATCTAATGCCAACATGATGCATTTAAAGAATAAATAAATTGATACACAGGTATATACAAATAATGACCATGCATGTCATAAATGTATTTATAATGAATGACCATGCATGCTATGACTGTAACATGATGTCAAAATGATACATGTAAAGAATAAATGAATTAACACAAAGGTATATAAATGACCAATGATTTCACGAAATTGGTGGGACCAAATTTTGATTATTCAAAAATCTCACTATGCAAAATTTGCCTCCAAAATTAATCTATGATTTTTTGAAACATGTTTTCTCTATGAAAAGCCAAACATATTATTTTCAAAAGAATTTCGGGGTAGTGGATCCTAATATGGTACAATATCCAAATGTTCATGTAACACTATCGGTTTTATGAAATCATCAAATAAGATTATTATCACCATCTGTTTTTTGCAAAGAATGATATCAAAAATACAACCATGAATGTACATGCTCTATTCACACATGCATGAAATGTGCAAAAATGCAAAAATGTTTGAAAAAGAATGTTTACATTTTCAATTTCAAAAAGTTGATGAAAATTTGCCCCAATAGTATCAACTCACTTAGGCATCATGATGCCTTCAGGGCGGATTATCATACTTATTACGGGCTTTGTACGTTCATCTTTGCCCGATTTACAAAACTTATTTGAGATGTAAAATAGGTAATAAAAGGTTAGAAATGTCATGTTCCTAACTTCGGTGTATCTAACGAAAATCCGGCATGGCTTCGTATAGGTTCACTATATGAGGGTGAATCGGTTCTAAAGGCCCCGAATTGCTCCTCACTGTCGTCGGTGAAGGCTAGTAAAGCACCCCGATAAAAAAGGGTTCAATTCGTTAGAGTATATTTTCCTAAGCCCATACGGAGGATCATCACGAAGGCTTTAGGTACTTTATACTCCGAAAGTGTTTCACTAGCCCATACGGAGGATCATCACGAAGGCGTATTTACCTTACTCCCACTTAAAAGGACGGAACCCTGGTAGAGAGTTCACGTTATGCAAATGAAAGTGAGGTGTGTGAGGAGGAACCGCAAGCCTTTCACCACCTATTCTACACCCCTTATTCTAAATACCCCAGCAATTTATTAAAACAAAGATCAAGAATAGTGTAACGCATTAACCAACAAGTAATTATAATATACAACCTTAAATAACTAGAGAACAATAAAATGCATGCACATGAGTATGGACATATTTAAAACATTTTATCATTTTCAAATTTCTCCTTTATTTAAAAAAAATATGGGAATTAAAATTTAATACCAATTAAACCAACAAAACCTAGACTTTGATAACACACGACTAATTCTAGGCCTGACTCTCTAATTTCTCCAGCGGAATCGCCAAGCTGTCGCAACCTAAAAAATAACAACAGCAAGTCTTATCGCGAGCCTTTATTATTCATTAGGCGTGACATTAAAAAATCAAGGAAAAATCGACTTAATTCCTCTTGAAATAAAATAAGGGTTTGAAAACAACCTCGAAAAAAGACATGGAGCCGCCGGCCACCTATTAAAACCGGTTTTATAAAATATTTTAAAATTAATTAAAATATTTTTAAAACCAATTACAAGTCTGCGTTATAAACCAGAGAAAATCGAATAATCGGGTTTGGGACTCGGTTACGTGCTGGGAAGGATTAGCACCCCTACAACGCCCGTATAAAATGATACCTTATTAATCATGTGTTATCTCAAGTCTCGGTAAAAAGTTGGTTTTAAATTTGGTGTTTTAAATTAATTCCCAACTTTAAGAAAAATAATTTCATTTTTAATTGAAAATGGTCCAGAATTTATTAATTCAAAATTTTCCTATATTCCCCGACAAAATTGGCAAAATATAGAAATTTTTATTTAATTGAAAAATCTTCCGAATCAATCTCGTTTTTTGAAAGAAAGATATTTCTTTATTAATGGTAATTGATGACATTCTCTCCAGCAAACCCGGTAGAGAACTCAAGAATTATTTTAACTCGAGAATATCTTTATTTTATTTAAAATCATTATCTTTTTTTTTAATTTAAAAAATGAATATGAACACGTGTGCCATAAATAAAATGACATAGCAAAGTCTAGATAATATAATGCAACCTAAATGTTATGACATAATTCAAATGGCATAGCATATTCTAAATGAAATGAAAAATCCTAAGTATCATGGTATATTCTAAGTGAAATGAAATGATTTAAATGACATGACAATTTTAAATGATATAACCTAAATGACATGGAATATAATTTAAGTGACATGAAATATAAAAAAAAAATTGCTATCATGAACTATGCATGAAAATAAAATAAAAATGCATGAACATAGTATATGCTAAATAAAGTGACAACAATAAATAACTAAAATAAAAAGCATAGGATAGCATGAAATATTCAAAACCATATGGAAAACAATATAACATCATAAAATGTAAATCAAAATAATAATAATACCATAGTAAAAATCACATATTAAATAAAATGCATGAACATGGAAAATACAATGCATGAAAATGTATTTTTTTCCTTTAATTAAGGAAATCCATATATCTAAAAAGATATCCGGCTACCTTAGGAAAATATGTCAAATTAGATTTTCTAAAAATAAAACTTTGTGATTATTTGAAAACAGTTTTGAAGAAAAACTTGAATGAAGATTAAAACCCCTACCAAACCCTTTTAAAACTGCTCTAATTTCCTAAGTTTAAAATCCCGGACTTGACCACCCTTAACCCGAGATTTATAAAATCATTTTTAAAGTTTAAAAAGGCTTAGAAACTATCGTAAGACAGTAGCTAAAGATTCTAACCAACCCTCTCTAAATGCCTTAGCCAAATTCAACCATTGTTTTTTCTTTTGAATTCAAATCTGCCTCTACTGTCCGATTTTGACACATGATTTTTTAGCCTATTTTTAAAAATTAAAAAAAATATAAAAAAATTTGGAGGCTTAGAACATGTAAAACTACACGAGAAAATATTGGCTTAATTTTCTGAATAAAGATGACTGCCCAAAAATCGGGAAAGTACGAGTATTGGGTGAAAAACTGTTTTGCCAAAACACATTTTTTTGCCTTTGATAAAATCATTTAAAAATCAAAGTAAAATTGTTGGAGATCATCCTAAAGACCTAAAAACAGTAGCTAAAACATTTAAAAACCTTGGACAAAAATTGGCTAATTAAAAAAAATCATAAAGGTAGAATAATCAATTTGACAACCTTTTAAATTTCCACAAGTATGCTCAAGTGAGCATGACTTTGAGCCATTGATTGGCCTAAGTCATAAATCATGTGGCATTACATGAAATGCACGAAAATACAGCAAAGTGAATGCATGAAATGCATGGTTTAAAGCCTAAGTGATATGGAAAATGAATGGCATAAATAACCTAAATGCCTAGCATGAGTTTGCATGGCAATAAATGCTATCCTAGCATAACATGGATGAACTAGTGTCTAAATGACATGGCAAATGACATTAAAAATAACGAAAATGGCCTAGTGCCCAAATGACATGGCATATGAAAATGGCCTAATGTCTAAATGTCATGGAAAAATAACATGGCATATGAAAACGGCCTAATGCTTAAAGAAAATGCACATGGCCGAATGGCCTAGGAACCAAAGTGTTGTGAGAAATGTCATGTAAAATGACCTAACTAAATGCTATGGAAGATGATATGAGAAATGGAAATGGCCTAAACTATATGACAATAACCCCATGATGCAAAAATATGACATAAGTCAAAAGAACAAGATGGTTAGCAAGAATATAAATATACACAAAGATAAACTATAATAGAAATATGCAAGTTAAAGTAAGCAAATAAATAACAAAAAGATGAGCTCCATGGTTGGTACATTGGCAAAGCCCCTCTAACCATTATCTCTTGATTTCCATCAAGGTCATGAAGCCTTTTCAATCTCAAAATCATAAAAAATAACTAAGGTAAGAAAAAAATATGGAGATGAGCTCCATGGTTGGTATATTGGATAAAGCCCACCCTAACCATTATCACTTGATTTTCATCAAGATCATGAATCCTAACCATCGTTTTTTTTTTTTTTTTTTTTGAAAAGCAAGAACAACAAGAAAGATGTAAAAAAAATGGTAGGAAATCACATGGAAAACAAGAAATAAAGCATGAGGAGGAAGAAGAAGAAAAAATGTAGTAGCAATGGTAGAATGGCTACCTTAACAAAAGCTTTTCTTCCTTTCTTTCAAAAACCTTTTTTTTCTCAATTAGCTACTGACTTCCAGCCTTCAACATTGTGAAAAAACTGATCAGCCCCTTCCCCTAATGACTTGGCCTAATGGCATGCCCACCATTGGATGATTTTTGCACTTTTTCTCCTCCAATTTTGGCCCTTAGATTAAGATATTTTCATGACAACATAAAAGTGTCATCTTGCCAATTTATAGCAGCCCTTAAGATGTGTACTTAGCCCTTGTAATAACCTCAGCCCTTAGATGAAAATGTGGGCCAATCCCATGCACTACCTTGCTTGGCCCTTTGAGTGCCTACCCTTGGATGAGTTGTGCTCTTCTATTCTTGGCCATTGGATGAGGATTCTTTCATGACAACATAAAAATGTCATCTTGGCATTTAATCCCAGCCCTTTACATGTGTACTCAGCCCTTATACATGGCCTAAGCCATTGGATGAAAAAGAACAATCCCATACATTTCCTTGCTTGATTGAATGGATGTCCATCTTTGGTTGAGTTGTGCTCTTCCATTCTTGGCCATTAGATGAGGGTTCTTTCATGAAAAATAAAAATGTCATCTTGGCACTTAATCTTGGCCATTGAATGGTGTATTCAACTTTTCTACAGGGCACCTAAGCCATTGGATGAAGGGGGGACCATTTGCAAGGTACTAGTGGTAGCATGTGAGCTTGATAGTGACTATGGAATTAAATTGATCAAGCTTCCTTCTTATCCTCTATGCTGGCTGATCAAAGGAGGTAAAATCCCAGCAATTCCTTTATTCTTTCATATTTTTCTTAATTACAAATTTGCCCTTTTTGGTTTCTTCGATAAAATGACCTTTTTGACCCACGAACCTAAATAAATAGCAAACGGACTCCAATTTCAATTTTTCTTCTTTCAATACTTCCAAAATAATAAAAAATTAAATTCTGGAGGTTTTTAAAATTTTCAAAGTCCATTTGCTAATTATTTCGGATTTATTTCCAAAATTGCCCCTTAATGCACCCAAACTTTTTTTATTTTGTAAATGAGCTCCGAATCCAGATTTTTCTTCACCATTCTCTTCCAAATAATTTAAAAGTGTGATCTGGAAGTTTTCAATATTTTTGTAGCTCATTTGCTATTTTTTGGGGATTTATCCGCTTGAATTTCTGCATAGGGGACCCGGGATTTGGCCATTTTGCAAACGAACTCCGAATCCGGATTTTCTTTCACCAATCTCTTCCAAATAATTTAAGAAAGAGATCTGCAAATTTTCAGAATTTTTGGAGCTCATTTACTATTTTTTCAGGATTTATCCTTTTGAATTTCCACATAATGGACCCGGGAGTTGGCCATCTTGCAAACGAACTCCGAATCAAGATTTTCTTTCGCCGATCTCTTAAAAATAATTTAAGAATGAGATCTGCAAATTTTCAGAATTTTTGGAGTTCATTTGCTATTTTTCCCAAATTTTCCAATTTTGTCTTTTTGCCTTCGAAGCCCGTTTTGCTCAAAACAAGTCCGATTTTCAGATTTTCTTCAAACTAAGCCTTGGGCTATCCTTGTTTAATCACTCCTCATCAATTAGGGACTTTATTCTTACTGAATCGGGTCATTTCTGTAATTCTTTAAAATTTTTCCGAAATCCACCAAAAACCCTAATTCTCGGTTTTCTTCCGAATTGACTTTCCTTTCGGTTTTTCTTTCAAGTAGATTCTCCATTACCCGTATTCAGTGCTTTTCTTTCATTTGAAACCTTCAATTTCGAACAATTTTATCGTTCAAGCACTTTTTCCCAAATTTCCCGAACTAGGGTTTTCTTTCTACTGAAATTTTGTAAACCAACTTCCGACCTCCATATCTTTCGATGTATACCTCGGATTATCAAAATTCTTTCACCATCTATCACTTGAAATTCAAATCTTGATTCTGAAAGTGGGTTGACTTTTTCAGTAGTTGACCGTTTTGGGGTTGACTTTTTGAGGTTGACTTTTTTTTTCGAGTTTGACTTTTTATGTCTGGCTTCTTAGACTAAGTCTCGGAGTACCACCTGCAAGATGAGAAAAGCCTTTTTGCATTCTGAATCATCAATTTAGGAAGAAAACATACCTGATTTAGTGGTTCGGACAAAATTAGGTGTCTACAGAAGCACTTTTTAATCATCCGCCAAATTACACAAAATTAAAAGTCTTTAGTTGCTTATGTTACCCTTGGCTTAAACCTTACAATCAGTATAAGTTACAATCCAAATCAAGATGATGTGTTTTCTTAGGATATTCCACCAATCAGAGTGCTTACAAATGCTATGATTCTGTCACCAATTTTTTTTTCTAGACATATTTTTTTTTTCATGAGACAACATTTCCTTTTGCCTCTCTAAACTCACAATCATCAAGAGTGAACACACAATCTACTTATCAGTGGACCTTTAACAGTTCCTTACTTGGTGCTTTACAGCCTACTACATTTCTGCAGAAGGATCTTTTCCTCTACCTTTAGAGAATCTGGCATGTTTCGATAGCAACACTGCTTAGCCCTTTCAATCAGATGCTGCTTCTAACTTGAGTTCTTTATCAGGTAATGTTTCTAATTCCTCTTTCAGAAGTCTTAATTCTAACTCAATTCCTTCTCATACTTCAGATGTTGGTATATGCCCTAGAGCCAATCAGATTAGGCATGGGATATACAGTTAATAAAGCAAACCTATTACTATTACTTAGTGATACAAGGTTTTCCATCATGTTAATACAACAATAAAGAGTTATTAAATACTAATCAGATGAAGCCCATGGAACAAACTGGCTTTGCAAAGGAATTATAAAGAGTTATAATTGTGAAATCCTTATGCATCAAATCCTTGTTCCTCAAACTGTTACTGGTCATCGTATTGCCAAGACGAGGCATTGGCAATGTTCAAAGACTAGTATATGTTATGCCTTCTTACTTATGAAGTAAGCAACCGATCTCATAGATTGAAGTATGAGGGATACATAGGATAACATATAGGTGCTTGACTGTTGAACAAATTCACTGAACATGGCCCGCTGTGAGAACTCATTTTGGTATAGTCACTCTCGTGTCTATGGAAATGTTCTCACGTGCCAGTCGTGTAAATTAGTCCTCGAACTTGAGATACCAGGTCATCTTGTATGGAGAGTGTCATACTTTGATTCCATCTGAACGGGTTCCAATAAGGGATGCTTATGGTAGGGTGGTTTTGGGTATGACTTGAACCATACGAAGATGGATGAGTGATCCAGAGAGGATTCACTACTCCAAAAGATTTCAGAGACATATCTCATATGTTCTTAGCTTGGTTTAACTAAATGAAGTCTTTGGCCAAAGCATGATAGATTTGGGAGAAATCGTTTCTCTAAATTCATAAGGTTAAACATAAGCTGAAAGAACTAATATGGATTGAACATGAGTAGACACTGCACCATGCTCATGGGCTATCCGGGATATTTGGTGAAAGGACCGTATTACACTGATAAGCTGGTTACTAGAAGGTTTCAATGAGGTCACATTGAATTTTCAACATTTGGGTGATCATGATGGGTTGCTAGATCCCGCTCTTGATCTATGAGTATATGTTAATGAGATTAACTTATACGCATTGCCAACATGTTGGAAACCTAATGGGTCACACACAATAGGACGGATATGTTGGATTAAACTTGGGATTTGATTAAGTAAGACTTAATTGAATAGAAAGTTAAATTGGAGGAACTAATTGAATAAGATTCAATTGTGATTGGTTAAGACATAATTTGATTTATGGAATCAAAATTAAGATGTCTTAACAAGACAATAAAGATAAGTTATCCTAGCCAATAAATTTGAGTTATCCGAAGTGAGAAAAACTTTCTCATATTCAAAGAGTTTAATTACGAAATAATTCTAGCAAACTCATATTTAACTAAACCGAACCTGGATACTATAAGGGATGTATTCGGCCAAGCATACTAAGAGTTGGTAGTTGATCGATACTGGGTAATTTAATGAGTAAGAGTTAATCTTTAAAAGGGAGTTACAAAGCAATTACAACTTCCATTACTATTTCCTTTATGGTGGCCGACCATGATAAATGTCCATATTGATGGAGTTTTATTTTGGACAATAAAAGGTTGGTGAAATATTTTAATAAGGAAAAATGAAAGACTTTTTTCCTAGGTTAAAGAACATAGTTTTTGGCCAATGCATTAGGATAGCCGAATCCTTCCCTTTGAGTATGATTTTTTGTCTTCTCAAACTTAAATGAAAAAGACATGAAATAAAGGCTATTAACTATGGCATTGAATAAAATTTATGTGGATGTTTTGAGAAAGAATAGATAGTCTATTCTTTGATAGGGCAACATAAGTTTTGAGGCCATAAGTGAGAGTGCGTAGCCGAATGACTCTTGGGGTTATTGCTCTCTTCCTTGTTTGTGTTTTTCTTCACAAAAAAAAAAAAAACTAAGAATTGTTCTTTTGATGAGTGGAAGTAAAAGAGAGAAATTGTTCTTCTCTTGGTGAAAACAATATAGATTCGGGCAAGGCAAATTGTTTGATTGCCAAACCTCCTCCTTCTCTACACTCTTATGTTTTCTTATTGCAAACTAAAACAGAATTGTTCTTGTTGAATTTCAGCAATACTGAGACAAACACATGAGATCAGCCTTTTGATTAAGATCAAGAGATCTATCCACTAGCACTGGTGAATCCCCTCATCTTGAAAAGGTTCCAAATACTGTCTCTATGGATCACAGTTAGAGGCAACACGTTTGAGTTGCTTGTGGCCGTTGGAAAGATCGAGCAGTGATCGGATCGTTGCTGCCATCATACTTGGAACGGAACACTCTTGATTACAATATCTTGAGTAGGTAAACATCTAAATATATGAGTGAGTTAAAATTTTTATTGCTTGTAAACCCATGTTTATCGAAATCTAAAGATCCTATTGTATCCGGGTGCTTCTATATTTCCTTCCGCTGCATTATATTCTGATATAATTGTATAAGCATGAGCTCGGATTTACCAAAAATGGTATCAGAGCCAAGGATTTATCAATTACATGATGTTTATGCATGTCATTTTTTGTTGATTAACAAGTTGTTGTTTTGTATATTGATTTTGAGTAGTTTAGGTTCAAATGATTTCTTGAAAATTTGTTTTTCTTCAAATTTGGAAATTCTGGACAGCTGCTGTAATGTGACATAAATCATGTTTAAAATAGTTTAAACGTTGTATTAAAAATGTTTTAATCAACCCGGATTAATGTCATTACATGTCTAAATGAAACCGAGTCGTTTCGAGGCCTAAAAATGTTGTTTTGAGTCCGATTTTTGGGGCTGATTTGGGGCTGTTAAAAATTGATTTTTGGATGTTTCAAATCTGAAAATTTCATTTTTAATACTGCCATTTATGTTTCTATAAAAATTGGGTTAAAACGGTTTAAACAAAATCATTTTCGGGCCTAAAACGAGGTTATTACAATGCTGAAATTTTTTGGATTATTTTGTAGGTGTTCGCGTGCCTTAAAATTCGAGCATGAGTGTGGAAACGTTCCACTAGCTTGCTGGATTTTTGGACAATATCTAAGGTGAATATGATTCATCTTTAATGGCTGGTTCGAGCATGGAACATGACTGGAATAGCAGCAAACATTGCTGCACTCGTTGCACCTGAACTGCGGCTATGCATGAGGCAATAGTTGCCAATTTGCTTGCTGCCATGTGGGTGGGCAGCAACCCATTTTGGGGCATCTAGCAGCCACCAAATGTGGCATCCAACAGCCTAATCACGGGCGGGCAGCAGCCATATGATGGCCAAAGAGGTTGCCGACGCCTAGGACACTAAGTGTTAGAGCCCTACTCCAACATGGAAATAGTTTCCTAGTGGGAGTGTGATTCCTAAAAGTTAAGAAATTTTTTAGTATGATTAGGTAATTGTTACCTAATGAGATTGAAGATCCAAAGAGTTAGGATAGGTTTCAAACTTCTTTAAAATTTGGTTTAAGACAAACTACCTAAAAAGTTAGGTAATGTCCATTTTTAAGACATAGTTCTTAATAGTTAGGAATTTTAATTAAAAATTGTTTTAATTACAAGGAACCGAGTTTGTTAAAATAATTTGATAAATTGTCTCAAATGAGTTGGTGACATTTATGCAAATGATACACAAGATCACCAAGAGATATTGGCTATGCATTTTATTATTTCATGCTTATAATATGATTATGTATGCATGAGGATGGTTATGGACTAGACCTTAGTATGACTAGGTTGTGGATGGTTAAATTTTCTTTGTTGGTAATTTTATAAATAGAGTCTGCGTACCCTGCCTTCTCTTTTCAAATTCTCGGTTGTAAATTCTCTTCTCACCTAACTCCTCTTGAATGTAACTCGAGATTTCTATTAAAATGTAATTGTTATATTTTATAGATTTAGACTTAGGCTAGATTTAAAATTTATGTAATACCAAAATTTGTAAGGAGAATTGGTGCCAAGAAGGAATGACCAAGGAGATCACCATCAAGCCTTATGAAGACTATGTATGGTATCACCTAGGAATTTGACCAACTAGTTTCCTAATGGCTCAAGGAAACTAGAATAGATTACAGTCCATAATCATCCTAGTAGATTGCATGAGATAGATTTATTTTTGAAGTTATATATTTGATATATAAATTGAATAAATGCTATGCATGAAAATCAACCAAGCAAAGCAATGAGAGCTAATAATTAAATGAAATCCCTCATTAATATATATTGAGTCCATGCTTCGCATGATAAGTTGCCTTCCACCATCTTAACAAGATAACCAGAGTTCCTACTGTGGGAGACTTGTTGAGTCGCTCAAGGTCTACCTTCCGTAGGAACATGTTTGAGTTGATAAATATGGGTCTTACTCAACTAAAAATCAAGTTGTCCAGATACGACAAATTTGACCACATGACATTTAGAGGCAAAGGTTAGGCGAAATGCATATGATGCACTTAGGCAAGGAGTTGTCCCCTAACTGATCTAGGAGTTACATAGAGATGCAATTGATAAAATAAGTTACCTACTCAATTAGTTTTTACATGGCTTGTTGAGTCGCTCAAGGTAATGGAAAAATGAAAGGGATTCTAGCACATTAAGAAGTTTAAATGTTAAATTTCTCGAAATAGTAGATAAGGGCTATTATTTTGACAAAATAATGAGAATAATCATTACAGTAATAAAACATGACTTTAATGATTACTATATGCTTTTAAATTAACTATTAAAATGTATTGATTCATATAGGATATAAACCATGGCTGGCAATCTTTCACTGAGAAGCATACTTGATGCTAACAAATTGACTGGGCCGAACTTCAGTGACTGGTTTCGAAATATCAAGATTGTCTTGACACAAGAAAAGAAGGCTTATGTTCTTGATGAGCCCATTCCAGATGAGCCCGCTAAAGATGCAACTGATGAGATAAGGGCTGCCTATAGAGTTCATAAAGATGATCTCGTTCAAGCCATATGTGTGATGTTGGATAGTATGGCACCTGATCTCCAAAAGCAACATGAGGCTATGAATGCTCAGGATATTGTCCTAAACCTTAGAGAACTGTTTGCTAAGGAAAATTGCACTAAAAGGTTTGACATTTCGAAGGAACTATTCCAAACGAAAATGTTAGAAGGAATCCCTGTGAGGGTTCATGTGCTAAAGAAAATAGGATATATCACTAGACTTGAGAAACTGAGAAGGATCATGGATCATGATCTAGGCATTGATCTAATTCTCTCTTCACTGCCTGAGAGATATTCACAGTTCGTGTTGAACTTCAACATGAACCATATTGAGACCACCCTTTCTGGGTTGTTGAATATGTTCACACAGGCCGAGCAAACCATCACAAAGGACAAGGCATCTGTCCATTTGGTTACTTCTTCAAAGCCTAAAAACAAGAAGAAGTGGAAGACTAGATGGGATGTATGCCCTGCTTCAAATAGTTTGAAGCTTGATGCTGGAGTGAAGATAGATAAGGTCAATGAAAAAGGAACATGCCATCATTGTGGGAAACATGGTCATTGGAAGCGCAATTGCAAGGAGTACCTTGAATCTGTCAAGGGAAAGAAGCTACAAGGTGTTTCAACTTCAGGTATAATTTATGATTAATTCACTTCTTATGGTATATGATACCTTATATTGGTACTAAATATGTATGACATATTGTAGAGACCAAAGGAAAGGAGCAATGAAGATGGACCATGGAGATGGCAACCTTGTTTGATGATGGATCAAAGCTTGCCTTCTTATTAATGTTTATGAAACATTTACGATTTATTTCTAAACATTTGATGTTTATGTTTTGGCTTTGTGGGCCAATTTTGGGGATGTTTTAAATTTATGTTTTTCAACATATTTTGCTAGCATATGGATGCTATGCTTATCTGAATTCCTCATTAAATAATTCCATTATAGAATTATCTATTTCATGGTCTTTTATTCGTTTTTATACAACTTGCATAGTAGTAAAAATACTAATCGGCTTAGTAACTTAGAAATCAAAACAGTTTTGAATTCATACCCTTAACTTCTACACATGTAGAATTTAGTGGGAGCTATAAATAAATATTTAAACGTTAAAGATAATAATTGAACTTAGTGATAAAAAAATTACCATTAAGCAAATTGCAATTAATTTTGGAAATGTTCCAAACTAGAGAGGATTGCATGTTTATATCCTAAAAGGTTATAAAACAAACTCGTTTGTTTTGCCTTGCAAAAAGGAGTTATATTTGGATCATTAATAAGTAGATTTTAATAGTTGTTAAAGTAACAACTGAGCCATATGATTGGGATCTAGGTCTCGTTGTGATCTGAATAGTTTAATGACTTTGATAATGAGATTATCAAGTATATGATCAAGCACATTCTCATGTGGTGCTATAGCAATAAGATTGTCTTAAGTGCAAGTGGGAGATTGTTGGTATATGCCCTAGAGCCAATCAGATTAGGCATGGGATATATAGTTAATAAAGAAAACCTATCACTATTACTTAGTGATACAAGGTTTTCCTTCATGTTAGTACGACAATACATAGTTATTAAGTACTAATCGGATGAAGCCTATGGAACAAACTGGCTTTGCAAAGGAATTATAATGAGTTATTTGCTTTGCCCTTTATTTTTGCCATTCCCTTTTTAGAAAAATGATAAGCCATTCCATCTTAAGTTCACTTGGATAATGTGCTATCCTTTACAGGGATTTCCTTTATTTGCTTTGAGTTTGGTGGATTGCTTTTCATAGCTATGTTTCGTACCCTTGCGATTCGACTTTCCTTATTTGATGGAGAGAATGGCATTGGTATAGAATCTAGCAGCAATCCTTCCCGCATCTATCAATTCCTTTAAACAAACCCTTCTAGCAGCAATCCTTGATTAATGTGAAGGAAGAAAGCCAAAAGCTCTAGTCCCATCTCTTTCTGTTATGGAGTCACTCATATTCAATAGCAGGGGATTCTCTAGCAGCTCCAATAGCTGATAAGGCGAAACCAGAACAGTTGAAAAGGCATAAAGGAAGATAGTCACTGCTCTTCTCTCTTTTTCTTTTGATGGCATGAGCTTGTTTAGTGCCACAGCTCTATTTTATTTTATTTAATAAGGGAATTGGCTACCTTGAGGTTCTTGTTTGGAGTCATTTGTTTATCACAGAACAAGTCTCCCTCAGTCACTGCCATAGTTGACCCAGTATCAACCCTATCTTTCAAATCCTCGCTTCTATGGGTCAAATCACTTTCCTCGGGAGTTATCTCCTTGACTACACTCTTTTCGGCTTTGTTACCCAAATACTCATCCTGAATAATAGCAATCTCTTCCGGTTCCGCAGTGTCCAGATCTGGCATCTTTGCCTCTTCTTGTTCAGGGTCCCATAAAAACGCAAAACGATTCGGGCTGACTAGGTCGAGTTGGGTCATTCCACTAGCACAACTAGTGTCCAGCTCCCCCCCTTTTGCCATTGTCACTACTGGTATCTGACCCCGTCGGCTCGGCATTTTTTTTTTTTTTGCAAACTTACTACCCCCTACTCCTCTATTAGTAAGTGAAGTTGGGTACCCACGTGACAACTATAAAATCAGCCTGCTTCAGGATTCCAATGTACTACGTCCAAGATCAGAACGAGCTTGTCGGCGGACCACTGCCGTCCCATTCTTGAGTGAGCTGGAGCACAACCATCTTATCCACTGAACTAGCTAGAAGCTATCGCTTCGGGTTGAAGCACTAAAGGAAAATAGATAGATCTATTAATGAAAAGGACAAGACTGAGAGAGATCCCTATTGTGGGGCTATATTCCTAGTTCTATTCGTATAGTCGAGTATGAGTGTCGAACAATAAATTAAATTAATTTCACAAAAAATTAATGCTAACAGGTGCCACCCGTTAAGGTTACTTTGCATGTCATTGTGCACACCGGCGAAGGGAAGGGGATAGGGAGCCGATAGGCTCCGGTCAACCAGTGCTGTCCGGACCCTCCTTATCTCGCCCAATCCCTCCCCTCACCCACTGACCATTTCTCCCTTCCTCTTACTCTCTCTTCCTCAATGCCTTTTTTTTTTTTTCATTTATGTAACATCGGCATTTCACATGTGTATTATTTTTTAATACAATTAGTCTTCAGTTAAGCCAATTATTTTTTTTTTACGTCATTTTGAAAGTATAGTTATATTTACTATAAAAATGCTAATTAATTTGCTACATATATCCAAGTCATAGATTTTTTTTAAAATTCAGGTCAGTCTGATCCAAATTACTATTTATTAATAATTTTTTTATTTATAAAAATATTAATATATTTTTTTTAATATTTTTTTAAACATTGAAACAGACTTGCAGACTAGACTTGGGTAAGGGATTTCAAAAAAATTCAGGCTGTGGTCTAGTCCGGACCGTGAACAAGTTTAAGTTCAAGAACTAGACCTGCTCGTGGGCCGAGCCGTAGTCCAGATTTTTTTCACCTTATCCAGGCTCAACCAGTAAACCCGAGTTACTGTTCATATAATATTAAAAAAAAATAAAAATCATGTTTATGTTAATATTTATATATTCTTATAATTAGATTTAAATAAAAATTATTTTTTATTATTTGAACAGTGATACGGGTCGGTCGATCCGGATCACAAAATATCCTTTCCAAACTCGATCAAATATGTGTCGGGCTAAACGGGCTGCTCGGCCCATGAGTAGATCTACCAAGGGTCGAACTGAAAAGATTAAATTAGACAAGTAAGAATTATAATTTCGTCTCCAAAGATTAAATATTAGATTTCTGTTCTCTCAAACTGAAAATCTTGATTCCGTTCTTGAAGAAGTCCATGCCAAATTGCCAACAATTGTGTGGTCTGTTGGTAAGTGCCGAATTCTTAATTACAGTATTCAAAGATTAAATCTTGACAACTTCAAAGTAAAAAAAAAAAAGTTTCATGCCAAATCAAATAACTAAATGTAACAGCACTACTAGATCTAGTTTTTGAGCTGAATTATAAATTAAGAAGCAGAAAGAGAAGGGAAGGGAAGAAAGATCAACCATGTTTAATTCTAGTGTTTTTGGAAGCATAATACAAGAATAATTCTTTTTGCAATATTAAAACAGTTAAAAGGAGTGCAGTAGTACTGAAAACCTAAGTTCCTTACTTTGATGATGAACAATTGGTTTTCAACTATTCATAAACTATATATATATATATATATATATACTTCCAAGCTGATATGCTTTAAGCAGAGATAAAGTTTGGTAGAACATTAGTGGCTACTTGTATTTCAGCTGCACCCAAAAAAAAATCCCAAAAAGAAATATACATCAGAATGTGATCACATATATATAATTTTTATGCACTATTTTATTCATTATTATATATGAAATTGTAAGAGATGGGGAAATAACCCTACACATTAGACTGTTTAATGCTTCAATGTTAATGGTTAATTAAATAGCATAAACCCTTCTCAACTTTCTATGCATGGCTATGGTTCCAGTGACTACTGTTTCCAATGTATCAGTACTTAAGTTTAAGACACTTACATTTTTAGTTTTCACCGAAGATTTAAATAACGGCCGCAATACAATGTTATGATCGTTATTTTACATTTTTGGCTCTTTTCATCATCGATATTCACAGCTGATATTCACCGCAATTAACCATGATAGTAATTTGTTATGTCCGCAACAACAATAAATGTCACGCGACCAAAACAAGTTCACAACCGCAATTTAAATCCCTAGTTTTCACCATATTATTTCCTCTACATGTGTTATAATAGTCTTTCATTCAATCCGCAGCTCCTGCCTTTATATATACTTTCTGGATAACTTGTCAGTATATGGTTTTCTTCCTTAGTAATTAAGCAAATGCATATATTTATTTGATGCATCAAATGAATCTAATCTTGGTTAATGGTGATAGCTAGTGTCTAAGTCTAACATTTAATATTGTAGGTGGAAGAAAGAACCTTATACAAGTTGGAGAGCAGTTTGGTCTTGGTTGGAGTAATCATTACTGGGTTCCATGAGGTTTACAGGCAGAAAGTTCCGATTATAGGGTTGTTGTGAAGTCACAGTCTGGTAGACAGTCGACCCTTGTATCAGCTCTGATTGTTGGGCTCTTTCATTCTCAGCTATCTGCATCATCATCATTAAACATTTACAGCCATGGTTAACACCTAACTCCTCCATGAATGATTGAAAGAGGAAAAGAGACTTCTAAAATGCGGCCGCTATGCAGCATAACGGCCGCGACGTTATGAAAATAAAAAGTTTCGTATCGTATTTTATCCTTTACGTAATGTTCGTGACATTATTAAATTTATTGAAACACTTTAAATTCACGTCCGCGACAACCACGACACGTTACGTAACGCTCGCGACACCTGCAACCCTAACATTGCAATTGCATCCTTGACAAAATCCGCGACCGCGATTTAAAACTATGAGAGAGAGAGTAATAGAGTATACCTTTGCTCGCAGGTACATGTTATCATTCTGCAGCTCAACTTCCTAGAAAATATGCACTTACACTTATCAATAAGAATAGGATTTTGATTTAACAATGAGCATTTGATCAATATATGCATCACAAACTATATATATAGATCGAGTTCATTATATACCAGCAGATCTGGGTCTGACAAGGATTTTCAAGTCCCTTTTAGGAGTCCTAGAAACTAATTTATTAACATGTTCCAATTTCATGCTCCCATATTAGTTCTTGTGATTACCACCCGGGATTTAAATAGCAATCATAACACGATATTATGGTCGTTATTGTAGTTTCGGTTCTCTACATTGTCGATATTCAGATATTTACTGTAATGGATTGCAATAACATCCATTACATATCCGCAACCACAATAAACGCGACGTGATCAAAAATATATCCGCAACTGCAATTCAAATCCCTACTTACCACTAACATAGTAACTCAAAGCCTAATCTGCATACAGCTTGAATATGGAGAGGCCAAGCCATGAACATGTAAAGTTAATTTGGAAGAAAGCTGTCAGTTATAACTGGTTAAAGTAACAAGGATTACCTAGGAGTTGCAGGATCATCTAACCTTTAAAATTTTAGCTTATGAATCTTAATTGTCAACGCAGAACGTGGCTAATAATAGTTTCAGTTATTTACTACTATTGATACTTGTAAAATACTAGTTTATACTTCATATTATTTGATTGGTTGGTGTTTGATATTCATAGTCTTCTATACATCTCGAGTTTGATTGGTTCTTTTTTCTAGCTAATGCTGGATAAATCAGCACATTCGAGATTGCTCCTAATCAACTACACAAAGGTATGAGTTCTCTTGTATTTTCAAGATCGAAATTATGGCATTACTATATTTTTCTATGTTATTCGGATTGTCGGGCACGGGTATATTTAATTTTTTTAAAGATTTTCATGTATTTGGAGGGTCCTTACCTCATACACGAATACTTCAAGAAAAACGAAGAGTCGAAGCAATATAGATATTTTTTCAAGAGTTAACAGCATATATAACAATAAAGATATAAAAGTAGGATGAAAATTTACCCTCTTTTGCATGAACTCGATTTCTGCAAATAGTAATTCGTTCTGATAGTGTTCAAGAATGTTAGTCACTAGAAATTTTTCTTCAATGAAATAAATAAATAACAAAGGATGAAAGAAGGAAGAAAAAAACCTTTTTGGATCTGATTCTACTAATTCCTTTCTCCAGCCTTCCCTCCAGGTTCTTCAGTTCCTTAAAGGTGAGAGAGCTAATAGCTTCACCAAGGATATGCCTGGAAGAAGAAACATCATTGATGAACCTTTTTTCCAGCAGAGAATGTATCCAGAAGGAATTCAACAAGAAAAGGGAGAAAAAAAAAAAAAAAACCATGGATGACACCTCTGAGTGAGCTTGAAAACAAAATGATATACCCAGTGATGTTACCTGTTCATGTTCTGAATATCACGAATTTGTCGTCTGAGTTTGGAGGCTTCTTGCTGGTAAAACTGAGTTGAGATTTATACATAGAGAGTACAGTATCAGAATTAAGTATCAATTATTTAAAGATATATTAGTTGGAACTTGCTTACTATGTGAATCTCTGCACTTTTCTTTTAAGCTGTAGACTTCTCATATTACTCAAAATTAATAATCCCATCCATCTGAGCTATAAACAGCTAAATATCTTTTACCAATTTCTGTTAACAAGTGGAAGGCAACCTTGCACCCTTAAGATCCATTATGTTATTCGGACTTGAACGCGAGTGTCGAATACGGATATGTTCAATTTTTTTTTTAAGTTTTTTCATGTATTTGGAGGATTATTGGAGAATCATGTCCCCATACCTATATCCGGATGAAAACGGATGTCGGACACAAATATTTCAAAAAATTAAAGATTGGGAGCAACATAAAAGATTCACCCTTCCTTTCCCTTTCATTTTCTTCCATGTTTACACACTTACAGATGGCAATTATAGGTGAGAATAGCATAACCAATTGTTAAGATGTGTAAAGCCTAATTATCTCTGACGTTGATTGTCCATACACAAACTCAATACGTTATATTAATAAAAATGGACTGTCAGTCGTTTGTAGTCATCCTTAGTCACAGTGAAAATTTTTACAATAATTGTAAGAGTGTGCATTCGATCGGTTTAATTTAAAAATAAAAAATTATAAACCGATCAAATAAATTAACCGATTCAAACCAAAACCAAATAAACTAAATTGAATTGTTTCGATTTCGATCAATTTATTCAATTATCCAACTTTTTGTTCAATCCTAAGTAACTGCAAGTGGACGTGGCACCAATTTTACAGTGAAAAATTACATTTATAAAATTTCTTCGCATTTATTTTATTATTGTTTTGAAGAGTAGGATTAGGGCTTTAATCCTAACACCAATGGCAGCATAATATTAGGGCCTCTCGAGTACGTACTTTGTAATAAAATAAGCCAACAGGACACTTAATATATTTAGACTCGGCATTTATATCTGATAATTTTTTTATCAGATACAAAATTAACTGAAGTTTCAATCTGTAAGTGCGGTTTTCACAAGCTTATACCGAAGAATTGTTTAAAAGCCAACATGTATATTAACAAAAAAAAAAATCGCTTTTTGATACATTAGCAATGAAATTTTTTAATTTCATAAGCAAAATTATAAGATTGTCATATGTTCCATTTATTTTTAAAATTAATTTTTATTTTATTTTTTAAATATACTTAAGCAGTAGTGTCACTTTGTTAATCTCACTAGTGTACTTTAAAAACTTCATTGACTATGGATGAGATAATTTCTTATTAATAAAATCCCGCTCTAACTATATATGTAGATGTGGCAAAATGAACCCGAACTCGAAACCCTACAAAAAAACCCGAACCCACCCTAACCCGATTTGACCAAAAAAATCAAAAACCCGAACCCGAAATGACTCGAACTCGAAAAAACCTGAGCCCTGAAAAACCCGAACCAAAAGGCCCGTACCCAAGACTGACTCGATCATAATTCGAATTTAATACTAAAAATAAGAATAATCGAATTGTAATTAAATAATTTTTTATAATACAAAAATTTTAATTATCAATTTTATTCTACTATATTTTTTTTTGTTGATTTATTTAAAAATAAATATATATTAAAATAATGATTTTATTAAAATATTGTATTTTCTACCTCTAATTTTATGGTTTAGGATTTTGGTGAATCCACCATCTAAATGAATATGTCTATTGTCTAATTGTCAATAATTAATTTAAAAATTAAACTCGTCTTAAAATAATAATATAAGAAAAATTAATTCATATGTAGATAGTTGAGTTGTAAACAAAAGATAAATATTTTTTCTTAGAACTGTAAAGAATAAAATGGTGATTATTTTTGAAAAATCATCTAAAAGAGATTTTTTTAAGATAAAGTTGAAAGTATCTAAAATGGTGATTATTTTTTATATATATTTTATTGTTCTTAAATTTTAATGTAACATTTTATTTATTTATTTATTTCTTCATATATTTATATATGTAATATGTCTAAAAGTTATTTAAAATAATATATTAAAAGTTATGCTATTAATGAGTTACAAGCCTACAAGCAATTATACTACTATTTTTATATAAGATAATGAAATAAAAAAAAAATAAGAAATCAAAAACTCAATTATTATGATATCCAAAACATGATACTTATATAGTTATATTACTAATTGTTTATTTTTCTTTCATGCTTAGACTTAATTAGTTTAATCATATTTCGTATTCCTTTAGAATTCACAAATTTCTTTTTTAAGTAATTATTTTTCTTTAATCACAACCTAATTAATTAATAAGATCATGATATTATCTTATATATATTGTGTCATTCACGTGTCATATGATCGTATCGTGTCTAAATTTATAATGTTTATAAATTATTATATCATCTTATTTTCATTGATCATTATTATTAATATTTATTATTCAAATGATAAATTATTAAAATATTAATATATATACTATATATATCAAGTAATTTTTAATCATGATTTCTTAAAAATTTTAGTTTTAAGTTAAGATTAGATCATTAAGACAAATAATTGAGCAATAACTAATAATAGTATTATTTTTTTGCATTACCTTACCAGCTCTTAAACTTTAATCTTATTTCTTCTTCAAATATAACCATTTGCCAATTTTGATTTAATTATTAATGTGTATAATCATATTGATATGTATTCATTATATAAATCATAATTTATGTTGAATATTCGAGTTTATCGAATCAATTGTCTTAAATATCAATATGATAACATATTTTCTATGATCAATCATGTAACAAATTAATTTTATATCTTTTTGGTGTTAACAAATATTGATATAAATATAAAAATATCATATTATACAAAAACTTACTTAAAAAATAATAATAATAATTTATTTTTGGATTTAAACATTTAAATTATGTAATAATGATTACATCTAACAAAAAATAAAAAATGAAGTAAAATGCGAACCCGAATCGAAAAGGCTCGAACCCGAAAAAGCCAAAATCTGAAAAAATCAGAACTCGAAAAACCCCAAATTCAAAAAGACCTGAACCTGATATGATTCGAATACGAAATGACCCAACTAAACCCACTCGAACCCGTCCAATTGCTCTATATATATATATATATATGTTAAAGTTTTAAAAAAGGTAAGGAAAAAGATTTAGAAAAGGTAAAGACGAATCTCACTCACTTGATTTCTAGTGAGTATTGAGTTATGTATTTATAGAGAGAATATGTACAAGAGATAAAACAAGTTACATCAAGATAAACTTATCCTAATCTCTAGTAACAATTAAGATAAAAGTTATCTTAATCCCTATCAACTATGAGATGAAGATTGTAAATTGATTTGATCTACATCTTAGAGATATCATTTATTCTTATCAACCCCTCAAGCGAATGGGTGATGAAGACACCAGGATAAGTGCAACATCTCTGAGAAGATAAAGGCTTGGCAAAAATGTCAACTAATTGATATGAACCTAACATCAAGAGATTTATTGACAATTTTTTCCCTAACATAGTGATAATCAATTTCAATATGTTTTGTTCTTGCATGGAAAATTGGGTTAGCTGTAAGATAAGTTGCACTTAGATTATCACTCCACAAGTAGTATGAGGATTAGGTAAAAATAGATCAAGTTCTTTAAGTAGACTTTGAAGCCAAATCAATTTTGCAGTGGCATGTGCAATTCCTCTGTATAGCCCTCTGTACTCGATCTAGCAACCGTGGTTTACTTTTTGGAGTTCCAAGATACTAAGTTCTTCCCCAAATAAACACAATATCCAATTGTTGAACGTGTGTCATCAGGACAGCCTGCCCAATCAGCATTTGAGTAAGCATTTAACTTAGAGATTTGGATGGCTGCATGTGAAGACCATGCCAAATAGTGTGCTTGAGGTAGCGAAGAATACGTTTGACAACAATCCAGTGTACTTGAGTAGGTTGATGCATAAACTTATCCTAATCGCTTGAGGGAGAATGATAAGAATAAATGATATCTCTAAGATGTAGATCAAATCAATCTACAATCTTCATCCCATAGTTGATAGGGATTAAGATAACTTCTATCTTAATTATTACTAGAGATTAGGATAAGTTTATCTTGATGTAACTTGTTTTATCTATTCTACATATTCTCTTTATAAATACATAACTCACTCCTCCTTAGAAATCAAGTCAGTGAGATTCTTCTTTACCTTTTCTAAATTTTCTTCCTTACTTTTTCTAAAACTTTAATATGGTATCAGAGCCAATCCTTAGTAACTCTATTTCTTCTTCAACCGCTAGTGTTAATTCTTCATCTTCTACTACTAACACATATTTTTTGTCATTATTTTATTCCACTTCTACCAACTTCAACCATCCTATCCCCGCACGCCTTGATAGAAACAACTTTCTTCTATGGCGATCACAACTTCTTTCGATTATTAGAGTGCATAACTTAACTGGTTACATTAATGGAACTTTACAATGTCCCTCTCAAATCATCTCAAACACATATTCTTCCAGTACCAATCCAAATCTTGATTATACTTCGTGGCAAAGACAAGATCAACTACTTCTTGGTTGGATTCTTTCATCCCTTACGGAACCTGTCCTTGCTCAAGTTGTTGGTTGCACAACTTCATATTCTCTTTAGTTTTCTCTAGAACGTCTTTTTGCCAATCAATCTAGAAATCGCCTCATGTAACTAAAATTAGAACTTCAAAATACCAAAAAACGTAACCTATCCATTTCTGATTACTCCAAAAAATCAAGTCCATTACAGACAACCTTGCCATAGCCGGCCAACCAGTTTCTGATCAAGACCTACTACTTCATATCCTTGCACGATTAACAAGTGGAAGGCAATCTTGCCCCTTAAGATTCATCCCCTTCCTTTCCCTTTCATTTCCTTCCATTACAGTTTAAACAACTAAATATCTTTACCCAATTTCTATTAACAAGTGGAAGGCAATCTTGCCCCCTTAAGATTCATCCCCTTCCTTTCCCTTTCATTTTCTTCCATTACAGTTTAAAAATGCGACTATTACATAATGAAAATATTGATATTAATATATAAATACAATTAAAAATATCATATTATACAAAAATTTATTTAAAATAATAATTATTATTTTTGGATTTAAAATTTTAAATTATATAATAATGATTTCAAAAATGATGTAAAACCCGAATCCAAAAAACCCGAACTCAAAAAATCCGAATCTGAAAAAACCCGAACTCAAAAAATTTGAAACGCGAAATGACCCAATCCAAATCCGTCCAATTACCGCCTCTATATATGTCTAATAGCCACCGAACATAGTCATTTCCGCATTCAGTTAGAACTGAAGCTTGTAAAATCCTTTTGCTCTTATTTCCTAATTGTAGTTGTTGTAAATTCAAGGATAAGAAATGAATCATGGGAGTTAAGACAGAGAAAAACAGAAAGTGTAGCAAAGGAATCTCTGACCATATATCCAGTGAACATGTTTAGTAATAAATTAGGAGATTATTGGAATAAACTTGTAGGGATTATTGGAATAAACTTGTAGGCTTTTAAGGTTGATTTTTCTCAAATTTCCCTTTTTACTGTTTAAGACTACCGATAAATGTTAATGAAAAAACCGGATTGGTTTAACCTAAAACTGACAGGCCGTCCGGTCTGATATAATATATAGAATTGCAAATATCTTGAACAGATAAAAACTTAGTTTAATTGGTAAAAAACTAATTTTATATATTTTTTTCAAATATTTTTTTGTAATGATGAGATTTGAATCTTTAATCTTTGATTAAAGACCATATCATTAAATTAATACATATTTTTATTAATTATTTACTTTATTTAATATTTAAATTATTTTTTAATAATTTTAAAAAAATTAATTAAACCGTCCGACCCAACCCATTGAATCAATTAGACCAGGATTAAAAGTCTGATTGATTTGATCTCCGATCGGATTTTTTAACCTTGATGACTAATGTAATTTAATATCTCGTAGCAGTTCTTGGTTTATAAGCTATATACTGCAAAATATTTGCAGAAAAGGGTCCAAAAGGATGTGGTATATAATATAAGCTGTAAAAAACGAATTTTTCCAGGAAGGATGAAATGAAAGCACCTTAATATGAAAGAAGAAAGTGACTAAAAGCTACGTTACTCGGATTCGGGTATAAGTGTCGGATGCGGATATGTGTTCGACACAGGTTTGTTCAGTTTTTTTTAAGTTTTTTCATATATTTGAAAGGTTTTTGAAGGGTCATATCTCCATACCCATATCCGAATATACGTCGGACACGAATATATGACACGGATACTTCAACAAAAAAAAAAAAATCGAAACAACATAAACTAAAAGTGAGCCATTAATTTGTTCAATAGAAGACCAATTAATTTACTTAAAGCTGTATTGAACTTACCTGAGTGTTAGCTTCAGCAACAGATCCTGGGTTCGATGCATCTGCACATGCTTTCTTGTATCTGTCAATTGTTGCTCTGACGCTGCAAAATTATCAACAGTTATTTACATGAGATTCTCTGATCACGAAACCACCATTTTGTTCTTCATGCTTAAACACCTAATTACCAGCACTTGAGATTCATTGCAGTTACACTTCTATATATGTAACAGAAGAAAGCTAGTCAATATTCTGAATTAGGGGACAATATGAAGGAAATAACCCATTTTACCTATGTTATTTAGATTGGGTGTGAGTGTCGAATACGGGTATGTGTCGATACAAGTATAATCAATTTCTTTTTTTTAGTTTTTCTATATATTTGGAGCATCTTTAGAGGGTCATATCCCCATATTCATATCTATCCTCTCACTTCTCCACTCTATCAAATATACCGAAATAATATTTAAAAAATAAAAAATTAAAAGAGGAGAAAAGAGGAAAAATAAAAAATATATTTTTCTTTCTATTGGGGTACTTGGTAGGAAATATAGAAAACTGAATTTTTTTTCTCATTTTATCATTTTAAATTGAAATAATAAGAGAAGAAAAAGTGAGAGAGATGTAAGTCAAGTTTGCATATTTAAAAAATTATTTATCATTTTTTAAAATTTTTTTCTATCTTAATTTACAAAAGATATAATAATAAAATCAAATAATTTTTTTTTTCTTTCCTCTCATGATTCAACTCTATCAAGCAATAACGTGAAAATAAAATCATCTTTTCTTTTCACTTTTTCATTTTTCATACTAAACACATCAATAAAAAAATATATATGTTTTTCATATTTTCATTTTTTTTCTTCTCTAATTTTTCATCTTTTCAAAAAAAATTCACCTTTTCAGGAAAAGTCTAAATGTTGCTCAAGGAAAGAAAACCACAACCAATTTGTTAAAATTCTATGATCCAGCAACAGGTTCCTGAATTCACTTCTAAAGTGAATTATTTAGAATATTATCTAAGAAAGATCAAAAGTGATTTCCAAGGAACATAACACCATAAAATTATTTAGAATATCTAAGAAAGAAAACTACTGATTACTATCTACCAGGCTTTTTTGTCAAGCAAAAAGGCCTGAAAATTCACACTCCCCAACTTAAAAAGTGTTAAAAGAGACAATTGCAAGATCAATACTCCAGATAACTTGAACTACTCCATAGCTTATAAATTTCTTATTATTAGAATTTCATAGATATGATAATTCGTGTATTCGTATCATATTTATATATTTTTTCGTATTATAATCATGTTTAAGATATTATATTTATATAAATTTTAATGTGTTAATAATTTGTGTAATATAAAATTTGATATTTTGGTGTATTCATATCGTATCCGTGTTTTTTTTCATATCGTCTCATATTTTGTATCATATTTTAATTATTATTTTTTGTATCGTATTCATGACTGATAATCATATCGTGTCTAATATTATAAGGTATAGAATAAAAATTCATACCTAATTAGAATGAGATGTTGAATTCATTCTTCAGGAAAATGTGAAGGCTTTTTTTTTTTGTGTACATAGCAAACTAGCCAGTATTGTATTGATAGGTTTATCATATTTGTTTTGGTACTAGTATGTATTATTATTAGTGTGTATTGAAATAATCGTTTTGGGTTTATCAATATTTTTTAATATTTAGTTTATAAAATATTTTCATTACATACATTTATATGTTTATATGCAAATATAAATTTTAAATATTATAAAAAAATATTAATATTCAAAAATTTCAAACCTTAAATAAATGAAAAAAATATAAAATTATTAAGAAATATATAATAAATTATTTTTCAATAACCCAATTTAATTTAATGAACATGTATAGATGAAATTATATAAAAAAAAAAAAAAAAATCATGAGAGAAAGCATTAAAAATTGGTTATGAGAAAAAAATAAGTGAAAATATTAAAAGAAAAGTAAAAAAAATAAAATCTTGTATTAATCGATCCAAAGTGATACGACCGATACGAGTCGACACAAATTGATACGATCGGTACAGATCGATATCCAAATTAAACTGATATTTGAGATTGACTATGCCAATTTAAAATTAAATCGATACATACCAACTAATACGACCAGTACCATAACACTGGTTTATAGACAAATCATATGCAAATGATGCAAAATATTTAGTATTTTAGTAGTACAGCATCTCAAAAAACCAAGACAGTCCGGATCATAGATAAGTGGAATATAATACATGAGGCTAAAGCAACATGTACAGAGAATAAGAAAGAAATAGTGTCAATTTATCAAAAAATTATTTTTTATATTAATACTAGTTTGTGACCCATGCAATGCATGGATTGATTTTATTTATTTTATTATGTAGTATACGTTTTAATTTTTATATTATTAAATTTTAAATTATAAATTTATTAAAAATATATTTTAACTTTGAGTTTGAGAATTTTGAATATGATTTATGTATTGCATGAGAAAATTATTTTATATATTCAGTAAATAATTGAAATAAAAATTATTCATTATTTAAGTGTTATTCATAAGATTTTGTTAAGTAAATTATCTAACGAACTTTATTCAATATTTTAGTAAACAATACCACTCAAAATTTTAATTGATTTAATAATGAATATTTATTTTCAAATGATTTATTATATTGAAAAGTTAATTATATTCAAATATATAGCTAATAAAATAATTATTTTAAGTATTTTAGTAGATGATTATTTTTTATTAAAAGATAAAGAAGTTATTCATTAGTTATTACAATAATTAGAGCATATAATATTAGCTGAAAGAAGTTTTTTTATTTTCTTAAAAATATAAATATGTTTTTATATAGGCATTGAAAAAATTAACAGATGTGTGCAAAAAAAATAAAAAAAAATATAAGATTAAGTAATATGTATATACTTTGAAAGAAAAGTTATAAAAAAAAAAAATTGATGCAACACATAGCATTTATAAACTTAAAATCATAGGATAATTATTGAATGACAAATATATATTTTTAATAACATAATACCATATATATAAAACAGAAAGTAATACTTCACAATATATATTATTTAATTTTTATGAAAAATATAATTAAATTAATGGAGATAAAAAGGATGTGCATGATTTTGAAATTAGTAAAATTGTAAAACAAATTAAATTTAATGAGTAAAATATTTTTAAATTTATAATAATTTAGAAAGATCTCATCATCAAATCTATTTTAACTTTGATAAGTTATAAAATTCAAGAATTCAATTTTCTTTTCCACCAAAATTTTCAAAAACCAAATATAACTAATTGTTACCTTTTATAAAAGTAAGATCCTTAATTGTTGTAATTGATAAATCAAGCCTTAATTAATTTGAGCAACCTTAAAATTCAAGCACTAAACTGAATATAATCTTTTTTAAAATTTAATTTTTATTTAATAATAAATAAAAATTAAAGTATTTATATTTAAATTTTAAAAAGTTTCTCCCAACTTTTTTTGGTGAAATTTAGAAAATCTTTACATCTAAAAAATTTCAAAAAACTTGTCAGTTGCAATTTTAAAATTTTATAATCGATTGGATTTAAAAATAAAATTTGTTGTAAAAAAAAATTGCTTAAAAAGATAAAGAGTTGATAATCTTAGATTTTTATTTTTGAAATTTGATGAGAGTAGGTGGTAGATAAATAAGATATAATCTTATTTAAACTTGTCTTACATGTCATCAAGAGAAGATGTCCACGTAAACTTTCATGTCAGTAATACTTGCCATTCAAGCATGTACCCTGTTATATTATATATATATATATATTTATATATGATTTATAATTTAAATAATTTTTTTATTATATAAACAGTAATTCAGGTCGAATAAGGCCAGAAAGAGAAGATGTTCACGCAAACTTCCATGTCAGTAATGCTTGCCATGCAAGCATGTACCTTGTTATATTATATATATATATATATATATATGATTTATATATTTTATAATTTAAATAAATTTTTTTATTATATATACAGTAATTCAGGTCGAATCAGACTAGTTCGAAATGAAAATTTTTTATTCAGATCAGATCCAATACAGACTGAACCTGTCAGGTTGGACAGACTACCTTGAACCGGCCCAGTAAGGAGTTAGGCCTGTCTGCACCTGAATATGTTTCTCTTTAGCCTTTGAAATTTTTCTTTTTTGCCTTTCGTTTTGAAACTAAATGTAGCTCTTTTCTATGTACAGTGTACACAACAATCATCTTGGACCTACCTCAACATGGTATCACTCTTTCTAGTTTCTATAATATATACCTATAATAATACATATAAAAATATCGACATCGGTAACATTTTTAATACATAAAATTGAACATCTATATTCATTATATTTCCAAATTACTATTTCAAATATTTTTGTTATAAACATTAATTTAATTTATAAATAAAAATTCTATTATATTGAAAGAATTTTATTAAATAAATTTTTTTGATAAATT
This sequence comes from Fremontodendron californicum, assembly GCA_030761205.1. Lineage (NCBI taxonomy): Eukaryota > Viridiplantae > Streptophyta > Magnoliopsida > Malvales > Malvaceae > Fremontodendron > Fremontodendron californicum. Next base: position 17,405,722 of record JAULJL010000037.1, read on the forward strand.
AAAAAAATAAAATTTATATTGAATTTTTTTTAAAAGCAATCAATTTTATGTTGATCTCATATATTTTATACACGTGACACAATTTAGATATTAATACGCAATTTATTAATTTCAATTATTTTTATAAATATACTTATAAGTTCAATATATAAATATTATTTAAAAATAAATAATAAATAATTACATGCAATACACGTGACAACAAATACAAATATTTAAAACGTTACCACATGCATTTCGTAAAAATTAATACTTGTGGTGCACTTAGTGTATAAATCTACATAGTATAAATGAATCACAACTCTCAATCTCATAAGAATTTTACTAACTAGTGCTTTTAAAATACTGATTAAAGTTAGTTAAATTATTATTTATAATAATATTTTATGTTAAATACAATAATTAATAAATAATTTGATAAATTCAAATACATTAAAATAGCCTCAAAGTTAATTTCAAAAAGAGCAGTCTTTTTGGAGTTGGGGTGGAGCAAAGTGTCACTGATCGGTGGGCTTCGGATATCCGTTGTCTGAGCAGTCGTCTCCCCTCCCTTTATCTCGGTCTCCCCTTGGGGCACGGAGCGAACTCTATCTCACTGTGGAGTCCTATCATTGAGAAATTCAACAAGAGGCTTGCCGGCTGGAAAGGTATTTTACTCTCCATTGGGGGCAGATTGACTCTTATTAAATCGGTGTTGTCTTCTCTGCCCATTTATTATATGTCCCTACTTCAAATCCCTCGTACTGTATCTGATGAGCTGGATAGAATGGTCAGAAGATTCCTTTGGGGTGGTTCTTCGTCGGTGAAGAAGATGCATATGATTAATTGGAAGTCTGTCTGTAATACCAAGGAATTTGGAGGACTCGGTCTAGTTGATTTAAGGCTTAAGAACAGAGCGCTGCTCAATAAATGGATCTGGAGATTTGGGAATGAGCGTTTCTCTTTATGGAGATCAGTCATAGCCGGAAAATATGAGTCATCGGTGGGAAATCTGCTTCCTTCATGCAGCTGGTATCGGAAAATGTCCCCAACCTGGAAAAACATTATTCGACCCCTTATGCCTTCAAATCATTTTCATCTTTTTTTGTCTGCTGGATTGTGTTTTCTTCCAGGTGATGGCAGCTCCATTAATTTTTGGCAAGATGAATGGATCGAAGGCGTTATCCTTAAAGACCAGTTTCCAAGAGTCTTTGCGGTAGCTGTTTCTAAAAGCGGGAAAGTAGCGGATTTTGGCAAATGGCTTAATAATCAATGGCATTGGGAGGTTAACCTCCGAAGAAGATTGTTCGATTGGGAGCTTCAGCAGTGGGAATCCCTGTTGGATCTGTTGGGCAAACAAGTGCTCTTCAGAAACTCCTTCGATTCAGTTGTTTGGAAGCACACCTATAGTGGCGTTTACTCGTCTAATTCTTTCTGCCATTCTGTGTTGAGTGAGTCCTCACTAAAATGGGATCATTGGAAATTTATATGGGCCGGTTATGCGCCTCCGAAGGTGGAAATCCTTTGCTGGCAAGTTTTGAGAGGCAGCGTTGCTACCAAAGTTGAACTCAGCAAGAGAGGACTTATTGTTAATGGTTCGATTCTGTGTCCACTATGCAATCTGATGCCTGAAACTATAGAGCATCTGTTTTTTACATGCAGAGTCTCATGGTTTGTGTGGGCTCATTGCTGTCTTTCTTGGGGTATTTCTTGGTCCACGCCAAGGAGTGCCGTGGGTTTTTTTCTTGCGTGGCAGCATGCTTTCCCAGCGAATTATTGCAGCAAATTGTGGAGAATGTTATTTTTTGTTGCACTTTGGTCTATTTGGTTGCACATGAATGATATTGTGTTTAATAGGAAAAATGTTGCTGTTTGGCAGTTACTGGACTCTATTAGACTAAGACTCGCTTTATGGTCCAAGGCTAAATGGCCTTGTGAGGAAGGGCTGCTTTCGCAGTTCAAGTGGTCACCTGCTATTTGTCGATTGAAGAGGGAAATGGAAGTTGGTGTTGATGTGACTTGGAGTAAGCCACCTGCCGGCTGCCTTAAGTTCAACGTCGATGGTTCGGCGCGTGGTAACCCCGGTCCTGCGGGGATTGGCGGTATTTTGCGCGACAATCAAGGTATGGTGAAAGCAGTTTTTTCTAAATCTATCGGTTCTGCTAAGGCATTTGAGGCTGAATTAAGGGCCGTCAAAGAAGCCTTCCTCATTTTTGGTGCTTCGTCTTGGGTGCTATCGCATAAACTTATAATTGAATGTGATTGCCAGATTGTTGTTGCTTGGGTTAGGAATCCGAGTAAAGCCCCATAGCGGATTTCGAGAATTATAAGATCTCTAGAGTTTGTTCGAACTACTGTTCAAAACTGGGAAATTGTTCATATTTTGAGGGAGGCTAATGGTGAGGCTGATAAGCTAGCCAAATCTGGTGTTAATAGGGTGTCAGATTTGTTGTTTTATAGTCCCTAGTTTTGTTTGCAGCATGCTGTTTTCTGGTTTGTAAAAAGTACATCTTTTTTTGTAATAAATCATGCTTTTCAAAAAAAAAAATAATAATTTACCTAATATACTAATCTGCCTTATAACACTAGTTAACAAAACTCTTCTCATAAATATTCCTTTCTTATATTTTTTCAAGGTAAGGATAATTCGAGAAGCAAACTTTATAATCAATAAAAATCCAATCCATGAGTTGTAAACTTTTTTATACCAAAGCCATCAACTTTTACAACAAAAAAAAAATTGTTTCCAGAGCGAAGTCAAAAAAATTGTATTGGAATTGGGATAAAAAATAATCAAAATTATAAATTTTTAAAGAATTAAAATAGATATTATTATTTTTTGGATGAGAAAATAGAAAATTTTGAAGAGCCAAGAGAGGACCAAAGCCCCTACCAGCCTCCCTTTGAATTCGCTCCTGGTTTTATTAAAATAGATATATCATGCTGAATTGGAGTGAGCTAACGAGACAATATTTCAATGATAAATTAGAGATCTTCAAGACTTTTAAGTTTTAAGTTTAAATCTCACCATGTATAAATTTAGTTCACTTGATGTTGATTTTATCTGAATAGTTTATTTGATATAGTTTGACTATTGAGTTCTTTTATACATAATATATGATATTTATTAAAGTTATTTTCTTAAAATTGTAATTTGTTTAAATTTGCCAATGCCCTCATCTCATCTCTGTTTACCTGTCTTCATCTAATAAATATTATTTTAATTTGACCTTTTGTTAATATTTTCAACTTTGGCCTTAATTATTTAAACTATGTTATCAAATTAAAATGTTACCAACATAACTAAAAACTACTCTATTAAAAAATTTATAGTATTGGTTTTAATTGTAATTAAAAACAAGTTGGAAAATTAAAAATAAAATGTCAAAATTGATAAAAATAAAAATCAATCTAGGACTTTTTTATAATTTGTAATTACTATTAGTTTTGAAGAAGAAAAAGCATTTAGAAGCTTTAGTTGATTAATTTACTCTTTAGTTATTTTATACTTTTTTTGAATTAAAGGAGAAAGTAGTGTTCTTTTGAAAAGAGTAAAAATTGCTAGAAAGTTGGGCATTTTCATGCCAAGAAAAGAACATTTAAAGTATAATATGAATTGATTAAGAATACCACAAAGTTTGACTCCATATGCAATGGCGGTTCATGGTGGGAGCCAGGGGGAGCCTTGGCTCCCCCAAATTTTTTGAAAATATGTATTTCTATTAAATACATTTAAATTGTCCCTCCAAATTAATTAATTATTTTTTTAATTTTATCATTTTATGCATTGATAAAATGAATTAAAATAACATTGTTATTTATGTATTTATTGAATTTATGGATCATTATTTATAAACACTTAAAATTAATAAACTTGTCAAAAATATTAAGTCATAATCATTTAAACTTAAGAAAAACCAAATTGACGTTCTAGCTTTCTCGACATAACTTCTCTTCTTATATATTTCAATCTATTTTATATTTTTGTGATCGTTTTCAATGTATTTTGCTTAATCATTTGAGTTACCACTTGCCAACCGTCTTTACAAAGCTAAAATTGTTGTTAAGAGTTTTTTTTTAAAATATATTTTTGCATTCATATGAATAATCTTAAACCTTTTGTATTTTGTCAAAAATTCGGAATAGTTCTTTATTAATTTTTGTTATATTGTTATATAAATTGACTTGTCTTAATCGCTTATGAAAAAATCTTCTTTTATAAAGGTTGATACTTTCATTTATTGAGATTTTATTATGAAAATTAAATTTATAATAGATTTGTAAATTTAGACCTGGCAATATTAGAAACGACACGATTACACGATATGAATACGACACGAAAAAAATAATTAAAACAAGATATAAAACATGACACGACACGAAAAAATAACAAGAACACGACACGAATACACTAATATCTATGACACGATAAGATACACGAATACGATATGGATACATGAATTGTCAAATCTATGTAAATTTATGAATCGCTAAAATTTATATTTTTTATGAGATTTTTAATTTTTTTATTAGTATATTGTTTGCATATATCTTTTATATTAAAAAATTATCGAAAAATACCTCAAATGAAAAAATATATATATATAACTTTAATTGGCCCCCTCAAAATCAAATGTCAAGATCCACCATTGTCCATATGATAACTACTTTATTTTATTGAAAGTTGCACTTACTAAATTTTCCTTCATTGACATGCAAATATGATCAAAGCTAGAAGTGCATTTGAGATCGTGTGTCACTAAGTATAACACTTGATAACATGATTAGGCGTCACTTTGTGCGAGTCCGGTGCTCCTAACTCGTGTGAAATGATGGTTTTTGGTTGGTTGTTCTTTTGGCATATATTTTGATGAGGTAAGTCCACATATATATACTTAATACTCTTATACTTATTAAACTTTTGTTTATAAAATTATTGAGCTTGAAAAATAAACTGAAAAAAATAATGTCTTGGAAATTTAATGATTTTTCTTAGATTGTGATATTTATTTGGTCATAAAGGGGTATGTGATAATAATTTGGTTCTAAATGGGTGTATGATAATAATTTGATTTTAAATGGGTGTTGATATTTATTTGGCCTCAAGGGGATGTGTTAATAATTTGACCATAAATGGATGTGTGATAATAATTTGGCCCTAAATGGATGTGTGATATTTATTTGGCCCCAAAAAATGTGTGTGATAATAAATTGGCCATAAATGAGTGTGTGAATTATTTGGCATGAAAGCGTATGTGATTTATTGTGTGTGTGAATGTTTCTTAGACCTCAAAGGGGTATGTGCATTTTAATTGGCTCCAAAAGATTTTGTGACCTATTTAGTTGGTAAAAAAAGTGTGGATATATTTTTCCAAAGGTGGGTGTGAATATAAATTTGGCCTAAGTGAATGTGTTGATTAATAATTTTCTTCACTGAGGTATGTATGTCATAACTCGTGGTTACGAGGTTAATTTGATCATTGGTATATAATTTATATAAATGATTTTGCATAATGTGAGAAATTGAATACTTATAAATATAATTTTATTCATTTTTCGTCGAATTTGAACTTAGAGGAATGGGTTTACTTGCTTAGTATTGGAAATGAATTGTTTTTGTTAAATGTTGGGATCGTAAAAAATTTTGTATATTATTTTGCTTCAAATTCAATTTTTAAAGATTTTAACATTTTCATATTTGTATATAATGTACTTATTGGGTATGAATAATATGATTTATATGAATAATATGAGTATCTTAAAAGGTTGTCAGAATGGAGCTCAATAGGGTTTGATCACCTTCACTCGTAGCATAATTAACTCATCTTGGTTAAGAGATATAAAAGAATATGAAATTATTTTTCTTAGATATTAGAAATATTAGTTATTTATACCATCTTGTAATGAGTTTGTATAATATTATTAAAAGATAAAATACCCAATTTTAAAGAATTGATGAAAATTACATCTAACATTGATATAAAATGAACTACATAAATTGTCTGGCTGTTGACATGTGTATTTTTTTAATTTTTTAGGAAGGAAAGTAAGAATAGAAAGAAAAGGAAAGAGAAAAAAAAATGAGAAAATTTTGTGTATTTGTGTTTGTGTTTGTGTTTTTTTTTTTTTTTTTTGAAGTATTATAAATTTATATAAATTTTTACACGTTAATAATTCATTTTATATATATATATATATATATTGACACGTTCATGTATTCGTGTAGTGTTCATGTTATTTTTCGTGTTGCTTTTTAATTATTTTTTTCTATGTTGTGTTCTTATCGTGTCTCAATTCATTTTATATTTTGCATAGTTTGTTATTGTGATTCAATTTAGAGAAAATTTTGTGTGTTCGTGTCGTATCTCAATTCATGACATATTTCCCATAATTTGTCATACTGATTAAATTTAGAGAAAATTTTGTGTATTAATGACGTGTTCGTATTTACTTTTTTGTATGTTCAAAGTATTATAACTTTACATAATTTTTTACACGCTAATAATTCGTTTTATATAGATTTTGACATGTTCGTGTATTCGTGTCGTGTTCATGTTATTTTTCGTGTCGTGTCATGTTTTAATTATTTTCTCATGTTGTGTTTGTGTCGTGTCTCAATTCATTTCATATTTTGTTCGTGTGTTTAAATTATTATAAATTTATATAAATTTTTACACATTAATAATTCGTTTTATTTATATTTTGACACGTTCGTGTATTCGTGTCGTTTTCATTTTATTTTTCGTGTTGTGTTCGTGTTGTGTCTCAATTCATTTCATATTTTTCATTGTGATTTAATTTAGAGAAAAATTTGTGTGTTCATGTCGTGTATTAATTCATGACATATTTTGCATAATTTATCATAGGGATTCAATTTAAGAAAAAAAATTGTGTGTTTGTGACGTATTTGTGTTCATGTTATTTTTTGGTGTGTTCAAAATATTAAAAATTTATATAAATTTTTACGCAATAATAATTCATTTTATATAGATTTTGACACGTTCGTGTATTCGTGGCGTGCTCATGTTCTTTTCAATGTCGTGTTTTAATTATTTTCCTATGTTATGTTTGTGTCGTGTCTCAATTCATTCCATATTTTACATAATTTATTATAGTGATTTAATTTTAACTTTAAATTCATTTACTTGATTAAAACATAAAAAATTATTTAAATAAATAATAATTATTTAATATGATTCAACTTAAATATATTTATAATTATTAATTTAATTAAAATTTTATAAATATTTAAAAAACTCTCAACAAAGCGAAAAAAGAATTTTAGTTAATTTAAAAATTCACAACTTTTATGATTGGTAAATTTCTCAACTGATGGTTTTGATTGAGTTACTTTTACTTGAAAGTAGACTTGTCAAAGGATCGGACTATCCGTCTAAACTAGAAGGTCTGTCCATATTTGGAAAGGCTGAGACAAAAATATTAGGCCCGAAAAATGGGCTTGGACAAAAAATTAGGTCCATTTAAAATATGGGCAGGGCCTTGGCTCCAACATTCAAGGCCCGAGCCCTGCCCAATCCTTTTTCTAATTAAAGAATATATTATTTATATTTATATATATTATGTAATTTATGTCATATAAAAATTAAATATATATAATATTATAGTGTAAATATTAAAAAATATGTTAAATTGTCCATGTTTAAGAACTTAATAAAAGAAAAAAAATTACTAAAGATTAAAAATATGATATTAATATTTATGGACTAACTTAAACAAAATTTGAGACCCATATTTCGAACCGAACCGAGTTTGAACAAACAAATATAATATTAATATTATACATTAATACGATCCAAATTCAACCCTATCCGGCCATGAAGATGAGAGCGAGTCAATACATCCTAGGATATTTAGCATTTGAATTTCGATTAAAGAAAAAAAAAAAAAAAGGATACAAAGAAAGAGAGGTAAGGAAAACACTGCAGAACAAAGTAAAGCAGCAATCAGCTGTTTCCTTAATTTTGTCGAGCATCTTGATTGGTTGGGTCTGCCACACTGGCACAAGATCCCCCAATATGATTGGCTGTAATCCTTTAACTTTATTATGTTATATGAAAAGATGTCACTAAGCCATTTCAGTTCACAACATGTAATGACCAGGAAAATCCTCAAATACCCTCCGTGAATAAAAATCAGATCGGATTTGTTGAATTAAAATTTGATAGTTTGTTCGATTTGATATATTATATATAAAATTAGATTTTTTTTTTTTAAAATTGGTGGAAAAATCAATTTAAACGGTAAAAAAATTATTTTTTTATTATATATTTTTTTAAATGATGAAATTTGAACTAAAATCGATTGATCTAACCGATTAAGATCTCGTTTAGCATTATTTTTAACACAGTTTTTGAAATCAAAAGTTGCATTTCACCACAAACACAATATTAAACGGATAAAAAAATTTAATTCTTGTGGTTGAAACTATGATTTGACAATCCAAACTAAAAAGTCAAAAAATATAACTTTTAGACTTTAAAAGCTGAGTTTTGAATAAAATAATTTTATTATTCTAATATCTTTACACTTTTATTATTTTAAAAATATCTTTTTTGACATTTCAATTCTTCATTACACTTTTTCATAATAATACCAAACATTTAAAAAAATTTAAACCATATTTTAAAAAAAAAAAATTCAACTCAAACTTTTTTTAATTAAATTTTTTTTCAATAATAATACTAAATTAACCCTAAATCGATAAAATCCTAAATTAAAAATCAAAAGCCTGACATGTATTATCAACCAACGCAAAACCCAAAAAAATACTTTTTAAATGAAAAAAAAAAAAATGGTTTCTTTTTCCAAAATGAAAATGGATGAAAAGAAAGAATTTTTAACTTTGGTGTGGCAGTGAAGTGTGAACTCAGTGATTGATTTGTAATAATTAGAGTAAAACTTAAGCAGTTGCATGCAAAGCAGTTGCAGGCAATGCCCAAATGCTGCTACACGCTCCAGGAAAATGCAGAGAAACCCCATTGGTTCGTACCCATTGTTCCACCCCCTCCATCACTTCAACTTTTTTGTCTCTCTATTTTCTCTTTTCTATTTTTCTTACATATATTTTTTATACAATAACCACACAAATGCTTGACTTTTACTTTGTTGGTATATATACTTCTAAATTTGTATAAATAAGTTTGTTGAGATCTTTCCCAAAATCTTTCTTTTTAGAGTTTGTGAGATAGTAATGGTGAAGCACATGAAGTTTGTTTTCTAAAAACAATTTTAATTTCTTGTTTTTTTTTTTTTTTTAAGTTTTCTCACTTTCCCTAATTTAATATAATAAAAAAGAAAAACCCAAACAAAGTATCAATCTATAGAATTTATTGGTGATGTAGTCTAATAATTGTTCTTACAAAAAAAGGGAATTTTTTTATAAAATTATTTTGAGGCTTTCACATAGATTTTATGATATTTTGACATATGAACATTGTAAATTTGAAGCAGTATTTTACCACACAATGAAAATTTTTATTTTCCTTTTTCTCTCCTATTTTTTCACAAGAAAGTAAGGGTGGAAGGAAAGCAAAGAAATATGAGCTGAAGAAACTACAAAAAAGTGATCAAAGAATATTTTCACCATTTGGTTTTATTTTTATTTTTTTAAGTAAAAGAAAAAGAAAAAGAAGAGCAAGCAATGAGAAGCCAAATAGAAGAAATCATTGACACTAATATTATCAGTAGGAAAGAACTGAAAAATCTTGTCTGACGTGACCAAAGATTGCATAGTATGCAATTAAGATAAGGAAACCCTAGCCTTATGCGCCCAAAACAGTAAAGAAAAATGGAGTAAAATCATAGATAGGTCGCGGATTTCGTCACGGATTTGGTTGTGGTATCACGGTTGTTGGTGCGTTATGTAAAGTGTTGCGATTGTCGCGGATGTGAATTTAGTACTATTTCAAGAAATTTAATAATATCACGAGCGTTAAGTAACGAATAAAATACAATATAAAAATTTCAATTTTCGTTACGTCGCAACCGTTACACAATGTAAAGACAGCATATTAGAACTATGATTAAAACAAGGACTAACCCTTTTAATTTTTGAAAGAAAATTGTTTTGGGAATTTAATACTAGATACCTGTCTGAGTTTTAAAATCATAATCTTCAAGTTTGACCTCTTTTTTTTTAAGAAAAAAAAAAAAAAAAACCCAAAAAGAAAGAAGTTAAGAAAAATAATTGTTAGAGAAAGAAGTTTAGATTTGTTGAGAAAGAGACCCATTTGAGCAAAACCCTAATCTAAGATCTGATTGAGTGACTGATTTTAGCACACATCATCCATTAGAGACCTTTACCTTAAACTTTCTCAGCTGATTGAAGTATGATTTGTGACAACAGCCATAAGGGACAACCAATGACTGATCTATAAATCTGAACTTTGAAACCTGCTGACAGGTCGTTTCATTTTCACTGTGTTTTTTTTTGTTGAACTGACATGCCTTTTTCTTTCTTTTTTTAAGATTTATATATCCAAAAGAGATGGAAGATATGAAGAATGGGCTAATGAGAGCTTGACACAGTTTTTATTTATAGCAGACTTTTCTGCTGCATAGATCATTAAGAACCCTAGTTTTTGCTCTTAGATTTACTACTATTACACCACTATTTCGGATCATCTGGCATATCTATCAACAATGAGAGATGAGAAGAAATTAAGAACAAACAACCCCTAATTAAGGCTTTAAAGGTACAACAAACACAGAATATAAAACCAGGAAGATGACTAAAAATAAATCTTTGTTAGAGAAACTTAATCTTTTTACTTTAAGACCCCAAGAAAATAATAAAATAAAAAAAAGTTAACAGATTATTTGTTGATTAATTAACTGAAAATAAAAATGGAATATATAGTTAGAAGAAGAAAGGAAATTGAAGCAAATAATTAAAAGCAAACCTGTTGTTAGCATATTCATAGAGCCGGCCACGGGTGGAGAAGACTATGAGAGCAACTTCAGCGTCACAAAGCACAGACAATTCATAGGCCTTTTTAAGCAATCCATTGCGGCGTTTGCAGAAAGTGACTTGTCGGTTAGTCGTGTTCTCGATCCGCTTAATCTCAATTTTTCCTCTTCCCATTTTTCTATGGGAAGAGCTTTCCGGTTCTTGATTAGAAAACTCCGTGGTTGAAAGCTGAAAAACAAGCAAAAAAAAAACCCAGATTTTTTATAAACTTGATTTGCAATGATAACTACTTTTGAGCCCCCCCCCCCCCAAAAAAAAAAAAAAACACAACTTATACTAATTGTTTACGTTAGATTTTGGCTTATAGGCTCTAACCTGGTAAGGAAACCAAGGAGAAGACTGGAGAAGTTCTTGAGTTCAATTCTTCTCTTTCTTTTGATCAATATAGTTTTAATTAGAGCTAAAGTTTTGAGTTGCTAAAAATATGAAGTTTGCTGCTTTAGCAGATGAGCATTTATAGACAGAAAATTGACGCTTTAACAATCACCAAACACTGTTTTTTTTCATTTTCTTTAGTAGAGATATCTAAAGCAAGCTATATATATATATATAATTTTCTTAGGTAAATATTCTATTGGAGAAGTGGAAAAAGAGATAAAGGTAGGGCTACTAAAGAAGGATGGTTGATGTTCACTTTTAGTTTCCCATTAACCGTCCATTTCTTGTTGTATGGGAAAAAGAGAAGGGTGATGATAAAGGGTATTTTGGAAATCGACTAGCAATGATCTTGATGAGACCCCTTGTGCTTAGTTGCTCTCAGCAAAAGAAATAGAATTCAATGCACTGCAGGAGAAAGGGCAATCAAAAACAAAATCCTCCCATGTTATAATTTGCCTTGTGAAATTTTGGGTTGGGCCCTTTATCCTAGTATTCTATTTTTACCCTCCAACTAGACTTATCATAATATATATTCGTATCGTTTTCGTATTATTTTTATATATCATAATTGTATTTAAAATATTATATAACACATTGATATATTTATATCGTATATATTTATACTATTTTTTTCGTGTTGTATCATATATTTTAATTATTGTTATGTACACTTTTTATGTCATTTTCAAAATTTTCAAGTCTACCCTAACCCTATTGGTCGAGAATAAAGTTTTCATCTTTTCTCTCTCTCTCTTACATTATTAGAATTTTTATTGCAGGGCTGTGACGTAAGTGAGGGTGACTCCCATGTGAAGTTCTGCCTCATCTTCTATTCTTGGGGGTTCATTTATGGTAAGAATAGAAGAGTCCCTTTGATAATTTTTGCTGCACTCTATTTCACCTGTTTGGTTTAAGGGGAAATGTAGAAGAAGTGTGGGTTCCTCCACTTCCACGGCCCAAAATGCCAGTAGCCAATAACTGGTTTTTTTTTTTAGTATATCGTTTCTTTTTCAATCAAGCAAAGCATTTCTGAACCTAGCTATTCATATATATATATATATATATATATATATAATTCACTTGTTCTAGTATCTAGATTCTAGCGATCTAGTGCATATGACAATTCTTTTCCTTAGCATTTAAATATAAATATATATGAGAGTTCTAATTGGGATGGGTCGGTTTCAGGTTTTGCAGAGGGCAATAGGTTAAAGGCTTAGAATAGAGGTTCACGGCTTCACGCCAAGCATGGTGCTTATTGATGGGGATGGGATGGCCACGAGTAATCATTCCTTTTCTTTCGCAACAAAATGTATGACTTCTTCTTCTTCATAGTGCATACTGCAACGCGAATCTAATTTGTTCTTGGCTGATCGGAATAATTGAATGGAACTCATTCACAACTGGATTTTTTTTCCTTTTTTTTTGGGGTGGTGGGGGTGGGGGACGAAAATAAATTAAAGTTATTAACTATGAGAACGATGTTGTGGCAATGAATTAAAAGGAAATGTGTATGTGATGTGAGTATTGATCTGAGCTGAGTAAAAATGTTGGAGTTGTTATCTAAAGAGATTTCTGTAATCCAAGAAATATATTTACTCGAAATATAGAGGGAGCACAACTATTTATTGCAATCCTACTAGTTCTGTTCAAAAATCGAACTATTCATTCAGATAGACAGGTCGATCCAAGTTGGATTAGATTGAAAATGTAAATTGTAATCATAAAATTTACTAAATATTAACCTCAAATCCGAACTGAGGGGTAAGCTTAAAAAGGTCACGAGAAAAATATTAAACAGTTACTCCTCTTTGTTCATTACTGAGAATTAAGAATAGAGTAAAGACAATAGATAACAATTTTGTCAAGTCATAATGAATTATTTAGGGGGAGACTTTTGGTTCAGTGTTGAAAATTTTGAAGGAAAATTGAGAAAATTTTCTTTTCTTTTTTGTTTTTTCTAATTTTTTTGGAAATAAGAAAATTTTAATGATTTTGAAAACGATATGAATTATTTGTGTATTCGTGTCATGTTCGTATTATAATTGTATTCAAGATATTATATATTTATAATAATTTTGACACATTAATAACTCGTTTTATGTAAATTTTGACACGTTTGTATAGTCGTGTCGTGTTCATGTTACTTTCGTGTCATGTTGTGTTTTAATTATTTTTTCCATGTTGTTTCGTGTCGTATAATCATGTTGTGTTCAAATTTTTTAAGTCTAAATGATACTATTCAAATAACTCTTAATTTTGTATCATGTGTCATCGTGTTCGTATTTTTGTTACTTTTCGTGTTATAATCGTTTTTAATGTATTATATATTTATATAAACTTTGACACGTTAATATTCGTTTTATGTAGATTTCGACACATTCGTGTCTTCGGGTTATTTTTCGTGTTGCATTGTGTTTTAATTATTTTTCTCATATTATTTTCGTGTCGTATAATCATGTTATATCCAAAATTGCCAGATCTAATTGACACTATTTAAATAACTTTCTAGTTTTGTTTCACATGTCGTATAAAGATTGAGAGTTATTGTTTGTCTAGATTAAATTTGGTAATTTTAGACATCTATACCTTACTTTAAAAGTTGTCCCAAAGTAAATATATTTTGCATAGTTAGTCATAGTGATTCAATTTAAACTCGAAGTTCATCGACTTAAGAATTAGATAATTACATTTGCATCTATCATACATTAATATAAATATCATATTCAAAATTTATTCTTTATATTTTATTCTGTCTATTTAATTTTATTTTTTGTGCATGAGTTAAAATTATGAAATTATTGTAAAAAAATAAATATAATAAAATTTTAGAAAATTAAAATTATTAATTGAATAAATTGTTTTAAAAAGTAAAAATAAAATTATTAATTCAATATAAATAAGAAATAAAAGAGAAATTATTAATAAAATACATTAATTCAATATACATTACGTAATAAAATAAAAAATTTAAAAATAATAAAATTCATTTCAAATGATCAATTCCACTTTCAAATACATTTAAATTATATAATTTATGAATAATTACTTTTAACATAATATTTTAATTAATAGATATATGATTATATTTATATTATAATATATTAAGATATAAAAAAACTAAATATTTTTTAAAAGAATTATTTATAAAAAAATTTACTCTTACAACAACACAAAATTAAAAATAGTTATAAAATATTATAAAATAATTATCAGTAAATTATTAATACTATTATTATATTCTTTTTTTAAAAATGTTAAAAAAAGCATACCCGGGCGAAGCCAGGGCTAACATTCTAGTGTATATATATGGGTTTGTATTTGATGCACTGTCAGTGTATATGTTTATACACTGATAGTGAATCCTACACTGACACCTCATTAAAAAACTAACCATTAATCCTAACCCCTAATCCTAACTCATAACCTCTAACCTCTAACCCCTAACCCAACATGTGACATTGCAGTGTATACACCTATACGCTGACAGTACATCAAATATAAATCCTATATATATATATATATATATATATATATATATATATATATATATGAAAGTAATCTAATTAAACAACAATAAATTTAGAAAAAGAAAAAAGAAAAGGAAAATATGGTTATTGGGGGAGAAGGAAAAAGGTAAGGCATATATACCAATATGAATACCATTCCCTTCCCTCCTGAATTTCTCTTTTCCACTGTTTCAATACTTTTCTTGTTAGCAGAGAAAACAAGAGTTTTGGCACTTCCAACACATATATTCTTTACTTGGGTTTCATCATTTTCACAAAGCTTTAAATTGCTGCCATGCCATAATTTAATTCATTTTTCATCAGCTGAGCTAATTTTATTGATCAAAAGGACAAACTCAAAAAGCCACAGCTTGCTTTCTTATCATATGGGTGTTCTTACCGTAATTGCCAAACGTCTAGATGCAATAGTCGGGTACTCTTTTTTTTTTTTTTTCCTCTTAATTAATTTATTTTTAATTTGTGGATCATGTCTACTGCTACAATATATTTTCTGTCATCATTTCTCTCAAACTATCTATGTTATAAACTCAATCTATTTTCATATTTGAATCCGGGTTTAATTCGGTTAGTTCATGTAACTATCTTTAAAAAACGATATTTAGTAAGTTTGGGGTTCGAATCTTAACATCTATAACATCTTCTTCTATCTTTAAGAAGTGAACCCGAGTTTAACTCCTTCGAATCACAACGTTGGGGTTACTCAATCTATTTTCATAATGAACCCTGATTTAATCCGATTAGTTCATGCAATTATCTTTAATAAGTGATATCTAGTAGATTTTGGATTCAAATCTCAATATCTGCAATCACTTTCTCTATCTCATACTGCGATCTCTTTGTATAAAATATATATTTGTTCATATATGTTAATTTTTTCCATCATTGATATCATGTGATAGCATTTTATTTGGTGGGGTATTGTTATAATTAATATCTAAGGCTTTTATTTTTTTCCCTAATATTTACAATCAATCTTATTAGTCTCAAAAGACATACATCCGTTCTTATTTTCTTTGTTCATTTCTTTTTATATTCCAAAAATATTTTATATATTTATATTTGAATAATTAGTACTCTTATTTTTTTTATATTTTGAATTTATTATCCATATTTTTTTAATAAAAAATTGACATTAAAAACTTTTGAACATTTAATTTTTTAACATTAAAAATTTTTAATTCAACAATTAGTTTATGAAAATATTAATTATACAAAAAGATTTAAAATGATGTAATTAATTTCTAAACAAAAAAAAAAAGAGTATTATGTATTTGAGACATCCAAAAAAATGACAAACAAAAAAAAAAAAGAAGTGAAGGGAATATTACTTCATTTTGTCTTTATTATTGAATGCTATAGTGCGTTTGGCTAGTTTACGTTGCTTTTAGGTGATTTTTTGGTCTGTTTTGGGTGTTGTATTACAGATTAGTGTTTTGAAACAGTTTGGCTAATCTTGGGGTTAGCTTGGATCTTGTATCCTTCTGGATTCTATTAATAATACTCTTTTGACTTAGGTAAAAAAAAAATTGTCTTTATTATTATTCACCTATGTATATATTTAAGGAAAATGTTAACAGGTGTCACTAGTAATTAAATAATTTTTAATTGATGCCTATAAACACCGATTAAGCGAATCTTATATCTAAAGGTCTAATAAATTTTTGTTTTATCTCTGTGACCCAGGCCTGGACTAATGCTTCTTTATCCATTGTAAGTAAAGCAATTGTCAACATTCTCGGAGTAAAGGGACAAAAAAATAAGGAAAAAAAGAAAGAGAAAAAGAAAGAGAAGAAAGAATAATGGAAATGACTAATATGAAACTTGTGTATATGCATGAACAGATATGCCTCAGTCAGAGCAATAGAAAGTCCTTCCATGGTAGATGACCAGCAGTGGTTAACATATTGGATTATTTATTCCTTCATTACCCTATTTGAGCTCTCATTTTGGAAAATCCTTGCTTGGTAAGTAAGCCTTTATATATATATATAATATATTAATTTACCTATCTATAAATATTTAAATTATTTATAAAATTTTTAATTGAGTTTGATATTACGAATTACGTGACACCAACTCAATTAAAAAATTATTAAAACAATCATAAAATAAAATAAAAAAATTAAACTCGTAGCTTTGTTTTTAATTTATTTATAATATTTATATTTGACAAATTAACAGGGTTCCATTTTGGGCATACATGAAGCTGTTGTTTTGCATGTGGTTGGTGCTACCGATATTCAATGGGGCAGCTTATATATATGAAAAATATATTCGAAAATACATAAAACTTGGTGGCTTTGTGGGCTCAAATTATACTGAGGATCAACGCAAAATCCTCCAGATGATCAGCTTAGACGCTAGGAAATGCGTAGCTGATTACGTTGATAAGCATGGATGGCCTGCGTTTGAACGAATTATCAAAGTGGTAATCAATAAAATAAAATAATAATAAAAAAAACCCATGAATTTATTCATAAAACTCCTGTCTTCCCTTTCTCTTTCATGGGTCAACCTGATTATTATTATTTTTTCTTTTCTTTGAACTACTTTTGCAGGCTGAAAGAGAAGCAAAGAAACCAGCTTGAAGTTGAAGTACTGTTTCACGTTTGTTTTAATATATCATTGGCTTTCCATTTTATTCACTGATTGTCATCTGTCAAAGACTATGTAATATTGTATCTGAAATTCTGAATAGAAATCATTAAATTATTTCATAATTCTGTCAACCATGCACCATTTCTGCAAAAACCTGAAACCATCTACATTTATGTGCCATGGTTGGACTGATCAGACCTTTTTCTGATGATCAGCTTTCTTTCTCCTACACTCCAAACTCATGTTGTAACTTGAGATCTTTTTATATTAGACTTTTGCAATACGTGAATTCGTGTTGTATTTGTGTTATTTTCATAATCATATGTAAGATATTATATATTTTTATAAATAATGATAAATTAATAATTCGTATTATACAAATTTTGACACGTTCGTGTATTCATGTCGTACTCGTGTTTTTTTGTGTCACATCATGTTTTAGTTATTTTTTTTATGTCGTGTCCAAATAAACATTTTTACGGCATGTAAAAAATGCTATTAAATGTAAAACAAATGCTTTCATAGAGCAAAGACAATATTTTCACATTTGTTTTATATATTGCCGTAGTCTAAATCCTTTAACCCTTTTTTATACATATAACAACACTACTCATACTGATGTAATTTCTACTCTATAACAATTCTTTTTAACCTTATAAATGTATTTTGCAAAATGCTACTAAAAGACTTAATTTACAGCACTTAAAAATGCTATTATAGATAGCTGCTAAAGCACATTTTGATATGCCACCTAAACTTTTACCATCAATTTTAAAATGTTGTTATATGATAACCATACTAGCATATAGTGTTATTAGTCATTGAGTCTTTTTTATTTTAAATAAAAAACAGTACAAATGGTATTTTAATCACAATCATGTATAAAGAGTAATCATTTTGCTTTATTATTGTAACAACTATTACAATGTTCTTTATAGAGAAAAAAATCTAAAGAATAGAAAAAGAAAAACTCTTTAACTCTTGAGAAAAGCTTTTACATGAAAAGAATCATAAACTTAAACAAACTTCTGACTCTCAAACTTCTCATGTTCATTATTTACAAGTCATTAGAAATAGTTGATGACATAAAATTAAGAGAGCGCGGATACTCGGATGTTCAGCATCCAAAAGCACATACACTGCAATAATTGTTTGGAACATGTCAAATGAGAAATATTTTATTTATTTGAAGAAGAAAAAAAACCCCTTCTCAGCTATTTAATTGAGTGAAGTTGAACTTGTACATACATGGAACACTTGCCTGTAAAAGTTGAAGGAACTTGTACATACCAAGAGTGGTTGCCTGCCAGAAGTTGAAAGAAAGGGCATGTCCTAAAATTTAGTAGGAAAACAGCAAAACTAACCTAGAAAACACCTTGAAGCAACAAAAGAAAAGAAAATAAAAGGACTCAATGAACCAGCAAGACAATGTTGGGGATAATTTAGATGGATAGACAGAAACGAAATTGGAATCAAAACTTCGAGGCACGATGAATCGCTTCCTTAAGAGAATTATTTGCGTCCACACAAAGCTGGCTAACGGGTTAAGACAATAACACTCCCAGGATACAATGAAGCTTTATGAATTCTGCAATTAGCAATATTGAAGAATTCCCTAATATATTATTCTTGTGTTTTCTTTCTCTTGAATTAATTGCAATCTTTAACAATGGGGTATGCTATTTATAGACAATCAAAAGACATCATTAAAGAAACATATCCTAATTGAAAACACATCTCCATGAATAATCATGTTCTTACCAAACCAAAAGTAACCAACACTATTGCCCAAGTGATGCAATTAGCACTTTTTGTAAAAGTGGTGCAATTAGTACCTTTTTGTCCAAGTATTAGTTCGGTTGAAATATTGCAAACTAATATTTATAACAATCCCCCACTAGATTACAAATTTCAAAATATTAATATAAACTATACAGTTATGCATAAAGAAATGTATCGTTAGATTTAAACCCTCAATTAGTGTAAACTTTTCAAAGTCCCAATAAAGTAATTGGTGGTTAATTGCTCAAACCATTACTCTATAATTAGAACCGGAAAAATCACGCACACAACCATATTTAAATTCGAATAAGAGGTTTTGTATTACTTTAGCACTATTATGGCCATGTGCTTATCCTGGTTTCATGAATATTTACAAGAGTAAAACCCTTAAACTCTTGTTAGAAGCGACACCACTTCTATATTCATATAGGTGGAATTCTACGATAATATAATTATCGATCCATTAAGAGTTTAACTCATCCTCCTAATATATCCAGCATTAAATCCTAATTCTTAGTGCCTAGTCATTAAAGTAACTTTTTATTATCCTTTAAACCTTAAAACTAACTTCTGCTAGAATAAGGTAGGGTTCCAGTCACCAATGACTATTTTAATTGAGGTTTTAGTCCCAATTTAGCAGTGGTATCTTTTACCATATCCCTTGACAGACCTTTTGTCAATAGGTCTGCTAAATTGTTACTCGACCTAACATAGGTGATGGTGATTATAACATCTCCTATTAATTTCCTTATATACTTATGTCTCAAGCTCATGTGTCTGGACTTTTCATTATAAATCTTGCTATAGGCTCGAGACATGATAGATTCATTATCAGAACATATGGAAATGGTTGACATAGGTTGTGGCCACAACTTAATATCTAATAAGAGATTTCTTAGCCATTATGCTTATTTTTCTACAACTGACAAAGCTATAAATTCAGCCTCCATTGTTGAATGAGAGATGCAAGTTTGCTTTTTAGAAGCCCAACTAATAGCTCCACCATCGATGGTAAAAATCAAGCCCGAAGTTAATTTGTTGTCACTAAGACTTGTGATCCAACTTGCATCTGAATATCCTTCTAGTACAGCGGGATAATCACTATAGAATAATCCCAAATTTATGGTTTTCCTTAAATAACCAAAAATCCTAAAGATAGCTTTCCAATGGTCTATACTAGGTTTATTTGTAAACCTTGACAATTTGCACACAGGAAATCCAATATCTGGTCTTGTGCAATGCATTGCATACATTAGACTCCCTATAGCACTAGCATACTCTAATTGTGCTACTGCCCTTCTAAAATTCTCAATTAACTTGAAGTTCGGATCATATGGAGTATTGAAATCCTTAAACATGATATGTTCAAATTTCTCCAATACTTTCTTGATATAATGAGATTGACTTAATGTAAAACCCCCATTGTGCCTTTACACTTTGATACCTAAAATAATGTCTATTTCATTTAGATCTTTCATCTTAAATTTTGAAGTTAGATACCCCTTAGTTTCACAAACACCTTCCAAGTTCGTTTCAAAAATTAATAAGTCATCCACATAGAGACAAATAATCACTCCATAATTTTCTATAAATTTGGAGTAAATGCATTTATCAGCATTATTATGCATGTAACCATTTGACAAGATTACCGAGTCAAATTTCTCATGCCATTGTTTAGGTGCTTGTTTTAAGCCATCTAATGACTTAATTAATTTACAAACTTTCTTTTCATTTCGAGTAGCACATAACCTTCCGGTTGCTCCATATATACTTCTTCATTGAGTTCACTATTTAGAAAGGTCGTCTTAAAATCCATTTGATGCACATGCAACTTATAAATAGATGCTAATGCCAAAAGAACCCGAATTGAAGTCATCCTAGCCACCGGTGCATAGGTATCAAAATAATCTAGACATTCTTTTTGTCTAAATCCTTTTGGCTACTAATTTTGTAGTGAATCATCGATGTTATATTTCCTTTTGAATACCCACTTGTATCCAATTGGTTTTGATCCCAAAGGCAAATCTACTAGAAGTAAAGTATTGTTTGACAATATCGAGTCCATTTCATCATTTATTGCCTCTTTCCAAAATGCTGAATCTCTAGAAGCCATTGCTTCACTATAGGTTTGTGGATCTCCTTCCACATTAAGCATTATAGGGATCTTATTAATTATGGAATCCTTGTTTCCTTCAACAAGCAAAACTATAGATTGTGAAGAAATAAAGTCCGGACCTAGGTTCTTTTCTTTCCTCACCCTTTGGCTTTTCCTTGGTTCCATAATAATTTCATCACGAAGACGTTTATTGTTTTGATCAACTGAGATTCTTCCAATAGAACTTTGTTGATCCAATTGTGAATTTTCTAAAGTAGGGGTTGGCTCATTACAAAATTTATTATCAATAAATTCTGCATCTCTATTTTCAACTTAATTCGCTTTATAGCTCTCGATCCTAACTTAGTTCGCTTTTGATCAGGAACCCTATAAAAGGCCAAGCACCCCCACACTTTGAAATATTTCAATTTGGTTGTCTTCCTTTCTATATCTCATATGGAGAAACCTTCATTTTTCTAGACGGGATCCTATTATGGATATAATAGGCCGTCAATAATGCTTCACCCTATAAATTATAGGGCAACTTTGTATTTAAAATCATTGAATTAACCATATCCACTAAGGTACGATTTTTTTTCCCTCTAAACCATTTTGTTGCGGAGTGTTAGGTGCAGAACATTGATGTACTACACCATGTTCCTCACAAAAAAATCAAATTCAATAGAAAAATATTCTCCACCTCTATCACTGCGAAGAAATTTAATTTTCTTTTCATGTAAATTTTTTTACTTCAGATTTATAACGTTTAAACATTTCAAATGCTTCATCTTTATTTCTCATTAAATACATGTAAGTATATCTAGAGCAATAATCTATGAATATTATAAAGTATCGCTTTTCGCCTCTTGTGAAGATTCCATTTAATTCATAAATATCTGAATGTATTAATTCTAGAATTTGTGTAATTCTTTCGACCTTAGGAAAAGATTTCTTAGTGATTTTTGATTGAATACATATTTCATATTTATTCTTAAAATCATTATCACTAAGAGCAATATAATTATTCTTATGCATATACTGAATAGATTTAAAATTTAAATGTGCTAATCTAGTGCCATAATTAACAAGAATCAACAATATAAGCAGAAGAATTAATTTTATTAATATCAATACTGAGTTTGAACATACCCTCACTACAATATCCTTTTCCCACATATATACCATTTTTAAGAAAGATAGCCTTATCAGATTCTAGGATAACCTTGAACCCTTTCTTACAAAGCAAACTAGCAGACACTAAATTCTTCCTCAAATCCGGAACATGAAGAACATTTATTAAAGTTAATTTCATTTCAGAAGTAAAATTCAATTCTACCATCCCTTGACCGAGCACTTTGGCTGAATTGTTGTTGCCAATAAGCACCTCTTGGTAGTGCAACTTCTTCATAGTTTTTGAATTACTCTCGATCATTGCATACATGGACAGTAGCCCCCGAATCAAGCCACCACTCACAAGACTTGGCATGTGATGCCATATTAATTTCGACAATCATACCGATACGTAGGCTTTTGATTCCTCCAGTGACCATCGCCACTAAATCCCTTTCCTCGACAACATTTGCCTTGGAAATGGAAGCCTCCTTTGAGTGGTTCCCTTTCTTAAGAAGTCTGTAGTCTTTAATGTAATGCCCATTTTTGTTGCAATGATAACACAACTGTTTCTTTTTCTTATCTTGCTTGTCCTCCAATTCAGACGAGACTTTTCGTTTGCCTTTCCAAGCATTCTTTTTCTCACCTTCACCTACATAATTCACTTTAAAATTTGGAGGACACTGCATCACGCTTTCGAGTTTCTTCTTCGATGCGTAAGTGCGTTAGTATCTTTTCAATAGTGAAATTTTCAGCCATATGTAGGAGTTTCTTCCTATACTCATTCCAAGTAGAAGGCAATTTAGAAATTATTGTCTCAACTTGTAGTGATTCAGAAACTATAACATTTAGGTTAAGAATCCTACTAACGAGAACTTGTAGTTCATGAACTTGATCCATATGGGTATGCTATCAACCATTTTGAATTCAAAATATTTCATCATAAGAAATTTATCTGTACCTTGCCTTTCGTTGTTGTATTTCTCCTCCAACGACTTCCAAATCTCAATGGGAGACTTTATTGACAAGTAGAGATCATATAGGTGATCAGACAGAGTGTTTGAGATGTGTCCTTTACAAGTGAACTCGTCCTCTTCTCGCTTTTTCTTTTGTTGTGCCATTTTCTCCTTTTCTTTGGACTTGCATCATTGGTAGGATCATCTATTGGCTTTAATTTTGTATCTAGACCATAAGTGATGTTCAACATGATAAGAAGAAATATCGTCTTATCCTTCCATCGGTTGAAGTTAGTGCCATCAAATTGATCTAATTTCACGAACTATTGATTTATCACTTTGTAGGCGATATTCGTCTCTGTAGCCATCTCTAATAATTCTCTAAAATTGTTGGGGATAATTTAGATGGGTAGACAAAAATGAAATTGGAATCAAAACTTCGAGGCACGATGAATCGCTTTCTTTAGAGAATTATTTGCCCCCACACAAAGTTTGCTAACGGGTTAAGATAATAACACTCCCAGGATACAATGAAACTTTATGAATTCTGCAATTAGCAATATTAAAGAATTTCCTAATCTCTTATTCTTGTGTTTTCTTTCTCTTGAATTAATTGCAATCTTTAACAATGGGGTATGCTATTTATAGACAATCAAAAGACATCATTAAATAGACATGTCCTAATTGAAAACACATCTCCAAGAATAATCATGTCCTTACCGAACCAAAAGTCACCAACACTATTGCCCAAGTGATGCAATTGCACCTTTTGTCCAAGTGGTGCAATTAGTACCTTTTTATCCAAGTGGTGCAATTAGTACCTTTTTGTCCAAGTATTAGTTCGGTTGAAATATAGCAAACTAATATGTATAACAGACAACCTAAAAACCTTCAAGCTAGGGAAAGCAAAAAAGTTGATTTATAAGTTGTTCACGCTTTTCGTACGTAGAAAGCAACTCGAGTGAAGAGCAAACAACATATGATGAATTATCAAAATAATAATAACCCACATCTAGACATCTGTATACAAATGATATAAGATTTTGAGAAGAAATTCAATCTTGAAAAAATTCATCCAGTTAGGAGCTCTCCAAAGTATTTATGCTCAAGCTCTTAAGTAGACCTGCTCATGGGCCGGGCAGCCCGCCCAGCTCGGCCCGTATTGGGCCGGGCCTGGGCAGTTTTTTTGATCCGGGCCTGCCCAGCCTGGAACAGTGTTTTTATTATAATAATATTATCTTATTTTAATTATAAAAAATATTTTTTAATCTGATGAAAGTGAATTCGGGCCTAGCGGGCCGGCCCGACCCAGGGCCGGGCCTGGGCAAAGAATTTGAAAAAAAACGAGGCCGCGGCCCGGCCCATGAGCAGGTTTACTCTTAAGTGCAAGATTAGAGAAGTTTGACATAATGGACCTAGCAGATC
Organism: Fremontodendron californicum; assembly: GCA_030761205.1. Classification (NCBI taxonomy): domain Eukaryota; kingdom Viridiplantae; phylum Streptophyta; class Magnoliopsida; order Malvales; family Malvaceae; genus Fremontodendron; species Fremontodendron californicum. Next base: position 17,430,565 of record JAULJL010000037.1, read on the forward strand.
TGTGAAGAAAAAGATTTCAAGTTTGGGGCAGTTGCGGATAATTTATAGATCAATTTGCGAAGAATTTGACAGAGAGCTTGCGCTGAAAGGTAGAACCTCTACAACACTTTTCCCACATCCTTACTTAATTACCTCTTCTTATTCCTACTGCAAAATGACATTATTATCTTCGCTTATCTTCTACCTCCTCTCTAGCTAGTACTCTATCATCTAATGGAACTTACCCCGTTAAAATTTACCACTTGCAAATTGAAATTACAATGACAACAATGAAATAGTAACTATTTTCATTGATAACCTTAATTCCAGGGTTCGGTTTAAGCCACTTCTTAACTATTTCGAAAGGGTGGTGAGCGTCTATGATTTGTTTATCTCAAAAAAGCGAAGACCTCGATGTGCTGATCTTTTTGGGTTCTTACGAGTGGTGGGAGCGGATGCTAGAAGGCTGATCATCAAGTAGATTACATTCTGGGAAGAAGACTTGTGTTGTCTAGGGCAAGATTCGGATCTACTAATAGATCTGTAGACACCTAATTTTGTCTGAGCCCCCTAAACGAGGCAAAATCTCCTTTCAACTTCCCAGAACGCAGAGACTTCCACCATTCCACAAATGGGTCTCCAACACTTTATTTCGGAGGTCAACGCAAAAAAAGTCAACCCCAAAAAAGTCAACCACAAAAAGTGACCACTAAAAAAGTCAACTCTCAATCAAAATCAAGATTCGAAGTTGAATTGAACAATGGTGAAGGAATTTTGATAATCCGAGGTCTACAACGAAAGATATAGAGTTTGGAAAACGGGTTGCAGAAATTCAGTGTAGAGAAATAACTAATTTGGCAAATTTGGGGAAAAGTGTGTAAATGATCAAATTGGATGAAATTGGAGGTCCCAAACAGAATAAGATCAGTAACTACGGATATTGGAAGGTCTAATTTTAACGCGGAGTTAAAAGAAGAATTGGTTTGAAGAGAAAAAAGAAAATAAGAATTTAATCAATAAATGGGAAAATTCACAGATTTGGGGAAAACTGCAAAGATGGCCCATTTCGGTGAAATTGAAGCTCCCAGTTGATAAAGGACCAATACACAAAAATATTCCAAGTCCCAGTTTGAAGTGGATCCCAAGGAAGAGCCCGTTAGAGAAAAAACGAAAAAATGAAAAAACGAAAAAATTCTGGATGTTTAAAAGATGAAAACTAAATCGGAGGGGAATTCAATCGTAAAAATTGGGCGTTTTCGGACCAACTGCAATTATATATAACAAAGACAATGAAAAAAGAAAATCCAAAAATTGGACCCGATTTGAGTAAAATCGAGGTTTCGGGGATTAAAGGGCAATCTTGGAAAATCCGAGAAAAATAGAATCCGAGCTCAGAAAATTATGAAAACCTCCAGATTTGAGTTTTATATCAGATATAAGGGATTAGAGAAGAAAACTCCAAAATCGAAGCTCAAATGAAAAAGGCAAAGTTCAGATGCACTAATCCGAAATTCTAAGAGACAATTCCGGAAAAAATAGAAAACGAGCTCAGAAAATTATGAAAACTTCCAGATCTGAGTTTTATATTTATTGGAAGGGATTGGAGAAGAAAAATCTAGAATCGGAGCTCAAATAGAAAAGGGCAAAGTTCGGGTGCACTAACCCAAATTCCAAGAGAAAATTTCAGGAAAAATAGGAAGCGAGCTCAGAAAAATATGAAAACTTTCAGATGTGAGTTTTATATTTATTGGAAGGGATTGGAGAAGAAAAATCCGGAATCGGAGCTCAAATGAAAAAGGGCAAAGTTTGGGTGCATTAACCCGAAATTCCAAGAGAATATTCTGGGAAAAATAGGAAACGAGCTCGAAAAAATATGAAAACTTCCAAATCTGAGTTTTATATTTTTTGAAAGGAAATGGAAAAGAAAAATCCAGAATCGGAGCTCTTTGGAAAAAGACAAAGTTTGGGAAGCACTAAACCAAAACTTTAGAGAAAAATCCAGGAAAAAATAGAATCCAAGCTCGAAAAAATATGAAAATCTCCAGAACTAAGTTTTATATTGGATGGGATGAATTGGAAAAGAAAATTTTGAAATTGGGTCCATTTTCAATTAAAATAAGTTTGGGGGCCAAAATACAATTTTACCGAAGAAATCGAAAAAGACCATTTTGCAAATAAATAAAAAATGAATGACTTGAAAATTTTCAGGCCATTTTCTGCCAGCAGTTGATTTAAAGAGGGAGTGTGATCATCATGGATCAAATGAACAAGTATGGATAGCAAGATGACATTTTTACAAGGACAAGATTCTCAACTACTTTGCCTACATGGCATTTTAAGCCAATGGGAAGGCTCCATTTTGCAAAGCAATGTGAAGGCCATGTGAAGGCAAGGAGATGGTGCCAAGTAGGATTAAAAATGCCATCTAGGAAGACATTTTAATAGGAGGCCATATGATCTTGACAAGTGGCCTAGATATTTTGTAGAGATAGGAGAGCATGCAAAGCATGACAAGGGCAAAAAAAAAGAAAACACACACACACACTCTACAAAAGGGGCAGCCGGCCAAGGCATGAAGGGGGTTTATTTTTTTAAAAGGCAATTTCATTCTTGAGAGAAAAGGGAGAAAAGAAAAATTTTGGCAACCTTGATTTGGAAAGCAATAGCTAGATAGCTATCATCTCCTTTCATCTTCTTTAATACTTTTCTTTGATGTTGTGATTTCTTTTCTCCTCTTTTTGTTCATGTGATTTTTAAACTTTTTTGATGAATAAAAAGGTTTTCAAAATAAATTTTAAAGGTTTTCTATCCTTTTTTCTTCATTCTTTATCAAATAACCAAGTTGTCAAATTTTTTTTTACATGTTTTGAGGCCTTGGCCTAACCTACCTTGATGATTTTGTGCTTGTTCTTGCTTGATGTTTCTTGCTTGCTTGGTTGTGTTCATATTTTTCACCCATGATTTATCTACTGTCATATGATTGTGGGCTGTAAAATCATGCATTTCATGACATGTCAACTAGAATTTTGGCCAAGATCAACCAATGATCTCAAGCCAAAAATCCTTTGCCTCTACTAGTTGAGAGATTAATATTCTAGATTGGGTATTCTGACTTTGGGATTTTTTTCACTACTCATCCATGGTCAAAATAAATTTATTTTTTTACCACATGCAGTAGCTATTTAGGGGATGCCATGGTATTTTCCTCATTATTTTTAGATTTTTTTTTATCATGGTTGAAAAAATAGATTTTGACAAAGCAGTTTTTAACTCACTGTCTTGATTTTGGTAAAATTCGGTCATAGTATCCGTGCTCCAAAATTTAATCTGATTTTTTCCCATGGATATCAACATGTTCTAGGTCTACCCTTATTTTTTCAGATTTTTCGAAAATTTTTTAGAAGGAAAAAAAAAGATTTCAAAACTGCCTATGAGAGTCAGATTTGTTTTTTAAGAAATAATAATTTTTTGTTTTAGTTTGGATACAAAGAGGGGGGTTGATTTAGGACCTTAGTTACTGTCTTAGGTTAATTTCTAAGTCATTTCAATCATAAAATTTGATTTTATAAAAGTTGGGTCAAGGGTGGTCAACCCGGATTTCAGAACTAGGAAAATAGAGCCTTTTTTTAAAGGGGGTTCGACCATGAGGCCATTTTCATCTAAACTTTTCCTTTTTTTTATAAAAAAATCTGAGTCCAAAGTCTTTAGATTTTGAAAATCTGATTTAAGTCTCTTTCAAAGGTAGTCGGATATCTTTTTAGGTATACGGATGTCTTTACTCTAAGGAAGAAATACATCTCCATACATTTCATTTTTAAAATGTTTTAAATTTTAATTTGACATAAAACGTGTGTTTCGATTTCCTAAACATTTGGCGAGAATTAGTTCTTAATCTTTGCCGGGTTGCCGGGGAGGTTAGAAAATTCTTCAACGCACTTATTTATGAAATTGAAAGATATTGGATTTTGTTTTATTCGGAATCATATAAATATCGTAAGAAAGAAATATTTTTCGAGCTTTGCCGGTTTTGCCGGAGAGTGTGGTAATATTTTTCGATGTATACTATTTGTATGATTCCTCACATGAAAATTATATGTCAATGAATATTCCATGTTGATGTCATTTTATGTTCATGTTGCCTTAATTAGATTTTATCATGTCTAGCATGCCATGTCATTCATTCACATGCCATGTCATCTATATTATGCCATGTCATTCATTCACATGCCATGTCATCTAGATTATGCCATGTCATTCATTCACATGCCATGTCATCTAGATTATGCCATGTCATTCATTCACATGCCATGTCATCTAGATTATGCCATGTCATCTAGATTATGCCATGTCATTCATTCACATGCCATTGTCATCTAGATTATGCCATGTCATTCATTCACATGCTGTGTCATCTAGATTATGCCATGTCATTCATTCACATGCCATGTCATCTAAATTATGCCATGTCATTCATATGCCATGTCATCCATTTACATGCCATATCATTCACTCATGTGTCATGTCATCTAGATCATGCCATGTTAGTCATCCACATGCCATATCATCCATATGCCATGACATTCATTCTCATGCCATGTCATTCATATGCCATGTCATTTTGTTTGACATGTCGATTTCATTCACATGACATTCATTCTTATGCCATGTCATTCACATGCCATGTCATTTTGTTTGCTATGTCGATTTTATTCACATGACATTCATTCTTATGCCATGTCATTCATATGCCATGTCGTTTTGTTTGCCATGTCTATTTCATTCACATGACATTCATTCATGTGCCATGTCATTCATATGCCATGTTATTTTGTTTTCCATGTCGATTTCATTCACATGACATTCTTTCTTATGCCATGTCATTCATATTTCATGTCATTTATTCTTTTGACTATGTCATTTAAATTTTGTCATGTCATAATAACTTGCTTGCCATGCCATGTTAATCATGCATGTTATACATTCAGGTTTTAATTTTAATTTGCACATTCATGATCATCCAACTTTTTGAAAATTGATATTTTCTAATAAAATAAGGCAATATCCCTGAGTTATTATAAATTCATGAATTCTCCTCCAGGTTGCCGGGGAGTCTTCATCAACTATATTAACGAAGGAATACCCTTTTAAAAAATAGTATGATGCGGAGATTTCCAAAAACAATAAAAAAAAATCTATATTTTACCAGTTTGCAGGGGAATATAGAAAATTTTTGCAATAACAAATTTTGGACCATTCTCGAACAAAAATAGGATTATTTTTAAAATGGAAATTATTTTCAAATACCAAATCTAAAACCGATTTTTCACCGAGACTCGAGATAACACATGACTAATAAGGTACCATTTTATACGGGCGTTGGCGGGGTGCTAATCCTTCCCCACACGTAATCGACTCCCGAACCCGCACTTATTTTCTCTGGTTCAAAGCGCAGACTTCGAAATTGGTTTTAAAATGTTTTAATGAATTTTAAAATGTTCTTCAAAACCGGTTTTAATAGGTGGCCGATCACACCTAGCCAAAAAAATATTGGTGGCGACTCCATTTCTTTTTCGAGGTCGTTTTCATACCCTCAACCCTTTATTTCAAGAGGAATTAAGTCATTTTTTCCTCTATTTCCCCCCACACGTATCATTAGTTAATTTTTCAACGTCGACCGACAGATCCTGCGAAGGATCGATTGCAACAGCTTGGCGACTCCACTGGGAACTTTAGAGAGTCAGGCCTAAAGTTAGTCGTGTGTTATTAAAAATCTCGGTTTTGTCGGTTTTAATTGGTATTTAATTATAATTCCATTTTATTTTATTTTTAAGAGGATTTTCCATAAATAATAAAATGTTTTTAAATATGTTCATGTACATGCATTATCGCTGCTCTCTGGTTATTTAATCTTGTATATTATTACTGTTCTTTGATTATTTAACCTTGTATATCATTACTGCTCTCTGGTAGGTTAATGCGTTACACTATTTTTGATCTTTGTTTTAATAAATTGCTGGGACATTTAGAATAAAGGTTGTAAAATAGGTGGTGAAAGGTTTGTTGTTCCTCCTCACACACTATTCTTGCATTTGCATAACATAAGCCCTCAACCCGGGTTTCGACCTTCTAGGTGAAGTGAAGTGCTTACGCTTCGTGAGGTGATAACCTCCGCATAAGCTAGCAAAACACTCTGATAGGATCCAAGATGGCTGAAACCCATGGCAATTTCTATATGGGCCAAGATCCAAGAAGATCTAGGAAACATGGCAAGAATGGGTGGAATTCACTTGGGCCATGTTGCAAGTTATTCAGGAAAGGCTTCAACATGCAAGATAGGCTTGCATCCAAGTTTGGTCCATGTGATTCAAGAACACAAGGTGGCACATTAAGAGGGCTTATTTGGGCTTATTTTAAGTCTTGTAATTACTTAGGCTTTTGGGTCTGACTTATGTAATATGTCCGCTAGGCTAAGTGGGGTCTACCTTCATTAAACTTGTTGGACATCTTTTTTAATTTATTAGGTTTAGGCTTGAGCATGTTCAGCCCATAATTTAAGTAGTCTTTCTTATTTACACTTGTAACAGGATTGGTAGTGTGCTTGGCTAATTATTAAGTCTTGCACTTAGGTTAGGAGTCCTTGGCTGACAATTTTTTGCATTTGGGTTAGACTACAATAGGTTAGCTGATTAGGGTAATTGTAGGGAGGCTATAAATATATGTCTTAGCCATCTACTTCAATTATCTTTTGATCAATTAAGTCTGATTTTATTCAGTGAGAGTTTTCTCTTTTAGTTCTTGAAAGAGCTTAGAACTTATCAAAGAATTCTTCTTTGTGACGTTCAACCTATCAAACTTAGGTTCTAGAAACAAGAGTTCTTGGGGTCTAGCTAGCTTAGCTTATCTAGGTTCTTAGAAACAAGATTTCTAAGGGTTTAAGTTTCCATTGCCTGAATCTTGACTTTCTTGGGGTTAGGGTATTTCAATTTGTTAGTGGGTTCAAAGGGTTTAACCCCACGGGTTCACATCACACTCCCAGGTTACAAATTACCTACGCTTCGTGAGGTGTTAACCTCCGCATAAGCTTGGGAAATGTATTCTAACAAATTGAACCCATTTTAATCGGGGTGCCTTACGAGCCTTCACCGACGACAATGAGGAGCAGCAATTTGGAGCCTTTTTTAGAACCTAATGCAACCCCATATAGTGAGCCATAAGAAGCCAACCTCGGTAGAGCCATGCCGAATTTTTGTTAGATGCACCAGAGATAAGAACACATGGAGGAATGCTTCTGATCTTTTGCCATTTATTTCTGCATTCTAAATAAGCATTATAGATCGGGCAACGATGAATGTACATCGCCCGTAATAAATTTAAAATTTCGCCCCAAAGGCATCGAGATGCTTAAATAAGTTGATATTGTTGGGGCACAAGTTCATTAACTTTTTCACTTTGCATTGATGATTTTACTCGTTTACTTGCTTTGCTTTTTTTCACACATCATTTGTAATAATGCCGAAACCTAGTGTTTTTGGGTTGTTTTGAATTTTTTTCTTTTTTAGGTATTCCTAGAAAAAAAGAGTTTTTATTCAATGAAAAAAAAATTCTTCTTTGAAAAAGAAAATAAAGAGTGATATTAGGATCTTCTTTTCCTTGATGTTTTCATTTGCATTTTTTTGCATAACATGTATATTTTTTTAAGCATATGTAAATATGAAAATTCATCTCCTCAAGCATCTTGGCATCTTGCACAGTTCATGCATTAATCATCATTACATTCATGCATATAAGAATAAAGCATGTACATTCATAATTGTACTCTTGATCTCATGATAATAATGTCAATTTCATTTGCCTGAAAGGGGTTTAAGATATGAGGAATGAATTGGAGGAACGAGTGTATGCTTTAGAGCGCAATCGAGGGGAATTTAGACATGAAATCAGGGAGGTAAAAGGACAACTCGCCAAATTGATAAAGATGTTTGAGGATCTTAGTAAGAGTAAGGGGGAACTTTCTCAAGGCTCTTCATCGCCTTCGGATCAACCAAAACCACCAGGTCCAGATCATACCATCCCTACTGGATCTTGCACTTGTCAGTGCCATAAAAGATTGAACCTCGATGAAATGGTGAAAGTGGTCAGATTGGGAAGCCAGATGCCAAAGACATAAACCTCGGATCCTGTACCACTCTTACAAACTGTCCCAGATCTGAATCAATATCCTCGCTTCACTATTACCCCTTCATCCGCTGGGACGACCAACACGAGGTCTCTGGGTTCCACTCCATCACCACAAGCTGACTGTAATTCATACTTTTTCCCTCATCAATTGTCTAATCAAGCACCTAGGATAAGAACTTCGAACTGTGTGCAACCTGTAAAGGTCCCATGTCCAAATCCATATCCTTACCATGCTGTTTCGCCACCTCTCCATGCAAACACTCCGGTTCAAGTCTTCCTACCACCATCAAATGCCTCGACTCCTAGGCCGTGTGTGACCAAGAAGCAACCCAAGAATAAGACTCAAAAGCAGTTTGATCCATTCCAATCAGCTACTAAGAGCTTCTCCCTATATTGATTCGAGATCACCTGGTTGCCTATGTGCCGTTGAAACCTCTGCTACCACCGTACCCTAAGTGGTATAACCCAAATGCAAGATATGATTATCACTGCGGAATTGTTGGGCATAGCATTGAAGACTGTGAAGCCTTCAAGAGGAAAGTGCAGTCTCTCATAGATGTCAAGTGGTTCGATCCAACGACACTGATTGATAGAGGACTGGGAAAGTGCAAATAGGATTGGGAGATTTTATGACAATGATGTAGTAGGACTTCGGTCTTTTATGATGTAGTAGGATTTCGTCTTTTCAGTAGCCGACTCTTATAGCCTTAGGATGCTAGGAAAAATAAAGTGCTTGTAAAGACAGTTCTAACCACTGCTCAGATTTTGTAAACATAGTTTATATCTTGTGAATATTGACATGGGAATGAATTGGTTATGCTTCACACTTATGAGATGTTGATGATTAAGTTCCTCAGATTCTTATTTCCTTCGTGGTATCTTCCCCTTGCATTTGCATCCGATCAATTATTTGTCATACCATACATTTCATTAATCTATTGATTTGCTTATTTTTTACATGCACCGTGTTGGCATCAGGTTGCATTCAAGACAAACATAGTCAGCATGATTTCTCTGTATGCGCTCATGCATTAATTTATTTATTCTTTACATGCATCATGTTGGCATCAGGTTGCATTTATAACATACATGGTCAGCATGTTTTCACTATATATGTCCATACATCACTTTGTTTATTCTTCACGTGCATCAGATTTTATTCATGGCTCATTCATCATGACACACACTTGGGAGGATAAAACAGAAGTTGACTTGACTTTAAGAGTCTTTGAAAGAGTTTCCATTTTAAATCAGAGGTATAAGAAGTACTGAGCATCTTTATGACACAGGCCAGAGCTATGAAGAGTGAACAAGTTGCCTAGATAGATAGAATGGAAAAGGCACAAGAAGAATTGCGAGAACAGTTGGCAAAATCTCAAGCAGAATCTAGAGATCAGATGACTAAACTGATAGAGCTGGTGTTCGCCTAGATCAAAGGAAAGGGATACATTGAAAACTTGGCCACCAGAGAAGGGTTGGAGGCACGAAAGGGTCAGAATGAGGTCATAATGTTAGATGTCCAGTCTTTTCAGAACACAATTAATCTTATCAACGTCTTGGACTTAGATGATCCAGTTGAACAGGCAAGATTGAAAATGGCTGAATAGAAGAAGGCTGAGTCAGTCGATTCCCAAGGGAAATATCAGCTGTTAGATGAAAGGCTCCGGGCATTAGAAAGCACAGATATATTTGGGAGTGTAGATGCGAATGAACGTTGCTTGGTCCCCGATTAAGTCATTCCCCCTAAATTCAAGGTTCCCTATTCTGAGAAATATGATGGGACAACCAATCAGTCTGCCCATATCACTGTGTTCTGCCGAAAGATGACGGGCCATACAGATAATGATAAGCTTTTGATCCACTGCTTCCAGGATAGCCTCAGCGGTTTTGCACTTAGGTGGTATAGTCAGTTGAGCAAGGATCGGATTTGCTCCTGGATTGATTTGGGTAATGCATTTTTAAGCCAATATAAGCATGTGGCCGATATGGCGCCTGACCATTTCACCTTGCAAAATATGGAGAAAAAGGCTACTGAGAGCTTCAAAGAATATGCTCAGCAGTGGATGGACATGGTCGTCCAAGTACGACCGCATTTGACACAGAAAGAAACCACCGTCTTTTTTGTGAATACACTACAGGCCCCATACTATGATAGACTCGTTGGCAATGCCGTGAAGAATTTTGCAGATATGGTAATCTCAGGGCAGATGATTGAGAATGCTATCAAGATTGGGAAACTCGAAGGAGATAAAACGTCTGGCGCTAAGAGAAACAAGACACCCAAAAATAAAGAGAAAGATGCCCAAGTTATGGAAGGTTTTGCCCCATATCCCCAATTCTCCTCATATCAGCCATTCTACTCTTCCCTGAACAACGTCTCTCAAGGTTCTTATCCTTACCAACCAATGCCTACAACTGCATCAGCATTTACATCTGTCTATCAGTCAAACACCCTTGGGAATAATCGAAGAGGGCGTAAAAAGCGAGAAAGAAATCAGGTTAACCCGATTCCTGAATCATATAGTGAGCTGCTACCTCAACTCATCTAGAATCACCTTTTGAAACCCATGCAATTAGAGCCTCTGAAGCCCCCTTATCCGAGCTGGTATGATGCTAATGAGTGTTGCGATTATCATTCTGGCAATCAAGGCCACTCAACGGAGAATTGCCCCGTTTTGAAGTACAATGTCAGGGATCTCATCAAGGCTGGTTCGATAAGTTTTGAAGATGGGAAAGCCAAGTGTCATAAGAAACATGGTGCATGATCATATTAGGATTTCTGATGCATGTAGTTCTATACACTGTGCTGATGAAAACACTTGTCTCATGTTGACATCCATATAAAATAAATGAATTTTGAATTTTATAATGCTTTTGTGTTTATTGTAATTTGAATGTGCAAAAACAAGTATTAAAGAAGTTCTAATAATGGACAGTCTCGAGAATATTGATGATCATTGTTAGAAATGACCCAATACCCTCCCTCCTCTATTTTGGGCTTTCCTATGCCTAAGTCCCTTGAACCAAGACCACTTGAAAGTCCTAATTCTTCAAGGAATATGAATGATTGAACTTCATAAACAATTGTCACTACAAAATAAGTAAAGATGTAGATCCTAGTCTAGGCTACAAATAATGGAACAAACTTTTTGAAAATTTTTCGAGCTCCTTGGAAACTCGAACAAATGAGACATTCTTTCAAGAATCTAGATCATTGTAATTTGGTGTGTGTCAAGGATGTGCCAAAACCATTCACAGCTTTTCTAATAACCACAAAACACCAATTGCCCGAACATCACCTTGTGATTGACACCTCAGGGCACAATGACTGAACCAGATTATCCCATGTCCTAGAGAAAACCTGTATTTGGGTCATAATTTCCTTGTCACTTCAAACAAACCCAAGATTGAAACTCAGCTTTTTCAGTATAGACCTAGACTTGCGATGTTCCTCATTCTTAGGGCTAATCAAACTGGGGCATCATATGTAGAAATGATGGATACATGGTGGATAAGGGAAAATTAAAGCATGAATCATTGGGGCATGCGAAAAGAAAAAGAAGAAAAATTGTATCATGTATATGAGAATTTGGATGATTTCAAAGTGCAAAATGAAATTTTGATCATCTATTCCCCCTGGGGATTGCTTTTCAATGAGAATATTTGTGCTTGATATGAGAAATGGTCATCTTTCATATTCATTTCACAAAAAGAAATTATCTATAGTCACTCCTTTTGAGCCGAAAGAATTCTTTCTTCTGTGAACCCTGATCAAGGATTACCCTCTACACTAGAAGGCAAATGCGAGGAAAGATCTTCTCAAAGATCATGGAGAAATGAGCTCTAACTCGAAGACTAAGCAAATTGGGCTCCCAAATAAATACGGGCTTACTCTGTCGAAATGAATATGCAAAAGAAAAGTGAAAAAGAGAAAAAGATGGCGAAATGAAAGCCAAGAAAAAAAAACACACAAAAAATGTGTGAAAAAGTATGGCAAATGAAAGCCAAGAACAAAGAAGAAAATGAGCAAAAGTCAAAAAAGAAAAGAAAAGTCCAAAAGAGACAAATGCTTCAAAGAGAATCCTCCTCAAGAAATGATCCTTGATCTGATTACCCTCAAACACATATTTTGGGCCTATTTATCCTTTCTTTCTGAACCTCGAGCCTTGGCCTACATTATGTGCTTTAAAAGTCCATTTTGATCAAGCATGAATATTTAACTTGAAGTGTTTTTCCTCAGATTTTATCCCATCTCATCGAATTATCATTTCACTAAGGAAGAATTTAGAATTCTCAACTGCATGGCAGAACAATAAAAAAAGAAGAAAGATAAAAGGAAAGAATGTGACTCTAGGGAGAAAAGCCAAAAATGGGCGGTATAAAGTAAAATGGAAATTTTCGATGCCATCTATGTTAGTGCCGATGCCACAAAAGAGAATATCATCTTGAAGAAATCGAGGAACATCTAGGAATTCTTGAACCTCCCAAATTGCCATCTCTCGTTTAGAGAATTGATTTCAAAAACTAAAACTCTTTTTCTTCCAAAATCAACTTTCCAGTTTGAACATCTCGGCCAATCTTGACGCTTGTCAAAACGCCATAATTTGAAAACAAAGAGAATGTCGAATTTGTTTGATTCTCAAAGAATTCGTGTTTTATAAAACCTGTTCTATTTGTGAGCCTAGAAGGGACATACATTTTTCTTGTTGTGAAGTTTTCTTCGATCAACCAAAATCTTGTGATACCAAGCCTTTCAATTCAAGTTGAAAAAACCAAATTGCGATTCAGTAAAATTTCTAACAATGATCATCAGTCTTCAAGAGATTTGTACATTACACAATATGAGATTAATATTTTTTACTCAGAGTTTTCATTAAATGAGCAATTCTTTCTAAAAAGGGAAAACAAATAAAAGAAATAAAAATATTTTTGGAAATAGCCATTTTTGATGTTGACATGAGATAAGAGTTTTTCCAACCCAAAGGTATAGAACTATTGAGGTAGATCTTGACCCCCGAAAATGCGAAGAATGAATGAACATTCGGTTCAGACTTCTGTCGATAAAAGTTTGAAAATTGTTGGAGCAAAGAGATAACCAAAGACTGAAAAGAGAATGATCTCTTATGGGGCACGAGTGTTCAAGATACACTCTGACTTGAAAAGGAAATGATAAGCCAAAGTCTAGAAAAAAACAATCGGGGCATTTGCATCACTCATGAGTACTTATCTCTTTATTGAGCTTTGCATCTGCACCGTGTCAGCAAGCATTTGCATCATTCATGGGTATTTGCATTTGCGTCATTTCAAGCAATTACATCATTTCTAGGATCATTGCATCTTTATTATTGAGTGGTTACTGCAATTACACCATTCATGGACCACTCACATGAACACGATTCGTAGGGGCATCTGCATCTTTTCATGAAGCATTTGCATCACTATTGATCTTTGCATTTGCATCATTTAGAAGCATTTTGCACACTGCTAATCTTTGCATTTGCATCATTCAGAAGCATTTGCACAATGTCGATCTTTGCATCTACATCATCCCATGATGCATTTGCATCACTATTGATCTTTGCATTTGCATCATTTAGAAGCATTTTTCACACTGCTATTCTCTGCATTTGCACCAAGAGGCATTTGCATCAATCCAAAACATTTGCATTTGCACCATGAAGCATGTGCATCTTGTAAAGACATTTGCACCAAAAGATATTTGCATCAATTCAAGACATTTGCATTTGCACCATGAAGCATTTGCATCTTATTCAATATCTGCATCTGCACCCAGAAGCATTTGCATCAATCTAATCCATTTGCATTTGTATCAAGAAGCATGTGCATCTTTTTTAAAGACATTTGCATCTGCATCATGAAGCATTTGCATCCTCTCTCAAAGCTTTCGGGTATAATTTTCAACACGTTTTCAAAAACCAATATCCAGATTTTTAAAAATGGACAAGTCTTTGGTGGTGATAGCCGAAGCTTTTGAAAAAAAATCTGAAATTTTATTTTGGTAGTGATAGCCGAAGCTTTGAAAACACATCTAAAATTTTTTCTGTTTTAAAAATGAACAAGTCTTTGGTGGTGATAGCCGAAGCTTTTGAAAACACATCTAAAATTTTACTTTGGTGGTGATAGCCGAAGGTTTTGAAAGACATCTAAAATTTTATTGTTTTAAAAATGAGTAAGTCTTTGGTGGTGATAGCCGAAACTTTTGGAGGAGATATCTAGAATTTTACAGTTTTAAAAAATAAACAAGTCTTTGGTGGTGATAGTCGAAGCTTCTAGAAGAGATATCCAGAATTTTATAGTTTTAAAAAAATAAAGAAGTCTTTGGTGGTCATAGCCGAAGCTTCTTGAGGAGATATCTAGAATTTTACAGTTTTAAAAATGAACAAGTCTTTGGTGGTCATAGCCGAAGCTTCTAGAGGAGATATCCAGAATTTCACAAATTTAAAAATGAACAAGTCTTTGGCGGTGATAGCCGAAACTTCTGGAGGAGACATCCAAATATATTTTCATCCCAAAATTATATACATGTCATGTGAAAAGATATTTTTCTAAAACTCTGCCAGGTTGCCGGGGAGTTCGATATCTTGACACATGCTATTTATATAATTTCACACCAAGATAAGATAAGGTCCTGGGATTTTCGTCGAGGTATTTTCTTCTCTTGCAAATCGAACTCGTTTTCTTAAGACGGGTCGAGCCTTGATTAGTCAGGGAATTCAATTTAAGGACAAATTCTTTTTAAAATATATATAATTTCATCCCAAAATTATATACATGTCATGTGAAAATATATTTTTCTAAAGATCTGTCGGGTTGCCGGTGAGTTCAGCGAAATATCCTGACACACGCCATTTATATAATTTCACACCAAGATAAGATAAGGCCCCGGGATTTCCGTCGAGGTATTTTATTCTCTTGCAAATCGAACTCATTTCCTTAAGACGGGTCGAGCCTTGATTAGTCAAGGAACTCAATTTAAGGACAAATCTTACTGTTTTAAGCAAAATCACACCAAGATAAGATAAGGCCTCGGGACTTCCGTCGAGGTATTGTTTTCTCTTGCAAATCGAACTCGTTTTCTTAAGACGGGTCGAGCCTTGATTAGTTAGGAAACTCAATTTAAGGACAAATTTCTTTTATTTTTATAGTTTACAAAAAAAAAAAATTGAATAAAAAACGAGAATTCTCCCCTCTTATCCCTCACATGTGATTTCACTAACCGGACAAAATTATTGTCTATTTTATCTTTGCCTGATTCCTGATTCCCAACAATAGTCAAAGAAGGGCAGCTGTAGACACCTAATTTTGTTCGGGCCCCTTAAACGAGGCAAATTCTCCTTTCAACTTCTCTGAACGCAGAGAGACTTCCACCATTCCCCAGATAGGTCTCCAAGACTTTATTTTGGAGGTCAATACAAAAAGTCAACTCAAAAAGTCAACCTCAAAAAGTCAACCACTAAAAAAGTCAACTCTCAGTCCAAATCAAGATTCGAAGTTGAATTGAAAAATAGTGAAGGAATTTTGATAATCCGAGGTCTACAACGAAAGATATAGAGTTTGGAAGACGGGTTGCAAAAATTCAGTGTAGAGAAATACCTAATTTGGAAAATTTGAGGAAAAGTGCCTAATCGATCAAATTGGATGAAATTGGAGGTCCCAAACAGAATAAGATCAGTAACTACGAATATTGGAAGGTCTTATTTTGACGCGGAGTTGAAAGAAGAATTGGTTTGAGGAGAAAAAAAATTTAATCAATAAATGAGAAAATTCACAAATTTGGGGAAAACTACAGAGATGGCCCGTTTTGGTGAAATTGAAGGCCCCAGTTGATAAAAAACCAATAAACAAAAATATCCCAAGTCCCAGTTTGAAGTGGATCCCAAGAAAGAGCCGGTTAGAGGAAAAACGGAAAAACGAGAAAATTTTCGATGTTGAAAAGATGAAAACTAAATCGGAGGGAAATTTGATCGTAAAAATTGGGCGTTTTCGGACCAACTACAATTCAATATATAACAAAGACAGTGGAAAAGAAAATCCGAAAATCGGACCCGTTTTGAGTAAAACCGAGGTTTCGAGAGTTCAAGGGCAATCTTGGAAAATCTGGGAAAAATAGAATTCGAGCTCGGAAAATTATGAAAACCTCAAGATCTGAGTTTTATATCAGATAGAAGGGATTGGAGAAGAAAAATCAGGAATCGAAGCTCAAATGAAAAAGGCATTGTTCGGGTGCACTAATCCGAAATTCCAAGAGAAAATTTCAGAAAAAATAGAAAACGAGTTCAGAAAATTATGAAAACTTTCAGATCTGAGTTTTATATTTAAGGGAAGGGATTGGAGAAGAAAAATCTGGAATTGGAGCTCAAATGAAAAAGGG
This sequence comes from Fremontodendron californicum, assembly GCA_030761205.1. Lineage (NCBI taxonomy): Eukaryota > Viridiplantae > Streptophyta > Magnoliopsida > Malvales > Malvaceae > Fremontodendron > Fremontodendron californicum. The sequence goes on from JAULJL010000037.1 coordinate 17,447,114, forward strand.
CAAAGTTCAGGTGCACTAACCCGAAATTCCAAGAGAAAATTTTGGGAAAAATAGGAAACGAGCTAGAAAAAATATGAAAACTTCCAGATCTGATTTTATATTTGTTGGAAGGGATTGGAGAAGAAAAATCGGGAATCGGTGCTCAAATGAAAAAGGGCAAAGTTCGGGTGCATTAACCTAAAATTCCAAGAGAAAATTTCGAGAAAAATAGGAAACAAGCTCGAAAAAATATGAAAACTTTCAGATCTGAGTTCTATATTTTTTGGAAGATAATGGAGAAGAAAAATCTGGAATCGGAGCTCATTTGAAAAAAGACAAAGTTTGGGAAGCACTAAACCGAAACTTTAGAGAAAACTCCGGGAGAAATAGAATCCAAGCTTGGAAAAATATGAAAACCTCCTGAACCGAGTTTTATATTGGATGGGATGAATTGGAAAAGAAAATTTCAAAATTGGGGTCCATTTGCAATTAAAATAAGTTTGGGATCCAAAATGCAATTTTATCGAAGAAATCGAAAAAGGCCATTTTGCAAATAAAAAAAGATAAATGGCCTGGAAATTTCCAGGCCATTTTCTGCCAACAGCTGATTTAAAGAGGGAGTGTGATCATCATGGTAGCAAGATGACATTTTTACAAGGACAAGATTCTCCACTACTTTGCCTACATGGCATTTTAAGCCAATGGAAAGGCTCCAATTTGCAAAGCCATGTGAAGAGCATGTGAAGGCAAGGAGATGGTGCCAAGTAGGATTAAAAATGCTACCTAGGAAGATATTTTAATAGGAGGCCATATGATCTTGATAAGTGACCTAGATATTTTGTAGAGATAGGAGAGCTTACAAAGCATGACAAGGGTAAAAAAAGAAAAACATACACACTCTCTACAAAATGGGCAGCCGGCCAAGGCATGAGGGGGGTTCATTTTTTCTTAAAGGCAGTTTCATTCTTGAGAGAAAAGGGAGAAGAGAAAGAAAAGAGAAGAGAAGAGAAAATTTTTGGCAAACTTGATTTGGAAAGCAATAGCTAAGTAGCTAGGCTGCCTTTAGAAATGTATAGTAAGTCAATGGTAGAAAAAGGTAAGGATCAAGTAAGAAAAAGTGATAGTCATGTTTGTATTGTAGCTGTAGGATATTAGAAGAAGAGTGAATAAAGGTTGAGGTCAAGTAAGACAAACAGACAGCCCTAACAAGTTAAGTTAAAATGTAGGACAGAAACCTAGGACATATAGGGTCTATGTTTTCCTTATTGGCATATGCTGTTCTTTTCATTTTTTCCTTCTTCTACCTATAACAACAATTGATAGACACCCATTTGATAGTGATATATAAATTGTTTGCCTAACAATTTTCTATTTAGCATTTTATGTTTGTTTTATGGGTTTACCAATTTTGTAAATATTTGTTTTAAACAGTTATGGCTCGTTTAGCAGTAAGAAATAAAATGCAATTGGTTACAGTTCTTATTTTGCAATTGGAGGATGGAAACTATGTTTCAAATGCTGTTATTTGTGGCTATTTCATTAGTTGTTAGGAAACTTAGAAATAGAGGTAGAATATCTTATGCTCATGAAACACTTCATAGGCATAATATTAGGTTAATTAACTTACATAAAATAGGTTGTTTCTTATGTTTGTCATCTATGGGTTTGATTAAGAGTTTTTTTTTGTAAATAACAGTCCATTGGTATGATTTAACCCTATATCGTATGATTTTCTTATAACTACTTAATTATAAGGAAGTTGATAATTCCTTTATGTTTCTAGGCTTTTTGAAAATGGTTGGAAAGTATTTTGTTGTTTTCGACAGGCGTAGGCCAAGTATTTACTTGGGATGAAGCTAAACTACAAGTTTTGGGTTATCCTAGTACCCGTCACAAGATGTATAAAGATCGAAGGAATGCAGAAACTGCATTTCTAGAGTATTGAAACTTAAATGTGACAGAACAACAAGAAAAATTGTTTCAAAAAAGTTCAAATGATATGAACAATAACAATTATGCATCCCATTCTTCTTATTATAATAAAAGATTAATTATGAGATTTTTATTAGAGTTTGCTCAATTTTGCTTATTTTGTATAGTAACAAATGATTTCAATTTTTTTGTAAATTTGAACAACAACTTATATAGGGTAAAACTTTTTGTTGATCAATGTAATTGTGCATTGTTGTGTTTGTGTATACTTGATGCATAAGAATTGTGGCATTATTTTGAGACTTAAATGGTAGATTTCTTTTTTTTTTCTTTACCAAAGGACTTAAGAAGGGATTACATACTTAAGCAATTGAGTGAATATAATCCCTATTGACTCTCCTTTGACTTCAACCATGCTATAGATGTCTAACTTCTCTTTATGCTTAGAGCTTGTATCAAGATGTTGGCAACATTTTGTATTTACATACTCATATTTTGATTTGGTGGCTTTGGTTTTCAGATACCATGTATTGAGAATATACATATGTTTTCGACTTGGTTAGTGGCTATGCATATATGTTAACAGCTCTAGATCATGATGCTACTTGAATTAGACAAATGACTCTCTAATCTATTATGATTTATAGCATGTTATTCTTATAATCTTATACTTGTTTTTTTCATATTATGTTTATTTTAGATCATGTAACTTTGATTGTACTTTAACAATATTTTGTTAGTTGTTGGAATATTAGTCAATTGCAGATGATTTTGTTGGAATAAGCATTCTGTGTTGAGAAAAAATAATTTATTTCTTGTTCATAATACTAAAATGTATTTTAGTAACCTGATCACTTCGAAATGTTACATTCTTAGCCAACCAAACACTGTAATCTTCAATGAAGTTAGGTGAACCAATGCATACATGTCAGATTAACGTGAATGTGCCTTGGTAATTTTGTATGGAGGTAATCCTATTACTTTTGGTAATCTAATATTATACGAACCAAACGACCCGTAAAGGGATTGTATTATCCTTCTAATTTTGCTTGTGGAGTCTAAAAAAATTCATTGATAGATAATTTCTCCAATTAAAAAAAATTACCTTTTTATACTTTTATCATGTTTTTTTTTTCTTTCTCTTTGACTTATTAAATAACTACAATAAAACTCATCTATATCTATCTATCTATAATATATATATATATATATATATATATATATATATATAAATAAATAAAAGCACATGTGAAATTTTTTTTAAATTGACGAAAACATTTATTTGAGTTCATTATATTTTAAAATTATCATTATAGATATTTTTTTTATTATTAATACAATTTATCCTATTTATAAATAAAAAATTTAATTTTATTGAAAGACTTTCATTAAATATATTTATTTGATATATAATAAATAAAAAGAGTTACAGTTTATATTAAATGGCTTTATTTTCAGTATTCTAATTTTTCATTAATTTTAAAAATAAATGAATTATTTGATAAATAAAAAAACTTAAAGTTTACATTGAATTTTTTTATCTTCATAATTTAAGTTTAACACTAACAATAAAAATAATAAACTTCATATTTATTTGATATAATTTGCATATTGAATAAATTTTACATTCTAATACAAAATTCAATTAATATACACTTTATTAATTTTATATATTTATAAAATATATAATTATATATTTAAAAATAAATAAAATAATGAGTCGTAAAAATAAATACTTGTTCATAAAAAAATTGGATAATAATAACAGTACCTTCTTACCAAAGAAAAAAAAAACCCAAAGATTTTTTTATTCTTTTTTTACATTTTACTAATTTTTTCTAAGCAAAATTTATTTGACAAACATAGAAATCATAAATAAAAAAAAAAAAGTAATAATAAGTTGGAAAAATAAAATAAAATATGAGTTGCTCTGGTTTTAACTAGGGTTTTGCTTTCAACCAAACTAATCAAAACTCCTTTTTCTCTTTCATTTTCTCTCTCGACAGTCAAGCACAAATACGCTTGATTTTTTTCTTCTACTTTCCAGGTAGTTTACTTTCTTCTTGACTAATCTACCCTTAGCTCTCCCCAATACTTCAGTAACCCTAAATCTGTTTAAGGTTTCTTTTTCTATTTTTCTTTTGAATTGTTTCCTAGAAAATGCTTAATCCTCTGTTTGGTTTTGCTTTTGTTTTTTCTTAGCTGCAACTCGAATTTTCTTTTTTTTTTTTGTTGGTAAAAAGTTCAAATTTCTTTCCCCGGATATGAAAATTTGAATATCTTTTAGGAAAAAAAAGATAGAACTTTGAATCATTTTTTTAGTTGTATTAGCTTTTTTAATTTGTATGTGGAGTTTATTTGTTTATTTATTTTTAAAATTCTTGATGATAATTTTATATTTATGATTTCTCTACTGTATTTTAGGCATTGTCATTTTCCAAGTTTTATGATACTTATGGATGTTAGTTACTGAATAGGATGCTCTTGTTTCAGGAGATGAAAGCGTGGTCGTTTTGCTAATCATTTGTTTGTTTAATGTTGTTATGGATGGTGCAGAGGTTTGTAAAAAGAAGATAAGCTTTTCACTAACATTTTAACAGAGTTAATCAAGACGATAAAAAGGTTATGCCCGGTATGGAAAATGAAAGTTCTAATGTCTCGCGAGCTGAAGAAATCAAATTCCAAGCTAATGAAGCATTTAAAGGTACCAACTTAATGAGCATGTAAATCTCAGTATTGCGGCTTTTTAATTGTTTAATGAATGTTGATTGAGTTAAAGTGTTTGATTCTGCATAGAGAATGTGTAGATAGTTTAATGTCTGTATAATGGTGTTTGCAATTTCATTGTGTTTAGTTGTGCTAAAGTTGTCGATTTGCTTTTATCCAGCCCACAAATATGGTCAGGCTATTGACTTGTACACGCAAGCGATAGAGCTAAATAGTCAGAATGCAGTATACTGGGCCAATCGTGCATTTGCTCACACCAAATTGGAAGAGTATGGCAGTGCCATACAGGATGCTACTAAAGCAATTGAAGTGGATCCTAAATATTCAAAGGCATGCTTTATCTACTGAAGCTATTCAGCCTCTTATGCAGTATCTATTTTTGTTCTTGTTCTGATGGTTCTCTAACTTACAGGGTTATTACAGACGAGGCGCTGCTTATCTTGCCATGGGGAAGTTTAAGGAAGCACTTAAGGATTTCCAACAGGTATTTTGTCTTCTAGGGTTGTAATATTGCAAAATATGTTTGTTTCATGTCTCTGTTTAACTTCTTGCATACAGAGGTTGCCATTATCTGAAATATATTTCTCAAGAATTTTTTTACATGCTTATTTATTCATTTAGAGATTTTTTCCCCTTTTAATGAATAATTTTCATTTTATTAGAAATTATTTTAGTTTTTTTACTGTCTAGGGATTATTATAGAATGTTTGCTCCATTTATGACAGCTTAACAAGTTGTTCCCCCTTCTAGTATTAGATATTGTATGGGGCAGTGAGATGTGCTTGCAAGCTAGATTTGAGATAACTTCATTCCCTTTTACGAGCTGCATATATGCATGCATTTGCTTTTGAGTGAGAAAAAGTGTATGGTTTTGTTGTTGTTTTACCTGAGATCCTTGTGAAATGCCATGTTCCTTTGCAATTAATCTGGTAGCAGAGGGATCCATTTTTCCTACGTCATGCTGTCTAAAACTGGTCTAGTGAAATTTATGCCTAGAGAAGTTACATATGGTTTATTGTCTGATCTAATTTAAAAGTCAATATTTTAAGGACCTGGAGGAGGGTTCTTGCAAGTGAAAATGCCTAGTTCCAAAGTTTCAATTTAGAAGTAACTTTCTTTATTGGACATGCTTATTTTGCATCTACTGTCGATGCCTTTTCTTTTTTCTCTCCAGGGAAATTCGTATAATGCTAACATTAACATGTGACATGTGGTTTGTGATGTCTGAACAATGTTTTCCTCCCTTTGGACTCAGGTCAAAAGGATTTGTCCCAATGATCTTGATGCTACCAAGAAATTAAAGGAATGTGAGAAAGCAGTAATGAAATTAAAATTTGAAGAAGCAATTTCTGCACCTGAGTCTGAGAGGCGTTCTGTAGCTGACTCTATTGACTACCACACCATAAGTATTTTCTTTTTCCTATTATTTCTACCATTTATTTCCTAATTTATGTATTCTAAGATGTCTTCCAGAAATGGTCTTCCACATCGATATGATATTCATTAGGATTGCTGTTTCTTGTTTGCATCTATGGGTGATAGAAAATTTTAAAAATAAGGATGTGCAAATATCTATAGCATGTTGTTAAAATCGTGCAGAAGGTATTTAGTATGATTCACTTCTGTTCTAAGAAACTATGAACCTGGTTTGGTTGAAAGGAATACTCAAATATCATTTAGGAATATTTGTGAATCTTTGTGTTTGATCTGTTGGTATAATTCGTGAGATAATGTGTAGTGAAGCTTTTTTTTCCCTTGTTCATCTGGTGTGGATTTTTCCTGCTAAGTTTCAATGCCTTCTGATGTTATGGTTTTACCTTTTTCTCCTCTTCTTGCAACTTCATATTTCTTATCAAGAATCTCTAAGCACACTTTACGAATAAAAACAACGAATTGTGTAACAGCTGATGCACTTCAATTTTGTTCAAAGTATAGTTTGGTAGCTTGTGGCCAAATACTATTATGCCGTTCAGTCGGGAATCCGGAAGACATCATCTTGACGATTAGTTCATTGGGTTATATTGCATGTTGTATATATTTTATATATTATGGGGGGAATGAGATATTAAAAGGTAATTGTACTGCAAAAGCTGTTAATTCATATAACTTTCATTGGTAACTTTGTTATTATATGTTTATGGATAAGGGAAGTGGTTTCTAAAAAATTGATAATGTCTTGGCCCATCAATGCTGGATTTTTCTTATGGAATTGTGGTCTTTTGGTCATATTGATAAAATATGGCCTTGAGCTGAATCTTCTTGAAATTTATGATCATTATACTCTGTAAGTATTATAGTTTTTCTGATTTACTACTTTAGGTTGTACTTGTGTGATCTATATTTTGGTAATGTACAGGGGAAGGACATTGGTTGTGAGAGAGTTATCTTGTGATAATATTTCTTTTTTCGTAGTTATACATAATAGTTTTTTTTTTTCTCTAATGATAAGAAATGACATTTTTGTTTGTGGAGGAACATGCCCATATTGTTATTGTTGATCCTAATTTTTCAAGGATTCCTCATATTCTTAAGTTTCTGATGGACTTTAGACTACTTGGATCTTGAAATTTTATTTTGTCCTCCCTGGGGGTGGCAATTTGGACTTTTTGGTGATTAGTTAATTTGTTGATACCTGTAGGTTTCTGACCAAGTTTTGTTAATTTTAATGAAGTGGTTTAGCATGCTAGTGGGCTGTTTTTGCTTCACTAGTGACTGGTTCTGCAAGACAATTATATTAGCAAAAGGGATTTTATATGTTTAGAAACTCATCAGCCATCATGCCGATTGACGAGCAGTCAAGTTTTAGCTTCATAATATATTTAAATGAGTAATTTGAATCTATATTATGAATAAAATAGTGAGTTGAGATCAATGTGGTATTGAGTTTGATTGCTTCCATCAATGATAGAAACTTAAAATAATATTTATAATATTATGAGAAAAAGAGCTAAATTCACACAATGGCTAACGCTGCTCTGTGTAATCTTCTAGTTTAAGCTTCAGAACTTAGCACTTCTATTTTCACAAGGAGGATTTGTACTCTGTTCTTATAACACCACAACTTAGTTTTACGGTAACCAGATTATGCATTCTGTCTTACTAATTAGGTAAGATGGACCTTCTAATCATTTCTCTAGTAAGTCTGGCTACAGGCTTTTGCTAGTTCTAAGGTTAGAAGCAGGGTTTTGAGATGTTTTCCCATCAGCTTGATCTTCTTTTAATTCTAAGATTAAATTTAACAATTGATACCTTTTATCAACTAGTATAAAATTTATATTTATATTATTTTAACATAATGTATCATAATAGGGACGAGCCCCAGTTCACTGTCCATGCCCACCCTAGTGGGCTTAGCGGCAGTTGCTGTAGCATTTGTGGCAGCACTAGTGATGATGGTGGGGGCAGCAGCAGCCACAAAGGTGGCAGCAGTAGTGGTGGTGGTTCTAGGGACATGGTGGTGGGGTGGATCCACTGGTAGTGGTGTCTTTACTGAGAGTTAAATGCTTGACTTAGGTTTGACAGTTTGAGCTCAAAGTAAAATGTTGAAGTTCTGCTACAAGTCAATCTCACATGTTTCAATAACCAATCAGGAAATCTTTTCTTCTGGAAAAGTAGTTAATTGCACATTAAATTGGTGAATTCACTAAAAAAAACTGATGCATTTTCACTTAGCAATTTAGTAGGAATTTTCCTTCTCTCTTCCCTTTTATTTGTTTAAATAGAAAACTCTTCTTACCATTTCATCCTTGTAAGAATTGTGTTAAGAAATGCTAGCAACCATCACGTATTTTCATAATGCAGAAGGGAGGAAAATTAAAGATGTTGCATAACTACTTATTAACTCCTTGATGCAATTATAGAAACATTGGGGAAAATTTGGAGCACTTTTCCTCCCTGCGAGAGGGTACTTAGTGCTAACATTCTGGGTGGATGGCAGTGGATATTTGCTTTTATTGCATCTATAATATTAATTTGCACAGTAAAATTTGTGCTGATTTATTTTGCATCCACATTAGTGTTTAGTTGAGGCAAGAAGTTATTACTCTGATTTGCTTAAAGACCAAGTTCAATACTCTGATTTGCATCCTCCTCATCTCTCCCTTGTTTTTATTGAGCCAGTGGTTGGATGATGTACTAGTAGGTTGTATTCTGCCTTTCGTGAAAACCCCTTAGCCCATAATGAAAACGGGATTTGATCCCAAGTTGTTGACGCATCTAGCTAAGGACATTGTCTGCTAGTTCATTTCTATATTTGTTCCTGACTATGCGTTGCGTGGGTTTATGATGTAATAGGTAATAATTATTGATCTTGAAAGAATTTGTAAATTGAATACAGCATTTGAACAATTGAAAAGCTTTTGAAACAAGGACATGCGGAGTTATCAACATATTAATTTTAGTACTTGAGGATGTATAACTAGGAGCAGTACATGAGAGAGAGAGTGCACTTGCTTGTTCTGTTTACTTTTTACAGACTGTGCATTCCATGGGTTTATGTTGAAAGAATTTGTGGAATTGAATGTAGCAATTCATTCTTGCATTAGAAAGAGGCTAATGCATGATTGTCATTTACTTTCTAATATGTAAGCTGCATATAAACATTTAACTTACACTGATTAGCTTTCATGTAAACGCAGATAAAACATTCTGCAAAATGTTGAAAGTAAATTGTTTATCTATTTTGGAACTACTGAATGTTTTAGCTGCTCTCTTGAATTCTTGAAAGTATCTTAACAATAATTTTGTCCCGTGCATTAATGAAATCACTATTTTATTTCCATTGCAGAGGTGGAGCCACAATATTCAGGTGCAAAAATAGAGGGAGATGTTGTTACTTTGGATTTTGTTAAGAAAATGATGGATGACTTCAAGAATCAAAAGTGTTTGCATAAAAGGTATGTTTAGCAAGTGCAGTTATGGATTTTGTTCTTGTTATATTAATAATTTTTTTGTTGAATAATGTTATTGCTACAGATATGCATTCCAGATTGTCTTACAAATGAGAGAAATGTTGCGGGCTCTGCCATCTCTTGTTGATATTAACGTTCCTGATGGCAGTCTTTTAACTGTCTGTGGTGATGTACACGGTCAGGTAATTTCACACCTCGATAATCCTTATCTAAGCTCTAAATCTAACAACTGGACATGATATGTTTTTGTCAAATAAGGTAAATTGACAGAGGATAAAGTGGTATTGCTGCACTTGAATGACATGGTGATGTATATAATAATTTCACTATCCATTAATGTTGGATGCAAGTAGCTTTGTTGCTTTCTTGAGCTACGTATCAGTTACAGCTATGCTAATATAACTAACAGTGGGGAGCAATTAGTATGCCTCATTTTATTACTATATTTTTGCTTTCTTTTAGTGGTGTTTTTTTATTAATGTGTTTATTGTTCCATCTTGTAGTTCTACGATTTGATAAATATTTTTGAGCTTAATGGTCTCCCATCAGAAGAGAATCCATATCTCTTTAATGGTGACTTTGTGGATAGAGGATCTTTCTCTGTGGAGGTCATCCTGACACTCTTTGCATTTAAGTGCATGTGTCCATCAGGTGAACCCTACTTCCGACATTCTCTGCCTCACATTTCCTCCCTGGCCCTTACATGTATTGTGATAGTCCTTTGTTTCTTGCTTTTCCCTCCCCCTTCCCCCTTTGGTTCACATTTTTAATCTTGTTAATTTCAGATATTTTAGATGCATCTTTTCCAATTTTCATTAATTTTTTTCCCAATCTTGTTTGCTTTCACCAAATTGTCACTGGAATATCTAGGTGCTTTATGTGAGCACTTCTTTTATGTCATCTCTATCTAAACTGATTTTCATGATTGTACACTCCTATATTGATCTTCTTGATTGGACACTCTCTAAATTGATAATCTTGATTGGAAGCTCTCTAAACTGATATTTAGGACTTGATGTTCCCTATTAATATGATACATATGCAATCTTAGTTTCACTTTTGTTGCATCTAATTTACTTGGGAATTTTCAGCTATTTATCTTGCTAGAGGGAATCATGAGAGTAAGAGCATGAACAAGATATACGGTTTTGAGGGCGAGGTCAGGTCCAAGCTGAGTGAGACATTTGTGGAACTCTTTGCAGAAGTATTTTGTTGTTTGCCTTTGGCTCATGTGATAAATCAAAAGGTTTTCGTAGTTCACGGAGGCCTTTTTAGTGTTGATGGGGTGAAACTCTCTGACATCAGAGCAATAGATCGATTTTGTGAGCCTCCTGAGGAAGGTAAACTGCAACACATGTTTTTCCTATATTCTCCTTCAGTTTCTGCAATGCTTGGTGCAATTTCATATATTAGGCATTGACTATTTATTTTTCTTCTTTTTAAGTATTGCAACTTAATTGTCAATGTGTATTTATTCATCCTCTTTTATTAGTATGGATGTTTCTCCAATATAATCCATATCTATATCTATACATACAATATATAAATGTGGCTTAAGAGGTGTGAAACTTTCTTAAAGACTTAAATACCCTTTCCACTTTTTCTTTTAAAATTTTATTTCTAATGAAATTTAAATGTAAAGTACAGATTTACTTAAATTGTTTTCATGTAGAGTTTTAATCTAATCGAATCTCTATCTTTTTTTTTTCTTTTCGTTGACGTGTTAATATTAGATAGAATTGAAGGGGCGTAAAACTTTTGTGAAGGTTAAAATACCTTATTACTTTTATTTTTTATTTCTAATAATTTTTTATAATAAAGTTATGGTTTTACTTGAATTATATTGTAATCTACCTAAATCACTATTTTTAATTTGTAACTTATCAATCTTAATTTATCATATAAAAATTCAATTATATGAGGAGATTTTTAATTAAATTGAAAATTTGTGTTTTTTTTCTTCAAAATATAGAATTTTATTCATCTTTTAATCAATATAATACTTGATATATAATTTAATTCACATGTAAAATGAACATTAAAAAAATATTCATCTAAATTTTATGTTGCTTAGACTCTTCATTTTTCTTGAAGTACCAATGTCCATTTTTCTTGAAGTACCCATGTCCGACACCCGTGTCCGACGCATATCTGAACATGGGTATGAGGATATGATCCTCCAATAACCCTCCAAATACATGGAAATCTTGAAAAAAATTGAACATACCTGTGTCAAACACATACCCTTGTACGACACACCCGAGTCCGAGTAACATAGTCTAAATTTGCAAATCTATGAAGAAATTGAAACAAATTGAGGAGCAAAAAGATAGTCGTGTTAAATAATGATATGTTGTTTTTACTGTATGTCTCATGGTTCTGCTGATTTCATCAGGGTTGATGTGCGAATTGCTTTGGAGTGATCCACAACCTTTACCCGGACGAGGTCCTAGCAAGAGGGGAGTAGGTCTTTCTTTTGGTGCAGATGTGACAAGAAGATTTTTGCAGGATAACAATCTAGGTATTTATCCGTTAGTTTGTGTGCTTTTTTTTTAGTGAAAATAAAAAAAGGAATTGGTGTTTGATGTCGGTGAAATTACATGCTTAATTGACAGATTTAGTCGTGCGATCTCATGAAGTAAAAGACGAAGGTTATGAGATTGAGCATGATGGTAAACTTATTACTGTTTTCTCTGCACCAAATTATTGTGATCAGGTAATTGAATCCTAAATTCCTTCATAAATAGGATCATCTGTTAATGGAAATTTGTCCTCGGAGCTTCCTATAATCTCATATGGATATTTCTATAACACAAAAAAGCTGCTTGAGTTTGTTATCTTGCAAGCTTCATTTTTATGAAGCATTATGCAGTCTTAGATTAATTTAACTGCTTATCCTTAGTGAACTAGTACTATTAAGTTGCATCATCTTATACTTTTGATCCCTCTTAATCTGAACCAAGTGGTTTTAGAGAAGCAGAAAGACAATGGTAGCTTATGACCAATATTGAAAAGCAATTTAGGTGGTTTTAGAGAATCAGAAAGACAATGGTAGCTTATGACCAATCTGCATAATATTGTCATTTTCGAGTGCAATGTGTGTGCGCGTGTCCTCCGGTGCACAGGTTTCTCCATTTTAATCTGCATTTTACGTACGGTCATTTTCAAGTACACTGCAATACTAAAAAGATCAATTGAAGTTGTGGACAATGTCAGGCAAATTGTATGGAACATCAAGTTTCTATTAGTACTTGGTGAAATTACTTTTGAGAGTAGTCAGTAGTGTAATTTGTTCTTGAAATTTAATGTTAGATTTTTTAATGAAATTTAGCCTTTGCCAACTCCACAACTTCCTTACCTGGTGCTCTCCCCCAAAACACCTCTTATCTTTAGGTCTTTTTATTGTCATTCTGTTTGAAGTTGAAATTGAATAATTTGGTTGGAAGTTCTGTTTTAGGAGTTGAAGATCCTAGTAAATTATATATATATATATATTATGTTGCTCCGATTCTTGATTTTTCTTGAAGTATCTATATCTGACGCATATTCGAACATGGGCATAGAGATATCATCCTCTAAAGACTCTCCAAATACATGGAAAAACTTAGAACAAATCAAACATACCCGTGTCCGACACTCACATCCGAGTCCGAGTAATATATATATATATATTGTATTCTAACACGAGTCATCGAACTTTTTGTTTCAGATGGGTAACAAGGGTGCATTTATTCGGTTGGAAGCCCCTGATTTGAAGCCAAATATTGTTACATTCGCAGCAGTGGTTAGTAGTTTGTGTTTTACTGTCGAACTGTTTCCCTCCTAGAAAAGGACCAGGAGGAAACCCCCCCCCCCTTGTTTTCTTTTTATTTTTTTGGCTATGAAAGAAGTTTGACTTAATTTCCTGTGTGATTTGGTGCAGCCTCACCCTGATGTGAAACCAATGGCTTACGCAAACAATTTCCTCCGAATGTTCCAATAGGTAAATGTTGACAAATCCCTGTTTGATTTTTGGTTTATATTTGTTTTTCTATTTTACTCATTTTAATCCAATCCAAAAGCCAGTTCAAGGTTAGGGGGAAAAAAAGCAAAAAGAAAATGAAAACCAACCTTGTATTGTAAAATAGGTGAATTCGTATACTTTGAAATTTCAATAAAATTGTTATGTTTCTTGTTCCTTGGTGAATTTCGTTGGCTGGCTCGTTACTTAATACTCTTTCTTATTAAAAAGGTTATAAAAAAGTCAATTGTATTTGAATTGTATAAACAAATCATTAAAATTATTTCAAATATTTTAAAAAACTTAAGTTTTATGTTAAAATAAATAGTAGATAGGATGTAAAACAAAAAAAATGAACGATCAAATGATAGCTACAAACTGTTGTGACAAAGTTGAAATTGATTTTATTTTACTAATTCAAATAAAATTATCTAATATGGACAGTCAACAAAAATCATAATTTTATCTTACAAATCATGTCATGAAAATGTTAGTTAATATAATCAGCAGGTTAAAAATTTCAGCAAAAGATCATAGGGACATCAATAATTTTGTCCTGATTCTATAATAAGCCTTTTTAGTACATTTAATTTTAATTTCATCAGAGATAAACATTTTACTCAAAATAAAATTTAATTAATTGATTTTGGTTAAAGTTTAATGTTTTATCTTTCTCTTGTCCAAAATAATATTTCAAGATTACAGTATTATCATTCAAATTTAAAATCTAAAATCTGTATTTTCCTAATCAATTTTGAATAGTGGAATAGTATAAACTATGAGCATAATACATGTGCAATGGCAATCACAGGAGTCTTTTAGTCGAGTCTGGAATTTTTTATTTTTCCTTGTCCAAGTACGGTCTGAGCTGAGCTTGGGTCGGTTCAAAAGTTCATTTTATAATTTAAAAATATTTAATATTTATTTTTATATTAATATTTATATATTTTTATAATTAAATTTAAATAAAAAATATTTTTTATTAAATGAATAATAATCCGAGTCTGATCGGATCAATCCGGATTATAAAAATTATTATTCAGACCCAATTCAATTTAAGTTGTATCTATCGAGTTAGACGAATAGTTCAATCCATGGATGGCATCAATGAATGAACATCAATCCTCTATCAACCTTAGATTTTGATGTAGAACTTTACAAAGACAGTCCAGCAGAGAATTTCTATGAAATTAAAATCCAGAAAAAGGTTCTTTTTGAGTCCTTATCCATATGTTCTTATTTTGTCTAACACTATTTTTCACATGTCCCCAACATTTATTGGAGCAGGTGATAGGCAGACTGTCATCTGCCAAAACACAGTTAATTCCTCTGCCTTTGCAGAAAATCTACAAGAGTATATTCCCTTCAACAGATATTACAGTTCTCAAATAAAAATCTCAGACGATTTTACTTGAGTGTTTGTAATGCAATATCAGTTGATTTTTCGATATGCGATTTTTATTTTGACTCAAAGACTACTTCAAGTTTCTTTTATGGAAAGCAGAAATGGATTTAGCTTTGCTTAAGTATAAACAGATCAGAACATTTCAGTTCTGATCTGAAATGAAACCAACCCCCTTCCCATCTCTCTCCTCCTTGTTTACATGATAAATCCTATATATTCTTTAGTAGGATTTAAATAGTGGTCGCAATACGATGTTATGATCGTTATTTTACGATTTCGGCTCTTTCCTTCACTAATATTTACTGTAATTGATTGCGATAGCATCTATTACGTTCGCAATCACAATAAATATGAGACGATTAAAAATACGTCTACCATCGTAATTTAAATCTCACTCTTTATTGAGACAGAACTCAGATGCTTCATACTTAGAGCATATCACTGTAGTTTTGTCAACCCCGAACTTGAAAAGGAAGCACTATGAAATCACCCATCTATTTACATTTACATTTACATTCATCATTCAATTCATGCAAACATTTACTCAGTAAAACAAGTCATGAGTCATGACCGACTAAGGATAAATAAATCACTTTGCCCCTCACGTGAGGGATAATTAAGAAGCTATTATCCCAACATTTTTCAGAATACATGCCTTGTAATTGGTGTTGAAAATCGAATCAAACTGACTGGTTGAAACGTTGAATCGAAAATCAGAGATCAATTAGGTTCAATATTAATAAAATTAAAAATTTTGCAAACCGTTTAAAAAACGAAAAATTGGTTTTAAGTTTATTTTTCAATTTTTTTTAAAAAATTTATTATGTATGATAAGATTTGAACATTTAATTTTATAAATTTATATTAATACCATACTATTTAATCAAATATATTTTTTATTAAATATTTACTATATTTTATATTTATTTAATATTAAAATTATTATCAGTTCAATCAATTCAACAAATTCGATCGATAAATAAATAATTAAAAATCTCAAAAAATTAATTTTCGATTTTATTTTTTAAACATTGCTTGTGACAGGTCACTTTATCATAAAGTCAAATCATTTTATATTGTCTAGAGAATAAAAGAACTTTGGGGCTTTGGAAATTGTGAAATTTTGTCATTTACACCATATATCTTTTCTGAGCCAAAGTTAGCTGGTTAGACTGACAATATTAAAAATTTAAATATTTACATAATCTCTGTATTATAGTAAAAAAATAATTTAATTTTTATATTATAAAAATGAGTAATTTAGTTTTTGTACAATTGAAATAGGTGCAAATAAGTAAAATAAATAACGATGTTAATGAAAAAACGTTAAATGTTGATGTAAACTCGTAAAATCTAACAGAATTAATGACTTAAAATAAAATATGACTTGAAATATATCTAAATCTATTAGATTTTACGAGTCCATGTCAGCATTTTAACGATTTTTCATTAAAACCGTTATAAATTTTATTTATTTTCACCTATTTCAATTATACAGGGATTAAATTACTCACTTTTACAGTACATGGACTGATTTACTCTTTTCACTACAATATAGAGACTATGTGGGTGCTTAAACCAATATTAGGCCGATTACACAATACGAAAAAAAATAATTAAAAACACGACACGAACACGATACGACACTAAAAAAGAATACGAATACACGAATGTCTCAAAATCTATATAATACAAATTATTAACGTATCAAAGTTTATATAAATATAAAATATCTTAAATACGATTATAACATGATAAAATATATGAATACGATACGAATACACGAATTATCAAATCTAGCTCGTTGCATTAAATTTGAAAGCAAAGTGTAGCCATAATCTTATATTTAAACTCTTTTTATGTCAATTTCCTTAATTCTTCAACAGTAACATTTCTTAAAGTAAACATTCAACCTAACCAGGACAGAAAATTGCAATTACAGTTCATGGGGTTATTGGATCATCATGTCACTTATAATCCCTTATAATCAAGAATTTAGAACACAATATTGTACGAAAAAAATAATACGAAAATGATTAGAATATGTAAATGTGTCAAAATTTATATAAATATATGATATTTTAAATACAATTACGACACGAAAACATAACACGAATACGACACAAATACATGGATTAGAAAATCTATATAAATATATAGATAAAAAGAAATTTCTTGACAAGAGTAACTTGTCTAATAAAAAAACAAGCAGTCATTTTCATGTCTATTGCTCATATACAGAGAGCATAAGCATTTTCTTACATGACACATTAACATGAAAGGGAAAATCCATAGGTTTTATAAGAAAATTAGAAAAATATGACACAAATCAACTTAGTGAAAATCCTAACTTCTCAAACCATTTTTGCTTCTGATTACTCTGCTGGAGTTCAGATTACTCTCAAAGTTCAACTAGCCTTATGGAGGAGGGCCAAATATGTAACCAGTTTTGGGGTTAATATTTGGCCCTGGATCTTTATAATCCATTATTTCAATCATCTCCCTTGATGTATCTGCAAATTCCTGCTAGCCAAACATTAAAAAAAAAAAAAAACCCAATTTTAGCACCTAAAAATTGTAAATAATTAAAGACTGGAAAAATTAAAGAAAAGAGAGAAAAACCAACCTCCAATTGAGCAGTGGATTCTTCAAACTCAACAGTTTCCATCACTTTTCTACCGAATCCTAAGACAACAATAAGAATTAAAACGTGAGGATAATCTTTAAATTTTCAAAATAGACAATATTCATAATGGACACAGTTCAATAATCTTTGCCTCAACAAGAAATTAAAAAAAAAAAAAAAAAAACATCAAATAAAAGCAGATTCCTACAAAACAAAAAGCCAAAAAACAAAAACAAAGTAATACCTTGAGAGAAGGAGAGAAGCAAAAGCATTGAAAGAAGAAGTAGTTTGAGAAACCAAGACCGACCCATTATTTCTTGAACAATCCTGGGAAATGGGTAGTTCTCGGATTTTATAAAGACAATGAAGAAATCAAAAGATAGTTTAACAGGCTTTTTTATTTTTTTATTTTTTATAGTGTCTAGAAAACCGCTAAGCTTCAGCTTTCAGCTTCTGCAGATCCAATGAAAGGACTTTAAAGCATATTTTTACTTCTATATATATCGAGTGAGTGCATAAATAGTGAAGTCTACAAGTAGGGTTCTTTAATGGTTGGGTTATCTGTTTGATCTTTATTAGGTCAGATAAATTTTTTTTTTAATTCGAACCGGTTCAATATGAATTATCATTCATCTAATAAAAAATATTTTTTATTAAATTAAATTAAATTATAAATATTAATATTAAAATATTTTTAAATATTTTAATATTATTTTAAATAATGATATGGACTTTCAGATCGGACCGGTCCGGCACTAATCTAGGTAAGGAAAATTAAAAAAAATCGGGTCTAGGTCCTGCCCGACTCATGAAAACTTCTATCTACAAGACCACTTTTTTAATATCCTATTTTTAGAACTGATAATTTTGGATACCATATAATTATATGATATACTGATATATATGAAAAAAAAATTAAAATATGATATAAAATACGACAAGAAAAAATAACAAGATACGAATATATTAAAATTTATATAACACAAATTATTACGTGTCAAAATATATATAAATATATAATATATTAAAAATAATTATAACACATAAAAATATATAAATACGATAGAAATACACAAATTAAATTTATTTTCGAAAGCTTTGGCTTTAGACCTGGAAAAACGGCCATTGTTTTTCAGCAAGAAAACGAGGTTTGTGTTTTTTTTAACTGCTTTTCGAAACCCACTTTCGATGATGTCAAGGTGTACTGAAAGAATCTTTGCATCTAAATTTGTAAAGTTCTTTTAGTAGTAATCGTAGCCGAGATTATTAAAATTTAGATGACTTTTTATTATTTTTTTGCAATATTTTTTGGTGGGTATAGACTTTGCACACAGTTATGGGTTTTTTCTTATTTTATTGCTAATAACAAGGTTTTTACAGCTAATTGAAGGGTTATATCTTATGTTTAAAAATCGGATCAGATATTAAATTGGTGAGATCTTCGATTATTGATTCAATCGATTTGATCAGTTGGATCGGTTGAATCAATCGATTGTATTAAATTTTTTTAAATATTAAATAAATAATTTTAATATTAAATAAGTATTAAATATAGTAAATATTTAATAAAAATATGAATTTGATTAAATTGTATGATCTTCAATATAAATTCAAAAATAAAAAAATTTAAATCTCATTACATATAATTGATTACCGATTTCCGATTCGACTAACTAATCCGATCTATTTTTTTTAACACTACTTATATCTAACATATTTAGGGATTATCTTAAAAGATTTCTTTAATGTAGAAAAGACAAACTAAAAGGAAAAAAAGTGGATTTTTATTGTTGGCAGATCATTTCGAATTTTTCACTCACTTATCTGCAATTTTACTTTGCTGGCACCCACAAATGAGAGAAGAGTGAAGAAAAAAAAAATTGAGAATGAAACATATAGTAATAGTATCACTTTTCTAAAAGAAAATGCCTTTTTTTTTTCTTTCTAATTAATTTGGTCAGGTAAGAGCAATTTTGATTGGCTATGTAATGCTTTTGGAGATTTGAATTCGATTTTTTGAACACAAAAATACATACATCAAGTAGATATTTTTGGAGCTATTTTAACATAGAACCCAAAATTTTGAAGCATATCTTAGACATATCTAAGACATGTTGACATATAACTGAAACTTAATTCAGTTGGTTCATGTAATCACTTTTAAGAGGTGACATCCAATAAGTTTAAAATTCGAATTTCAACATCTGCAATATTTTTTCTATCCCCAAATTACGATATCTCTTATATATATATATATATATATATATATATATATACTTTCATCATGTTAAAGATTTTGAGATATTTCATATATAAATCTCTTCATTTTTTATGTTATGAGTGCATCACAAAAAGGAGAAAAAAAGGACATTTACTTAATATCAATTTTTTTTAATTAATTTTGAAAATAACTATAACTAATTGAATGTATTTACTTTATTAATTCTTATCAAATACTTATGTAGGATACGAAGGAATCTAATTAATTCTCAAGTTAGTCATTTTTCCAAATTCTTTAGTACTTTTGTTTTTGAGATAACATCAAATAAGTGGTAGTACTTTAAACCCTTAAATAAGATTTGTTCTTGTATGGAGGTGGCCACCAGCATGGTTTTGTTTGGCCTTTGCTTGATTAAAAGTAGTGTCTTTTGGGTAGACCTGCTCAAGGACCTGGTAGCCTGTCTGACCCGACAAGCTCGGATATCTGAGTTTGAATAGGATTTTTCATGATTCGACTCAATTCATATCACTATTTATGCATTAAATATTATTTTTTTTATTTAAAATTAATTATAAAAATATATAAATATTGATATAAATTTTTTTTTATTAATAAATGAGTCTGGACTCATCCAGAGCCTGGTTTAAGTAAAAGATCAAAAAAATTCGAGTCGCGATCCAATTCGATCCAACCCATAAGTAGGTTTACTTTGGGCAATTAGATTCCCATTGTACCAAAAATATTGAAACGATTTTTCCATTTTTGCTCTCTAATCCAACTTTAATTTGCTATAGAAACATGTTGAGTTAGTTGCTTGATTAATGATGTAAAAAAAAAAAAACCCAAAAAGGATAAATTTCCTTACCAATGAAGTTCTTATTTTACTAAAAATGAATTGAAAGCATGAAAAAAAAAATATATTTAACGAAATTAAGTTCCTATGAAGGAGAGCTTAAGGCTTAACTCAGTTCGTTCGTGCAGCCATCCTAAAAAGGTAGCATTCAATATGTCTGAGATTCGAATCTCAATATATGCAGCCATTTCCCTAATTCTTAAACTGCGATCTCCTTTATACCAAAAAAACTTCCTAGAAAGGACCTAACTTCTCATCTAGTTTGATGGATTAGGCCAAGAATTTATTAGGTTGCGTTTGGGAACTTGGATTCCAAAAGATGAATTTGGATTTTAAAAATAGTGTAAATTGTGTAATAAAACACATGTAAATGTAACATTGATGATTATTTTTCAAATCCATGGATTTGTTGGATGCCTATTTAGTGGTGAATTTGAAATACCTATAGTTATTTGTGAATTTGAAATTCATGTTTTTATACCTTTCCAATATATAGTCATATTGAATCTTAACTAATTTATACATAATATATGCATTTCATTCTCACAATTTATATAGCAAATGAATTTCAAATTCAAATTTTCAAATCCATGTTTCCAAACATACCATTAGAGAATTTTAGAAATGTAATTAGCCAAACACAAATTAATAAGGGTTCGTTCTTGATACACTGGTATTGAAGTTTTTTTTAATTCCACAAGCGAAGTTAAGAGATTGTCACATGTCTCATTTTTTTTTATTTAAATTTTTTTACTATACTTTAAAAGATATGTATTATTCTTCTAATCTTATTTGTAGAATCTAAAAATTCTACCGATAGTTACGAGATAATTTCTCAAATAGTAATCTCATTATAATCAAGATGATAAGGCTGCAAAACAGCATGTCAAGCTTTAATCATGAAAACCATATTAAGCCTTTGCTTATCATTTCTCTCTATAACCAATTACGCAATTTTGCATTCCTTTTTTACATGTGTTTGTAATTATCTAATTTGAAGTCATCAAACAATATCCATAACTTTCAATTTTGCAGCAATCCTCCCTTGCCCTAGATCTTAGAAACAGCCCCCAGCCTTCAGCCGCCCCCAGCCTCCAGCCCCCCTCCCACCGCACCCAACCCCAGGCCTCAGCTCCTCCAGCACCGAGTGCCCAGGCCTTCCCTAGGCCCAGCCTCCAGCGCCTAGCTCCTCAGCCCCAACCCCGCCCTTCCCTGCCGCCCCAGATCTAGATCCGCCTCCCTTCCCTCACCCAGCCGCCCCAGCCTCCATCCCCCCTCACATCCAGGCCCCCCCTCTCCAGATCTAACCTCCTTCAAGCTTCACTCCATCGGAAATCCTAAATCGATCGTGCACCTTCAGCCGGACCAGCCCCTAGCCCCCCTTAAAGCCTTCGCCCTTCAACAGCCTCCTTTCTCCCTCAAGGCGCAGCGCAGGTCCTCTCCTCTTGAATCGGGCGACACGCCGACGCCGGCACCGTTTGTTTCTCTCGCGAGCAACATACAACTTCTCGCAGGAAACAGCAGACTTATCCCTCCTCCACCTCCGCTGTCCTCTTCATCGTCCAATCAAAAGGTGCCGTCTGTCCCTGTCGCCCCTCCTCCTCCTCCACCGGTCGGTAACTCTAGCAGCATCGTGGCGACATGTTTGGGACACGGTGAAAAGAGATCTGTCGAGGATCGTTAATAACTTGAAGCTGGTGGTGTTTCCGAATCCCTACAGAGAAGATCCAGGAAAGGCGTTGAGGGATTGGGATCTGTGGGGTCCTTTCTTCTTCATTGTCTTCTCATATTTTGGGGTGTTTTAATCGGAAAACTTTTGATCTCTTCTGTCCATCGGCCATTGCTTTGGATCTCAAAGATCGGGTTGTTACTTCATGAACATACATCTTCAAAACCAATCAGCAAAGAAAGTTAAGCCTGTCGGGTAGAAACGAAGTGAGAGATAGAGTAAGAAGAAGCGTGGAAACAAAAAGAGCGATTACAGATCCATAGGAAGAACAAAGCAGAATCTGCTGGATGCTGGGGTCGGGGGGGCTGAAATCAAAATAACCACTGTCTTGCTCTGTTGCGGGACTTGTATCAGCTTCAGCTTCACCTTAACTAATTTCGCCTTAACCTAATTTCGCCTTAACCACCCCTTCCATACCCACCAGATCCACTAGATCCATGACCACATTCACCAGATCCACCACAAACCCCTCCTTATAAAAAAAAAAAAAAAGTCCTCACGACTAGATCCACCCCCTCCACCATAACCACCAGATCCACTCCCACCACCATCACCGTATCCACCCCTCCAGCTCCTTCCTCCTCTACCGTATCCTCCTCCACCATAACCACCAGATCCAGGGTCAGCCGCTGGTTTTTGATTGGGGATGAACCTTATGATGACTCCATTAGAGAAGACAGCTAATCAAAGATTGGAAGGTGAGGAAGAAGTTTTTAACACGTTGTTACTGGAGATTATCCCTCCATTGCAGCTGGAATGGATCGTGGTAAATTGGTGGAACGATCAAGGGAAATTGGAGAAAAACGAAGAACAGAGTCAGTTGTATCTAACTCTGATGACGTGGCAGCTCCTGATTGGAGGAAATTGTTTGCTGCAGGTGAAAATCAAACTCTGAGATTCTTTCCTCCGCTGAAGATGGATGGGAAAGTTACTGTAAAACCACCAGATGAAGTATTTGAAGAAGGAATTCTTCAATGGAAGAACTCACTGATTGCGCAATTTATAGGGAAACCTCCAAATTTCAGTTTGTTCAATAAGCTGGCTAATATGCTATGGGGAAAGGATGGAGATCTCCAAATTAAGCCAGTAGGAAGGAATCTCTATGTTCTTCAGTTCCATAATGCAGAGACAAGGGATTGGGTGCTTGAACATGGACCTTGGCACATCCAAAATAGCCCAATCATCTTGAGGAAATGGGAACCAGACCTGAACACCTTAGAATTCAACATGGAAAAGCTTTCTATCTGGATTCATCTGAGCAATGTCCCATTGGAATTATTCACAATGAGAGGTCTGAGCTATATAGCTAGCGCCATTGGCACCCCTCTCTATATGGACAAAATAACTGCAAACAAGCAAAGGCTAGCATATGCTAAAGTTTGTGTTGAGATAGATGTGGCTCAAGAATTGCCCAATTCGATTGCAGTGGAGCTCAGAAATGGCTCAGTGATCCCTATCACAGTTGAGGCACCATGGATGCCTCAGAAGTGTATTCACTGTGGTATTTTTGGTCACAATAACAAAAGTTGTCCTCGCCAGCCACAGGAAATTCCAACCAAAAAATGGACTCCTAAGCAGAAGGCTCAGAATGAGCAAAAAGAGTTGAGGGTTCCTGATGAGCAGACGATTCCAAGGACCTCTGAAAAGCAGATAGAATTACCTGCTCAGGTAATCATCGAGCAATTGGAAAGGCCAGTTCCATCTGGGACAGAACGAGGATCCACCTCAGCCACAGGAGCTATGGGCTCAGACAACAGATTTGCAATATTGGAATCTGTTCCTGAAAATGAGGAGGATACTGGTAAAACAGAGTCACTTATAGAGGATAGGACTGAAAGCCACTCTCATCAGGTTGTTTTTCCAGAAGAAACAAGAAAGCCTAGGGCTGCTGCAGCAGGAGTGGCAGATCTGATGAAGAACTTGAAGAGAAGGAAAGGGCCTATTGACAAAGGAAAGGCTCGAGGTAAGGCTTCTACCTTGGGGAGTCACTCTCCAACTCTTCATTAATGAACTTTCTTGTTTGGAATGTTAGAGGACTCAATTGTCCTCTAAGGCAGAAACAGGTAGTCAGTAGAATTTCTATGTTGCAGATTGATATTGTCTGTCTTATTGAGACTAGAGTAAAGTTACCTAAAGTGCAGAAGATTGTTGACATGCATTTTAAGGGATGGAATCTCCATCATAACTACTCTGAAGCTTCAAATGGAAGAATTTGGATCCTTAGTAAGGTTCACCTGGATGTAGATATGAAGGACTCAACAGAACAGTCTATCACATGTCAGATTAAACTGAACTCTCTGAGGTTTTATTTGACTGCCATTTATGGAAGTAATGAAGGAAGCAGAAGGAAATTGCTTTGGTCACACTTGCATTCCTTCAGTGGAACTACTCAAGGTGCGCCATGGATTTTGGCAGGAGATTATAATGTGGTAGCTCATCCATCAGAAAGCTCATGTTTTAATGGATCCTAACACAGTACCTCAGATATGAAAGATTTCCAAATTTGCATTGAACAGAATGCATTGATGGATCACCAATTTGTTGGTCCAATCTTTACCTGGTCAAATCATCAAGAGAATCATCTTGCCAAGAAGCTTGATAGGGTCATGATCAATGATCAATGGCTCCTCTCTTTCCCATATTCCTATGTGGAATTTATTGCACCTGAAACCTCTGATCACTGTGCTGCACTTATCAAAACCAGCTTGGAGAATCACTCCCCTCCCAAACCATTCAAGTTTTTCAACTTCTGGACTAGGGATGCAGAGTTCATGGATATAGTTGAGAGCTCATGGCAGGATCCCACCAGAGGCGATCCTATGTCCAATTTGTATATCAAACTGAAGAGAGTGAAGCAGAAGCTTAAGAACTTCAATTTCAAGAAGTATGGAGCTATTACTGAGAAGGTACAAGCCAAAAGAAGGGAATTAGCAGAAGTGCAGCTCCAACTACTAAGGAAGCCTGCAGATGTTGAACTGGCAGCAAAGAAAGATATCCTTTCCAGGGATTTCAATAATCTTCTCAAAGATGAGGAAAGCTTTTACAAGCAGAAATCCAGAATTCAATGGCTAAAGGAAGGAGACCAAAATACAGGCTTCTTCCATAGGATGGTGAGGGCAAAGTTGAGCAAAAATACCATACATTCTTTGACGGATGCACAAGGAAACAGACTTGAAAACTTTGATCAGATTGCTACAGAAGCTGTCTCCTACTTCCAGAACTTGCTGGGATCCAAAGACCATATGGTCAAGGGCTGTAATCAGGATTTGCTTGCTGAACTTCTACAGACTCCCATCACTGAAGAGCACCAAGCAGAACTGGTTAAAAGGGTAACTCCTGCAGAGATAAAAGAAGCAATGTTTTCGATTCATAGTGACAAAAGTCCAGGGCCAGATGGATTCACAGCTCACTTCTTCAAAACAGCTTGGCAAATTGTTGGTGAGGATGTCACAGAGGCTGCAATGTTCTTTTTCAGGACAGGAGTGATGCACAAAGCCTTCAATTCAACTAGTGTGGCTCTCATTCCAAAATGCCCTAATCCAAGCACAATGAGAGATTTTCGACCAATTTCCTGTTGCACAGTCTTTTACAAATGCATCAGCAAGATTCTGACTAACAGACTCAAGAACAGTCTTCCACTGGTGATCTGTCCCAATCAGAGTGCCTTCATTCCAGGCAGGAGTATCACAGACAATATCCTGCTTGCTCAAGAGTTAGTCAGAGGCTATGGTAGAAATACTCTGTCCCCAAGATGTGCCATAAAAGTGGATTTACAGAAGGCTTTTGATACTATCAGCTGGGAATTCATCTTTGCAGTCTTGAAGGCAATGCAGGTCCCTCAGCAGTTCCTAAATTGGATTGAAAGTTGCCTAACCACCAGCTACTTCTCTATATCTGTTAATGGAGGACTTATGGGCTTCTTCAAGGGGGCAAGAGGAGTCAGGCAAGGTGATCCCCTTTCCCCCTACCTCTTTGTGATTGCTATCAATGTCCTGTCCAAGTTGCTGGACTCATCAGCACAGCATGGGGTCTTCTCTTATCATCCAAAGTGCAAAAAGCTTCATTTAACTCACCTGAGTTTTGCTGATGATCTGCTAATCTTTGCCAAGGGCAATCTTGATTCAGTGAAGGGTATTCAGCTAGTGCTAAGTCAATTCTACACCTACTCAGGGCTCCAACTTAACAGCACCAAAAGTGAGTTCTTCTCCACAGGAATTGACAGAGAAGAATTAAGGCTCATCAGAGAGTCCACAGGGTTCAAAACAGGCACACTGCCTGTCCGATACCTGGGGGTACCATTAGTCACTAGAAGATTAACCATGACAGACTGTGAGCCACTTTTGGAGAAAGTGACAGCAAGGGTTAGAGGATGGGCAACAAAGTTTTTGTCTTATGCTGGAAGGCTTCAGCTTATCCAATCAGTTCTGTTTCATCTGCAGAACTTCTGGTGCAGACATTTTGTTCTGCCCAAGCAGTGCATTAGGAAGTTGATGCAGCTATGCTCAAACTTCTTATGGAAAGGGAAGGAAGGCCAAGCTAAGGGAGCTAAAGTTAGCTGGAAGTCCATTTGCCTGCCAAAATCAGAAGGGGGACTTGGTGTAAAGGACACTGTCACTTGGAATCAGGCATGTATTCTAAGGAATTTTTGGGCTGTACTGATTGGAGCAGGCTCCCTATGGATAGCCTGGATCAAGACTTATGTATTGAAGGATAGAGATCCATGGCACATCTCTATCCAGAGTGGGAGCAGTTGGAATTGGAGGAAGATCATGCAATTGAGAGAGGTGGCTGCCAGAATAGTTCTCACAACTACTGATGGAAGCTATAAATGGCCTTTCCCTGAGGGAAAGTACCAAGTGTCAGCAGTATGGAACAAGATCAGACCTTCAGCTGGGAAAGTGGCTTGGTATAAGTTGGTATGGTGTAAATTTAATATTCCTAGGCATTCTATGCTCTCCTGGATGGCAATCCTAAATAAATTGGCCACAAAGGATAGACTTATCTCCTGGGGAATGGCAGTGGATGATAAATGTCTGCTGTGCAAACAAGAGAGGGAAACCAGGGATCATCTATTCTTCACTTGCTCCTACTCGAAACAGATATGGCAGAGAGTGATGGTACTTTGTGGATTAAAAAGGCAGGTTGCATGTTGGAATGTAGAGCTTCAATGGGCCTCTGTCAACCTCAGAGGTAAAGCTCTAATCACAACAATATTGAGGCTTGCTTGGAACGCAGTTACCTACCTAGTTTGGAAGGAAAGAAACAATCGTTTGTTCAACTCAACTGAGAAAAAGGAGGAGCACCTCACTGAGCAAGTGAGAGACATGATCTCGGCCAGGTTAAGTGATCTTAGGAAGATTAAAATAGATTCAGTTAATACGTTTTTATGTAATTCTTGGAGGTTAAATGCAGACATGTTTGTCTAATGGCATTGGTTTTCTGATTTGTTTAGCAAGGCTAAGCTAGCTTTGTAACATGTAGCAGCACTGCTGCTTTCTTGGATAAATGAAAATCTACTTATCCCAAAAAAAAAAATATCCATAACTTTCATCGGCCATTATTTTTTTTTTCTTTTCACTAAGGACGAAAATTGTTTTCATGAATAAATTTTAAACATTATATAGATAATATTATATTGAGTCGATAATCAGGAGAATTGTAAATGTTAGGATCAAATTTCAATTTTGTAAATACCAACCTCTTAAAAAAGATGAATGAATCGTTTTAATTAAACCTCGTGTTTTTGTGTAACATTTTTTTTATGACGGTAGTAAGGATAAAGCATTAATGGCAATAGTAATAGTTTAAAATTTAATCAACCGATATCATGTGGATAATTAGTTATTTAATTTTATTTAATTAGAATAATTTTAGGTTTTCGTGCATAATTATACGCTGGTGCACGTGTGTATACACACGTGAAAAGCCCATGAACGTCTGCCATGTAAAGTGAAACACAAGTACCATTAATTAAGGGCCAAGAAAAGTTACAGAAATTTTTTTAATATATTTTTATAAGGTTTTTGAGTTACTTAGCTTCTTTAAATTATTCTAAATTAATTGATTCTATGTTGAACTTTACGAAGACATGAGTTTAAAGGATAAAATTATAAAATGATACATAATACAATAAAATTGCTTCTAATCGGGTTCTCAAATAGAACCTAAGATGTGAAAGATCAATTAGGGTTAATTCATTCGCTTTTTCTCTACTTTTTATTTATTTAATAAATGCAAAGAGTAAAGTATAAGTGCATGAGATGAATTATTAGGTTAGGTTTCATCCCACTAAGAGATGGGTAGGCAGACAAGTTGGCTTTGTGGTGGAAGTCTTGCTTTTTAGGCAAAGTACAGCTTTCAATCTCCACTTAAGTATGTTATAAATGGTTGTTAATTAAATGGACTTCTCTTTATTTAATTAATTTTGGTTAGCTAAATACTATCAATAATACATGGAACCAAGAACATATTCTCTCTAAATTCCATTTGAAAAATGAATAAATGAAAATAAAAAGAAATTCTCTTTGCATATAAAAAAAGTTTATATTTTATGCACTTATAGTGCGTACATTCCATACACTGTTAGATACTTAATTTTGGGTACTAATATATTATCTCTTCGTAGAGAAAAATAAAGTTGTTTTACAAAAAAGTGCACTTTCGCGTACAATAACAAAGGTGTTTCAGAACAAGTAATAAGGTCGCTTCACTGAAAGTTCTCTTACGGAAACAACTCTTGTTCAGAACAGTTTCTATTTAGAACAATTCATGTTCAAAACAGCTCATGGCCGGAATAGCTCCTATTCGGAACAGTTCTTGTTAAAAGCAGCTTCTGTTTAGAAGCAACACTGAACAAGTCATTCACAAAACAACACTCTCATGGAAAAAGACCTTTACCGAGAAGTATTCTACAAAAGATGTTTCACCTGATACTACTTCACCGAAACAAAAGAAGTGGAAATAATCCCATAATATGGCAGGATTCTTGGGTTAATTTCACTATTGGGATGTTCTGGAAAGCTTGGCTTGGTGGATCAAACATGGAAATAGTTAAGAGGTCTCCTCTTAACTTTTTCGTGAAATATGAGTGCTTCTCCCTTGCTTTCAGAAACATATAGTGGACTCTTGTTCACTATTCACCATTACCAAAAACAATCTAAATTTTCATCAAACAAAGCATTAATGCCTTAATAACTGACAATTTCTGTCATTATTCCTATTCAATGCATATGATATGTAACTCTTATTCTTGACACCTATAAATAGGAGCTCTCACAACTCATTTGGAATTTTTTTGGATTTGGAGTAAACTTTCTCTCTAAAGTTCTTTATGAAATTCTCTCTTCTCTAATTCTCTCCTCAGCATTGCTCTCAGCCATACTCAGCCTTATTCCGCCATCTTCTTCCTTCTTCCGCCTTACTTATCACCACCTGTCACTGCACTCAGTACTTTAGGGTCTGCTCTAGTCTTCCTCTCCGCCGTCTCTCGGTAACATCCCGTTTCACTTGTTTGCAACGCTTCCTCTCCCTCCAAAGAACCCTCTACAACTGTAAATCAACTAAATGCTACCATCTCATTAATAAATAATTTTAAAATTTTAAAAACACTCCAAAATAAATATCTTTAAATTTTAATAATTGTTTAATATGAAAAAATAATTTATTTTTCCACTTTCTATAAGAACTTAATCACAACCTAAAAATTTTAAGTTGATACTCGAAGATGTTTATGAACTTGGATGAACTCTTAAAACTTGAGAGTTCAAACTTTATAAAGGTGAATATTACGGTCCGAACCCAATTTGGTCCGGCCCATGAATATCTCTACAACAACACGAGAAATCTCTTCAATTAAGATTAGTTTTAATTCCAAGCTTGCCATCTCGCCATCTCCTCCCCTCTCAATTTATTTCATACATTCCTCTTTTATGTTCCATTTAGCTTTTGCGGCAAAGTTCTTCCATTGTTAACAAAGGTAATGAATTCTATATCGAGCTGCCTTTTTTCATTCACCAAATCAAGTTATTTCATGAAATGTATAAACCCTATAAATTTTCTTTTTTAGTATATGTACATTAAATATAAACCCTATAAAAAATTAAAAAGAAAAAAATATTAATAAGAATAAAATATAGAAAGCTATTTCATCTAATGGTTGAATTATCAATTATGCAATAAGAAAAGAGATTGTGAAAATCAATCCTCTTATAGTATTTTTCCACGAATTTGATTACGTGAAGTTATCATGAAATTTTGACGTGATATAATTATAATTATAAAATTTTAATAAAAATAATTAAAACTAGTGTTTGAATCCTCGCGTTGCTTCGATTTTATTATCATTGATAATACATTGAATACGATTATGACACACACAAAAAATATGAATTTAGAGTTACAATTAATAAACTATGTGAAATATCACAACTTGATGACAACTTTTAAAGTAAGGTATAAATATAAAATAACACAAATACAACACGAATACATAAATCAATTCATTTTATGTACATTATATGTAAAAATAATTAAGATGGATATCAAAATTTAATTCATTTAAATTATATTGATATCCATCATTTCTATTCATATTAAGAAATAAAAAAATAAAAAATATATAAACCTAACAACTATCATAAAATAACTCATAACTTATAACATCATTTAACATAGTTTTTTTTTCTTATTTAATCATCGTAATATTTTTTTTATTCAACACCAAAAGTTTTTTAAAAAAACTACTTAGATCAACTCATCTCATATTATTATTCAATATTTTAATTTTTATCAATAATTTATCAATACAATAATTTTTTATTCAATAATATAAAAATTAAAAAATTAATGACTTTATTTTTCAAAAAAAAAAAAACAATCATTAGACAACACGTGGCATAAAATTAGGAGTTATTTGAATAGTGTCACACACGAATATGATATGAAAAAAATAATTAAAATACGATATGACACGAAAAAAATAATATGACAATGACATGAATACACGAACGTGTCAAAATTTATATAAAACGAACTCGACACAAAATTGAAAATTATTTGAATAGTGCCAATTAGACCTGACAATTTCGGACATTAAACGAACATGAAAAAATAACTAAAACACAATACAACACGAAAAATAACACTAACACAACACGAATGCACGAATGTGTCAAAATCTATCAATACGACAGAAAAAATAACGGGACAGAAAATTGAGAGTTATTTGAATAATGCTAATTAGACTTGACAATTTCGAACCCGATACGAACACAAAAAATAACTAAAATACGATACAATATGAAAAAGTAACATTAATATAACATGAATGTACGAATGTATCAAAACCAATACATAATGTATCAAAATTTATATATATGTAGTACCATAATACGATTATAATATAAAAAATAACATAAATATAACACGTGATAATTATAAAAAAAAAAAAAATTGTAAAAAAAACCCTCAATTGAGTTCCTCAAGAAAACTTTTATATTATTATAATATATTATTACTAAAAAATAAAAACCACTCTAAACACTTAGACTAATCACGCTACACACAACTAACTATTAAAACAGAGGAAGGATAGACCCTAAACCTTATGTAAGAAAAACCAAAATAATCAAAATAATTGTCGGCTATCATAATATTTTAATATTTTCAAAGCCAATTGATTGAAAATTCAAAGCCAAATGATTTGAAAATTGAAATCCAATTTGACTCCAATATGAGGGACTATTTTTATATAATGTTATAAGATCAAATTTATTTAAGATTTTGTGACTGTAATTAAATCGTATTAAAATTTTGCGATAACTCTCACAAAATGAAGTTCACATATCGAAAAAACTCTCTCTAGTGAAGAAATTAATTAAATTAATGTCGATGAAACTGAGCTAATGGGTGGTCATTATGCACTTGTTCTAGTTTGGATAACTTAGAGAACTGATCTTCTTGGCATGGAAAGTACTAGACAAGACAATAATAGTATAGCTTAGGGTTGACTTTACAATCTCAAATCCCAATAATTCATTAGCTGTACTTTTTAAAGAAGCTTAGATTTAGCAATCTTAAATATCTTGTACATCTTATCTTATACAATACAATCTATTAAAAACATTAAAATAAATCCCAATAATGTATTAGAGGCAGGAATTTGAGATTTTAAAATCATGCTTAGTTCAATTTATTAGAAACATTGAAAGTAATCCATAATGCATTAGAGGCAAGAATGTGAGATTTTGAAATCATTTTTAGTTGACAACTAAGCATGGATATTAAGGAGGTTGTGGGATAGTTTGAGTATTTTTTTTTTTGATTAAGAAGGAAAGAAAGAAAAGAAAGAAAGGAAAAAAAAGGAAAAAAAAAAAGAGAAAAGAAAGAGAAAAAATTGTGTGTTCGTATTTTTTTTATGTTCGTGTTATTTTTTGTTTGTTCAAAATATTATAAATTTATACAATTTTTTTTATACGTTAATAATTTGTTTTATGTAAATTTTGATACGTTCGCGTATTAGTGTCGTGTTCGTGTTATTTTTTCGTATGTTTAAAATATTATAAATTTATATAATTTTACATGTTAATAATTTATTTTATGTAGCTTTTGACACATTCGGATATTCATTCATCTTCATATTATTTTTCGTGTTCGTGTTATTTTTTTGTGTGTTCAAAATATTATAAATTTATATAAATTTTTTACATGTTAATAATTCATTTTATGTAGATTTTGACACGTTCATGTATTTGTGTTGTGTTCATGTTATTTTCGTGTCGTGTCGTATTTTAATTATTTTTTTCATGTGTTCATGTCATGTTTCAATTCATCCAAATATTTTGCATAGTTTGTCATGTTGATTCAATTTAGAAAAAATTGTGTGTGTTCATATCGTGTCCCAATTCATCCCATATTTTGCATAATTTGTAATAATGATTCAATTTAGAGAAAAATTGTACGTCTGTAATATGTTCATGTTATTTTATCGTGTGTTTAAATTATTATAAATTTATATAAATTTGTACACGTTAATAATTCATTTTATGTAAATTTTGACACGTTCGTGTATTTTTTTCGTGTTCATGTTATTTTTCGTGTCGTTTTTTAATTATTTTTCCATGTTGTGTTCGTGTTATATAATCATGTTGTGTCCGAAATTGTCAAGTTTAATTGACACTATTCAAATAACTCCCAAATTTATGTCGCGCGTCGTCATGTTTATGTTGATTTTTCTGTTATAATCGCATTCAATGTATTATATATTTATATAAATTTTGACACGTTAATAATTCGTTTTATGTAGATTTTGACACGTTCGTCTATTTGTGTCGAGTTTATGTTATTTTTTGTGTTATGTCGTGTTTTAATTATTTTTTCATGCTATGTTTGCATCGTATAATTATATTATGTCTGAAATTACAGGATCTAATTGATCATATTCACATAACTCTCAATTTTATATCAAGTATCGTATAATGATAGAAGTTATTTTTCTAAATTATCTTTACCTCTCTTGCTTTTTTATTTTTCAAATTTATTACAAAATATCAATTCAAATTTGATAACATGCCCGCAGTAAAATGCGAGCATTTATCTAGTACTAGTAAAAGAATCCCCTTCGATTGAAGGGATTTCTTTATTCAATTGCTTGCCACGCCTACGTGGCAAGTAATTGATTTATTTATTTATTTATTTATTTTTATTTTGATAAAAAAAAAAAAACAAAGAGAAAGGAAGGAAAGAAAGAAAAAAAAAATTAATATTGGTATTGTGTTTGTGTTAATTTTTGTGTGTTATAATTGTATTCAATATATTGTATATCGTATAAAATTTTATAAAATAAAATGAAAGTTATCCCCTCAATTGATTCGATCAATTGAGGGGACAACTGCTTGTCACGTATGGTAAGCAATTGTTAAGTTTTTTTATATATAATTATCACGTGTTATATTTGTGTTATTTTTTTCGTATTATAATTGTATTCAGGTATTATTGAAAGTTATCCTCTTAATTGATTCAATAAATTGAGGGGACAATTGCTTGCACGTGTGGCAAGCAATTGTTAAGTTTATATATATATATATATATATATATCACGTGTTGTATTTGTGTTATTTTTTCGTGTTATAATCGTATTCAGGAAATTATATATATAAATTTTGACACGTTAATAATTCGTATTATATAGATTTTGACACATTTGTGCATTCGTATCGTATTAGTGTTATTTTTTCGTGTTGTATTGTGTTTAGTTATTTTTTCGTGTTCGTGTCGTGTCCGAAATTGACAGGTCTAATTGGCACTATTTAAATAACTTCCAATTTTGTGTTACATTATTTTTTTATGGTGTTTTAGTTATTTTTTTCTGTATGTAGCTTTTGACACGTTCGTCTATTTGTGTCGTGTTCATATTATTTTTCGTGTCATGTTGTATTTTAATTATTTTTTCGATGTTGTGTTCGTGTCGTATAATCATATTGTATCCGAAGTTGCCAGGTCTAATTGACACTATTCAAATAATTTTAATTTATGTATGACTTGTTGTATACTGATTGTGAGGTATTGTTTGTCTAGATTAAATTTGATAATTTTAGTTATTTATGTCTTACTTTAAAAGTTATTCTCAAGTTGGATATTTTGCATAATTTATCATAGTGATTCAATTTACTCTAAATTTATGTTATTTTTTCGTTTTATAATTGTAATCAATTTGTTATCAATAACAATAAAACATAAATATCGCGAGGATTCAACATTAGTTGTAATTAATTTGAGCTTTGATTAAATTAAAGCAGAATAAAATAAGTTGACAAGTTAAATTACTAGTTTATTGTAATCACAAAGGAAAGATTTGATCATTCTAATTAAAGAGAGTAAGGTTAGCTAAGAAAGGATTATGTTTGGCTTTGGGGTTGAGTACTAGGCTTGGATTTTGGCCAAAATTAGAACTTTGGATTATCAAATTGCAATTTGTATGACATGGAAATGTATTGTTAAGGATGTCTTCAGGAAAAAGAAAAGTATTTGAGTCCATAAATATTCAAGGAATAAGAAAGAAAGTTCAAAATTATTGAAGAATGAAAATATAACATAAGATTCAATGTCTTTTTTATTATTTTTATATCTGAAATTTTGTGTAATTGATAATAATTAAGATTATCCTTCTTTAATCAATGATCTCGTTTATATGACGATTGAACTTAATCTTGGATTTTCAATCTTAACGTAAAACAATAGTTGACCAAGTCTCGATCTTTAAGTCTGAAAATACACGTATAAAAAAAATAATAGACAAATTTAATAAAAACTTTTAAGTAGGTTCAAGACAAGGCTTGACACTTTGAAAAGAGCTCATTTATCATCTTTTAAGAAAGGATCTATTTTTTTTATGAGTTCGTCTTTGATACATTAATAATAAAAAATTTTAATTTTATAAACAAAAATAAAAAATTATCATCAACCCATATATCTCATTTATTTTTTAAATATATCTTAAGAATTATATATTACTTTACTAATTCAACTTATAGAATTTTTAGATTTTATGTCCGTAAATGAGATAATAATTTTTTTTATATGATGTTCATCTAGGCCCCTCCCAATCCCAACAGTGGTTCCTCATCAGTTGGGGGCTTGGGGCTCTCATTATCTCTGCCAGACAGCCATGTTGAGAAAAACTTAGAGTAGATAACTCTAATTTTACCACTCAAAGAAGAAAGTTTAGATTTTAGGAAAACTCACAAATGCTCACACTTCACTCTAGACTACACTCTTTAGAGAATAACTCCTTAGGAAAACTTAGAACTTTTATTGCTTATTGAAGCTTACTACTTGATGATTTACAAATGCAAGGGAGGGGGGTATTTATACAATACCAAGACAAACACAAGCCACACAAATATAAAATCTAAATAAATTACAATCACCCATTGTTGTTTAATAACAACCACACATTTAAATCACACAACTGCAACCACACATTAAACCACACAATTGCAACCACACATTGTTGTTTAATAACAACCACACATTTAAATCACACAACTACAACCACACATTAAACCACACAATTGCAACCACACATTGTTAGGCTTTTATTTTTTCCTTGGGCTGGTATTGGACAATTTAACACTCCCCCTCAATACCAGCTCTTCCTCTTTGCACCATGTTGAGTTGACGACGAAACATTTCAAATTTGTTGATACTCAAACCTTTTGTGAATAAATCTGCCATTTGATCATATGTCTTGATCTGCTTCATCTCAATCTCTTCTTGTAGAACCTTTTCTCTGATAAAGTGATAATGCACTTCTATATGTTTGGTTCTTGCGTGAAAGACTGGATTTTCTGCCAAACGAATGCTGACTGGTTGTCGCAATACAACGGAACTGCATAATCTACTGGTTGATGTAGATCATTCATTAGTTGTATCAGCCACGTACACTCTTGAGCTGCCATTGCTGCTGCTCGATACTCAGCTTCGGTAGTTGACAATGATACCGTTGGTTGTCTTTTACTGCACCAAGAAATTGTTCCAGAACCAAGTTTAAACATGTACCCAGTTGTTGATCTCCTGGTGTCATGATCTCCTACATAGTCAGCATCACAATAACCAACTAACTTACAGTCTTCACCTTTCTTGTACAAAAGACCATAATCTATTGTACTTTTCACATATCTCAGTATTCGTCGAACTGCTTCTAAATGAGGCTTCTTCGGATTTTGCATATACCGACTCATCACACCAACTGTATAAGAAATGTCAGGTCGAGTCAAGGTTAAGTAGATCAGGCTACCTACCAATTGTCGATACATAGTTGCATCTTCCAAGTCTTTGCCTTCAAGTGCACACATCTTGCCATTTGGTTCCATCGATGTTGAAATTGGCTTGCTCTCGAGCATTCCAAACCTTTTTAGCAAATCTTTAGAACATTTTTGTTGACAGAGAAATATTCCTTCTTGTATGTGATCAACCTCTAGACCAAGAAAGTGCTTGAGTTGTCCAAGTTCTTTCATTTGGAAACGAACTGATAAATTCTCCTTGGTTTGAAGAATTTCTGCCTCATAATCACCAGTTATGATTAAATCATCCACATATATCAATACGATAGCTAGCTTTCCTCCATTAGCTTTGACAAACAAGCTGGAATCTGCAGGTGTCACTGAATAACCACTATGAGTTAAAAATTCAGCAATCTTACCATACCATGCTCTAGGTGCTTGTTTCAATCCGTAAAGTGCCTTTCGCAGCTTACACACATGCTCAGGATGATTTTGGTTTTGAAATCCCAATGGTTGAATCATGTAGATTTCCCGATCTAGCTCTCCATGAAGGAATGCATTCTTCACATCCATCTGCCACAAGTTCCAGTCTTTGTTGGCTGCAAGGGCAAGTAGGACTCGTACGGTTGTAAGTCTTGCCACCGGACTAAACGTTTCATCATAGTCTAACTCTTACTTCTGAGAGAAACCACGAGCCACCAACCGTGCCTTGTACCTTTCAATCGACCCATCTGGACGATGTTTTATCTTGTAAACCCACTTGCAGGATATGGGTTTCACATCTCTTGGTTTTGGCACTAGATCCCAAGTCTGATTCTGCTCAAGCGCAGTGATCTCTTCTTTCATAGCCATAATCCACTCAGAACTCTGTGATGCTTCTTCAAATGTCTCAGGTTCTGTTGCAATTGGTTCTTCCACTATGGCTGCATTAGCATATTTGGGATTTGGCTTCCGTGCTCTTGTTGTCCTTCGGATTTGTGATTGTGGAGATGGTTCTTCCACTTCACTCGATCTAACATCTGGTTGATACACACCAGTTTGCCAAGGACTCTGGACTAACACTTGCTCGTCATCGTCATCATCACATAGGTCTTCTACTTCAT
Source organism: Fremontodendron californicum (assembly GCA_030761205.1). NCBI lineage: Eukaryota > Viridiplantae > Streptophyta > Magnoliopsida > Malvales > Malvaceae > Fremontodendron > Fremontodendron californicum. The sequence goes on from JAULJL010000037.1 coordinate 17,485,379, forward strand.
CTGAAGTTGATTGAAGTTGGACAATATACTCTCTCATTTTCTGTTGTAGCATGTCTTCAAATTCTTTTGAATCTGACAACACCTCCTTTTCTGAGGACCACCAAGAAGATGCTTCATCGAATACCACATTGCGTGAAGTGTAACATCTTCCACTCGTAGGATCACAACATTTCCACCCTTTCCTTTGGTTGTCGTATCCCACAAAGATACACCTAGTTGCTTTCTTATCAAACTTGCTACGTAAATGATCAGGATCAAATACATAACATACACAACCAAATACTCGAAAGTAGCTGACTGAAGGTTTCATTTTCCACAATTTCTCAAAGGGTGAAACAAACTCTAACCTTGGTTGAGGAAGTTTTTTGATCACATGGGCTGCGGTTCTCATAGCTTCGGCCCAAAATCTTCCGGGTACATTCTTTGCATGCAGCATACTCCGACAAATTTCTACAAGATGTCGATTCTTTCTCTCTGCTACACCATTCTGTTGTGGTGTATTGACACAATTATACTGATGACGTATGTTGCATTCTCGTAGGTATTGAGAGAATTCGCCTGAGCTATATTCTCCTCCATTGTCTGTGCGCAAGCAACATATCTTCTTTCCCACTTCTCCTTCAACTATCTCTTTGAACTCTTTAAACTTTGAGAAAGTGTCAGACTTTTCTTTCATAAAGAAAACCCACACATACCTGGAGAAATCATCAATAAACGTCACCATGTACCGCATTCCACTAATTGATGGTTGCTTAACGGGCCCAAATACATCAGAGTGAACTAACTCTAATGGTTCTTTTGCTTTAAACTTTGACTCCTCGTATGGCAATTGGTGTGCTTTACCATATTGGCATCCTGCACAAACTGTGTCTGTTCTTATGTCAAGCTGAGGAAGTCCCTTAAGCATCGACTTCTTCATCATCATACTTAGCTTGGAATAACTAACATGACCTAACCGCATGTGCCATAAATCTGTTGTATCGCTCCTTCTTGTCTTGTCTACATATGCTGACTCTGCTGACATCACGTAGACTGACTCCAGACGTCGTCCTTCCATCATTGGCTGTCTTGAGATTTTGAGATCACGATATACCTTCACATCCCTTGGACCAAACAGAATATGGTGACCTGACGATGTTAATTGTGCCACTGAAAGCAAATTTTTCTTCATGCCTTGGACATGGTAAACATCTTGTAGTGGTACCTGATTATGACTATATCGAGGTGCTACTACCGTCTTACCGATGTGAGTAATCGGTAATCTTGAATTATCAGCTGTCACAACAATGTGATTTCCCTTGTATTCTGACAGGTTCTGCAACTTCTGTTTATCGCCTGTCATGTGATTTGAGCAACCTGAATCGACAATCCAGTCATTCTCATAGTCAATTCGGTCAGCCGTTGTTACTGTGAGAGCTAACTCTTCCTCTTCCATAGCAAAAAATGCTTCAGCGTCCCAATCATCTTCGCTTTTCTCCTTTGTACTAGAAGTAGCAGCATTGCTCTCAGCGGGCCTTTTGTTAAACCAACAATCTTTTGCCATGTGACCTTTCTTGTCACAGTTGTAACAGTTACCTTCAAATCTTTTATTGTTGCTATGATTCTTTGAAGCTCCCCCTGGACGAGAGTTCCCTTCTCCTTGATGACTTTTTGTCTTGTCACCATACTTTTTAGATCCACCACCGACGTGCTGTTTGAATTTGCCTTTGCTTTTGTTGGTGTAGAGTGCTTCCTCTTCACTTTTCAACGAGACCCCTCCCATTTGCTTGGCCATAGATTCTTGACCAACAAGCAAATTTTCAAACTCTACAAGTGATGGTTGAGTTGGCCATCCTTGTATAGCGGCAACGAAGCTGCGATATTCGGGCCTCAAACCATGGATAATTATTCTTTTTACCCTGGTATCTCCAATAGCAGCTGTAGGATCTAAATCAGAAATTTCACGGCATAACGTTTTTACCTTGTGAAAGTATTGAGCAATCGGTATATCTCGTTGTGCAACTGATAACAATTCATTCTCAAGAAGTTGAAGTCTTGTGTCATTCTTTCTCGAAAAGAGTGCATCTAAAGTATCCCACGCTTCTTTTGGCGTTTCTAGCTTTTGTATGTGTTCCAACATTTCTTCTTCAACTGTGGTCTTAAGGGCAAACATGGCTTTACCCACTTTAATCTTCCATTTGCGCAAGGTTCCTTGAGCATCTTCTTGCTCGGGCTTCGTAACTTCACTACCACCAACGACTTCCCAAAGGTCTTGACCTTGTAGGTAAGACATCATACACGTCTTCCACGTGTTGTAATTTTTGTGATTGAGCTTCTTGATTCCTCCAACTACTTGAAGATCACCCATCGTGTCGGCAAGACTCTAACAATACCGAACAAGCTTGATTTTGAGACACAAACTTGTAGAGTACAAACTCCTCACGACTCAAGAACGCTCAAACCAAAAATAGTACCTGAATAACTATTTCACCGTGAACAGTACCGTATACGTGAATAGTATCGTATACCATATACTTGAATAAATCTCGTATATGTTAACAATTACTATAAAAGTATATAGTGACATGTGTGAATAGTAACTATGGTAGTAACTCACAACCTAGCTCTGATACCAATTGTTGAGAAAAACTTAGAGTAGATAACTCTAATTTTACCACTCAAATAAGAAAGTTTAGATTTTAGGAAAACTCACAAATGCTCACACTTCACTCTAGACTACACTCTTTAGAGAAGAACTTCTTAGGAAAACTTAGAACTTTTATTGCTTATTGAAGCTTACTACTTGATGATTTACAAATGCAAGGGAGGGGTGTATTTATACAATACCAAGACAAACACAAGTCACACAAATATAAAATCTAAATAAATTACAACCACCCATTGTTGTTTAATAACAACCACACATTTAAATCACACAACTACAACCACACATTAAACCACACAATTGCAACCACACATTGTTGTTTAATAACAACCACACATTTAAATCACACAACTACAACCACACATTAAACCACACAATTGCAACCACACATTGTTAGGCTTTTATTTTTTCCTTGGGCTGGTATTGGACAATTTAACAAGCCAGAGGGTTTTCTATGATTGGCTGCCCCCCCCCCCCCACACTACATTTTTAAGCTTAAAGGCATATACAAAAAAGAACTTTATATGTGGTTAGAATCATGTTTGAGTCCTCTGCATGCAATGTCTAAGGAGAAGCTTGTGGCTCTGATTATACCCCAGCTCTGTTTTCTTTCATTCAGTATTTAAAAGGAGAAGATTTTTTTTTTCCAGTCAGATTTCAATTTTTGTAAGAAAGAGAATAACATTATCAATGTATCAAAACGAATAATGTACTCTTTAGATTTTTTTTAAAAAAAAAAAAAAATCCAAACAAAATTTGAGGACACGTAATTGTATTATCTAAGAATCATGAAAAATAGCACGTGTTTTGAAACTCTAGACCAGGACATGAGAGACTAATGAAAATGGTGATGGCTAGCTAGTTGTAAACCTGCTCAAGGTTTAGGCAATCCGTTCGATCCGATAAATCCGATTTAATAATATGTTGGGCCTAAATAAAGAATTTTGTGTTCTGAGTCAGCCTACCCGGACCACTTTTTAATTATTAAAATAATATTATTTTATTTATCTTATTCACAGACTGTGCCCTTTTTTTGAATAAAAAAAAAAGTTTCTGTATGATGTATCAGATTCAAGTTCATCAGCATCAGATATATATGACCAAAATTGAAATGGCAAAACAGGGTGAGAAAAAAAAAAACTACCAGATTTACTTAATAGGAATGAGGCAAAGAGACAGAAAGTATGAAAGGGTAAACAAGAGAGCAGCCAAAGAGTATTAATAGCATCACATGCTTTGGGTCCCATAACCAGCTCACAGCTCATATGGTAGCCAAAATTTTCAGGAATTTAACAGAAAAATATCTAAAAAAACATAGTTATTCATATTAGTTTGATTTCGATGGACAATAAACAAATTAAAATGCAGTAAGATAACAAATTTAGCTAGCAGTAAATTACATGATAGGTTGTTCAACACTGTTGACATAAATCAAGGCCTAAACACTTGTTTGTTTCAAAGGTTGTTCGAGCCTGTCTTTTTCTTTTATAGAAAAAAAAAATAGATGTGGTAATGTCTGAATCTCAGATTTTAACTAGACTTTCACACAAACCAGCTGATTTACTGTTTAATAGACTAAATGTTGATACAATCTAATGTTAAGAATATGGCAGAGGGTCCTTTTCTTTCCTTCCTTTTCTCTTTGTTAACATTTAACAATAAAGGCCTATATAGTATTTGTTCTGGTTTTTTTTCTTCTGGTTTTGCTTTATCTGGATCGCAATTGATCACGATAACATTTATTACATCCGCAATCGCAATAAACGCGACGCGACCATAATTTAAATCCTGAAGAAAACAAAAAGAAAAAAGAAAAAAATAACAGATAAGAAAGGAAAGGAAAACTTTATAATCAACTTTCTACCTTTGGTGCTAGTTTTTTGGATTCTATGGTTATGGAAAGGGGAAGGTGCTTGGCCTTTTCTCATAAGAATTCAAGTCTATCCAACAAAAAGGGATCTACATGGACTTTTCTGTTTTTCCAAGTGGCACCCTCTTTCCATTTCTACCTTGAACAACCATTCAAACCAAACCCCATCCAAACTTATTTATGTGAAGCTGTAGCAGATGATGCTACTTGCTGGCTTCTTCTTTGGCTTCAATCAATTCGGTTTAACTGTACTGCTGGATTTTTATACACAATTATAGACAACTAACCACCTCCGTCTAGATCTGCTCATAGACTGGACGGACCCATATTGAGCCAGACCTGGTAAATATTTTAGTGATATGGATTGACTCGGTCCGATCCGAATCATTGTTTACATAATAAAAAATATAAACAGATCTACCTCTGGTCCATCCAATCGCTTGATATTTATGCATGCTCGTGCTGGATGGCTATGTTATGTAAACATTACCAAAAAGACTTGAAAGAGAATAAGAAGATCAACTTCAGTTCTCAATTTTATTTAAATACAACTGGGATTTATGGTACAGAAACTTACTTTTTCCTACCTCTCACCATTTCATATATATTTATGTACAGAACCATTTAACTGGAAAAAAAAGAAAGAAAGAAAAAAAAAAAAAAAAAAAAAAAGCACCTGCTCATATTAGCATTGAAAAAAAAAACCCAAAAATAAATAAATAAATAAATAAGAAAAAACCGTTTATGAAATACTGACAATGAAATTTTTAAATTTTAAAAGCGAGTTAAAAACTACCATATATTCTATTTATTTTTTAAATTAAATTATTTATTTTTTTAAGAAGAGGGATTTACTTATATTATTGTAAAACTAAATTAGTTTTATACATTTTCATAACTTTTTATACGATTTATATTTTAACAAACCGATCGTTGGATTTAACAATATAATTGTACTCGTCGTGCACGTAAAGTTTCGAATTGAACTGATATCTCTATCATACTGATCGAGAATATTATCTTTTTTAATATATATTTAACGGTTGAAAGTTTTTTACGTTGAACAAATAATTAAGCATTTTTAATTTACTCGAAACTCGACGTAAATGATTTACGTGAATAGAACATGAAATACGACGGTCGGATTAAACAAATATAAATCGTATAAAAAGTTATGAAAGTGTGTAAAACTAATTTAGTTTTACACTAATATAAGTGAATCTCTCATTTTTTTTTCTAATATAACATAAAGGATATATATCATCTTATATAACATAAAAGATATATGTTACCTTACAAACTCTGCTTGTGAAATCTAAAAATTTTACTAACGGAAATGTGATTATTAGTCTTATAACACTTTTATTAAATTTTGAATAAAAAGATACGGTTGATGCAACATTTTAATTTAAAGTTTTTTTATTGACTTTTTTTATTAAAAATGTTAGAATTATTTATATAATTTTTATTCATTAAATTTGAAGAAAATCACTTTTTTTGTGGGCTCTATTGTCTTTATTATCAATATTTTGTTAGCCTAATGGATAATTCCCTTTGTTTTGGTGGATTTCCTAGTGGATAAGCCTTTTGATGATTTTACCCTTTCTTTTTCTTTTGAAAATGAAAGAGATATCAAGAGCCCAAGTTGAGAACCAATTTTTAACGAGGGCCCAAATTTCTTGTGCTCAGCCTATTTCCATCACATTTGGGATTTAAGCCCAATGGCCATCACTTTTGGACCCAAAACTTCATTCTTAACACTATCGGGCTTAAAGTCCAAATTTGAGTTATTTGGTGAAGGTCTTCTCTCTATGGTAAGAACGAGATTTCAAAGTCTTTAAATCACAAATTTTAGTTTCATTTCTGATAATACCTTGGCATATATAGTTTTATGCTATTTTAGCATTCTAATTTCTAAAGCATCCAACATTAGAGATGATAAAATTTGATCCGTTCATTACCGTTCCTTTCTAAATGGGAGGCTTTTTTTGTTTAAAAGCAGGAGCAGAATAGAGCAGAGCGTTTTTGATAAATGCTTACTCCATTTTGCTATAACCTACCTTTTAAAATTATCATTTTACTTTTTGAAATATTTTATATTTTTCTCTATACTTTTAGTATATATATATATATATATATAATATATATATACAAAAATCTTATATATATATATATATTAATATTTTATGTATACTTTTAGTATATATATATACTAATGAATTATATATACTAAAATTATGTTTAGTATATATATATATATATATATACTTTTAGCCCTGTTGGTTCATGCAGGTACTTTTAAGAGGTGATATTCAACAAGTTTAAGATTCAAATTATACAAAAAAGTTATGTTCATGAATAAATTATAAATTTTTTTTTTTACAATATTAAATTAAAAATAATTAATAAAAGTGGGATGGATCATGATGGAACGTTTAGTCGTTTATTGATGTAACCAACATTCATAGAAACGAAGGTGGTAGTAATATTTCAACATTTATATGAAAGTAGAACAGATGTGAATAAATAATTCCTATCTTGTCCCGCTCGATTGCTATCTTTATCTAAAATCACTTAAAACATTTTTTTTTCTTCTAAATAAACATTTTGTTCTTATTGGAATAATATTTAAAACATTGGAGATATCAACCAAGATAAATTTGTTATGGGCTAAGAGCACTACTATAGATGAAAGCTAATAAGAATTTTACAAAGAGAACTTCTTAAAATGGACTATTAGGTACATTTTTTCTTGGTTGATGGGATTTTGGGATACATTATAATTAGGGATGGCAAAACCCGAATCGACCGATGGATTTCGAACCGATCCGATCCGAATGGAGAGGTTTGTTTTTTGAACAATGGATGCGGGGCGGGGCGGGGCGGTTTTTTTTGTTTGAAAGGCGGGTATGGAGCAGTTGCAGTATTTACCTGATCCGCCCCGCCCCGCCCCGACTAGTAAAATTACTATTTTACCCTTCCCTAAAAACCTAACATGTTTACTTCTTCTCTATCTCTACAACTCTACCGCCGCTCCCTTTCCTTCTACTTTCCCTTTCCTTGTTCTCTAAAACATAGCTATATCCTTAAATCCCTCACAATCATGTGGTATGTCGTATGTCAGTTTTCAATAGTTATGTTTCAGCACTTGAAGTACCTGTGGATATTGGCAATCATGCTGGTCCAGACCTACAACAACATCAGTTAAGATATCCGCATACCTTGGATTTGACTTCTTACAAACACAATCGAACAACCCAAGTAGGTACTGCTTCTGCTATAGTCCCTACAACTGCTTTTGATGCTGAAACTGTTGTTTGTTTGGCAGTGCTATTGATATTAAGTCCAGGTAATCACTTTTATCCTTCAAGTTTTCCCATTTTCATGGTAGAAGAATATAAAGTGGTTATTGTGTTTAGCGGGCTGGTTGTTACTGCTGGATCAGAGGTGAGGTGTCCCCTATAACCTTCTCTTTCATACATTCGCAGGGCTGCAGAATATCATATTCCACACTTAAGCATACATGTCAATCAATGTATCCAGTCCACTACAGAAACATCAAGCATATATAAGCCCACTTTTCATAGAATAGCAATGGATTGATATTAGAATATAAATAATCTTAAATATATTGATTTGCACACTCACCTAGCATCAACCATTTTTAAACTTAGTATACATCGAAATAAGAGCATCAATAGAACCAAACTCAATATCCCAGAACAAAGCCTTTATGACATTTCCAAATAATGTAAACTGATTTGGCATTAACCCCAGCTTCAGCATTTTAAAATACAAAACAACCCCATCTTTTTTCTTCCCCATTTGTTTGAACACCCAGCACTCATAGCAGTACTGAAAGAAAGAAGTCTCATTTCTGTCGGGCATCTCATAAAAAACCCTTCTTGTATCTTCCAATGCCCTACATTTCCCATACATATTACGAATATATATGATTTGTAAAGAATAATCTGTGGCTGGAAATTTGATTGCAAAATTTGATGATGGAGTCTTCTGCCTTGTTCTAATCAATTCGGTGAAAGTAGTTAACTTTAATATCAAAATTTGTTTCTTTAACAACGAAGTCAAAGGCTTCAAGAGCTTCTTGGTAAAGCTTTTGCTTGCAAAGTGAAGTTGCATTTAATCTCTAATGATCTTTATCAATGGTCTGTATTTGAAACCTATTCAACTTATGATATGTCAGATTAATTTTTATGGGACAAAGCTTAAAGCTTAATCAAACTTATTGATTGTGCTCTATCTTTGCATCTTCTGATCATCCCTTTCGTAGACTTTTTTCATATAATTGAATTATTCTCTGATTCTAGCTTGCTGCATATCATGTAGTTAGCTTAGTGAACTCCTCGTACTTCCCTAGTCGAATTGTTACCTGATAGTTTGGATTTATTAGAGCTGTCTTCTCAAATTGTATTTTGCCAAAGGTGAAGTTGACTGATATTTAGCTTTAGAGATGTCTTTTCTCTTGCAATGTATGTTGATTAGTGCACTGATATTTAGGTGTGAGCTATTGCTAGATTATTCTTCTTGTCTAGATGTAAATTCACTTCATAAGTCATAAATTGTTGGTCCTAGCTATAGTTGATTGCTAAGAAGCTCAACATATGCAGTAAAATGTTAATCAAGTATACTGTAAATGAATACCAAAATATATAATAATTATACTTGCATAAGAGAACTTTATTATTTGAAAAAAATTAGAAATAACTAATAAAAATCGGACGGGGCGGAGCGGGGCGGGGCGTAACCGACATCCATGGAGGTGGTAGTGGTATTGAAAATCCAACATCCACGGTGGAGCGGGGCGGGGGGCGGGGCAGAATAGGTCACTGGCGGGGCGGGGGCGGATTTTGTATCCGCCCCCGCCCCGCTCCATTGCCATCCCTAATTATAATGAGCTCATTTCAGAAGTTAAATCCGAAACATCGTAAACATTTACAAATGTAGTATATATTTTTTAAAAGATATTTAAAAATATATATATATATATACATATATATATATTAATTATAGTTGAAGAAATGGATGGAGATTTTCCATATGCTTTTCTTCCTTATTATAATTGATTTGAAAAGAACGTTTTGGAAAGTAAATTTGATTGAAGCACTTGAAATTGAGGAATAGGCAATGACACATTTTCAAACATTCTTTCGAAGTGGGAGAAATAGAGAGACTTGCAGTCATTTCCTTAATTCCATCAACCTTTTTCCTTTCAATATTTCTACTCACTAAATGCTAATAAGGGATAATGTTTCAAATAGTCTTTAAAGTTTATCAAATTTTTTATTGTGATTTCTATACTTTAAAAATATTTATTTTGGTATTTAACGTTTTTACTCCGTTTGCTATTGTAGTACCTGTCAGTAACGCCGTTAAATATTGATGACGTGATTTTGGTATCTAATAAAAACTTGACATGTGACACCATATAATGGTGCCATGTGTATTACCCAAAAAAATTATTATTGTAATTTAAAAATTAAAATTATATTTTTTTTCTTTTACACGTGGCACCACACAGTGATGCCACGTGTAATAATAAAAAAATTTATTTTTTTAATTTTTTTAAAAAAGAAATTTCTTTTTTTCTCTCTCCACTTTTTAATTTTAATAAATATTTTTAACAAAAATTAAAATGTAATTTTAAATATTTGAATATTTGTAAATTTTTTTTTAAAATTTTAAAATTATATTTTTAAAAATTATCTATTTTTTAAAAAAAGTTATATTAAAATTTTAAAAAATTAAATATGTTTTTTTATTAAAATTATTTTAATTTTTGTAACTTTTAATAAATATTTTTTTAAAAATTAAAACAATAAAATAATTTAATTTTATATTTTGATTTTTGTAATTTTTAAAAAAAATATTAAAAAAATTTAAGATATTATAAATTTTTTCAAAAGTAATTTTAAAATATTTTATATTTTAAAAATAATTTTAGTTAAATATTTTATTTTGTTATTTTTTAAAACTTTTAAAGAATTTTTAATTTTTTTAAATTCTTTAAATAATTTTAAGAAAAATATATATTTAATGTTTAAAAATATAATTTTAAATTTTTCAATATTTTTCATATTTTTAATATAATTTTTTTTAACAAAAATTCAAATATTAATTTTTAAAATATCAGGTGCTGCCACTTGTCATCACCTGATTGGTCAATGCCACATCATCATCTATATTTTAATGGTGTTAAGTCAAGGTACCATATTGATACACGATTTAATAGTTCATATACCACATTGAATATTTTTAAAATACAAAAATCACAATAAAAAATTTGATAAACTTGAAAAGCTATTGGAGTCATTATTCCTACTAATCATAATGAAAATGGGTCACTGTTTTTTCACCAAAAAAGCAAGTGTCTTATTCCTTAGAAAGAGAGCAGGAAACATGTGATTTTTCCTTCCTTCAATCTCCACTCATGGTTGATTAATGAGTATTCAGACTTGCATTTGTGTATAAAAGTCATTCAAGCAGATTGAGTTGACAACAATGTTAATAAAATCAAACGAGAAATTGAACCGGTTAGATTTTCGATCCAATCAATTAGATCAATAGATTTGATTAATTTTTTTTTTTAGTATTTAAACATTAAATTATATTAAATATAGTTAATAATTAACAAAAAAATAAATTTGGTTTAATTGTATGATCTTTAATATAATACTAAGAGGTTAAAAGTTCAAATCTTATTAATTACAAATAAAATTAAAAAAACATTGAACATCGATTTTTTACAAATTCAATCCTGTTTTTTTATCGGTTCAATCCAGTTGAATCGGTTTTTTATCGGTTCAATCCAGTTGAATCGGTTCTTTATCGGTTTGATGGAAATCAGGTTCTAGTAATTCTCTGGACTGAACAGATCATCAATTTCGATTCAATCGATCCGACTGATCGATCCGGTCCAATTTTTAATCACTGGTTGACAAAACCAATGTGTTGCAACATTTTCTCTCCTCCATTTTATGACTTCAAAATTTTGTTTTATAGTTTAAAATATATTAAAATATTATTTTTATATTAATTTTTATATTTTTTTATAATTAAATTTAAATAATTTTTTTATATATTTAAATTGTAAATAAATCAAACCGGAATGATTTAAATTACCGAAATTTTATTTCGAATATAATCTAATTCAAATTAACTCTATCAAACCCAATAAATAACTTGAACTGACTGAAAAACATGAAAAATAACTCAACGTCTCATTTTCTTTTGACCCAAACGCGCAATAATAATTGTTGAAACTGTTGATTGTTGAAATTCTCAAGTCAAAAAAAAAGTTTGGCCGTTTGCTTTTGTTTCTCCTTGTTTTTTTTTTTTTTTTTTTTTTTTTTTTTTTTCACTTTTAAAAGGCTCCGTTTGAAAAGGCTTTTTCATGATCCGAAGACATCTATTTGGATATAATATTAAATTAAACAAGCAATGTTTCTTTTTTTAATTGGAATTAACTTACATACTTAGAAAATAAAATAAAAAACCCTTAAGTTACATGCAATTTTTAATAAGAGTTAATTACAAAAATGGTACCAAACTATTGTAGAATGTACAAACTGATATCTAAATTAATATATATATATATAATTTGTACCTGAACTTTTAAAATGCATATCAAGTTGGTCATTTTGCTAACAATATTAACATAAAAGGATGATGATGCTAACAATATTAACATAAAATGATGATGAGATGGCTTGCAACTAGATCTGTTTAAGGTCGGGCTACCTGTTCAAATTCGAAGGTCCGCTCATATTTTGAAAGGTTTGAACAAAAATATTAGACCTAAAATATGAGTTTGGACAAAAAAAATGAGGTCCATTTAGAAAATAGGTCGGGCCTTAATTCCAACAATTAAGGCACAAGCCCGACCCGTCCTTTTTTTCATTTATATAATATATTATTTTTATATTTTATATATTATGTAATTTATATCATATAAAAAATAAATATATATAATATTATAGTGTAAACATTTAAAAACATGTTAAGTTATTTATATTTTAGAATTTAATAAAAGAAAAAAAAAGATAAAATTATTAAAAGTTAAATAATAAAAAAATTTGTTTAAATTTAAAAAAAAAAATAATATGGCTGGCTTAAACGGGTTTGGACTATCTATTTACAAACATGGACGAGTTTGGATAGAATTTGAGGCCTATATTTCGGACCGAATCGGGCTTAGACAAGTATATATAATGTTAAATCCAGCTCGACCCATATGTACCTTTACCTGCAACCAATAAAACTATGCCAAGAATAATGCAAGGCAAAGTTCAATATCGAAAGGAAAATGTTGAAATGCTTATGTGATGAGAATGGTGATTTCTATAGTTTATTGTCTCTTTTGGGTTTTAGAGATAGGAAATGTTTGAAGACATGAGATGAAATGGAGTGCTATGAGGAGGAAAAGGGAGAAGGGAAGAAATGAAGGATTCAAGGGAGAGGCATAGGGAAGGGAAGGGAAGGGAAGTTGATTATAGAGGAAGAAATTGGCGTTGGAGAGGTGGCGGAGGAGCCGAGGAGAGGAGTCGCGAGAAAGGTGAGGTAAGGGATTTGGAGTAGATCTATTAATTTTGAACACGATACGAGAAAAGTGATCAAAATACGACATAAAACACGATAAGATACAAAAAATAACACGGATATACTAACGTGTAAAAATTTATATAACACGAATTATTAACATGTCAAAACTTATATAAGTATATAACACTTTAAATACGATTATGACATAAAAAAATAACACGAACATGATATGAATACACGAATTGTTAGATCTAATTCGAAGTTTTATGTAATTTTAATTTAAAAACCCATTATTTTCAATACTTTTTAATTTTATCAAAGAAAAAAACAGAGGTTTTGAATTGAAAAAATTAAATAATCAAAACCAATCAAATAATGACATGTCATCTACATGTGTCATCGTTTTATCTTATTTTAAGCAAAATTATATGAAAATTAAATTTTAATGTGGCGTAACACATGTCAAATTTTTATTTGTTGATGGATACATCCAGGGACGAAGGGAGGGGGAGGCAGGGGCATGATTTTCAAGTCGGGGCATTTTGTGTTCGAGTTTGAGTCATTTTTGGTTCGAACATATCAAATTTGAGTCTTTTCAGATTCGATTTATTTTGGGTTTAGATCATTTTTGGTTCGAGTATAATATTTTTTAATTATATTTGTATATTAATATCAATATTTGTTTGCACAAAAAAAAAATATAACTAATTTGTTATATAAAATTAATTTGTTAAATAATTGATTATAAAAAATATGATATATTATCATATTGATATTTAAAATAATTGATTCGAATAAAAACATTATGAATTATATTATGCATACATATAAATATAATTATAGACATTAATAATTAAATCAAAATGGACAAATGATTATATTTGAAAAAGAAATAAAACTAAGGTTTAAGAGTTGGTAAGACAATGCTAAAAAGAAGTACTACTATTATTTATAATTCAATTATTTGTCTTATAATCTAATCTTAACTTAAAACTAAATTTTTTAAAAATTACTTCATATATATAGTATGTATCTAAATATTTTATTAATTTACCATTTGAATAGTAAATATTAAATATTAATGACCAATGAAGATAAGATGATATAATGATTTGTATACATAATAATTGTAGACACAATACGATTACACGCGACACGTGAATGACACGAGATATATAAGATAATATCATAAAATAATTTAGGTTGTAACTAAAGAAAAAAATAATTATGTAAGAAAAGAAATTTTTGATTTCTAAAAGAATAAGAAATATGAATAACTAATTAAGTATGGGCATGAAAGAAAAGCAAACAATTAGTAGCAATATAAGTATTATGTTTTTGATTTCATACTAATTGAGTTTTTTATTTCTTAATTATTTGATTTATTTTATTGTCTTATTTAAAATTAGTAGTATGATTATAGTCTTATAGCTCATTAGTAATATTATAACTTTTAATATATTATTTTTAAAATAATTTAGACATATCACATATGCAAATATATGAAAGAAAATAAATAAATAAAATGTTACATTAAAATTTAAAAATAATAAAATATATAAAAATAAAAATCACTATTTAAATACTTTTAATTTTATCCTAAACTTTTTTAATGATTTTAAAAAATAATCATCATTTTATTCTTTACGATTCTAAAGAAAATATATTTTTTTATTCACAATCCAATTATCTACACATAAATTGACCATTCATATTTTTAGTATTACATTCAGGCTATTACGGATTTATAATCGGATTCAGATCGTTTCAGATTTGATCATTTGAGGTTCGAATAATTTCGGTTCAGATTATTTCGAATTCGAATAATTTTAAACTTGGATCATTTCGGATTTAAACTTTTAAATTTTTTGATCAAATCAAATTTAGACGAATTTAAATTTAATTTTCTACAAAAAAAATTTCGAATTCAAATTTATTTTGTCCCCTCAAAATACACTATTAAAAACACTCAAGTCTTAAAAAAAAAAAAAAAAAAAGTCCAAGCCCATTGTAATAATCAAAAGCCCAACAAAAAATAAAAAAGGATTTCCAATTTTTTTTTCTTTAAACGTGTCTGTTCCTCCCTTTTACAACAAAAACAAGCCAGAGCTTATATGTTAGCTCAAGAAATTTTTGTGATAAAAGAAATAACAATGCCAAAAAGGTTAACAAAGACTCTTACTTTGTCCCCTACTCTCTCTCTCTTTCTCTTTCACACACACACACACACACACACACACAATAGCCGGCCTTTGTTAAATTAATGCAATTTCAATTCTTCTTTTGCTCCTTATCATTCAATCTCAAATCTTTATTTGGGATTTTGATATTTCCCATTTTTTTAAAGGAACTTAATCATTTGGATACTAATAAAATCACCTGATCTTGAGGTGGAAATATATAGTTGTTTCCTTTGGGTTTGATCTGGGTTTGGTGTTTGGGTTGGAGGAAAACTGATCGAGTTTCAAAATTTTTTTATTGGGTTCTCTTTATTTTTGGATTTAAAATTCTGGGTTTGATTTGAAATGGTCTATTTCCATAGCTCAATCTCAGTCTGCAACTCGGTTGACTAGGCTTCTTCAGCTAAAATCATGGCAAATTCTGTGAATTCAAATGATCTTATGATGAACTCCAAATCATCATCATCATCATCATCATCAAGGAACAATTTTTACAAGAAACAAAAGGTATTCAATTCACCAAGTCGTTTAAAAATTCCATCTTGTGAAAGATCAAGGTCTGCTGCCATTGATGTTGCCATCTTAATTGCTGTGATTGCTGCTTGTGGGTTCTTGTTGTTTCCAACTATAAAGTATATATCTTTGAAATTGATTGAATTCATTGGAGATGCCTTTTATTTGGTTAAAGAGGAAATCATGAGAGCTCCAATGATATATGGATCTATAGGACTTGGTTTTTCTTGTGCTTCAATAGCTGCTTGCCTTCTGCTTCTATGTACAACTAGGAAATGCGGGAATCCTAACTGTAAAAGGCTTAGTAAGGCGGTCGAGTTTGATATTCAGTTGGAAACTGAGGAGAGTGTCAAGAATTCCAGCACCCTGGTTAAGGATGGTGTTAAAAAGGGACTTTTTCAATTGCCCCGCCAACATCACAAGGAATTGGAAGCTGAGCTAAAGAAGATGGCACCGGTTAATGGAAGAGCAGTGCTCGTTTTTCGATCTAGATGTGGATGTTCTTTTGGCAGATTGGAGGTTCCAGGGCCAAAGAAGCAAAGAAAGATTAAGAAATAGGATTTGGGATATGATAGAGAGAGAGGAATTAAAGCAATACAGAAAAGTAGTCATAATGCAGAGAGGAGTGCCTTCTCTGGTTAGTTTCATCAGAAATTATGTTGTCTTTAAATAAGCTCTCATGGCAATAAGTTGTAAGGATTATATACAGTTGGTTATAGTGGAGAATATAAAGATCCTTTTTTTTTCATTTATTTTAATCACTATTTTATGGTAATTTACTTCTTAAAGCTTATGTGTTGGATTCGTAATTTATTTTATGTAGTTATAGTTTCTAGAATTTCTTTTTTATTGATTATAGTGATTTTTGAAATTTGAAACTTTATAGGTATTAGATGACTATGAATTATGTTGAACTATTTGATTAGTGGTGGTGTTTAAATATAAGAAGAAGAAGAAGATTGTTAAATACCCTTTTTTTTTAGATGTAGATTGTGAAATACTTAAGGTAACTATTCGACTGAGCTTATTTGAATATGCTTTATTCTGCATAAGACTAAGTAGTATTTTTAAATGTTTTTCCTCATAGTAGTCTGCCCTTAATATTAATCAGGATGAAAGGAGTAAGTTATACTTTAGAGCTTAACTACAAGGTCTTTTCAATCTCTCTGTTTGATGTTCTTTTGATCTGTTTAATTCACAACAGAAGTGTTCATAGTTATGTTAATCAGACTCGGGTGTGAGTGTTGGATACAAGTATGTGTCCGACACAGGTATGTTCATTTTTTTTTTTCTAAGTTTTTCCATGTATTTGGAAGGTCATATCCCCATACCCATGTCCGAATATGAGTCGAACACAAGTGTCGGATACGGATACTTCAAGAAAAATGAAGAGTCGGAGCAACATAGGTTTATAGTTTATACTGCCGATGCCAATAAATAGAAACTAGATTCTTTGTAAGCATCTATTGTTCTATGATCAGTCCTCAAATGATTGCAAGATTTCCAAGTTATGTTTCATAGATCTGAACTCTTTCCGGTAACTCTGCAAGAATGAGGAGTCTTAGGTTGTCTTCTTTTAATCCTTGCTAAAACTTCATGATATGTTTCTATGTTTGCTCGGAAGTGCCATACTTTAACTCCTGACAATGTCTACTGGCTAATTTAATATTTTGCCACTGCCAAGGAATTAGTTTTTTGCCCACATGCCAGTCATTTGCTTAGATACATCCATGTTATATAAACCATAACATTGCCTACCTAACAAGCTTCAAAGTAGTATTTCACAAATAACAATAAGTTGATCTAGTGATTAAGAGGATTATAGCTCATAAGATTCCTGAACCAGATATTTTGCAGACGATTAAGTGTCTCTTGTGATAAACCATCTAGTATTATCTGCCAAACTTCATGTTCAATTGTTATGTAAGTTGGTAGAATATATTCTTTTCATCTTTTCTACTTGAACAAATGTGTTAATATCTTATCATACCAATGCAGCAATTTTGCTCTTCATATCCTTGTTGGACATTAACTAATTGATTTCTTAATCTCTCTTATTCTGACATCTAAATCCCTCTTCCATACTTTATAGTTAGTTACATCTCTTTTAATGGACCGCCATGTAACACTCCTTTTTCTATTAAACTAAAAGTGCCTTTATTTGTTTTGAAATATATGAAAGTGAGAAAGGGGCAAGATGAACAGCATGTGGATGCATGGAAACTATGTTACTTGGACTCGGGTGTCCGACACAGGTATGTTCAATTTTTTTCTAAGTTTTTCCATGTATTTGGAAGGCCCTTGGAGGGTCGTATCTCCATACCCATGTCCGGATATATGTCGGACATGGGTACTTCAAGAAAAATGAAGAGTCGGAGCAACATAGCATGGAAAAGGTAATTTCACTTGCTGCCTTTCACTTCTTCCCTTTTTATGGTTTATCTGCAATTTATTACTCTGTTTGTAGTCCAGCTGGTTCTTATCAGTCTAAGCTGTGAGCTATTATTCTGAAACCAAAAATCAAAAGTAGGATGGGGATGTAAAACATCATTTTACCTAATTTTCTGTCAGCATTAGAGGATGAATGGATTTTGCTTTATGTCTTGGTTCAACTTTGGTTGAACCTCATGAGTGTGTGTCATTGTGTTTATCTTATCTTTTTATGCGGAAGAGAGTTAATAATCGGTGTTAAATCTGCTAGATTGTAGATAACTGCTCATTAAATAGGTCAACTTGGCATAATGATTTCAAGATCCTATCTGCTTTTATTTAGCAAAGACATTACTGAACCAAACAATTTGATGGACTATCAAAGTCCAAGTGTGCTTTTTTTTTTTCTTCAGGGCTATCATATGGCAACATGTACTGTATTAATGCACAAATTAAGGATTTAGATGACCTGAGTTCAGCTATCATGAGTAATAAAACCAGAAATCTCTTTAGTTGTATATGATTTATGGAGCTAGCCTTGGTAAATTCCATGTTAGTTCTGTTTGCACATTACATACAACACTGGAATTCTTTCGCCTGCTTAAATGATTTAAAAAATGCCCTTGCAAGCCTATGTTACTCGAACTCGGGTGTGAGTGTCGGACACGGGTATGTGTCCAACACGGGTATGTTTGATTTATTTTAAGTTTTTCCATGTATTTGGAGAGTCATTGGGGGATCATATCCCATACCCATGTCCGAATATGCGTCGGACACAGGTAATTCAAGAAAAATGAAGAGTCGGAGCAACATAGTTGCAAGCAATTGTTTATCTCATAAAGTAGGGGAGATAGAGAAATGAATGAAAATTTGAAGCTTTATGTTTATATTGAATCACCCAAATGAATGTACTTCATAAACATTGTTTTTCTTTGCTTTAAAGCTTATCAATTGATCAATGGTTGCTGTAGGCTAATGAAGCAGACAGAGCAGAGTAAACCCTCGAATCTTCAAAGCACGAAAGGTAGATATTTGGGTGCTTATTTCTTTATTTTTTTGTATAATACTTCCCTCTTGAATCCCATTGTACATTCTGGTTTCAAATTTTAAACTCTTTCTACCTTCCCCTTTCGCATCAGAACGATCAAGTGTAAAACATGATGCACCACACCTCTCTGTATTCATTTAAGACAGCGTTACTAAAAGTTCTCAATTGGTGAAAGATGGGCAGAGTTGGAAGCACTACGTTGCCATTTTCATAGATTTTAGCTCTGTTACTCGGATTGGGGTGTGAATGTCGGACACGGATATGTGTCTGACACAAGTATATTAATTTTTTTTCAAGATTTTCATATATTTGGAGAGTCCTTGGAGGATCATATCCTCATATTCATGTCCGGGTATGGATCGGACACGAATATTTCAAAAAAAATAAAGAATCAGAGCAACATAAGATTTTAGTGCGCCTTGCTTCAATTTTTATGGAGTTTCCTGAGGCTGGAAATCTATGGTAAATGGTAATGGTACAAGTATTCTGCTTATGCAAAGTCCATTCAGACAATAGACATGTCAACTACGGCAATCCTTATAAATTGTTATAAGGAAGTGTTTCTCTCTCCCGATTTCATTGATCCTTATAAGAACTCCTATGTTTAGATAAGTTTCAGTTAGTATCTGATTCACTTTGTGATTTGGGGGGCAGATATCTGCCTAGGATCAGATGAGAAGTAGTGCTCAAGGAATTGCATGAGACAGATACTATCTCTCTCATAACCTATGTTGTTTCGACTTTTCATTGTTCTTGAAGTATCCGTGTCCGACATTTGTGTCTGACTCATATTTGGACACAGATATGGGAATATGATCCTCTAAGGACCCTCCAAATATATAAAAATCTTAAAAAAAAAATTGAACATACTCGTGTTCGACACTCACACTCGAGTCCGAGTAACATAGCTCATAACAACTAGAGCAGAGACTTGTTACATGATCTTACTTTTTCAATGGCTGTTGTATTTAGTTTGTACTTTAGGTAGGTAGCTTCTCTTTTCTGTTGCTTTTATTTTGAGGCTGGTAGTACAAGAAAAAAGAATGATGGTGATGGAACACTACAGACAAGCCCTAACCTAAGTCCTTCCCAATCTTGCATTTCCCTGCCAAAGTCAAAGTTTTTGACTTTAGAATTAGGCAAATGGTTGTCTTATAACGAACTTTGATGAATGACAAATAATTATGCCTTAGGTCTACCGACAAGTCTAGCTAAACCACAAATCTAATACATACATCTTTTTACTGTCTTTGTGGTTCACTGTGTGCTTCACTACTCCGCCCAAGGTAAAGCTTAAACTATATTTGCTTGCAGGTAGCTATGCTATCATCTCAACTCCAAACCAGTGTTAAAAAAATCGGGCCGATTTGTTAGTTTGATTGAATCGAAAATCAATGGTCTGTCCGACGCATATCATAGAATAGAGAATTTTCCAAATCGGTAAAAACTCAAAAAAAAAATCGGTTTTAATTTAAAAAAAAAAAATTGTATGTGATGAGAATTGAACTTTTAACCCCTTCCAATTATATTAAAAATCATACCATTTAATCAAATACATATTTTTATTAAATATTTATAATATTTAATATTTAAACTTTTTTTAATGTAATTGGTCGGTTTAATCGGTTGGATCGATTGATTCGATAACAAGAGGTCTCACTTATTTGACTTTTGGTCCGATTTTTTAAATATTGCTCCAAACTATTAAAACAGCTGACCTTACTTAATAGTAACCTAAACAACCCAAAATATTGATGCCTACGATGTTATGCTAGATATCATCCAAAACCCATACTTTTCTCTTTTTTTTTTCTTCTGCCTTTTAAGATTCAAAATGCAATGATGCAATCAATCTACGGTGGGTTAATGGAGTCTATTCACCTGTGCAAAGGCCTCTGAATATGTTTTCCAGGAAAGTTTTTATCCGATGGAAAGAATACACAAGATTTAGTGTCAGCTATTTCTTGCAAAATTTGGGAATATGGTTTTTTATACAAAGGAAGTCACATTATGAGAATAGAGAAAGAAGTTTTAAATATTGAAATTCGAACTTCAAATATGTTGGATGTCACCTTTTATGGGTGACAGTATGAACCAATTGGGTTAAATTCCGAGTTCGAAATAAGTTTTTTGGAATGTATTAACTCATGATCTTGCACCTTGCTAGTTAATTACTAAAGAGGAAAACAACACATTCCTCATGTTAATAGGTTTTGAATCAAAGTAAAAAGGATCATTAGAATGTGGCCACTAGCAAATTCTTTTAAACGTTTCTTCAACAAACTTTTGTACAGAAGAAGATGATAGCTATTTGATTAATACATTTTGAAATTTACTTTAAAGATTAAAAAGCCAACAAGGTCACCTCATATTAACAATGGAAATATTCAGCTTTCCACTAAGCTTTGATCACAGTTGAAAAGAAAACGAAAAAGGAAAAAAAGTTTAATGCTATTTATCTATGTTGTTCCAACTCTTTATTTTTCTTGAAATATCTGTGTCCCACACTCATGTCCGACGCATGTTCGGATATGGGGTATGGGAATATGACCCTCCGAATACATGAAAAAACTTAGAAAAACTGAACATACCCGTGTCCGAGAAACATAGCTATTTACCAACACTTTTAGCATCTTCTGGAAAAAGCTCAGGTGCTGCAATTACTTCAAAACCTACTCAGCTAGCGATGGAAAGGTGAAAATTATAGAGGTATAAGTGAGAAGAAACAGCTCACCATTGGTATTTGGCAGCAAGAAGGACCTCCTCATATTTCTGTGCAGCATTGTCCCAGCTGAGATCTTGCATCATACCCCTTCTTTGAAGCCCTTCCCAGCTCTTTTTATACTGTCGATAAGTCAATAAGCAGTTTCCTAATGCATGTATCAACTTATTTGAATCAGCACTATCAAATGTCCAACCAAGCCCTGATTCTTCAAATGGATTGAAAGGCTGCACAGTGTCCCTCAATCCACCAACAGCATGAACAACTGGAATTGTTCCATAGCTCATAGCATACAGTTGGTTCAATCCACAGGGTTCAAATCTTGATGGCATGAGTAAAATATCAGCCCCGGCTGTTATACGATGAGCTGTTTTTACAGAAAACCCAATCCATGCCCTGACTTTGTCAGGATTTTGGTTTTCAAACTCCCTAAGCATTTGTTCCAAGTCAGGTCTGCCGGTGCCTAACATGATTAATTGCACATCCTGGCCCATCATCCAGGGGATTGCCTCAGCAATTAGATCAACACCTTTTTGGTGATCCAGTCTCCCAATAAAACCAATCAGTGGGACATTTTCACAAACAGGTAGTCCAAGCTCTTTTTGTAAGGCTGCCTTGCACTGAGCCTTGCCAGTTTGCAGTGTTTCAAGGGAGTAATTAGTGTAACCATCTGATTTGAGGTGAACATCATAGTGTGGATTCCAGTCTGTTGCATCAATTCCATTCACTATTCCACTCAATTTCCAGTCACTTTGATTTATGATCAAATGCAAACCCCAACCACCTTCAGAAGTTTTAAGCTCCCAAGCATATCCATGGCTAACAGTGACCACTCTGTCAGCTGTCTTTAGTCCTGCTGCAAAGATATTGAAGTGATCACCTCCAACGGGGTCATCTAACTTCAAAATGTCCATGTAGTGTTCTGGTAGATCCACATAGTTGAAATCCTCCATAGGCCCCCGACCCTGAATATAGTTTATCAGTTAGAATAAGCTACAATAAATTCATATAATTAATCTATCAAAGCGTATCTGGTAATAGCATTCAAAGTTTCTTGTCCAAATGATATCCAAAATTTTAAAGCAGAATTACATTCTTGACTTGGACTTTTAGAAAACTAAATTATCTTTTGCTGTCTCGACTCTTCATTTTTCTTGAAGTATCCGTGTTCAACACCCGTATCTGACACATATTCGAATATGGGTATGAGGATATTATCCTCTAAGGACTCTCTAAATACATAGAAAAACTTAGAGAACATATTCATGTCAGACATATATCTGTATCCGACACTCACATCCGAATCCAAGTAATATATATAGCTTTTCACCTCAGCAAATGTTTTTGGATTCTCATTCTCCAATCTCCCTCTTTTGGAAGATTAATTCATGCACTTAGATGCAACAAAGCAGAAAATAAATTATAGTTGTCCATACTTGTCCTTTATGCAAACTGAACTTCAAGAGAAACTTGTGGACAAGGCATGTGAACATTCATTCTTGATTTAAGGAAAAGTTCTATGCAAGTTCTCTTTTGTTTAAGTAGGCAAATACAAAATCAGAAATTGATTTTAAAAACTAAAATTCTATCTGTATGCAAAAACCAAAGCAAAGAATTGAGATAAAAATGTGAATACACTAGGACATTAGTTCTTTATCAATGAAGTAAGCAGAAAATTTCAATGACCTGATCCCTTTTTCACTATAAAAGATCACATCAAATGAATAACTACTATATTGTTTCAATTCTTTATTTTTTAAAAGTATTCGTGTCCGACACATATCTCGACATGAGTATGAGTATACGATCTTCTAAGCACCCTCTAAATACATGAAAATCTTGAAAAAAATTGAATATATCCGTGTCGAACACATACCTGTGTCCGACACTCACACCCGAGTTCGAGTAATATAGAATAATCATGACAAAGAAGACAAACCTGGTGCGCAATATTATGGATAACGAGAACGGATCTAGTGAAGGACATTAAACCATTGTCCCGATAATATGCCTTTAAGTACACTGGCAACAAGGCAGTATGCCAATCATTAGCAATGAAAACCAGATTTCCATCTCCATAGCAGACACCCCCACATGGAACATGCCAAGGAACCTGAAAAAACCAACCTCTTCACTTTGTTAAAACGAATAAGATAATCAATAAATTGTATGCAACCAAAAATGAGGCTATGCCGGAAAAGAAAAAAAAAAAATGGCTTCAAGAAACCTTAAAGCTTACCAAGAGTAATCTATGTAAAGACCATTCTAGCATGGGAAGTAAGAAGCATCATTTTACTTTCCATGACACACCCATCTACAATATGTTTCTTTGACTAGAGCCTTACAATCAACTCCTATGTTACTCAGATTCGGGTATGAGTGTCAGATACAGCTTTTATTACATGGACTCGGCACTTTAGGGTACCGTACCCGTGTCGACACGACACGACACGGGTACGGATACTGAATATGTGTCGGACTCGGTGCTACGCATTCCTACTCGCCTAGGATGTGAGAGGCCGTGATCGCCGGCAAGCGTAGTGACCACCATCGGGTTCTGGTTTTCTGGATTTTGTAGATTGAAAGAGAGAAGCGAGAGTGAAAGAGAGGAGAAAGATGAGGAAAAAAGAAATACGATGAGTTTAAGGGGGCAGGAGAAGAAAAGAAGTAAAAAAGATGGCTCAAAAAAAAGTCATAGGCTCAAAAGAAAGAGAAAGGAAAGAAAAATCTTGGTCTAGCCCAAAAAATAGTTTAAGCCTTTTTATATTTTGGGCTTGTATTTGATCATATAAAATTTAATATACAAAATTTTAAGATTTAAGTTTACTAAAATAAAAATATATAATATTTAAATTTAACATTAATTATAAAAATTTGAATTTAAGTATTTAAATTTTTTTTTTTCTAATGATTTCTGGAAAAAGAAATAGATAAAAGAATTATTTATACAAATTATTGTATTAATATATTTTTGTGGTAATATTAAATAACGTATCCCCGTACCCTTATCCTATTTCCGGATACTTTTTAGACAACTCCGCGTGTCCAAAATTTTAAGCAAATGACGAGTCTGACACATGGATACATACCCGTATCGGATACCCGAACCCGAGTCCATGTAACATAGGATACAGGTATGTGTCCGGCAAGGGTATGTTCAACTTTTTTTAGTTTTTACATGTATTTAGAGGGTCATATCTCCCATACTCATGTCCGGATATACATCGGACACAGATACTTCAAAAAAACGAAGAGTAAGAACAACATAGATCCACTTTACATATGAGATCAAACAATAAGGGATGATCCCTAACGAATAATTCTGGTGTAAAGCAGACCTATATATTTCAGCAACTGTTTCTAGCAGCTGTTTTGAAAACATGGTGATGGTAAGGTCAATAGAGTGAACTCCACATTACATTCACCATGGTTTATCTTAATGAAAAGAATTTAGAGGCTATTTAAGACCTCACCCATCAACAATGCCCATCTTGTAATTAATTGTTTTATTTGTAACTCCCACATTGAATGTCTGATGCTGTGAGTAACATCAACTTATGATCCATCTGTTTTCCCAATCATATATGTATCCTACTTTAGGTAACAGGAAATGACTGGGCAGATATGTGTAATTTAAATGAAATAGGAATTACAGAACTTACCAAACTGAACCATAGATAAGTTAATCTGTGTTGTTCCGACTCTTCACTTTTTTCTAAAGTACTTGTGTCTGATATCTGTATCCGACGCATATCCGGACATGGGTATGTGGATATGATCTTCCAAAAACTCTCCAAATACATGGAAAAACTTTTAAAAAATTGAACATACCCGTGTTAAACACATATCCACATCCGACACTCACACCCAAATTCGATCCCATAGAAGTCAATTCTACATAATTTTAAGACAATTTAGAAATTGTACCTCAACAGCTGCCTTGCAAAACAATACCATGCGCTTCAAAATATCCTGCACCAAGAGACTAAAATTATGCAAGATTCAAAATGTTAACTATGGTAATCTAAGAAAAGCTATTGAGTTTATTGCATCTCCAAATCAGTAACGTTACTCTGCTTTGATACAAAATATAGATTGCAAAACATATTGTTTCAAACTAATGTGTAGCAAGTAATACATGCTTATAGCACTGTAAACACCTATGTCACTTGGATTCGGATGTAAGTGTCGGATTCAGATATGTGTCCACACGGGCATATTCAATTTTTTGTTGGACACGAATACTTTAAGAAAAATAAAGAGTCGGAGCATCATACCAGTCGGTTTCCTCCATATATGTTATTCTGCCTATGGCGAAAAATAGGACTATCCATGAAAACGAAATCCACACCATCAATATAGGCTTGGAAGTATGATACTTCCATATCCTGGAAATAAAGTATCATAAAGATTATGCTATGGAATTAGCCTATTTTGTTTAACAATCAAATGCCAAGTAATTTACAACAATATGCAATAGCTTTGTCATACCTGACCATCCACCTTATACCTCTTTCGAACTCCTGTATCTTGTGGTTCAGCATAATCAGCATATCGAGGTGCCACAACCTAAGCAAAAAGAAAAGAATTTACTAATGAAACCATCTAAGGTGCCATAGGCATATGTAGGTTCACTGTTGGGACTTATGTTACTCGGATTTGAGAGTGAGTGTCGATACGGGTATTTGTCTGACACGGATATGTTTGATTTATTCTAAGTTTTTCTACATATTTGGAGGGTCCTTAAGGGATCATATCCCCATACTTATGTCTGGATATGCGTTAAACACGAATACTTCAGAAAAAAATGAAAAATCGGAACAACATAGGTTGGGACCAAATGTAAAGCAAATGGTTGGGTGCTAAACTCAAACTGTATAGAGGATCATAGACTGATAGAGTAAAAGAGTGGTTACTAGAGCAACTAGACAAAGAATAGATACAAAATATAAAGGTTCAACTCAACTAAGCCTACAAATGAAAAATGATTTGCTTCATTTAATGAGGCCTCTTTGAAGTAAATAGATTATACTTTATACATTGCAATCATAAGATATTAATTTAACATAAAATGTATTACCATAACCCTGTGTCCACGTCTAGCCAAAGCCTTTGGTAAAGAACCGGCAACATCTCCAAGCCCACCTATGATAAGACTCCATCAGTCTCCAAGTTATATACAAAAGAACAAGGTAAATATCATCTATCAAGAAAAGAAAAGATAGACTGTCATCTCAGATTATCTGTCAACGGTTTACTACCTATGTTACTCGGATTCGAGTATGAGTGTCAGATAAAGATATGTGTCCGACATGAGTATATTTAATTTTTTCTAAGTATGTCATGATATGCGTCGGACACGAATACTTCAAGAAAAATAAAGAATCGGATAGTTTACTACCTGTTTTAGACCATGGGGCACATTCTGCAGCTACTAATATAACATTCATGACATTTGCACCGGCTGGTGTTGGTGGTTTTTCACCTTCAATTGCAGGATCATCTACCTCACCATTAACCTCTTCCAAACCTGCTTCCATCAAATTTTCATTCTCTTCAACCGTAAGTCGAACAGTGTCAGATGAACTTGAGAGATAAAAAGGAAGCACATCAGACTTAAATGCTTTAGAATCAATGGTTTTCAACTGTTTTGTAGGACCTATATTGGAGGAAGCCTTTTCTGGAGGCAAGTATAGTTCGGGTTCTTCAGCTCCAACTTCATCTGAAAATAGGATCTTTGATACGTCCTTCATAGTTGAATCAACATGACTGCTTGAAAGAGTTCTGCCATTTTTGTCTTCATCCATTCTGTCAGAGCTGCTTGAAGCAAGATCCGCATTGGGAACATCGTAATCCCTTTGTTCATGAAAATTTTCATCTTCGTCTTGGTCTTGGTCAGTAATACTACTTTTTAAGGATAAAATTAATTTCCTTCTTTCTGCAATCTGCCATGGATAGAGAAAACCAATAACACCATTAAGATTTTCAATTCTCAGGAAAGAAAACAGCAAGCTAAAGCAATTACAGCTCTTAAAAAATAAGATTTGACTAATAATATCATAGTAAACAAAAATAGACATAAAAAATTACTCATTCATAAAGTTGGTTGAATTTTAACATAAATGTATGTGCTAAAAGGTTTTCATTACCAAATTTTCTACCATGGTAGCTAGCAACAAGAAGTTCAGAGTTCAAAATGCTGAGTGACGCAAGAACTAGATCCTTACTGAGTAACTAAAATAAAAGTATTGCTCAATGCTATATTGTTCCGACTCATAATTTTTCTTGAAGTATTCGTATCCGACGTCCGTGTCTGACGCATGGGTATGCAAATAAAAGTATTGCTCAATGCTATATTGTTCCGACTCATAATTTTTCTTGAAGTATTCGTATCCGACGTCCGTGTCTGACGCATGGGTATGCAATATGACCCTCCAAGAATCCTCCAAATACATGGAAAAACTTTTAAAAAATTGAATATACTCATGTCAGACACATACCCGTATATAGACCTGGCAATTCGTGTACTCGTATCGTGTTCGTATATTTTGTCGTGTCATAATCGTGTTTAAGGTATTTTATATTTATATAAACTTTGATTTGTTAATAATTCGTATTATATAGATTTTGAGACATTCGTGTATTCGTGTCGTGTTCGTGTTATTTTTTCGTGTCGTGTCGTGTTTTTAATTATTTTTTCCGTGTCGTGTTCAATATTGTCAGGTCCGTATACGACACTCGTATCTGAGTCCGAGTAACATAGGCTCAATGTTCATTCCTATTGATCTAAAATATACCCGATAGGCACCAAGTAAAGAAAATACCAAATGCTTGTTAAAATAACGAATATCCAAGTAATCTAACGCTTCTGTACTAGTAATTCTAAGAAGTTCAACGCTGGAAGAAAACAGATACTTATTCTGCAATGACAAACTGCTTTGAGTAAATAGATGTTTCATAGGCTACATCTATATTACTCGGACTCGAGTGTGAGTATCGGACACGAGTATATTTGATTTATTTTAAGTTTTTCGTTTATTAATTTGGAGGGTCCTTGGGGGATTATATCTTATACCATATCCGAATATGCATCAAATACGAGTATTGGACATAAGTACTTAAAAAAATAAAAAGTCGAAACAACATAGGCCCTTTATGAATGTGACTTTGCAAACCTAAAAGGGTGTCGAGTGAAAACTTGATTTCACACAAGAAACTATCCACAGGGGAACTTAATCAGCAATGTGATTTCAATGGAATCCTCTCTTCTCTTGTCATATACTCCATGAAAGCTACCAAGACTTCCGATGAAAAACAAGAACTATGACCAAAAAATACCTGTTGAAGTAGGTATGTTTGCATGACAAGAACCTTTTTGCTCTTCTCAATTGTAGCCTCAAGTGTATCCTCTGAGTCATCACCAGCGCCACCTACACCATCCATAGAACCAGCTACTCTGACAGGCTTAAACCTCCAAAGCTGCCCTTTATTGAAGAACAAAGAAACTCCACGTGTTGAACTTGAACCATTCAAAACAGCCAAACTTTGAATCTTTCTGGGCCTAAAAGTGGAGAAAGTGAAAACAGCTATACTTTCTCCTTTTCTTTCAATGATAAAAGGTGAAGAACCACCAATGGAAGCCATTTGTGCTAGAAACTACGTCTCAAAATAAACCAAAAAGACCAAGAAAAGGTTTTGTTACATGATAATTTGGGAAATGGGAATGTCCTTTGATTTAGCAATAAAAGAGGAGTTAGAGGAAATTGGGATTGGAGAACACAAAACAGAAGAAAAGGATGATTGGCAAATTAGAGAGTGGAAAGGTACAGTTTTTTACATCAGAAAATGATGGGAAAACCATGGAAAGAACAGGAAAATCTGTGTGAAGAGTTGCTTTTCAAGTGGGTCCCAAAAAAATGGGAAATCATAGATGAAAAATGTTTATTGGTTTTTAGGTTCAAATTGGCTTAGAATTTGGTAGAGCTCGTGTATTGATATATTTTTATATATCTGTTTAAAATATTATATATTTATATAAATTTTGATATATTAATAATTTGTTTTATATAAATTTTGATATATTCGTATATTTATGTCGTGTTCGTTATTTTTAATATTGTGTCGTAATTTAATTTTTTTTGTGTAGTATAATCATATCGTATCTAAAATTATGAGATTTAGAATTTGGAAACAAAAATTGAAGAGTTTACTAGAGATTAGAGATTTAGTTTTGACTAGTAATTTTGAACATGATAAAAAAATATAATATAAATATGACATATTTAATAAATACGAAGTAATCTAAAAATAATGTAAATTTGACTACATTAGCATTTCAAGAGCTGACACGTGTTATTTTGTTTTTTTTTTTTTAAGTAAAAAGAGAAAAGAAGAGAAAGAGGAAGAGAAAGAGGAAAGAGAAAGAAAGAGGAAGGAAAGAAAAAAAAAAAAGAAAAAAAGATAATAAAAATTTGTGTGTTTGTGTTTTAAAATATTATAAATTTATATAAATGTTTACATGTTAATAATTCTTTTATATATTTTTTGACACGTTCATGTATTTGTGTAGTTTTTATGTTATTTTTCGTTTTGTGTTTTAATTATTTTTTCTATGCTGTGTTCGTGTTGTGTCTCAATTCATTTCATATTTTGCATAGTTTATCATTGTGATTCAATTTAGAAAAAAATTGTATGTTCGTGTCGTGTCTCAATTCATGACATATTTTGCATAATTTATTATAGTGATTCAATTTAGAAAAAAATTTGTATTCGTGACGTGTTTGTGTTCGTGTTATTTTGTTGTGTGTTTAAAATATTACAGACTTATATAAATTTTTACACGTTAATAATTTTTTTTATATAGATTTTGACACGTTTATGCATTCGTGTCGTGTTTATGTTATTTTTCGTGTCGTATTTTAATTATTTTCTCATGTGGTGTTTGTGTCGTATCTTAATTCATTCCATATTTTACATAATTTGTCATAGT
Source organism: Fremontodendron californicum (assembly GCA_030761205.1). Lineage (NCBI taxonomy): Eukaryota > Viridiplantae > Streptophyta > Magnoliopsida > Malvales > Malvaceae > Fremontodendron > Fremontodendron californicum. The sequence continues at coordinate 17,516,334 of JAULJL010000037.1, forward strand.
ATTCGATTTTAATTCCAAATTCATTTACTTTACGATATTAAAATATAAAAAATTATTTAAATAAATAATAATTATTTAATATGATTTTACTTATATTTATTTATGATTGTTAATTTAATTAAAATTTTATAAATATTAAAAAAAAAAAACTCAAAGAAGGGAGAAGAGTGTCTCAATTCATAACATATTTAATTTGCATAATTTGTTATAGCGATTCAATTTAGAGAAAAAAATTGTGTTCGTGACGTGTTCGTATTATTTTTGTATGTGTTTAAAGTATTACAAATTTATATACATTTTTACACGTTAATAATTCATTTTATATAGATTTTGATACGTTCGTATATTTGTGTCGTTCGTATATTTTGCATAATTTGTCATAGTGATTCAATTTTAACTTTAAATTTATTTACTTACAATATTAAAATATAAAAAATTATTTAAACAAATAATAATTATTTAATATAATATATATTTATAACTATTAATTAAATTAAAAATTTATAAATATTAAAAAAAATCTATAATAAAACGGGAAAAGAATTTTAATATAATAAATATGATAGACATGATTAACATAACATATTATGGATATACAAATTATTAAAATTAAATTTTGATGATCAGAAAAAAAAAAGGGCTTTGGGCTTTTGAAGAGTTTTTATTTTTTTTTAATTTTTGGGTGTGACTATGTTTTTGCTTTTCCTAGTAAAAATATAAATGTTTAGGACAAAATCACAAAGGTAAAGGGTCATTTCACAAGAATTTAAAACGTGGGAGACAAAGAGGATATTTATTATAAAAGTAAAATGTGGTTTAATGACCCCTTTGATTTACATAAAGTGATATTGAAGGGTTTCTAACTTTCAACCGTTTAAAAAACTTCTTTTTAGTACAAGTTTTGTAAAAGTAACACTTTTAATAATAATCATTTTGATTAAACTCAATATATTTGATACAATAAAGAATATGATTCGGATTTAAAATATCTACTCATATGATAAATTATTAACGGATAAATTAGATCAAATTTGGATAATAAAAAAATTTATTTGTTCAAAATTTAGTCCGGTTCAACTTATTGGACTCGAAAAACTCGTTTTATTATTAAAAATATTAAAAATAATTTTATATTAATATTTATATATTTTTATAATTAAATATAAATAAAAAATTATTTATCAAATGATAATTCAAATTAGATCCCAATCCAACTTGAATTGAAATTTTTTATTTTATACCCGATCCAATTCGGATTGGGTCGAACGAGTAATCTGACCGATCCCATACTTACCACTTGATGAGTTTATGTGGTGACATTTATTTTGCAGGCAAGTTGTTGTTGTTGTTGTTTTTTTTTTTTTTTTTTTTTTTTGTTTTTGGAATAAGATACAATAATTTTGTTTGGAGATATATATTAAAAAGAGAAAATTGCAATGAAATTCAAATATGAGTACTTGGCAAATTTTTTTTTTAATTAAAAGTATATGATCATTAAGTCGGTACTTAAAGTAACTTCGTTATCACAAAGAAGTGAAGGAAGAATTGTTAAAAAATAAAATATTGATTGTATAGTGTATACCCACAAAAGGTTAAAAGGAAATGGTGAAAATCATCATATGGCTTTACAACAATTAGAGGCATGAGGAGAAATGGTGGTTAATGGAAATTTCTTTTTATGATTTAGGAGTCCAACACTTTGTTTAGGTGAAATGTTGCATTGTAGGTAGATCTGTTTAAGGATTGGGTAACTCACCCGATCTGATAAGTCTGGTTTAAATTAGGTCGGGTCGAGGTAAGATTTTTTTATAATTCAGAACGACTCGGTTTTGTCCGAAATTATTTATTAAATAAAAAATATTTTTTATTTAAATTTAATTTTAAATTATATATAAATATTAATATAAAAATAATTTTTTAATAAAAATAGGTTTACGGACTGACCCAGGTCTAGTCTAAAACGGACTTGAATAAGGAAAAACAAATTTCGAACCGCGTCCCGACCCATGAGTAAGTCTAATTGCAAGACTACAATTGCATCTTATTAAAGGCTAGTTTAGCATTGCTGTTAGAAAAAGCTTGAGTTGAAAATTGTTTGGGTAAAAAGTATGATGAAAAACTGTGGTTTAAAAAATTTTAAGTGTTTGTCATTGCTGTGAAAAAGTATTGTGAAAAATTAAAATGCCAGAAAAAAATATGTTTAAAATAATAAAAGTGTAAAGATATGAGGATAATAAAATCATTTTATCCAAAAGCCAACTTTTGAAGCCCAAAAGCAATATTTTTTGGCTTTTCAAACCATGGTTTGAACAGCAAAAGTCAATTTTTTTTATCTGTTTAGCATTACGTTTTACGGTGAAAAACAATTTTTGACTTAAGAAACTATTAAAAAAAAACAATGCTAAATAAGGCCTAAAGCTAATATCAAATAGATTTAGGACCTTGTTTTTTGGTTCTCCATATCTGCTGATCTTTTCTCCAATTTTTAGTTCAAAAAATGTTATGTTAGAGGGGCATAATGAGCAAAGATTCTGAAGCAAATTGCAACTAGATTACATTCAAAGCCACCCTATAGATGTGGCTATATAAACAGGCACTGATTTTACAAAAACCTGACACTATTACATGAAACCCTCTTGGCTTTTGTTGTTTACACACATGTATATATATTCATATGTATTTAACATATGCAAGAAAATTCAATTCAGGAATTTAAATAATAGCCGCAACACGATATTATGGTCACTATATTGCAGTCTCGACTCCTTCCGTCGTCGATATTTATGATTGATATTTACCGCAATTGAACGCTGTAACATTCATTACGTCCGTAACCGCGATAAACGCGATGCAACCAAAAACGCATAGGTGATCGCAGTTTAAATCTCTAACTCAGCCTTCTGTTTTATATATGGAGCAGATTTTAGCTTTTCCTCACATTGGGTTTTTTTTTTTTTGATTCAGCTGAAAATCAAGAAGCTGGGAAAAGAGGACCAGTGGCAGTTCTGAAAAGCCTTCCTCTTTTGAATTCAATGTTGTTTAGCTTTTCATGGCACCATTTGAGTTGCGAAGAGGATACAATTGACATCTGCAATACACTTGATATGAGCTTCATTTCTATCATTGTAAACAACATTGCCTCTTTCTGGGACTCTTCCACAGTGTTCACAGCTTTGTTAAACCAGCACCTTTGTTTCCCTTGTAAATCTTTCAACCATAGTTCCTTCTACAGCCAAAAAAAAAAAAAAGGAAAAAAATTTATTATTATTTCATCAACGTCAGTGGAATTTTTAAACTCTGCAAACTGATTAAAAGATTACCATATCTTTCTTTTATTATATTAGTTTATATATATATATATATATATATATATATATATTTTGTTATACCCTCTAGAAGGATAGATGTATGAGATAATTTTTCTCACAAGAACTTGTCAAAAAACTATATTTTCTTTCTCCTATATGAAATTTCCTGGTAATTAAACTTCAGTTCAGTAGGTACTAAGGGTGTAAATGAGACACTTGTGTTCGTAAGCTACTCGAGTTCGACTAAAAAAAAACTCGAATTCGGCTCTATCATTGTCGAGCCGAGCTCAAGCAGCTCGAGCTATCGAATGAGCCGAATTCAAGTATCCTAATACTTGACTCGAGTAGCTCGCGAACCTAATTGATTTTTTTTTTTTTTTAATTAGCATTGAAAAAAATCTCAATTTGAACTCGAGTTCGAGCACAAATAATCGAGTTTGAAGTCGAGTATGAAAATCGAGATTATTTTTTACTAGGTAAATGAGCCAAATCGAGCGAGCTCGAGCAGTTTGATTTTATCTCGAATTGAGCTCAAATTTTAAAAAATAAAACTCGATCGAACTCTAACCGAGCTTCGAATCTCGAATTTCAAGCTTTTTACAGCTTGAGCTAGGCTCGATTACACCCCTAATAGGTACCATGAGAATTGGTCCATCCTTGAATATTTTTACCTTTTGGAGTCTTGTGGTTAGGTCAGCTAGCAGCTCTAAGTCTCTTGGATCCTCCACTGGGGGATAAGTCCATAATGAACTTTTAAATTTCCACCAAGGCTTTTTCCTGTCAGTGGTTACAAATTTTCCAAATGCCTGTATGCATTTCTCTATGGCCTTCAACACATCTTTTGCATGCACTGTTTCTCCTTTAATCCCTTCCTTTTCTTCCTCCAAAAACCCTGTAAGAAGTCAAATTGAGGGTAAAATTTTAAATTAATAAAGAGAAAAACTATCCAGGGAAGCTGTTAACATTAACAGATGAATGGAGCTTGATAAGTACCATTGTGGGATTTTTTAATACATTTATCTAAGTCCATATCAGTACTTAAAGGCTTTTTTTTCCAAGTTGAAATGTCTTCAAGTTGGAATTTAATGCACATTCCAAGAAGTTGACAAATTGACAAAGTTATTTAGACAAAGGATGTGGATTTTTTTACAAATTCAGAAAGTGAAATGAATGTTTTGTGGTCTTTCAGTCAACAGGGAAATGACAGCCATATGATCTTAACAAATTCACAGACATTTGGCTACTACATTTTATAATTCGTGTATTCTTATTATGTTCGTGTTATTTTTACATAGTATAATCATGTTTAAGCCTTAAGGTACTATATATTTATATAAATTTTGACACGTTTATCATGTTCATGTTATTTTTTCATGTCATATCATATTCTTTGTCATATTTTAATTATTTTTTCATATTATATTTGTGTCATATGAAATACTATAGTAAAGTCATACTATATAATAAAGATGTACTCTAATTGGTTAGAAATGGATAATCTCAGATTTATTTTATAACTATAAAAAGGAATCAAATTAAAAGTAGTTAAGATTGGGAGAGGAAATGAAGAATAAAAGGAATTACCTGTCACTTTAGGAACTTGAAGAAGGCTCTTGGAAGCAGATCTTGCTTGAACATAATTCCAATCTCTTTTTCCCTGATAAAAGTACCTTTCTTCTTCCAAAAATCTTTCTAGCAATACTTGGAAGTTTTGGAAATTCCCAGCCACATTGTCAGAAAACAAGGAGTTGGAGAAGGTCAGAAACTTGACCTTTCTGAATTGATGATGCAAGGCCTCCCAAGTCAAGCATGATTGAGCCACATAAACAAGCTCAAAATCACTCTTTAAACTTCTTAAGAGCTTCTTTTTATCCATTTTGCTCCATGATATGTAGGGGATTGAGAAATCCTTCACCTTGATGTTCTCCAATGAACTTGGAATTCCCACTTCTTTGTTCAAGATTTCACCTAAAAATAACCAACCATTAGTGCAATAAGTGCATCTGGTTCTTATTAAGATGCATTATATTTCCTTTCTTAGTAGAAAAATTTATGTCCATGGATTTAAATAACGATTGTAATTAATGTCGCTATTTTGTGGTTCCAGCTCTTTTTGCCGTCGATATTCATAGCAATTGACAGCGATAACATCTGTTACGTCCACAACCGCAATAAAACTACACGACCGAAAACGTGTCCACAACCGTAATTTAAATCCCTACTTATGTCATGTAAGAACTTTTACTAGGATAATTCAAGATTCAAGGGCTTTCTCCCAACATGTAAAAATTTGCCATGCCATTTTTGCATAAAATATGACATGGCCTAAGCTATGCAAGTTCTGCAGATTGCATGATTGAAAAAGATAGTAAAAAGATTACTCACTTATTCCCCAGGTCCTGTCATAGTTTAGCACATCAAACCATCCCATTCTTTCAGAATATTTCTTGTAAAATTCTTCTGATTCTTCCTCATCTTTTGCTGTGCTTATTACTTCCCTCTCCAAAACTGAAGAACCAGAGCTGCAAGCTGGTAATGAATATTCTTTCATGAATGGTGAGCTCAAGGAACTAAACAATGGTGAATATTCATTCAAATATGCTTCATCCATGGATGGAGAACACTCATCAGCAGTCAAGTCTTCTTCCATATTTGAATACTCTCTTTGAGGAAGAATTTCATTATCTTCTTCACAGCCATTAGCCTCTTCAAATTCATCCCTCTGAAGTTCAACCGGTTCAATCTTGCATGGAATTGATTGTATGCTTGAACAAATACTTAAGCTAAAATGCTGATTTTGACTAATATTACCAACTCTTTTTACCAATTCTAAGTTGGAACCAACCTTTTCAACTACTTGCAAGTTGGTTACTCTAATAAAAGACAAGATATAGATGATACAATATCTGCAAAATTTATAAACATATAAACCCAAAAAGAAAATGATTCTAAAAGGATAAATGAATACAGCTAAAATACATCTTTTGATCAGCAATTTGAGACAGAGAAAAATCTGGCAAGCAAAAAGAAAAACAGGATGGATATAGAAGCTCAAATAAAACCACTTCAGATAATATCCGTCAGGGATGACAATAGATTCAATGATAAGCCAACAGGAAGCAAGGAAAGCCATTCAGAGTCAGTTTTCAAGACCTATTAGTTCCACTTCAAACCACTCCCTTGAGGAATAGTTGTTTCCTAGTGGTTTTGTGGGGGTGATTTTAGCAGTTAATATAGTTGTTTCCTAGTGGTTTGTGGTAGACCTCGTAATATTAGACACGACACAAAAATAATAATTAAAACACGAAAAAATAACACGAACACAACACGAATACACGAATGTTTCAAAATTTATATAATACGAATTATTAATGTATCGAAATTTATATAAATATAAAATATCTTAAACACAATTATGACACAATAAAATATACGAACATAACATGAATACACGAATTGTCCGATCTAATTTGTGGAGGGGGATTTTGACAGTTAATTAACTTAATTCCCTCAACAGCATATATAAACTTGGTGGAGGGTGGGAGGTGGGGGGGTCTTTGACTCACTGACAAATGAATGAAACAGCATGGAAAGAGCCAGATTGGAAAACTTTTGCTCCAATCACTCTAAAATAAGACTAGTTCATGTGTCAGGAATTTTCATTTTGTTTTCAAGAGTGACAAGTTTGGCTTATAATATACTTTGTGATCTCTTGACTAACTTTTTAGTTATATGCATCAAAATATTCAACTTGTTTGACTTACTTGGATGTTGGATCCTATCCATTAGGACAATTGTCTAATGAATCTGACAATATCATCAAATTTTAGCTTAAAATCCCTGGTCTTCACTATTGACAAAAGTGATCAAAGTTAAAAAACTCGAATTTAATCCAGTTGATTCATATAATTATTTTTAAAAAATGGCATACAATAAATTTAAATTTAAATCCCAATATTTGTAATTCCTTTTTTTATTCCTTATTGCGATTTTCTTGTGTAAAAAAAATATCAAGGGTGAAGCTGCCATTTGACTACAAATGAATCAACCAACTGAGAGAAGGCTGTAGAGGAATTGTTCAAATTAGCAGATCTTGTCTTTTACGTAAAGAGTTCAAATTACTAGATTTTACCTATCATTTTTTTCCACAATGATGAAAAAGACAGTGAAAAACGTATATGAACAGATATGTTTTTTCCAGGCAAATGGCCTAAAAGTGTTGGTAATTAATAAGTCATGGATCTTGACTTGATTTCAATAATCAGCTCTTACCTCACCATTGGATAAACCATTAAATAAGCCAATGGGTTTTCCACCTAACCTAATTAACTAGCAAACAATTTATCAAAGTCTGGTAACGTTACCATTAGTACAAGTATGGATGATGACGGTTATGTTATTCAAATTTTTTATTTTTTTATAAAATATTCGTGTTCAAACATTTATATTTTACACATATTCAATAGAGATATGAAAATATGATCCTTTAAATATATAAAAAAAAAAAATTAATATACCCATACTAGACACTTACTCATATCCGACAATCATCCCAAATTCGGATAATATAGACTTACTCAATATAAATCATGACCAATCCAATTAGTAGTGGGATTACAAAAAATCAAAATTATGAAGAATGAAGAATGAATCTTTGATCTTTATAACTGATATGAATTCTGGTTGGTTGTTTTTAAAAATAAATAATAAAACAACCATATACTGTACATTAAGAAAGAAAAACAAAATAAACATTAATATAAGAAAAAAAAAATTAATGTGAATTTGAAATGAAAATTAACTTTCACTAATTGTAATAGGAATCTACAAAGAAAATCAGTATTATATTGGAGTGATGTTGAGATTAACTATAATTTTGCTCACCTCTTCCTTAACTGAAACTATGCTTTCTGCAAACTTAAAAAATTGAAAGTCATCTGCAACTCGATCAAAAATAGTCTGTTTGAACTTCTTTTCTGTAGGGTTGTATAAATCTGTCCAATCCAAGGATTTAAATTGCAATAGCAGTTGCAAACATAATAAATGTTATCACGATTAATTATGATAAATATCGACCATAAATATCGACAACGTAAAGAGCCGAAACCAAAAAATAGCAACCGTAACCAAAATAATCTTTCCAGAATCCTATTCACTTGTTCAAAATATAGTCTGGGTTGAATTGTCAACTTTTTGTTCCATTTTTTTGTCATTCTTTTCATTCATCACCCATATATCAAACCAAAATTGTTCAAAGACTGAATTCATATGAACCGTAATGAATGCTAGAGAATAAACCTGAATAATAAATAACAAATTCGATTTGACTATAAAAAGCTAACAATCCAAACCCGAAAATAACCCGTACCCAAAATGACCAAAATTTGAATGGACCCGAACCCGAAATAATTTACAAAATTAATTCGAAATGATCTAAACTTAAGTATAATTTTATATAAATTTAAAAAAATAATAATAAATATAACATAAATTATTGATTTGTTTTAATTTTATAACTTTAAATTATCTTTTAGAATTTTATTTCTTTACTATTATAGTTTTATATATTTTGAATAGTATCTTTTTTAATTATGATTAAAAAATAAAAAACAAATTATTTTTATTATTATAACTGAATGTTAATTTTTATGTTTATTAATATATATTATAAATAAAATTCTTTATTTTATTTTTTTTATTTTGATAAAATAATTAAATAGATCGATAATAATTATTTTAAAATAAAAAATAATAATTCAATAAAACTAATTATAAAACTTATTTTTAAATATTTTACAATAAATTTCATATAACAAAAGCATTGCTTTTAAAAATAGTTTAAAAAAACTCTATCTTAAATTCAAATAAAAACTAGATCGTAAACATAAGCATGCATACTTAAAATTACACGTGATCAAAATATTTCAACTTTCAAGATTTTAAATTGCAAATCAAGTAAAAATTATATATATATATCTTATTATAATAATTTGTACCTTACGTTATAATAATACCTATTGTGATATATAATAAATTAATCCATGAGAAATATCAACATCGATTTGAGAACAATACATATAAAGATGGGTGAAGACTACAATGAGAACTTGTTTAGTGAGAATCCTTCTTTATTTTCGATAAATGTGTAAAAAGTAAAATAAAGTTATTAATTAAAGAAAATTATAAAAAGATAGAAACAATTTATTTATAACAAAGATAATAATGAAAAGAAATTATATATTTTTACATAATGAATTAATAAAAATAAATATTTTAAAGGAAATAAAAGATTAAAAAATAATTAAATTTGTTCATGAATTACATTACTTGTCAAATTTATTAGTATAATCGATTCAACCCATGATATTATTTTATAAATAAATTACTAAAGAAATATTTTAATTTAATTTAATTTTAAAATATTAATATAAAAATATTTTTAATTAAATAAAATTTGAATGAACTATTAAGCCAAATTCGATTTCAAATTTAAATATTAAAGGTATCGGTCGAGTGTGATGCGACTCGATTTATAGACATCTTCAAACAGTCAATGTCTAAATCAAAGTTTTTTTCTTACTTTTTATATTTGTTAAGACAATATCTAATAAACGGTCAAAGTACTTGTCAGATCATTATACTTTAGAGTATGGTGTAAATTAGTCCATGTACCAAAATTGTAAGTAATTTGATCCCTTTACTTTTAAAATAGAAGCAAATAAGTAAAATTGTTAACATCCCTAATAGTTTCTGTTAAAAAGTTGACTAGACAATTTGACATGTTCAAAAATGCTGATGTGTCAAAACACATCTGACATGGCACTAAAAAATATATATTTTTTAAAGCTGACATAGAAATTAATTAAAAATAAAAACATCAAATTTTTCCTATTGGACAATATGATTTCACGAAAAATTGAAAAGCATCTAAGTTACCCCCTAATACCCATTTCACGAAAAAGAAAAAATAAAATTTATCTTACACAAAAAAAAAAGAAAAAAAAAGGAGGAAAAGCATTTGAAATAAGTAACTCAAATACTTATTAAATATTGTTTTAACAAACATAAAAAGTAAGAAAAAAACTTTGATTTAGACATTGACTGATTAAAGATATTTATAAATCGAATCGCATTACACTCGATCAATACCTTTAAAATTTAAATTTGAAATCGAATTTAACTCAATAGTTCATTCAAATTTTATTTAATTAAAAATATTTTTATATTAATATTTTAAAATTAAATTAAAATATTTATTTAGTTATTTATTTATAAAATAATATCATAGGTTGAATCGACTATACTAATAAGCTTGACAAGTAATGTAATTCGTGAACAAATCTAATCACAAATTTAATTATTTTTTAATCTTTTATTTTCTTTAAAATATTTATTATTATTAATTCATGTAAGAATACATAATTTCTTTTCATTATTACCTTTGTTATGATTAAAATAAATTATTTCTACCATTTTTATAATTTTCTTTAACTAACAACCTAATTTATTTTTTATACGTTTATCGAAAATAAAAAAGGATTCTCATTTGGTTCTCACCAAATAAATTTCCATTGTAGTCTTCACCATAAAGATGTTCATAGTTCATAAATAATATATATATATATATATATATTTAGGTTATGTTGTTCCGATTTTTTTTTTTTTTTTTTAAAATATTTGTGTCCGACAACCATATCCAACGTATATCCGGATATGGATATGAGGATATGATCCTAAAAAAATCCTCTAAATACATGAAAATCTTTAAAAAAAAATAAAACATACCTATGCCGAACATATACCCGTGTCCGACACTCACATCCGAGTTCAAGTAACATAGGTTTTAGGTTAGTATGAAACAAAAAGATTATGGTATGTACCTATATATGAATCATGCAGCTTTCTGGCACACAACAAAGCTGCCGGGATTCATAGTAATGCTCTTAGTACAATTGTCCGTTTTGTAGATCCCAACAAGTCGATCAGCCAGCTCAAACATATTATTCCTGAGGCTGCAGTTGCCATAAGACACAAAAAACATGTAAAATTGATCAATCGTTTAATAGCTAAATTTGGGGGAAAAGAAACCATATAATTATAAACTGTGCATCCTTCATCCGATCCTTGACGTAATGTCCAACGATAGAAACATTCTTGAAGTCTGCAACACCATTAAAATCAAGATGATCAGTACCGTACCGATGGGTATATCGTTTTTGTTATGATATTGATACGTATCGATATAGGTGTATTTCTACGTATCATTTTGAATTTATCAATATTTTTCAAATATTTTTTCATATATATATATATATATAAAACATATTTTCAAGTTTTCTAATAAAATATACATTATATATATATAAAAAAAACATATTTTCAAGTTTTCTAATAAAATATACATTATATATATATATATATGCAAATATACCTCCATTATATTTATAACTATATATTTATATGCAAATATAAATTTTTAAATTATAAATATTTAATATTTAAATTTTTAAACATCAAATAAATAAAATAGATATAAAAATATATAGTAAATTATTATTTAATTAGGTTCAATAGACTAATTTAATAAATATATTTTATTTTTAAATATAATTATAAAAAAAATAAAAATGATCTTGATAAAAAAAAATTAAAATTGATTTAAAAAATAAATAAGTGAATTTTAAAAAATCAAAATCTTTTACCAACCGATATAGACCAGTACGTGTCGGTATTGACAAATACAGGCTGGTACAAAAATCAAAACGGTACAATACTAATACCGTTTCGATTTATATTAAAACCGATAAATACCGGCCTATATCGGTACAATACCGACTTCCCTTACTAAAATACTGAAAGGAACCTCAGAAAAGAAAAGGAAAAAGGATCAGGATCGGTTGTACCTAGAGCTGCATCAATTTCATCCATTACATAAAGTGGGGTAGGCTTGTAATGGTGAAGAGCAAAAACGAGAGCTAACGAGCTGAGAGTCTGAAAGCAGTTATGATGAGAGAAATGTTAGAAAAACTTAAATATTAAGAGGAATTGGGGCAAAAATAGATCATTGGCATCCATGTTAAGCATTTATATTGCAACCTTTTCGCCGCCCGATAAGTTTGCAATATTCTTCCAGCTCTTCTTTGGGGGTCTAACACTGAAAACAACACCTTCAGAGAAAGGATCCAAAGAGTCCACCAGTTCAAGTTCTGCATCTCCTCCAAGCGTGCTCATCTGTTCAGCTTAGTCAGTAAGCTAGAACTGTTACTTTATGAAAGCAGATAACGGTGAAAATACTTGGTAGGTTCCTATATTATATCATATAATGCAAATTAGTTCTATTATAAAACTGTGTAAATTAGTCCTTATTCTTTTAAAATTAAAACAAAAAAGTAAAATCACTATGAACCATTAAAAAAACTGATATGGCACCCAAATTCTATTAAAATGCTAATTTGGATGTTAAATGCTGATAGATCTGTTTTGGATTGAGTGCCAAGTTACACCAAATCTATTTGCATTTAACATCCAAATCAGTATTTTAACAGATTTTGGACGCCATATCAGCTTTTTTAATGGTTCACATTACATTAGTTGGTAATTTTATTTTTTGCTTCAGTTTTAAAAGAACGAGTACTAAATTATTCAGTTTTATAATAGAATAACTAATTTATACTAAATGATATAGTACAGAGACTTTCCAAGTACTTTAACTAGCAAAAAAACAAAATAAAGGGAGAGAAGGGAAGTAATCTGGCACCAGCAAAAATAGAACAGGGGAAACTTAAAGATAACTTGAGCATTTGCAAATTAATGAGGTTACTCCCAACTCCGAAAGAGAAAAACCAAAAAAATAAAATAAAACCACCATTTAAGGACAACAAAGAACCTAGAAAGAAAAATCTTGCTTTTGGCCTCTCACTCGCCCAAATCCACCACCCCAGCCACCCCCAACGAAAAATAGTACTAATAAACAATGAAACAAGTGCCTTACTTTTGGCATATAGCAGTTTCATGTATGGCAAAAACACAAACCTGATACATTTCTTTTAACTTCAAAGAAATTGCATTGAATCCTGCCATGAACTCATCCAACCTAAACATTATAATTTAAAACAATTGATTGAGATTTGACTACTTAAGGTAGGATAACTTTGAAGCCCCAACAGGGAAAAACAACACGAGGATTTACGTGCCTTTTCTTTCTCCATTCATCGTACTGCTTCTTTAGATCATCTCGTTGTTGGGTAACTGTGTTAAGATCCTCAACTCGCTCATTATACAGTGATACTTTTCTTCGATATCTATAACATCCAAGTACTTTTGTGAACATTCATAGAAGAAAATGAATCATGCTTTGGAAACATTTATAACTAAAAAAAAGCAAAATTCATACTCTGAGATTGAATCAAGGTTTGGATTCATCTCTTTCAACTGTGCTTCTAGCAATGTCACCATTTCAAGGGCCCTTTTCAGGTCAGAGGCCTCAGTTAGAGTCTCATCAGCCAAGGTTGCTTGAAGCTTTTCAGTGTCTACTAGATCTTTCTGTATCCTGCAACCAAAAAGATACAATGTCATTTACAACCTAAAGCAACCAGTTTTAAAACCATAAAGAGACATACTGTTCCATATGCTTTCGTAGAGCAATTTCCAAATCATCAAGCCTTTTCTTGTAACCCTTCCCCTTCATATCTAACTCCTTATACATCTTTTTCATGTCTTGAAATTTGAACTCAGCATCCACCTGCAAATCACCAAGTTGACACAGTTGAATCAACACGCAACTCATCAACACTTTTTTTCTCTCTTTCGTACTCAGATTTTGATTTCCCCAGCACTTCTCCATGTTCATCAATTAACTATTAAAAGGAGAAACAAGTCATGCATTTGTACAAGGTCACTTTGCTTTCATGTTTACCATAAAGTATGGCAGGGTAGATGAAGAAACTTAAAAACCTTCTGCATCTTCTTATAGTTCTCTTGAACTATAAATGCCTTCTGCTCTATTTCTTTAAAAATGCCATGTAACTTTTCCTTCCCCTCAATGATTCGTTCCTTCTCCTTCTTTGACTCCTCAATCCCCTTTGTTAATCTCTTCACCATTTTTTCACCTGTCTCTATTTGAACCTTGTGACGGTTGATCTCTGTGCTATTCTTGTCAATATCCTAACAAAGTCAGCAGCACGAATTAGTAGTTTGCCATGGATACTCCAGAATAGGAATTCGTAAATTTCATGTCATGCAGAACTTACAGACTGTATCTTTTCAACCTTAGACTTCTGTGTTTTCAACCTTTCACCACCAGCATTTTCTATTTTATTCTGCAGTTCTAAAGCTTAAAAGTAGAGGAAAGGTTAAGCAAATAACATGGCATCAATACATAGATCACTTTACATCCTAAATTCGGTCAGTATAGCAAAAATATAGAGAATGATCTAGTGTGGAGATGACAGGTCAAAATAATAATAATAAAAAAAAAAGGGGTACAAAAGATCACATGGGCATCCAAATTGACCTCAAAGTTTCTAATTTCAAAGAAATTAGCCAACATTCATACCCAGCTGTTCCTTCAGCTGTTTAGACCCTTGGATGAGTCTATCAATCTCTTTTTCTTCTGTAGAAATGATCTCCTTAAGCTCCTCCAGCCAATCAATTTCATCCTGCTTTGGCCATAATGCAGCCTCCAGGGAATCAAGTTGCTTTTCAAGATATTTATATTCTGAATTCAAGCTGTCAATCTGTTTTTGAGGAGGGAGGAAATATTGCATGAAACTCCAATTAACAAATGATAAAAGCTTTGGAAAATTGATTACTAAGAATACCTCTTTTAGGCTTTTAGCTATCTCCATCTCCAACTGTGCAACTACTTTTTCTGATGCTTGGTAGCACCTCACAGCATCAGCAATTCTTTGCCTGATGCTATTTAATGAATCAACCATAGTAGCAAGCTCCTTCTCGGCATTAATAACAGCGTCTCTAGACACACTGGTCGCTCGAATAGATGACCCCATCTCTATGTTACTCTGACTCGGGTGTGAGTGTCGGACACGTGTATGTGTCCGACATGGGTATGTTTAATTTTTTTCAAGATTTCCATGTATTTGGAGGGTCTTCGGAGGATTATATCCTCATACCCATGTCCGGATATGCGTCGGACATGGGTACTTCAAGAAAAATGAAGAGTCGGAGCAACATAGCCCCATCTTACCACCACGTGGCTTGCTTCCTCCACCACTCATGGTACCAGATTTTTCAAAAAGAGCACCATCAAGTGTTACCACACGTCGAAATTCTTTGTTTCCATCATATGAAATACGTGTTGCCTGAATTCAAGAGAGAATGCTTCAGTTGCTACTCATGTTGAAATGAGATTTGACGGAAATAGTATGTCATGTTTCCTTATATAACAACCACATCAAAAGGATTGCACTTTCCCATGAATACTCACATGTCTGCCGCCATTACCTAAAACCTCATATGTCTCTCTAAACTCTCATGTCTAAATTCTGAAATTCCTTGCAGATACTTGAATGTTACCATGTAAAACAGGAAATAAATTACTACACCAATCCGCTTAATTATGGAGAAACAAGCATCTACCTGATCAAGATCCTTTGCTACAATTGTATATCCCAGGGCAGCATAGAAAGCAAGTTTCATTCTTTCATCCCGAACTTTAATCAAGTCATAGAGACGTGGAACTCCCTCAGGGGTACTTACATTCTCCTTTGACTTCTCTAAAAGATCAACCTGTTTCTCCTGCATGAGTCAAGAAAAATGAAAGCCATGATGAAATTGAGAGCCAACAACCTAAACTTGACATTTCTAAAGTTATATAACTCCAAGATGAAAATCTTTCAGTTTTGCAAATGTCAACCACATTATGAAAACTGCACAAGTCTTAACCACTATATATGATATGAAATATTGAAAGTTTTTATGGCACGAAGTTGGTAAATTCCAATGCATCCCTTGGCACATGTAGGTTTTCTTGCCTATTTTCTTACCAAAGCAATTTAAACTACAGCGAGTATGTTCAACTAGCCTGTATAAGCTACAAGACGACAAAATTTTAACCTGTATTTAGGTTCTAAGAACAGTATCAACAACCTGCCAGCGCAGAAAGCTCTATTCACTCAGGTAAGAACACATTAGTAAATTTTATCAAAGTACAAGGTTTACAGGACTTTAAATGATGCACAGCTCATACCAGAATCATGAATGTTGCAATGCCAAGTTGCTCCCTCCGGAGTAGTTCAACACATGCTTGTGCTGCAGCAGTGGTTTCTACCACAATAAAATCAAGTCCAGGACATGCAGTTGAGATGGCAACATCATATTTTGCTGCAGGATAACAAAGAAGTAAATACCACAGAACGTAGGATAATAGAAGATAATGAGCGATAATATTAATGTATTAAACATCATAGCGTGCAACTGATTGACTAGAAAAGGACGGTCTGCAACCAAAAAATGTGTTCATCATTTTGTCAATTCAATTCAAAATAAAATATACAAGGAGAAAAAAGAAGGAAAAAATGGAGGGAGGGAAGTGGAAAGAAAAAGAAAAAGAACAAAAGAATACTACATACACACATCCAGACATTTTAAATTCACATAAAGTCAAAAAGAGTTCCAGCAGACAGCAGTTATTACTCCCTGAATCTTGAAAGATGGGAAGAGATAATAGAAAATAATATGACCACAATACAGAAAACTCACTGTCAATTGCACCCAAATCACCCATTCTGCCGTATATCCCCTCAATTTGCTTGGATTCTTTAGCCTGCAACTGACCCCTGGCTCTTCTCAGAATGCAGTACCGACTTTATGTTAGATATCATAGTATATATATTAAGTATGTATATATATATACGAAATACGTATTCTAATACGTAGGTTATCGTACACAAATGATATCAAAGTGAATGAAAAATTAGTCTCATTATTTACCCATTTGAAGAGGAAGGAAAGTTGGTTGAAGGTATGTGTGGTAGTCACTTTAGCTTATAGTTTATATAAGCTAGAGTGTCATGATGGGTTGGGCCCCAAGGGGCACCCAAGTTTTTGTGGAGGGTGAGGACCTACACAACTTGGGCTAGACCACACGCGCGCGCCACCGCCGCCGAGCCAAGCCGGGTTGGGTCGGGTTTGGGTCAGTAAATAATTTTTTACTGCTCAATCGGATTATTTTTTGTCCAAACCGAACCAGCTTAAATCCAACTAGCTTTATGTCCGAATAATTCTTCTTCTAGAATGTGCCTGTTCGGTTCCTTGCCTTTTTCTGAAGTGTCTTGCCTTTTGGATTGAACCGGTTCATTGGTTCAGACTTGTCTTTTGACCGAACTGGTTCATGTCCAA
This sequence comes from Fremontodendron californicum, assembly GCA_030761205.1. Classification (NCBI taxonomy): domain Eukaryota; kingdom Viridiplantae; phylum Streptophyta; class Magnoliopsida; order Malvales; family Malvaceae; genus Fremontodendron; species Fremontodendron californicum. Next base: position 17,534,000 of record JAULJL010000037.1, read on the forward strand.
CAATTGTGTCTGACCGAACAGACTTCTATGTATCTATAAATAGGACTGCTTGTATATGTTTTTAATCACTCAATTTTCACCGAAAATATTCTTCCTTTCTGAGAGAGAGACTTCAACATTCTTCAGTTCGTTGTGTTGCATCCGGGTGTGCTCTCATTTGCAACGTATATCGAGGAAACCTGGGAGACGATTTGCATCAATACTGTAAGCACCTTAGACAGGCAAAAAACGTCTTAAGGTTAAAAGGTCCAACCTTGACTCGATATTGATTTTTTCAAATCAATTACTGTAAGTGTCCTTGTTCGTTTTTTTTACATATTTGTTGTAATCTGCTTCTATATATATATATATATAGATCAAGTTCTTCTTTTATTTTCTATTTATATTTTCACAGTATATAGCATTGCATTATATATTTCAAATCAACATTCTTAAGACGTTTTAATTTTATAACTTTTTGTTATATACTGTTTGAATATATGTATATACTCGAATGGTCTTGATATTGTCCTTATTTTGCTTTTGATAAAAAAAAAAAAAAAAAGGGACTACCCGACTTTCAATTCGTAAAGACATCACTCGTGGAGCAATTTTTGTTGTCATGTGTTGACATCACTGCTCTCGTCTCTTATAATTCTTTGGAAACAATGTACTCCATTTTCTTATCAGAGTAGTCAGATGTCTTTACGAAAAGTGGTCATGCCGTTAACTTTGATTCATTACTGTATGAAAGGTGGTATTGTTTCATTAGTTGTTATATATATATTTACTGTATTTATATTTTATATATAGATTTTGTGAATATATATTTTTATTGTTAAACGTAATTTTATATATATATATATATATATATATATATATATTTTTACGTATGTTACTGTATACTTCAAATCATATGTTTTTATATATTTATATTATATGTTTGATAGCATATTTGTTATATATATTTTATTGATTTGAGAGCATATATATTTGTTATTTGTATTTGTATTTGAATAAATATATATTTTTTAATATATATTTATTGGTAGTTTTCTTTGCTACTGTTTTTGAATATATATATATATATTGGTAATATATTGATTAGTGTGTGTTGAACTTATATCTATTTATTATATATATAGTTTCGGTGATATATATATTGTTTATATATCTTTTTTGGAATATTTAGATTTTGTGATATTTTTATACTACAAGTGTTTATTCTTAGTTACATTATTTTTGTAGTATAATTATATTTGTATATTTTGTATAAAAGTTGATCCTATTATTCTTGAATAATAGATGGCCGAAACATCTACCGGTATTGCTAGAGCGCCCGTAGCGCCACAACCTCTACATGTAACACATGGTGAGAAGCCCGAGAAGTTCAATGGTCAGGACTTCAAACGATGGCAGCAAAAGATGCTGTTCTATTTGACCACCCTCAATCTAGCCAAGTTCTTACGGGAGGAGGCCCCGACTTTGAACGAGGGAGAGACCGATACTACAGTGGTAGCCTCGGTAGATGCATGGAAGCATTCTGACTTCCTATGCAAGAACTACATCCTCAATGGTTTGGACAACACGTTATACAACGTGTATAGTCCGATAAAGACAGCGAAAGAGCTGTGGGAGTCCTTGGAAAGGAAATATAGAACCGAGGATGTCGGCACAAAGAAATTTGTGGTTGGCCGGTTTCTAGATTTTAAAATGGTGGACTCGAAAACCATTATCAGTCAAGTTCAATAGTTTCAATTGATTCTCCATGAGATCTTTGCCGAGGGAATGACTCTTAGTGAATCATTCGAAACAGCAACTTTGATAGAGAAACTCCCTCCTTCGTGGAAGGATTTCAAGAACTATCTAAAGCACAAACGTAAGGAGATGTCTTTAGAGGACTTGATTGTTCGATTGAGAATCGAGGAGGATAATCGTAGTTCAGAGAAGAGGGTCATGGTCCAGACCATGGAAGCCAAAGCGAATGTTGTTGAACATTCGAAAAAGACCAACAAGAGGAAATTCGTGGTTCAAGTTCTTCCCAAGCAAAGAAGGGAACGGATTTTAAAAAGTTCACGGGAAATTGTTTCAACTACAACAAGCCCGAACACCGTGCAAAGGACTGCCGACAGAACAAGAGGAAGAAAGTTCAAGCCAACCTAGTTGATGATTTTGAGCTTGCTGCTGTTGTTTCACAAGTGAACTTGGTGGAAAACCCTAAGACTTGGTGGGTTGATACCGGGGCCACTTGTCACGTATGTTCTGAAAGGAAGAGTTTCTCCGAATATAAAGAAGCTGCTAATGATGAGCAACTATATATGGGAAACTCTACGGCTTGCAAGGTACGAGGCCATGGAAAGGTGGTACTCAAGATGACCTCCGGGAAGCAACTCACATTGAACAATGTTGTTCATGCTCTCGAAATCCGAAAGAATTTGGTTTCCGGCTCTTTATTGAGCAAGAATGGGTTTAGGCTCGTATTCGAGTCTGATAAATTTGTACTCACCAAGAGTGGGATATTTGTGGGAAGGGGATATCTTTGTGATGGGCTTTTTAAGCTCAATGTTATGACAATTGTACCCAAGAATAAGATTATTAATAATAATATTTCTTCTGTTTACTTGGTTGAGTCCCCTACTTTATGGCATGGTAGATTAGGTCATGTAAATTACAAGACCTTGCAGAAAATCAGCAATTTGGATTTGCTTCCGAAATTTGTCATTGGCAAGAATCACAAATGTGAAATTTGTGTAGAATCCAAATTAGCTAAGGCTCATTTCTATTCAATAGAAAGAAGTAGTGAACCTCTAGAGTTAATTCACACTGATATTTGTGATTTAAAATTTGTGCAAACTAGAGGTGGTAAAAAGTATTTTATTACTTTTATAGATGATAGCACACGATATTGTTACGTCTATTTGCTAAAAAGCAAAGACGAGGCCTTGGAAGCATTTAAGCTCTTTAAGAATGAGGTTGAAAATCAACTAAGCAAGAAAATAAAGAAAATAAGGAGTGATAGAGGTGGTGAATATGATTCATTTTTTAATGAATTCTGTTCGGAAAATGGAATCATCCATCAAACCACTGCTCCTTATTCACCTCAACAAAATGGTATTGCAGAACGCAAGAACCGAACGTTGAAAGAAATGATGAACGCTTTGTTGATAAGTTCAGGGTTACCTCAGAACTTGTGGGGGGAAGCTATCTTATCAGCTAATTATATTTTAAATAAAATACCCCATAAGAAATTAGACAAGACACCGTATGAATTGTGGAAGGGTCTAAGACCAAACTACAATTACATGAAAGTGTGGGGGTGTCTTGCGAAGGTAGCCGTTCCTCCACCTAAAAAGGTCAAGATAGGACCTAAAACTATTGATTGCGTATTCATTGGATATGCAAACAATAGTGCTGCTTACCGTTTTCTTGTATTTAAGTCGGACATTCCCGATATTCATATCAATACGATAATGGAATCAAGGAATGCTTCGTTCTTTGAAGATGTTCTTCCTTATAAGGAAAAACAAGAAAACAAGACTGCAAAGAGAACTCATGAGTCCTCGAGTAGTAATCCACATATGGATGAAGAGGAACAAGAAGAACCTAGAAGAAGCAAACGGGCTAAAGTACCGACTACTTATGGTCCAGATTTTCTAACATATTTGTTAGAAAATGAACCTCAAACTTTTAGCGAGGCTATGTCATCTCCAGAAACACAATTCTGGAAAGAGGCCGTTAACAATGAAATAGAATCCATCATGCAAAATCATACATGGGAACTGGTGGATCTTCCTCAAGGGCATAAGCCTTTAGGATCCAAATGGATATTTAAGAGGAAGATGAAAGCAGATGGAACGATTGATAAATATAAAGCCCGGCTTGTAATAAAAGGATACAGGCAAAAGGAAGGGCTCGATTATTTTGATACGTATTCACCAGTTACGAGAATAACATCTATTCGAATGTTAATAGCTATAGCAGCTCTTAACAATCTCATTATACACCAAATGGATGTTAAGACAGCTTTCCTAAATGGAGATTTAGACGAAGAAATCTATATGGAACAACCCGAAGGGTTTAAAGTTCCGGGACAGGAAAGGAAGGTCTGTAGACTTGTTAAATCATTATATGGTTTAAAACAAGCTCCTAAACAATGGCATCAAAAATTTGACAATACAATGTTGTCAAATGGTTTTCGTATTAATGAATGTGATAAGTGCGTTTACGTAAAAGATACGAATAAGGGATATGTCATTGTTTGTCTATACGTAGACGATATGTTGATCTTAGGCAGTAACAATGAGATCATAAAAGCTACCAAAACTTGGTTGACCAGTAAGTTTGATATGAAAGATATGGGTGAAGCTGATGTGGTTTTAGGAATTAAAATTTCTAAAACACAAGATGGCTTGGTAATATCTCAAGATCATTATGTAAATAATATTCTTGAGAAATTCAGTAAGAAAGATACCAATATAGCCAAAACACCCATAGATGTTCATTTACATCTAAAGAAAAATACTGGTGACGCAATATCTCAATTAGAATATTCGCGAATAATTGGTAGTCTTATGTATCTTATGAACTGCACAAGACCAGATATAGCTTACTCAGTTAGCAAACTGAGTAGATTTACTAGTAATCCTGGAGAGGATCACTGGAAGGCCATTGTGAGGGTACTTAGATATTTGAGATACACCTCAAGTTATGGACTGCACTATACAAGATATCCAGCTGTACTTGAAGGGTACACTGATGCAAACTGGATATCCGATACTAAAGATTCTAAATCTACTAGCGGATTTATCTTTACTATTGGAGGAGCTGCAGTGTCATGGAAATCTTCTAAACAAACATGTATTGCCAGATCCACTATGGAATCTGAGTTTATAGCTTTAGATAAAGCTGGAGAAGAAGCAGAATGGCTTCGAAATTTTTTAGAAGATATTCCATGTTGGCCGAAACCTGTGCCGGCAATAAGTATACATTGCGATAGCCAATCTGCAATTGGTAGGGCACAGAGTAGTTTATATAACGGTAAATCTCGACACATTCGTCGAAGACACAATACCGTTAGACAGTTGCTCTCAAATGGAATTATCTCTATTGATTATGTAAAATCAAAGGATAATATTGCGGATCCGCTTACTAAAGGTTTAACGAGAGAGCAAGTAAATACATCATCGAGGGGAATGGGTCTTAAGCCTATAAATTAAAGTTACATAGTGGAAACCCAACCTAGCTGACTGGAGATCCCAAGATCTAGGTTCAAAAGGGACAACTAAATTATGTAACTGTGTGTAAGCACTAAAAGAGTTAAACACTCTTATCCATTCCTATGATGATTTAGTGCTGCCTGCAAGGTAGGATAAGCTATGCTTTTAATGATTCTTATAGCTTGATAAATAATCAAGTGGGGTATTGCAGGATACTCTTAATGAGCAATCACCTATTATGAGTAAGAAACGTGGCCACTTCTATGAGAATTGATCAGGCTAAATCCTCTAGAGTACTCATAAGAAACCAGGAAGTGTCCGAGGCCAAAATGGACACAACCGTGAGAACCGAAGATGTTCGAAGGGAAATTGTGTGATAATTATTGTCTTGGTTTACACTAAAGGCTGAATAGTTCAAGACATCATGTTCACTAGTTAGCCGAGTAAATCCGATAGTTATTCACTATGGAGGGTTCAAAGCCAAAATCTACCTATCTTGATGCAATTACTTTTCAAAGAAAGTCTCTCTCTTACTCCGAGTCAGTTTGTCGTTTTATTCAGACAATTTCCATTCATGTGGGGGATTGTTAGATATCATAGTATATATATTAAGTATATATATATATATATATACGAAATACGTATTCTAATACGTAGGTTATCGTACACAAATGATATCAAAGTGAATGAAAAATTAGTCTCATTATTTACCCATTTGAAGAGGAAGGAAAGTTGGTTGAAGGTATGTGTGGTAGTCAATCCCACATAGGACTAAGAATGACTTTAGCTTATAGTTTATATAAGCTAGAGTGTCATGATGGGTTGGGCCCCAAGGGGCACCCAAGTTTTTGTGGAGAGTGAGGACCTACACAACTTGGGCTTAGACCACACGCGCGCGCCGCCGCCGCCGAGCCGAGCCGGGCTGGGCTGGGTTGGGTCGGGTCGGGTTTGGGTCAGTAAATAATTTTTTACTACTCAACCGGATTATTTTTTGTCCAAACCGAACCAGCTCAACACCAAGCAGCCGAACCAGCTTTATGTCCGAATAATTCTTCTTCTAGAATGTGTCTGTTCGGTTCCTTGCCTTTTTCTGAAGTGTCTTGCCTTTTGGATTGAACCGGTTCATTGGTTCAGACTTGTCTTTTGACCGAACTGGTTCATGTCCAACAATTGTGTCTGACCGAACAGACTTCTATGTATCTATAAATAGGACTGCTTGTATCTGTTTTTAATCACTCAATTTTCACCGAAAATATTCTTCCTTTCTGAGAGAGAGACTTCAACATTCTTCAGTTCGCTGTGTTGCATCCGGGTGTGCTCTCATTTGCAACGTATATCGAGGAAACCTGGGAGACGATTTGCATCAATACTGTAAGCACCTTAGACAGGCAAAAAACGTCTTAAGGTTAAAAGGTCCAACCTTGACTCGATATTGATTTTTTCAAATCAATTACTGTTAGTGTCCTTGTTCGTTTTTTTTACATATTTGTTGTAATCTGCTTCTATATATATATAAATCAAGTTCTTCTTTTATTTTCTATTTATATTTTCACAGTATATAGCATTGCATTATATATTTCAAATCAACACTTTAGTTCTGCAAACTTCTCTCTTGCAGCTTGTTCAAGAGGAATCAATGCTTCTTGTTCTTTGATGCATTCCTGAAAATCATAGGTTCTTCTCAAAATATTCCATGATGGCAAAAGAATTTGAAAGAAAATTAGCTTAAAAAAGAAGCCCTAAGATCAACCAATTATCAAGGAAACATGAACCTGTTCCAGTTTACGTGCTTCCAATGCTTCAAGCTTTTTCTTTTCCAGGTCACTTCGCTTATCTTCAACGGCTGCAGTTATTGTTTCAGTTTTCCCCAATATGTTGTCCATCTCCTTTCGAGCATCCTTAAAAGCTGTACGAGCAGCTTCATGCTGAAAGAGTCAACATTCAAATTAAACCAACTATTCAGAGTCTTCCTCTAAGAAATATTCTGACACTAAACTCCCTTGAAGAACAAGAATGAAGAAACAAATGAATAAACATTGTGCCAAGGGTTGTTTAATTGCAAGTATGCAATTTCATTTCTAGCTCATTCATGAACAACAAGGTGTTTCAAATTATCCATCGTGGTTGAGATCTGTATCTTTGCAACAAATGAAATCAAACTGCAGTCTTTAGCAGTTCTGGGGTAGTATTAAAGAAAATTTTAAATAAAAAATTTGTCATTATGGCTGCTTAGAAATATTCATTTTACTTCTACTGGTAATGGAGTAGCTACAATTCAAGCTTACTGTGATAGCATTATATACTAGAAATGGATAAAAGTGCGAACTAAGCCACCCTAACTTGCTGCTCAGGATTTCAAGTGATGCTGTTTGTGCACACTGATAACACCTTTAATAAACAGCTATTCAATGATGCAATCTTATTAAGATTGATTTTTATGGAGGAAAACAGTTTCATGATATAAAAGAAGTATACTAAATATGACTTCTGTTCAACCTAATTGGGAGAAAAGAGAAGAAAATTATCGCAATCACTTAAAATTGAGGGGAGAAAGATCTAGAAGCTTTCATAACTTCATCAACCTAATTAGCAAGTGAATAGCAATATATAGCCACACCTTTTGACTTAGAAGGTTGCTTTCAGTGTGAGCAACTTCAAGTTTTCCCTTATGCACAATCAACTCTTTTTCCCAAGGTTCTAATTCAGCACGAACCTTCGAAATCTCAGAGCGATATTTCTCAGTTTCAACTGCTCATCTAGCAAATAAAAAATAACAGTTAATCAGATCGCAAATGACCATGAAAGCAAAAAAACACAGCTAAAATCTGATTTCTAATTAAATAAGATTGGTTCATTCGGAAGAAGGCAGAATGTCTACTATATTTACACAGCCAAATAAAAATTATAAATGATAAGAGTCCAAAGAGGTCATATAACCTTTAGAATTCTCTTTCATTTCTTCTAGGACTTTCTCCTCAGCCAGCAAAAGCTTTTGAAGCTTTGGAATTTTCTCCTCAAGTTTTGGGATTAGATTTGTTGAGTTCTCACACTCCTTTGTCACATCCTCAATTTTTAATGAATCCTGGAATGTGAACAAAGTAAGATGTATGCATGAGCTTAAATTAAGTAAATTAGGTCTTTAACATACCTTTTCAAGTTTATCCTCAAGTTTCTTCAGCTTCAGTTTCATATGCTTCAGATCTTCCCTGTATTTAACATCCTGCCTTTCAAACTCCTTAAAGTCTTCCTTTCAGGTTCTCAAATCATTATCGAGTTCCTAATTAGTTACAATAAAAACTATTCAGCTATTATTTCAATAAGCCCAAGGCAGATTCAGAATGATAAATCCCAATATAATCATCACATAGACTGCCTAACCCCTTTGTACTCAAAATCACTATCTTATAAGCAACAATATCTAATATCCATCAAGTTAAAATATTTCCATAAGCATATCTCTGTAGCACTACACCAGTCATATGCAAACCTCTTTTTTTCTCAGGTGAGTGTTGTGCACAGACTCAAGCTCCTTCAACCTCCTACTGCTTTCTTGAATCTCTTCCCTGAAATAGGACATCACAACCTTAAATCTTAGTTATGTATTAAGTATAGGCATGAGAACTGAATGCATATCTTGACCAGAACAACCTTTTATTCTTCAAATTTTCTTCTAAGTTGAATACATTTTGTTTTAGTTCAACCATTTTCAAGTTGGTATCTTCATAAGCCAGTTTTGCAGCTTTCTCTTGCCATTTCAAGAGAGAAAGCTCTTTCAGCATGTACGCTTCTGCCTCATTCTTAACATCCTATTACACAGAAAATATAACAGATTAAGTACAGATATTAGAGATGACATCAATCTAAAAACAGGGGAAAAGTAGCATCATAAACAAACCTCCAAGCTATCTCTTTCTTTCTCTGCTAATTTAACCATTTGCACAACACCTGAACGGTTTTCATTCAGAGTTTCTAGCCTAGCAGCACAAAAGAAAACAACATACAATGGTGTTAGACATATGACAATTCTAGAAGACAGTAGACTGCTAATATTTCATTCATTATGGTGAACTGTCTTGATAGCTAGCAAGTATAAGATGATCAAATGTCTGGTTAAAAGGTCTTAAATACTAGTGTAACAACAGCAGACACGTTCTGGCAATATTGATTTCCCCATGCATACTGTTTCCAAATTCAAAGGGAATTGAATGGAGGAGACAAAAACAAGGAAGAGAAATCTAGACTAAAAGTTTGCTGGAAAAATACTCACTCCTTAGATGATTCATCAATCTTTTCAACATATTTGTTAGTTCCTATTATGTCCTCAAGATATTCGAGGAAACCTTCATGATGAGGCCCTTGTGCTTTTGGCTTCATCAGCGAAATTTGCTCAACCTCGCCCTGATAACAATCAGTAAAAAAGGAAAACAAGTAGAAAAAGAACTTGGAATTTCTAAATACAAGCATGTGACTATATTGAACCTGAAGAATAAGAAATCGATTGTTGTCAAGATCAACTCCTTTCCCTTTCAATTTCTTTGTAACCTCAGTAAAGTTACTAGCACGGTTATTGATGTAATATTTGGAGGAGTTATCCCGAAATGCAACCCGGGAAATAACAAAATCACTTCCGGGAACAGCTTCATATGTCCCAGCATCCTGCATTCAGTAGAGAATTAGTTCAAAAGTATCATCACCTCAAAATTTTTTAAAGCTCCACTTTGTTAGAGACATATAACAATGAAATTTAATTAGCTAAAACTTAAGGTTTTAGCAATTAAAGAGCAGAGAAATTAATATGCAGCATTGAGCTTCTCAAAACCGTTGTTTGTATTTGTTCAGTCAGCAAAGTTGAAAACCTATAGCTAAAATCAAGAAAAACCCAGATGCAAAAGACTCACCAGATCAATAATCTCTTGAAAATGAACAGAAACACCAGCACTGTCAAGATTCTGATGATTAGTGGAATTGTGAATAAGCTCTGAAACTTTATTAAGCCGCATCTGCACAATTAGATCAGCAAAATCATTGCACGAACAAATACAGAAAAGGGAAAACCCTCAAAAGGTAATGTCTAGCATATTATTAGAAGTACCATAGTAACTATATAGGAGCAAAAAAGAAGATAGACACCCAAATGATAGAATAGTAAAATTGTGTTAAAAGTTACCTGGTTTGCTCTCTTCCCAAATACAAAAAGCATGGCATCTATGATCTATCACATTGCTCTTACCATTTCCATTCGGTCCAACCACCGCAGAAAAACTCTAAATTCCATCCAAAACAAAAAAAAAAAAATGCAAAACATTTAAAATTTATAGTCAGTGAAAGAGATTTTAATTTCCTAAAATGAAAAAGAAAATAATTGAGTAAATTTTAAGAAAACTGATCATTTTTTTTTTTGCTCACTTAATAGCTACAAAAAAAAAAAAAAAACTAAATGCGAACACTAATTATGAAAAACCCTAACTTGACTTAATTTATCATATTGATTTTCAAGTTAAATTCGTGCAATTTGAAATTTCCTTCTCAATTCTCCATCGTTTTCTAGGAAATTAAACCGAAATAATGAAACTAATAAAAAGAAAAGCCAATTCAAGTTAAACCGTGCAATCATCACATCAATTATGCAATTTTCGTTCTCTAGTTCCAGCACTTTCTCGGAAAACAAACAGAAATTATGAAATTAATAACAAAAATTAAAAAGAAAAACTGTAACCTTGTGAAAAGGACCGACGCGTTGTTCACCGGCATAAGACTTGAAGTTCCTCATCACCATCTCGTTAATGACCAACCTCGGGCCTCGAAATCCCCCGCGGGCCTGGTAGGGCTCGCGAGTCGCGAACTCATCCGACGATTCCATCCCCATCTGAAATGAATGGCTGCTGAGTCAACTCGCTGTACTTGACTCGGTTTGAATCTAAAGGGGATGTTTTGGCGGGAATTTGAAATGAAAATCAGAAACGGGCCTGAGTTTGGGCTTCGAATTATCAAACATGCATTTTAAAATATAATAGTTAATTAATATAAGTAACATGCACCTTAATTAGTAAAATAATAAGTAAGAAAAAAAATGTAAATCAAGGTTTTTAATGCTTCATTTGAATTAAACTTATTCATAGTTCGGACTACTCGTCCAATCCTACAAGTCCGATCTAAATTGGATCGAGTTTGAAAAGTTTTTATAATTCAAACTGATTCGGTTAATATTACTATTTAAATAATAAAAAATATTTTTATTTAAATTTAATTATAAAAAATATAAAAATTAATATAAAAATTAATATTTTAATATTTTAAATAATAGAATAAATTTTCAAGCCGAATTAAACATGAACATTGCAAAAATTTTATTATTCGTATTTAATCCGATCCGACTTATAAAAACCAAATAAAACCCAAATAAAGAGGACAATTTCCAATCGTTCCTAAACACCACAGGTAAGAAAAATAAACACATGAAAACAAGAATCCGTTAGCAAAAGAAAAAAATAGAGCCAAAAGTGTAATAATGTATGTGGCAGAAACTGCTTTATTACGCGTCCAAATCTCACACAAATTAGCTTCAAATTTTTTTTTTTTTCCTGAACTTTTCATTGACAAACTGTCTTATTTAAGGGCTAATTTAGCATGATTGTTAAAAAAAAAAAAAATTGGATTAAAAAAAAGCTTAAAGTTAAAAAAATATATATGTTTAAAATGTGTGATTTAAATTTTTTTTAAGTGTTTGGTATTGTTTTGAAAAAGTGTTGTGGAGAATTGAAATGTCAAAAAAGGATATGTTTAAAATAATAAAAGTGTAAAAATGTGAGAATAATAAAATCATTTTATCCAAAAGCCTACTTTTAAAACCCAAAAGTTATATATTTTGGCTTTTGAATTGGCATTTCAAACTATGATTTTAATAACAAAAGTCAATTTTTTTTACCTATTTAAAATTATTTTTACGATAAAAAATAATTTTTGACTTTAAAAATTATGTCAAAAACAATATTAAACAAGGCCTGACTCATGTTTTCCGCTGCCACTCCATGAATTTTGGCATGTCCAGCTAGGATTTTGCTTTCATGATCAGTCCATGTTCTCAAGCCAATAAAACTTTTTGCTCTAGACAAAACAAGATAAGGATTGAAGTAGTGTTAGCTTTGAATTTAGGGTTTAGTTTGGTTGATTTATGCGGATATTTATAAAAAATATCTAATAAATTTAAAATTTGAATTTCAAAATCTGCAATTATTTCTCCTATTCTTAAATTGCGATCTCTTTTATACAAAAAAAAAATAGTGCTTGCTTTTTATAAGATTCTCATTAATTTCTAGCCTTCTAAAGAAAAGTTTTTAAGAAAAAATACACTTATCCCCTGAGGTTTGTTAAAAAATACATTTATCCCTTATAGTTTGAAAATTATCCATTTATCCCTCTGAGGTTTGATGAAAAACACACTAACTCCCTGAGCCCTAAACTCTAAGTAAATTTTAAATAAAAAGACAATTATATTTTTGTTAATTATTAATCATATATATATTATTTATTCATTTTACTCATTTTTAATTACAAAATAATGAAAATTTAATTAATTTTAAAATTATCTTTAATTACTATAAAATTAAATTCTAATTCAAGTAAATGTTAAATATTTTAAACTTGTTTTTAATTCAATTATATATTAATTTTGAGGTGAATTCATTAAATTATTTTTATTTAAAAAAAATTAATTATCATTGTTTAAAAAAAATAATGGTAAAAAATTGATTAAAATAAAAAGAGAGAAATAAAGTAGAAGAAAAAAATGAAAATATAACTATCAGTATCATCCATGAGATTTTATTGAAATTAAACTTACCTTTATTAGTTTGAAAATCACATTTTATCTCTCTAGAAAATAATTTATGTTAGGATTTCATTAATCAAACTAATATTTATTCAAATTTTACTTTAAATATAAAAAATACCCCCATTTTATTTATTTTTCCTTATTTTTATATTTTCCTTTTTGTTTTAATTATTTTTTTTTATCATTAAACATATTAAAATTATTTTAATTTATTTATTTTAAATAAAAATAATTTAATGAATTCATCTCAAAGTTAATATATAATTGAATTAAAGATAAGTTTAAAATATTTAACATGTACTTGCATAAAAATTGATTAAAAAGAAATAAAGGAGAAGAAAAAAAGAAAATTTAATTATCATCCATGAGATTTTATTAAAAATAAACTTACATATATTAACTTGAAAAGTACATTTAATCTCTCTAGAAAAGTAACTAATATTAGGATTTCATTAATCAAATTTATATTTGTTTAAATTTGACTTTAAATATTAAGACCCTAATTTTAATTATTTTTCTTATTTTAGTCCCTTTTTTCATTTTTTTTTGGTTTGTTTTAATCAATTTCTTTATCACTAAACTTTTTTAAATGATTTTATTAATTTATTTCAAATATAAAAAAGTAATACATTCATCTCAAAGTTATTATATTGAATTAAAGATAAATTATTTTTTTATTGAATTAAAGATAATTTTAAAATTAATTAAATTATCATTATTTTGTAATTAAAAATGAATAAAATAAATAGAAAAATATATGATTAATAATTAACAAGGGTATATTTATATTTTTATTTAAAATTTATTTAGGGTTTATAGCTCAGGAAGGTTAGTTTGTTTTTCATCAAACATCAAAGGTGTAAGTGGGTAGTTTCGAAACTTATAGAAGGTAAGTGTATTTTTTAATAAACCTACGGGGTTTGTGTACTTTTCCCAAGTTTTTATTGCTAGGTAAAAAAATAGTTATTGAACGTAAACCCCAAAAACAAAATAATTTTTTTTTTTTGTTGATGATATGGATCTCTAGGTGTTTTAGTGCTTGACATTGTTTGTTTGTTTGCTAAGAAAATTAGGATTGAAAACAGGTTGGAAGAATGAGTGAAAACCTTATGTTGGTGACACGTGTTAATAAGCTGTTCTGGAATATTAATGTATCTGCTATGGCAATTTTAGTTCTTACCTTATCTAGCATTGTTCTAATTGCTTATGTAGACTTGAAAAAACTATGTATCTTTGCTCCAATGGATGTTTATACACCTCCCCCCTTTCTTATTTTGAAATGCTATTAGTAGTTTTAAGAATTAAAAATTTAAATAGCGGCTGCAACACGATGTTATGATCGTTATTTTGCAATTTCAACTTTCTCTGTAGTCGATATTTATCGCAATTAATCGTGATAACTTTTGTTACATCTATAATCTCAATAAACACGAAGCGACCGAAAACACGTTGGCAATCGCAATTTAAATTACTGTTTAAAACCTGACTATTAGATCAAAGAATCAAGCACTTTGAATGAATTGTAGTTTTCTTTAAAGTGAGAGAGTGGTACAGGCAAGATCTGAAAATGAATGAAAAGAGTGAGAGAGGGCTTTAGCTTTTCTCAGTCTCTAGAGACAGGATAGTAATCACCGAATCAAATGACTTTAGGGTCTTCGAATTAATGGTTTTTTTCCTTTAAAAAAAATTCAAAGGTTCAAACCCTTAGGCCAAGAACCAAACACGCAATTTTCCTACTTGTCAGCAAAAAACTTATATTCTGGATGCTAGATAGCACCAAAAAAAAGTCATTAATAATGCTCCAACTCAACATCTCTTACTGTCAAAGTGAATCAAGTAATCCTAATTGGTAAATTAATGGTTAAATAACATGGAAGTAATCCTAATTGGTAAATTAATGGTTAAATAACATGGAAGAATAATCGCTTAAATCCGAGATTTAATCTAATTCATTTATATAATCATTTTTAAAAAATAACATTCAACAGCATCTATATTTATTCATTTATTCGCATGGCCTCATTTATATATAAAAAAAAAAAAACACGAAGAGCAAATATACCCATTTCGATTTTAGTGGTTAAAGTATTTAGATAGTTCTTGTACTATAGTTAAAAGTGCATTTTAATCCATGTACTATAGAAGTGAATAATTTAATACTTGTACGTTTAAAATTGGTGCAAAGAAGTAAAATTGGTAATATTGTTAATGGAAAGCCGTCTAAATGCTTACATGGACATGTAAAACTGACATAATAGATAACTTGAAAAAAAATGATGATGTGTCAAATTTTTTTGCTCAGGTGGAATTTAGAAAAACATAATTTTTTGTAAAAACGTATCATCATTTTAATTTCGAAGTGATCTATTCTGTGAGTTTCTAAATTTCACTTGAGTAAAAAAATTTGATACGTTCAAATATACAAAAATTAAATTATTCGTTTTTATAATATAAAAATTAAAATACATTTTTTTGACTATAATAATGGACACTTTAAGTATTTTAACCGATTTTAGCATAGCTTTTACATTTTAAATAAATATACCCACAAGAAATAAAACAAAACACCGTATGAATTATGAAAGGGTTAAGGACCATCCTATAAATACACGAAAGTGTGGGGGTGTCTTGCGAAGGTATCAGTTTCTCTGGCTTAAAAGGTCATAATAGGACCTAAAACTATGTTTGGTGCCTCATTCGAAGGGATCATGACCCAGTCATTGAGGGCAAGAGAAAGACATGTGAGAATATGTCAACTTTATGCAACAAGGGTACTCGGGTGTGATCTTGGCATCAATGAGGGTATCGACATAGTAAGTGGGGAAGAGTTTCATGGTATGGTATCGGCATGCCTTGGTGCTACCATGACTACCCCATTGTGAAGCGGAGGATGAGACTTTGTCCATGGGATCGGTGATCCCTGATGGTGCCAAGAGTGGCACGGACCTTGAAACTAAACCATTAGGTTGTAAATGAATGTAAAGACATAACGTACTCAGTTAGCAGACTGAGTAGATTTACAAGTATTCCTGGAAATGATACTGGAAGGCCATTGTGGGGATACTTGGATATTTAAGATACATCTCAAGTTATGGACTACACTAAACAAGATATCCAGATGCAAAATGGATATTCAATACAAAAGATTTCAAATCCACTAACAGATTTATCTTTATTATTGGAGAAGCTGCAGTGTTTTGAAAATCTTCTAAACAAACGTGAATAGCCAAATTTACCATGGTATCTGAAGTTATAGTTTTAGATAAAGCTGAAGAAGAAGCGGAATGGCTTCGAAAGTTTAGAAGATATTCCAAGATGGCCGAAACCTGTGCCTGCAATTTGTATACATTGCGATAGCCAATCTGCAATTGGTAGGGCACAGAGTTGTTTGTATAACGGTAAATATCGACACATTTGTCGAATACATAATACCGTTAGATAGTTGCTCTCAAATGGAATTATCTCTTTTGATTATGAAATAAAAAATCAAAGGATAATGAAGCGCGCTTACGAAAAGTTTTAACAAGAGAGCAAGTATATCATCGAGGGGAATGGGTCTTAAGCCTATAAATTAAAGTTACATAGTGGAAACCCAACCTAGCTGACTGGAGATCCCAAGATCTAGGTTCAAAAGGGACAACTAAATTATGTTAACTGAGTGTGAGCACTAAAAGAGTTAAACACTCTTATCCATTCCTATGATGATTTAGTGCTGCCTACAAAGGAGTTAGGGTGAGCTATGCTTTTAATGATTCTTATAGCTTGATAAAATCAAGTGGGGTATTACAGGATACTCTTAATGAGCAATCACCTATTATGAGTAAGAAACGTGCCCACTTCTATGAGAATTGATCAGGCTAAATTCTCTAGAGTACTCATAAGAAACCAGGCAGTGTCCGGGGCCAAAATGGACACAATCGTGAGAATCGAAGATGTTCGAAGGGGAATTGTGTGATATCTATTGTCATGGTTTACACGAAAGGCATAATAGTTCAAGACATCATGTTCACTAGTTAGCCGAGTAAATCTGATAGTTATTCACTATGGAAGGTTCAAAGCCAAAAGCTACCTATCTTGATGCAATAACTCTTCAAGGTTTAACTCTCTCATATTCCGAGTCAGTTCGTCGTTTTAATCAGACAATTTCCATTCATGTGGGGGATTGTTGGATATCAATATATTATTTGGTGTATAAATACGAAATACGTATTCTAATACGTAGGTTGTCGTAAGTAGATACATTATGCATAATTTATGTACACAATTGATATCATGTTTGAATGAGAAATTAATCTCTTTATACCCACTTGAAGAGGAAGAAAGTTGGTTTATGTTAGTGATTGATGTGGAATCCCACATAAGATGAACAAAGGCATAAGCTTGTGGTATTTATAAGCCTTGTTTCCATTAGGGGTTGGGCTCCAAGGAGCACCCAAGTTTTGTGCTGGATGAAGACCTACATAACTTGAGCTGGACCACACGCGCGCCGCCGTCGCCGAGCCGGGCTGGGTCGGGTTTGGATAGTAATTAATTTTTTACTGCCCAACCGATATTTTTATTCACTCCAAACCGAACTAGTTCAGTATTCTCCAACCAAGAGACTTGTCTGTTTAAGAAGTATCTTTTCGGACCGAACCTTTTTGTTTGTTAAAAGTTTTGTCTGTTTGGTTTAAAATAAGAACCTTTTCATTTTCAAAAGATGTCTGTTTGGCCGAACAGGTTTTGTTCCAAATGATGTGTCCGTTCCGAAAAATCATCTGTTTTTCTTTATAAACCTGAGCAGTGCCTGTCTTTTATAGAACTGAAAATTTCTCCTAATTTTTCTATACTGCACTTGTCTTTTCCTGTGTCTTCTGTGAGAGAGATCGACATTTTCTGGTTCGCCGTGTTGCTAAAAGTGTGCTCTTGATTGCAACATAATCGAGGAGGCCTGGGAGACGAATTGCGACATACTGTTAGCACCTGAGAGACAGGCAATAATCGTCTTAAGGTCAGAGGTCCAACCTTGACTCGATTATCCTTTTTCTGTATTCGGATTAACCTTTGTCAATTTCCTTTCTGGAATGTTCGTAATATATATATGCTGTTCTGTCGGAATTCCAGATAAGTAATATGTTCTTTAGTCTTTTAATTTATATTTAATTGTAATGAAATATTACTAATTGCTTATAAGATTGCAACATATATATTTTCGCTGTAAAAAATAACAATCCATTAAAAAAAAATACTTTATTTTTTTAAAAAAATTCTTTGTAATAATAATTTTTGTTATGTAATGGTAGAAAAAATAAATACGTTTGTCCCTTTGCATGTGCTGAGAGTCTGAGACTGAGCAAATCACATGACTCAAAGCTCCACCGCTTTGACAAAAGTGAGCACCGTGAGTTGTAAACCAAGCAAACTATCTTTTCTTCTCCCTTTATGTTTTTTTTTTTGTTAGACAAACAAAAAAAAAATACAAAGTTATAGCTTGCAATGTTTCACCGACATGTCTAGTTTTCTTCTTACACGCTCTTGGTCCTCTTTTTGTCGTCAAGAAAGATCATCTCATTAATTAAGAAATAGTGCGATACATAAGGGTTCCAGCTGCATCTGCAGCACAAAAGAGTTGCCATAATTTATATATTAGGATGCGCAAGGTCACAGGCTCACAGCCTTTGCGGGCAAGAGCATCAGCACGCTTATTGCCTTCTCGAAACACATGCATAATTTTTTTTTCCCTGATAGAGCTCATGCAGCGATGTCCTGCAATAAGATTTCCAAGATGAGATTATAAGGGTTAGTTATAAGACTTATAACAGATAAAGCATCCAATTCAATTTCAAGTTGCGTGGTTTGCTTTTGTTTGGCCAAGAGAAGGCCATCAGGGAGATCCATAACTAAGTTATTAAGTACTAATTTGATGAATCCCATAAAAAACTTATAATTTTGAGATCTTTATTTTAATACCCAACTTAAGAATAAGAGTCTAAAATGTTTTAAAGACTCATAAAAAGTTGATTAAATATTAGGGTTTAAATAAAAGAAAAAGAAAAGATAAAAAACCTATTAACACTTCTTTTTTTTTTCAGTAAAAAAATGGAGAAAAGAGAAGAAAATCCTAAGAGAAAAGAGAGTTTGGGATTTTGAAATTAAGCCTAGAATTGAAAGTTTAAAGTATGATTAAGTCAAATTTCATACAATTTTTGTATTTTTAGTAGTTTTTTTTTTTTTTTTTTTTTACATAACTCATCTTTTAGTTTTAACATTTTTTAATTTTTAAATTATTTCGACGTCATTCCGGTGATTTTACGATAACATGTTGGGTACCGACGGAAAGCTCTCATCGAGACCTTTCTAATGGTTCTTGTGGCAACTCATTCGGATCTGTCTTTTGTGAGAAATCAATTTTTTTATATTCTGAAAAATGGGTTTTGACAGTTTCAACGAGTCAACTTTTGGTCATCAGAACTCCACCTTTCGTAATGTTTTTGAGCCATCTTTGAGTGATTTTTGTAGTATGAAATGTCATCTTTTCAATGGTCTAAATGATTCGTTCTGAATCTTTATGTATTTAGATAATCGATACTTCAAAGAAAATCAAATGATTCTCGAAACCTAAATTTTTTGAATAATCAATGATGATTTTGTGAAATTTTGGCCTTTGAAAAATGATATTCCGACCAGTTTTATTATTGAAATGAATTTGAATTTTGAAGTATGATATGTAAGCTTCATTTTGGTACCAATTACCCCTCTATATTCAACCTAGTTTAATGAATACAAGTGCTCAAAGTAAGCCAAACGATCATGAAAATATGAAATATCAGCATCTTGTAAAATTTCATTTTTAATTATTTTAAAAGTTATTTTTGTCCAATAATTGATCTATTTTGCTACAAACAGAATAAATATTGGAATTTTATTGAATTTTGGCATGATTAAATATATTTTTAGTAAATTACTTCTGAGTCGGTATATTTTTAAAATTTTTATTTTTACGAAGAAAAATTCACAAATACTAAAATTTAACTAATATTATGATTCTTCATAACCAAATAAAATATTTGTTACTAACTTTGTGTATTAATATATAATATTTCAATTTTTAATTTTTTTTCTAAATTATAAAAGAATTTGTTTGGTTTCGAAAATAATTTCAATTGAGGAAAGAGTTGTCACACACCCTAAGTGTCCTAGATTGATCTGCAAAATGTCTTGGTTTGTTTAGATAAATCGATAACTTTAGTTTCTAATTTGAATGCTTTTCGAATTAATAGGCTTTGAGAGGATATGAGTGTTATTTTTTGTTTTGATTTAGCAAGTTCAGGTAAGTGATTTGATATCCCTTCGGTGTTTTGACACCCTAAAAATCAACCTCATCTTCCTTAGATTTAATGTTTTTGTCCTTGCTTTGTTAAATCGGGTTAGGCATGCAAAGTATATATATTATATTCTTCGATATGAATTTAGAATGTGATTTCGTTTTGATTTGATCTTCGAATATGATTTTTGTTCAACTATATATGTATTTACCTATTTGTTTATCTATAATTATGAATACAATTTACTACATAAGATTCTTTGAAAGAAAATACGAATTTTTCTTTGTACGAGATGTGTTTTGAAAATGCATGACTACTGCTTTGTATAGTTGGGTAATCCGAAAATATGTTTTGTTTTGATTTGTCTCCTAATATGGCTATGCTCTGACCCTACTAATGGGGGTTAAACGTTGGCCACATCAACATGTATTTTGTGATAGAAATTGATTTCACTTCGTGCCACCGATTTCAAAATAGTGGTTTTTGTTCTGTTCGGTACAGCCATCCGGTTGCTTCTAATATGCTTTTAACCCATTGCCACTGGGGTTAATTGTGGTTTTTGTTCTTATTCTGACCTATGCCATAAGGGTTAAGTGTGGTTTTAGTATGTTATGAGAGACTAATGAAAATCAACAGTTTGTGAAATTTTGTTTAGTTTTGTTATCTGATAATCTGATTTTGGAATAAATATGATTATTGAAAATTAGATTACCCAATTTCATTTTCGAATCATTATCATTGATAATTTTGACCTAAATGTTTGTAGCTTGCTCAATCCAACTGAGGGGATGTTGGTTACTTGCTGAGTATTCATACTCATTCCTTTAATTTTTCTTACTTTTCAGAGTTCAATATATGCATATTCGGAGTTTAGTTTTGACGAGAACCTTTGTTTGCAAGTTTAGCATCTACCTTCAGTCTTATGATGCTTTGAACGTGAATAATTTGATATCAATTTTAATCGATTTGTTAGTTAGCTAGAATATCTTGTATTTTCGATCAAGGTGTAATATTGAATTTTTGAAGACATGAGATTTTTCTAAACTTTAATTTTGGAGACTCTTTGAGTTGTGGTTTTTGATTTAGTAAGATATAAGTTGCCTTGCATGCTTCTGGGATTCGTCTCATGAGTATGCGGCGTTGTTACGTCTTAAATCCTTGGGTTTTGAGTGTGACACTTATACATCAAAGTCATGTTCCTAAAGTTGTTATTGGTCATTGTATTGTCAAGACAGAGCATTGACAATGCTAAAAAACTGGTATATGTTAAACCTCCTTACCTGTGAAGTAAACAATTGATCTCATAAATTGAAATATACATATACGTGGGGATAGCTTGTAGGTGCTTGAAGTATAAATTGATCATGGCCCGTAATGGGAACTCCATTTGGTAGCTTACTTTAGTGTCTATGAAAAAGTTTTCATGTGTTAGTTGTGTAAGTAGTCCTTTGACTTGTGATGTCAGATTATCTTGTATTTCATCTTAACGGGTCCTAGTTAAGGATGCCTAGGTAGGGTGCTTTTGGGTATGACATGAAACATAAGAAGATAAATTAGTAGCCTAGAGAGAGGATTCACCACTCCAAGTGATCATAAGGAGACATACCTAATTTGTTCTTGTCTTAGGTTAACTTGATAAAGTCTTTTGCCAAAGCATGTTGAATTTAGGATGTTAAGAACATACTAGAATTCACAAATGTTAACCAAGAGTTGCAAGAACTAATATGAAAGGATTTCATAAGTAGACATCGTATCATATTTACGGTCTCTCTGAGATAATTGGTGAAATAACTGAATTACATTGATAGACTAATAACTAAAAAGTTAAGCAGAACCACAATGACTTTCTAACATTTGGGTGATCATGATGCCTTATTAGATGCCGCTCATGGTTTTGAATATAAATTACTTGATATTTGTTAAAACGAAGATTGCAATTTATATTTAATTACCAACATGTTAGAAACCTAATGGGTCACACATATTAATCACATTGCTGGATTAAAATTAAGACTTAATTGACCAAAAACATATAAGAATAAGAGATTTAATTGAAGTGTTTAATTAAATTAATGAGGCAAAAATAGGATTTAATGAAATCTTAAGGACTAGGGTTGCGGCTAGACCTGCTCATAGGCCAGGCTACCCGTACAAACCCGAAGTCCGCCCGACATTTGGGAGGGCTTGAAAAAAAAATATTAGACCCGAAAAATAGGCCCAGACAAAATTTAAATCCCATTTTCTAAACGGGTCGGGTCTTGGGCAAAAAATTTTAGGACCGGGCCCGACCCTAATACTATATTATTATAATTTTATATTTAATAATAATGCTCAAATCCAATTGTACAAATAAATCGAACAAGATTTTTTATGAGTTCAGAGACAGAGAAAGGGCCCCACTTGACACAACCCAGCTTTTATTGAAAATTTATGCCGGCCCATTTCTCATCTTTTCTTGCAACTATCTTGTCTTGTCTTGATTGAAAATCTATAGGTGGGCCCCAGTCAACTTTCAATATGTTATTGGGGTAACCATTCCCCCTTCCTTCTTGCATCTTATTCTCTTATTCTTCTACTTTTGGGCGGACCGGTCCGAGCTTGGTTTTCCCTTTGATAATATGGGCCAGGCCTGGTAACAAAAATTTGCACATATTTTGGGTCGGTCCTGGGCAGATACAAAGACTACTAGTATCCTATCTAGGCCCGGCCCGAACTCGATCCATGAACAGGTCTAGTTGCGACAAGGCAAGGGTTTATACCCATGCTATGCCGCACCCCTTATGTGATTTAAGGCATAGCCCTTTGCTTGTGAGCCTCTCTTGTTTTCTCTTTACCTTAGCCACCAAAAGGAGAAGTGTTCTCCTAGGAATTCAGCTACAAAAGAGAGAAAAAAAAACCCACCCTTATTCTTAATTATCCCTAGTCTTATATTACACCCTAAAAGTGAGAAAAGTTTTCTAAGAGGTATATGGCCAAGAGGGAGCTTTTGCTTTGGACAAGTTGTCATCTTGCTAGCACAAGAATATCTCTATCTTGAAAAGGTCCTTACTTGTGATTATGTGGATCTCTATTGGAAGCCTAACACTTGGGAGGCTTTGGTGACTTGACAAAACAACTTGGTGATTAAACTTTTGGGCAAACTTGTGAAATTCACTTGAGATTACTATATCTCAAGTAGGTATGTTATTTGATCACATGATTGCTATTGTAAATTGTTCTTAATCACATTAAATATTGTAAGTATGATCCTTGGTGGATTCAGCTATTCTTTGTTTAAGATATTATGTTTCTGCTGGATATCTCTGATGTTTTATGTTTTTGTATGTTATGCTTACTTATTATTTGAGCATGTAACCGAATCTAACAATCATAAGTGTTTAGTTTATACCAACCCTAGAGAGGGGGGTTCCATTTGATTAGAATAAAAAGTGGGGTGACGGGAAGGGGTTATCCAGTTGGTAAAGGCAAAGAACTCAACAGCACAACCCATAACTTTAGGGATAAGCATTGAAAGTTGGGGATGTTTCCCAAAGACAATGTCATTTCTCACAAGTCAGATGCCCTAAATGAAGTGGGTAAAGACAAACTTCTAAGGGATATTGGAAGATATGGTGACTTGGAAGTCATACTAGCTCGAATCTATTCAGATAAAGGGAGGTTAGTGGTGTTTGAAAAAGAGAAGGGGATTCCCAACAATGATCAAAAAGATTTGATGGACTCACGAAAAAATGTGGTTCAAATCAACTCTTCAGGAGCTTGTTTGTAGAAGGGAAAGACGTCATCAGTGATATTCCCACTTGTTGAAGAAAACATTGGTGGGAAGAATTTGGTCTATGCATTCCTAGAAGAAGAATTGAAGCTTACGAATAAGTTGTTGTTTCCAAACCCATTCCCAATCATTTGAAGGAGGAGATGAAGTGGGCATGTTGATTTCCAAAGCAAGCAGGTATGCTGAAACGAGGGTGAAGGAGCCATCGCTTGAAAATTTCCAACAAAGGCTATCAGAACCAATATACAGCAATAAAGAAGAGATGCCAAAAAGAATGTCCAAAAAATTATATGTTACTAGAGAACATTAAGGGTGTGTTTGGTAGGATGGAAAAGTGGAATGATGGATAGAGGAGAATGAAAAAGTGGAAAGAAAATGAAATTTGGGTGTGCTTGGTAGGAATGAGAAGTGAGAGGAAAAAAATATGAAAGATTATCATTTTCTACACCTATTAACAAAACAAATCACTCCAAATTGGAAAGAAAAGATGAAAGAAAATGAGAGTGCTGTGAGTCAAGTGTGTATATTTACAAGATTATCTATCATTTTTTAAATTTTATTTTCTCATCTTAGCTTACAATGGGTATAATGGTAAAATAATATATTTTTCATTTTTTTTCCTCTCATTTTTCAATCATAACAAGCAATGGGTAGAAAGAAAATTATTATTATTTTTTTTCACTTTTCTATCTTTCCTACCAAGTATAGTATGAAAAGAAAAATATAGTTTTTCTTTGTTTTCATTTTTCTTTTCTTACAAATTTTTTTCTTTCCATTATTTTATCCACCCTACCAAGAAAAGCCTAAATGTTATTATATAATTATATGCTCCTATTGTTGGATCCTTAATCCAACATTGGACTTATATGTGAATAATTATGTGTTGTAGACTGTCGAATAAGGTTAAGCCCATTTAAAGTGATCTACTGAAGTCTGGGTAATTTGAGCTTTAATGTATCTAATAGGGTGTGGGCCTTTAATGTGTAGAGACTTAAGGGTAATTTTTATTTTTATGATGGGCTAAAATAAAAATTCTAAAAGATAACAGGGAAGTTATCTTTAAATAGTGGTTATGGTCCCCAGATCACACGACCATCATTCTATTCTTTCTAACATCCCATCATCAGAGAGAGAGCGAGAGAAAACAAAAGGATTCTCTAAGAGAACGTGTTGATTTGGAAGACATACCGCATGGCTCTGGAGAGTAATCAATCGTCATGGATTCAGGTACGCTTCCGCATATTGATCTGTTGATTCTTGGTGATTTAGCATGAATGTTTCCTAGGGTTTGAGAGATGTTTTACATCTAAAAGATATTTTCTAACAATTGGCATCAGAGCCTCTTTATGTTAAATCATTAAGAATAATTTTTTTGGATGAACAATCATTAAGGGTTTATATAAAACTATTTATTTATTTATTTTTAACAGGCGGCCGTAAGGTCGTAGCGGCAAGGAAAGTCGCGGCCTGTTGGTCAGGGCGGCCAAGGCCGCAGATAAAAAAAAGGGCAATTTTGGTGCAATTTAAATTTGAATATTGGTATGTTTATATATATTTTGGGATGAATTAATTGAAGCAACATTTCACCAAAGTGACTTCTCTTGTAGAAATTAATTTGTTTTGGAATATAAACGGTTGTGTGCATGTAACTTATGTGAATATTGATCGGTCCAAAGGAAGGTTGATATTTAACAGAATTGCATGGGCACTTGTGGTAATAAACATGTGATGATTATTCGGTTTTACATATGAACAATATATCAGCCTAAAGGAAGATTTATTGTTTGACATGTTTCTTATTATCAGTGTTTGATTACTATGCCAAGATATCACTTACAAATTAATATTTTTGTCCAAAGACAAAACATTAACGGAGTGCCCAGTATCTTGAGATGGGGTTTACCTTTATTTAAATTTTATTGCTATTTCTGTTATGAGACTTAGGTGAGCTTGTTTTGTTTGTTTGTTGTTCTCTGTGTTTAGCTACAACTACTTTTGCTAATATTTCTGCCAACATCAACTCTATTCCTATGCTCAATAACACAAATTTTAAGTCATGGCAAAAGAATCTCTTGATAGTTCTCGGAGTCATGGATCTCGACCTTGCATTAAGGCTTGATTCTCCTACATCTCTTACGGATAAAAGAACCTCTGATGAAAAAAGGGATATGGAAAAGTGGGAGAAATCAAATCGCATGTGTATGATGATCATGAAGAAAGTCATTTCGAAAGCATTTAGGGGCACAATGTCTGAAAAGATTACTACGGCTAAGGAGTTCCTTACAGACATTGAAAAGAGGTTTGTCAAGAACGAAAAGGCTGAAATAGGTACGCTCTTGACAAGTCTACTTTCAATGAGATACAAAGACAAAGGCAATATTAGGGAGTACATCATGGAGATGTCTCATCTTGCTTCAAAGTTGAAAGCACTTAAGCTAGAACTTTCTGAGGACTTGCTAGTGCATCTGGTTTTGATATCCCTTCCGACACAGTTTAGCTAGTTTAAGGTGAGCTATAACTGTCAGAAAGAGACATGGTCTCTGAATGAGCTTATCTCATACTGTGTTCAAGAAGAGGAAAGATTGAAGCAAGATAAGACAAAGAGTGCTCATCTAGCCTCAACCTCTAAGAACAAGGACAAGGGATACAAAAAGAAGAAGGATAAGGAAGCTGCAGATACAACATCTCAAAAGAAACAACAAAAGAAACCGGGTCAACCGGAAGGTTCTGGTTGTTTCTTTTGCGGAGTTGAAGGGCATCAGAAGAAGCATTGTACCAACTACCACACATGGCGTGCTAAGAAAGGTATGCTTCTTAATTTGGTTTGTTTTGAGGTTAATTTAACTTCGGTACCTAGACACACGTGGTGGATAGATTCTAGTGCAACAACTCATATCAGTGTGTCTATGCACGGTTGCCTGAGTTGCCGAAAGCAAAGTGATGTTGAAAAATACATCTATGTGGGGGGATGGCAAGACGGTTCAAGTTGAGGCAATAGGAAAATTTAGATTATTATTAAAGATTGGAACTTATTTGGATCTTAATGAGACATTTATTATACCGTCTTTTAGACGGAATTTGATTTCTATTTCTGCTTTGGACAAATCTGGTTATTCTTGTTCATTTTGGAATAGAAAATTTAGTTTGTTTCATGATTCAAAATTGGTTTGTTCCGGTTCTTTGTCAGGTTATGATAATCTTTATTTGATTGATACAATTGCTTCATTTAATAAATCCCTGCAATTAAGTACACAAGGTATAAAGAGAAAATTAACCAATGAGAATTCGGCTGTGTTGTGGCACAATATATTAGGTCATATCTCCAGACGGAGAATAAAGATACTTGTGTCAAACAAAATTCTAGACCTCTTAGATTTCCAGATTTTGATGTTTGTGTTAACTGTATAAAGGAGAAACACATCAATAAAAGGAGATTTGAAGCCAACAGGACTATGGATATCTTAGATTTTATACATACGGACATTTGTGGGCCATTCCCTACGGTTGCTTGGAATGGTCAACAATATTTTATAACGTTCATAGACGATTATTCTTGATATGACTACATATATCTCCTTCATAAAAAGTTAAAATCACTAGATGTGTTCAAAAATTATAAGGCTGAAGTTGAGAACCAACTCAACAAAAGGATCAAAACCATCAGATCTGACCGTGGTGGTGAGTACTATGGCAGATATGACGGTTCAGGTGAACAACGTCCAAGACTGTTTTCTAAATTCCTAGAGGAATATGGTATCGTCCCATAGTACACTATGTTGGGTTTGCCCACTATGAATGGTGTTGTTGAAAGACGAAACATGATACTTAAAGACATGGTGAGGAGTATGATTTGTCATTATACCTTACCAGAATTACTCTGGGGAGAAGCACTTAAGACTACAACATATATCCTTAACAGGGTTCCAACTAAAGAAACTGCCAAAACCCCTTATGAGCTTTGGACAGGAAAAAAACCTAGTTTAAAGCACTTGCACATTTGGGGATGTCCAGCTGAGGCAAGACCTTATAGGCCTAATGAAAAGAAACAAGACTCAAGAATTGTGAGTTGCTATTTTATTGGATACTCTGAAAGATCTAGGGATACAAGTTTTATGATCTCATAACTAAGTCAAATTTCGAGTCGGGAAATGCTAGGTTCTTTGAGGAGGTCGAGTTTGCGGGGGGAGATACAGTTAGAGACTTTGTCTTTAAAGAGGAATATGTTGATATTCCCACAGGTGTTATTGGCATTGATCAGGGTTTCATTCCTGACTTTGTTCAAGGCATAACAGATCAAGACAATGTCGATGAATCTCCCATTCAAGAAAATATTCTAGAAGAACAAACTCTACCACCTCAAGAGCCTATGCCATTAAAGAGATCCACTAGAGAAAGGAGAAGTGCAGTGCCTGATGACTACATTGTATTTCTCCAAGAACATGAGGTTGACATTAGAGTGATGGAAGATGATCCGATCAACTTCCGTTAAGCCATGGAAAGTTCTAACTCTCAGAAGTGGATTGATGCCATGAATGAGGAGATTAAGTCCATGAAGGACAATGACATGTGGGATCTTGTCCCATTGCCAGAAGGTGCGAAACCCATTGGTTGCAGATGAATATTTAAGACCAAGAGGGATTCGAAAGACGATGTAGAAAGGTATAAGGCTCGTCTTATCGCTAAGGGCTTTACACAGAAAGAAGGCATCGATTATAAAGAGACTTTCTCTCCGGTTTCTTCGAAAGACTCTTTCAGGACTATAATGGCATTGGTGGCGCATTTCGATCTTGAGCTATATCAGATGGATGTAAAGACATCGTTTCTCAATGGTAACATTGATGAGACGATCTATATGGTGCAAACAGAAAACTTTGTGTTGGGAGACCCAAAGAATATGGTTTGCAAACTTAAGAAATCCATCTATGGGCTCAAGTAAGCATGTCGACAATGGTATTTCAAGTTTCATTAAGTGATTATCTCGTTCGGTTTTTGAGATGAATTTGGTCGATGATTGTATATACCATAAGTTCTGTGGGAGCAAGTATATTTTTTTGGTTTTATATGCCGATGACATTTTGCTTGCCAGCAACGATATAGGCTTATTGCACGAAACCAAGAGATTTCTAGCTAAGAGTTTTGAGATGAAAGATCTAGGTGACGCCTTTTTGTATTAGACATAAAGATACACTGGGATCGTTCTCTGGATATTCTTGGATTATCACAAAAGAGCTATATCGATCAGGTTCTCAAAAGATATGTCATGCAGGATTGTAAACCAGGTAATACCCTTGTGGTAATGGGAGACAAATTTAGTCTCAATCAGTGCCTTAAGAATGATTTTGAGGAAAAGGAAATGCAAAAGATTCCTTATGCGTCAGCAGTAGAAAGTCTGATGTATGCTCAGGTTTGTACGCGTCCGGATATTGCATACACTGTTGGGATGTTGGGCAGATATTTAAGTAATCCAGGAGTAGACCATTGGAAGCAGCCAAACGGGTCTTGCGGTACTTACAGAGAACAAAAGACTACATGCTCACGTATCGGAGGTCGGATCAGCTTGAGATCATTGGGTATACTGACTCCGATTTTGCCAGGTGCCAAGATAGTATGAAATCTACGTTGAGCTATATCTTCCTTCTAGCAGGAGATGCTGTCTCTTGGAAGAGT
The DNA here is from genome assembly GCA_030761205.1 of Fremontodendron californicum. Taxonomy (NCBI): domain Eukaryota; kingdom Viridiplantae; phylum Streptophyta; class Magnoliopsida; order Malvales; family Malvaceae; genus Fremontodendron; species Fremontodendron californicum. The sequence goes on from JAULJL010000037.1 coordinate 17,563,766, forward strand.
GCTAAACAGTTTCTTATAGCCTCTTCTACCATGGCGGCAGAGTTCATAGCGTGTTATGAGGCGTCCAATCACGGAATATGGCTGCGAAATTTTGTCACGGGGCTACGCATAGTGGACAGTATTGGAAGACCACTCAAGTTATTTTGTGACAATAAGTCGGCAGTTCTATATTCCAACAATAATATGAGCTTGACGAAGTCAAAGCATATAGACATCAAGTTCCTAGTTGTTAAAGAAAGAGTTAAGAGTAGACAGTTGTATATAGAGCACATCGGTACAAACTCCATGGTTGCGGATCCGCTTACTAAGGGATTGCCACCCAAAGTGTTTCATGAGCACACTGCTCATATGGGTGTCATGCCATTTGAGGATATTCAGTTTTAGTGGGAGTTTATAATTTTAAATGCTTTTCTGATATAGACATATTTTTCAGTTATTTCAGTTTATGGATATTTTAAAGTTATTTTCTGCATAATTAAAGTTTTGGAATATTTACACTCTGATTTTAGTATGGATTGATCTCACTAAGGTTTAAGGGTGGACCAGTTGGAAATAGGTATGTTAAGATCACATTGCATGAAATTTCCATGCTACACATCCACATCATGATCCATGTCATATAGTTGTATCGGCATACGTGACCATTGATGGGTCGAGTTACGAAAGATGTAACGAAAACCGCTTTGATCCTATGTTGGTATGATTGATGGACCCGATTGGTTATAGATAATTTCAGTAATGATAGCGAAGTTGAGCTCATATGATTATTTTTGCAATGCATAATTATAAAGTTACACATATAGCCCAAGTGGGAGATTGTTGGATCCTTAATCCAACATTGGACTTATATGTGAAAAATTATGTGTTGTAGACTGCCGAATAAGGTTAAGCCCATTTAAAGTGATCTACTGAAGTTTGGGTAATTTGGACTTTAATGTATCTAATAGGGTGTGGGCCTTTAATGTGTAGAGACTTAAGGGTAATTTCTATTTTTCTGATGGGATAAAATAGAAATACTAAAAGATAACAGGGAAGTTATCTTTAAATAGTGGTTATGGTCCCCAGATCACACGGACGTCATTCTATTCTTTCTGACATCTCATCATCAGAGAGAGAGCGAGAGAAAACAAAAGAATTCTCTAAGAGAACGTGTTGATCTGGAAGACAAACCGCACGGCTCTGGAGAGTAATCAATTGTCATGGATTCAGATACGCTTCCGCATATTGATATGTTGATTATTGGTTATTTAGCATGAATGTTTCCTAGGGTTTGAGAGATGTTTTACATCTAAAAGATATTTTCTAACATCTATAGGACCATGAAAAATGCTAAGCTAAAATCTTGAAGTATAGTCCAAAATTTAATTGACTATACGTTATAATTAATGTACAATATTCTTTTATTATTTTCTTGGATTGGTCTAAATCATATGAATGGATGAGAAATTAAATCAGAATACTTAGGGGCCGAGGCCTCAATGAGATTTTATGTTTAGGTAATTTTTTAATGATTATTATTTTATACATTAATGATGGAGTTAAAATAAATAAAAAAATTACAAATAACTATAAAACACATGAGACGTCTCCATTCAACTATAAATAAGAAAGTGGAACTTGAATTTAAGTTAACATATTTAGTTAAAGGGTTCGCTTAATGGTGCTTATAAGCACCTGTTAAATATTATTTATTTAATATTTTAATTTTTTTTTTACATTTAATATTATTTTTATTAAATTCAAAAAAAAGGTGATGCATTAATTACATTTTTATTTTTATATATATCACCTTAACCAGTGCCTTAATATTTCCCTTAGTTAAAATGGACATTTGCCATGTGAGAAATTGATAAATTTTCTAGGTTTGAAATTGAGTGATAAAAGAAAATTTTGATATTTTTAAAAATGTTCAACCCTAAAGATTTAAGAAAATTATCTAATACACTGTTGATGGAGTTTAAAAATTCTATCATCAGATTTAATAAGATGATGCATGCTTTTATAGGGTATATTAAAAAAATTAATATAGCAAAAAAATACTTATCAAATTTTTAACTCCACTTGTGAAATTTAAAAACTATACCAACAATATATAAAAAACGAACTCGAAATTTTATATATGTGAAACAATCATTAATTATTATGCATTATTAAAAGAGAAAAAAAAAGGACCTTCCAATCTCGAAGTTATTTTTGCAATATTGAAGTCCTATAAAGAGATGTGATTGGAGATGTGTTACCTAATGGGTGACTTATAATTTTAAAACCGTGTGCTTGGTGGGACAAAATTCCAACTTGCTTATTAAACAGATATTATCATTTTACTAATTAGAAGAGGAATGCTCAAGCTTTGTTTAGCAACATTGCATGCAAAACCTTTTTTTTTTCCTATATATTTATTTGTTGACTACTTGTATAAAATAACATGTGAACATAAGTTCTCTTAATTAATTTGTTTATTTTTAAATTAAACCCTTAGAATCTTATAATAAAAAATGAAAATGTTCAACTTGGAATTTTCATGCTTTCACTTATGAAGAGATAGCTTAATGAAACTTTAGGTTAAAACTCACATTTTAAACTTGTTTCATTTTTTTCATTGATAATTTATTCACAAAAAGGAATTGTGAATTGCACTAAAATATGAGCAAATTTGTGTCAGCTTGGCCCAAATAAACAAAGCAACCTTTCAAGTGGGTCTCTACAATTTTGTATTGGGTTGAACTGAAAGTTTTGCTTTTACTTGTAGGTTTTGGAGTCAAAAAATCAAAAAGGGATGATTTTATACAAAAAAAGCAAGCCCATTCTTTCTAGATTTTTATATATAGATCTGACAATTTATATATTTATATTGTATTTGTATATTTTTACGTGTCATAATCGTATTTAAAATATTATATATTCATATAAATTTTGACACGTTAATAATTCGTGTTATATAGATTTTGACACATTCGTATATTCGTATCGTTTTTAATATTATATTCGTATCCAAAATTATCATATTTATTTTATATATGGAGTGCGTAGCCCTTACTCAAAGGCTTAAGTTATCCCTCGGATATTTGGATTTTGATGTCATGAAAATAACCATGGTTTTTTACCAAATTTTATAATAATTAAATGGATTCATGATAATATTTTAATCTGTTAATAAAATTTAAAATTTTCACCAATAATATATAAAATAATAATGTTTAGAACCATAAGTTTTTACCTAGAATGAATGAGGTGCATTATGATTTATTGCAAGCAAAAACTTGTTAATGTTAGTGAATAAGCTTTGCCAGAAACTCATTATTATTATTTTTTTCATGAAATGGGAGTTGATAAGATTGTTATGCAAGCTAAAAAAAAGAGGATGGATGATGTTATTAGCACTTAGCGGGTGGAAGTATCAGGAAATGGTCTTTTCACACTTTTCTTTCTATTCAATTTTATGTTGTAAGATTGTAATTTGTAGGACAACTTATAATCATAATTCAAAAGACAGAACATTTTCTTTTAAATGAGATTATTATTTTTAATACTGTTTTTCAAACTTAATATTTTTGCTTCAATTCTTTCAAATATCAGATAAATTTTTTAGTTTGAGCGAGTAGTTCGACCATTGAATATGTCTACCAAAACTATAGACTCCCCCACCATTAAGCATTAAGGATAACTGTAAAAAAAAAAAATTTAAGAGACGATATCCAACAAATTTTAAAATCGAATTCCAACATCTATATATTTTTTTATTCTCGAATTACAATCCCTTTCATGAAAAAAAAAAACAGATTAGTTACCTACCACATGGGCTCATAGCCCTACTACAGTCAATTATTTAGGTGGTTAAGCCACAACAAACAAATAAGATTGATGGGTTCTTGCAGGCTAACACTGCTCCCTCAGAGAAATCATTGGCACAAGTTTGCTACCTGTGCTAATGACATTTCGTTTTCGATGAACTTAAAAGCCCCCTTCTCAATCAAATAATTTTTTTTTTTAAATTCAGTTAACGGATGCTTATAAAATTATAAAAATTATTTAAGAATAATTAAAATATTATTTTATTTAATAAAAATAATACATTAATTATATATATTTTATAAATATCATCGCAACCTAAAATAATAGGCATTTATCTCACTATTTCATTAATTTCAATAAAATTAAATATTAATATTTAAAAATATATATATTTCTTATCTAGTTTTATAGGCAACTGTTAACATTTAAAAAAAAAAAAAGTTACTAAAATTTTGTTTTTTTGAAAATGCTACAATAATTAGTGCAATAGTCATGGGGAGCAGCAAGTAGGGCCAGTTGAAGATGTTAAATAGCTATTCCCCTTCACAAAACCTCATAATTTTGTTTCTCTTCCCCAGAAATTTATTAACTGTAGAAAATGTAGAGGACTATTAGGTAGATTTGTCAGAATGCCATTATTAAGGCTTATAAGTTTACTTTTTTTTTCTTGCAATTTTAGGGTTTCCTCGTATCGTTATTATCACCGTTGCATAAATAGATGACAATTTCATCCGTACTTGATGAGTAATTTGTTTTTCGGCTTGAACGGATATGGATATGAGAGAAATTTTTTTACCCAATTATCTTAAATATATAATCAAGTTTGGTTGCGATCGAGTTCAAGTAAGATTGAATTTAAAAAAATATGAGAATTTTTTAAAAACAATATGACAACAAAATTAAAAACCCTATATGAAGGCACTCAAGCATTTGGTTCAATATTAATGCATAATCCTCTTACTCAAAAAGTAAAATTCATTTTATTTTCTTAAATTAAACAAAAAAAACCCAATATGAAGTTATTAAAAAGAAACCAAAATCTAATATGCCTAATTTAAAGGGACCTAGATATGAACAATATATGTGAACACGGGGTTTAGTTCGTTTAGTTTATGTAACCACTTTTAAAAAGTGACATTCAGCAAATTTAAGGTTCAAATCTCAACATTTACAATTTTTTTTTCTATTCCTAAATTACGACCTCTTATGTATAAAAAAATAATATAAGAAGAATGATTTTTTTTAACATGTTGCTAAATGGTGATGTTTTCTTTGATTCATGTAGAAGAATAGACCTGTCCAATAATCCTAGGTTAGAAAGGCAATCCCCCAAGATTTTTTTTAGGAGCTTTTAGGTGAGAAGAGAAGAATAGATTGAGGAAGAAAAAAAAAAAGGAAACAGAGAAAGAAAAAGAAAAAGAAAAAAGAAAAAAGAAATCATTTTCAATGCTGGATTTTTGCTTTCAAAGGACAAGGCAAAAGAATTGCTATTAAATATGTCCTCTTCTGAGGTTGTTGTCATATTAGAGAAAATTAATTCCAAACAATAATTCACAAAATTTTTGTCATTAAGGTTGGTCCAATTTACAGATAAGACTGCCGCCACAGCTGTTATTTTCTTCCTTAATTTACAAGAAACTGTTCTCCTTGTTGACTGCAATTCTTGCTTGAAGGATAGGAAGTTGCATTATTGCATATTACATTAAATTTTTTTAATTAATTGATGTTTATAGGTATCAATTAGGGATTATTTATTTATTATTTGGGGATTTTTTTTTGAATTTAATATATATTTTTTTTTGAATTTAAGAAAAAATAATGCATTAATTATATTTTTCCTTTTATATATTGGATTTTGCTAAAAAGTGCCCTAAGGGCACTCTTTAAGGTTACTAGGTATCAATTAGGGATTATTTATTTATTATTTGGGGATTTTTTTTTTGAATTTAATATATTATTTTTTTTGAATTTAAGAAAAAATAATGTATTAATTATATTTTTCCTTTTATATATTGGATTTTGCTAACAAGTGCCCTAAGGGCACTCTTTAAGGTTACTATGTATAGTAATATCTTCATTCAATGCATTGAAAATGATGAATAAAGTTGTCAGCTTTTGTATTTAATACAATACTTTTACTATAAATAGTATAATAACTAACCTTAAAGAGTGTCCTAAGAGCACTACCAAAATCCTTATATATTTTACCCTAATCAATGTCATTAGACACTGATTAATATTTTTTATTAATTAATTATCACTCTTTTAGGCATAAAAATTCTCACATTTTACTTACTGGAATTTTGTTTGAACTTTTATTTTTGGTACATCCACAGATTGTAATCTGCCAATTATATATATATATATATATATATATATATAAGGAATTCATTTACATTAGTGTAAAATTAAATTAGTTTTACACACTTTTGTAACTTTTTATACGATTTATATTTTAACAAACCGACCATTGGATTTAACAATATAATTGTACTCGTCGCGCACGCAAAATTTTAAATCGATTCGATATCTCTATCATATCGATCGAGAATACTGTCTTTTTCAATATATATTTAACGGTTAAAAGTTTTTATATCGAACAAATAGTTAGACATTTTTAATTTACTCGAAACTCGACATACATGATCTACGTGAATAAAACATGAAATACGACGGTCGGATTAAACAAATATAATTCGTATAAAAAGTTACGAAAGTGTGTAAAACTAATTTAATTTTATACTAGTGTAAGTGGATCCCTCCTTATATATATATATATATATATATATATATATATATATATATATATATTAGAATGTTTAGTGGAATTTCCAATTTTAATTGGTAATTACTTTGGAGGAATTCTAATTATTTACAATACAATAACTTATTTGGTTTTTTTTTTTTTTTTTATTTATTTTTATCATATATGACTATGTTGAAGGTTGATCATTGATCACGAAGTCGACTATGGTGATACTGGTATGTTCGTCATCTCCCAATGTAATGGATCCTTTGATAAAGATTGGTTGGTTGACAAAATCATAGATTGGTATTGATGTCTTAAGGTCAATCTTAATAAATTTCATGCGCAAAAAGTGTCAAACTAGATCAAACCCACAACATTACCATTATCGATCAATATCTTGTTTACCTGATAATTGTCAATGGTCGTTGAGACACGATTGAGTCATTGCCATTGTCTACGACGATATTTGTATCTTTCTCAATAAAGGCTATCATCCTATCGTCTTGTTTCAGTCTTTTTGGTGGTGCGTCAATAGCCACGACGCTACGCAAGTGTGATTTTTGTTTGGATTTACTGATGACCCATTCTTCGAATGTACTACAAATCACATTTATAACTCATACAATGGAGCATTTTCCTGCTGCTTTTGATTGTGGAGTTTTTTTATTTTATTTTATTTTGGTTTAGGTTGTTGATTGGTGTCACAATGAAAAACCTCCTTCTTTTACAAATTGTTTGATTTGACCCTTCGGTATAAGTCATTAGATTTCGTCCTTCATATTGATGCAATCTTCTTTGTGATGGCCTTTATCGACATGAAATTCGTAGTGCTTACTAGGGTTTCTCTTAAATTTGTCATCACGCAATGGTGGAGCTCGATCTATAATATATTAATTCATGATAGCATTAAGGATGTGAGTTCTTGAAGTATTGGGGTGCATAATTTTGATGTAGTCACATTAATGTAGTCACGTTAAAACGACGAATGTACTCCCTCAATGTTTCATTTGATCTCTGTTTGACGACAATCAAATTAGGGAAGTTCTTGCAACTGTTCGGCAACTAATAAAATGGACCATAAAATTTCTAATTTCTCATCTTATAATATTATTTTCCTTATTTAGAATTCAAATTTAAGATTTTTAAATTGAATTCAAATTTTAATCGATGAAAATTAATAAATTAAATCAAACAAATAAATCAATAAAAGAATTAGCATATATAAATAAAATTCAAAATATAATTAAATTATATCCAAATCCACGTAAAATAAAACTTGAATCTGAGACCAAAACCACACCAAGGGGAGTAATAAAACTACAATGTTGTTGATCTTGAATTTTTGGGACAAAGAAGAATGGAATTAGGGAAGGCCACAATGTTGAGAGAAAATAAAGAAAAAGAGATATATAGGTTGTCGGTGTGTGGGAGGCAGGCGACTATGGTTAGACTCTCTTCAAAAGAATCAAACCATTCACCCAACAAAACAAGAAACAAATAAAAATGTTAATTTAATTGATTTATATAATCATTTGTAAAAGTTAAATTTAAATTTTAAATTTAAATTTAAATTTTAAATTTATATATATTTTTTATTCGCGACTTATTTTATATAAAAAATAATAAACAAATGAAAAGAATTAGATCATCTAGGAAGAGCACTAAGTAATTGTCAAAACCACCCCCTACATTTGACTTTTGTCCCTAAGAATGTGGTATAGGTCTTTAGGTGTATGGTTTTCTGTCTTGTTTCACCATCTGATTATGCACCCTAACCAGAGCCTCAAAGGAGAAGATTATGCTATTTTTAAAATATATTAAATTTAAATATGTAAATAACAAATGATAAGATTTTGTTGTTTTTTTTAAATATATATTTAAATTTAAATATGTAATCTAGTTATTCTAGGTGTTAGTTGTAGGTATCTTATCCTTTAGCATTTTAAACTTACAGATTAGTTATTGGATTTGTATATAAATATGTGACTCAATACTTTAAATCATTACACTGTGAAAAACAGTTCAAAACCTTTCTCTCTTTGTCATGGTATCAGAGTTTATTGCTTAACTGCAATTTTTTTTCTTCCCCTTCTTTCCTAGTTATCATCATTTCCATTTATTTTCCATTCTTTCCAAGCTATTATCATGGCTACAAACAGCAACAATAACTCATCTGCTCCAGTAAAACACAATACCACCATTCACAACACCAATGAGCCCTACAACACACTTATCAGCATCAATATTGCTACTCAAGCCCCACCTAAACTCACCTCCAACAATTACATATCATGGGAACTTCAGTTTCAAACTCTCTTTGTAGGTTATGATCTTATTGGCTATATTGATGGTTCTAAACCCTGCCCGGATGCCACTATCACTCAAATTGGAGCCACCACTTTGAATCCAGCCTACACAAATTGCATTCGACAGGTTTAGTTGATTCTTAATGCTATTATTGCTTCCCTTTCTCCCACTATTATTCCGTTCGTTGCTCAATCCAAAACGTTAAGAGAAGCATGGACCATACTAGCCAACATATATGCCAAACCATCTCGTGGATACATCAAACAAGTAAAGAGCCAACTCAAGAATTTCACCAAAGGATTACAAAGTGTCACTGAATTCCTTCAAACGGTCAAAGCTAAAGCTGATGAACTTGCAATCCTTAGAGCACCAATTGATGAAGAAGATCTCAAAGAAAAAGTTCTTGATGGCCTTGGCGATGATTACAAAGAACTGGTACGTGCTGTTCAAGCTAGAGACAACCCCATCACATTTGAAGAACTTCATGAAAAGCTTCTAAATTTTGAGACATCACTTCAAGGTGCCAAACCTGAACCATCATACTTTCCAGCTTCGGCTAATTCGCCAAGTCGCATCAAAATGGGTTGGCGCCCATCATTGAACTCAAGCAACGCCACCATGGGCAGGCGGTCGTCGCCAAATTCCTGCAACAACAACACGGGCTGGCGCCCGTCACCCTATTTTGACACCCATCCTCCTGTGACCACCAATGTTGGGCAAAACTCATATCAGGGTAATCGTCCTCCTTCACGGCCCTATCTCTGTTATTATCAAATTTGTAGAATCTAGGGTCACATGGCTAAAAGATGTCTTTCCTTTTGCTTAGTGCCAATTGAATCATCCAGCAACTCAAGTACACTGATGCCTAGCACAACTTCATCATGGAAACCACATGCTCACTTTGCTGCCAACACTTCCCACACTCCAACATGGCTTCTAGACAGTGGTGCTTCTCATTATGTCACTTCCGACTTGATCAATCTATCTTTTCATGCACCATACACCGACTTCGACGATGAATATGATTGGAGATGGCACGGGTCTTCTCATTACTCACATTGATTCCACTTCTATCAAAACTCCTAAAACTACAGTTACATTAAATAATGTCCTTTGTGTACCTAGCATGAAAAAGAATTTGATATAAATTTCTTAGTTTTGCACCTCAAATGATGTTTCTATTGAGTTCTTACCATCTTCTTTGCTTGTGAAGGAACTTCGCACAGGGGCAACTCTCTTGAAGGGCCAAACTAAAAATGGAGTGTACGATTGGCCAATATCCTCATCATTAATTGCTTTTTCAAATTTCAAGACCACTTCGTCCGAGTGGCATCTTAGGTTAGGACATCCTACATTTCCTATCTTAAAACATATTGCTACCAAATATCATTTAGATTTATCATCCTCTATGTCCTCTGAGTTTTCATGTAATGCATATCATTGCAATAAAAGTCATAAGTTAGCTTTCTCCAACTCTACTCTTGTTTCTACCCAACCCTTTGAAATTATTTTCTCTGATGTTTGGACTTCATCGGTTGTTTCTCATGATGGCTTTAAATACTATGTTATTTTTGTTGATCATTTTACCAAATATATTTGGTTTTATCCCCTCAAACAAAAATTAGAAGTAAAAGAGGTATTTATTAGATTTAAAGCCATAGTTGAAAAACAACAGCATCCACACACTTTATTCTAACAATGGTGGTGAATATATTACTCTTGCTACTCAAGGTATATCTCATCTCAGTACTCCACCTCACACACCCGAGCATAATGGTTTTTCTGAATGATGCCATCTTCACATTGTTGAAACAGGTCTTACCTTACTCTCTTATGCTTCTCTGCCTTTAACTTTTTGGTCTCATGCCTTTGTCACTGCAGCATATTTAATTAATCGCATGCTAGCTCCAACACTAGACTTCTTTTCTCCTTACGAAAAGATTTTTCATGCTTCTCCAAATTATTCAAAACTTAGAGTATTTGGTTGTCTAGGCTATCCTTGGCTTAGACCATATGTTACCTATAAACTCGACACTCGTTCAAAACCATGTGTCTTTCTTGGATACTCTCTAACTCAAAGTGCTTATTTATGTTATGATCCCACCACATCAAAAATTTATGTTTCAAGACATGTTAAATTCATTGAGTCTATTTTTCCTTTTGCAACTCTTTGTAGTCAATCCCCATGTCCTCAATCTTACACTATCGCCACATGGATTCCACCACCAATAAAAATGCCATCTTCTTATAATTCGACATCATCACTCACTACATCCTTTGAAGTGGAAGCCCCAAGACAACCCCAATGCGATGCTTCATCACCTATACATACTAGTAACACCTCACCAACTACATCACCACAAGATTTCCAAACCCAAGAAAATATCATTGCATCCTCTACCAATCCTCCATCCACCACAAACCAACCCAACATGAATTCAAGGACAACTCACCAGATGATCACTAGGGCCAAAAATAATATTCGCAAACCAGCTAGGAAATTAAATCTCAACACCCAACTCTCCAAACCTATTGACCTTGAACCAAAAACATCAACACAAGCTTTTAAAGATCCAGAATGGCGTCAGGCCATGTCTGAAGAATATGATGCTCTTGCTCGGAATGGAACATGGGAGTTGGTACCTTTTGATTCTAGTTACAATATTGTTGGGTGTAAGTGGAGTTTTCATATAAGCGCAATTCTGATGGTTCTATTGACAGGTTTAAAGCCTGCTTGGTTGCAAAAGGTTTTCATCAACGTCTAAGAGTTGACTATCATGAAACATTCAGTCCAATGGTTAAACATACCACCATTCGTCTTTTTCTCAGTCTTGCAGTGAGTCGTGGATGGTCTCTACGACAACTTGTTGTTAACAATGCCTTCTTACAAGACCATCTCACCTAGAATGTTTATATGACTCAACCACCAGGCTTTGTTCTTCCAGATTTTCCATCATACATTTGTAAGCTCATAAAGGTCATTTATGGGCTTAAGCAAGCGCGAAGAGCATGGTACCAAGAACTTATCACCTTTCTTGTTCAATATGGATTTAAAAATTCACATGCTGATACATCTCTTTTTGTTCTTAACACTAATGGACACCTTTTGTATCTTCTAGTCTATGTTGATGACTTAATTATAATTGGTGATAATGATGCTCTCGTTAATTGTTTTGTGAACTTACTTGCTGACCGGTTTATCTTAAAGATCTTGGTGCCTTATCCTATTTTCTTGGTGTGGAAGTTCTTCATAACAAGCATGGTTTCTTACTTTCTCAACATCGCTACATAATGGATATTCTTGCTCGCACTGACATGACAGATATTAAACCAGTACTCACACCTTTACCAACAAATCCTCCTCTTTCGCTACATTCTGGCACTATTTTGTTTGACCCTTCTGAATATCGGACTGTTGTTGGGAGTTTACAGTATCTTATTCTTACAAGACCTGATATAGCTTTTGCTGTCAACAAACTTTCTCAATTCATGCATCGACCAACAACTGACCATTGGGTCCTTGTCAAGCGTCTTCTACATTATCTTTATGGTACATTAACTGATGGATTCTAGCTCTATCGAGATTCTTCACTCTCCTTGCATGCCTTTTCTGATACAGATTGGGCTGGCAACAAATATGATTTCTCTTCCACAAGTGCTTACATTGTCTACCTTGGCCGAAATGCAATTTCCTGGAGTTCTAAGAAGCAACGTACAGTTGCTCGCTCTTCAACTGAGGCTAAATATCGATCAGTTACTACTACTATGTTGAGCTTAATTGGGTATGTTATGTCTTAACAGATCTTGGTGTTAAACTTCCTCAATGCTCTGTGATTTACTGTGATAATATTCGGACTACTACTCTTTGATCAAATCCAGGACTTCATTCACGTATGAAACATGTTGCTATTGATTTCCATTTCATTCGTGACCAAGTTCAAAGTGGCACTCTTCGAGTTGCACAAGTTTCTTCTCAAGATCAACTGACGGATGCTTTTACGAAGCCTCTGCCACGACCTAGGTTTCTCTCACTCAAGGTCAAGATTGGACTCTTTTCTCGGGCTCAATCTTGAGGGGGCATAACAGAGGATAAGATTATGTTATCTTTTAAATATATTAAATTCAAATATGTAAATAACAAATGATAAGATTATGTTGTTTCTTTCAAATGTATATTTAAATTCAAATATGTAATCTAGTTATCCTAGGTGTTAGTTATATGTATCTTATCCTTTAGCATTTTAAACTTACAAATTAGCTCTTGGATTTGTATATAAATATGTGACTCAATACTCTAAATCAATACACTGTGAAAAACAATTCAAAACCTCTCTCTCTTTGTCACAAACAACCTGTTGTTTAAGAATCGAGATCTAGTAATTTTGGAGAAGACCTTAATAAATCACACGAATACATTATGAAAAATAATTAAAATATGATACAAAAAATAACACGAGTATGACACGAACATACGAATATGTCAAAAATTGTATAAAACAAATTATTAACATGTTAAAATTTATAAAAATATATAACATTTTAAATACGATTATGAAATAAAAAATAATATGAATGCGATATTAATATATGAATGATCATATCTAAAAAAAGATTGATAATTTTGTTATATAGTGTTAGATGAATTTTTAAATTTTATATATAATTAAATTGTTATATTTGTGTATGGACTCTAAGAAAGTGTTCTCCCCTTCAATTCAAGATTATGGCATCTATTCTCTTTCAAATATGATTTTTTTTTAATAAAATTAAACATGTAATTAAACAGTGGAATTTCATGAAACAGTTGTGATTCAATGATATCGAGAAGACTTGTTTTTTAATGCATTGAAAATAGAGTTTTTTTAATTTTATAAGTTAGATTAAGACATCGTTAGATGTATTATTTTTTATAATTAATTTTTAAAATATTTCTAAGAGCTGTGAGTAGATTTGGTGATTTTAAACACGATATGATAATACGACAAGAACATAACACATTTTATAAACACGAAAATAATATAATAAATATGATATGACAAATTTAAATATGATTAACACAATACGTTTAATACACATATCATATTCATATTTAAAAATTTGACACATTTAATAATTTATATTGTACTTATGTTTATATAACTTATACGAGAAAAAAAAAACATGAATTATCAAATTTAGATATAAATCCTCTTAGTAACTCCACTTGTAAAGCCTAAAAATTGCAGTTGTAAAAACATTACGTTAATCTTGGTTTTCTTAAAAGTGTTTTGTCTTGCGAATCAAATCATGAAATATCCCAACAAACAAACAACCTATATCTTCTTATACATTATTTGTTTAATTCGACCATTGTATTTCATGTTCTATTTATATAGATCATATACGTCGAGTTTTGAGTAAATTAAAAATGTATAACTATTTGTTCGATATAATTTCAACCGTTAAATATATATTAAAAAAGATAATATTCTTGATTGATACGATAAAGATATCGGATCGATTCGAAACTTTACGTGCACGACGAATACAATTATATTATTAAATTCAATAGTCGATTTGTTAAAATATAAATCGTATAAAAAGTTACGAAAATGTGTAAAACTAATTTAGTTTTATATTAGTATAAGTGGATTCCTCTTCATATATATCCACTTAGGCTTTTTTATTACAATATAGCAAAAAAAAAAAAATTATCAAATTACCGTTACTTTTTGATTATTTCCCAAAATACGGACCTTTTTTTTTCAGCTGGGAAATCGCCATCCCCCATGGCGATTTCCCAGCGTGTTTTTTGCAAATTTGCAAAAAAATACCAAGGGAAATCGCCACCCCCCATGGCGATTTCCCTTGGTAATTTTAGCAAAATTTGCTAAAACCATGAAGGGAAATCGCCATGGGGGGTGGCGATTTCCCTTCATGTATATATTTTTTTTTAATTAATAAAAAAAAATTATATTAAAACAAAATTTTATTTTAATTTGATAAATTTATTTTTAAAAATTATAAATTAAATTAAAATATTTTTTTTATAATTTAAAAAAATTTAAAAATTCGTAAAATATATTTTAGGTTTTTTTATAATTTAATATTTTGAATTTTTTTTTTAATTTTAAATTTCAAATGAAAAAAAAAAATTAAAAAAAAAATTCAAAGGGGGCAACGGTCATATGACCGTTGCCCCCATCCCCCCTCCCCCCCACACCCCCCACCCTCTATAAATACCCCCCTCCTCTTCTTCAAATTTTCATTCCTCTCATTCAAATTTTCATTTTCTTTCAAAATTTTTTCATTTTTCTACCAAAAAAAATTTCTTTCTACAAATTTTTTTTTTTCTACAACAATATTTTGAAATGGCTTCACTATTGAGGTTACAAGAAAATCACATCTCGGAGGTTATATTTAACGAGGTAAGTAAATTGTTATATTATTATTGTTTTTTATATTATTATTATTTTTTATATTATTATTGTTTTTTATATTATTATTGTTTTTTATATTATTATATTATTATTGTTTTTTATATTATTATTGTGTTATATTATATTATATTATTATTGTGTTATATTATATTATTATTGTTTTTTATATTATTATTGTTTTATATTATATTATATTATTATTGTTTTATATATTATTATTGTTTTATATTATATTATATTATTATTGTTTTATATTATATTATTATTGTTTTTTATATTATTATTGTTTTATATTATATTATTATTGTTTTTTATATTATTATTGTATTATTGTATTATATTATTATAGTTTTTTATATTATTATTGTTTTATATTATATTATATTATTATTGTTTTATATATTATTATTGTTTTATATTATATTATTATTTTTTTTATATTATTATTGTTTTATATTATATTATTATTGTTTTTTATATTATTATTGTATTATATTATATTATTATTGTTTTTTATATTATTATTGTTTTATATTATATTATTATAGTTTTTTATATTATTATTGTTTTATATTATATTATATTATTATTCTTTATATTATATTATTATTGTTTTTTTATATTATATTATTATTGTTTTTTTATATTATATTATTATTGTTTTTTTATACGAAATTATTGTTTTATATTATATTATTATTGTTTTATATTATATTATATTATTATTGTTTATATTATATTATATTATATTATATTATATTATTATTGTTTTATATTATATTATATTATTATTGTTTATATTATATTATATTATATTATATTATTATTTTGTTATTTTATAGTTTTATTTATTACTTTTTAATTGTTATAGTTTTATAATATATTAATTTTTATTATTATAACAGGAAACTCGTCGCGTATTACGTTCGAGGAAATTTACATTGGAGGACCCGCATCCTTATATTATCGACCACTTAAGAAGAGCCGGATTTTATCACGCAAGTCAAATTCGACGACTTGTGATACAACCCGATTTAATCTCTGCGTTGGTTGAACGATGGAGACCCGAGACGCACACTTTTCATTTTCCATGTGGTGAATGCACGGTCAGTCTCGAAGATGTTGCGCTGCAACTTGGACTTCCGATCCATGGCGATGCAGTTACAGGCGGAAGCCTGCTAGATTGGAATGAACTGTGTCAAGATCTATTGGGTGAGGTACCTCCAGAAGACGTCGTATCTGGCTCAACGGTGAGACTGACTTGGTTGAAAACGTTTCAAAATCTGCCATTACATGCAACCGAACAACAAATACAATATGCTGCTAGAGCATATATTTTACGTTTGATTGGAGGATTACTGATGCCTGACAAATCGAGCAGTCGGGTACATTTAATGTATCTTCCATTGCTACGTGATTTAGAGGAAGCAGCAAATTATAGTTGGGGTTCTGCGTGTTTGGCAGTTTTGTATAGAGAACTTTGCCGAGCTACAGTTCCAAAAAACCATGACATAGGTGGATGTCTAGTGCTTCTACAATCATGGGCTTGGTATCGGCTACCATTTCTTGCTCCGCGCGTGGATATTTCGGCTGTATACCCCCTTGCAAGCAGGTAATAATCTTTACTATTTTATTAATTTTGTACGAAATTGTATTTTTATAGGTCATTAAGATATTATATGCATTTTAATAGGTGGAGTAGGAGTACGGGTAGAGATTTTACAGAGACTCCGAGCGATCTTGCAAGTATAAGACTACGACTAGATCGACTAGGATATGATAAGGTAAATATTTCGATTGTTACATTGAAGTTTTTTTTATTTTATTTAATCCTTATGAAATTAATAATTTGTAATAATTATTCGCAGTTTCTGTGGATGCCATATTCCTCGAGTGAAATTATGGCATGCCTCCCATCGGATGCCTACAATAATTTCAATATATGGAAAGCAAACACAACATTGATATGCTTTTCATATGTAGAGTGGCACCAAACTGACCGGGTGTTGCGACAATTTGGGATGCAACAACCAATTCCTACAGCCCCGATGAACCTTGATAAGCTTCACAAGGTCGACATGCGTGGTCGTAATGATGAATTCTGGCCTGCGAAGCATGAACGTTGGATCCAATGGTGGAACATACGTTTTCAACGAATTCCGACAGGTTACCCGATTGTTGGTAATAATTTCAACCCGTCTGCTGATTACATAAGATGGTATAGAAATGAAGGTCGGCCTTTCGTTTGTCCACCGTCGATGCACGAGGATGTTAGGAGTATGCCATTTACCGGACAAACTTCAGCTCCAGTCCCTCCTACACAGGATATGGATGCTCCTAGACCTCGCCGACAACGTGGGCGAAGGCGTCAACCGACCTCATCGGAGTTCACAGCACCGAGGATGTCATTTGATCATCCTGAACCTGAACGGGATCATGGAGTACCATCCAGCCATCGTTATTCCGTAAGTCACCCCGGATATGACGTTGATGAGTGTTACCGACCATCACCGCCAAGAACGAGGTTAGATGACCAGCTCCCCGTCCTAGGTCCAAGTTCAGCATATTTAACATCCATGTATCAGTTTGGAACCCCTTCGTCAGCATTTGATGCTACATCATTTATGGGTGCATCTAGTAGTCAGGTTCCCGTTATGGGTAAACTAGGTGTTGGCTCATCCAGCAGTGGGTTTCAAATTTTTGATACGGATGAAACGACTGATGACATACAACCGGAACCAGTGGCGGTTATAGCAAGAGGTCGTGGTGGACCGCGAATACGTGCCACTGACGAGGTTGAACGACGGGTGCAACCACCACGCACTAGAAGAACTCGACACTGTTGCTCTACACCACGCAATAATTAGAATAATTGTAATGTGTTTTAAATTTCTAATATAAATTTATATGTTTTGCATTTCATGTAATTTGTTCGGAAATTAATTGTTACATTTTATTTTAATTTATATCTTAATGTTGTTATTTAATTTTAATATAATAATCCAAATTACATGATAAGTTGCTTTTCTTTTTTTCATTTTAATTTAATTTTCTTTTTAAATTATAATAAGAAAAAAAATGAAAAAAAGAAATTAAATTAAAATTTTTTTATCAAATATCCAGTTTTAAACTGTAACAATCTATATTATTATTAAAAACAATGATTAAATTAATGTCACGAGTTAATCGAATACCAACTCAAAAAAACTAATCAAATTAAAAAAATTATTTTACGATACCAACTTAAAAATAACTTCTTTATTTAAAAAAGTGACTCGATAAATTTCTTTTAAAAAAAATTTATTTACATTTTACATCATTAAATTATTTTTGATATAAATTAAATTTTCTTTTTTATAATATTACAAAATTATAAAAAATAAAATTTTTGATATAAAAATTTTATTTTTTTATATAATCTTCTTTTTAAATTTTAATAAGAAATATATTTTTATTTTTTATAAAATTGTAATAATAAATTAAATTACATTTTTAATATATATTTTAAAAAAATAAATAACCAAACCTATCAAAAAAATATTTTAATTTAATTTATAATTTTTAAAAATAAATTTATCAAATTAAAATAAAATATTGTTTTAATATAATTTTTGTTTATTAATTAAAAAATATATATATATATATATACATGAAGGGAAATCGTCACCCCCCATGGCGATTTCCCTTCATGGTTTTAGCAAAATTGGCTAAAATTACCAAGGGAAATCGCCATGGGGGGGTGGCGATTTCCCTTGGTATTTTTTTGCAAATTTGCAAAAAAACACGCTAGGAAATCGCCATGGGGGATGGCGATTTCCCAGCTGAAAAAAAAAAGGTCCGTATTTTGGGAAATAATCAAAAAGTAACGGTAATTTGATAAATTTTTTTTTTGGCTATATTGTAATAAAAAAGCCTATCCACTTACACTAGTGTAAGTATTAGCAATAATTTTTTTTTAATTTTTTTCATATATAATCAATTTTCTATATACATATATAAATATACTTTCATTACATACATCTATATGAATAACTTTTCAAAATTAAAAATATTTAAAATCCAAAATTTTTAAACATCAAATTATAAAATATTAGAAATTATTATTAATTAAGTTTAATAATATAATATAATGAATTTATTTTATTTTATTTTTAAATGAAATTATAAAAAAAAATAAAAATGATCATGAGATAAAAATATTAAGAATTGATTAAAAAGATCAGATAAGTGAAAAAAAAAATTAAAAATTAAAAATCTAAATCTTGTATCAATCAATACTAAATGATATTATCAATACAAATCGATACAAAAATTAAAATAGTATAAAATTAATAACGCCGAGATATGTACCGATAACCCTGGTTTTTTATTTTAAAATTGTTAAGATTTAAGTTTTGATCACTAAAATTAAGAATTAAACATCTAACAAATCACGTGACTGTTGGTAACCCTGTTCTTTCTTCAACAATCTCTCAATTAGTCTTGTCCAAGGATCGGGCTACCTGCTCAAGTTTGAAGGCCTGTTCATATTTGGGAGGCCTTGAAAAAAATATTAGACTCGAAAAATGGATTTGGGCAAAAAAAAAAATGCCCGTTTAAAAAATGGGTCGGGCCTTGGCTCCAACATTCAAGGTCTGAGCTCGGCCCGACCCGTTTTCTAATTAAATAATATATTATTTTTATTTATATATATTATGTAATTTATGTCATATAAAAATTAAATATATATAATATTATAATGTAAATATTAAAAATGTTAAGTTGTTTATGTTTATAAATTTAATAAAAATTTATAAAATTATTAAAGATTAAATAATAAAAATATATTTTTTTTTAAATTTAAAAAAAAATAATATAGACGGACCTAAACGGGTTTGGGCTATCCATTTACAAATATGAACAAATTTGGATAAAATTTGAGACTCATATTTCTCGTCGAACCAAACTTGAATAAATAAATATAATATTGATATCATATATAAATCCGATTCAAACTCGATCCGACCCGACCATGAACACCTCTACTTTCAATCTACTAATAATAAATTCTGAGTTTCAAATTTCAATGCAACGGTTGGTTTACACATCCTTCGATGATTAAACCTTAGCTTCTACATAAATTGGTTGGCTTACGTCACCCTAATCCTCTTTGTACAAATCTCATTGGCTTTCGTCGTTTTATTACTGCTGTCAAAATCCATTAATTTACTCCAAAATCAGTGCTTAAGTCTTAAACCCTTAAAAAGAATTAAAATAAAAAATAAAAGCTAGGCAATATAGTATTACCAATTTAACCATGATCTCTCATTCTTCTCTATAAATTATTATCTATGTGTTTTATTACCACATAAGTTTTAGAAACTCTAATATGTTAAAAGAATTTTTTTTTTATATAAAACTTTTGTTAACGAATACCTTAAATATATTTTTTAAAATTATAATATAATAATATCTTTAATGAATTCATTAAAAATTGATAAATAAAATTATTAACGACTATATTTAGTATAATATTATTATTGTAAATAATATATTAATTAATTTTAAAAATATTTTAAAGATACTTATTAATAAAATCATTTTAAAAATACGTGTATAAATATTTTTAAGTTTTACCTTTGCATTCACTATTTTTATTTTGAAGTGATTTTCACAATAATCAAACTTATATTGATAAAAAAGAAACTTCCATATTTTCTAATCATATAAACTGGTGTGGATTGTTAAAGGGGAACACTAATTAAGATCATATTTTTAAAAATATTTTTGGTATCTTTGATATTAAAAAAGAAATTTATAATATTTACAAAAAAAAAATAAAAAAATAGTCATCACTCTTCTTTTATTTCATAAATTCCATTCCGTCCATCTCAAGATTAAAATTTGAGATCTTCAAAATAATTTTTCTTCATCAATATGTATATTGAGTTTTGTTTAGAAGAATGCATTAAATGAAATTAGTATTAACTAACTTTAACTAGTATCTATAAGCATCAATTCTTTTATTTACTTCGTTGCAATTTTTTTTTTTTTTTTTAAATACAGTCAAAAGTATTATCAAGTTTTCTATGGACTTAATTTACTCCACGAGCTATCTTAAATATATATTTTTTCGGTATCAATTTAATGTATTTAAAATTTTACTTTTGCAATGCTTTGATAGACAAGAAAAGAGAAATTCATTTCTTTACCAATTAAACTAACCTATGTGATGCTTTGTCATATTAATAAAAAATTATGAACTAATTTTTCTTGACATAATAATTGTAAGAATTTATAGTTGATTATAATTTGTTTAATCTTAATCATGATATTAGAAATTTATATAATCCATGTAAACCTTACACACCCAAGAATAATATATTCTTCCAAAATTTATGATTGAAATAAAATAAAAATAAAAATTATCCAATTGATAAAAAAATTCAAAATTGGCAAACTATTTTTAAATTATTATTTTTAAAAATAGGACGTGTTTGGGCAAGTAACTCAATTGAAACAAATCTATGAAATAATTTATTTCCCTTCTATTTCTCTGTTGTTTAATTTAAGACTGACAGAACCAATAATCAAAATTTTGATTTCCAATTTTAATCAGCCAAAATAGTACTTATTATTTTACTGTACCACGTGGCACCCTGAAGATGTAAAGTGATGTATCCACGTGTCATTATGTGTCAGATTGATTTACACGTGTCTCTCAATCAAGGAGTTTATTTACGTGTTAATTATGGGAGTTTTTCATGCACTAAACTCCAAACTATGGGGGGGGGGGAAGAAGGTAGAGGTGGCAATTGGACGAGTTCGGGTCGGGTTCATTTGGGTTCGGGTTCAATCGGGTTCAGATCTATTCGGGTTAGGTTCGACCGAGTTCGGGTTCGTTCGGGTTCGCGCCCAGTCGGGTTTGGTGCGGTTCGTGTTTGTTTTACATTATTTTTATTTTATGTTAGATGTAATCATTTTTACATAATTTAAATATTTATTTTTAAAAATTATTTTATTATTATTTTTAAAAATAATCTTTTATTATAATATGATATTTTTAATTATATTTATTTATTTATTAAAATCAATATTTGTTAGCACCAAAAGAATATAAAATTAATTTTTTATATAAAATAAAATTTTAAAATAATTTATTATAAAAAATATGATATATTATAAATTAATCATATTAATATTTAAAATAATTGATTTGATGAACTCGAATTCCAACATGTAAATACATTATTATATTCAATACAAAATAAAAAACAAAATTTAGGGACGAACCCTGGCATTCAACTTTGAGGCCTAAACGGGTTTGGACTACCCATTTACAAATATGAGCAGGTTTGGGCAGAATTTGAGGCCTATATTTCGGATCGGTCCGTGCTTGGACAAGTGAATATGGTGTTAATGACTTAATTTAATAATATGCCTAAGAAAACTATATATATGTTGCAAAGAGCAACACATTTTTTTTAAAAGTAATTTTTATCTATTTTTTAATATAAAAAATACTATTATACTAGAGATAAGTTAAAATGAATAAATTGCTATTAATTAATTTTAATATATAGAAAATATTATTATACTATTATAAGGGTACTCTTAAAATAACATAAAAAAAAAGACAAATAATATTTTATGTCAAAAAAATTTACATTTTTAAAATTTTCATGAGTTTAGAATTTTTAGATAGTGGATTTATCAAGATATGGGACATTAAAGTTATAAGTATAAAATATAATTTTATTTTTGATAAAATTATTATTTTATCATATATATAATATAAATTAAATTCTTAAAAAAGATATTATAATAAAATTGATAAATAAAGTTCTTGCTTTATAAAAAATTTATTTAATTACAATTTGATAATTTTTATTTTTAGTATTAAATTCGGGTTCGGGTTCGGATCGGGCTCGGGTATTTTCGATTTCGGGTTCGGGTTTTTTAGGGTTCAAGCTCTTTCGGGCTCGGACCATTTCAGGTTTGGGCTTTTTCGGGTTCGAATTTTTGACTTTTAGGTCAAATCGAGTTTGGGCGGATTCAGATTTTTCTAGACGGATTTTCGAATTCGGGTTCATTTTGCCACCTCTAGAATAAGGGGATTGGGGTTGTTAATTTTTTACTTTGTGAGGGTATTTTAGTCTGAAAATAAAAAGTATGACCCCTAAATTCAGGTACGGTTTCAAAACGTGGGGGTGCCAGGCGTACTAGACGGGGCCGTTTAGTGTTTTTTAACAGAAGAATTGAGGGAGTTTTCAGACAAAAACCGTTGTCCGAAGATAATGCCAAGTTTACAAAGAAACCTTTCATTTTTAGGGCACTCTAGTTACCTATAAAAAAGAAAAGAACCCTTGGGCCAAAAAAAAAACCCCTTGGATTTTGATAGATTAACTCCCCTACCTCTTAAAAGACAATTTTACCACTACCAAATGTCCGAGTACTAAATTTGATAATTTTGGACACGACATAAATATGACATGAAAAAAAATTAAACTACAAAATAAAATATGATACGATATAAAAAAATAATATGAAAACGATATGAATATACGAATATGTCAAAATCTATATAACACGAATTATTAAGGTGTCAAAATTTATATAAATTTATAATAGCTTAAAAACGATTATGATACATGAAAATAACATGAACATAATACGAATACAAATACAGATACACGGATTAATGGATCTACAAACTATCCATTATGAAGGGTAATTATGTCATTTCAAAAAAATAAACTTAAAAGTTAAAATGGAAAAATTAAGGTGTTGCCAAAAGAATCAAAATTGAAAGGGTAGGCTACTATTAAAGGCAGTCCAGGTAAACCTATTAATTTTGAACCGAACTTGAAAATATTGATCAATTCATCGAAATTCAAACTCGATTTGACCAGAAAAATCAACAACTTGAGTCTGGTCCAACTCGAAATCGAAAATGATCCGAACCCGAAATGATCCGAATCCAAATTGACCCGACCCAAATTGACCTGAATCCAAATTGACCCGACCCGAAATGACCTGAACCTAAATTGACTCGAACCCGAATTGACCCGAATAATTAACCCGAACTTAAATTAAGTATAATTTTATTTTAAAAACATTAATTTAATAAAAATAGTAACTATAACATAAATTATTAATTTATTTTAATTTTATAACTTGTAATTGCTATTTTTTAATATGATAAAGTATGCACTATGCAAGTAGTAGCTGTGCGAAAAATTTGAAAATAAAAAAGAAACTTGATATTATATATAGTGTTAGAGTATTAGGAATTAAAATTTTTATCAATCGTTGTAAATCAATCTTAATATTTTTATTTTAAACCAAATCGTTGGATTGGATAAATAGTAAGTTTGTTGTATTTTTTATAAGTTTGTTATATTATTACCATAATAACCTTCTTAAATTAATTGTTCAAGACTTTAAGATAATTTATTCAAAAACTAAAATAATATTTTAAATATATAATAATCTCTTAAATAAATAATAAAATATTATATCAATTGTGATAATTTTATAATAAAGTTTAAAATAAATTATATTTGATGCACTCCAAAGAGTATATCTTAATTAAAACCTTACACTAAAAATAATATCAAATGTAAAGTATAGTAGAAGCAAGGGTCGAGTTATCAGGGATTGAGTTTTAGTTTATATGTTATTAGTTTATTACTTAAATTCAAAAAAAATAAAATAAAAGGGGGTTTGTGAAATAGTTTAAAAGTAAAGAAAACAAGAAATGTAAAAAGCAAATAAGCAAAAGAATATTAAATATGAGAAAAACATGGCTAAGAGGTCATTTGCCACAACTAGACATTATTGAGAATCAACATCAGATTTATCAACATCAATTAACTATCAAAATTATTAACCGTGGATAACAACAAGCTCTGCTACCCTAATCTTTCCTTAGTTCGTCGTTAAATAGAATAAGCTCTCTATTTAATCTCTAATTATCAAATAACCTAGAATAAGCTCTCTAAATTCAATTTGGTAACAGCTTTATGATGAGAAAGATAGGTTGATCTAAGCAACAAACACATAAGCTCGGATTTTTCAACTTAGGTTATGTTCTATACTTTGCAATTAGCGAAAACTCTAACATAATCATTAATCAAAAATTGCCACTTATGAATAGAAAATCAAGATAATTACACGGATCAAGACTCCTAAACTAGCATTAGACAATTATCAATATCTATCTAGTTGTACACCTAAACAAATCAAGAAAAAGATCATGAACAATTCTTCTAGAAGAACATAATCAACTTTGATAGAAAACTAATGATGGATAAAATCTAAAAATCAATTACAAAACATGTCTAGGGCTTTGAAATCACCCTTAACCAAAGAGAAGTTTAGCCTTGCATAGGCATAATTATTATACACATAAAACTAAAAAGAATATAAAAGAATAGAGAAGAAGAAGAAAATTAATGATGATCCTTGAGTCTCCTCAAAAGATGTCTAGTTTGTGGCTCAAAAGATGGTATTTATAGAGTTTTAAAACCCTGGGAATAAGTCCTTGCTGCACAAGTAAGCCTGGAGGCAGAAAAATCACGTTTTTGGTCAATTTTTGCTATTTTCCCAAATTATTGGCGCCTACGCGCCGAGCATACTGCCTTGTATTTTTCTGCTGCATCGTCTCGTACTTCTTCGGCTATTTCTTGTCCGATTTGGGTGTGTAAACTACCGTTGGAAAGGTATTCAAGTCAGCTTCAAAATTCAATAGGAAGTTTCTTCAAATAAAGACTTTAACATAATGTTTTCCTTGCAACAAGCTCTGGAGGTCAAATTTGCCTTCTTTCTTTGCAGCCAAAAATTGATATTTTTGACTCCCGAGTCTTCTTCCATCTTGTGATTATGATTTTGTAAGTTCTTTACTATCATTATTGACATCTTTTGACTTCATTCTCCTTATTGTACCTAAAATTCAAAAACATAATATAAGTGTAGACACCTAATTTTGTTCGGGCCCCTAAACCTAGTAAATTCTTCCTTGTGCTTTTTTGGAATGCAGAAAATCTCTTCTCATCCTGCAGATGGTACTCCAAGACTTTTTTTAGGAGATCAACATGAAAAGTCAATCCGAAAAAAGTCAACTGATGCACCCAAAAGAGTGTATCTAATTTAACCTACCACTAAGATCTGATTATTGATTCTCAATGATGTCTAGTGGTGGAGAATGAAACCTTAACCATACTTTTCACTCGGAAGAAATAAGGCGATTTTTTTGGGCAATTTTTGGAATTTTTGCGATTTTTTGGTTTTGGAGTGAGTAGCTCGGCGCCGCAGCCCCGAGTTTCTGACTTCGCTGCTGCACTGTCTCGCACTTTGTTGGCTGATTTGGATGATCATTTCTTGTCTGATTTGGGTGTGTAAACTATTTTTGAAAAGCTATTCAAGTCACCTTCAAAAGTCAAGTAGGAAGTTTCTTCAAATAAAGTCTTTAACATAATGATTTCTTAGCAACAAGCTCCGGAGGTCAAATCTGCCTGATCACTTAGCAATAATAATTTGATCTTTTTGACTCCCAAGTCTTCCTCCATTTTATGATTGTGACTTCATAAGCTCTTTAACATCATATTTGACATTTTTTGACTTTATCTCATCCAAAATACCTATAATTCACAAAACCATAATAAAATATCAAGGATCTTAAGAATTAAAGAACAAAGTATAAAGAAATAATATATGAAAATGTATGAAATTAAGCACTTATCAAATTCCCCCACACTTAGTCTTTTGCTAGTCCTCGAGCAAAATCAAATAAACAAAATAAGAAATCCTAATCTAGTCTACTTTCAATAAAAATGAGAGACAATCATTGAACAAGTCTTATAACTAATCAATAACTTAAAGAGTTTCACAAAGAATCATGCTTGATAATAAAGGTTTTTTGTTAAGCTAACATTAACATAATATATCTCAATCAAAATAGTGCATGTTCAAACTTAATATCAACTTCTCACATGGGATACTCTCATGATTTTCACTCTTTAAAGTAGTGGTAAAGTGTTTACACTCAATCAATCTCATGAAAACAATTCTACCATATGCTTGCTTGTCCACCTATTCTCCACTACTTAGATCATGCAACTTTATGAATCAAGAGGTCTTTATCCAAAGTTGTAATGGGGCCAAGGGGTTATAATGTGGTTAAAGAATAAAAAGGAAAAGATATCACAAAGGTTCCAAATACTTCATAGAATTTAGAGACAAAATAAGATTTTAAAACTTTCTCAATATTCTTTAGAAGTACATAATCACATAGGCTAAATATTTTATGTTGAGCCTTTGCTTCATTCTAATCAACTTTGTAACATTCTTTTCTTTTCCTAAAAGTTCAAGAGATGATTCAATATTTTTTTTACATGGCAAAGTATTTTTAAAATGTTCCCTGGTCTTTTTCTCTTGACTTTTGCCTTTTTTTTTTCTCCCCCACACTTATCTTTTGTTCTAACCCAAATTTTCAACTAAAAATATCCCTTGTTTTTGCAATATGTCTCAAATATTCTAGTTCATCTTTAGAACAAGGGTAAAGATACAAATGTGTTTAGGCTAGGTGTAAGATGTCGTTATGAATAAAATAGCACATTCAATGTAGGCTCAAATTGGCTCATTAGGAGGATGTTTTCTTGGAACATCAATAATGGATGGCTATTTGGCCCTGGTTATAATCCTAATTCCTCTATCATATCCATGTTATCACATACATCAATGTAGTCTCAAAAAGGTTTAAAGCAAGTTCTAGAGAATCTGTAATCATAAGAGCATTCAAGAAAGAAATTAGATTGATATGTATAATGCATCAATCATATAGGCTCAAAACTCACAAGGATAATTATACAAGTCAATATCAAGTCTAAACATACTTCTTTCTTAATCAACATATCATATTAACATTGGCTCATGAAAAATAGTGATATCAAGCTTAATTCTTATGAAAATCTTACCACTAATGATCAGTTTCAGACCTATTCAATTCATATCTCATCATAGTATGGAAAGTAACTAGAACACACTAAAAACTAACTAAAAACTAAACTAAACAAAAGGAAATCCTAAATTCTTCCCCTCACACTTAAATCTTACATTGTCCTCAATGTAATTCTATTATCCCCAAATATAAGAATCATGTGTAAAAGAAAAGAATTACTAATCAAACAAACAAACTAAAGAAAAACAATAAGGATAGAATGATAGAGAGTAAAGAATAGCAAATCTGATTATAATATGTGCTCTCCATGTTTTTGGGTTGCCTCCCAAGAAGTGCTTGGTTTATTATCCTCAGCCTGACTTAGACCCATGCCATCATCCACATCGTATCCTTGAGTACTTCAAATGATCCGATGGTGGTTCTAAATCTAATGTTGATGCCTGCAAAAGAAAAGGTAAATGGTTCTCATTAGATAAATGAAGATTAAGAGCTGAAACATCAAACCTTTTATTACAAGGTGGCAACACTTGCAAAGTTGCCAATGCTTCCTCCATATGTTCACTTAAAACAGGTTCATTTTTAGAGGTCTCCATGCCAATATGTTTGTTAATGTCTATGTCTTTGCTACTTAACTCAAAAGTTGGTTGCACTAAAGAGTCAACTGCAACAATTGCATAAACAGGATGTACATCACTAGGGTATCTCATGGCTTCAAAGATACTAAAACGGATTACATCACCATCAAATTCCATAGTGAGTGTGCCATCATTAACATTAATTATTGTCTTGGCTGTTTTTAAGAATGTTCTCCCTAATAAAATAGGTATTGGGTTGGAAGACATCTCATCTCCCATGTCAAGTACATAAAAGTTAGCTGGAAAGACCAATTCATTAAATTCCACAAGAACATTTTCTACAACTCATGTTGGATAAGTAATAGAACGATCAGCGAGTTGTAAAATAACACCAGTTTCTTTTAACGATCTAGTTGCAAAAAAGCATAAATTGAGTATGGCATAATATTGATAGATGCTCCTAAGTCTAGCATAGCATGTGCAAACCTGGTGTTGCCTATTTTACAAGGAATGGTGAATATACCTGGATCCTTGCATTTAGGTGGGAGTTTCTTTTGAAGAACAGCCGAGACATTCTCTCTCATACTTACCTTTTCATTCTTTTTGAGCTTTCTCTTAGAAGTGCACAATTCTTTCAAAAACTTTGCATATCTTGGCACTTGCTTTATGGCATCTAGTAGAGGAATGTTTACCTCAACTTTTCGGAATGTCTTCAAAATTTCCTTCTCTTGTTCCTCTTTTTTGGACTTTGCTAACCTGCTTGGAAAAGGTGGAGGAGTTATATATGAAGGAAAAGAAGGTTTAGGGATTACCTTAGTAATTTGCTTATTGGGTTGTGAAGATGATGCATTGGTGTTGTCCACCCTTTGAGCATTATCGTCTTGTGGTGTCTCAAGCTGTTTCCTACTTCTTAGAGTTATGGCATTCACATGTTCTCTGGGATTCACTATGGTTTGAGAAGGTAATTTTCCAAAATCCCTTGCTTGGATTTGACTTATTGCTGTTGTCATTTGTCCCATTTGATTCTCTAATTGACTCATCCTTGTTTCCATTTGTCTGTTCGCTTTCCTTGTTTCCCGTTGAATTGCCTTTGTTTCCTGTTGAATTTGAATTTGATTAGTAGAGAGGGCTTTAACAAGATCTTCAAGAGAAATACCTAAATTTTGAGTGGGTGAAACTTGTTGTCGGGTTTGATATGGTTGTTGAACCCTTTGTTGATAACCCGGTGGTCTATTGTCAAATGGTGGAGGAACAGCTTGTGATTGGTTTCCTCCGTAATTGAAGTTTGGATGATCCCTCCATCCTAGATTGTAAGTGTTAGAGTAGGGATCATACTTCTTTGATTGGTTCTGAATCCACCCATGGCATTCACAGGTTCATTGGTATCCTCTTGTAGTGTTGGGCACATATCAGTTTGATGCCCCATGGTAGAACATATGCCACAAGCCTTAATTTGCTGTGTATTACCTACAGCCAATTGTTGCACAAGAGAAGTCAGTTAAGAAATTGTTTGTTCAAGGGATGATGTACTTACCTCATTGACTTTCTTGGGTTGTGGTGGTTAGGGGTGTAAACGAGACACCTATGCTCGCAAGCTACTCGAGTTCGGCTCGAAAAAATTCGAACTTGGCTCGGTCATTGTCGAGCCGAGTTCGAGCATCCTAATACCTGACTCGAGTAGCTAGCGAGCCTAATCGAGCTTTTTCATTTTTGATATATTTTTATTATTTTTAATTATAAAATTATTATTTTACCCTTAATATATATACACTTAAAAACCTTAAAACCTAATTTTCTCACTTTTCTCACATGTACTGCTGCCTCTGCCTTCTCCAGTTCTCCCCCCTCCCAGTCCCAACTCCCAGTTCTTATCACAATAAACACAAAAATTCAACTATAAACAATCTCAAATATTCTTCTCTTTACCTTCAACCAAAATCAAAATTTTTCTTCACAAAAAAAATATATTATTTGAAAGAAAAAAAAAAGATGCAGATTTTTTTTTTTTTTTTTTGTAAAGCCAAAAATAATTGGATTTCTTTAGTTTTATTTTTCGGTAAAGCATACGACACTTGAACTACAAGCATGTTTCTTCTTCTCATTTTGGCATGCCATTGCCAACCCCTATCTCAAAGAAAGAGATACAGATCCTTGTGAAGATGCTTACAAGGAAGACTATTACTCTCGAGATCAAGAGCGATGAAACTATCGATAATGTCAAGGCCGAGCTTCAGGTTTTCTTTTTTACCCTTTTCGTTTCTTCTTTTTCTTAATTTTTGTATCTCATTTTTTTTAAGGAATTAGTCTTATTATTACAATCCCAGACCTCTCGTTTGGTTGTTGAAAAAAGGAAGTAATCCATGAAGGAAGTCATCCATGAGGGAAAAGAACTTTAAATATGTGTGAAGGAAAATTGTAGTAAGGGTTTGAGAATTTTTTTCTGGGTTTCCTTTTTTTTTCATTTTATTTAAATATTGTACTTTAGAATTCTTAGACTTTCTGTTTGGTTGGCAAGAAAATGACAGAAGACAAAGAGGAAAACGAAAACGAAAAAGAATTTCAAACTTAAACTATTCGATGGGTATATGAAAAATATCTATTTGAAATTTGTTCGCCTGATCATTATACCATTGAAGAAATTTTTTTATTTATTAAATTTAATTAATATAAAAATTTGTAAATGAAAAAATTTAATTCGAGCTCGAGCTCAAGTTCAAGCTCGAATATAAAAAATGAGTAATCGAGCCTAATCGAGCGAGCTCGAATAGTTCGATTTTATGTCGAGCTTAGCTCGAGCCTAAAAAATGATACCCGATTGAGCTCGAGCCGAGTTTCAAGTTGAACTCAAGCTCGAGCTTCTTACTATTAGAGCTCGGCTCGGCTCTATTACAGCCCTAGTGGTGGTGGATCTTGTCTCATTGAGAATTGTTAGGAATTGGCTGCCATGTTGGAGATGAGAGATCTAGCAGATCCGGGAGTTTTATCAACTAGAGCTCCCCCACTAGTTGCATCTATCATACTTCTATCCATAGGCATAAGTCCTTCATAGAAATATTGGATGAGAAGTTGTTCACTTATCTGATGGTGTGGACATGATGCAGAAAGTTTCTTAAACCTCTCTCAATATTCATATAAGGATTCTCCGTTATATTGCCGGATCCCACATATCTCTTTTCTAAGATTGGCAGCCTTAGATGCTGGAAGTACCTTTCCAAGAATGCTTTTTTCATATCATTCCATGTAGTTATGGTTCCGGATAGTAGATAGTAGAGCCATTCCTTTGCCGAATCAGCTAGAGAGAATGGGAAGGCTCTTAACATAATTTACTATTCGGTGACCCCAGTTGGCCTCATGCCTAAGCAAACTATATGGAATTCCTTAAGATGCTTATTTGGATCCTTTCCTGCAAAACCATGAAAAGTGGGGAGAAGATGAATCAAACCAGATTTTAATTCAAAATCTACCTTAAGATTAGCATATTCAATGCATAATAGTTGTTGACCCAAACCCGGAGCAGCTAGCTCCTTCAGAGTTAGGATGTTAGCAGCCATCTCTCCTTATTCCTCTTGGATGATTTTGATCAACTCTTTGTTTGTTCTTTGGTGGTAAGCTATGAATTCCCTAATTCTCCGAAGTCCTAAATGAGGTTCTTCTCTGGCAGATTGGGACATTCACTGAAAAAAAAAACAAGAAAATAAACTAATTAAAACAGAAAGTAAGAATAAACCAAATAACTAATAAACTAAAGAAAGCAATCCCCGGCAACGGCACCAAAAACTTGATGCACCCAAAAGAATGTATCTAATTTAACCTTGCACTTAAAAGATATCAATTGTAGAGTATAGTGATTAGCAAGGGTCGAGTCCACAGGGATTGGTGTTTAGTTTAAGAATTATTAATTTATACTTAAATTCAAAGAAAACAAAATAAAAGGGAGGTTTTTGAAATTAGTTTAGACTAAAATAAATAATCAAAAGAATAAAGCAAGTAAATAGGAAGTAATCAAATATGAGAAAAGTATGGTTAAGTTTTCATTCTCCACCACTAGACATCATTGAGAATCAATAATCAGATCTATCAACATTAATTAACTATCAAAAGTATCAACCGTAGATAACAACAAACTCAGTTACCCCACTATTTTCTTAGTTCGTCGTTAAATAAAACAAGCTCTCTATTTAATCTCTAACCACTAGACAACCTAGAATAAGTCTCTAGGTTTAATGAAATGGCAGCTTTATGATGAGAAAGATAGGTTGATCTAGGCAACAAACACATAAGCTCGGATTGTTTAACCTATGTTATGTTCCACTTTGCAATTAGCGAAAACTTGACCATAATCATTAATCACAAATTGCCACTTATGAATAGGAAATCAAGACAATTACACGGTTTAAGACTCCTAAACTAGCAATAGATAATTATCAAGATCTATCTAGTTCACGACCTAAACAAATCAAGACAACATCATGAACAATTTTTATGGAAGAACATAATCAACTTTGATAGAATACTAATGATAGTTAAATCTGAAAATCAATTAAAAAACTTGTTTAGGGCTTTGAAATCATCCTTAACCAAAGAGAAGTTTAGCCTTGCATAGGCATAGTTAACATAAACATGAATATTCAAAAGAAACTAAGAAGAAAAATAAAATAAAACTAAGAGATGAAGAGTAAGAAAAAAATTGTTAAATAATCAAAAGCATGTCCTAGTTGGTGGCTCAAAAGATGGTATTTATAGAGCTTTTTGACCTTTAAAACCCTTTCTTGTTGATCAAGGAAGCTAAGAGGCAAAATAAGGCAATTTTGGGCAATTTTAGCGATTTTTCGATTTTGGAGTCAGTAGCTCGGCGCCGCGGCCCCAATTTCTGTATGTGGGCGCCGCGGCCCCGAGTTTTTTACTTCGCTATTGCACTGTCTCGCACTTCGTCGGCTGATTTGAATGATCATTTCTTGTCCGATTTGGGCGTGTAAACTATCGTTGGAAAGGTATTCAATTCAGCTTCAAAAGTCAAGAGGAAGTTTCTTTAAACAAAGTCTTTAACATAATGATTTCTTAGCAACAAGCTCCGGAGGTCAAATCTGCCTGATCACTTAGCACTAAGAATTTGATCTTTTTGACTCCCAAGTCTTCTTCCATCTTATGATTGTGACTTTATAAGCTTTTTAACATCATATTTGACATGTTTTGACTTTATTTCATCCAAAATACCTATAATTCACAAAACCATAATAAAATGTCAAGGATCTTAAGAATTAAAGCACAAAGTATAAGAAAATAATATATGAAAATATATAAAATTAAGCACTTATCACAACCCTGGAAAAGTCAACCCCGAAAAGTCAACCACTGAAAAAGTCAACCTTTAATCAAAATAAATATTTGAAGTTGAATTGAGCAATGGCGAAAGAATTTTGATAATCCGAGGTCTACAACGAAAGATATGGAGTTCGAAAAAGGGATTGCAGAAATTTTAGTGTAGGGCAAATCCTAATTCGGTAAATTTGGGAAAAAAAGCTTAAACGATCAAATTGGTCAAAATTGGAGGTTCCAAAAGAAATATAATTAATGACTAGGTTATTGGAAAGGCCAATTGGAAGCAGAACCAAAGGAAGAGTCAATTTGGAAGAAAAATCGGAAATTAGGGTTTTTGGTTAAAAAGGGTAAATTTTGCAAAATTGGGAAAAACTACAGAGATGGCTCGATTCAGTAAAATTGAAGCCCCTAATTGATGAAGAGTGAGTAAACAAAGATAGCTCAAAGCTCAGTTTGAAGTAAATCCCAAGAATAGAGCTGGTTGGAGGAAAAACAAAAAAAAACAAGGAAATTCTCGATATTGGAAAAAGGGGAAAAATCAAATTGGAGAGGAATTTGATCGTAAAAATTAGGCATTTTCAGACCAACTCCAATTCAATATATAAAAAAATGCAATGGAGAAAGAAAATTTGGAAATCGGACCCGTTTTGAGTAAAACGGAGATTTCGGGGGTTAAGGGGCAATCTTGGAAAATCCGAGAAAAATATGAAACGAGCTCAGAAAATTATGAAAACCTCAAGATCTGAGTTCTATGTTGTTTTGAAGGTGTTGGTGAAGAAAAATCCGGAACCGGAGCTCAAATGAAATATGACAAAATTTGGGTGTACTAGTCCGAAATTCTAAAAGAAAATTTCGGGAAAAATAGTAAATGAGCTTGAAAAATTATAAAAAATTTCAGATCTAAAATTTATATTATTTGGAAGGTATTGGTGAAGAAAAATATGGAATTGGAGCTCAATTGAAAAAGGCTAAATTTGGGAGGCACCAAACCGAAACTTTTAAAGAAAAATCCGGAAAAAATAGGAAACGAGCTCGGAAAATTATGAAAACTTTCAAAACTGAGTTTTATATTGATTAGGAGGTATTGGAAAATAAAAATATCACATTGGAGCTTATTTGAAAAAAGGGAAAATTCGGGGAGGCCTAATCCGCACTTTTAAGGAAAAATCTGGGAAAAATAGAAAACGAGTTCCAAAAATTTCCAGAACTGAATTTTACACTTATCTAGAATGAGTGGAAAAATAAAATCCGAATTTGGGGTCCGTTTGAAATTTAATTAAGTTTAGGGACTAAAGTGTAATTTTATCGAAGCAACCAAAAAGGCCATTTTGCAATTTAAAAAATAAGGAAGCTGCTGGAAACTTCAAGGTCATTCGCCTAGCCCATGAAGAAGGGAAGGAATGGCTGATTATCCCACTCAATGCCAAAATTTGATAGCAAGGTGACATTTTTATTTGATTGAGTCCTTCTGATCATGCCAAGTGGCCAAGGTGATAAAGAGAAAATATGAGCACAATCTTGTTAGGATTTTTGGCCAACTCGTTATGGTTAGGGGCTGATCACTTCATCCTATGGTTGCAAATTCACATGTTTATTATCTTCGGTTAGTAGCCCTTGGATCTTGCTAAATAGAAAAAAAATGACAACATCTTTACCATTCGGCCAGCCTATAAATAAGAGGGGATTTTTAGATTTTTAGGGGGCTTTTGGCTGATTTATTTCATGTATGAGCAGTAGCTAAAGTGGTAAAAAATCAAAGAAAATTTTGAAGAGAAGCAAGCTTGAAAGATAGCTTTGAAAGGTAACCTTTGGGCACCAATCTCTTGCAATTTTCTTTCCTTTTCTATGTTGATTTTCTTATTTTTCCATATGATTTCTTGTTCTTTTCTTATGAAATAAAGGTTTTTAAAGCTTTCTTTTAAGGTTTTTATCTTTTGTTTTCATCAAAAAATATCAAAAACATGTTTACTACATTTTTTTCTACCATGTCTGAACGTTACCTTTGTTATGATTATCTTGTGTTTAATTTTATTCCTATGTTGATTGTGGTAGGTTAGTCATTTATGCTTTGTATTATTGCCATGCCATATGTTTATGTATTTGCTTAGCCATATCTTTGCATTTTCATCATGATTATTTGGCTATCATGCTTTCATTCATGTTTTGCATTATTGTCATGCCATATGTTTGTGTATTTTCATTTTCATTATGGATATTCGGCTACCATGCTTTCATTCATGCTTTGTGTATTTGTTTTGTTATATCTTTGCATTTTTGCCATGATTATTTGGCTACCATGCTTTCATTCATGCTTTGCATTATTGCCATGCCATATGTTTGTGTATTTGCTTTGCCATATTTTTGCATTCTCATCATGTTCATTTGGTTACCATGTGTTCATGTTGCTTCCATGCACATTTTCATGTCATATTAGACATTAGGTCATCTTATATTTCCATGCATAGTTTCATATTATATTAGGCATTAGGTCATCTTATATTGCCATGCATATTTTCATGTTATATTAGGCCTTAGGTCATATTATATTGCCATGCACATTTCACATGTCATTTTAGGCATTAGGTCATCTTATTTTGCCATGCATATTTTCTATGTCATTTAGGCATTAGGTCATGCATTTAACTTTCTGTTTGATCATGCATTTCATTTCATCCCTACTTGATGACTTAAGCCAATCAATGGCTCAAAGCCAAGCTCTCTTGAGCATGCTTGTGGAAAATTAATAGTCTAGATTGGGTATTCTGATTTTGTGATTTTTTTTAATACTCATTCTTTGTCAAAATAAATTGATTTTTTAACTACATCTAGTAGTCATTTGAGGGATGCCATGATATTTTTCTCATGATTTTTAGATTTTTTTTTGTCATGGCTGAAAAAATGAATTTTGACAAAGCAGTTTTTAACTCACTGTTCTGACTTTGGTAAAATTTCGGTCTTGGTTCCCATGCTCCAAAAATTAAGATGATTTTTTTTCATGCAGATAAATATGTCTTAGGTTTACCCTAATTTTTACAGATTTTTCTGAAATTTTCTAAAAGAGAAACAAATAGGTTTCCAATACTGCCCCTGAGAGTCAGAGTTTTTTTTTCAGAATTGATAACTTACTGTTTTGGGGAATTCGGTCATGGTTTCCATGCTAAAAAAATTAAGATGATTTTTTCCCATGTATATAAACATGTCCTAGGTCTCCCATAATTGTTTTAGAGTTTTTTGAAATTTTTTAGAAGGGTAAAAAAATCAAGTTTCAAAACTGGTCAGCAGAGTCAGATTTATTTTTGAGAATTAATAATTTTCTGTTTTGTTTAAGGTATTAAGAGGGGGCTGATTTGGGACATTAGCTACTGTCTTGGGTTAATTTTTAAGTCATTTTAATCATAAAAGTTTATTTTATAAAATTCGGGTCAAGGGTGGTCAACCCGGGTTTTCAAAATTTGGAAAATAGTCTTTTTAAATGAGAGTTTCGGCCGCAGTGTCATTTTCATCCAAAAATTTTCAAATTTTTTTTTAATCCAATCACAAAGTATTTTTGATTTAGAAAATCTGATTTAAGTCTTTTCCTAAGGTAGTCGGATATCTTTTTAGGTATACGGATGTCCTTATTTAAAGGAAAAAATGCACTTTCATGCATTGCATTTTTCATGTTCATGCATATTCTATGATATATAATTTTTGCTATGAATATTCTATAGTGATATCATTGCTTTGATTTATATTTCATGGTGTTATAATGGTTGTTATATGATTATAGATATTCTATGTTATTCCACGCTTCTTGCTTAATCATTAATTATTTTGCTATATCATCTAAGATTTATTATGTTCATGCATTACCTTTTCCATTTTCATTTTCATGCATATTTTATTTTAATGTTATTTTATGTTTCTTATCATGTCATGTTATTAATTCTATTGCCATGTCATTTAAATTATGCCATATCACTTAAATAGTGCCATGTCATCTAAATTTTACCATGCCATCTTTGCCATGTCATTAGTAATAATTTACATATTTATAATCATCTTCTTAAAATGATTTTAATAAAGATCAATTTTAAAAAAATAAATAAAGATATTTCTGAGTTAAAATAATTCATGAGTTCTTTGCCGGGTTTGTTGGGGAGGAAATCATCAATTATCATTAATAAAGGAATATATTTCTTTCAAAAATGAAAATGATTCGGAGATTTTTCAAATAAATAAAATTTTCTATATTTTATCGGGCTTGATGGAGAATATAGAAAAATTTTGAATTAATAAATTTCGGATCCTTTTCAATTAAAAATGGAATTATTTTTCTTTAAATTGGAAATTATTTTAAAATGCCAAATCTAAAATCGACTTTTACCGAGACTTGAGATAACACACGATTAATAAGGTACCGTTTTATACAGGCGTTGTGGGGGGTGCTATTCCTTCCCTGCACTTAACCGACTCCCGAACCCGCTTCTTTGATTTCTCTGGTTTAAAAGCGCAGACTTTAAAATTGGTTTTGAAAATGTTTTAATTAATTTTAAAATATTTTACAAAATCGGTTTTAATCTGTGGCCGATCACACCTAGCCAAAAAAAGATTGGTGGCGACTCCATCTCTTTTTCGAAACCGATTTTCAAACCCTCATTTTATTTCAAGAGGAATTAAGTTGTCTTTTCCTCTGTTTTTCCCAATGTCAGGTTGCGACAATAAGTAAACAAGATAAAGATCGAAAACATAACAAAAACTAAAGGTAGAAAGGCATAAAATGTATATTTTATGAGCTTATCAAATACTCCCACAGTTAGCTTTTTGCTAGTCCTCGAGCAAAACAAAATAAAACAAAATTTAAGAAAATCTAATCCACTTTCGTAGGAAACCACGGTGGCACTTAGCATGTGACACAAGCCTTTAAACCCCTAGGTGTCCCTAGTGGACGAGTTTAGTCTCGTGAGAGTTTACTAAAACGATACCCACAAACATTGAAAACATAAGAAAAATAAATAAAACTAAAAATAATAATTACAACCAATCCTTTCAATATAAATTAGAGAAAATCATTGGACAAGTCTTATAAACTAATCAATAGCTCAAAGAATTTCACAAAAAAATCATGCTTGAATGTAAATAGTTTGAGTTAAGCCAATATTAACATAACATATCTCAATCAAAATAGTGCATATTCAAACTTAATCTCAACTTCTCACATGGGATACTCTCATGATTTTCACTCAATATAGTAGTGGTAAAGTGTTTACACTCAATCAATCTCATGAAAATAGTTTTACCATATGCTTGTTTGTCCACCTATTCTCCACTATTTAGATCATACAACTTCATGAATCAAGAGGTCTTTAATCAAGGTTGCAATGGGGCCAAGGGGTAATAATTTGGTTAAAGAATAAAAAGGA
This sequence comes from Fremontodendron californicum, assembly GCA_030761205.1. NCBI lineage: Eukaryota > Viridiplantae > Streptophyta > Magnoliopsida > Malvales > Malvaceae > Fremontodendron > Fremontodendron californicum. The sequence continues at coordinate 17,603,269 of JAULJL010000037.1, forward strand.
AAAGATATCACAAAGGTTCCAAGACTTCTTAGAATTTAGAGACAAAATAAGATTTTGCAAATAGAACTTTCTCAATATTCCTTGGAAGTACATAATCACATAGGCTGAATATTTCATGTTGAACCTTTGCTTCATTCTAACCAACCTTGTAACATTCTTTTTTCTTTTCTTTAACTAGAAGTTTAAGAGATGATTCAATTTTTTTCATTTTTTTATGGAAATGTATTGTTACAATGTTCCCTTTTTTTTCTCTTGACTTTTGGCTTTTTCCTCCCCTACACTTATCTTTTGTTCTAATCAGAATTTAAAAAGTATCCCTTGTTTTTGCAATATGTCTCAAACATTCTAGTCCATCTTTAGAACAAGGGTAAAGATATAAATGTGTTTAGGCTAGGTGTAAGATGTGGTTACCAATAAAATAGCATATTCAATGTAGGCTCAAATTGGCTCATTAGGGGGATGTTCTCTTGGAACATCAATAGGGGATTGGATTATTTGGCCTTGGTTATAATCCTAATGCCTCAATCATATTCATATTGTCACATGTATCAATATAGTCTCAAACGGTTTAAAGCAAGTTCTAGAGAAACATGTTATCATGAGAGCACTCAAGAAAAAAATTAGATTGATATGTAAGCATCAATTATATAGGCTCAAAACTCACAAGGATGATTATACAAGTCAATATTAAGTTTAAACATATTTCTTTCTCAATCAACATATCATATTAACATTGGCTCATGAAAAATAGTATTCAAGCTCAACTCTCATGAAAAATCTTCTCACTAATAACTAGTTTTGACCTATGCAATTCATATCTCATCATTGTATTGAAAGGAACTAAAAACACACTAAAATACTCACACACAAAAAAAAAAATCTAACATAAAAATCCTAAATTCTTCTCCTTATACTTAATTCTTACATTGTTCTCAATGTAATACTATCACCCCACATGCAAGAATTATATGTAAGAGAAAAGAACTAATAAACAAAAGAATAAAAAAAAAACTAAGACTCAAAACAAACTAACCTAAACAAACCTAAAACACTACATAAACAATATAAACAATAAAAATAATAAAAGGAAAAGTAAAAGTAAAAGTAAAAGAAAGTAAATCCGAGTATGGCAGGTTGGCAATTTCTTCATTAATTGGGCTGCCTTCCCAATTAGAACTTGAGTTAATGTTTTGAACCTAACCAACACCCCTTCTTGGCTTTTTAAGCTTGTCAGGCTTATACATGAAACTTTCCAAATTTATGCGTTTGATAGGAAGCTTTCTTTGCACAATAGTGGATGCATTCTCCATTACAAGTATTATTCCATCATCCTTTGCGGTGCATATCTCATCAAGGAATGGAGCATATTTTGGTACTTGTTGAATGGCATCCACAAACAAACTGTTTAAGGTTTCCCGCATGTGTTGTTCATAACCCCGGCAATGGCGCCAAAAACTTGATGCACACAAAAGAGTGTATCTTTTTTAAACCTTGCAATTAATATGATCAATTATAGTAAAGTAGCATGCAAGGGTCGAATCCACAGAGATTGGTTTTTAGTTTATAAATTACTAGTTTAAAACTTATATTCAAGAACAATAAAACAAAAAGGGTTTTGAAATCAGTTTAAACTTAAGCAAACAATAAAAATAAGAAAACAAGTAAACAAGAAGTAATCAAATGTGAGAAATATGACTAAAGGTTCATTCTCCACCACTATTATTATTCCATCGCTTTTGGTGGTGCATTGTTCTTTGAGGAATGGTGCATCTTTTGGTACTTGCTTAATAGCATCCATAAGCAAGCTGTTTAAGGTTTCCAGCATTTGTTGTTCATATTCATCTTTCTTGAGCTTTGCAAATTTGGTAGGAAAAGTTGAAGAAGAAACATTAGTAGAAATAGGAACCTTAAAAGTTACCTCAGGTGCCGAATTACTCTCAATTGGAATTGTGGCTTCATTATCCTCAAGAGTAGAATCCATCTCTAGTTCTTTCTCATCCTTGAGTTCCTTGGATTTTCTGATCGATCCTCAAGTTGTGTGGCACTAACACTCTCCTTTGGATCAATCATAGTTTAGGAAGGGAGTTCTTGAGATCTTTGTTCTACTAATTGGCTTATCGTTGTTACCATTTGTGTCCTATTTGAGTCTGCAATTGACTCATCCTTGTTGCTATTTGTCTGTTTGTTTCCCTTATGTCCTGTTGCATTTGCCTATTTGTTTCTCTTATGTCCTGTTGCATTTGCAATTGGTTCGTAGCAAGGGATTTGACAAGATCTGCTAGAGACTCACCTGAATTTTGTGATTGGGGCTGAAAAAGATCTGGTTCTTGAGACCATGATTGATTGAAGCTCGATGGATGAGTGTAATTGGTATAAGGATCCATTTCATGATAATTTCCCGAGTAGCCATAATTAGGATGATCCCACCATCCCTCATTGTAAGTGTTTGGGAAATGATCACACTGTTGTTGCTGGAACCCTTGTTGGCTTTGGTATCCTTCCACATAATAGGTTGGTTCAAAATTATCTTTTCGGTAATATGGGCACCAATTGGTTGGATGATCCATCATGAAGCACACTCCACACTGCCTTGATTGTTGAACATTACCCATGGCCAATTGTTGAACTGGGGAGGTGAGATTGGCTCGTCGGTTCTCAATGTTCATGTATGCCATCAATTCCTCAAGTGTTAGATTGCTCAATTCCATCGTGTTTTGCTCAAAAATTGAAAAAGGAAAAAAAAACCTATATGTACAAAAAAAATAAAATTAATTACAACTGAAAATAAGAATAAACCAAATAACTAATAAACTAAATAAAGCAATCCCCGGCAACAGCGCCAAAAACTTGATGCACTCCAAAGAGTATATCTTAATTAAAACCTTAAACTAAAAATAATATCAATTCTAAAGTATAGTATAAGCAAGGGTCGAGTCCTCAGGGATTGGGTTTTAGTTTATATGTTATTAGTTTATAACTTAAATTCAATGAAAATAAAATAAAAGGGGGTTTGTGAACTAGTTTAAAAGTAAAGAAAACAAGAAAGGTAATGAGCAAATAAGCAAAAGAATATTAAATATGAGAAAAACATGGTTAAGAGGTCATTCGCCACCACTAGACATTATTGAGAATCAACATCAGATTTATCAACATCAATTAACTATCAAAATTATTAATCGTGGATAACAACAAGCTCTGCTACCCTAATCGTTAAATAGAATAAGCTCTCTATTTAATCTCTAATTATCAAATAACCTAGAATAATCTCTCTAAATTCAATTTGGTAACAGCTTTATGATGAGAAAGATAGATTGATCTAAGCAACAAACACATAAGCTCGGATTGTTCAACTTAGGTTTGTTCCACTTTGCAATTAGCGAAAACTCTAACATAATCATTAATCACAAATTGCCACTTATGAATAGGAAATCAAGACAATTACACGGATCAAGACTTCTAAAGTAGCATTAGACAATTATCAAGATCTATCTAGTTGTACACCTAAACAAATCAAGACAAAGATCATGAACAATTCTTATGGAAGAACATAATCAACTTTGATAGAAAATTAATGATAGATAAAATCTAAAAATCAATTACAAAACATGTCTAGGGCTTTGAAATCACTCTTAACCAAAGAGAAGTTTAGCCTTGCATAGGCATAATTAATATATACATAAAACTAAAAAGAAAATAAAAGAATGAAGAAGAAGAAGAAGAAGAAGAAGAAGAAGAAAATTAATGATGATCCTTGAGTCTCCTCAAAAGATGTCTAGTTTGTGGCTCAAAAAATGGTATTTGTAGAGTTTTAAAACCCTGGGAACAAGTTCTTGCCGCACAAGTAAGCTTGGAGGCAGAAAAATCACGTTTTTGGGCAGTTTTTTCAGTTTTTCCCAAATTATTGGTGCCTAAGCGCCAGAATTTGGCACCTAGGAGCCGAGCATACTGCCTTGTATTTTTCTACTGCATTGTCTCGCACTTCTTCGACTGATTTTGATGACCATTTCTTGTCCGATTTGGGCCTGTAAACTACCGTTGGAAAGGTATTGAAGTCAGTTTCAAAAGTTAAGAGGAAGTTTCTTCTAATAAAGACTTTAACATAATTTTTACCTTGCAACAAGCTCCGGAGGTCAAATCTGCCTTCTTGCTTTGCAACCAGAAATTGATCTTTTTTACTCCCGAGTCTTCTTCCATCTTGTGATTATGATTTTGTAAGTTCTTTACCATCATTATTGATATCTTTTTACTTCATTCTCCTTATTGCACCTAAAATTCAAAAGCATAATATAAGTAAACAAGATAAAGATCGAAAACATAACAAAAACTAAAGGTAGAAAGGTATAAAATGTATATTTTATGAGCTTATCAATATTTTTTAATTATCATGTATATTCTTATTATAATCTTATAACATTCTTGATCGTTATACATATTATTTAAAATAAATGTATTATTTTTATTTTAAAGGTATAATCCATACTCATGTAATTTAAAATAAAGTACATAAAATAGATTATTAATAATGATATGTGTATTTTATTATAATGATTTGTACGTTATGTTATAATAATATCTTATCATGTAATTTAGATCAAATTATATAATCTCTTATTGTTATACATGTTATTTTTAAGATAAATGTGTTGTATTATTTTAAATATATAATCTCTTAAGTCTTATCATGTGACTTTTTTAAAAATATATAAAATAGGTTATTGATATGTAAATGGATTGGGATGATGATTTCAGGTATACAATAATACTCGTTTAAGTAAAACGGATATTTAAATTTGAAAAATTACTAGATTATGCTCGAATCCAACAAAATTGGGTTAGATAGATATTTATTTTTAAATTAAATATTACAATATTTATATTTATATTTATTTTTAAATATTATTTATTACTTATTTTCTATATTTCAATAAAAATCTAATTAAATCTGTTCGATCAAATAATATGTTTAAATCTGATCTGATTTGATTTTAAAATTAAAAAATTAAACCTCAATAATTCGAGTGTCAAACCCAAATGACACGAACTTGAAATGATCCAAACTCGAATGATCCGAACATGAATAACCCAATTCCGAAATGATACAAACCCAAAATAATTCGAATTCAAAACGATTTGAATCTAAAAATGATCCGAAAATTTTAAAACCCTAATTTATTCGATTCAAAACGTATCCGATCCGGCCAATTGATATATATCTAAATCCTGGCCATACTGCCACTTGACAAATTTAAGATGTGTTATAGTCAATGTCTGAGAAATCAGAATTGCAGGTGCCTTCTCATTCCTGCTGCCATGGTTTATTATTGCCAACTCACCCCGGTTCAACTCAGTCATGACCCACTCATAATTGTGCCCAAAGCTAACAACTTGCTTTACTTGGTTTATTTACAATCAAACTAGCTTACTTAATCCCCTCAAGCTTTCATATTATTGCAAAATTAAGGGGGTATTTTTTACTTTATAGCAAAAAAAGTTAATTGTAATTTTTTTGGTAATATGGTTAATGAAATGCCTGGATTTGAGTTTCGTTGGTAGTTTTTATTGGTGTTAATCTCGAATGTGGCTAATGAAATTTTATGAGATGTAAATTTATTAGCCTGGGTTGGGAGTTATAACAATCTATGTACCAAGTTTTACTTTAATCTAATTTTAACACGAATACAATATATTAATTAAAAGTATTAATTATGTTTATTATACTATTTTATATTTATTATAATCTATTGAATACAATTTTTGCAAGTTGGGTTAAGGATTTTAAAACTTACATTTCAAAGTATTGTAGGTAGACTTGTCCATAGATTATATTTCGTATTTTTTTATGTTAGTAGTATAAATATAAATAAAACATAAATTATTAAATATATTAAAATTATAAATATAAGTATGATATATGTATTAAACATATTTTATTATATTTATTATATTATATTTATATTTATTATTAAATATATCGTGTTTATATCATATTTTTGTATTATGTCAAAAATTACAATTCTAGTTTTATGTTATAGCTGCAAAATTGGTTAAAACGGTAAGGAAGGAAAGAGATGGTTGCGAAGAAAAATTCAAAAGAGTTGTCTATTTTTTTATAATTAAGGGAGTCAAATAATAACTGATATCGTGTTTGTATATTTTTATGTGTTTTAATTATATTTATGATATTATATATTTAAATAAATTTTAATATGTTAATAATTTATATTATATAAATTTTAAAACATTTGTATATTCATATGATGTTAATATTATTTTTTTATTTTATATCATATTTTAATTATATTTTTATATCATATTTATATCATTTAAACTAAAATTACTAGATCTACATACTCACCAAGGCTATATATTTTATTTTTTTATTACACAAACATTATCTAACCCCAAGTGGGGTCAACAAAATTAACCATGGATTAGAACTAGGGTTAAAAAAACAAGTGGTTAGATAAGAAGGACAACCACAAAAACAATAGATTCCTTTTAATTATCAACAGTCATCACTGCTCATCATCCTCCTCTTCCTTCACCCTTTTCCTTTTTTCATCTCCCAAGCATAAAAGATAAAAATAAAATAAAAAAAACCAAACCCCCCAAACAAAGAAAAAAGAATCAAACTTTTTGCTTTTTTTTTTCTTCCTTTATCCATTTCCAAGTTTCTTAATTTCTTCCATGTTATCAAAATTCTCACAAAACCCAACTTGAAAATTCTTTTTTTAAATTTTCTTTCTTTAATTTTTTCGTTTTTTTGTTGTTGTTAATTCTAGATGTTAGAGCCATGGAGATAGCCCCCACGAGTGCCACACCGAACTCACCAGAGCCGGAGAGTGAAACACCATCGCAGATCCAACCGACCAAGCCCATATCTTTCACCAATGGTGTTCTCAAGCGTCACCAGCCTCACCACCACCATCCCCACGCGCCACCCATTGTCATAACTTACAAAGAATGTCTCAAGAACCATGCAGCCACTTTGGGTGGCCATGCTCTAGATGGGTGTGGTGAATTCATGCCATCCTCAACAGCTACCCCAACCGACCCAACTTCCCTCAAATGTGCTGCTTGTGACTGCCACCGCAACTTCCACCGCCGTGAACCTGAAGACCCACCTCCCACAACAGCCACGGCTAGGATAGAATACCAGCCTCACCACCGCCACCATCCACCACCACCTCCGACAAGTCAGCCACATCGTAGTCCTAACTCAGCTTCCCCACCACCGATCTCATCATCTTACTATCCTTCAGCTCCCCACATGCTTTTAGCTCTTTCAGGAGGTCTCACTGCTCCATTAGACAATACTCACAATAACTCTCATTTACCAGCTGGTGCAGGAACCCTTGCCGCAAACACTACAAATCTTGGTTCGAACTCGAAGAAAAGATTCAGAACGAAGTTCACTCAGTTTCAGAAAGATAAGATGCTGGAGTTTGCGGAGAGAGTTGGGTGGAAGATTCAGAAAACAGATGAAGAACTTATTCAAGAGATTTGTAATGAAGTTGGGATTAATAGAGGGGTGTTAAAAGTTTGGATGCATAACAATAAGAACACTTTTGGGAAGAAAGATCAAGCCAATGGAGGAGGAGAAGGAAATGGAGGGACTGGGAGTAGGAATAACAACAATAATCTTGATATTGGACTCAACCATGAAGATAATAACCATGGTCAGAATCTGAACCATCACTTTGAAACTGATAGTGTAGCTCATGTTGGAACTAATGGCTCTTCTTCTTCCTCTTGATGTTGATGATGATTATTAGCTTCATCTTTTTTTTTTCCATGTTGAGATAATAAGCTGTTTTCTCCTTTTCTTTTTGATCATTTTGTTCCTAGTTAGTTTGATTAATGATCATCACTTTGTTTAGGAAATAACATGAGAGGAGCTGCTTTGATCCCAAAGAGAACTTATTTTCTTTTCTATTGCTTTGCTATTATTTTTTCTCTTTCCTTCACCATTTCTTTCAAATTCTGGTTTTTTGGGATCTTAAACTTCCATGGATTCTGTTTCCAGGCAGTGAAATTTTTTTTCTTAAACCTTTGAATCTGTAAATGTTTCCTCAGACAGAGTTAAAGGGTGAGAGAAACAGAGGGAATTAGGAGAGAGAAATAGCTTCCATATGATCTTGATCTTGATCTGTCTGAGAGGAAGAAGCAGAAAGTGTTAAAAAACTTGTATTAAATTATTTTAACATATCCCATTAGCTTTATACTGATACTTAAGGTCTAAATTAAATTTATGTATACAATAAGCTTATATGAGAAGATTTTTATAGTTTTATTTATTATATTCTCAATCATCTGCTTTACTTTTCTTCTTACTATCAACCCACAAATAAAAGGGCTTTACTTTATTTTTTAAGATGATTTTGCAGAATAATTTTAATTAAGATGATTTTGCAGTATTTTATTGGTTGAGATGAACTGATTGTAAGACTTTTTTTTTTATATAAAATAAAAACTTATTTAAAGCTTTAATTTGTTCTTCTTAAAGTACAAAAGAATGCTTGTTAATTCTTATAGATTCTTGCTTTAGCTGTTTATTATGATTTTAAGATAATTCAGGGTATAAAATATTAGTTAATCTCTTTGACTTGTGTAAACTAAGGATAATCTAATCTTTGCTTTATGCAATTTTTTATTTCACTTTCCTTTTAAGGGAAAGAACAAGAATCGAAGAATCCCATTATTGCTACTATTATCAGTCTTAGTATATAGTATTATTAAAGGGGAAATGTTAACCGGGGTTAAATGATATTAAAAAATATATATATAGTTAATGATTTTTTTTAAAATTTAATAAAAAAATCATTAAATATAAAAAAGTTTTTTAGATTAATAATTAAATAATTTTTAATTAATGTCTATAGTCATTAATTAAACGAATCATTATTAAAATTAGTATTAAGAGGTAATTACTAAAATATAAACATTTTTTTCATGTCAATTCTAAAATTTTGTTTATAAATATTTAATCTTAAAAGTTATTAATATGTTAAAAATTAATCTTTTGATCGATTTTCAAACCAAAACATTAATTGAAAATTTATATGAAAAACTTACTTAATATATAATGAATCATATTTAAAATTTACGTGATATTTCATTAATATATAAAATATTAAAAAAATATTTATAAAAAAAAAAAAAACTCCAAATAAAATATAAAAATGTGCAATTTCTTTTTTACTCTTATCTGTCTCTTACTAAAGCCATAGCCCTTTTCCCTCTCTCACTAAAACCAATGCCCCCTCCCCTACCGTTTACTGTTTATCGCCGCCTCTATTTCTTCACAATAAACAGTTCTTCTCCACCTTCATTAAACTTTTTTTTTTTTAGATTAATTTTGTTTTAAAAAAAAGTTATCGGTTTCTACAAAAATCACAAAATTTTAAAAATTAAAAATAATTCTACATTCGTAGTTCATTGTCTGCCATCACTATCTGATTGTACTCATTACCTTGTTCAGATTAATTTTTTAAAAAAAACTTTTTGTACAAACATCATAAAACTTAAAACTCAAAATAATCCGTCGATATTTGTTGTCACATATGCTCATTATATGTTAATTAAATTTTTTGTTCGTGTTTCGTTTGAACAATAATTGATAAACTTATGTTTACACTTAAAATTTCAGAATTAAAATGAAAAGAAAAAACTTATATTTTATGAATAAAATTCTAATTATATCTTAGTATTAAAATGGGAGATGAACATAAATGTTTCGGGTGTCTTGTCTTGAACAACTTTTCTGGGTTGTTTTGGTTTTTGGTCATTTGATGCAGTCAGGTAATCTTGTTTTGTGGGGGGCACGGTTCCCGGTTCGAGTCATGTTAGCTGCAAAAGCATGGGTTCGTTCCCTTTATGTCCACACTCCACACCCTTAAGACTAGACCTATCCCGCTTCCTGCAAAAAAAATTTTTTGTCTAAATTCGTTCGACATCGATTCGTATAAATCTGTTTTATTATTTAAAATTATTAAAATATTAAAAAATTATTTTTATATAAATATTTTATAATTAAATTTAAATAATATTTTTTTAATAATAAATAATAATTCGGGTTGATCTTGTGCAATTCGAATTATAAAATATTTTATTCAAATTTAATTTAATATAAATCAGATTTATAAAATCGGATGAACTAATCGACCTGTAGACAGGCCCGGTACTGAAGACCAGGGTGATGCCAATAGTTTTACTAGTATTCCGAACTTTGATCTGTTTCCAACACCAACTTTAATTTAATGCTACTATTATTCTTTTTTTTTTTTCCTTTTTTTTTTCTAACAGTGATGGCTCAATTAGCTGGTTTGATTAGGAATTTCATGATTTTTGAGGAAGGCCTTCTCCCCTACTTTGATAATTTAGTTTTTGTTTTTTAATAAAAGGGCCCGATTAAAATTATTTAATTATTATTTTAGAAATTTTTTTTATATTTAATTTAAAAAATAATATATTAATTACAATTTTTTTATAAATGGATTCGTTAGATATCAATTAAAAATTATTTAATTATCATTTTAAGTAAATTTTTTACATTTAATATATTAATTTTACTAAATTCAAAAAAATAATACATTAATTATATATATTTTATATACACCACATTAAACAGTATTACCAGTGACTGATTAATATTTTCCTTTATAAATATTGACACCGATTAACATGTACCTTTAAACAAATTCAAAAAGAGAAAAGAAGAAGTAAGCATTTATTTTCACTTGTCCTTTTACAATTTTTCTTTGGTTAGAATTTGTCATTTTACCTTTTTTTTTCTTTGGTTTTAAAATTTGGGTGTATAAGATGTTCTGTCATTATTATTTAAGTTGGGAAAAGAAAAAATAAATATAAAAGTAAGATGGAATAGGTTTCTCTGTTAAATTTTTAATTATTATTATGTGTGTTTATAAGTTTGTGTTAGCTTTAATTATAATCTTCAAAGGAAGTCTGATCAATACACTAATTAAAAGGTTAATCTTCCTTTCTTAGTGCCCATTTCTGTTCATGAAAGAAATTGTTAGGTGTTGTAAACTGACATTACATCAAAAATATAATATTTTTAGTTTAGGTTAATGACATTACATCACCAATAGTTTTTTCTTTTATCATTTTCTTCTTTGGTTTAAGTTTTGGATAATGTTGGTAAAAAGGCTGCGTGAAGCTTATTTAGTAGGATCGGATCAAATTTGGTTGACTGTTTAAAATTTTTGTTCAAAGTTCGATTCAGTTCGACCTGTTAAGTTTTAATAAGTTTAGTTTTATTGTTTATAAATATTAAAATAATATTTTTATATTAAATATATTATAAATTTAAATAAAAATAAAAATAAAAATATATTTTTTATTAATTGAATAATAATTCGGATCGGGTTGGATTAACTCGTGTTATTAAAAATTTATCTCAAATCCGATCTAAAGTTCAAATCCATTGAATCAAAAGAGTAACTTGATTCTTGAATAGGTCTAATATACTACAACTAGTAATAATAAAGAAATTGCTTAATAAATGAGTTAATTTGAAGTTTTTATTTTATCTAATTTAACTTATTTATTTATTTTTAATTGGACATTTTACTTTTTTCTTTTTTGGGGCAATTGAGTTTCTGTCCCCGCATAACTGCAAACTATAGGAACTACTGAATAAACGTGACACTTAACAAAAATTTGTGACTAGAATTTTGAAGTTTGAAAATTGGTGGGTGATTTATGGTTCACATCACCTTTGCCTATAACTATAGGTGGTTCATTGGCCATTTTATGGGTCGGGCCAAGTTGTAGTCTGATTTTGTTTATATCTCTTACTCAAGTTCGATTCGGATTGATTCGAAAGTTCGTTTTATTATTTATAAAATATTAAAATATTATATTTATATGAATAGTTATATATTTTTATAATTAAATTTTTTTTATTTATAAATAATAATTTGGGCCGAGCCTACCCGAATTAAAAAAATCTTATTCAAACTCAACGGATAATCCGACCTCTGAATAGATCTATATCAATCATCACAATTTGAGCTTTTTCTAAGTTTTTATTATTATTATTATTATTATTATTATTATTAGTTCAATTGAAAAAAATTCGAATTTTAAACCTTTTATTCTTGAATCTTTACAAGAATCTAAATATTGAATAATAAAAGTATTTATGGGTAAATTTGTGTGTAAGGGTATTCATTCTTACATTTATATTAAAAAACCCAATTTTAAATTTAGGAAATCACATTACATTACATAACAAAAAAATAATAATAATTAATGAAATTGTTGTATACTTTAAATTTTGAGTATATGATTTATTTTCTCCTCCCGTTTATAAAATCTTTTAAGTTTAATAGATCAAAATTGTTTGATATTTATATTTGATTTAATGATAAATATACATACTTCAATATTTAATTTAATCAAAATAGATTATACTTTTACTCGTATAAATAAAAAGAGAAAACTTTGCATGGTATTTAATAGATTTTGTAATTTTGAACACGTTATAAAAATATGATACGAACACGACACGTTTAATAAATACGAAAATAATATAATAAACATATAAATCTAAACACGATTAATACAATATGTATCATATTCGTATTTAAAATTTTGAAGCATTTTATAATTTCTTTTATATTTATATTTATATGATTAACCCAAAAAAAAAATCTAGGACTTACACGTGATGATGGCACAAGCTTTACAAATAATTCAGATTGAACTGTTTTTTGGACTTTTTTTTTCCCCCAAAATATTTACTATCAAAATAGGTATGGGAACTGTAACCTAACACACAGATCAACTGCAGATGGATCAAATGTCAGAGGCGTAGCTAATGTATGAGCATACTCAGGAAATTCCGGCACATGCATTGCCTCCAGATCCAGGGTATGCATATGGGATGCAGCCTCATATGGGGGAAGATCTCCATGAGTGTTGATCTCAGCAGGGACGACGTCTGGGTCAGAATCACTATTGTCATCACTTGCGAATTCAGCATCCTCTTCCTGCTCACTAAATTCACCAAGATCTTCACCATGGACTCCACGTGGACGAACAGGATCAACACCAGCTGGCTCATCTTCGAGGGTAGTAGGAATTGTTTGTGAGACTAATGAAGTCTGAAAAGTTGTAGCTTGAGATAAGGGCACGACTTCTTCTGTGGAAACGTCGTATGTAGTGTGAACATAAAACGACCTAGAATCATAATCTTCTATAGGAAAGTTTTTTGTTGTGCGAACATTTGAAGGGCCACAATCATCGTCAACATCATCTATGTCAGCATATAACTCAAGTACACCAACATTTGCAAATGTCTCATGAGCATAAAACATGCATCTGACATCATCATCATCATCAAGTGGAAATATTCTATATCGGACACATCCTTCACCAATAGAAAGAGGATGCCTATACTTAACCTCTGAAACTCTTTTTCTATTTCCAGCTTTAATTTTTGTATGAATTTGCAGCTTCAGTTCCTCTAATGTGACGTCTTCTTCAACACGAAAACTTTTAGGACGTTCACAATCAAAGGTAGCACCTTCGTCAGTATTACGAATTTGGCCATTATAGTAGACCAATGCGATCACTCTATTGCTCATGTTGTGTAGTAATGAAACTAAGAAAGATGAGAATGTAGGTATTATCACTCCGCAAAAGAAAGAAGAAATATAGAAGGATGAGAATGAGGAGGTTTTAGCACTCAGGAAAAATCTGATTCAAAAACTGTTGTAGGGGGTATTGTAAACCTTCATAAGTATTATGAATTTATAATGGTTCATTATGTTGTACCAGATGACAAATCCTATCATATGTATAGGATTGAATCTGATTCTCATATTTTGCCTAAGACTATTTGACTGAAAAAGTTATAACTTATTCAATGCAAAATCTGATTGATAAATCTCATCCTTTGTACTGGACTGTCCAATAGTCCCATCCATTGCAGAAGGAATCCAATTTCAATATTTTCTACAGCATTTCATTGACTGAAAAATAGCTGAAACCTATCCCTAACTCTAAATCATCAGTCTCATCCATTGCAGAAAGAATCCAATTCCAATATTTTCTGCAGCATTTGATTGACTGAAAAATAGCTGAAACCTATCCCTAACTCTAAATCATCAGTCTCATCCATTGCAGAAAGAATCCAATTCCAATATTTTCTGCAGCTTTTGATTGACTGAAAAATAGCTGAAACCTATCCCTAACTCTAAATCATCAGTCTCATCCATTGCAGAAAGAATCCAATTCCAATATTTTCTGCAGCATTTGATGGACTGAAAAATAGCTGAAACCTATCCCTAACTCTAAACCATCAGTCTCATCCATTGCAGAAGGAATCCAATTCCAATATTTTCTGCAGCATTTGATGGACTGAAAAATAGCTGAAACCTCTCCCAAACCCTAAATTATCAGTCTCATCCATTGCAGAAGGAATCCAATTCCAATATTTTCTACAGCATTTGATGGACTGAAAAATAGCTGAAACCTCTCCCAAACCCTAAATCATCAGTAAAAATAGTATATTTAATAAATTAAATTTTATTTTTTATAAAATTAAAAAAGTTTAAGAAATAAAATTTTTGATATAAAAATTTTATAAGAAATATAATGTTATTTTTAAAATTTTAATAAGCAATAAAATAGTATATTTTATAAAATTTTAATTATAAATTAAATTTTAGTTTTTATAATATTAAAAAAGTATAAAAAATAAAATTTTTGATATAAAAATTTAAGAAGAAATATTATTTTCTTTTTTTAATTTTAATAAGAAAAAAAATTTACCATATTTAAATTTAATAAGAAATTTAATTTTCTTTTTTAAATTTTAATAAGAAAAAAAATTTTATTTTTATAAAATTTTAATCATAAATTAAATTAAAATTATTTTATCAAATATCCAGTTTTTAACTGTAAAATTTTTGTTTTTTGTATCTTTTGATTACCAAATTATTATTTTAATTGTAAAAATTAGAAATTTTTATCATATTAAAATTATAATAAAATATAACTTTTAATTTTAAAATTATACCAACAATCTATACTATTATTAAAAACAATGATTAAATTGATGTCACGAGTTAATCGAATACCAACTCAATAAAAAAAATCAAATTAAAAAAATTATTTTACGATACCAACTTAAAAATAACTTCTTTATTTAAAAAAGTTACTCGATAAATTTCTTTAAAAAAAATTTATTTACATTTTACATCATTAAATTATTTATTTAAAAATATTTTTTAATTCATAAATTTTATATTTTCAAATATTTTTTAAACGCAACTTAAAAAGTAGCGTTCCTTACAGAGCTTCCCGGGACAAATAAAATTTTTGATATAAAAATTTAAGAAGAAATATTATTTTCTTTTTTTAATTTTAATAAGAAAAAAAATGTACCATATTTAAATTTAATAAGAAATTTAATTTTCTTTTTTAAATTTTAATAAGAAATAAAACTTTATTTTTATAAAATTTTATTCATAAATTAAATTTTGCTTTATAATATTACAAAATTATAAGAAATACAATTTTTGATATAAAAATTTAATAAGAAATATAATCTTCTTTTTTAAATTTTAATAAGAAATATATTTTTATTTTTTATAAAATTTTAATAATAAATTAAATTACATTTTTAATATATATTTAAAAAAAATAAATAACCAAACCTAGAAAGTATTTTAATTTAATTTATAATTTTTAAAATTAAAAAAACAAAACTAACAAATTCAAAAATAAAAATAAAATTTGTTTTTTAATTTAAGTAAAAAAAAAATATATATATATATATATATATTTAATCAAGGGAAATCGCCACCCCCATGGCGATTTCCCTTGATGAAATTTGCAAATTTTGCAAGAATTACCAAGGGAAATCGTCATGGGTGGTGGCGATTTCCCTTGGTATTTTTTGCCAAAATTCATATTTTTATACTGGAAAATCGTCATGGGGGATAGCGATTTCCCAGCTAGAAAAAAAAAGCGAATTTTGAAAATTAATCTAAAATCAACGGTATTTTGATATATATATTTTTTTGGCTATATTTGAATAAAAAAACCGCCAATATCTAGAAGCCCAAGCAAAATAGCATGAGTTTGCAATAGAAAGTATTGTCTTCTACTTAGGCCAATATTCACTTAATTTAGAATCAATTTTAATTTAGAATCAATTTTCATGTAAGTCACAAATTTTTAGTTTTATTAAGTTATAATACTGAATTTTTATTATTAATAAATTAGGTCATTTATGCTAACTTCGTTAAGTAATTAATTCTAATAGAAAAACTGAATCAACATGCATATATACATGGCTTATTTTTTTACATCTCATCCAGATAATGCCTAGCTGACATTTTAGGTAAAAAGTTATCCATGCTAGCATTGTAGGGTCCATTTTAGAAAGAAAAATAGATGATTTTGCCGATCAAATTTTTTTAGGGTTTTCTTAAAGCTTCGATTTGAGTAAATTATTAGGAAAATTAATATTTTTATTGCCTAATAAGCCATGTATGCAAGCCGAGTCAGCTTTTTCATTATAGTTAATTAACGAAGTTAATATAAGTGATCTAATTTATTAATAATAGAAGTTCAATGATGTAATTTGATGAAATTAAAAGTTTGTGATCTACATAAAAATTGATACTAAATTCAGTGACCCAGAATGTAAATTACTTTTTTTTTACCTATAAACTATTTAGTTGGCTCCACTTTTTAAGTTATATATGTAAGTTTTATATATATATATATATATATATATATTGATTTTAAAGTTTATTTAGTGGTCATTTAAATTTTTAAGTGTTACTAAATAAAATTAATTGAAGATTTATTTTGTCACTTCGTAGATCAAGATGAAGACACATGGTTTGACCACTCAAATTTGAAAGGGTCAAATATAATTCAACCAATAAAAAATCATTTATGAGTTATCTAATTTATCTCTAAATTAAATTAAAATAATTTAGAGATAAATATAATTCAACCAATAAAAAATCATTTATGAGTTATCTAATTTATCTCTAAATTAAATTAAAATAATTTAGAGATAAAATCAAATTCTTCTGACCAATCAAAATTTCAAAATTCCATGTAACATCCAATCAAATTTAATCCATGATTAATTTTCTTTATCTCTAATTAAATTAAAATAATTTAGAGATAAAATCAAAACGATTAAGTTCTTTAACTCTCTCACCTAGTATTATAAATAAAGAGCTCCTCCAAACCATTTAACACACAATTTTGGGAAAGAAGATTAAAATACAATTTAGAAAAAGAAAATCAAGAAGTCAACTGAGAATAAAGAAAATCTTAAAAATCAAAATTTCCAGACAAATCCAAAAAGGAAGATTTGAAAATCAAAGTTTGAACAAACAAATCCAATAAGAAATATCCGAAGACCAAAATATGAATATTCAAGAATTCTTAAACTGAGACCAAATTTAGAAAACCCCTAAATTTGGACCAGATTCCAAAATTCATAAATTTGGATAAATTCCAAGAATTTCTAAATTTAGATTAAATTACAAGAATCCCTAAATTTTAGGATCAATTCCAAGATCTCAAGTAAATCAAAATTTTATGTCCCAATTTATTCAATAAGTCATCAATTCAAGACTCTTGAAGCTAATTTCTCTTGAAAAAAAAATAATTAAAATATTTTTTTAATTTAAGAATTTTCAAAGATTATAGTCTAGCTTCCTCATAAATTTAAAATTATTATTTAATTTAAAATTTCATTGTTTTAATTTTACACGAAATTTGTATACAAACTTGATCCTTAATGTGTCCTTAGAAAAATATCTGGTTCCTGACTTCTTTTTAGAGATGACAAAATTTGACTCGTTTCACGGATTTTGTACCGATCCGTTCCGAATGGGAAGATTTTTCTTTTTTTTTTTTTGAAAAATGGGAGAGGGATGGAGCATGACGATTTTAGTAAATGCTTGCTCTGCTCCGCCCGGTCTCGCCTTTTATCCCTTAAAATATTCTATATCTCTCTTTTATATTTTTAGTATATATATCAGATATATATAATAAAATCATATATATACTAATGTTATATATACTTTATATATATGTATATTATATAAATATACTAAAAATTATATATACTAAAATTATGTTCAATAAATTATAATATATATTTTATAATATTAAATTAAAAATAATTAATAAAAAAGTGGGGTGGAGCATCGTAGAACAGTTATGGATGTAACCAACATCCATGGAGATGGATAATTTCAATATCCATGTAAGAGTGAGGCAAAGATGGATAAGATAATCCCCGTCCGGTCCCGTTTCATTACCCTCCCTACTTCTTTTCAATTCTTAGTCTGAAATATCCTCTTTCTCTTCTCCCCAAAGTTTCTGAAATAAACCAGCAAGACTGTAGCCTTGGCAATGTCATCCAATGGCTTTAGAAGATTTGTTCAATTTTAAAGTTTCTTTCTTAATGGCAATTATATGGCTTCAATAATTATATATTGACAATGTCATGATAAATTAATGTTCTCTTACAATTTACAGAAATGAAGATTAAGATAATTTAATTACCATTATTTTCGATCTTCTGTGTGTTTTTAGCAAATTATTATACTTAAACTAAAATTAGTTGAATTAAAAGATTTTAATTTGACTCTAATAGCAAAGTAGTTGAATTAAAAGATTTTAATTTGATTCTAATAGCATCTAGGCAGACTCCTCATCCCAGCAAAAATATGGTAAAGAAGAACCTGGGATTAACCCAATTGATTCATGCAACAATCTTTAAGATGCGATATTAGTAAGTTTGGGGTTCGAATCTCAATATCTGTATCCCTTCCACTATCTCAAACTACGGCTTCTTTTGTATAAAAAAGAAACAGATATTGTTAGGAAATAGGAAAGGTGGGTGGGACATAGAGGTGTTCATGGACCGGACCGCGGCCCCGAAAAAAATTATTTTTTTTACCCAGGCTCGAGTCGAGCCGACCTCAAAGCACATATACAATAATATTAAAATATTAAAAAATATTTTTATATTAATATTTATAATTAAATTTTAAAAAATTTATTTTTTAAGTGGTGAACAATAATTCGAACCAGGCTAGACCGAATTTAAAATATCATTGTCTAGAATCGATTTATTATGAGTCGAGCTTATCGGGTCGGACAGATAGCGCAACCCTTGAACAGGTCTACTTGGACAGAGGAAATAACAAAAGTGGGGGTAGAAGAAGATAAATGAGAGCAAATATTGAGTCCAAGATGTGTAGTTGTAATATGTGAAAACTGTACAATAATACTGTAAACCAGTATGCTGCTCATACTAGGTCCAACTTAATACTCCAAAAGTAGTAGACAGCTGTTTTAAGTATAGCATTTGTCAGTTGAATAAGTAGTGGACAATACATCTCACTTGGACACTAAGGTGAATCCCATGGTAGATCAGGCTTCCATGAATCTGGCAGATTTGGAGTACTTAAGCTGAAAGGAAACCCCATTGATCGGATAGTCCCCCAATGGTTATCGTCAGGGTTTGTATTCGAATACTTCCTCGTGCCCTCCTCATTTTCTCCTACACCTGCATTGCCTTGCATATCTTGGGCCAAGCTGATTGAGAAGCCACTATATTGCTGTTGTTGTTGCCCTCCGAAATCTATAGTCTCAGAGGCCTTAGTAACATCAGTGATCAAGTGTGGGCTCAATCCAGACACGTCAAGCTGTGAAAACATGAAGTTGTTGTGAAGGTCTCCCTTGGAAACAGGAAATGGAGAATTGAATGACTTATAAGAGGGAATATCTAGAGCAAAAAAACTGGCAATGGAGCCTTGTTGTAGTTCAATGTTGCTGCATAACTGTATTGCTGATCCGATTTCTGTCGTGCAAGAAATGTTCTCTGAACTGAAGTGAGTGCAAGGATCAGATGCTGCAGTCTCTGGTAATGAGGATATCCAAGAGTGAGAAAGAGCTCTTTCAGCCATGGAATTGGTCTTTTTGAATATCCTACAAATAGCCCATGCATCCTGTGGACCAAGGCAAGTTACATAAACTCATAATTTTTAGACAGTTCCTACTTAAAGAAAACATTGGGCTTATGTTACTCGGATACGGGTATGTGTACAACACAAGTATATTCATTTCATTTTAAAGTTTTTCATGTACCCATGTCTGAATATGTGTCGGATACGAATGTTAAACACGAATACTTTAAAAAAAAAAAAAAAAAAAGAGTCGGAGCAACTTGGACAATTGATTCAAAGGATCATTACATTTGCAGGAAGGCTTTTGTCTAAGAGCTTCTTTGGTGGTGGTGTTGAGTCTGAGAGTGAAGGTAGCCGAAATTCATGCATCATCCAGTCTGTTTTAACTCCTTTGCCAGCTCTTCCTCTATAGAATACAAGGGACTTCTTCAAACCAATACACTTGGTGCCATCAGAAGAGTAAATTGGCCTGTCTGTTCCAGTCGCCTTCCAAAACCCGGCTCCTGTCACCCTGTTAGGCTTTGCACTATTTCTGTATTTACGGTCTCTTGGGCAATAGAAATACCACTCTTTCTCTCCGGAAGCTGCTAGCTCTGCTTACAGGGAAATTGAAAAAAAAAAAAAAAAATTAAGGAACTCAAAATTTTCATTAGAACTAGAGGGACCAAGAAAAAATAGTTCAGCAAATCTCAAATGATTGATCTGAACATAGGGGGCAAAGATGAGAGCATAAAATAATACAGACAAAGTAACAGACAAGTTTTTAGACACTGGACAGCAGTGATGTTGAAACTTTTGTGAGCTTATGCCCCAGATGAAAAAATCTGCCAAACATGGAGAGGCTTCTAATTTGTGAACATCTTACCTGATATGGATATTAGATTTATGTTATTCGGATTCGGGTGTGAGTGTCGGATACGGATATGTATCCGATACAGGTATGTTGATTTATTCTAAGTTTTTCTATATATTTACAGGATCTTTAAGGGATTATATCTCATGCCTATGTCCGAATATACGTACGTCAAATACAGATGTCGGACACGGATGCTTGAAGAAAAATGAAAGGAAATACTTTATTTGGGTGAAATGAATCACCATAGAAGGAAAGCCAAATTCTGACCCTAGTATTCATATAACAACAGTATGGAAATGATGGAAAACTCACTT
Organism: Fremontodendron californicum; assembly: GCA_030761205.1. Lineage (NCBI taxonomy): Eukaryota > Viridiplantae > Streptophyta > Magnoliopsida > Malvales > Malvaceae > Fremontodendron > Fremontodendron californicum. The sequence continues at coordinate 17,624,424 of JAULJL010000037.1, forward strand.
GGAAGATCCCAGGGTTCATATTTATATATGTCTACTTGCTTAATCATCTCAATGGGCAAAGGTCTCTGCTGAATCTTTCTCTTGAGGTAAAATCCGACAAGCTCCTCATCTGTAGGGTGAAATCGAAAACCAGGCAACATCACATCTTCAACCTTATCAACATCATCATTCTTCTCATCCATGTTATTCTCTACTGTACTAGCTTAGTTCACTTGTTTCAAAGCCATTATTTGCTTCCTGAGAAGGGTTCTGCAACTCTGAAGCTTAGGCCGCGCCCTTTCAGGATGACTTTGGTGAGAAGCTGAGGTTAAGTTAAGCCAAGCTAAGCTAAGCTCTCTTTAAAGAATGGATTTTCATGGAAACTCAAGTCAAGGCAGTGAGAATTTTATTTGAATTCCCTTTCATTCTCAAACCCATATGAAGCTGTTTCAATTCCAATTTAATGATCTGAAATATGACTACAAAATCAGCTGTTTTTTTTGGGATTTCTAAAATCAAACTATTTTCAGACACTTCTAGCTTCAACTCCCATGGGACACCTCTTGTTTTTATCCAGAAAAATCAAACACAAGATGACAAAGCAAACTTCCAAATTCCAATATCATACTATTTTAATTTTACTTAATTAATCTTTGCCCGAATAGTTTTTTGTTAACTATACTCATGGCTGGACCCAACTACCAACACATTAATAAGTTCATATTTATATTCAAATACATGAAATTCTCTGAGAATTCCTCTAAGACCCCTTTTGAGGAAAAAGATTAATTCTGATATCTTGATCCAAAAACTGCCCTTTATATTCCTTTCCTCATTCCCCTCACTTATGAACCAATGTTACTCGGATTTAGAACGAGTGTCAAATATGAGTATGTATTTGACACGAGTATATTTAATTTTTTTAAGTTTTTTCATATATTTAGATAATCGTATCCCATATCCATATTCGAATATGTATCGAACATGAATATTTCAAAAAAAAATGAAAACTCGGAATAATACATATATAAACAAATCACCCCATATGCCAAAAATGGACCCACTTGAGAATTTATTTAACCCATTTAAGAGATTGAATGTTCTGAAGCTAAATTGGACCCAAATTTTTGCCTGATAGAACATATAGCTATATTGTGTGTGTGTTTTTTCTTTTTCTTTTTTGGGAATGAAGCTAGAAAGTAGTTAAGACTAATGATTATAGAAAGGTTAGGCAAACAGTTCAGCTTTGAGATTAAAATGTGATTGCACTCAGTTAAAACTAGACAGTTCACCGAACTGTAAGAGATTAGCAGTTCAACTACTTGAATTACCGGTAAGACCAATGGTGTAAGTTGAGATCATTATTCATGCATTTTTCTTATACAATAAAAAGGCCGGGGAAGTATAAAAATTTGTACTCAACTTTGCTAGAAAATAAGTAACATTTTTCTATATCAATTTCAATAGATTTTGCTTAATTATAACCAATAATTTAATACAAGATTTCTAAAACTTTGCATATGAAAGTGGGACTAATTTCTTCAAATAATAGAAATTATAGGCTTTTGATATTTTTTTAATACAAGGGAGGTTGTAAGTTTGGAGATAAAAAAAGGGATTATAGATATTGAAATTCAATTCTCAAATTACTGAACATCATCTCCTAAAAATGATTGCATGAATCAATTAATTAAAACCAAATTCGACCTTTGATAATTTTGAACATTGGTATTATCATATGGTAAGGAAACCAGCCACATAAAACCATGAAAAATATAATCTATTTGGTAATCCTAATGCTTGCCATTAAATTTGTTCAAAGGTTAGAATATTCGGCGATTCGAATTAGGTCGAATCTGGATAAGGTTTTTTTTCAAACCGATCCAGTCTGATCTGGTCCAGTCCAAATCAATATTCATCTAATAAAAAATATTTTTTATTTAAATTTAATTATAAAAATATTAATATAAAAATATATTTTTTAATATTTATAAATAATAAATTGAATCGAATCATATCGTATTTGAAAGAGAATTTTTTTTTTTTTATTCATGAACAAGTTTATTTGTCATTAAAAAGAAAAGACATGACATGACATGAGTCAACTTTGGAAAATTGTATTCCTAAATTCAAAAGGATAAATTTGAAAAACATATCATCAACAATTCAATAATTATTAAATGGTATAATAAGTAAGAATTATTTGAAAAATAAAAATAAAAAAATAAAAAATTGTTAGAAAGGAAATTGTAAAGACAAAATTATCTTTGATAAAAAAGCCTTCTCCCTTTTTCTCTTATTTTTTAATTAAAAAATAAATTGTTTTGAAAATAAATATTTTTAATTTTAAAAAATAAATATTTTTATTTAATTTACTTTTTTTAATTAAAAGAATTTTAAAAATAAAAATAATATTTTTTTAAATTTTAAATTTTAAATTTTAAATTTTAAAATTTTTAAAAAAAATAAATATTTAAATATTTTATTTTTTAAATTTATTTTTAATTAAAATTTTTAAAAAAATAATATTTTCTTAATGGGAGGAGAAATGAAAATGAGGTTTTTTTCATTAAGAACAATTTTGTTTTTACAATATCTTTTCTAATAATTTATAACTTCTCCATTTCTCTTTTTAAAATAACTCTTATTCATTATACCATTTAACAATTATATAGCTATTGAGAGCATGTTTTCTTAGATTTACCCAATTCAAAACCTTTTCATAGTACAGTATCCTGGTTTCAAACGTCAAGCAATCGTGTCCTACCCTTTTTTTTTTTTTTTTCGAATGAATCACAGAAAACATAAAACAATGCTATTTTATCCAACATTTTAAGTTGAAAAAAAGTCCAACCACTCATACATGGCATTGATATGATTAATTAAAACTTAATATTGGGCTTATTGATTTCCACATTAAATTTAACATTTTTGGGTCATCTAAGCATATTGATTTCCACATTCAATTATGACTGTTTTGCTTGATCAAAGTCATGGGAATTTTCACTAAGAAAAATGTATAACATGTACTAATTATGATAATAGAAAGTTAGTAGAATTCGAGATTTAATTTAGTTGATTCATGCAGTCATCTTTAAGAAATGACATTCAGTAGATATGATATTCAAATTTTAACATCTGTAATCCTTTTACTTATTCCCAGATTACAACTTCTTTTATAAAAAAAATAAATAAATAATGGGAGGTTAGTACTATGCTTAATTTAAACTATAATTGTCCAATGCTTAAGTTTGCTAACCAATATTGTCTGCTAAAGGGAAATATAATAAGTGATAAAACATTTAATAAATAGGTGAATATCCTTTGGTCTAATGGCCATATTGGAATGTCATAATTGGTTAAATCCCCCCAAATATAGCCCTCTTTGAGAACCCTTCTTGTATGTTAAATTATTTTCATGTAAATATATATATATATATAATTCCTAAGTAATGTACTCATTTAAATTGCATTGCTCAATGGTACAAAAATATCATCATACTGAAGTGTAGAATTCACAATTTAGAAGTGAATAAAATAGAAAAAATTCATGTTGTCAAAGTAGGGGTTAATAATAGCCAAAAATAAGTCAATAAAATAAAACTACATAATCAAATTGCAGTTGTTTAAGCTATATTACTCCTACTTTAGAGCTAGCCGCATGCCATCAATATACTCAATCATGGAAGGGGATGAAATTTGATAGAAGCTTAAGGATAATCTCTTTTTCTTATTATGAATATTTTTATAATCCTATAGCTTCAGGCGAGAATTACACTCTACCTGGGATTAATAATTGGTGAAAGTTTGGTGTGAAAATGTGAGTTAATGTAGGGATTAGACATGTTCAAGGGTCGAACTATTCGTTCAAGTCCGAAGGTTTGCTTATATTTGGGAGGGTTTAGACAAAAATATTAAGCTCGAAAAATAGGCTTTGGCAAAAAAATAAGGTCCGTTTAAAAAATGGGCCGGGTCTTGGCTCCAACATTCAAAGCCCGAGCCCTGCCCGACTCGTTTTTTAATTAAATAATATATTATTTTTATTTATATATATTATGTAATTTATATTATATAAAGATTAAATATATATAATATTATAGTGTAAACATTAAAAAATATGTTAAGTTATCAATGTTTAAGAATTTAATAAAAGAAAAATATATAAAATTACTAAAGATTAAATAATAAAAAATATATATTTTAAAAAATAATAATAATAATATGGGCGGGCCTAAACGAGCTTGGGCTATCCATTTACAAATATGGGCGGGCTTGGACAAAATTTGAAACCCATATTTCTGGTCGGGTCAGGCTTGGGCAAGCAAATATAGTGTTGATACCATACATGGGCCCGACCCATGGACACCTCTAGTAGGGATGATAATAGATAATAAAAAATTGGATATCCGATATTATTTGATTCATTTTTTACGGATTCGGATATTGTGGATAAGGATAATTTGCGGATTCGGATATTGAATTTACTATCCACAATGAATTTGGAGTAGATTTGGATATGAACTCTTGAATATTAGTTATCCGAATCTACTTTAATTTTGATTCAGATAGTGTCGGATATTCAAAACAGTTATTTATGTGGATATCGGATTCAAATATCCGAATCCGATATCCATTTACATATTTAGTTCTTATTTAATTTTATATTTTTATTATTTTTTAAATAATTTAATAAATTCAGATATTTAGCGGATTTGGATATCCTACGGATATTGCTTTTTAAATCGGATGCGGATTCGGATAGTAATATTCAAATAGTAAACAGATAATAAAAAAATTTGAATTTCGAATAAATTAAACGGATTCAATTTTAAATAATAAAAAATTATAGATATGTGATCCACTGTCAGGCCATCTATTCCTAATCCAAGTGTCTCCATCGCCGTTTCTAACCCACATTTTGAATGTATTACCACAAACCCATCAAGTCTTCCTCAACAAAACCCACCATCGGTCATGGTTTCTCTGGAGGGCAAGTAATGGTGCAGTGCAGGTCTTTGGAAGAGTGGGCAATTTATTTCGATAATTATCACTCTGTTAAGCCCGTTAGGTTTACAGGCCAAGCCAGCAGGTCAGATGCTTCAAGGTTTCATTTGAATAGGCGATGAGATTGATTTCTGTAAGATTAAAAATAATGGTAAAAGTGAGATTAGTTATTGTAGTGATGAAATTGGATACTGTAGAGGTGAGATTAAAATCAATGATGAGATATATGTTTGGATTTAAAAGTAGCGGTGAAGTGAATTATAGTTAAAAAGAAAAATGACTATTAAGGATATTAAATTAAAATGTATATATATATAATAAAAATTATATTTAAAAAATAATAATATATTTACATATCTTAAATTAAAAATAAATAATAATTATTAAATAATCACATGAATAATTTGTTCAAAATAATTATTATATAAATAATTATAAAGTTATTTAAAAAAATTCAAATATAAAAAAGATAAATAAATAATATATAAAGACAAAACCTATAATTATAATTTAAAGGATAAAAAAGGAAAAACATATGGACAATATAGGAAGAATTCTCCATTGGAGAAAAGAATTTTTGAACTGGACCAAAAACTTCTAGTTAAAAGATCGAGGTCTAGCACGATGAGAATAGCTCCACCGTGCCACACCCTTGTGATCCAAACAGAATAATGGTGCGATTGGATCCAAAAAAGGGTTCAAATCGCACCGAACAGTGACAACTTTAAAATTCAAATGCAACCCAAGTTAATACCATAGGAGACACGTGGATGTTGCCCGACGCTTCAGAGGTTAAGTCAAGCTCTACTTACTCATTTCAGAGATTAAGTCGAACTCCACCTACTGAGAGAAGGTCGTCCATACCGTCGATCACAAAATTCTAACAAACAAACGAAATAGTACGATATTGATACCGTTTTGTTTTTCTTCAAAATCAATACGTACTGATTGATACGACCGGTACCGATACGATACAGACTACCATGGTCAGAATCCAAACAAGCATTACATAACCAGTCAATGACACAGAAAACCATGACTCAACATGTAACTGCTCTTACTTTCCAAGCTAAAAAAAAAAGATAAAACATAGCAACTTCAGTCTTAAAATTTTCTTATAATTTCAGTTCAAGTTGATGGAATACCAATATTGATGTCTTATTGGAATGGAGTTGACTAAGTTTTGAAAGTTATCATAAAGAGGGACGCCAAAAATTAATTTTCGGGACGTGTTCCGATATCTATATTTAAAGAATATTAAAAAAAACAAAAATAATAAGCAGAAGAATGAGCAGAAGGTTTGAACGTTTCTGTTTTTCTCTTGATGTTTATGATGTGAAGTAGAAGCCTAGCTAGGATACTAGAGTACTTGATGAATGACCAAATTCCTAATGAAACTGACCTTTTACCTCAACATTGTGATTTGCAGTGAGTTGTGAATGCCGTCAAGAATCTTGGGTTGCTTTCTTAATCATTCCTTGAAGAAGCTAATAACTCTAGGATTGTTGAGGATTGGGCTATTGCTGTTGATTCTTGGGTTGATCGGGTGCTTGTGTCTGGTCCAAGGATAAGTGTTTTTTTTTTTTTTTTTTTGTAATTTGGGGGAAGGGGATATATTATTATTGATTATATATGTTAAATTATTGTTTTTAGTTGCTACTTTACTATTTTTAGTTACAAAACTATCTTAAATTGCTCTTCTTCTCTATGACTATCTTTTTTTCATTTCTTTTTAAAAGAGATAATTAGTTCATGACATCTTATTTGAACATAATCATGATAAATCTTTTACTTCAATTACCAATTTGAATTGATAACAAAGAATCATATATTTAGTTGATAGCCTTATATCAAATTATAAGAGTGGATTAAGCTTTGAGTTTTGATTTTAAGTCCTAGTAATAACATTCTCTTTTTAAAAATCAAAATAAAAATAAAAAATCATACATGTTTACAATATATAAAAATCGAACTTTATGCCGGTTAAAAAAATTGACTTTAGGGGTAGGCCCAAATCTTGAAAAAGAAAAACAGTGAAAGGCCCAAAAGTAAAAGACAGCAAATCTCAAAGGCCCAAATCCATATTTGGGCCGAATGAGCCTGTTAAAAGCCCTAAAAATGAGGAGGAAACATTAGGGTTTTAGGGTTTCCCAATATAAAGATCACTCTTCGCCTCATTTCTCTTCCCTAGTTCAGCTTCTTCCCTTTTTTTTTTTTTTCTCTTTCTCGCCTCTGACGAGAAGCCGACGCCGCCATGGTTCACGTCAATTTCTACCGCAATTGTAAGCTAACCCCATTGTCTCTTTCCCCACTTTCCCCCCTTTTTTTTTTTACCTAATCTGTAGTTTCAACTGAGTTTATATTACACTATGAAAGTTTCTGTTTTACCATTTTTTTTCTTCCATTTTTTTAATTATTTTTGGGTTCTCACAAATGGGTATTTGTATTTAGCTATTATAATACTTTTATTCTCGTTTTTAATTAATATTGTAGCTGGGTTTATTTTGTTTAATATAGTTTAAGATGTTAGAAATAATCTTTAGCTTGGATTTTGCTTTATTATTAGTTCTTATTAGCAGCTTTGATCTATTTGTTACCTGTTGATTTATTCAATTAGAACACTATTTGGTAAATAAAGAGAAGATTATAGTATAATTGACTTAAAAACAGATAGAAAGATTCCAACTTTGAGGTCTCGGGTTTGAATCTTGGCGATTGTGGGGTGGGATTTATGGGTGGCAGAGTATTTTTTTCTGTTTTGTATCTCATATGAACCAAAAAAAATAGTATAATTGGTTGATTACTTTCATGGTATTCTTGGATCCTAATTGATTAAAATACTTGTTTAGCTTTATGGATTTTGGTGTTTTTCTTGATTTGGTTCAAAAAATAAAAAACAATAAGCTGCATAATTGTCTTGGGCCCGTTTGAGGTTAGGTTATTGGTCCCTGACTTCCTAAGTAGTGGAATCACATTATATTATTATTGTTGTTGATGAAAGTGATGTGTGATTGTAGATGGGAAGACCTTTAAGAAGCCAAGGCGTCCATATGAAAAGGAACGTTTGGATGCAGAGTTGAGGCTTGTAGGAGAGTATGGGCTCCGATGTAAGCGAGAGTTGTGGAGGGTTCAGTATGCTTTGAGCCGTATCCGAAATGCTGCTAGGGATCTTCTCACTCTTGATGAGAAGAACCCTCGTCGTATTTTTGAAGGTGAAGCACTTCTTCGTAGGATGAATAGGCATGGACTTTTGGATGAGAGCCAGAACAAGCTCGATTATGTCTTGGCTTTGACTGTTGAGAACTTCCTTGAGCGCCGCTTGCAAACACTTGTGTTCAAGTCTGGTATGGCCAAGTCGATTCACCATGCTCGTGTGTTGATTAGGCAAAGGCATATTAGGTAAAGATTACTTTTTCTTGCTATAGAGTGGGTGGGTGTTTATTTTTACTTTTTTTATGTTTTGATATTTAGGTTGTTCCTAGAAGCTGCAAGAGTTATCTTTTATTGCACATGATGTATCTGTTAATTGTGTATGATTTTGCATTTTATTCCCTAGTTGTTCATTTCCATGTTTGCCAGCCATTTTTGTAATTTGTTCATAAATCATAACTGTTTGTTGGAAAGGATGTCTGTTAGGATTTTCCACATCTTATGAGTTTCCTAGATTGGCTCAAACACCACTGTGGTTTAGAGTAGCTGCATGTTTTCATGATATGAACTCAGAAAACATTCTTTCTTTTGAAGAATTTGAGTGATTGACTTCTGCAACTAGTTGTCTGACAAATCCCTTGGCTGATTGCTGCTGATATGCCAATTTGGCTTCTATTTTGCAAGTTATTGTGATTTGTTGCCTTGTACTTTGCATATTTCTGTACATGATTTCTTGTTTGAGCAGTTTCATATATGTAGCCTACTTGAATATGTTTGTAGCTATGTTGCTCCAACTCTTCGTTTTTCTTGAAGTACTTGTGTCCGACACCTGTGTCTGATGCATATTCGGACATGAGTATAGGGATATGATTTTCCAAATACATGGAAATCTTGGAAAAAATTAAACATACCCATATTGGATAAATACCTGTGTCCGTCCGACACTCACGCCCGAGTCCGAGTAACATCGGTTTGTAGATACATGCTTTGGTTGTCTGAAAGATAATAATAGATGTTCTAAATGATGTATCCTGATATTTGTTTTTCCTTGATAGGGTTGGGAGGCAGGTGGTCAACATCCCATCTTTCATGGTGAGGGTTGACTCCCAAAAACATATTGACTTCTCTCTCACAAGTCCATTCGGTGGTGGCCGCCCTGGAAGAGTGAAGAGAAAGAACCAGAGAGCAGCTGCCAAGAAGGCTGGTGGCGGAGATGGTGATGAAGAGGAAGACGAGTAAACCTTAGGCTATTACCCCACCACTAGGAACCCTTAAAAAGCCTCCGTTTGGAACTTGACATCTCCTCCCTTGTTAGACATGGTTTTGAGTTTTGTTTCCAGACCTCTATTGTAGTGGATCTTCTTGGTATATGTTTTGCATTTACTATTCTGTTTTTTTTCCCCTGATTTGAAGTTATTTGAGTAATTGTGTTGTTTTAAGATTAAAATGTTTTAATTTTGGTCATTTAAACTTAAGCTAAATCCACCATTTTGATGGATGATGTCATTTATTTTACCCAAAATCTTATTTATGTTTTGATCTGCTCACAGGATCAAATAAAAATTCATGGCATCATACCATTAAAGATTTTTGTTTGTGGATCAATGATCTTTAAAGATTTGCTTGGTACCTTCTACTTTTTTTAATCACTTGCCACGTGTACTGCATCCAATAATTATACATTCAATTGCTCAATAATGCAATCAAGCATGGCACGCTAAGTAAGATTTGACATTGATTATACCCAAACCATTCATTTTCTTTAGACTCAATTCTATAAAACATTCCATTTACAACTAAATAGTATTAATCCTAAAGAAGAAAGCAAAGAAGAAATTAAAGAGCACCAAAATTCACCCAAAAGTGGAAAGCTCAAGGCAGTCTATCAATAAACATACTAAACATCTTGTTCAATTGTTTTGTCGTTGATAAGAGATTTTTTTTTTTTATGAAAAATATGAATCAGAGTTTAAAGAAGGGGAAGAAAAAAGAATATTCGACCCGCAATAGATAGATGAGGATTTATTCAGTTACATAGTTTGATCTCCTAAAATATGACTATTTGATTGTATCAAAATTCCAAAGATCCAATGAATTGAGATTTTCTTATTGAGTCGTGTTATTTCGGAGCAAGCGGATCGTTTATGATGAAAAAGATGAGATATAAAAGAATGATTCGGAGTTCTTGCAGAATGAAATTATGTAATATCAGGTACGAGATAGATCTTCTAAAGAACAAAGATTTTTTTGAATAAGCTAATTCATTTGGGACATTGTGGATTCACTTTTTTTTTATACCAATTTTTTTTTCCCATCAATCAATTAAGAAAAAATATTTGCATTTAATTATTAAAAATCTTATTAATACAAACATAATTTTATTGAAAAAGACAATCAAGATTGTATTATTAACAAAGACAACATTTTCTTTTCAACTCATATAAATAAAACATAATAACTTGAAAAATAAAGTGACAACAATTATAAAACTTAATCTCTCCCATTGCACAATTCCCTGAAAAAGCTAATTTTTGTTCATGATAAACTAAAGAATAAAAGAGTGCACAATGAGATTGCAACCAAAAAAATAAAAAGCAAAAGTGCCCCATCAACAAAGAAAAAAGATGCAAATTAGAAAAATGGTAGTATATGCATAGTAGACCTAGGTCAAGCCGGACCGGTTTGAAAGCTCATTTTACTGTGTAAAAAATATTAGAAAATTATTTTTATTTCTATATTAATATTTTTATATATTATAATTAAATTTAAATAATTTTTTTATTTAATGAATAATAAACTCGAGTTGGGCCTGTTGTGTCGAGTGAGTTGCTTGATTCTTGAGCAGGTCTAATGCATAGTTATATCCCAATAATATCACCAATTTAATTGAAGTAAGAGTTTTATGCATAACATGAACATACACCGGAACATAAGAGACGTGACAATTTGTCTATTTGTGTCGTGTTCGTATTATTTTCATGTGTCATAATCATGTTTAAGGAAGTATATATTTATATAAAATTTGACACATCAATAATTCGTATTATATAGATTTTGATATGTTCGTGTATTTGTGTTGTGTTCGTATTATTTTTTCGTATCATGTCGTTTTTAATTATTTTTTATGTATCGTTTAATCTTATCGTCTCCAAAATTACCAATTAATCTTCATTTTTTTTACGGTCTATTAGCACAAAAATAAGTGTATTGATAAACTTATTAACGTTTAAAATCTAAAGTTAAACCATGTTATTTGAGTGTGTTTTTAGAAAAGCAATTTAAAATTGAATAATTAATCATGTTCTGTGAAATAAGAAAATAAAAAAGATAAGTTTCAAGAATGAACTACAAAAACTGCAATAAAAAATATTTTAAAAGAAGATAAAAATGTGAAAACATCAATATGTAACATTTTTATCATTAATATTAATCTATGTTATGATTATTCAAGAGTGGTAAAAGATGAAAAAAAAAAAAAAAAAAACTTAGATTAAAGCATATACAGGTAATTGGGACCTGAGTTTTTTAAGATGCACAAAAGGACAAATTTTTTACTCATAAAAAATAAAGAGAATAAAATTCTGTTACTTTGCCTTTTAGAAAAGAACATAAGAAAACCTAATAATCTCAACATATGAATATATATATATATATATATATATGAATATTCATCCTCTCTCTACAATTTCAACATATGAATATATATATTTTTAAAAACTTAAATTGAAAAAAACTAAAAGAAACACAATAAAAGTAAAACTCAAGTTCTAAAATATCAACAACAACAAAAAAAAGTGAAGAGGCTCATCTTGATTTACGCCAACATTTGATGAAAAAAAAAAATCCTATAGAAAAAATCAATTATAATTAATTTTAAAATTTTGAGAAAAACTATATGATAAAAATAAAGCAATAATAAAAAATAAAAAGTAAAGAAAAATTTTATAATAAAAGTAGTGTTGAAAAAATCGAATCGGACCAAACGGTTGAACCGGAATCGATGGCCTGTTCAGTTCGGCACATACCAAAAAATCAGGGATTCAGTGAACCGGTAGAAAACCGGTTTAACAGGTAGAAAACCGGTTTAACCGGTAAAAAGCTGACAAAAACCGATAAAAAATCAGTTTTTTATTATTTTTATTAAAATTATTTTGTAAGTGATGACATTTGAAGTTTTAACCTCTTAATCATATATTAAAGACCATACCCTTAAGACAAATACATATTTTTATTAACTAATTATTATATTTAATATTTATTTAATATCAAAATCATATTTTTAGTATTTAATTTATTTTTAATTAAATAATTCAATTCAACTGATTGAATCGGTTGAACCGATGATTTGAAAGTTACACCGATTTAACTTCCTATTCAATTTTTTATTCATCGAATAAAAGTAATAAAAAAGCACTAAAACATAAATACAATTACAATTGTTGACAATCAATATGGGAGAAAGATAGTCAAGTAAGTGATAAGTATTTAGTAGATTTTAGAACCTTCCATAACATTTTTTTAGGTTAGGTTAAAAAATAAATATTCTTTTATTATTTAGTAGATTGAGAAATCTTCTTTTAATCTGTAGATATTATAGTCTATTTATCTTTTCTTTTTTTTTCTCTTTTTTTTTTTCTTGTTGTTATCATTATAAAATAACCTAATCATGCAATCTATCTAAAGTTATAATTTTGAATAAATTGGATAAAGTTTTATCTAAAATTATTGATAGACCATTTTTAGCTGTTATTTAAAAAAAAATTCTTAGTACTAATATTTTTCTGAATTATTATTTTATATATAAGTAATGATTTTTTTATTTTTTTATTTTACACATAAATTTACGAATTTATACAATTATCATGTGTCGATACAAGAAGCAAATTGTTGTGTAGAGGAATCAATACCTCGACATAAGTCAAGAGGCAGATTTTGTGTCACTCCACCTGTTCGTATGAAATTGGCATGCATCCTGGCTCCTAAGACTCTTTCAAAGAATTCCAACAATTTCTCCCGCTCCTCAAAAGCTCACAGGAACGGAGTTGATGCTCCTACATAGGGGTATAATCGAGCCGAGCCAAACTCAAGTTGTAAGAAGTTTGAGCTCGACTTGAAATTTGAGGTTCGAAACTCGGTTCAAGCTCTATCAAGTTACATTTTTAAAGCTCGAATTCGATTCTAACTAAAAATCGAACTACTCGAGCTCGCTCGATTATGCTCGTTTACTTAATAAAAAATGAGTTTGATTCTCATGCTCGATTTCAAACTCGATTATTTACGCTCGAGCTCAAACTTGAGTTCAAGTTTGAATTGAGATTTTTCAATACAAATAAAAAATAAAAAATATATATTAAAAATAAAAAACTTGATTAGGCTCGCGAGCTACTCAAGTCAAGCATTAGGATACTCAAACTCGACTTGCTTGATAGTTCAAACTCGAGCTCGACAATAACCGAGCCGAATTTGAGTTTTTTTCTTTCAAGTCAAACCTGAATAACTTGCGAGTACAAGTGTCTCATTTACACCCCTACTCCCACATCCATAGCATGAGTAGTTAAAGCAAGTGAATAATTTGAAATTCAAGTTATTTCACGGAATAGCACTCGTATATATTGAGCTCGTAATGATACCGCACAATTCAAAAGTCTCTCTAAGATTGAAGAATGAGTGTGTTCTTAGGCCATAATAGAGTTTTTTAATTCGACAAACAGAATTAAAGATTATAATATTTTTATTTTTTTAATTTATTTTATATCTTTTAAAAAATATCATAAATATATGTGTCAAACTGCTAATTTCGCTTGTCTAAAATCTACATTGACGGTGGATAGGAAAATTTCTCCTTATTTAACAAAATATTAGTTGGTTACTTCACTTGTTAGATCTGGGTCAACTTTTTGTTTACCAATATGGGCTGAACCCGCCGCTGGGTAATTCGATTCGGAGGAAACGAATCTCGTTGAAATTTCTAAGCACTTGCGTCGGAGAGTGATGGGTAACCCCACCTTGGTCCATTTCCCCATCATCACCACCAGCGAGACCGACGGATAAAGAGGAAGATGAAGAGGTGTTAAGGGTTTTGTTGAGAGTGGGCCGTTCTGGGCCGAGGAATTGGCCCAAAGCCTGGAGGGGTTTGACAATGCCTCCGAAAACGAGACGGAAGAGGTTGGAAAAGGGACCGGCGGCACGTGATTTGCCAGAGGAAGAGGAAGATGGGGAACAATCGTCGTCGGAGATGACGCAATCGACACGAACGACGACGTTTTCGACTTGTGGGACGAGGGAGTGGAAAAGACGAGAGACAACACAGCATCGGCCGAGTGCTTTAACGTCGCCGATCTTGTTGAAGACTAAAAGGAGAAGAGAGTCCGGAAGACGGTCGAAGTGATCGATTGGCTCTGGGTGGATTCTGTGGATCGGATCTGAACGAACTGAAGACATTGTTTTTTCCGTCGTTTTCTTTTGGGGTTAAGTTTCTGTGTAACGAAATTCTTAAAATTATCTGTTTGGGAGAGGAAAGGGGAGGGAAGGTGAGTGGTTAGTTGGGATAAATCTGTGGAGGGAAAGCTAGTTTTTAAGGGAAGGGAAAGGGGGCGGATTTGTATACGGAAGAAATCTGATTTGCGAGAGAGAGAGAGAGAGAGAAGGGTGTTGTGATGTCGTTGTTTGTAGGTTGAGTGGGGGGAGGGAAATGGTGGGATGAGAAGATCCACGCTTTTTTGTCTTTAAAGAGAGAGAGGGGAAAGGATATATAAAAATCCTTTTATCTCTAAAAGGAAGAACAGTGTGGCAGGTTCAACCTTCCCCAGGAAGCAGCTGGACATGGCGTAAAATGCTTCAGCTGAGGGCTTTGGCTTTGAGGTTCACCTCCAACCAGAATGGTGCTCTAACTTGGAAGTTCCCTGGGAACAGATTTATGGTGGCTAAAGTCTGGAATGATCTCAGGCCTAGGCAGGACAAGGTGGAGTGGGATAAACTGATCTGGTTTCCATTTCATATTCCTAAACATGCACTGGT
This sequence comes from Fremontodendron californicum, assembly GCA_030761205.1. NCBI lineage: Eukaryota > Viridiplantae > Streptophyta > Magnoliopsida > Malvales > Malvaceae > Fremontodendron > Fremontodendron californicum. The sequence goes on from JAULJL010000037.1 coordinate 17,639,574, forward strand.
AGCTTGGATGGCTATATTGGACAAACTGCCTACAAAGAATAGATTGATGTCATGGGGTATGGAGGTGGATGGCAAATGTGAGCTATGTCAAACTGAGCAAGAAACCCGGAATCATATATTTTTTGAATGTGACTATTCAAAGGAAATCTGGGGGCATATACTATGCTTATGTCAACTTCATAGAAGCATAAGGAGCTGGCAAGCAGAGCTGCAATGGGCAGTAAACAGAATCAGAGGAAAAACTCTCATTTCTGTTATTTTGCGTTTATCATGGAGTGCCTTTCTTTACTCGATCTGGAGGGAGAGAAATAATAGGTGTTTTAATCGCCTTCAATCCACACAAGGAGCCATCATTGAGCAGATAAAAGAGATCATCAGAATGCGATTGTTGGGGCTCAAGAACATTAGTCCTGATGAAGTGAACCGAAGATTGGATGCAGATTGGGGACTGTCACTTTTTTCCTAGGATCTTTGTCCATTCTGGAATAGCTTTAAGTATTGCTGAAGTATGTTGCTATTGTTCCCTGATTGATTAGTGGTCTTAAGTTTTGTTCAAGTATTGTTTAAGTATGTATAGCTTTAATTACATGTTGCACATGATGTTGGATGTAGCAGTTTAACTGCTTTCTGGATAAATAAAATACTTACTTATCCAAAAAAAAATATGGGCTGAACCCAAAGTAATCTTGTCTTAGATTTGGCTTCATTGAGCTGTAAATGGTCTACTTTTTATTAGTGAGTTTCAAAGATTTTGCATTTTCGTTTTTTATATTTTGACAATAAATTTTTTTAATTTTATAAATAAAATTAAGAGATTGTTATATATTTTATTTTTTATTTAAATTAGTTTTTAAATTTTTTTAAATATACTTTAAAAAGTATGTGTCATCCTATTAATCTTACATGTTTCATTTTTTTTTTAATTTTTTAAAATTATACTTTAAAAAATATGTGTCACTATACTAATCTTACTTGTGGAGTCTAAAAACTCCACATGAATGAGATAGTTTTTCATACATAAATATATATATATATGAATTTCTCATTGTTATATTGTTGCTAATCATAATTTGTAATTAATTTCACCTTTGGATTAGTGTTAATCATAATTATTATAGATTTTGCCTTATGCAATATTTTTTCAAAAGTGTAATAATGTGTTAGTCCAAGGAAGCAGTTAGTGAAAATATAAGATAATAACGCTGTCTCTGCTTACACTTCATTAACAGTTTTTGAAAAGTTAAAAAAACCAATGAAAAGACCTTTGCTCTCTCCATGGAAAATGACCCGATTTTGTATGAATTAAGCATAAAACTCGGAATAAGCCAAGAATGAATTTATTACTCCTTAATTATTGAAGATTAACAGATGATTACCTATTCAAGGGTTGGTTATTCATTCAAATTCAAAAGTTTATTTGATATTTGGGAGGGTTTGGACAAAAATATTAAATTCGAAATATGAGTTTGGACAAAAAAATAAAATCCGTTTAAAAAATGGACCGAACCTTGACTTCAATAATCAAGGCTCGAGCCCGATCTATTTTTCATATATATAATATAATATTTTTATATTTATATATATTATGTAATTTAGATCATATAAAAATAATATATATATATATATACTATAATAATGTATACATTTAAAATATATATTAAGTTATCCATGTTTTAGAAATTAACAAAAGAAAAAAAATTTATTAAAAATTAAATAAAAAATAACATATTTGATTAATTTTTTTTAGAAAAAAATAATATGTGCGAGTTTAAACGGGTTTGGACTATTCATTTACAAATATAGACAGATTTGGATATAATTTTAGACTCATATTTCGGGTTGGGCTGAGCTTGAACAAGTATATGTGGTATTGATATCATACTTAGGCCCGGCCCGAACTCGACCTGACTCATGAACACCTCTATAGGTGATCCACTATGTTACCCTGCACTTAGATTAATGTCAGATATAGATACGTGTCCGATACAAGTATATTTAATTTTTTTTTGAAATTTTTTCATATATTTGAAAGATTATATCCTTTGCCTATGTTCGAATATGTGTCGGATACAGGTGTCGAACTCGAATATTAAAAAAAAAAAATGAAACTCCAGATAATATTAAGTGATCCAATTATCTACGTATATATAAAATAATTATTCTGTGAAGCCAACTTATCAACCAACAACCCTGTATATATTATTAGGAATGAAAAATAAAACATGAGGCAAAAAAAGAGAACACCAAAAGAGAAAAGCATGTAAATTATAAGCTCTTCGCTTGTTCCCTTGGATAGAAACAACAAGGAACAAACCAGAGAGAAAGACTGAAATGTTTATATAAATATATCTTACAAGAGTTGAAGCATAATTAAGTTTAGTAAAAGAACAAAAATTGCAGTGATTACTGTTGTAGAAGTTGTGTAGGGATGTTTGCATTAATGCCAGTATCAATGGTGTCTGGAGAAGCCATTAACTTCGATATTCGATTGCTTAAATCATCAACCTCTCCATTAAGCTTCTTAATATGACTGCATGTCTCATCCAGAAGCTGTAATAAGATTAAAGATATAGAGGCAAGGTTAAGGATGGCAAAACCCAATCCTCTTCACGGATTCAGCACCGATCCTTTTCAAATGGAGAGGATTTTTTTTTATTTTAAAAGTGAGTGCGGAATGGAACGGGACGATTTTAGTAAATGCTTGCTTCGTCCCGACCCGATCCGTTCCATTGTCATCCCTAAGCAAGGTTGAGTAGTGATTATAAACAAAGCCACAGCATTTAGTATTGTACTTAGAGTTATATTACTTCAACTCTTCATTTTCTTTGAAATACTCGTATCGGTCACATATCTGACGAATAGAAAGGTTCGATTCCGAATATATGAAAAAACTTAAAAAAAAAACAAATGTAAACATCACTCTTGATTTCGAGCAACATAGATTTAGAGACTAATAAGTTAACTAATTAAGCATATATTTGTGGTGAAGTTTAAAGTATTGGAAAAGTAAGGGAAACCAAGTGCATGAGTTTTTAATTCTTACCTTAGTTGCATTTCTTTTCTTCTTCTTGTTAGCTGATAACAATTCTCGGAGTTTGAGGCTGCTAAAATCTTCATTTTCATTCCTTCTGGCACTTGATCTTTTGCTAGACATTGTTGGATGAGGGAGGGGGAGAGGAGGTTGTCTTTAGTTTAGACTTTTTCTAAGGTGTAATGACAAATGAAATAAGTAGTATTTTATAGATGCTGTATGGAGTATAACTGGACCTACTAACTTTGGACACAATACGATTATACGATACGAAAAAATAAGTAAAACACGGCATGATATGAATACACTAATTTGTCAAAATTTATATAACACAAATTATTAACATATCAAAATTTATATAAATATATAAGAGTTTGTATTTGATGCATTGTCAGTGTATAGTTTTATACACTGACAATGAATCTTACAGTGATACCTCATTAAAAAATAAATCTTAAACCTAAATTCTAAACCTAAGTATATAAATATATATACTGATAGTGCATCAAATATAAATTCAATATATAATTTTTTAAACACAATTATTATATATAAAAATACACAAATATGATATGAATAGACGAATTTGTCATGTCTGAATAAAAGATTGGCTTGACTATATTTGGTGGGGAATCATATCAACCAAGATATCTGTTGAGATGGTTTAGGGCCCATTTGTCCAAAATCTGCTGAACCAGTTTGTCCTCTTGAATTATTCGGGCTTTTTAAATGTTGTTTGTCATTGACTCAGTCTCAAGAGCATTCGTAACATGCGTATGCAATTTGACTAAATGATGGAAATTGATTTAAGTATTTTAGCAATAATAATACAATATAATCCCTTCTCCAATACTAATGTCTAATGGAATGTAACTTGCTTATCCCAAGGTCAAGAAGCTATTGAAAATTTCAACACCAACAACTCATTCGTTATATGAGGTTATTGCTTCTTTTATACCAAAAAAAAAAAAAAAAAATTATTGATAGGCTTATGTTGAAGTAATTAAAAGGAATCCCTTTACCCCAAATTATCAACAAAAAAAAAAAGTCATATAGGAGTCCAAGAATTTTGAAATATATATATGGTGTTATGTGAATTTTTTATATGGTCCCCAAAGTATAATTATTTTCAATTTTCATTTGTAATTTTTTAACTTATTGAATCTTTAAAAAAGTTAAAAGTATTAAAAGTTTTTTTCTTTTCCAAATTTAACATTTAAATTTTGTCTTTTATAAAAATGGAAATTTTATATGAATAAAAATTTTTAAATTTAATATATGTTGGCAAGGTTTTTTTTTTTTTTTTATTATAAAATTGATTTACCATTAATTATAGTGTCAATAAATAGGCTAAACACTTTTGATTTCGGGAATTGAGTGAGGAAATACTCAAGTGTAAATAGACTAAATATTTTAATAATAAAACATATATAGAAAAATATATAAATTCTTAAGTAAAATTCGTGAAGTTTACAACTAAAAATGACAATGAAAATCAAAATAAATACTCATATATACTATAATTTAAGAACTTTGATTAAATTATTTACGTGAAAAGTTTGAACTTTAAAGCTACAAAATATTGATCTATTTATTAAATTCTATTAATCAATCAATTTTGATGTTTAATTTTGTTCTTTTATATTATTTTTTATTAGAAACTCACAATGTTTCACGAAAAATTATATCTTACTAGTTTAACTCGTAAAAAAATTACTTAACATTAATTGAAACGACGGTTTCTCTAATTATTATAAATTGATAAAAAAAAAAAAAACAAATAATAACAAAGACTAGTGATATGTAGAGGTGCTCATGGCCAGGTCGCGGCCTGATTTTTTTTTCAAATTCTTTGCCCAGGTCCGGCTCGACTCATGAGCTCGAATTTACTGTTTATTATAATAAAATATTATTATTTTTAAATATTTTATAATTAAAATTAAATTAAATAATATTATTATAATACAAAAACACTGTTCCGGGCAGGGTCGGATCGGCCCGGATCAAAAAAATCCTGTCCAAGCCAGGTCCGTGAGCAGGTCTAGTGATATGAATTGATAAAAATAAACTTCTAATTAAATATTTGCTTTCATAATTATTTTTGTTTTTAATTTTATGTATTGAACATATATATAATATAATATATGTATGTAAACGATTGTACACTCGCATATAGAAGTGCTCATGGGCAAGGCCGCTGCCCATTTTTTTTTTGAATTCTTTGCCTAGGCCCGACGACCCGACCCATATTTACTGTTCATCATATTAATATATATATATATTTATTTTATATTTTCTATATATTTTTAAAATTAAATTTAAAAAATATTATTTTTTTATTAAATAAACAGTGATCCAAACCGAATCAGTTCGGATAACTAAAAGACTTGCCCAAGTCCGACTCAATATGAGCCGGCCTGGGCGGGCTACCTGGCTAGTGAGCATATGTATTTGCCACTAAATTCTTGGTCGGCAATTAACAATAGGTTAAAAAAACTTGGAAATAATTTTCAAGCATAAGATTTTATATGCAAAAAAAAAAAAAAATATAGAACTCATTGATAATTATTTGAGGTGGTTGGTAGGTTTAAGAGTGTTTAGAAGTGGTTTGGGAATAATTGATGAGGGATGGATGAGGTCTAAATGAATAGAGCATTTGATGAACGATTCGTGAATAATTCGATTTCTGTTCATTTATCAAGTTAAATAAACGATTATAAACATGATTTTAAGGTTCGTTTATTAAACGTACCTAACACGAACAAGGCCTGTTCAGTTCATTTATGTTCACTAACAAACTCGTTTATGGGTCGTATAAAATTCGTTTAATAGATTTTTTAAAACTCGTTTATTATTCGATTATAATATAATTAATAATATAATTATTTTGTATCTTATTTTATTTACTTATAATATAATTAATATTATTTAATAACTTAAATTTAATTATATTTGTATTTTATATTTAATAATAACTTAAAATTGATTTATTTTTTTATTTGTTTGTTTGTTAAAATTGTTTAGATTTGTTTGTTTATTATTCATGAACATATTTTTAATTGTTCGCGAATATGTTCTATTATATATTCGTGAATATGTTTATTTAATGTTCGCGAACAAGTTAATTTAATTTAAATGAACGAACACAAACACATTCAATTTTAAATGAATAGAGCTCTCGAACACAATTTTAAAATTCTTAACAAATATTAACCGAACACAAACAAATTTAAAAATAAATAAATGAACACGAACAAAGATCTGTTCATTCAAGTCCGATTCATTTACAGCCTTAAAGATGAATACCTTAATCCGGTTTAAAGTCTCATAAACTGACATTAATTACTATCCTGTTAAAGGATTTATATTTCAAAAAATAATACATGATTGGAAATTAGTCGATTCAAATTAAGTGCGCTCAAAAAATTTATTTATTTATATTTTTAATTAATGTTAAATGTAGTATCCATAAAAAAAAATGTTAAAATGGTGCTATTTTATTCAGAGCCATTTGTTTGAGACTTTAGAGTGATCAAATATTATTCATTTGCAAAATTCTTAACTGGGTTTTGAGTTCAGTGTATGGGTGTCTTTTTTCAGTTTTTGTAAATATAAATACAAAATAAATTATTAAAAGTGTCAAAAATTTAAATACGAATAGAATACGTGTATTAAACGCGTCATGTTAATCGTATTTAAACGTGTCGTGTCGTGTTTATTACATTGATTTTGTGTTATTAATGTGTTATGTTTGTATCGTGTCCAGGGACAAAGCCAATTTTTTTTTTGGGGGGCCGCTCAATATAAATATGATTAATGTAAAAATAAAAATAACATATGATATATTAATTTTGACTTACTAATATGAAAGAATTAAAAAAAAATTAAAATATAAGAAAATTTTATTACATAATTATTTTTGTATAAAGATTATAATAGTTCAACCTTTTTTTAATTATTTTTCTATTATTATTATAAAAAGAAAATATTAGTTGACATATCATAATTGATATCAAGATATTTTTGAGAATTTTTTTTTTTTTTTTAATTTAAGGAAGTAAATAGTATGTATAATAATGTTTAATTAAGTAAAATATTAAAGAGAATCAAAATAATAATGATAAAGTTTAAAACTTACAAGCTTAACAAATTAATCATATCAATGTAGTATTAATTTTACAAAAAGTTGCCAAAATTAAAAATATTGGGGGGCCAAATTAGAATTTTCCCTTTTTTTAGTTAACAAAAGCTCTTCCTTTTTTGATTTACTTGAATTTGGGGGGGCCAAATTAGAATTTTCCCTTTTTTAGTTAACAAAAGCTCTTCCTCTTTGGATTTACATGAACCCCTAAATTCGCCCCTGATCGTGTTCAAAATTCTCAAACAACAAATGACTTGGAAGGTTAAAACTTAAGTTAAAAAAATCTGATCATTTGGTCTAGCATGCACGAGGTTAATCATTTTCCTTTCTTCCTCCTTGCTTCGTACTGATCAATGTTTTGACAAAGCCTGAGTCTTGTTTTCTCAATTTGCTAATATATATTTTTTCAGGCCTACCAATAAGGAACTTGCTGTAAATTCAAGCAACATGAGTAAATTCTCAAATCCCAGCTTCACTTGAGTTACTCCAAGAATCCATACATGCATACATACATACATACATACATAAAGTAGCTAGAAACGCATTTGAGCAAACATAATAGGAAAGATTCATGGAAACTTGTCTTTTGATGCTACACTACAAGAGAGAAGACAAAAAGATGAGTAGCTGACCAAATGAATCCATTGGCAAACACAACTCTTTCCTCATAATCCTTCTCAAGAGCAGCCATGTCTTCTCTCTATAGCTTCTGAAAACTCACCCTTCCTCCATGCCCTCACCAACATACCGATGCACAAATGCAGGGTTGGCATACATCAGATCGAACTTGGTAGAGTTAGAAATCATACAAACTGCCCTTTGAACCTTGGCCAAAATCACCACCAGGCACCACAGTAGGAGGCTGGTAGTTAATACCACATTTGAACCCAGTTGTAGTACCAATCGACAAACTGGGTTGTCATCTTAGTCTTGATTTTTGCCATTGCCGCATTCACATCCTTTGGCACCACATCACCTATGTACATTAAGCAGCAGCAGGCGATGTATTTCCCATGGCGTACGTGGATCACATTTGGCCATCACAGAAGCTCTGGTTCAAAAGCACTGTTAGTATCCATTACGTCCGCAACTCGCGACGTGATCCTTGCTTGCCATAAGTCTGTCATAACGTGCCAAATGCGAATTCAGCATGTTAGACGCAAAGACTACACGATTTTAAGAAGCAGAGAGCCAAGTCCAGATCCTGTTCCACCATCAACAGCATGGAATACCAAAAACCCTTGAAGCCCGGTTCAGTTATCTGCTAGCTTCCGAATCCTGTCAAGGCAGAGATCCACTTTTTCCTGTCAAGGCATGGAATACCAAAATCTTTTAAAACCTTGCTAAAGTACACCTTCAGGGATTCTTTTATAGATTTTAAAGACAAAAATTTAATGTTCCAAGTTCGTCATTCGGACTATTTAGAAACAAATTTTCGAAGATTTCTCAAGTTATTTCTTAACATTTGTTTGTTTGATTAGTTTAAAGCCTTGTTTGTTATATGAAATGCATATCAATTCTTCATTGGACAAGAAAGGATATTATTATTATTAATATATGGGCTTGACCGGTCTAGAGAGTAAGCATGTGAGCCTTATTTTCAGCACTAGAAATAGCTTGAAATCGAACTTCTTGGAGTGAAGCAGATATCCTCTGCCCTATTCCCTGCCTCTTTTGGTGTCTTTACATTATAATTCTATTATGTATTCAGTTAATTAACTGTTTATAAACACATGTGAAAAAATTATTGGAGGGGTACCAAAAAAGACCAAAAAAGGGCAGAAGAAATTTGTTCAAGCAGAGCCCAAACGAACAAGTTTTTTTTGCCCCTTTTTGGTACCTCTTTTGGTAACCCTTTAATAATTTTTAACACATATTTATAAACAATTAATTAACTGAATACATGACAGATTGAAATAAAAAGACAAAAAAAAAAAAAAAATAGAAACAGAAGATATTTATTCGAACCCAAACATAGAGATTTTCTTTTCTTATATTGGCCCAATCATTGGATCATGGTTAGTACTAATCAAGGCCCAAAATAGGATATCAAATAGGATGCTTAAGACAGGCTATTGATACTTCTTTGAACCTAAACTTTTGGTAGTACATAGCCCATGATAATAACACATCCCCGTGATTTTTTTTTTTTGACAATTCGTATATGCGTGTCGTGTTTTGTATTTTTTTTATATACGTCATGTAAATATAAACACAACGTAAATTATTAAATGTGTCAAAATCTTAAATACGAATAAGATATGTGTATTAAACGTGTCGTGTTAATCGTGTTTAAACATATCGTATCGTGTTTATTATATTATTACTTGAAATACCCTTACTTTGAGAAAAGAAAGAAAAAGTTTTTAGTTATAATTAAGGGTTAGAAGAAAAAGTACAAATAATTTTTCATTGATTTTTTAAACGATACATTATTTTGAAACAATTAAAATATGTAAATAAAATAGTATTTATGGGATGGAATGAGTATATAACAAGCTATTAACTTATATGAAAACAATGAAGATCATTCACTTGATATTTTTGCAACTTTTTAATTATCTAAATTTCATATTTGTACTTGAAAAAGATGATATCTATGAGAATGAAATAACATTTGAAGTTCATGTATGAACCCTACTCCATCCTACTTAACTTGCATGAAATATGAAATTTCGAACTCAAAATAGGTCACTTAGCTTGTTTTAGTATTTTTTTTTTCTTTTGGGTGAGGGAAAAACTTCAATTATAAGAAATTTAAGATGATAAGCGATTTCCAGTCTAACATTGCATGGTTTGTTAGGCTAAAGTTTCGGGTTCATGACACTTGGACGGTTAATCAGTGTTATCGGTACCGTATCGATAACGGTCGGTATCGGTCGGTACAAACCATTTTTAAGGTAAAGCGAAACGATACCAGTCTCGTTCCATTCGGTTTTGGTACCGGCTCGTACCGGTCATATCGGCCTGTACTGGTCCGTACCGGTCCGTACAAGATTTTGATTTTTTTAAAATTTTTTTAATTTAAAAATTAACTTATTTGAATTTTTAAATCAATTTCAATACTTTTTTTGTTATGATCATTTTTATTTTTTTTCATAATTATATTTAAAAGATATATATGTTCATTCAATTAGGTTATTGGACATAATTAATAATAATTTACTATATTTTTTAACATTTTAATATTTATTTTACCTATTTGATGTTTAAAAATTTTAGATATTAAATATTTAAAATTTATATTTGTATAAAAACATATATATATATGCATGTAATGAATGTATATTTGCATGTGTATATAATATATATTTTACTTAAAAAATTGAAAATAGGCTATACGTATAGATGTATGAAAAAATATTTAAAAAATATCGGTAAACTCGAAACGGTACGCCGAAACACATCGGTACCGGTACGTACCAATATCAGAACAAAACGATACGTCTACCGATACGATACTAACTAACTTGCGGTTAATTCAATTGGTAAGAAGATAAATTATATCATATTTGTAAGAGTATTTTGGTAATAAAATCCTGAATGCACCATTTTGATGTGAGGGAGCGCGTTTTTAAAATCTTAAAAAAAAAAAAATTGAAGTCTAAATAAAGCTTGAAAACACTCCAAATCATATTAAAAAAAGAGTTTAAGATTTTGGTTGGTGTCTTATTGGATTGAGTTGATAACGTGTTTTATAGAATTAACATTAAAATTTTTTATATGGTTGAAGAATAGAAAAAACACTTACTATAAAGAATAAAAATTTTGGTTTAAGGAAAATCCGTGAGAGAGAGAAAGGGAGAGAGGAAGCAAGGCATATGGAGAGGATTCAGAGTGCTTTCTTGTTAAATAAATATTGAGGTGAGGCAACAAGGAATAACATGGATCCACCCTATCCCAAAGGGGTACCTTTAAATAATCATCTTCAAGGATCGGGCAATTCGTCCGGCCCGATAGACATGGCCCGTATTGGACCGGATTTGGATAAGAATTTTTTTCAAATCGGGCCGATCCGATCCGAATTACTGTTTATATAATAAAAAAATTAATTTATAATTTAAATTTAATTATAAAAATATAAAAATATTAATATAAAAATATTTTTTAATTTTTTAATATTATCTTAAATAAAACAAGTTTACGAGCTGGTTCGGATCTATCCAAAACCGAACTTGAGTAAGGAAAGAAAAAAATTAATTTAGCCACAACCCATAAGCAGATCTACCCCTAAACTTCCAATAAAAAGCATCTGAAGGGCTTGTTGAAGGCCAGCTTAAAGCAGTACATTGTAGGAACCACCCTTTTAAAAAAAAAAAAAAAATCCTCCAATATCCAGCATTAGCATTTGGTACACACAAAAATGAGCAATTAGGTCCAATGTTAAAAAAATTGAATTGGATCAATTCAATCGAGAATCAAAAATTTGTTTGATCCGATATGTATTATAGAATTGGAGATTTGGCAAACTGATGAAAAACTGGTTGAATCGGTAAAAAATCAATTTTAAGCTTATTTTTTTAAATAAATTATTATATATAATGAGATTTGAACATGTAACGTTTTAGATCTATATTAAAGATCATATCATTTAATCAAATGCATATTTTTATTAAATATTTACTATATTTAATATATGTTTAATAATTAAATTCTTTTTTTAATTAAATCAAACGATTCAACCGATCTAATCGATCAAACCGATTAAACCGATGATCGAAAATCTCGTCGATTTAACCTTCAATTAGATTTTTTAAACATTGACTAGGGCTTACGCCTTTGGTGGGTCACTTAAAATAGCCTTAGAATTAGAATTCAATTTTGCAATGAGTAGGAAAGAATTCAATTTTGCAATTAAGTGCTTTTTTAATTGAGCTAACAGATAAAAGGTTAATAGGAAAACTAGGCACATGAAGGACTGAAGATAGATTAATGGTAGGAGAACATTTAACAGAACCTGTTCCAGATATAGAAGCTAAGGATCCATCCGCTATACAAACTTTATTATTGCCTGGACACGGAGAATAAGTTGAGAATTTTTTGGAAGAGCCTGTCCTATGTTCGTTTGCTCCAGAATCTATAACCCATGAATCATTATTAGTATCAGGATTGGCAAGGAGAGTAGTACATGTTTTCACAAAATTGGATGAAGCGGTTGGTTGGGAGTCGAGCTGGGACAAAAGACGCCTTAGGGTTTGTACTTCGTCATTGGAAAAGGTCCCAGTATTAGTTGCTTCTCTGGGTATTTCTATTGTTTCGGATAGGTTTGCTTGTGGTCTGGTTGAGTCCATCCATTTATCCCCACGATCCCTAGTTGGTCGACCATTCAGCTTCCAACACGTGTCCTTAGATGCCTTGGCTTTCCACAATAATCACAATGTAAATGATCCTTGTCTGATGGACCATGGTTACTGACTTTCGGCTTCTCACGAAAGGAATTGGCAGCTAATCCTGCCTTGTCAATTGGAACTGTGTGTATCATGGCACTCCTTCGACTTTCTTCTTACTGCACATATGAGTAGGTTTGCCTCAAAGAAGGCAAAGGGTCCTTACCAAGTACTTGAACCCGTATTTGATCATATTCCATATTCAAACCAACAAGAAAATCATATATGCGCTCATTTTCCACTAATTTCTGGAATTTTGCCACATCTTCAGAACATGTTGCTTGGAAATCTTGGTAATAATCAAGTTCCTACCATAGACCACTCAATTTAGCAAAGTATTGAGCAATACCCATCTCACCTTGTTTCATCTCATGCACCTTATTTCGTAATTCATAAATCTATGTGTCATTACCTACTTGAGAATAGGTTTGAGATGATGCATTCCAAATCTTAGATGCAGTATTTAATAATAGACAACCTCGGCAATTTGAGGTTGCATGGAATTAATGAGCCATGACATGACAAGAGAGTTTTTAGATTCTCACTGGTTGTAGATGGGATGGGTGACCTCTGGTTTTTGTTTATCTCCAGTAACATAACCTTGCAGACCTCTAGCTTGGATGAACAAGAGACAAGATCTTGACAACGCAAGATAATTAGTTTCATCTAGCTTTACGGGACTGATTTGTAATGAGGGATTTTCACCGATCAAACCAACCTTATTTTCAGCAACCATTATTTTCCCATCAGCCATGCTTTGAAGAACCGCAGGAAATACTGCACAACTTCTTCACCAAATACCGAGTCACGCAACTGTTAAAGATAGCCGACAAGATCCCCTGCTGTCGAGCAAGAAAAAATACAGCTCCTTTAATCGACAGTAGCTCTGATACCATGTTGAGAAAAGGAATCAGAAGGTTTGTTTTGTATTCAGTGTAATTAATAATTTACAGCAGCCTACACATATATATATACAAGCTAACCCTAAAACATCAGCTCTAGAAAAAAAAATATCACAATATAAAAAGCATGATATTAGGCATTAATTACTGATACAAAAGACAATAATTACTCTTAAAACTACTCTCCTAAAATTACTCTACCAAACACCACCGGTCAACACTTAGACATCAAGCCTTGAGACAATTGCTCAAGAAGGGAATAATTATTGTTGCTTATATAGAGTCACAAGCAAATTTAACTGATCCTTTGACGAAAGGTCTATCAAGAGAGATGATCTTAAAGACATCTAAAGGAATGGGGCTATGGTCTATATGAAAATTCAACCATGTTTAGTGGAAACCCAACTTTTGACTTGAAAATATAGTCTAAGTTCAATGGGTATAAACAAGCTATAAGTTTGGTTTAGCATGACATTATTATATTATATATATATATATTGGTTTTGCCTCAGATCCTAAATTGGATTTAGTGTCAGGGTCTGCATGTTAGAGGATGGATTAAGATCCTTAATAAATTCTTTAAAGGTGATTCACAGACTCACCTAAGAGAATTTACCTATGAGAGTGTGGAAGTGAGGCCGCTCCCTATGAATAAATTGACCATATTCTAGAGCACTCTTGATATTAGGATATTGCACAAGGCGACAAACGTGCAAAGTAAAGGAACACTCTTAAATTCATAACTGAGTATGTATGACAACTCCGGCTTATCTACAAGGGTCCTTGGTTCAAGATCCGTACACCATAGCACCTTGATAAAGCTTTGATTTGTTTATGCTAAGTGAAAGTTCAAGTCCAAAAGACACTTATAACCTATGTACTCATTCTATTGATGATGTATTAATATTATCATTTCATTTTTATTACTTTATTAAATAATATATACATACATATGTTTGAAAATAGGGAGAATTGTTGGATATTTTCAAACTAAATTTGTTTCATAGTACTTTATGGAAAATTGTAGTTATAGGCATGTTTTTTCATGAAAAGGTGACTACGTTTTCTTCTTGGGTACATGTCTCTTGGTGTAAGATACATTTCCATTAGAAAATATATGTCTCTTCGGTTAAGACCATAAATAACCGATATGAGTGCCGTTAGTTGCATCTATTGACTATTGTCTCTTAAATGCATTTTTAACCGAAATGGTGCTTATGCATCAGCTCATTTTCTATATAAAGGCATGCTTACTAACATCTCATATATAGAGAGATACAAGTTTTTGTTAGTGCATAAAAATTTATTTACATCATCAGGTGTTTCCAAATAGAGTGTTCGTGGGTTGTTTCGGAAAGTGCATCTTAGAAAATCAACCACAAACCAGAAAACTTCATTGTATCCTAAAGGCATTTTCTCGTAAACCCGGTACACTTGTGATATCTATCAAAGGGAGAGAAAATTGTCTAAAAGAAAGCGATTACGTGCCTTGAAGTTGTTCTAGTTTCTCATCTTCTTTTACCTCCATTTATATATACTTTTTCCAACAACAAGGAGTTTGATGTTTTTTTTTTCAATAATAAATCTCTGTCACTCGGATTTAGGAGTGAGCGTCGGATACGAGTATGTGTCTAACACGGGTATGCTCAATTTTTCTAAGTTTTTCCATATATTTGGAGGATTGTATCCCCATACCCATGTCGGAATATATGTCAGGCACGAATACTTTAAGCAAAATAAAGAGTCGGAGTAACATAGCTAAATCTTATTTTTTCTTTATCCAAAATTCCATACTTCACAAACAGAAATGTGTGACAATGCAACTTCTATTATATTGACAACTGAACTGATACAACTTATAAGTAGGTTTGGCAATTTAAACACGATTCAATTATACGATATGAGAAAAAAATTAAAATACAACATAAAACACTGTAGACTCCGGATTTTATCCGGGTTATATTATTAATTTTTTTTAGTTTAGGTTAATTATTTATTTTTTAATTTTCTAATTTTTTTTTATATTATTTTCGGATTACATAAAAATATAAAAAAAAGGGTGAAAATGAGAAAATGAAAATGAGAAATTTGGATAAAAAAGAAAAATGAAAAAAAAATCAGTTTGGATTGAACTTGGTTTCTTCCTTGGATCAGATTTGGTTTTTGAAACAAAACAAAACTCTGCTTATCAGATTAGAAATCATAACCCGATGAAATTGAAACTCTAGACCCGATTGAACTAGGACTCCTCTAGGATTTTTTCTATAAAAACAACTCATTAATCAAAAGGAATGGAGAAGGCTGCTGAGCAAGGAAGTGCAATTGCATCTGCAATGGAAAGGGTTGAATTCCAGTGGGGAAGCAATTTTTCTGCACCATATGCTTTCATAGAAACTTTGAGGGAGCGCATGTTCAAGCCGTCCTTGTCAACTATCATTGCTGAAAATACAAAGGTTGCAATTGTTTCATCATTGAATCCTGTCTGTGTTGCTGCAAAAAAGATGCAAGAGTTACGGCTTAATTCGGTTGTTATGGTAACGAGGAACAAAATTCAGGGGATACTAACTTCAAAGGATATAGACCTCTGTTTTGCTAATCCGGATGTAATTCATTCCCTTTTTATTTATTTCTTTTTCTTTTTCTTTTTGATTTTGATTTTTTTATTTATTTTATTATGATTTGATTTTTTATTGTTATTATTTATTTCTTCTTTTTACTAATTAGTTTTTTTTTTTTTTTGCAGGTGTATTTTTTGAGATTAATTTATTATTATTAATTTTCATGATTTTTAGGTTTATTTGTTTATTATTATTTTTAGATTTTTTTATTATTATTATTTATTTTTAGATAAGTATGTTTAGAATTTTTTTTATTATTTATATTTAGATAAGCATGCTTAGATTTTTATTTTTATTTTTTAGTTTTAGATAAGCATGTTTAGATTTATATTATTATTATTATTTGTCTTTAGATAAGCATAATTATTAGGTTATTTTTATTTTTAGATTGCATGTTTAGGTTTTTTCATTTTTTTTAAATTTTTTTAATTTTAATTTTAATTTTATGATTATATTTTTATTTTTAGAGGATTTTTATTTTATTTTTAGAATTTTCATGATAGGTTTTATTGTTTATTTTTAGAAAGCATGTTAGGTTTTATTTTTGTTTTATTTTTTAGAATTTGCATGATTATGATTAATTTTAGGAAAGCATGTTAGTTTTTATTATTATTTTAGATATTGCATGATTTTAGGAATTGATATGATTATTATATTATTTTTTAATTATTATTATTATATATATATATATTTTAACTATTATATTATTTATTTTTATTAACTATTATATTATATTTTAACTATTATTTTTTTACTATTATAGATATATTTTTAACCATTATTATTTATTTTTAAATATTATTTTAATTATGTTTTATTATATTTTATTAACTATTAATTCGATTATTATTAATAAGATAATTTTTAATTAAGTTTTTTTTAATTAATTGATGATTAATTAATTTAAAAATAATAAATTAAGATCTTTTCCGATGATGAAATCCGAGAAATTCACGTTTGGTTGATTTTCGAAAAATTTCTAGGTGAGAAAATTCTCCAGAATGAATGGAAGGATTTTTTAAGGGATTATTTTCGACATTAATAAAGATCGAAATTTATTCTTTTGAAATAATTAATTTCAATCTCTTTTTCTCAAGATAATTTTTCATAGTAAATGCTTAATTAAAATCGAAGGATAAATTAAGATTTTTCCAATGATGAAATTCAAAAGAGTTGCGAATGGTTGACTTTTAAAAAATTTCTAGGTGAGAAAAATTCTCTTAAAAAATCTCCAGAACGAATGGAAGAATATTCTAAGGGATAATTTTCGATATTAAGATCAGAATTTATTACATTAATAAAAATGTGGATTGATTTTGGAAGATTAATTTAAGAGAAATAACTTTGCTAAATAATCTAATTTTTTCGACGACGGAGCCTCTTCAATAGAACGAATGGTTTCTTTTGAATACTCTCGAGGTGAGGAAATATTTTTTAGTAATTTCTCCAGAATGAATGGAAGGAAGACCTAAAAAAGTGATTTTCGAGATTTTTAACTTTAACAATTAAAATGAAATAGGATAGACAAGACCATTTAATTAAGACTTTTTAAGTATCACAAAACTAATTAGGTACTATCTCTTAGATAGGCGTTGTGAGGGTGCTAATCCTTCCTCACACGTAACTGTACTTCCGAACCTAGTTCTGATAAGTAGACAAGAACCTATTCTTTTTAAAGTGTCTTAGTCAAGCTTATGATTACTTTAAATAAGATAGATTCGCATTAGTGACTAATCACACCTAGATTAGATGATTAGAGGCGACTCCTTTGATTTGCGTCTAGCATGCTGAATTCGCATTTGGCACGTTATGACAGTTTGGCGACTCCGCTGGGAATATTAGAGAGTCGAGCCATAGATTAGTCTTGTGATACTTTAGGTTTGAAATATTGGTCTTAAAAAGTGTTTAATTTTTGTTCTTATCTTCTTTTTAATTTTTATTTTATTATCTGTGATAACTCTTGTTTCTTATACATTGGTGGGAAAAAGAAGGTTTGAATGTCCCTTCGCACACAGGACACATTGCATATCATAAAAGCCCTATACCCGGGCTCGTCCCTTTTAGGAAGGGGTAAAGTACCTACGCCTTCGAGGGGTGAAATCCTTAGCAACGGCTAGCGAAACACCTTCAGAGAGTAAAGTACCGAAGTTTTCGAGAGGTAATAACCTCCGCCACAACTTTGGAAAATACTCTCACCCGAATTGAACCTTTCCGGTTGGAGCCTATAATGGGTGAGGAATGGGGTGCCTTACTCATTCTACATGGATGATGTTAGGGAGCAATTTGGGGACTTTTTTAGCTTGGTCAAGTATCCTAAACCCAGCATATAAACAACACTTAAGTGGCCAACCTTAAGATAGAGACATGTCCACCTGTTTCATAGAGAATAACCCGAAATAGGACACATGAAGGAATGTTCTTGCTTTCTGACAAATTTTTAATTTTGTGAATATTATTTGTATTTCTCTAATATGTATCTAACTATTGAATTTTGTGAAACCTTCGTGGCCATTACTTGAATTAATTCTTTCAATTAGTTGCTTGCATTTGCATCATTTAAATATTTTACTAGGTACATTTTTTTTACCATGCTCATGCATTTAGCATGTACATTTGTTTACCATGCTCATACATTTATCATGTACATTTTTAACCATGCTCATGCATTTACCATGTACATTTTTTAACAATGCTCATGCATTTATCATGTACATTTTTCATGATGCTCATGCATTTATCATGTATATTTTTCATAATGCTTATGCATTCACCATGTATATTTTCGTAATGCTCATGCACTCATCATGTACATTTTTCATAATGTTGCTGTTAAACTTTGTGAATATTTTGATGTTGTCATTAAATTCATTCTTTTATTTATTTGCATCATACATGTGCATTTCATGAAAGCATTTGAGTCTTAATTTTTAAATTATGGTAATGAAGGGTTCAAGGATAGCTCAAGCAATCAAAGATCTTGGAGCATTCCTACAATATTTGTTCATAGGTTAAAGCAATGACAGAGGAACAGGCTTCTAGAATTCGTTCACGAGTTAAAGCAATGGCAGAGCAACAGCTTGCTAGGATGAACGAAATAGAAAAGGCACAAGATGAAATGAGAGAACAGCTAGCCAAGATGATGGGTTTGACGATGAATTTGAACAAACAGAGAGGGGTAGAAGAAGTAACTACTCAAGAAAAGAATCAGTCGCCAGATGATGAAGATCCTATATATTTGCCTGGTTTTCCAAGCTCAAACAGGGATGCCAGTGACATCATCAACTACTCAACACCAATTCTCAGGATACACCATTCATGCGCCTGGGGCAAATTTATCAAATCCTGTCCAAGTTTTAGACCTAGATGATCCTAAAGAACAAGAGAAGCTGAAAGTAGTTGAAGGGATTGAGTCTCGAAAGATGAAACTGATTGAAGAAAGACTTCGTGCTGTTGAGGATTAGATTTTTATGGTTCCATGGACGCTGAAGGGCTTTGTCTGGTGCCAGACATAGTGATTCCGCCTAAGTTCAAGACGCCTGATTTTGAGAAGTTTGATGGGACTAAATGCCCGATAGCCCATGTCACAATGTATTGTAGAAAGATGGTTGCTCACACGCGTGATGACAAGTTGTTGGTACATGTCTTCCAAGATAGTCTCACAGGGTCCGCTGCAAGATGGTATGTCCAATTGAATAGAACTCGCATTCGTTCATGGAATGAGTTGGCAAGGGCATTTATAGCGTAATACAGGCATATTGTTGATATGGTTCCAGACAGTTTAACCTTACAGAATATGGAGAAGAAAGCTACTGAAAGCTTTAAAGAGTATGCTCAGAGATGGAGGGACATTGCTGCCGAAGTCCAACCACTTCTCACTGAATAAGAAACTACTCTCTTGTTTTTTAGTACCCTTAATGCACCATACTATGAAAGAATGATTGGGAATGCCTCCAAAATTTTTGCAGACATGGTAATCTCCGGGGAGATAATAGAAAATGCTATAAAGAGTGGGAAACTTGAAGCCGGAGAAACATCTGATGGAAAAAAATGGGGCATATAAAAAGAATGAAGGAGATGTCCAAGCTATGACTTATGGAAGGCAACAAGCAGGAGGTGTTTCCCCATGCTATCCATACCCGGTGTACCACCCTTATCCATCAGCACCATCAACTTTCCAACCAAACTTTTACCCTCAAACACCTATTTCTATGTCTGGCCCTACAGCTAGTCCTTTAGCTCAACCTAGACTCTCAATGAGTAATCAAAGAAGACCTCGAAATAACCGAGAGAGAACCCGTATTGACCCAATTCAGATGTCCTACACTGCTTTATTCCCACGTCTCATTGAAAATCAACTGGTTGCACCTGTTCACCCGGAACCTTTGAAACCTCATTTCCCTAAGTGGTATGATGCCGGTGCTCGATGTGAATATCATTCTAGGAATTTTGGTCATTCTATAGAAACTTGTCTGGATTTTAAGCATAAAGTGCAGAGCTTGATCAATGCTGGCCTTTTGAATTTTGATAAGTAAGGGGAATCAAATGTCGGTATTGGTCCATCTACACGGGGGCATAATGGTGATGAGGTTTAGAATGAAGGATTGAAGTTGTTGATTATCCTTGAACTCTTTTTTGTCTTTTAAAGTAATGTAGGTGGATCTTTCTATGTTTAGACTTGATTTATTTTTCATCATCTCAATGAATTGGCAAGTTTGATGCATTTTCATTTTCATTTTCATTTCCTCTTTCATTTATTATTTCTTCCATTTGCCTACACTTTCAATTTCACCTATGTCAAGTTTCCAAGTAATGAATGTGGTGACAATCATGGCAATAATCTGGGATTCAATTTTGAAAGTTATTTCCGTATTGGTGAACTTGAATATATATGACCATACTTTGCCATTTGATTTTGTTGAGATTATTGTGAAAAAAGATAAAAGTTGATATGCAGTTTTGGTATGATTGGAAGAAAATTAGTAGAATTGCTTCACGAGTATATTGAATGGTTGTTGAATTCCTTTACAATATGTAGTTTCCTTGTGGTGAATTTCTATAAGCTTGTCATTTTCAATAAATGTTCTTTGATGAAAATATTCACATTTGAGATGCTAATGGCCATCTTTCATATTCCTTTCACAAAATGAGAAATTATTCTTTGCTATCCCCTTTTAAGCCTATTGGATTCTTTTTTTTTTTCGAATGAACCCAACTAAGGATCACCCTCCACACCAGGGGGCAAGTATGGAAAAATATCTTTCTAGAGGAGAACGAATGATTGGATCATATTTCTACGCCGTGTAAAGAATGTCTTATGTCATGGAGGCAATGATGAGATGGATTCAGTTCCAAAATTTTGAACTCACTTTGTGAAAAAAAAAATGAAAAAAAAATGAAAAGACGGATGTGAAAAGTTTTGAAAATCCTCATTGAAAAAGAAATGATCCATGGCTTGATTATCTTGGAAATGAAAACAAAAATATGAAGTGTTTTGAGATAAAAATGATCCTTGGTTTGAATACCCTTAAACACATGTTTGAGCCTATTTTATCCATTCTTTCATAACCCCAAAACCTTGGCCTATATTACGTACCTGGAAAAGTCTATTTTGATTAAATGTGAATGTTTGAATTGGAAATCATGTATTGAATTAGGACTTGCTTGTGGTATTATCAAGGGACAATGAAGCTTAGATGCATGAAGACAGCTCCAAAGAAAAAGAAAAGGGCTTGTTACACTTAGATATGCTTAATTGCCTCCGAGAAGATTGAGACGAACACATGATAAGGGGAGTTTCTTCTTGATACTTTGAGAAATAATTAGTTTTGAAGAAATTGCTCTTAAGTCACATGGCTATTGGAGATAGTACACAACTATTTGTGGAGTTCTTATGAAGTGAAAAGCTTTTTCGAGGGAAACATTATTTTGAGAAAGACAAATGAAGATGATTTGCCAAATACTGTGGAGAAATGTTTCTTTGAAGAAAAAAATGATGAAAAAAAAAAAGAAAAAAAAAGAGGAAAAAAAAGAGAAAAAAAAGAAGAAAAAGATGAAAAAAAAGATGACTCAAATTGAAAACCCGAAAAGGGCAGTTTGAGTCATAGGAGAATATCTAAGTTGAAAACCTGAAAGGGCTGCTTAGATATAATGAAAGTCAGTGGGGGTATGGTTTGGTATGACAGAACTAAAAAAGATCAAGAACACCGATTGGATTGATTTTTGAAAGTGAATCGTGGATTAATCTCAAGATTATCAACATATTCATTATTTGGGGATGTTGATATCCCACCCAAATATCCTTGTATAATTCTTTGATTCGTCTATTATCTTTTGACAAATTTGTTCTTTTCCCTTCAATGATAAAGACCCTCTTTCTTCGATTCATTTTGTTTATTGCCATTCTTTGTTGCCAACTTTGCATACCCATAGAGGAAATGTTGATGCATTATATTTGTTATGGAATTGGAATGATGATTGATAAGTTGAAATACTGAACATAAAAGATTCATGCATTATTTTGAAAAGAAATTTAAAGATGATGTTCCGGGACAAAATGAAACAATGATGAGAACTAGAAAGGTTTGAAATGTAGACACATGGGGCTTCTAAGTTGAAATATACACTTTGAAAATGGACAAATGCTGCATTTGAAAATGAATAAAATCGACAAATGACTAGACCGGTGGATGAAACTTGTTAGCTAGTTTTGAAGCTACATGTTTGAGATGATACAAAGATGAAATGATGAGCTTGAGAACCATTTTGTTACCATGATTGGAGAGATATGATGATTTTCATCCATTGCATTACATTCATGACATTTATTTCATGAATTGCATTACATGACATTCATGATATTCATGGCATGCATTTAACATGTAAGAAAGATTTTGAGTTAGACTTTTGAATTTTGAAATCAAACTTTTTTAAAGAAAAATTCTTGGACCTCAGTTGAGATGAAAATTTTGGTCTTTTAGATTTTGCACCTTGGTTGAAGAGATGAGTTTAGACCTGGTAGTAATGAGAATTTTTAAAATGAGATTTTTAATTTTAAATCTTCAAGATGAATTGTTTTTCAAAGGTAAGTTTTTTTTTAATTAGATTTATTTTATCAAAGACGAGAATATTTAGTGTGAATCCTTAGCTAAGAGAGAATCCTTAGTTTAGTGTGAATCCTAATTTTAGTGAGAATCCTTGATTTAGTGTGAATCCTTAGCTAAGTGAGAATCCTTATTTTAGTGTGAATCCTTATTTTAGTGAGAATCATTGATTTAGTGTGAATCTTTAGCTAAGTGAGAATCTTTATTTTAGTGAGAATCCTTAGTTTAGTGTGAATCCTTATTTTAGGGAGAATCCTTAGTTTAAGTGAGAATCCTTAGTTTGGTGTGAATCCCTTAGTTTAGTGAGAATCCTTATTTTGGGTGCGAATCCCTTAGTTTAGTGAGAATCCTTATTTTGGGTGCGAATCCCTTTGTTTAGTGAGAATCTTTATTTTGGGTGCGAATCCCTTAGATTAGTGAAAATCCTTATTTTGGGTGCGAAATCCCTTATTTTTTTATTCTGGGTGCGAATCCTTTAGCTTAGTGAGAATCTTTATTTTGGGTGCGAATCCTTTAGTTTGAGTGAGAATCCCTTTTAGGTGAGAAATCTTGTATTTTGGTGTGAATCCTTTATTTTCAAGTTATTTTTAAGTTGTAAATCCTTTATTTTTAAGTTTGTCTTAAAAGTGAAAGATTTCAAAGTTGGGTTGAGAAGAAAAATCTTTAGGTTGAAACTAATTAGAGACAGTAAGATTCAATCTATCAGTTTGAAGCCAAGTATAGATGGGAGATGAATAATGAGCTGGAGAACTTTTCTATATTGATTCAGAGAGTTGATATTATTCATACAGTGCATTCATGACATCAATTGCATGATATACATCAGCATTTCATTCATGGCATTCATGTACTGCATTGCATTCATGCATTGCACCCAAAAAAGATTATTTCAGGTATTCAGTATGATTTGAACATGAATTTGGGATGCTAATTTGCAAGTTAGCAATTGCTTGGGGATTCAAGGTAAGATTTTTGAAGTTTATTTGAAGAGGACATTTACATTTGGTGAATTTACAAATTTCTTTTGGTATTTAAAGTTGATGCCTCGGTGGAGGAGTATATTTTCATGATGAGTTTAAAGTTGATGCCTCGGTGGAGGAATATGTTTTCATGTTAGATTTATTTAAAGTTGATGCCTCGGTGGAGGAGTATGTTTTCATGTTAAGTTTATTTAAAGTTGATGCCTCGGTGGAGTAGTATATTTTCATGTTAAGTTTATTTAAAGTTGATACCTCGGTGGAGGAGTATGTTTTTTCTGTTAAGTTGAAGCCTCGGTGGAGGAGTATGTTTTCTTTTAAAGTTGAAGCTTCGATGGAGGAGTATGTTTTCGTGTTAGGTTTATTTAAAGTTGAAGCCTCAGTGGAGGAATATGTTTTTACGTTGGGTTTATTTAAAGTTTACGCCTCGCTTAGAGGAGCTTTTCTATGATGGGATTTTCTTTAAGTACATAGGTCTTAGTAGGGTGTCTACGTCTTTGCACATCCCCTGATTTTCAGGGAACGCACAAAGAGGGACAACTGTAGACACCGGATTTTATCCGGGTTATATTATTAATTTTTTTTAGTTTAGTTTAGGTTAATTATTTATTATTTATTTTTTAATTTTCTAATTTTTTTAATATTATTTTCGGATTACATAAAAATATAAAAAAAAAGGGTGAAAATGAGAAAATGAAAATGAGAAATTTGGATAAAAAAGAAAAATGAAAAAAAAAAAATCAGTTTGGATTGAACTTGGTTTCTTCCTTGGATCAGATTTGGTTTTTGAAACAAAACAAAACTCTGCTTATCAGATTAGAAATCATAACCCGATGAAATTGAAACTCTAGACCCGATTGAACTAGGACTCCTCTAGGATTTTTTCTATAAAAACAACTCATTAATCAAAAGGAATGGAGAAGGCTGCTGAGCAAGGAAGTGCAATTGCATCTGCAATGGAAAGGGTTGAATTCCAGTGGGGAAGCAATTTTTCTGCACCATATGCTTTCATAGAAACTTTGAGGGAGCGCATGTTCAAGCCGTCCTTGTCAACTATCATTGCTGAAAATACAAAGGTTGCAATTGTTTCATCATTGAATCCTGTCTGTGTTGCTGCAAAAAAGATGCAAGAGTTACGGCTTAATTCGGTTGTTATGGTAACGAGGAACAAAATTCAGGGGATACTAACTTCAAAGGATATAGACCTCTGTTTTGCTAATCCGGATGTAATTCATTCCCTTTTTATTTATTTCTTTTTCTTTTTCTTTTTGATTTTGATTTTTTTATTTATTTTATTATGATTTGATTTTTTATTGTTATTATTTATTTATTCTTTTTACTAATTAGTTTTTTTTTTTTTTTTTTTTGCAGGTGTATTTTTTGAGATTAATTTATTATTATTAATTTTCATGATTTTTAGGTTTATTTGTTTATTATTATTTTTAGATTTTTTATTATTATTATTTATTTTTAGATAAGTATGTTTAGAATTTTTTTTTTATTTATTTATATTTAGATAAGCATGCTTAGATTTTTTTTTATTTTTTAGTTTTAGATAAGCATGTTTAGATTTATATTATTATTATTTGTCTTTAGATAAGCATAATTATTAGGTTATTTTTATTTTTAGATTGCATGTTTAGGTTTTTTCATTTTTTTTAAATTTTTGTAATTTTAATTTTATTTTTATGATTATATTTTTATTTTTAGAGGATTTTTATTTTATTTTTAGAATTTTCATGATAGGTTTTATTGTTTATTTTTAGAAAGCATGTTAGGTTTTATTTTTGTTTTATTTTTTAGAATTTGCATGATTATGATTAATTTTAGGAAAGCATGTTAGTTTTTATTATTATTTTAGATATTGCATGATTTTAGGAATTGATATGATTATTATATTATTTTTTAATTATTATTATTATATATATTTTTTAACTATTATATTATTTATTTTTATTAACTATTATATTATATTTTAACTATTATTTTTTTACAATTATAGATATATTTTTAACCATTATTATTTATTTTTAAATATTATTTTAATTATTTTTTATTATATTTTATTAACTATTAATTCGATTATTATTAATAAGATAATTTTTAATTAAGTTTTTTTTAATTAATTGATGATTAATTAATTTAAAAATAATAAATTGAGATCTTTTCCGATGATGAAATCCGAGGAATTCACGTTTGGTTGATTTTCGAAAAATTTCTAGGTGAGAAAATTCTCCAGAATGAATGGAAGGATTTTTTAAGGGATTATTTTCGACATTAATAAAGATCGAAATTTATTCTTTTGAAATAATTAATTTCAATCTCTTTTTCTCAAGATAATTTTTCATAGTAAATGCTTAATTAAAATCGAAGGATAAATTAAGATTTTTCCAATGATGAAATTCAAAAGAGTTGCGAATTGTTGACTTTTAAAAAATTTCTAGGTGAGAAAAATTCTCTTAAAAATTCTCCAGAACGAATGGAAGAATATTCTAAGGGATAATTTTCGATATTAAGATCAGAATTTATTTTTCGAACAAAAATTAATAAAAATGTGGATTAATTTTGGAAGATTAATTTAAGAGAAATAACTTTACTAAATAATCTAATTTTTCCGACGACGGAGCCTCTTCAATCGAACGAATGGTTTCTTTTGAACACTCTCGAGGTGAGGAAATATTTTTTAGTAATTTCTCCAGAATGAATGAAAGGAAGACCTAAAAAAATGATTTTCGAGATTTCTAACTCTAACAATTAAAATGAAATAGGATAGACAAGAGCATTTAATTAAGACTTTTTAAGTATCACAAGACTAATTAGGTACTATCTCTTAGATAGGCGTCGTGAGGGTACTAGTCCTTCCTCACACGTAACCGTACTCCCGAACCTAGTTCTGATAAGTAGACCAGAACCTATTCTTTTTAAGGTGCCTTAATCAAGCTTAGGATTACTTTAAATAGGATAGATTCGCATAGGTGACTAATCACACCTAGATAGATGATTAGTGGCGACTCGATTGATTTGCGTCTAGCATGCTGAATTTGCATTTGGCACGTTATGACAAAAACGACACGACATAAAAAAATAATATGAATACGACACGAATATACGAACGTGTCAAAATCTATATAAAACAAATTATTAACATGTCAAAATTTATAAAATACATAATATTTTAAATACGATTATAACATATGAAAATAATATAAACATAACACGAATACAAACATTATCAGATTTACTTATAAAGTTATGGATTTGAGAGAACAACTATAGATCGAATCCAAAGATTAAGGTCTTGGCATTGTAATTGTGATTCAAAAATCTTGTATTTACTTTTTTTCAAATCCATTGCAGTCAGGATGGAAAATCTGTATTTTATTTGATATTAGGTTTATGATTGAATTTAGTAATTGCCATCAGACGCAACTTGATCTCAATACCAGAAGAGTTCTAAAAATTATATGAAAAATATGATGTTGTTTATTAGTCATTGGCTGACTAAGGGCTAGTTTAGCATTGCTGTTGGAAAAAACTTGAGTTGGGAAAAGCTTGGATTGAAAAAGTATGGTGAAAAAGTATGATTTAAAAACTTTTAAATGTTTAACATTGTTGTGAAAAAATATTGTAGAAAATTAAAATGTCAAAAAAGATATATTTAAAATAATAAAAGTGTAGAGATGTGAGGATAATAAAATCATTTTATCCAAAAGTCAGCTTTTAAAGTCCAAAAGTTATATTTTTTGGCTTTTTGGTTTGGCTTTTCAAACCATGGTTTCAACAGCAGAAGTCAATTTTTTTTATCTGAGCATTGCGTTTTTGGTAAAAAGTAATTTTTGACCTTAAAAAATGTATCTAAAGCAATGCTAAACGAGACCTAAGAACGTAACAATGTTTTACATGTGGAGGGAAATCTTTCGAATCATGACTACCTAGCTAACTTGGTTTAAATTGCTGAATTTCCAGGGGAATTTGTATGTAATAAAACCATGTGTAAATAATCACAAGGGGTTGTCAAGGAGGCTTTTTTTTTCTTTCGATTTGGGTTTAATATTTGTGAGAGTATTCTGAAAATAAAATTTTGAATGGTTCAAGTTGATACAAAAAAAACGAACATTTAAAATCATTCCAAAAAATTAAAATCAGTGTTAAAAAATTGGTCCGAATCGATTGATTAGACCAATTCAACCCAAAATAGGTGACCTTTCCGATCCGGTATGTATATTAAAATTGGATTTTTATCGAATCGGTGAAAACCTATTCAAAACTAGTAAAATTTTTTATTTTTATATGTATTTTTAATTTTTTTAAGTGATAAGATTTAAATTTTTAAATTTTTAATATTATATTATTTAAATTAAATATATATTTTTATTAATTATTTACTATATTTATTACTTATTTAATATTAAAATAATTTATTTTAATATTTAAATTATTTTTAATTAAACCAATTGGTTCAATTAATCAAATCGATAAAACCAAAAACCGAAGGTCTAACATGATTAACATCTGTTCATTTTTGTTAAACATAAATTAAAACTAAACAAAATTTGAAACAGCCTTAACCTTATTTAAAGAATGTGTAAATGTTTATACTTTATAGAGAGAGAGAGAGACCCCATATCATCGACTCTTTTTTGTCTTTCAGTCTCTGAAACCCCATATCCCGTCTTTTTCCTATAACCTGTCAACCATGATAGGCAAATGAGAGTCATGTTGATTTCTGACTCTCGGTACCAATTGTAGTTTTGTGTTACAGTACCGATTTGCCACAATAACTTTATCTCGGGATGCTACAGTAACTTTATCTCGGGATGCTACAGTAACTTCCGAAAAACAACTCTTTTATTAATATGAGAAAAGACCAAATATACACTAGACACACTCTTTTAATATGCACTCACAACTTCACTCTTTTTCTTCCTTTTTCTCTCTACTCACCACACACCTATCACACAACACACATCTCTATTTATAGCTCTTCAAGTTGGTGTTGTAGCCAACTTAGAATTCTCTAGATAGCTAAGACTTTGATTATTCAATGAAGAAAACTGAAGAGATTTCTAGAACTAGAAGACTAAGGAGAAATTCTAAAGAAAAATCTAGAGAAAGAACAAAGAAGAGAAATCTAAAAAACTTGAGTAGAAGAAAGATAGAGATGATTCTAGAGATAAGAGAGAGGAGTTGGTGTAACTTTCAACACTCCCCCTCAACGACTACTCTCTCTTGATGCTCGCTTTGGTAGTCATGCCAAGTTGTCTTCTGAACTCGTCGAATTTTGCACCGCTAAGTCCCTTGGTAAACAAGTCAGCTACTTGTTCTTCAGTCTTGATGTATTTCAGTTCAACATCCCGTTGAAGTACTTTTTCACGTACAAAGTGATAATGTATTTCTACGTGCTTGGTTCTGGCATGAAAGACTGGATTTTCAGCTAAGCTTATTGCTGACTGATTATCGCAATAGAGTTGTACTGGAGAGTCAATCGGTTGGTGCAGGTCCTTTAACAGCTGTATCAACCACGTGCTTTCTTGTGCTGCCATAGCTGTTGCTCTATATTCTGCTTCTGTAGTTGACAATGATACCGTAGGTTGTCTTTTGCTACACCAAGAGATTATGCCGGATCCAAGGCTAAACATGTAGCCAGTTGTTGATCGTCTTGTATCATGATCTCCACCATAATCGGCATCACAATATCCTATAACTTGGCACGAAACTCCCTTTTTGTATAGAAGTCCAAAATCAATAGTTCCTTTTACGTACCTCAAGATTCGTCGAACCGCATCTAAGTGAGGTTTCCTTGGTTTCTCCATGAACCGGCTAGCTACTCCAACAGCGAATGCAATGTCGGGTCTTGTTAATGTAAGGTAGATTAAACTACCCACTAGTTTCCTATAACTTGTTGAGTCTTCCAATTCTTTGCCTTCTTCACTACAGAGTCTTGCATTGGCTTCCATAGGCGTAGATATCGACTTGCAATCAGTCATCCTGAATTTGTGTATAAGATCTTTTGCATACTTGTGTTGACATAAGAATATTCCTTCTTTGGTACGGATTACTTCTAGCCCGAGAAAGTGATTCAGCTCTCCAAGTTCTTTCATTTGAAAACGTACTGAGAGATTGCTTCTAGTTTGTTTGATTTCTTCTTCGTTGTCTCCGGTGATGATTAGATCATCCACGTAAACCAAGACTATTGCCAACTTAGCTCCTTTTTCTTTCACGAACAAGTTCGAATCTGCTGCTGCAACTGAGTAACCACTTTGTATTAGGAATTCGGCAATTTTACCGTACCATGCTCTCGGTGCTTGTTTTAATCCGTAGAGTGCCTTTTTCAACTTACACACATAATCTGGATGAACTTTACTTGTGAATCCTTCGGGCTGCTCCATATAAATCTCTCGATCTAGCTCTCCGTGCAAGAAGGCATTTTTCACATCCATTTGCCATAACTTCCAAGATTTGCTTGCTGCAAGGGCAAGTAATACTCGTACTGTTGTAATCTTAGCAACCGGACTAAAGGTCTCATCATAGTCCACCCCATACTTTTGAGAGAATCCGCGAGCCACCAATCGAGCCTTATACCTTTCTATCGATCCATCGGGTCGAGTCTTTATTTTATAAACCCATTTACATGAGATGGGTTCAATCTTCTTTGGCTTTGGCACCAACTCCCATGTCTCGTTTTGTTTCAAGGCTTGAACTTCTTCTTCCATGGCTTTTCTCCACTCCAATTTCTCAGATGCCTCTTCATAAGTTGTTGGCTCTATTTCTTCAATTAGAGCAGCATTAGCATACTTAAGATTTGGTTTGCGTTGTCGTGATGACCTGCGCAGAAGTGGCTGAGAATCTCTTTCATCGAACTCATTTTCTCGAAATGACTTTTCATCAAGAGCCTTTTCTGAATACTCATCACTTGGTTGAGTCTGCTCAAATTGTTCCTCCATATTTTCTTGAAGTTTTTCTTCAATTTCTTTTGAGTCTGGCAACAACACTGCTTGTGGTGACCACCATGACGAAGCTTCATCGAACACAACATTTCTGGATACATAGCATCTGCCACTCGTTGGATCACAACATCTCCACCCTTTTCTTTGATCGTCATATCCCACAAATATGCAACGAATTGCCTTTTTGTCGAATTTGCTACGTAGATGATCTGGTACAAATACATAACATATGCAACCAAATACTCGAAAGTGACTCACCGTGGGTTTGATGTTCCATAGTTTCTCAAAGGGTGAGATAAAACCAAGCCTTGCTTGTGGAAGCCTATTAGTCACGTGAGCTGCAGTCTTCAAACATTCTGCCCAAAAACGAGGTGGCACATTCTTCGCATGTAACATGCTTCGACATATGTCAGCCAAATGCCGATTCTTTCTCTCGGCAACTCCATTTTGTTGTGGAGTGTTCGGACATGTCAATTGTCGGCGTATCTTGCATTCCTGTAAGAATTCTGAAAACTCCTTGGATGTGTATTCTCCCCCGTTATCTGTGCGTAGGCATTGTATCTTTCGGCCTACTTCTTTTTCCACCTTTTCTTTGAACTCTATAAATTTAGTAAGTGCCTCTGATTTTTCTTTCATAAAATCAATCCAGACGTACCTTGAAAAATCATCAATGAAAGTTATCATGTATTGGCAGCCACTGACAGAAGGTTGTTTTATCTTCCCGAACACGTCTGAGTGAATTAGCTGAAGAGGCTCCTTAGCTCTAAACTTTGACTCCTTGTATGGCAGCTGGTGAGCTTTCCCATATTGGCACCCGGCACATACTGTGTCCTCTTGAATGTCTAATTGAGGAAGACCTTTGAGCATAGACTTTTTCATCATTACCTTTAACTTGAGATAACTCACGTGCCCAAGCCTCGCATGCCACAAGTCAGCTGTTTCATTCTTTCTTGTCTTGTCCACATATGCAGTCTGAGCGGACATAACGTAAACTGACTCCAGAAGCTTCCCTTCCATTATTGGTGTACTTGTTGGCTTTAAGTTTGGATATACTTTCACATCATTTGGACCAAACACGACATAATTTCCTGAGGCAGTGAGTTGTGAAACCGATAGCAGATTTTTCTTCATACCTGGCACATGGAATACGTTTTGCAGCTCGATTTGGTGTGGGCTAAATCGTGGCACAATAGTTGTTTGGCCGATGTGAGTAATAGGTAACCTTGAATTATTTGCAGTTACCACAACTCGTTCTCCTTTGTATGTTGAGGTATTAGTCAACTTCTCCTTATCTCCAGTCATGTGATTTGAGCATCCAGAATCAACTATCCAATCATTATTATAGTCGATTAATTTACTCACCGATGCGAGTGAACACTCTTCTTCTGACTCGGTGATGCAAGCAGCTGCAAGTTCTTCGCATTCTTCAATAGCAATTGATGCTTGAAAATCCCACTCTTCTTCGCTATTATTCTCTTCTCGTGACGAGGTTGCCGCGTTGCCTTGGACTTGCTTAAACCGACAGTCTCGAGCAAAGTGACCAGATTTTCCACAGTTGTAACACTGATTGTTTTGACGACGATACCTATTTTCATTTTTGTCTCTTTCTCGAACATGCTGGGCTCCCTCTTGCCGAAAACTCCTTCCCCCTTGCTTTGACCATGTTTCTTGCCTTCGAAATTTATTTTCTTCCACGCCTGGCTTTGTAGCAACTTTGCTTCTTTTATTAAAGCCTCTTTTATTACTAAAGAGTGCTTTCTCGTCATCTTTTATCGAGACTTTAGACATTTGTTTATCTAAAGTCTCTTGATTGGCTAGGATATTTTCCAACTCAGTTAAAGTTGGTTCTTTGCTCCAACCACGGGTTGCAGTAACAATCCCGTTGTATTCAGGTCGCAAGCCATGGATGATAATTCTTCTCATCCTCGTTTCGGTAATGGTATTTTCTGGATCTAATTTTGAAATTTCATCACAAAGAGTTTTAACTTTAGAGAAATATTCGCTTACCGACATATTTTGCTGCGAGATTGACAGGAGTTCATTCTCCAATTGTTGGAGCCTAGCATCATTTTTCCTCGCGAACAGCATTGTGAGTGTCTCCCAGGCTTCCTTCGGTGTCTTTGCATCCTTGATGCGTTGTAATAAACCATCCTCAACAGTGACTGATAACACGTACATGGCCTTACCGGCTTTGATCTTCCATTTTCTTAGTTCTCCGGCATCAGTTGGTGGTGTTGAAGCTTCACCGTTAACAATATCCCATAAATCTTGCCCGAACATGTAATATTGCATCCGGATGCTCCACGTATTGTAATTGTTTTCATTGAGCTTCTCGATGTTGCTAGCGGAATTAGAAATATCTGCCATAGTGTTTTGAGAGTGCCCTGCACTTACCTCAAATTTGATTCTCGTTCACTTAATTTCACAGTCCCTGACCGTGTACCGGCAGAATTTCCACGTCTCCACGAACTACGATCCTCGATCGTCTTGGTCCTAGACCAATAATCTTCACAGTCCCAGACTGTCTTTCTCCGATATGCGTACTCCGGTCCCTGACCGTCTAGCTCTGATACCAATTTGTTGATTTCTGACTCTCGGTACCAATTGTAGTTTTGTGCTACAGTACCGATTTGCTACAGTAACTTTATCTCGGGATGCTACAGTAACTTTATCTCGGGATGCTACAGTAACTTCCGAAATTAATATGAGAAAAGACCAAATATACACTAGACACACTCTTTTAATATGCACTCACAACTTCACTCTTTTTCTTCCTTTTTCTCTCTACTCACCACACACCTATCACACAACACACATCTCTATTTATAGCTCTTCAAGTTGGTGTTGTAGCCAACTTAGAATTCTCTAGATAGCTAAGACTTTGATTATTCAATGAAGAAAACTGAAGAGATTTCTAGAACTAGAAGACTAAGGAGAAATTCTAAAGAAAAATCTAGAGAAAGAACAAAGAAGAGAAATCTAGAAAACTTGAGTAGAAGAAAGATAGAGATGATTCTAGAAATAAGAGAGAGGAGTTGGTGTAACTTTCAACAAGTCAGTCCATAAAATCCATACCCCCTTCTCTCTTCCTCTTATTAGGCTCCTTAACGGCTTAATCCTTCCTCAGAATCCGAGTGCATGAATGATTTTGTAGCATTGACATGGCCTTCCCTCCTCACGCTTTCATGTTCCAATTCCATCAAGACAATGACCATCTCCCTTCCCCTACTTCCCTCAATTCCCAGCTCCCTTCTTTCCCTCCACAACTCTTCCATGGTATATCTCTCTTTTCTTTCTCCCTCTCTGTCTATCTTTTTTTCGTTTATATTGATGTCTGTATATCTGTTTGTATATGGAAGTTAACGGCTGTTTTTCCCTTTCTTTTTTTTTCTTATTTTTGTGTGTTTTTTGTTTGGTTCTAGGTGGTGCACCTTTTATGATGAAGAGATCAGTATGTTTATCAGGTATTGACAAGTGTGAGGAAGTGCATGGAGATGATGAATTGTCTGATGATGATGGATCACATCTTGGGGAGAAGAAGAAGATCAGGCTGAACTTGGAACAAGTGAAGGCCCTGGAGAAGAGTTTTGAGTTGGGTAACAAGCTTGAACCTGAGAGGAAAATGCAGCTGGCTAAGGCTTTGGGGTTGCAACCAAGGCAGATTGCTATATGGTTTCAAAACAGGAGGGCTAGGTGGAAAACCAAGCAGTTGGAGAAAGATTATGATGCCTTGAAGAAACAGTTTGAAGCACTCAAGGCTGACAACAATGCCCTTCAAGCTCAAAACAAGAAACTTAGTGCCGAGGTAATGGTTTCTTTTAATTATCTTCATCAAAGAGACAAGTTTTTGTTGTATGCCCTACGATTTTAACACAGTTATTCACATCAGGTTTTGTATGTGGAAGACAGCAATTGATCTGAGCATCTCTTATCTGTTTTTAAACTAGTGACTGAGTCTTTTCCGTCCACTATTCTTGAGCTTCTTATTTGCATTAAGTCTATAAAACAGAAATTGACTAAAAAAAAAGGAAATCTTCTCAGTTCTCTTCCATTCAAGAGCTTTTAGCTATTGAAGTTAAGAAGGGTGAAAATAAGTCTTTCCTCTTCATAAGGGCACTGCTGATTTATGAAAATTTAACCTGTTACATCAGATTTATAGTAGTAGTATTGGTTGCTAAGATTTTCTATGTCATGCTAATCCTCATCAGGGATTTAAATTGCGATCGCTGATGCGTTTTTGATCGCATTGCGGATGTAATGAATGCTATCGCAAAATATCGTTAACGGAAAAAGCCAAAACCACAAAATAACGATGGTAACTGCCGTTATTTAAATCTCAGATCCTGACAGCACCTTAATTCTATTGGTTAAGTTGTTGATCCAGCATTAAAAATGTTCATCAAAGTCATTGTATTCCTTATTTTAATATTCTGCTAGCTAGATTAGTTGATCACCAATATGAAGTGTCAGTGTCAGAAAGCAGCACCTGATCTTAGGAATATAAGTTATTTTAATCCCTGGTAGGCGCTCTTCGAGTACACATAGTTGCAGTTGTTTATTGTTTTCCCTTAATAAATTTGATACAAGATTTATATATCTTCTCCATTCAAGGCACATGAAATTGGGTTTCAATATTGATGTAGTTGTTCGCTTTGAAAACGAAAGATTCAAACGAAATCAGCATCAAGAAAGAAAATGAGGGTTCATGGAGCAATGGAAGCGATAACACTTGTGATGTCAACTTAGATATCTCAAGAAAAACAGTTGCAACCAGTCCAGCATCTTCGCAGTTGAGCAGTAAAAAACTGTTTCCTTCATCCATCAGGCCAACAAGCATGACTCAACTTCTCCAAGGCTCATCGAGACCAGACCTCCAATGCCTAAAACTTGATCAAGTGGTTCAAGAAGAGAGCTTCTGCCATATGTTCAATGGAGTAGATGTGCAGCAAGGTTTCTGGTCATGGGTTGAGCAGCAAAATTTCCATTGAATTAATAACAATTCTCCCAAGTCCAAATAAGTAGTACCAGTTACCACACTGTTTTTATCTATGTTACTCGGACTTGATGTGAGTGTCGGATACGGGTATGTGTGCGACACGGATATGTTCAATTTTTTTTTTTTTAAAGTTTTTCCATGTATTTGGAAAGGTCCTTAGAGGATCATATCTCCATACTCATGTGCGAATATACGTCGGACACGGATGTTGGACACGAGTATTTGAAAAAAAATGAAGAGTCGAAGTACCATAGATTTTTATGCACTTCAACTTTGGCTTAGCAAGTTAAGAAGAAAATTAGGAATTTTCCTGTCAACTTCAAATTCTTGTTTTGGCTGTAGATTGGTGTATAAAATTGGACATATTTGCTTCAACATCATTTGGGCAGAAAATCAGTATGGAGGGTTGGCTCTGAATAATACAATTTTCTTCCCATACTTTAGTGAATTGTGATATATTTGCTAGGTTGGGTCATAGTAGAGGAAGAAAAAAAAATTTAGTTAAGGTACATGTGCCACTGAGTGGTTGTCCAGCTCTGGCATGTAGCATGGCCCATGAAATAAAAAAGGGATTCTCTCCTTGCATTTTTTTTGTTTCATTTTTTAATTGTTGTTGGTGCTTTGGAATCATATGGGTTTGCTACACAATCAACATTTAAAAATTGCATGGAATTTGCTTTGATGAAAGTTCAGTAATGAGGAGCAAATTGGCTGACTTCATAAATCAGTGATGAGAAAGGGTGAGTTTAGGATTTAAATAGTGGTTGTAATGTGATTTTATAGTTTTGATTCTTTCCGTCGTTGATATTCATGGTTGATATTCACCATAATTGACTACAATCGTTGATATTCATGATTGATATTCATCATAATTGACTACAATAATATTCGTTACGACCGCAATCACGACAAACACATCGGCAATCACAATTTAAAATCCTGTGTAGTTGGGAACAAGACAGGCCAGAAAAAATGAAAAAGGAGAGGAAGATTCTGAGCACACATTCCAAGGGAAAAGAAGCCAAGGAGATGGGAAGAAAGAAAACAAATAGAGGGTTAGGAGATGGACATTGCTTTGGTTTTTTGAAGGGGACGTTTGTATATTTTCATCTGACAAAGGAAAGTACTTCTTCTGTAGGATATCCATGTGACCTACTGTCAACCACTTCCCTATCATTCAACTAAGCAACAGAGCCTCTTCTTATGTCTCTTTCATGCTTCTAACTTTCTCATCAGATCAGAAAAATTGTTTATCATCTTTGTTTAATCATGGATATAACTTGGTTTACAGAATCTTCATGAGTACCATTAACTGATATCGGTATCCAACATTACTTAACGCACTTAGAGGTAACACACATAATTAATTAAGAATATTGAAATTCCGCTGGAAGGAAAATTTCATGTTATACGGATTTTTTTTTTTTAATATCAGTGTCTTACATATGTATCTAGCACATATTTGGATATGTTATTGAAGTATGATTCATTAAATATATGCAAAAACTTAAAAAAAAAAATTGAGTATATTTATGTCGGACATATATTTATAACTGGCACCCATTCCAAAATCCGAAAATCTTTGAGAAAAATACGGTTCAACTGCATATTAATTACAGTACCTGAGGCATATAATCACTTGGACAATTTGGAAAATTTTCTAAATAGAGTGACAATTAAAATACGTCAAGAGGATGATTCTTATAGTGTATGTTGCAGTTTCAATATCTTGTGTTCCTAGGTCATTCAATATGGACTACAAATCGAGATTTAATCCAATTAGTTCATGCAATCATCTTTAAGAAATGACGTTCAATAAATCTTGCTTCAAATCACAATACCTGCAATCTCATTCTTTATTTTTAAATTACGATCTCTTTTGTAAAAAAAAAAAAATGGACTACGGAATGTACATTCCTAATGTGGAAACGTAGGCTTGCTTCACTAAATTTAGGTAATAGAAAGTTTGATATGTAAGAACAATCCGATGGTTGCATGAAAGGTATGTAACTGCCGATAACATTTGCACCTCACAATATATAGTATGTCATCAGGCAACTGTTTAACTAGTTCAGCATAACATGGTAGCAACACTTAGTTGTTTAATCGTCTTGTAATTGTTTTTGGCTATGTTATTCGGATTTGAGAGTGAATGTCGGATACGGGTAAATGTTCAATAAAGTTATACTCAATTTTAAATTTTTTTTTTTTTATATATTTGGAAGATCGTACCTCCATACTCATGTTTAAATATGTGTTGAACACGAATGTTAGACACTGATATTTCATAAAAAATGAAGAGTCGGAATAACATCAATTTTTTATGATTGCTTGATAACAGCATCAAAAGCCAATCTCCTGTGATCTATGTTCCTATGGAAACATAGATTTTCCCAAGGACATCATAGATTTTCCCAAGGTCGACATCATCAAAGGGTAATTGAAATCTATGTTATTTGGATTATTATTATTATTATTTTTTAAATATTCATATTTGATATTTATATTCGATACATATTTGGATATGAGTATTTAAAGTATAATTCTTTAAATATATAAATTTTTTAAAAAAAATTGAGTATATTCATATAGGACGCATACTCATATTCGGATAACATAAATTGAAATTATGATAGGAGATCAGAAACCAGGTGCCAAATATTTTTTTTTTCTTTTACTTTAGTCTTTTATGTTTACCAAACAAACTCCCAAATAATGAAGACATTGATCTGATGGGGTGATCACACTGATATGACATTTGTTTATTATGTCGTTGTTATTAGAATAATCAATCCCCTGAAATCCAAATAACCAAAATTCTTGCCATGTTTCAGATTGTGATTACAAATATTAAGGGCAGGGATGTGGGGTTATCATGAATATTGTTGTTTATGTTTTGTTTAAAGGAATTCAGTGCAGGGCACATGATTATGTGATAGGTCAACTTTCATAGCTTTAGAAAACTCTAATAGACTAATTAACTTGAGCTGCAAGTATTGTTATATTGCTTGTTATCAAAAAAAAAAATGCTTATCTAAAAAAAAAATCGGAATTTAGTTTAGTTAGTTTATACAGTCATATTCTTAATATGTGGCATTTTGCAAATTCGAATCTCAATATCTGTATGCGATCCCTTTCTTTTATTCCTATGTTGCAACCTCTTTCGTTAAAAAAAAAAAAAAAGAAGACAATTCCTTGCAGGTATGTTTGGATCAATGAAAGGAAGATTTAAGTAGCAGAAAGACAAGAAAAATTGAAGAAGCTTTCCCTTGTTTCCTCTACCATCCTTCAAACCTTTTAGATTATGGCAATTTGTACTTTCATGTGTTACAAGGTCCCAAACGTGGGTTCATAATTGTATTGTGGCTTATATCTATCTCATTTTTATTCTCTTAGTAAAGGAGTTTCAGGCTGTAACGTGGATCACAAGGATAAAATCTGTTAAAAAACTCTCACACAAGAATTTAGATGTGATCTTTGGCAAAATCAGGTAAAAATGTGTCTAAAGGTTCAAAAGAAATTACCTAGGATAAATACATTTTTTATCAAAGCTCTCGAGTGAGAATCCTGGCAACCGTTTTTTTCCTTTAATATTTTTTCACTCAATGTTTTATTGTCCATCGGACTTTGCATTGCTACTCTAATCTTTCTTCAACTTGCATCTTTTTTCAATATTTGGATTTATGTTTTTCATTTTTTTTTTTTTGCTAAGTCAGAGAATTTTATTAAGTAACCAAGAGGTTACAAACTAGCAAAAGCTAGAGAACAAAGAACAAAGTTCAATGTAAGTTCACAGCAAGCTAACAAAAACTACCTAAACTTTAAATATTTGGATTTATGTGCAATCGTATTAATTATTCATCTAGCTTGCACATGAGAAGACGTGTTAAAACTTATATATAATAGTTGGATTCTTTCTTATCGATTTAAACTTTTGAAATAATTGATCACTCAATTTCACATTAAAAATGGAAGTGTTAGTGCTGTTGGAATATGGCTTAGAATATGGCTTGAATATAGCTTGAATATGGCTCATTCACCATAGGTGGCTTAGCACCAATAATGGAGCTACCACTTGCACCACTTGCACCACCAATAATGGAAGCTACCATCCATTTGCAAATGGATGGTGGCTATGGTGGCTACCACTTGCATGTGTTCACACCAAGATAGGTGGTGGATGGTGGCTATGGTAGGCTATGGTGGCTGCCACTTGATGCATGTTCACACCTTGATATTTTGGCTATAAATAGCCATGTAGAGATGAGAGAGTAGAGTAGAGTTGAGTATGTGTTAGAGCTAAATTGTTGAAGCAAATACTCTGTGTTTATAGAGTAATTCGGTATTGTGTTGAGTTGTGAGTTCAGTGCTTGTGTAGCACCTTGAATTCGGTATATGTTTGTACTCTAAACTCCATTAATACAAAGCTTCAAGCTCCTCCTCCCGTGGACGTAGGCACAGTTGCCGAACCACGTAAAATATCGGTGTTTTTTCAGTGTGTTTAAATCGGTTTTAGTAATATCAATTCGCTTCCGCACAACAAATTGGTATCAGAGCCAATTTTTACGTAAAACCGAGTTTGTTCGATTCTGTCCGTTTTTCAAAAGTGCTCCAAATTGTGTTTTGAAAATACCAGGTTGAAGAGGTCGTTGAGAGGAGTGCAACAGAATCAACCGGAGGCCCAGGAGACGCCGCACGCGCCCGCACGCGCCGCCAGAAGGAGTGAGAGTGGGACTCACGCGCCCACGCGCCGCACGCGCCACCAGAGGTTGAAGACGCGTGAAGCCCACGCGCCCCACGCGCCCCACGCGCCGGCCACCCAGACAGCTCCACGCGCTCCACGCGCCGCCGCACGCGCCGCCGTTCGCCGCCCACGCGCCGCCGCAGGTCCGACCAACTTTTTCGGGCTATTTTTTGAGCCGTTTCAGAACACTATTCCGAGACTTTTCCGAGCCGGTTGAGCTAAACCGAGTCCATTTCGAGCCACTTGTAGCAGAATATTTGCAGAATATTCACCGTGTGTCCAAAATTTACACAGTTGGACCCGTTCCTGGCTATTTCGACTATTCCGGACTCAACCGCGGCATCCGTTTTTCCATACAGGTACCGGAAAAACACTTTGTTGGTAATTTTGTTTTATTACCATGGCAGAATCATTAGAGACACATGAAACAACCAGCAGTGCGAAGTACTGGAACTGTGAGTCCGTGAAGGACCAGTAGACAGTGAAGATCCCGTCCAGGAGGAGGTGAAGACCCCGTCCAGACCAGTAGACGGTGGAGATCCCGTCCAGTAGGAGGTGAAGATCCTGTCCAGTCCAGTCCAGTAGACGGTGAAGATCCTGTCCAGTAGACGATGGAGATCCCGTCCAGTAGACGGTGAAGATCATGTCCAGATCCTGTCCAGTAGGCGGTGGATATCCTATCCAGGAGAAGAATCATGTTAATCCGCGAAGGACCGATAGATGGATGAAGATCACGTCTAAGAAAAGTATCATCGACAATCTGCAAGGGACGAGTGTGCCCAGTGTTGGACACTGGAAGAAAGACTGTCCAGACAGAGAGGTCGATTGAGATCCTGCTCAAGGAGGGGATCATCGAGAACACGACTCTAAAGGGACGAGTGTGCCTTTTGCCATGAGAAAGGGCATTGGAGGAATAACTGTCCCAACATGGAGAGGTCGACTGTGAGTGTAGCTCAAGAATCTGAGGGAGAGGAAGACTCTGCATTTACAATTTCCACAACAACATACTCTTCAGATCAATGGATTCTGGATTCCGGATGTTCCTACCATATGTGTCCGAACCGGAAGTGGTTTTCAAACTTCAAAGAGTTTGATGGAGGGATTGTCCATATGGGCAATGACAATACTTGTCACACTAGAGGCATCGGAACAATCCAACTGAAAATGCATGACGGTACAATCAGACAACTTACAGACGTAAGGTATGTCCCTGATCTCAAGAAGAACCTCATATCACTGGGGGTCTTAAACTCAAATGGTTACAAGGTGACCATTCAGAATGGAGTCCTGAGAGTTGTACGTGGAGCATTCTTAGCAATGAAGGGGTATATGAAGGGAAATCTGTATCTCCTTGACAGAGAAACCGTGACAGGCAAAGCAGCAGCCTCTCACAGAATGATGGGATAGTCCGACACTTCACTGTTCCTAGCACTCCCCAGCAGAATGGAGTTGCAGAAAGGATGAACCGAACTTTGGTTGATAAAGTTCGCTGCATGTTATCCCAGTCGAGCTTGAGCAAAGCATTTTGGGTGGAGGCTTTATTGTTCGCCTCCCACATTATCAACAGACTAACCTCCACTGATGGGAAGACTCCCATAGAGGTGTAGTCCGGATATTCTGCCATTGAATATGATCGGCTTCGTAGTTACGGATGCAAAACTGGATCCTAGAGCCAAGAAAGCTGTCTTCTTTGGGCTTTAGTGAAGGAGTAAAAGCAGTCCGATTGTGGAACCTTGAGTCAAAGAAAGTCATCGTAAGCCGAGATGTTGCCTTTGACGAATCTGTAATGCTGAAATTGTCAACTCCAGAGAATGTGAACCAAGATTCTCTAAAGCAGGTGGAGTTTGAATCAGAATCTGATGACACCTTAATTGAAGTGGAGGAGTCATCCCCGTAAATCTTTCAGCAATTTGAATCAGTTGTCACCAGTAGACCGAATAGACATATTCGGAAACCTGCTCGATACACAGACGTGGTGACATACGCCCTTCCAGTAATTGATGATGATGTTCTGATCAATTACAAAGAAGCTGTAAACAGCCTTGTGCATGCCCAGTGGAAGGAGGCGATCAGACTTGGAAGTTAGTTCCACTTCCAACACTCAAGATATCAATTGAGTGCAAATGGGTCTTTGCCAAAAAAGGAGAGTGCTACAGGCAAAGACAGTATCAGATACAAAGCCAGATTGGTAGCCAAAGGTTAGGCTCAAAAAGAAGGGAATAGACTACAATGAGGTATTTTCACCTGTTGTTAAGCATGCATCTATTCGGATCTTATTGGCTTTAGTAGCACAGTATAACCTAGAGATAGTTCAACTTGATGTAAAAACTGCATTCCTCCATGGTTCCGTAGAGGAGGAAATTTGTATGACTCAACCAGATGGTTCTGGAGTCCCCGGTCGCAGAGATTACAAAAGCAAGTTGAACTGATCACTGTATGCTCTGAAACAATCCCGTGACAGCTGTACAAACGGTTGGACTGTTTCATGACAAGAAGGAAAGTACACACACAGTCAATTTGATCACTGTGTTTATTTCCGGAAACTTCAAGATGGATCATTTGTCTATCTGCTGAAAAAGGCAAGGTGGAGATCGACAGGCTGAAGGCTCAACTGAGCTCAGAGTTCGAGATGATCTTGGAGAAGCTAAGAAAATTCCTGGGAAGTAGACAGAAAAATTGACTCAGGCTCAGTGCATTGATGAATCATGCCAATGCAGAAGGTGCCCTGATATGTGAGTAATGGTGTGTACATTTGAAGGAGAAAGGAGGAAGCTCTGATCTGTGAATTCTCTGTGGATTCTCGCCAAGGTGGAGATTGTTGGAATATGGCTTAGAATATGGCTTGAATATAGCTTGAATATGGCTCATTCACCATAGGTGGCTTAGCACCAATAATGGAGCTACCACTTGCACCACTTGCACCACCAATAATGGAAGCTACCATCCATTTGCAAATGGATGGTGGCTATGGTGGCTACCACTTGCATGTGTTCACACCAAGATAGGTGGTGGATGGTGGCTATGGTAGGCTATGGTGGCTGCCACTTGATGCATGTTCACACCTTGATATTTTGGCTATAAATAGCCATGTAGAGATGAGAGAGTAGAGTAGAGTTGAGTATGTGTTAGAGCTAAATTGTTGAAGCAAATACTCTGTGTTTATAGAGTAATTCGGTATTGTGTTGAGTTGTGAGTTCAGTGCTTGTGTAGCACCTTGAATTCGGTATATGTTTGTACTCTAAACTCCATTAATACAAAGCTTCAAGCTCCTCCTCCCGTGGACGTAGGCACAGTTGCCGAACCACGTAAAATATCGGTGTTTTTTCAGTGTGTTTAAATCGGTTTTAGTAATATCAATTCGCTTCCGCACAACAAGTGCAAGATTTAACAAACTTTTAGGATTCTTCTAAGGCAAAAGGGCAACTTATGATGAAAATACCATAAAAAAAATTGGATTATAATAGGTCAGTTCAATTTGGATATAATGAAAAATTTTATAGACATGCAAGTGACAATTGCTTAGATTGATTTTTTGGGTACAATACCTTTTTGGAGAAATGTCATTTCCATCATATTTCCGGGGTAACTGTAAAATCTATGCCAAACCTTCTGCTAAAATAATCTGATAATTTAAGCAATGGTGCATTGCTTAGCTTTATGGTTAGTAGAAGTTTTCTTAGATTCAGATATTGAAATCAAATAACAGCTTATCCTAGTTAACTTGGCACTGTTCAGGATAAAGATTCCTTA
This sequence comes from Fremontodendron californicum, assembly GCA_030761205.1. Lineage (NCBI taxonomy): Eukaryota > Viridiplantae > Streptophyta > Magnoliopsida > Malvales > Malvaceae > Fremontodendron > Fremontodendron californicum. Next base: position 17,684,167 of record JAULJL010000037.1, read on the forward strand.
TTTTAACTGGAAGCAAACATTATATTTAAGACCCATAAAGGATAATTGTTGAATTAAAGCTGATTCATTCCTGAGATAACCTTCTTTATACCCTGATTGGCTTTGGTTTTTTTTTTTGTTTCAGTCTTTGTTACTTGAATTCGGGTGTGAGTGTTGGATACGAATATGTGTCCAACACGAATATGTTCAATTTTTTTTCAAGATTTTCACGTATCTGGAGAGTCCTTGATGGATTATATCTCTATATCCATGTTTGGATATATGCCGAACAACATAAGTTTTACTTTCACTGATTCGTTCTGTCAGCCTAGCTAGTATAGCACCATCTCAAACTAGACTTGCAAGTTGAAAAAGAAAAAAACCCTGGAAGAGGCATAGTTTAATACTTGTTCAGCTTGTCAAGGATTTGATCATTATAAAATGTATAGTCACAAACCAAGGAGAATATAGAAGGTGTGGATTCCAAAAAGCTTGTTAATTATACCCCATGTTATTTGGACTTTTCATTATCTCTAAAGTATTCATATCCGATACATATACGGACATAAGTATGAAAGTATAATTCTTTTAATATATGAAGAAATTTTTTTTAAAAAAAATTGAATATACGCATGTCATACACATATCCATATCTGACACTCACTTCAAAATCGAGTAACATAAATTATAGCAAAAGCTGCAGTTACAAAGGCATCCATTACCATTTCTATTTGTGATTTCTGGCATCAGGCTATTCAGTGGGGCAATAAAATCCGAACAAATTCATGTTAATCTATCTGTCAAGGGATGTCCAATACAATGTTGACTAAAAATCCATGTTCGAGAATATGGGACACACCACACTTAAAATCTTGAAGGTGCAAACATTTGCTATGTTATTCGAATTCGAGTGTGAGTGTCGGATATGTATCTGACACGAATATATTTAATTTTTTAAAAAAATTTCATATATTTAGAGGGTTTTTGGAGGATCATGTTCCTATACCCATATCTAAATATATGTCGGACACGAATATTTAAAAAAAAAAAAATCAAAATCAAAACAACATAGAACATTTGGATTTCTGTAACTCAGAAATTGACACAAGAACATAGTTCAGACCAATAATAACTAGAGATTACTAGTTCATCTGTAATGTGTAATATATTTTCCTTATCTCATTTCTGATCTTGTTTTAGTTTATTCCTCTTGCAAATACACGTACGTAATATGCTGGTTTCAGCCAATTCTCAGACATAGGGAAAGAAATAAAGTCTCTAATCTCTAATTGGTTAAACTTAGCTTGCTGCATGATTTAAATTACGATTGTGGACGTATTTTCAGTCGCGTTAAATTTATCACGATTGTAGATATAACGGATGTTATTGCGATCATTGTGATCATCTCAATCATAAATTCATTTTGCATAACTTATTGTAAAACATAATAATTATAATTACAATCATAATCATAAAAATTCTTTTCTAATAATTTTTAAAATAGTTTATGACACTCCGCGATCTTTCATTTATATAAAAAAAAACATTATTTACAAGCTGTAAATTTAATCCATGTATGTGTAATTTATAGTCGTTAGTTTAATTATTACAGACTGCTAATCATTCATACTCCACTTGCGACGAATATTAGTGGGGAGAGAATCGAAATCGTAAAATAATGATGATAATATCACGTTATCGGCCGATATTTAAATCCCTGACTTGTAAGATTTTGATGAAATTAATGAGAGAAAACTGGTATAAATCTATATTTTCCTAGTAGGAGAAAGCTGGTTGGTTAGGGATGGCAAAACCCGAACCGCCCGATGGATTTCGAACCGATCCGATCCGAATGGAGAGGTTTTTTTTTTTTTTAACAATGGATGCGGGGCGGGGCGGGGCGGTTTTTTTTGTTTGAAAGGCGGGTATGGAGCAGTTACAGTATTTACCTGATCCGCCCCGCCCCGCCCCGACTAGTAAAATTACTATTTTACCCTTCTCTAAAAACCTAACCTAATTACTTCTTCTCTACAACTCCACCGCCGCTAGCCCTTTCCTTCTACTTTCCCCTCTACTTCTACTTTCCCCTTTTCTCTCCAACCAGCCCTTGCCCCTTAGTTCTCCCTTCTTCTTAACTTTGCAGTGTATACAGACTCTGACAGAGCACACTAATGTTGTGATGTCCTTGCTTTGCTGGGAACAATTTCTTTTATCTTGTTCATTGGACCAAACAATAAAGGTTAGTGCTATTTTATGGTTATTTTATCATTTTTATTTTGTTACTCTTTCCAGCCATTGAAGGTAAGGTTGTTTGGATTTTTCTTGTGCAGGTGTGGGTAGCTACTGAGAATGGAAACTTGGAAGTAACATATACTCACAATGAAGAACATGTATGTTGTTTCATTAATATATTATGCATGTTGTATTTTGATTTAATGCAATTAGTTAAGAAGGAAAGGGGTTTGAGGACAGAATTGAAGAAGGAAAAACTGAATGTAGAGGAAAGGTCATCAATGGTCTTTTGCTTGTAGTTTATGTTAGTTGTTAGAGGTGACACTGACTGACGAATGGAGGATGAAGCTGGGATGGGTGGTTATTGAAAGTGAACAATTTCTGTTTATTTCATTGGTGAACTAGCTAATGGAGGAGCTTAGTTGACAAATTTTCCTTAGAGGTTCTGAGTATGTTGACGGATACATTTCTGAGTATGTTGAAAAATCGGATGGGGCGGAGCGGGGCGTAACCGACATCCATGGAGGTGGTAGTGGTATTGAAAATCCAACATCCACGGTGGAGCGGGGCGGGGGGCGGGGCAGAGTAGGTCACTGGCGAGGCGGGGGCGGATTTTACAAAATCCGCCCCCGCCCCGCTCCATTGCCATCCCTATGGTTGGTAGGTAACTTGGTCAAAGTTTTTAGGGGATTATTATACGATATCATTTAGTGTAAATTAATCATTTTACTATAAAATTGAGTAATTTAATTTTTATTCTTTTAAAATTAAAGTAAAAAGGTAAAATCACTAATTGATGTAATATGAACTATTAAAAAAGCTGAAATGACATTTAACCTGTGTGTAGTTGATGATGTGGATGATATATTATTTTAAAATGAGGTCGACAAAAAAAGAAAGAGATTTGATGTGGCATTTTCAACAACTTGGTTACTTATTTTATTACGTCATCTTAAAATAATATATTTTATTTGTGTTACGTCAGCATTTGACATCTACGTCAGTTTTTTTAACGATTCACGTTACATCAGCTAGTGATTTTATCTTTTTTTATTTCAATTTTAAAAGAACAAAAATTAAATTACTCAATTTTATAATAAATGAACTAATTTATATTAGATGGTATAATATTGAAACTTTTTAAAACCGTAACTTTTACCGGTAAATATTATTGGTTTTATACTCTTGGCTCTGTTGCAAAACATGGGGGCAGGGTCCAGGTTATGGTGTAGTGAGAATATTGAAGACCCTTTTTTTTTGTCTGGTTCTTGATTTGTTTCTTTCGGATTGTCCATTGAATTTCAGTAGCCTGTTACAGGTTTTTTTTTTTTTTTTTTTAACTTTCATCTTTAAATATATGATCTTAACTTTGTTTTCATTTAGGAAAAAAAAAAAAAAACCATGTTTTCACATTAAGAAAGTTCGAAAGTTTGAACACATTCATATCTGTAAGTAAAGGAATTTTTTTTTAAAAAAAAATCATATTGATTCTTTTTATATGATCTTGTAGAAGAAACTGTCCAAGAAAATCCCAATAACTTCAATTTGGGTTTTTTTTAATAAAAAATGAAATAAATAAATTTCTTATTGGACATTTTACAACCTGTCTATTTGTATATGATTGTCATGTTTTATGCTTTTTTATCAATCGTGTAAATATAAAATAATATAAATAATTAAATATGTTAAAATTTTAAACACAAATATAATACATATATTAAACGTGTCGTATTAATATTATTAATCATGTTTTAACGTATCGTATTGTATTTGTTATATTATTTTTATATTTATTTAATATATCGAGTTCGTATTAAATTTTAATATCGTATTCAAAATTATTAAATTTAATAAAAAAATCTCAAACCTAGCCCAAAGGAGGCATTAGGACAATAATATATTCATACGTAGAGGTGGCAATTGGGCGGGTTCGGGCGGGTTCGGGTCGGGTTCATTCGGGTTCGGGTTTATTCGGGTTCGGGTTGATTCGGGTTCGGGCTCATTCGGGTTCGGGTCCATCCGGGTTCGGGCTCATTCGGGTTCGGGTCCATTCGGGTTCGGGCTCATTCGGGTTCGGGCTCATTCGGGTTCGGGCCCATTCGGGTTCGGGCTCATTCGGGTTCGGGCCCATTCGGGTTCGGATTCGGGTTCGGTCTGGGTTCGGGTTTGGTCTGGGTTCGGATATGTTTTACATCATTTTATTTATATTAGATGTAATCATTTTTACGTAATTTAAATATTTATATCTAAAAACAAATTATTAATTTATTATTATTTTTATACTTTTGCTATTATATGATATTTTTAATTATATTTATTTTTTAAAATTAATATTTGTTAGCACCAAAAGAATAAGAAATTAATTTGTTATATAAAATCAAATTTTGAAATAATTTATTATAAAAAATATGATATATTATAAATTAATCATATTGATATTTAAAATAATTGATTTGATGAACTCGAATTTCAAAATATAAATACATTATAATTTATATTCACTATAAAATAAAAAACTTTTAAAAATAAATTCTGGCCTTCATCTATTCGTTTATATACTTATAAAATGCAAAAAATTTATGCTTATAGTCAAGATATATATATATATCTATCGAGTACTTATATTTTTTTCATCAGTATAAAGTATAAATTATAAAGTAGTACTAAAAAAATATAATTTATATTTAAATTATACGTAATAAATATATAATTAATATGATTATTTATTAATATATAATAAATATACCCAAAACCAAAAGGCCATAAAACCCAAAACCCCATTAAACCCACCCGCTAAAATAAAATCCCATGAAAGCCATAATCCAATTAAACCCACCCTAACCTAACCGTATAAGTATAACCCAAAAGGCCAAAATAATTGAATTATTGTCAAATTTTTTTATCCTTAAAGAATAATTGAATTATTGTCAAATTTTTTTTCACATCTCTAAAATTTCCAAGAATTTAAAATATTTAGATTGTAAATTCATCATGATATGAGACGTTAAAGTTATAACTTATAAGTACAAAATATAATTTACTTTTTGATAAAATTATTATTTCATCATCATATATATATATATAATATATTAAATTTTAAATTTTAATTAAATTATTAAAAAAAATTAGAATAAAATTAATAATTAAGTTATTGCTTTGTAAAAAAAAAAAATTAATTGCAATTTGATTATTTTTATTTTTACTATTAAATTCGGGTTCGGGTTCGGGCCGGTCTCGGGTTCGGGTCCATTCGGGTTCGGGCTCATTCGGGTTCGGGCTCATTCGGGTTCGGGCCCATTCGGGTTCGGGTCCATTCGGGTTCGGGCCCATTCGGGTTCGGGTCCATTCGGGTTCGGGTTTTTGACTTTTTGGTCAAATCAGGTTTGGGCGGGTTCGGGTTCGGGTTTTCCTGGACGGGTTTTCGGGTTCGGGTTCATTTTGCCACCTCTATTCATACATATATTTTGATATAAGAAGATAATACCATTACTGAAACTCAATGTCTTTTCATATCATAACAAAAAAAGAAAGAAAAAAATTAAAAAGAGTAATGTCTTTAAACTTTTATAGAGTTCACCTGATATATCCCAAAATTTGGAAGTGACCATTCCTTTAAAAGGCTAATGGGTGACCATTGGGCCAAGGCCCTTGTCCCCCATCCTTTGAACTAAGTCTAAAATGGCAAAATTCAAGCATAGATTTATACAAATCCAACAGCCCAATAGAAAATTTATAACCAGTCATCAAATCCAATTAGGCTTGCTTTGAGTCAGTGGTATATATGAAAAGTGTTTCTCAATGATATTCCAAGCAAAATATGGTAAAATTTGCTATATAAAAAAAGAAGAGCTATATAAATATGGGAACCCCCATCTTGTCTATAAGGATTACAGCATCTTATTTAGAGACGGCAATTGAGCGAGTTCGGGTGGATTGAGGTTGGATTATTTTAGGTTTAAGATTGAATTCGGGTTTTTTTAGATTTAAGTGATTTTGGATTTGGATTAACTCGGGTTCAAATTTTTTATTTTCTTGATCAAATCATTTTGAACAAGTTCAGGTTCGGATTTTCCGGACGGATTTTTGGATTAGGGTTCATTTTTACCCTTGAATTACTTAATTTTTTTATGTAAGCCCTTATATTTTTATTATATTCAAATAAGTCTATATTTTTTGATTTGTACTTAAATAAGTCTTTTTCTTTTTTTAAACTGTATTTAAATAAGTCTTTATTTCAAATGAAATGTTAATTTATGTTAAAAGTTTATTTAAGTATAAATTAAAAGTTAAGGTCTTATTTGAATAAAAATTAAAAATCGAGGACTTGTTTAAATGTAATAAAAGTATATGACTTTACTACAATTTCTATCCCTGCTACTTACATTATTTCTTTTTGGTGCAGTAATTTTGCTGGGTATATTTATATCACTGACATTGATATTCAGAGGTTTGAATCTTGAGCTTGCCAAAAAAAAGGAAAAAAATGTTGAGCTATTACAAGTTACAACACTTTACTAAAATTTCTTTTACAAATATAGGCTATATTTTTTTTCTTTCTTATTCTCGATCTTAACTCTACTTTGAACGTAGCAGGAAGAAAATTACGTACCAAGCAAATATCTGATTATGGAAACCTTGACATGGCTTGAAACTTGAAGCATCTTGGTCATTATTGTTATTTATTTCTCTATATTTCTTCCAATGTTATCCAAACTCGGGATGAGTATCGGATACGGATATGTATCCGACACGAATATGTTCAATTTTTTAAAAAAACTTTTATATATTTAAAGGATTATACATTCATACTCCCATATTCATGTCTGAATATATATCAGACACATATATTAACACGGATACTTTAAAAAAAATAAAAGAATCCGGATAACATAGATTTCAGTTAGGAGTCTTGGGACCTGTTTTAGTTTGTACTTTTAGAAAGTTGTTTTCTGTAAAGCTGAGTGTTGCTATTCATTAGTATCAAATATCATATGCTTTCCTGGCTTTGATGCAATCTTGATAATTGATTTGAGTGCTAAGATTTTACATTCTGGCTTTAAAATTTGTGGTTAAGCTTGCTCGAGGAATAAGTCAAAGTTAAAAACAATCCAAAATTAAGATTAATAGACCGTAGAGATGCTCAATACATATAATACATATATACTTGCTTTTACAAAGTTTTATGTAATTAACTTTTAACATGAATCATTGTAATTTTTCATTACATAAAAAGTATACAAATAATTAAATAAAGCCAAATTACTGTGTTCTTTTTTCTTTCTTGGAGTTTAATTTGATTGAAGAATTTTGAATCTATGAGAGAAGGAGAAGCCACTTAATTGAGGCATTTTCTTCTAAGATTTAGGGACAATGCATAAATAATTTGTTTCTATTTAAATACATAACCTGTTTGTTTCCTTCAAAAGAAGAGTTAATTTCTCCATATTACAGTTTTCATCTACTGCAGGATTGAAATATGGGTCAATCATCTGGGATTAGATCTGATAATATTAGACACGATACGGAAAAAATAATTACAATATGATATGAAACACGACACGACACGAAAAAGAAACACGGACACGATACGAATACATGAACATGTCAAAATCTATATAACACAAATTATTAACGATTCAAAATTTATATAAATATAAAATAACTTAAACACGATTATGATACAAGCACAATACGAATACACAAATTGCCAGATCTATCTGGGATGTTTTCAAGTGGATTAATCAACTGTGGCAGTCAAGGAACACTTTGGAAATTTTGATGAGGTGCTTCAGCCTGGATGTCACTGCGTGCTCTGGTGTCTTGGTTACAACAGGTGAGTGTCGGATAAGGGTTTGTGTCAAAGTATGCTCAATTTTTTAAAATTTTTTATATATTTGGGGGATCATATTCAAATACTCATATTCGAATATGTATCGGACACAGACATCGAACACAAATATTTTAAAGAAAATGAAGAGTTAGGATAACATATATAAGCTGGTAGACTCTCATTGCGTGTGCAGCAACTCAATGTTCGATGCGAGCGAAACTAAGACCAAGGTTTCTGTTCTTCCACCATGTCAAGGGAATTAAATAGCGGTCGCAATGTGATATTACGATCGTTATTTTGCGGTTTCGATTTTTTTCGCTTTCGATATTCAAAGTCGATATTTACTGTAATTGACTGCGGCTTATATCTACATCCGCGATAAACGCGACGCGGCGGAAAACACAATTTAAATCCCTGCACTATGCGTTTGCCTCTTTGTTTAAACTGAATATGTCATAAATTTTAGTTATTTCTCTTATGGACAGTCATTCTTTTATAGTATAGTTTAGACATATCTGCTTCTTGTATTGTATTGTCCATTAAAACAAATTCCATGATCTGGAACTTCTTGCCATCTTCACTTGTTCTTTTTCAATGTTCCTTGCTATGTAGAATTCTTTAAATTCCCACCATTTTGATTTTTCTTCTTTTCAGGACAATGTCTTTGTCTGTGTGGTTGCATCCAGGGATTTAAATTGCGGTCGCGGTCGCGTTTTCGGTCGCGTTGCTTTTATCGTGATTGCGGACGTAACGGATGCTATCACGGTCATTGCGGTCATCGCGGTCGTGAATTTTTTTCAATTTTACACAACTTAATGTAAAACATAGTAATTATAATTATAATCATAAAATTTTATTTTTAATGATTTTTAAAGTATTTTGTTGTTGAAGTTGATTTTTTTTGTATTTTTGAGTAACTTTTTTAGCATGTCAACCTTCAATTCTCTTTTTTTTTTTTTTTTTTTAAATAACAATAGCGGGAATAGCGAGAATAGCGAGCCGATATTACCGCTATTTTCCGTTATGGCGCTATTTGCGGCCGCTTTTTACCGCTATTAGTGTGAACCGCCGCTCACACCTCCATAGCGGTTGATATCGGCAACTTGCATCTGTTTAATATCGTTCCTGGAAGACAAAATATCTGATGCTTTCTATAAGCTGTCAAACATCTGGTTCTCTTTGCACTCTTCATTTATTCATTTACGTTGTCTCTCAAAGGAAAATACTGACTTGAGCGTCGGAACATCAACTCCGACGCCTCTTTACCGTCTTTGTTTCGTAGGTACTCCTATCGATTGTCACCAGAAAGACCACGACAAATTTGGACATCAACAAGCTTAAAGTTTCAAGTAGTTCAACTTATTGATAACATTATATATTTTCAGTACTTATCAGGTCAAATATTTCAAACCTGAAGAAGAATGTCGTCTTTGAACAGAAGACTGCAATTGGAAAAGCTGTGGGAGAGGAGATTGAGAAGGTAATATATTACTTTGATCAGTAATGAATCTAATTAACGATCCATTACTCGATTAATACAAGCTTTGTTCATGTAACATCCCAATCCCACATTGAGAAATTCTGAGGATCTGTTATAATATATATATGTAAAACCTTAAACTCATACTTGTGAGATGCATTTTGTGGGACAAAATTGTGAGACTTTCGAGTCAAAACGGACAATACCTCGCAAGTTGGATGTGGATATTCACAGTTCATCTCCATTCTTCCTTTGCAGGCCATGTTTGCATATGGTTTTAAAATATTACAGACACTTATTGTAGATATAGAGCCTGATGTTCATGTGAAGAAAGCAATGAATGAGATAATTGCAGGAAATGCTGGAGCTCCCTTGAATGAGATTTATATTCTGGAGGTTGAGCCATTTGTGATCAAAAGTGGTCTGATTTATGTCTACTTAAGCCTACTTGATTATATTAAATTCCAAAATATATCAATGGTTTGCTGCATTTTGGTATAAAACACCATGCTTTTATCCTAGTATAAAGTATGGACACTTCTGTCAGGAGAATGTTCAAGTGTCGGACATATGTCGAACACGTACACAGTACACGACGGAATACGTGTCGGACATGCAATGACACGTTAAAAAAAAAAAAAATCGGACACGGTCAAAACATGATCAAGACACGGCAGGACACGCTCGGACACGCTATAAATTTTTTTTTTTTTTTTTTTTTTTGCATTTTTCTCCCAAATATGAAATCAACAATAAACAATTTGGTTCTAATAAATTTTTTAAGATTTAAATTTTTAAATTCAAAATTAATTTTTAAAAATTGAAAAACTATTTTCACGTTAATATTTAATTGAAAAGTATCAATTTTATATTTTTATTAAAAATTATTATAAAAAAATATATATTTTTTATTGTCGTGCCCTATTGTATCCGTGTTCTAATTTTTTAAAAATTCCCATGTTGCCGTGCTCGTATCTATCATGCCCGTATTGCTTGTCCGTGCTTCCTGTCCTATAGTTTTGAGTATTGATTCTTTTTCCCTTTTTGTGTTAATTGTCAAAAGAGCTGCTAGATTGAGGGTGGCAGCAACTGAAAAGGCTGAAGCAAAGAAAATACAACAGATCAACCAAGCTGAAGGAGCTGCAGAGTCAAAGTACTTGTCAGGACTTGGCATAGCTCGCCAACGCCAGGCAATTGAAGATGGACTAAGGGATAGTGTGCTTGCCTTCTCTGAGAATGTTCCAGGAACAACAGCTAAGGATGTCATGGAAATGGTGCCTGGTGACTCAATACTTTGACACAATGAAGGAGATTGGAGCATCTTCTAAATTTTCGTTCCGACTCTTCATTTTTCTTGAAATACCCATGTCGATACTTGTGTCTGACATAGATCTGGACATGAGTATGAGGATATGATTCCCCAAGAACCCTTCAAATACATGAAAAAATTTAGAATAAATAAAATATACCCGTATTCGACACTCATACCCAAATCCGAGTAATATAGGATTCATTGACTTGATGAAAATGATTGATCTTTAGAGTTTTAGTTTAGTTTACTGAATAGATCAGTTCCTAAAACTGAGACAATTATCAGATGTTTCTTTCATATGATGAAATATCACCAATCTCGAAAATGGGTTGTTGATGGTAAACATTAGAATATTGTGGCATATTATTGCAAGCAACATTTTAGATCAAAGGATAATATTCTTAGCAATTTCCACCCTCCTTTCTCTCTTGTTTCCTTGTGTTTGGAAGCAAGCCATGATCCTGTTTGTTTATGAAACTTGATCATCTTGTTGGAATTTTAAAATAGAGCTTAAATGTAATTAGTCTCCCAGGACAATTTCTTTCATTTTTTCCCTGTTGAAATAAATGATAAAAAATAGATTGTGTGAAAACCAATGCTTTGATGTGTACATCAAAATATGATAAGAAGTTGATACTAATAATAGATTTTATAATTTTGGATTCGACACGATTGCGACACGAAAATGATATGAGAAAAATAATTAAAATATGATATAAAACATAATATGACAAAAAAAAATACAAACACGACACGAACATATGAATGTGGCAAAATCTATATAACATGAATTAATAACGTGTCAAAACTATATAAATATATAACACCTTAAAAACAATTATGACACAAAACAAATAACATGAATACACAAATTATCAAATCTAGATACCATCATTAGCCAAATTAAATTATTAAAAACAGCATACATTGATTCCCTCTTCATTTTTTTTGTTTCTTGGGTTGATATTAAGTATTTCAACATCCATTGACAAGTACATATACTCATTTACTAATCAAATTCTTTGACTTTCATGCAATCCAGCATTAGAATTATTGGCAACAATGGTATTAAGCAAGGCACTATCTTCTGACTTTCATTGGCTGGAAACCTGGAATATGAATTTTAAACATAAAACCAATTAATCTTAGGATATGATTTTAGTTATGTTGCTCCGACTCTTTCTTTTTCTTGAAATATCCATGTTTGACACTCACATTTGACACATACACAGATATTAGTATGAGGATATGATCTCAAAAACCCTCTAAATACATGAAAAAACTTAAAATAAATCAAATATATTCGTGTCAGACACATATCCGTGTCCGACACTCACATCCGAGTCCGAGTAATATAGAATTTTAGTGAATATCATTCTTTGGACTAATTCGGCGAGCAGATTTATCTGGCTATATATGTATGGCATTATTTATATCATCCTTGTATTCTTTTCTCTTCAAACTCCACCTAGAGGTATGTTCTCTCTTTCTCTGTCTCTTTGTCTGCTTTGATTAATTGATGATAATTTTAATTCTGAAGTTTGGAATGTTTTTTAGCTGAATCATGTCTTTCATTTTTTATTCGAAACTTAATCTTATGTTTATGTCTCCCCATTTTGTCAAAAGAAGCTGAAGGATGGTTGATCTTTGTCAAAAGGTTTTGGCAGCATTTTGAATCAGATGTTTTTCTTGTAAAAGGTTTTATATTTTTCAGCTTTTTCACTATTAATTTTTGTGATACAAAAGAAGTCGTAGGTTGAAAATAGCGGAAATGATTATAGATGTTGAAATTTGAACCCAGACCTGCAAGATATATCACCTCTTAAGAGTGATTGCATGAATACTCTGGGTTAAAGCTTTTCTATTAATATTGGATTACTCTTTGGTGTTAACTGTTCACTGTACAATCTCTTCCTTCTAACACAACATAGAATTTGCATCTGCTGGCCAATCTTCAAGGTTGGTTGTTGTCCAGCCAAAAAACCTTTGTTTTCAAATATAAACTAGACTGTGAAGTTGAGGCTTAGCCCATTTAATTCATGCAGCTACTCTTAAAAGGTGACATCTAACAGTTTTAAGATTCGAATTTCAGCATCTGCAACCTCTTCCCCTATTCCTAAGCTGTGACCATCTTTGTACCAAAAATATATATATATATATATATATATATATAAACTAACTGTTAAGGCTAACTAACAACAAACTTTTGCTTTCTTAGTGCTTAGAAAAGGGTGACAAACTTGAGACTGCTGCTACATGAATTATGTCGATTTTATAGCTGAAATATGTTTATGTTCTGATGGAATTAGTTAGATGGGTTTCTTATTTTCTTCCTTTCTTTTTATGTTGTTTCTACATAGAAAAATTTGGAAATGGGCAACCTATTTTGCTGTATCCAAGTTGACCAATCAACAGTTGCTATAAAGGAAAGATTTGGGAAGTTTGAAGAAGTTCTTGAGCCAGGATGCCATTGTTTACCTTGGTGTCTTGGAAGCCAGCTTTCCGGCCATCTCACACTCCGGTTACAGCAGCTAGATGTGCGTTGTGAGACCAAGACTAAGGTTTGTTTCTTGTTAAACTATAGCATAAAAAATTCCTTCCAAGCCGGCCATGCCTATTCCTCTTGGCTTACATGAAGTTAAATCTCTCCCTATCATTTGTTTTTGACTCAAAAGTTGTTCCTGCAGGACAATGTTTTTGTCAACGTTGTTGCATCTATACAATATCGTGCCCTGGCAGAGAAGGCAAATGATGCTTTCTACAAACTTACCAACCCCAAGACACAAATTCAAGCCTATGTTTTTGATGGTGTGAGAAATAACTTAATGTATCTTCCTTGTTGCCAAATGGTACCAAGAAACTGAACTTCGATTTTTCTTCTTTCTTATTCTTTAGTTATCAGGGCAAGCCTTCCAAAGCTGGATTTGGATGATGCTTTTGAGCAAAAGAATGATATTGCTAAAGCAGTTGAAGATGAGCTTGAAAAGGTAAAACCTTTACTCCAACTTTTCATTTTTTTTATTAAGTATTCGTATTCGACTCATATCCGAACATCTGTGTCTGACGCATAATCGGACATGGATATAAGGATATGATCCTCAAAGGACCCTCCAAATACATGGAAATCTTGGAAAAAATTGAACATACCCGTATCGGACACTCACACCCGAATCCGAGTAACATAGTTGTTAACATTTGTAGTCAGATTCTCGATGTCTAGGGGTGTAAACAGGACACTCGTGCTCGCAAGTTACTTGTGTTCGGCTTGATTATTGCCGAGCCGTGCTTGAGCTTTAGCTAGCAAGCGAGCCGAATTCAAGTATCCTAATACTCGACTCGATTATTTTTACTAGGTAAACAAATTTAATCGAGCGAGGGCGAACAGTTTGATTTTTATCTCGAATCGAGCTCGAGCTTTAAAAAGAAAACTCGATTGAGCTCGAGCCGAGTTTTGAGCCACGAATTGCAAATTGAGCTCGAACTTCTTACTACTTGAACATGACTCGACTCGATTATACACCCCTATTGATGTCCATATCAAATTTATTGATGAGCAGTTTGATTTATTGTGATTATTAGGCAATGTCTGCTTACGGATATGAGATTGTCCAGACCCTCATAGTTGATATAGAACCAGATGAACATGTGAAAAGGGCCATGAACGAAATCAATGCTGGTGAGTTATATTGTCTGCAATTTGATCTGTCAAATCAACTTAAAACCAAATAATTTATAGAGCTCTCTCTTACTGTCTTACAGCTGCAAGGATGAGAGTTGCAGCAAATGAGAAAGCAGAGGCTGAGAAGATTATACAGATTAAAAGGGCAGAAGGAGAGGCAGAATCCAGGTATCTATCAGGAGTAGGAATTGCCAGGCAGCGGCAGGCAATTGTTGATGGTTTAAGGGACAGTGTGCTTGGTTTCTCAGTGAATGTGCCAGGGACAAGTGCTAAGGATGTTTTAGACATGGTCCTAATTACACAGTATTTTGATACCATGAAGGAAATTGGTGCTTCCTCTAAATCATCATCGGTGTTTATCCCTCATGGACCTGGTGCAGTTCGAGACATAGCAACCCAGATTCGTGATGGGTTGCTTCAGGCATCTCACCACTAGGAATAACAAGCCTTCTATATATGGCTGAGTTTTACAATCTAGTGTCATGTTAAAACTGGCTATCATTTGGTGTGTTTTGAGTGAAATCTTTTCACAGTTTCTCTGTTTAGAAATACTAGTTGATACTATACTTTACACGTACGTGAATGATATAATAAGTCGATATTATTTATTTTAATATATAATTTACTATTAAATACTTTTTTTTATTTGGTAAATTTATATATTAGATTTTTTTTTTTTTTAGATATAAAATTATATCAAAATTATTACAAATGTTATCAAAAGTTACCAAAATTATATCATATGTTACCAAAATTGTATCAAAAGTTATCAAAATTATATGATTATCAACATTATATTAAAGGTTACAAAAACTATATTAAGGATTACCATAATTATTAGTCGTTATCAAAATTATATCAAAAGTTACCAAAAAGTTATTAAAATTATATCAAAGGATAAACAAAATTATATCAAAAGTTACTAAAATTGTATAAAAATTATCCAAATTATATCAAATGTTACCAAAATTATATCAAAAGTTATCAAAATTATATAAGACTATCAAAATCATATCAAAAGTTATCAAAATCATATCAAATATTATCAAAGTTTATCAAAAATATATCAAAAGTTGTCAAATTTATTACAAACTAGAATGATACCCGTGCGATGCCGTGAAAATCAAATATTAAATATACGATGACAACATTCTTAAAAACGAAAATTAATAATTAAACAAAACAAAAAAATTTATAAAATAGCAAAAGAGAATTATGTCATAACAATTTATAAAGGCAGCTTAAAAGATAAATCTAAATGAAATAAAATTTTTCCTAAATCGAATCATAATGACAAATTATGTAAAATATAAAATGAATTGAGACACAACACGAACATAATATAAGAAAAATAATTAAAAACACAACACGAAAAATAACATAAACTAGATAAGAATATACGAACATGTAAAAATATACATAAAATGAATTATTAACGTGTAAAAATTTATATAAATTTATAGTACTTTATATAAATTATTAATGTGTAAAAATTTAAATAAATTTATAATACTTTGAAGAAAAAAAACACACGAACACGGTAGGAACATACAAATTTTTCTCTAAATTGAATCATAATGACAAATTATGTAAAATATTAGATGAATTGAAACATGACTCAAACATAACATAGGAAAAATAATTAAAACACAATACGAAAAAATAACATGAACACGAACATAAAGATGAAAAAATAATTAAAACACAACACGAAAAATAATATGAACACGACACGAATATACGAACGTGTAAAAATATAAATAAAACTAATTATTAACGTGTAAAAATGTATATAAATTTATAATACTTTGAAAAACAAAAAATAAAACGGACATGAACACGTCACGAACACAACATAGGAAAAATAATTAAAGTACAACACGTAAAATAACACAAACACAATACAGATACACGAACGTTTAAAAATATACATAAAACAAATTTTTATTGTGTAAAATTTATATAAATTTATAATACTTTAAATACAAAAAAATAACACGAACACATAAATTTATAATGCTTTAAAAAAAAAACGGATACGAACACGTCACAAACACAACATAGAAAAAATATTTAAAACACAACAAAAAATAACAGAAACACGATACAGATACACAAACGTTTAAAAATATACATAAAATGAATTATTAACGTGTAAAAATTTATATAATTTTATAATATTTTAAACACAAAAAAATAACATGAACAAACAAATTTATAATACTTTGAAAAACAAAAAAATAAAACGGACATGAACACGTCACGAACACAATATAAGAAAAATAATTAAAACACAATACGAAAGATAACAAAAACACGATACGAATGCACGAACGTTTAAAATATACATAAAACGAATTATCAATGTGTAAAATTTTATATAAATTTATAATACTTTAAACACGAATGCACAAGTTTTCGCTTTTTTCTTTTTTTTCCTACCATCTTTTTTTTTCTCTACACTAAAGTAAAATGGGATCCACAAAACAAAAAAAAAAAAACCAAGGGGGCGACGTGGTCACCCTCTCCTTGTTGCAAAAAATATAAAATTTATCTTATGGATATTATCAAAATTATGTCAAATATTACCAAAACTATTAGAAATATTATCAAAATTATTACAAATGTTACCATAATTATATCAAAAGTTACCTAAGATTACCAAAAATTATATAAAAGTTATCGAAATTATATCAAATGTTATTAAAATAATATTAAATGTTACCAAGACTATTATAAATGTTACCAAAAATATATCAAAGATACCAAAAATATATTAAATTTACCAAAATCATATCAAAGATTACCAATTATATCAAAAGTTATTAAAATTATATAAACATTTACCAAAATTATATTAAAAGTTATCAAAATTGTATAAAGATTACCAAAATTATATTAAAGATTATCAAAATGACAAAATCATATTAAAGGCTATCAAAATCATAAAAGGATATCAAAATCGAGAAAGGATTATATGAAACGGTTACTCCACGTCAACATATATCCTTTTCATTTAAATCATGCTACGTAATTGAAATTTTGAAAAAAATCAACTATTTATTACAAGAATCATTAATAAATAACTGAAATAAATATTTATTATTTAATTATTACATGTAATGTATAATAAATAGTTGACATTTTTTAAAAATTTGATTACATGACATGATTTAAATATTTATTATCTGACGTGGAGTAACCGTTTCATACAATCCTTTCTCTATCAAAATCATATCGAAAGTTATCAAAATTATTTTAAAGGTTCCTAAAATTATATCTAAGATTACTAAAACAAGTACAAAAATTATCAAAATTATATTCGAATATTATCAAATATCAAAGGTTACTAAGGTCTAAACTCTAAACTATTACAAAGGTTATCAATATTATATTGAAGGATATTAAAAATATATTAAAAATTACCAAAATCATATAAAAAATTATCAAAATTATATCAAAGGTTGCCAAAATTATATAAAAATTTATCAAAATCAAAATTATACCAAAAGTTAACAAAATCGTTATAAAAGGTTATCAAAATTATATCAAAAGTTATCAAAATCATATTAAAGGTTATCAAAACTATATCACAGGTTATCAAAATTTTATTAAAGGTTATCGAAGTTATGTTAAAGAGTATCAAAATTATATCAAAGATTATCAAAATCATATCAAAGGCTATTAAAATCATATCAAAGGCTATTAAAATCATATCAAAGATTATCAAAATAATTTCAAAAGTTAATAAAATTATATCCAAGTTGTCAAAAATATATCAAAGGCTATCAAAATTATATCAAAGCTTATCAAAAATATTTAAAAAATTATTAAAATTATATCAAAAATTACGAAAGGATCATTAATGTTTATAAAGTCTTAACAATAAAAACTTATACATTGGCATGCATATACATGGTTGTAAATCTAGAGTTCATCAGGTTTCACTAGGAAAATGTTGTTCAAATTGCAAAATTATTGACTTGGAGATGAGATGTAAATATATATGCAGGTTCTAAATTTTAAAACATATTTTTATTTTGCATGGCGATGATATTTTTACTTGAACAGAATATGAAAATGTTTGATCAATTTTGTAGTACTGTATATATTAATATATACTTAGTGACTTGAACATGAATAATTTTGCATTTGAAGATAGAATGAAAGATGGGTAAATTTTAGAGTTTCTTTGTCAAACTTTTAATCTTTATCAGCTCAAGGATCAAACTTGCTGCTCTTCCTGGTACATACAATCATGTTGTTAATGTCTTCTGGAAGATGGAACAGGATGAGCCTCTGAGCAATGTCGGGCAAAAGCTGGGAGCTATGTTACTCGGATTTGAGTGTGAATGTTGGACACGGGTATGTTTGATGTATTTTAAGTTTTTTCATGTATTTGAAGAGTCTTTGGGAGATTATATCTTAATATTCATGTCCGAATATGCCTCGAACATAGGTGCCGGACACGATACTTCAAAAAAAAATGAAAAATCGAAACAACGTCGGCTAGTAGTACTCTTGTTAAATGTAATTATATAGTAGCTTTTGGGTTTTACTCTTGTTAAATGTAACTTCTATAAATATAGATTTTTCCTCACAGGAAACAATCAAGAATAATGTCAAAGAATTTTAGAAAGCTGAATTGGACATTTATATCCATCAATGAAACTTTTGACCCTTTCCCAGAATTGATGTCAGGTATATAAAGGAATTACTGTTTCTGGAATAACTAGCAGGATTCTCCAGGAATTTCACGATATTGCTAAAAGAAGATAGTAGACCAATGCTACAGGTAAGGCAATAAGCATGCCAAAGATTACCCTGAAACCAACATCAACCAAAACCTCATTATTCAATGGATTGGATCCAAATGAAAAGATTATGTAGAAAAACTTAAGATGAAAGATTACCCAGTGCTCAATATATCCGGATGAACATTGTACTCTTTGGCGAAAACAAATGGAACAACTCCTTGAGGAAGAGCTGCCTGCAATGTAGATTTGTGTATCAATGTTTAGCTTTCAATTTCATCTCCCTTGATTGCAGGTTGAAATTAAGTAATAAAAAGGTTGACTAACCTGCATGATTGCTACTTTCAATAATCTGCCTCTAAGTCCAAGGGCAGTAGAGGATGCTGCCATTAGAGCAGGACTAGCCATGAATCTCATGACCATGGCTACTGCTGCCATTCGAATACCACATGCCATTATACTAGGCCGTGATGCCATAAATAGACCTATTAAGTGACAGCAGCAGGAGTTAGGATTGATGTTAACTATGTTACTCGGATTCGGATATGAATGTCGGACACGGGTGAGACACAAGTATTTCAAAAAATGAAAAGTCGGAGCAACATAGGATGTTAACAATAAGTTTATTGATTAGGTAAATATGTTTGTGTAATGAACCTATGCTGCGGTCGGCCTGATGGTTCAAGTATCAACCCTTTAGAGGATGACCTATGTTACTTGGACTCGGGTGTGAGTGTCGGACATGAGTATGTGTCCGACATGGGTATGTTCAATTTTTTCCAAAATTTCTATGTATTTGAAGGGTCTTTGAAAGATCATATCTCCATATCTATTTTCATATATGTGTCAGACACAGGTATCTGATATAAGTACTTTAAGAAAAATGAAGAGTCGGAGCAATAGAGGGATGACTACCTCTTATCATGTAACCTAACCATTGAACCAAAATAAAAGAATGGAACTGCATAATCTTACCTAAGCTGAACATTGACATACCAAGTCCTCCACTTGATAATAGTGCTATTGAATTTTCAATAATGGCAGGGAATTTTATGTTCCACCTACAAGAGATTTCAGCAAGTAAAAGAAATCTATCAGTTACCAATAATCTTTACCAAGATGAAAATCCCATAGTTTGGCTTAAAATTTTCTCTAATGCTTCTATAATCCAACCTGAATTGAATGCTTGCCCAAATAAGAGCCAGCAAGGTTGCATGAGTGTTAGGATTTGCCAGGAGCTTCTTCCCCACAGTCAAGAAAATGAGCACAGTCTTGGATTTCCTTGGTCTGGTTTGTGCCTCTTCCCCTCCCTCTTTCCCTTGTGCTTCTTCAGGGGCCTCTTGGTCCCCTTATTTCATTAAAAAATAACAGTAATATATGGAAGAAAGCATTTTATTCAGACATCAGAATCATGGTTTACTAGTCATTATATATATATATATATATAATTTATATTACCCAGACTCTTCAATTCTCTTAAAGTATTTGTGTCCAACACCTATATTGATTCGAACACCCATTGAATACATATCCGATATCCGACACTAGCCCGGTCCAGATAACATACTATATAATATGCATTATCTTATGTTACAATATTATATTTCTAGCCATATTTATGTGAAGGATCTTACTTGATACACGTGCAACAGGAATGAAGAAAATTTAACTGAAAAAGTAAACATTAAAAAAAAAAAAAGCCAAAGAAAAAGAGAGATGAAAGAAACCCCATATGGATTCTGGACCCACTTGATTTATCTTTTGTTACTAAAGTTGACTGAACTAGCTTGAAACTCAATCAGCCATTGATTTTGGGAGGTTAAATTGAAGTTTTATATGAGAACAAGTTTAATTTTATGAAATTAATCCATGTTTATATGTAATGCCTATGTTATTCGGACTCGGATGTGAGTGTCAGACACGGGTATGTGTTCGACACGGGTATATTCAATTTTTTTCAACGTTTTTATGTATTTGGAGGGTCCTTGGAGGATTATATCCCAATACCCATGTCCGGTTATGCGTCGAAGACAGGTGTCGGACACAAATACTTCAAGAAAAATAAAGAGTCGAACAACATAATGTAATGCAAAGTTTGAATGTCTACCTGTGTGTTGTAAAGCTGGTGTTTCAGAGGCTGGCTTTGTAGCGTTTAGCTCAAACATAAACAACAGTAAATTGTACCAGATCAAGCTTTGTAGAACAACTATCTGAGCCAGGAGAGCAGCTGATTGATCTCCATACATGGCCCTCAACAATGGAATCCCCAGGATTAAAGTGTTAGGCAAGGTTGATAGCGAGAGGCCAGTTATGATCGATGGTAAACCACCACGGGAGCTGAATTTTCTGATGGCTATCAAAACTATGAAGGCTAGTAGTTTTTGAAGAAAGTCAGCAAGTATGAGTTTCAAGTTCATCTTGTAGAGGTTGTTTTCTGAGATGACTTGGAAAGACAATAGTGGGATAGAGAATTTAGCTACAAACTTGTTTATGCCTGCACATTGCTCTGGTGTAAAGAGCTTCCACCATTTCACAGAGATGTAGGCTAAAATCATGACAAAGTACAATGGGACAATGGCTGCAACAACATGATAGACTTCTGTCAGGGAAATCATGGTAAACTAGTGATTGAAGGGTTGTACAAGAATGTACTGCTTTTTCTATAGAACCTTGGCAATGGAAACTCTTTATATATATATATATATATATATATATTGTTCTGATTTTTCATTTTTCTTGAAGTATCCGTGTCCGATATTCGTGTCCGAACATGGGTGTGGGGATATATACGAGTCTTTTAAGGACCTTCCAAATATATGAAAAACTTTTTTAAAAAAATTGAATATACTAATATCGAATAAAGATTCGTATTCGACACTCACACCCGAATTCGAGTAATATAACTATTGGTTGCTTTGTGAAATATATATATATATATATATATATAAAATAAAAAAAAAAAGGTCAGGCAGGATCAGCTGTTCTTGAAAGAAGCTTAATGAAAAAGTTTCCTTGACCCATTCCCCAGAATGACATAAATTTAAACTGCTTGTGTCAGGTTGCAAATCCTCATTTATTGCCATTTTACATTAATTACTAGGATGTTTTTAGAACATTTTCATCTACTTTTTTCTTTACATTTATTTTTTTCTCTTGTAATGGTTAAGTATCAGATAATGCTAGACATGGTGATTATACAAGTATAAAGAACTTTATTATCTGTAGAAAGTCAAGGTATTGTTGTCATCATTGGTCAAAAGTAGATTTGATAATTAGAGTTTAGTATTTGTATTATTTATCGTGTTATAATCGTGCTTAACATTTATATATTTATATAAATTTTGACATGTTAATAATTCGTATTATATAAATTTTGAAACATTCTATCGTGTTCTGCGTCGTTTTTAATTTTTTTATGTTAATTTATATTATGTCCAAAATTATCGATTATAATAAAAGTTAGAATCCAGTTTCCTTGTGGTTATGTTATACTGGTTTATCACTTCTTTAGGGAAAGGAGGGCTAGATAGGCTAAACTCTAAAAAGAATCTTGCCAGTAGGCTTTGATTTTCATGAATTCAATCTCAAAGGGCAAAAGATTCATGGTTTTTGTTTTTTTTTTCTTCTTTTGCAGTAAAAATGGAAAAGGACAACATTCATTACTAAATCTGATATACATCTTGAGAAAATCACAGAAAATCTTCTTAGATTTGAGTTTATAGGATATGTTGACTCTTTATTTTTTTTAAGTATTTGTATTCGATATATATGTCTGACACATATTCGGATATGGGTACGAGTATATGACTTTTCAAAGATCCTCCAAATACATAGAAAAACTTTAAAATATCTATATTGGACACATATCTATATCCGATCCTCATCCAAGTAACATAATATATATGGGATTTTACTACATCTTGTCAACCTAGGTATTCTTAGCTTATGATTTAGATTGCTTCACAGAATTTTTTGGTATTAATGAGATGATGGGAAAAGATCTAGTGCATCTAGAAGAGTTCAATGCCAAGGGATTATTGAAAAAAATTTAAAAACTTCTTCAAAAAGCAGGTCAATATCTTTGTCTGAAAGCTTTCCCATACATGGTTTCTTATATTCTTTATTTAACTATAATAAACATTATTAACAGGACTTGTATATTCTTTCAAAAAGAAAAGATTGGTTCTAAATCTAATCCTCTTATACAACCTATATTGCTACTGTTTATTTTAGCACAAGGGTTTACAAACAGAATTGTTTGCCTGTTTATATCAAAATATAATTCAAAGAAAGAAAAGCTTTATCATGGATTTTATATCTGCATAACCATCCATTATGGATTAGTAATACTACTTAATCCTGTCATTGAGGGGTTTCTAATTTTTTCTCCTATTTCTGGTATGCTGTTCTTTTCTCTTATCAGCATCTGCATCATTGGAACAAGTTTGTTTCATGAGGAAGAGACTGCAATAAATTTGAGAATATCACTCATGTTTCTAGGGTGATATACTGTTATTTCAATTGAAAACAGATAGTTTATAGTATTCTGTTTAATGCATTTGCGTTGTTAGGACTGTTTGAGGGTTTTTTGGGGTGGTTGAACTGAGTAATTAGCTCCTGGACTCATAGTTCTAAATTGCGGTCGAGGATTTCGTCACGGATTCGGTTATGGACGTCACGAGTGTTACGTAACGTGTCGCGGACATGAATTTAGCAGTGTTTCAATGAATTTGATAATGTCGCGGACATTACGTAACGGGTAAAATGCGATGCGAAACTCTCCATTTGTTACGTTTAGAACTATGCCTGGACTTGTCAGGTGATGGCTGGTTGCGTTGTGATGAATATCGGGGACGAAAAGAATCGAAACTGCAAAATAACGATTGTCACATTGGATTGTGACCGCTATTTAAATCCTTGAATCCAACAACATACATAATTTTTTTTTTCTTTTAGAGGATAACATGAAAGAACTTATGACAGGAACATACAAGATCATTCGTCTGTGAGACTGTACAGTTCTTAATCTTTCCAGACAAATATAGTGGATAGAGACAGAGTTAAGTAGTTAACAAAACAAGTATATTAAGTTTAAGCTTCATTTAAGTATTTTTCCCTCACTAGAATCAATCCAGAGGGCATTTCTTGTGCTACCCTCCAACCTGAATTAAATAATAACTTCACATTGTCTAAAAGAATATTTTGGTTGTTAATTCCATAGGAAACTCAGTCAATATAGAACTTCGTAGAGGCAACAAACTCCATTCTGACCACAGGCTAGCTCCCCATGGAACCAGGTACCAGGAGTCTGTCAGGTCCCGAATGATACCAAAAAAAAAAAAAAACATAACGAACTGGACGGGGAATCCGATGAAGCTGAAGCATGAAAACTGTCAGTTTGTCACTATGAATTACGTACCAACAGGTTGGTTAACAGTATATGATCTTTACTTCTTTCACAGAAAACAAAAGGCTCAAAGGAATTTCCGGACAATTTCTTGTTATTCTGAACATAGTTTGTTATGTATTTAACTTGTCTGAAATAGTCATAGTAAACTTTTTTACTTACAAACAAGTGCTTTCTTTGTTTTTAGTTGGATCTTGTTTAAAATTTCCAACCTCGTGTTTAACAGTATTCGAGTTTGACAGTTTTGTCTGTCAAGACCTCTGTTACCTAGATTCGGAAGTGTATCGTATATGAATATATGTTCGATAAGGGTATGTTCATTTTTTAAATTTTTTTTTTTTATATATTTGGAAGATTATATCTCTATACCATATTCGAATATGTATCAGATACAAATATTTTAAGAAAAATGAAAAATCGGGTAAACATAGGTCTAGATAGCTACTGTTCATGAGATTTAGAGGCGATTACTTCTAAGTTCTATCCAAGGACTGAAGGACTGAACTTAAGTATCTGTTGAGGTTTGATTATCTAATGGTTAATCAAACTTGCTTTAACTAGCTAGTAACCTGCTGGAACAAAAAAAAAAAAAAAAAAAGGGAAGTCTTACCATAGGAAAAACTAGCAAAAGACTAATATCTGCAGCTTATGTTTGACCTTTACTTGATGCACAAATACCAAACCAACTTTGTGAAGCAAATTTAAAATGGATAAACAATCCAATTTTTTTTTATACATATATTTGGGCTGGCAAACAGAATATGGACATCTAAATGGTTATTGCAAATTTGTCTTAATTGCTCCTAGAGATCATCGGCAAACTTGTTTTGACTTAAAGAATAGTTCGTACAACAATAACTAAACATAGTAACTCCAAAATTGACAATCAAGTTATATATATATATATATATATATATATATATATATACATGAACTCTCAAGGTCAGAAACAAGCAGCCTTAGAAAGAAACAGCAGCGAAAGAGAGAAGAAAGAAGAACAGGAGATATGGAAATGATAATGGTTAAGGATGAACAATACCAAAGGAGGCGCCGCTTGTGCTCTGCGGATGCTGAGGTTCAAGCAGTAAGGTCTGTCAAAAGAAGGCGAAGAGATCCAGCTTCAGTTGCACTTGAAACCAATGATCAAGCCAATGCTGCTAGTGCTACCACTGTGAAAAGAAGTTCAAGGTTTCGTGGAGTCAGCAGGTGCAAACAATACCCATTTTCGATCGCTGCCGTTGTTTAAATCCTTGGTTTTGAGATATTGTTTCATCTGCCCTTCTTTTATTTGTCTATGGCTAAAACTTTTATCCATATGAAAATGATCTACAGGCATAGATGGACTGGTCGTTATGAAGCCCACTTGTGGGATAAGCTCTCTTGGAATGTTACACAGAAGAAGAAAGGGAAACAAGGTATACTATGTTTCTTTGTTGCATTATTTCACTTCTGTTCATTATTATAATTTTGATGAATTCAGGAATGCTTACAAGTTGTATGATTTTATGTTTCTTCCATTTATTCCTGCTGTGGAATCGACTCTTGCGGATCCTGCAGTTTATCTTGGTGAGTACATCGATCACTCACTGCTAAGCCAAGTTTCACTTTTCTACATATAATACCACCCCCCAAAGCTCTTTGTATACTAAAGGGAAATGACAATGGTCTTTTTTCTAAAATTTTCAGGAGCTTATGATGAAGAAGAAGCAGCTGCAAGAACATATGATTTAGCTGCACTTAAGTATTGGGGGACATCGACTTTCACCAATTTTCCAGTATGCAGATCTAATCTATGTTGCTCCGACTTTTTATTGTTCTTTTATTGTTCTTGAAGTATTCGTGTCCGATGCATATCAGGACATGGGTATGGAGATATGATCCTCCAAATACATGAAAGTTTTAGAAAAAAATTGAATATACCCGTATCAGACACATACCCGAACCATCACTCAGACCTGAATCCGAACACCATAGGATCTAATAATCTCATTTATAAACACGATGACATTCTATTAGTTTGTATGTAAACAACTGATCATCTAACTCCCTCGATGGTACGTTTCTGCAGATATCAGATTATGAAAAAGAGATTGAAATAATGCAAACTGTCACAAAAGAGGAGTACTTGGCCACATTAAGAAGGTAAAAGATTTATCTATCAAATCACAAACTGATATAATTATCTAAAGTCTATTCTTACTAAATAACAACAATTGGAATTTATTTGTTACAGAAAGAGCAGTGGGTTTTCAAGAGGTGTATCCAAGTACAGAGGAGTCGCAAGGTACTTTTCTTGATAATCTGGTGAAAGTTATTTGTAGAGATTTAAATAATGGTCCAAACAACGCTACATTATGATCGTTATTTTGCGGTTTCGGCTCTCTTTCCCGTCGATATTCACCGCAATTGACCGTTATAACTTTCGTTAAAGGCATCCGCGACCGCAGTTTAAAACTTTTGTTTATCTGTCTTTTTTATGCAAAAGCAATAAAGATTCCTTTGGATAAAACATGCAGGCACCATCACAATGGAAGATGGGAAGCAAGAATAGGGAGAGTCTTTGGAAACAAATATCTCTACCTTGGCACTTACAGTGAGTTTCTATACTTTCCTTCCTGTGTTAAATATTGTCACCCTTTCAGCCATGGATAAAAAAGATACAGACTAGTATAATTAAAAGAGTTGTATTTGCCTAAACAACAAGTTTAACTGATCATTTGCAGGCACCCAAGAGGAGGCTGCTCACGCTTACGACATTGCTGCAATTGAATATAGAGGGATAAATGCTGTGACCAACTTCGATTTGAGTACTTATATCAGATGGTTAAAGCCAGGGACAAACAATCTAGTTGCTGCTAATGAATTACTGGCAATGGCAGAACCTGAATCAGTACAATTAACAAGTAGCTACAGTCCAATAGAGGAATCTAAGCCCTCATTCTACCACTCTTTTGCTACAGATTACTTGAACTCTCCACGAAAACAAAAAGTTTTTGAAAGCAAAAGCCCTGTCAAGTCATCATACAATAACAAGTCTTCATCATCGCCAACTGCCCTAGGCTTGCTCCTTCGATCTTCGGTATTTCGAGAACTGGTAGAAAAGAATAATGCAAACGTGTCTGAAGATGAAAGCACTGATGATGAACCAAAGAATTACCAGCAAGCAGGAAGTGATGATGATGATGAGTTTGGTGCGCTATTTTATGATGGAATTGGTGGCTTCCCATTGATTTGCTCTACTTCTGGTAAAGGTAGCTTAGAATTGCAAGAAAGAGAGTTCCCTTTCATTTTATGATCTACCAAGAAAAAGATCCAAGAATGTGTAGAATTTGTATGGTTTAGAAAGATAGGGAACAGCTACTTCTAGCATATTGTGGATGTCTTGTAAAATCTGCAGTGTTGTAAATTACATTAGCTAAAATTGTGGGGATTACTTGTAAAATTTACAATGTTCTTGTAAAAAATTTGAGTGCATAGCTGTTGCTTGAGATTTTAAGTTATAGGACTCAAAAGTGGGTTTAGCTTAGGTGCTAATAGGGAGAGGAATTTGGGATAATATGTAGTCCCTCCCTCTTGTCTTGTCCTATAAAAATATAGGTTTTTTTATGTAAAGAATATCGCAGTATAGAAATAAATGAAGAAGTTGTAAATATTAAAATTCGAACCTCAGATCTGGTAGATAACATCTCATAAAGATAATTGCAAAAATCAATTGACCGGTTAAGCTTTGAGTTTATATATATATATATATATATATATATATATATATTATACATTTTTATTTGAAAATACATGGTGTTAAAGTTTGTATGCATATCTATAATTGTCTCACTAGTTTGTATGTTATTTTTTAAGAAAAGAAAACAAAACTTTTAAAAAATTTGCTAAGAATGACCAATTTCTTAAGCATATATACATTTCAAATTGTTATTTTGAAGAAAACTCATTATAAATATGTTGACAAATAACCAGTTAATTAATAAGATATATCAATTCAATCAGTGTGTTTTATTTTAGTGTAAGTTATTATGAATATAATCATAATTATTAGGGCAAATTATAAAAATTAAAAACATCGTGTGATTTGAGGCAGATCGAAAATAGAGGTGTCCATGAGCTGAGCCGGATCGGGTTTGGACCAGGCCTATGTATGGTATCAACACCATATATGCTTATTCAAACCCGATCCTGCCCAAAATATGGACCTCAAATTTTGTCCAAACCCGCTCATATTTGTAAATGGATAGCCCAAACCTGTTTAAGTCCACATATGTTTTTTTTTTTAAATTAAAAAAAAAATATTATTTTTATTTAATCTTTAGTAATTTTATATTTTTTCATTTATTAAGTTCTTAAACATAGACAATTTAATATATTTTTTAATGTTTACATTATAATATTATATATTTAATATTTATATAACATAAAGTACATAATATATATAAATAAAAATAATATATTATTTAATTAAAAAATTGGCTGGGTCCAGGCTTTGAACGTTGGAGTCAAAGCCCGGTTTATTTTTTAAACAGATCTCATTTTTTTGTTCAAATTTTTTTTCCAGGCCTAATATTTTTGTCCCAACACTCTCAAATATCAGATGGGCCTTCGAACTTGAATAAGTAGTCTGACCCTTGAATAAGTCGAATAGAAAGTGTCCCATGAAATTTAAATTTTGACATACTTTTATTAGCATTATCTTCGATGCTGTTAACTTTTAATTCACACTAGAATAATACTCGCGCGATGCCTCGAAAATTCAATGTCAAATATACGATGGTAGCATTTTTAAAAATGAACATTAACAATCAAACAAAAAAAGGTAAACTAATACTCAACAAAATAGCAAAAAAGAATTGTCGTAACAATCTAAACAATAGAAGATAAAAGGTAACTTGATAAATCAAATAAGTTGGGCAAACAATTAAGCACATTCGATTTTTCATTGAGAGTCTTTGTTTACTATAAAGTAGACAGCGCTATATTAAAGATCTTAGAGTATGTTGATAACAATTAATATTAATTGAGTGAAATGCATTTTGCAAACTCAAGAATCCAAGTTAAGATCATAATACACATGGAATGCATATTTTCAATGTTTAGCATGAAATCAGGGCATGAGAATAAGCTTTAAGTGTATAAAGCAAAGGAAAAAAAATTAAACATTGTCATTTGCATTAACTTGTGAAATGAACATGCAATCAAAATATCGGCTAATGAAATTCTACTCCATGCAATCAAAATTAACATATAAAAACTAACATATATCACATAATGATATTCTACTCCATGCAATCAAAATATCTCAAACAAAGGGAAAGAAACAGAGTAATTAAATATAAAGTGTCTTAAGTTGATATCCCAAATATTTGGGGGGACTGTTGCAAACTTCCATGATGCTTTCAAAAGATTCATAGTGAAGTGCCAACTTGAATCACATTCAGTCTTTAAAACTAAAACTCAAGGAGGAAACACTAATAAGGGATAAGACATCAAAGACGATGGGATGGCTTCAGAGCATGCTTTTTTTTTTTTTTGTGCATTAAAGGGTCTTTAACAGATGATAGAATTTTGGCCTAAAGAACTGCAATAACTGCACAACATAAATTATTATAATAACTTTTTTTTTCTTTCTCCTTTATTATTTAAAAAAATGAAGATACAATCATCAAGACCTAATTCAAAAGACGCTTAAGTCCTTAAAACTTAATATATCATGCTCTTTTCAATTATCAAATACATGAATCTGAAAAGTTAAAATATTCAAAAGATTATAAAAAAAGCTAATAAAGCATTAAATTAAATACCAACGTGTAGTAAAATAAAGGGAAACCCCAATACTATACATAGCAAATAAGAGGAACAAAGAGGCAAACAAACTTAAAATAACTGAAAATATGAAACTGAAAGGCCATCTTGAAACATTTTGTTATTGATAGTGAATGATGGTTAGTCCGTGAGAGTGATTTAAAAGTTTTCAAATATGATAATGGTAAAAAGCTATAAAAAAAAAAGTCTTTACCTTGTCACAATACGTACATTGAACACTCAAAGGCTCTCCAGTATTTTCTGCTTACAACTTGGTCTTAGCAGGCACTACAATCTTGACCCACTTTTCTATGAAGTCACTACAAAATTCAATCAAAGCATGGTGAATTTTAGCTAGTCATCCTTATTAAGACATACGCCGTCAAAAAGGAAAAAAAAAAAGGCCTTATGTAAGAAAGACATGAGCCCATTGATCCCACCACAAGGATTATACCCAGTTATCACAATTTTATGTACCTGCAAGAGATAAACACTTTTATTTCCAACTATAGCAGAATTTTCAAGAAAATTAAAAACTCAAAACAAAAAGGACTTAAACCTATTGGATGAGCTTACTTAACATTTGAACTCCAAATGATATACTACATTACTCCTCCTTTTTGGTCTATCAGCTACTCCAGTTAATCGTGCATAGATAAGGCTAATAATCAAAATGCATGCAAAGAGAAATCTAAAAATCTAATCTTAATAAAAAATTTAATCTAAAAATTTTTGAATTTTATTTTATATTTTTTTGGAAAATAAAAGAAGTCAAAATATGCTCTAGAGAAAAGAAAAAGAAAAATGAAAGCTTGCTACCTTTCCTTGATCTTCTTGCCTGATCTCCTGTAGCAAATAAATAACCTTTATACAATAATAAGAATAATAATTGAAAAATAAACTATAAATCTGAAATATCTAATCTTAATCTAAAATTCAATCTAAAAAACTTTGCCTTTTATTTTTTATTTATTTGGAAAATAAAACAAAAAATCAAAATATGTCTTTCACTTGATCTGAAAATGGCTTCTATTGGATCTTGCGAAAAGCACTATCTCCCTCCTTATAGCATCATCCTTCTCCTACCTCTTACTCTTTTTGATCCATTAACCCTTTGTTTTCAAATTTTCAGATAAGAAAAAAGAGATAAACCAAAAGGATTAATAAGGAAAGAAAAAAAATGAAAGTTTTTCACCTATATTATCTTCTTTAGCCGATCTCTTTAGCCAACTGTTCTGAAAATTTGACTCAAAAAATAAATAATCCAGTACTGGTCAATCGAAGCATGTTAGAAATTGAAAGAAAGAAAAGAAAGAAGATTGGCAAAAGAAATGTGGTTTTTAATATATGGTGTGTAATGTAGGCAAAAGAAAAAAGAAAAAAGAAACCAATGAGTGATATAAAAAAAAAACAAATGGATGACTGAAAGGATGGGAAGTAGGTGAAAAAATGAAAGGGAAAAAGGAAAAGATGAGGAGTAGGTTAAAAAGAAAAGACCCGTATACAACTTTTTTTTCCTTTCACTAAGCCAAAACCACAATTAAAACATTGTGTTTTGGCAAAAAAAAGGAAAGGACAACGCTGTAAAGGATAACTTAAATTTAGAATTAAAAAAAAGGGGACAAAGTAAAGAGGCCGACACTCCACTTTGTCTCTTTCTTAATTTTTCCAAATGAAAAAAAAAAAAAAAAAAACAAGAAGAGAAGATTACCAAATGTCCAAAACTTATAGTAAGGATTATTTTACAGTATATCTCTTATTTTTTATTCAAAATATAAGAAAATAAATAAAAATAATAATTAAAACATAATATAAAAAATAAAATGAATACAACGCGAATACACGAACATGTAAAATATACATAAAATAAATTATTAATGTAAAAACATTTATATAATTTTATAATACTTTATATAAATTATTAACGTGTTACAAATTTATATAAATTTATAACACTTTGAAAATACCAAAAAAAAAAAAAAAGGACACGTCACAAACAAAATTCACAATGATAAATTATGTAAAATATGAGATGACTGAGACATGACACGAACATAACATAGAAAAAATAATTAAAACACAACACGAAAAATAATATGAACACGACACAAATACACGAACATGAAAAATATACATAAAATAAATTATTAACAATTAAAAAATTATTGTAAATTTGTAATACTTTATATAAATTATTAACATGTAAAAATTTATAATATTTTGAAAACACAAAAAATTAAAACAAACACGAACACATCACGAAGGCACAATTTTTTTAAAAAAAAAAATTGAATCACTATGACAAATTATGCAAAATATGTCATAAATTGAGACATGGCACGAATATACAATTTTTTTCTCTAAATTGAATCACAATGACAAATTATGTAAAATATGAGATGAATTGAGACATGACACAAATAAAATAAAAAGAATTAGGTTTGTTTTTTGACATATTTTTTATTTTTTTAATATTTAATAAAATAACTTAAATTTAAAAAATAAAAACTTAAATTTAATTTTAAATTAATAAAATTTTGATTAAAAAAATAAAAATGGACAAAGTGGAGTGACGGGCAAAAAAAAAGAATATCTTTTCTAAATTATTAACGTGTCATCAAATTAATTTTTTTTTTATATCAAAAGAAAAAAAAAAAGTGAACAGTGTCATCAACGTGGACATCTTCTTCCTGCAATAAAATGTTCTATATTTGTACTAAGGATTTGTAATATTTTATATAAATTATTAACGTGTAAAAATTTATATAAATTTTTAATACTTTGAAAAAAAAAACACGAACATACAAATTTGTCTAAATTGAATCACTATGACAAACTAAGTAAAATATGAGATGAATTGAGACACTATGCGAACATAGCATAAGAAAAATAACATGAATACGACACGAATACACGAACGTGTAAAAATATATATATATATATAACGAATTATTAACGTGTAAAAATATACATAAAATGAATTATTAACGTGTAAAAATTTATAATACTTTAAATACAAAAGAATAACACAAACACACAAATTTTTTTTCTTTTTTCTTTTTTCTTTTTCTCTCCTTTCTTTTCTTTTTTTTCTTTCTCTCCTTTCCTTTATTTTTCTCTCTTTTCTTCTTCTCTACCCACCAATAAAAAAAAAAGGAGGTGCGTGGATGGCCTCTCCGTCCTAAAAAACTTCCTATATTTATTGCATGGTTGTTTTTCTTTCTTTCTTTCTCAATTCTTTTCATTTTCTTCATTTCTTCTAGATTTATTTATGGATCGTCGTGACTTGAAAGTTTTTTTATTTCTTTTCTTAGATTCGAGCTCGGACCGAAAGCTTATGTCGAAACTCACATCAAATTCGGCTTGTTTCAGGTCATTTTCGAAGTCAATCCAACTCAGAATCGGGTCTGGGCTCCTTTTGTAAGACTCGACCAGTGGCAAACTAGATTCGGCCCGAAATAGGAAAGAATCGAGGGAGAGAGGTGAAAGGGGAGAAAGAAAGGGAAAAAAATGGCGGAGCCACCAATTTCAATAAGAAGTTGAACGTGCAATAGAAAACTCCTTTCTTTCTCAAATTTTGATTCGAAAAATCACAAGAGGAAGAAAATGGTGAAACCATCAGTTTCACCACCGAAATTGACAACAACAGTTGCGGCGGCGACAACAAAAATCACCGATTTGGATGAAGTCTTCATCATTGCCAACTACAGTAGGCTTGCTCCTTCGATCTTCGGTATTTCGAGAACTGGTAGAAAAAAAATAATGCAAACGTGTCTGAAGATGAAAGCATTGATGGTGAACCAAAAAATTACCAACAAGCAAGAAGTGATGATGATGATGAGTTTGGTGGGCTATTTTATGATGGAATTGGTGGCTTCCCATTGATTTGCTCTTTTGGTAAAGATAGCTTAAAATTGCAAAAAGAGAGTTCCCTTTCATTTTATGATCTACCAAGAAAAAGATCCAAGAATGTATAAAATTTGTATGGTTTAGAAAGATAGCGAACAACTACTTCTAGCATATTGTGGATGTCTTGTAAAATTTGCAATGTTGTAAATTATATTTAGCTAAAATTGTGGGGATTACTTGTAAAATTTACAATGTTCTTGTAAAAATTTTGAGTGCATAGCTATTGGTTGAGATTTTAAGGTATAGGACTCAAAAGTGGGTTTAGCTTAGGTACTAATAGGGACCGGAATTTGGGATAATATGTACTCCCTCTCTCTTGTCTTGTCCTATAAAAATATAAGTTTTTTTATGTAAAAAAGATCGCAGCCTAGAAATAAAAGAAGTTGTAAATATTGAGATTCGAACTTCAGATCTGCTAGATACCATCTCTTAAGGGTAGTTGCAAAAATCAACTGACTGGTTAAGCTTTGAGTTCATATATATATATATATATTATACAATTTTATTTGAAAATACATGGTGTTAAAGTTTGTATGCACATCTATAATTGTCTCACTAATTTGTAAGTTATTTTTTAAGAAAAGAAAAAAAACTTCTAAAAAATTTGTTAAGAATGACCAATTTCTTAAGCATATATACATTTTAAATTATTATTTTGAAGAAAACTCATTATAAATATGTTGACAAATAACTAGTTAGTTAATAAGATAGATCAATTCAATCAATGTGTTTTATTTTAGTGTAGGTTATTATGAATATAATCATAATTATTAGGGTAAATTATAAAAAAAATAAAAACATCATGTGATTTGAGACGGATCGAAAATAGAGGTGTCCATGGGCTGAGCCGGATCGGATTTGGGTCGGGCCTATGTATGATATCAACAACATATATACTTGTTTAAACCCGGTCCGACCCAAAATATGAGCCTCAAATTTTATTCAAACCCGACCTATATTTATAAATGGATAGCCCAAACTCGTTTAAGACCATCCATTTTTTTTAAAAAAAAATTAAAAAAATTATTTTTATTTTATATTTAATAATTTTATATATGTTTTTCTTTTATTAAGTTATTAAACATAGACAACTTAACATATTTTTTTAATGTTTACACTATAATATTATATATATTTAATATTTATATAACATAAAAGTACATAATATATATAAATACAAATAATAAATTATTTAATTAAAAGATTGGTCGGGTCCATGCTTTGAATGTTGGAGCGGTCTATTTTTTAAACGGATCTCATTTTTTTGTCCAAATCCATTTTTAGGCCTAATATTTTTGTCCCAACACTCTCAAATATCAGACGGGCTTTCGAAATTGAACAAGTAATCCGACCATTTAATAAGTCTAATCGAAAGTGTCCCATGAAATTTAAATTTTGACATACGTTTATTAGCATTATCTTCGATGCTGTTAAATTTTAATTCACACTAGATAGATGCCTGCGCTATGCTGCGGGTATTTTATCGGATTTGAATTGATATTTTGTAATAAATTTAAAAGATAAAAAAGCAAGAGGAGTAAAGATAATTTACAAAAATAATAACTCCTATCCTTATATGACACCTGGTATAAAGTTGAGAGTTATTTGAATATGGTCAATTATATCTGGTAATTTCAGACATAACATAATTATATGATATGAACATAACATGAAAAAAAAAATTAAAACACGACATGATACGAAAAATGACATGAACATGACACAAATACACGAACATGTCAAAATCTACATAAAACAAATTATTAACATGTCAAAATTTATATAAATATATAATATCTTGAATATGATTATTACAGGAAAAATAATACGAAATGATGATACGTAACACAAAATTGAAAGTTATTTGAATAGTGTCAATTAGATTTGACAATTTCAGACACAACATGATTGTACGATACGAATACAAAAAATAATTAAAACACGACATGAAAAATAATATGAATACGACACAAATACACAAACGTGTCAAAATTTATATAAAATGAATTATTAACGTTTAAAAATTTATATAAATTTATAATACTTTAAACACACGATAAAATAACACGAACATATTACAAACATATATACAATTTTTCTCTAATCATTATGATAAATTATGCAAAATATGAAATGAATTGACACGAACATACAAAATTTTCTCTAAATTGAATCACCATGAAAAACTATTCAAAATATTTGGATGAATCGAAACACGACACGAACACGTGAAAAAAATAATTAAAATACAACACGATACGAAAATAACATGAACACAACAAAAATATACGAACGTGTCAAAATTTACATAAAACGAATTATTAACATGTAAAAATTTATATAAATTTATAATATTTTGAACACATGAAAAAATAACGAACACAAACACGACACGAAAAATAACATGAACACGATACGAAGAAACGAACGTGTCAAAATTTACATAAATCCAAAATCATTTAAAAATGGCTTATATAAAACTGCTCCTTGTATTATACCTTTTTTCTCACTTTGATACCTAAAATTTTTCTGGCCCTAATTGGATACATATAGTATAATTCCGTATAGGGATGGCAAAGCCCGATCCGACCGATGGATTTCGAACCGATCCGATCCGAATGGAAAGGTTTTTTCTTTTTTGAACAATGGAGGCGGAGCGGGGCGGTGCAGTTTTTTTTGTTTGAAAGGCGGGGATGGAGCAGTTGTGGTAATTGCCTGCTCCGCACCGCCCTGCCCCGAATACTGAAATTACAATTTTACCCTTAAATATTTAACTTTTAAAAAAATAATAAAATAATATAATTAAACTTATTATTTTTATTTTTCTTTTTAAAAACTTAAACCTAATACTTTATTTTTTTTCTCTTCCTAGATTAGAAACATGTTTATATTAAATTTATATTAAATTTTTTTTATAATGCTTTATTATTTGAAAAAATAAAAATAATTAATAAATATCGAATGGGGCGGAGCGGGGCGGGACGGTTATGGATGTAACCGACATCCATGGAGGCGGTAGTGATATTAAAATTTCAACATCCACGGCAGAGCGGGGCGGGAGGTGGGGCAGAGCAGTGTTATGGCGGGGCGGGGGCGGATACTGCAAAATCCGCCCCCGCCCGCTCCATTGCCATCCCTAATTCCGTACACCAATTAGGTATTCGATTTGGACCCGATTGAGACCAAAAATTATACTATAGGTACCCAATGGGCAAAAAAATTTTAGATACCAAAATAAAAAAAGATTATAGTACATGAGATAATTTTATATATAAACCTTTAAAAATCAACTCTAAAGCAGTCCAATAAAATGACCTAATTAACCTTAAAATATTGATTAAATCATTATTTTGTTGACTATTAAAATAACCTAATTAACCCTAAAAATATTGATGAATGCCATTGTTTAGTTGGCTATTTATCATGTTTTCAATTTCATTAATTCTTGCCTCTCATTAATTTAAAGGATTGCTTTTAAGGTTTGTTACAGATGTTTATCTTTCTTTCTCAATTCTTTTATTTTTTTTCATTCTTTCTAGATTTATTTATAGATTGAGCTGGATCGTGAAAGTCTTTTTATTTCTTTACTTAGATTCGAGCTCGAATCAAAAGCTTATGTAGAAAATCGCATCAAATTTGGCTTGTTTCATGTCATTTTCGAAGTCGATCGAATTTATCAGAATCGGGTCTGGGCTTCTCTTGTAAGACTCGACCAGTGGCTAACCGGATTCGATCCGAAATAAGAAAAAATCGAGGGAGAGAGATGAAGGGAGAGAAAGTAAGAAAAAAAAAAAAATAAATAAATAGCGGAGCCACCAGTTTCACTGAGAAGTTGAACGTGCAATAAAAAACTCTACTTTCTTTCTCAAATTTTGATTCGAAAAATCACGAGAGGAAGAAAATGGCGGAGCCACCAGTTTCACCACCGGAATTGGAAACAGCAGCTGCGGTGGCGACAACAAAGATCACCAATTTGGATGAAGACTCATTGGCTCATTGCGCCACCTACCTCAGCCTTCAAGACCTCTCAAACCTCGCCATGACTTCCAAATTTCTCAAAAAAGTCGCTTACTCCGACTCTATCTGGCTCCACCGCTTCAGGTTTCTTTTCTTGAGAATGTTTATATAGTTCGCTTTCAGAAAATAAAGGAAAAAAAAAAAAAACTTATTCCTTTTAGAATTCTTAATTTAAAAATAGAATTTTTATTTTGAGGTAATTTTTTTGCAGGCTCGAATTTCATTTTCTTTATTTCTTAGTAAAATTGGATTGAAAGATTGAATTTAATAAAGAAAGTTACTGGAAACTGTAATAAACAAAATAAAAAATAGATGAATTTATTCATATATTTCCTTTTTTCGGTGGATTTTTATCATTACTATTTTTTGTATTTGATTGAATTAGGGAGCGTTGGCCACTAGAAATGCTATCCAGCTCTTCATCAGAAGTGAGGAAGGCCTATTTGGATTGGCGTACGGCGTTGCATCAGCTTAAATTTGCTGATCCTTTTGTTCTAGACTTATATACAGAAGCAAGGCATTTCGACCATTTACTTCTCGATAAGAATGATATAATCTTTTCTCAAGTATGACCCTGTAATTTTCTTTATCCTGTTTTTAACTCTCCGATGCTCTGCATTTGATCGCCATTGGAAAGCTTACTTGGGTTTGTTTACTAAGGGTTCTATGATAAGAATGATGAAAATCGACAGCTTTTTGAGTGGAGGTTCACTTGTCAGAATGGGTGATCATAATGCAAGAATTACATGCATGAGGTGAGACAATCTGATGGATATCATTGTATAATAAATGACGTTGTCTGTGGTTCAATCCTATGTTACTCGGACTCGGATGTGAGTGTAGGATATGAGTATGGGTATATTCAGTTTTTCTAAGGTTTTTCGTATATTTGGAGGATCCTTGTAAGGTCATATTCCCATATCCATGTCCGAATATGCATCGGGCACGGGTGTCGGACACGGATACTTTAAGAAAAATGAAGAGTCGGAGCAACATAGGTTCAATCAGCTACATATTTCATCAAATTACATTTACAGCATGGAGCATGATTTTCATGATTATAATTTGTTGATGTACTTGTGACATTTTGGTTTGCAAGTTTATGCATACTTATTTAAAGCAGAAGTGTTTCATGGACATTAGGCGTAAAAAGGGGGTACGACCATATGCGAAAGCTAGAGTTGATTTTAATATATGATATATGATTGTTCTACAGATTGTTTCCGCTTAATGAAACTTCCTTAGTTCGAAGTGAGATGCAAAGAGAGGAAAATGTTTTGGCAACCTCAAGTTTTGATCACTCAATTCGTATATGGTGGAAGGTACTATGTCAAGCATTATTGTGCTTTTGCCATTTCAACAGAGTTGTATTTTTAACCTTGCTTTTAATCCTTTCATTGCATTGGAGAGCATACATACTATAAGCAATTGCTTCATTATTATCATTTTTGTGTTTGGAGTACGAATAGAATGCTAAGCCTATCTTTCTCTTAGCCTCTGTTGTTGAAATATCCTGGTTGCTTGCTTTGTTTATAGGGCGCTTGCCAACGGTGCTTTAGAGGTCATAATGGTGCAGTTTCTACCTTGTCAGATAAATTATTAGGCGATATTGATCTCAAAGTATTGGCAAGTGGTGGGGAAGATGGTACTGTTCGCCTCTGGTCCCTTAACTCTAGCGGAAAACGTGGCCAACAAGCTTTAAAGGCTACACTTTATGGGCATCAGAAACCTGTTACGTTGATGTCAGTTGCAGGGTATGATTCTTTTTCTCAAGAAAACTCTCTTTTTTCTCCATTGTTAAAACTTAATACAAACATTATGAAACATTGAGTTTTATATTCTTTACGTTTGATTATATTTTCTTTAGTTACAAGTAATAGTTGATTTGTCCATCATTTTCCAGGCACAAACCTTCCCTTTTGGTGACCATGTCAAAGGATTCTAAGGTATCTTGTTCACCTTTCTTTTTCTTAACATCACCTGGTTTTACTTTTCATGTTTATTCTCAGAGATTTCTCAACAGTTATAGTACTATTTCACCATTCTGGGGTTTATAGGTGAGAGTTTGGGATACGAATACATCATCAGCTATTCGTTCTTCATGTTGCGTGGGAATGACTTCCGTGCCTGGTGCACCTGTGGACATGAAATGCCATGATGCCTTGCTCTATGTTGCTGCTGGTTCTTCTGTTGTAGTAGTTGATTTGAGGACAATGCAAAAGGTTAACACTGCAGCAATAAATCAACCGAAATTATTCTCCTTTGCAATTATGCCCTCAAAATCTTTAGTCTGCACCGGTGGATTTGGCAAGTAAGACCTTTTACAGATGATGAATCCATTAGCTTTAATTTTCCCTTCATCATGGTATCATTGTCTAATATTAAATGAAAGTGTGAATGGAACAGTCTGTAGTTAGAGGGTTGTTTTTTGTTTTACAGTATGAACTTGGATACTTAAGCTATGTTGCTCCGACTCTTCATTTTTCTTGAAGTATTTGTGTCTGACACACATGTCCTACGCATATCTGGACATGAGTATGGGGATATGATTCTCCAAATACCCTTCAAATACATTGAAATCTTAGAAAAAATTGAACATACTCATGGACACAAACCCGTGTCCGACACTCACACCCGAGTCCAAGTAACATAGTACTTAAGTGCTGGTAAATGATTTATTAATTCATTTTCTGAGGATATATGGACCTGCATACCATCTTCTACATTGTCTATTAAGAAAAATTGCTATTATCAACACTTG
This sequence comes from Fremontodendron californicum, assembly GCA_030761205.1. Classification (NCBI taxonomy): domain Eukaryota; kingdom Viridiplantae; phylum Streptophyta; class Magnoliopsida; order Malvales; family Malvaceae; genus Fremontodendron; species Fremontodendron californicum. Next base: position 17,725,335 of record JAULJL010000037.1, read on the forward strand.
AAACTTTTATTCGTCGTAAGTAGGTGTTTTTCTGATGGAAAGTTTTCCATATATTGAAAACATGTTTAGTAGAAATTTAAGACTGTTTAATCTCAGTATTTGAAAACTAAATGAGAAAGCTTACACTTAATGCACAGAGCAATGGTTTGGGATATCAGGAGAAACCAGGAGACATCAGAACCAGAACCAGTTACTGAGTTGGATGGTCATATGGGTTCAGTGACATTATTACACATGGATCCTTATAAAATAGTTACAGGAGGTCTAGGGGATAACTTTGTTAATGCTTGGGAGACTTACACTGGTACAAAAACAAATTCTCTGCTTTGTAATCGTCCAGAGCTTGGAAGTTCCCGAATCGGATGTTCAGCCATGGCCGTAAATGCATGTAAAATTGTCACTGCCAGTTATGGTGAAACTCAGGGACTTGTCCGTTTTCAGGATTTCTCCAGTGCAACTCGTCCGGTTTTGGAAGACGACGACGATGATGATGAGGATGTTTCAAAATTTTGGGGTACACAATCATATAGTGATTCTGACAGATCGGATGAATGATTGGCTTGCATCTCTCTAGTCTCAAAACATGATCTTTTGTATATAAATATAGCTGCTATCAAATCCTTTGGTAATCAGGATATAGATGAGTTCGATTTTTTCTTTTGTTCTTTTGTTTCCCCCAATATTGTTTCAGCTAGAAGATTGTAAGTTTGTAACATTGAGTTCCTTTATTGTTGCATATTTATATAGTTACAAGAAATTATTAAGAAAATTAATGAGGCTTCTATTGTTACAATGCAGGGGCAGATACTTTTTGGAAAAATTGATTTATTTTTTAGAAAAGTTGATACTTTTTGTTGTTTGAATGGTTCTGTATAAATATTTTTCGTTGTTTGATTATTTTTTCGAAAAATCTACATCGATATAAAAAGGATCAAATACCTACATTTAAGGGATTATATTTTTTTACCTTGCTTTAATTTTTATAAGTGATCGATCTTATTTTTAGTTTGGTTTGAGAAGGAATTAATTATTTTTGTTTTGTTTTGTTTTAGCTTCCGAAAAATGTTTTACAGTTTTCAAAAAGTATAAAACATTGTTCAAAAAATTAAATTAATTTTCTGTTAACTCAAAATTTATTCTTTCGTTAATCAATCTATTTTTAATAAAACAAACATTCAAAAATATAAAAATTATTTTTCGTGAAACAAATTATCCTGAAAATTCCTGAAAAATGAACTCCGAGATCAGGGCCGTCCCAAACTCTTCTGGGCTTCTTTTTGGGTTCTAAATTCTCATAGTGAAAGTTGTTGACTTCACTTCTCACTGCTACAAACAAAATTTAGTCACTCAGAGTCAGAAATCAGCAGATCAAAAGGCCACAAAATTCCCAACTTTTTTTTTTTTTTTAATTTTGTTTTTGGATCCAAACCAGACTTCCATGAGATAGCCACTCTTCCAAGTTTCATCAGCCAACAACTCAGAAACCCAAAAATGCCCACCACCGTCCTCCTCCTGATCCTCCTCCTCACCACCGCCGCAAGCCCCGTCATCTCCGCCCCAATCCCAGGCTTAGACTCCTTTCTAACCCACCAATCCCACCTAGACCCCAAATCCACAAACGACCCTTTTCCATCCCTCCCTTCCTCCCTCAAAAGATCACTTGCCTCCTCCTCCTCCTCCTCCCAAGGCTCTCTCCCCATCCATTCCTTAATCTCCAACCTCCTTTCCCTCTCACTTCCAATCCCTCTCCACATCCGCCTAGTTGGCCCCAGCTTCTCCTCCTCCTCCTCTTCCCTCCTTACTTCGTTCCTCCAATCCTCCGTTACTTCCTCCAACTTCCACCTCATCTCTTCTTCTCCTTCCTCCCACTCTCTTTCCATCCGCCACTCACTCCACCTAGACATCTCTCTTTCTTCCTCTTCCTTCTCCTCCTCCCTCTCCGCCGCCGTCTCCTCCGCCCTTTCCTCCACCCCTTCCTCCCTCCGTTCCTCCCTCCTTTCTATCCCATATTCCACCATCGATCCCATCATTTCCCGCCATTTTGACTCCGAGAAAACCGACGACTCCGTTTACATTTACATTCTCCATCTCGACCACACCTCGAAGCAACCTTACGCTTACTCTTACACTCATTCTGACTCGTCCGCAGGCTACACCAATTGCTTAGGGACCCTTTGGACAGGCAGAAAAAGGTATCTTTGGATTGATCTCGGAGCTGGTCCGGTTGACTATGGACCGGCCTTATCTGGTGATGGGGTACTTCCGAGAGGCGAGTTTCACCCTTTAGCAGCCTTACATGGAAGACCCAAATCCGAAAAAGCCTTGCTTTCAGAGCTAGCTTCATTGATATACAGTGCTTATCAGGTACTTGTTGTTCCTCCTCTGAGAATTCCTGTTCATTTTGATACTACTTTAACTGTTCAGCTTATTCATGTTCACGCATCTGAAAGTAAGGATTTAAGCGGTTTGGATTGGAATGAGATTGAAAAAACGTTTCGTAATGAGGCAAATGATGGTGAGTTGTTGTTTGGCAATCAGAGTTTAGAGTTTAAGAGGTATAGTGTTAGGTACGAAGAGTGTTCGATTTGTTCTTTTGCGGTTTCTAGGTCGACCAATTCGTATACTTCGAGGTTTCTGTTTGATAATTATACTTTGATTGTGAATGAGTATTTGGATTCAAAGCGTTTGCATCAAATACTGTCTGATTCAGCTGAGGAGTTTAGGAGGGTTGCAAGGTTGCCAGAGGAGGAATTTGGTAGTAGGGTGCTTCCTGTTTATGTGTTTGATTTGGATTATAATACCATTTTGTTGCTTGATCGATATCATCAGTCTGTTGCATTTAAAGATATGGTTATCGCTGTTAGGACAAAGGCTGGTCAGACTGTGAGTGATTACAGTTGTAATGGTCGTCATGTTTTTACCCGTACGAGGGAGCTGGAGAGGCCACTTGTTGGTTCGATTTTACAGAGTATGTGGGGGGTGTCGCCGACTCATTTGTTGTGGAGCCCTACGCATAATAGTACTCTGGTGGATTACACATGGAGTGTTGGTCAGACACCTTTTGGGCCGTTTTCGGAGATTTCGTCATTGTCTTTTGTGCAGAAGGATGCAGCTCGGAGAAATTTTCTCTTGACATCGTTGAATTACAGTATAACAAGTGCTATTGATGTTCTTGAATCTATGGGTGCACATGGTGGGGATAGAAATCTCCTTAAGCAGAAGCAGCATGTTGAGTTCATACAGAGGTGGCACTTGTTTAGGTACAAGCTGGACAAGGCAGTTTCTTCTTTGTCACATTTTGACTTTGAGATGGCATTCTACTACTTAAGGTCCTCAGATCATGATCTTTATGCAATTCACAATCTTGTGTACACTGCATCACAAGAAATTGAAGCATCACTTGTTTGTTTTAAGGACCCACCATTTCCATGGGCTTCAGTATCATTTTCTGCAGTTGGTTTCCTTTCTCTCTCTTATGTTTATGCAAAAAGAGACAAGCTTTTCAGAAACAAGAGGAAGCAGTTTTGAAAGTTGTATTAAGACAAAGTTTATATCATTTGAACATAGTAGAATACATGTATTCCTGTGAGAGGTAAGTCTCAAGATTGGAACTTAGCTTTACTCAAGATTTACTGAAATTTTAGGAGAATTCTGCTTTGTTACTCAAATTTTCCTAACTGAATAACTTGTCAACTTATTCTGTATTTCCCTTGCATGCCAGATGAATGTCAATTTTATGCACTTGAAGGATTTTGTGTTATCTTTGATACCCCTCATTCTCTTCTTATTTGCTTGTTTCCATGTCTATTTTGGAATGAAAATTTTACATCCATTAGGTAACCAAGCATGCGATCTTGAAGTTGTTCATTTTGATAGTTAGAAAGTATTAAGTTTCGGCCTGGGACTGACTTCCTTCAAAATTCCCATTGAAATGCTATGCACTTCTTTAACCAGATAACGGCTATCTATGTTACCATCTTTCTGGACCAGAAGTTTATAACTTAGTGCTGATATGAAGGTATATGGTCTAGGACATACCTATGAATCCTATAACTAAAATGGGATTTCAAATCTCAGCATGGAATATGTATTGGGTGTCTATTCTGCTCTTTTCTAGTTCAAGGCACATTTGCACTTGGCAGATAAGTTAGCCTCTTTCTGGATTTTGAGATGAGATTGTCACTATTCACTTTTACTTCCTGTTGGTGTTTAAAGTGAAAAAAAAAAATGTCAGTCAGCAATAATTTAGACCAGGGGCAGATAGACAAAATATTTCAATTTTTTTGTTGTCTTGTAGACCCCAAAATCTTACCTTTCACTCATCATCTATCTGTCCATTTATTTGTTCATTCACCCATTCATGCATGATCTATGTTGAGTCTCAATGATATGATTAACCTATGTTGCTCAGATTTGGATGTGAGAATGATAATAATGGGATTTGGGTGCATTTAATTTTATACCTAGTTTTTCCTTATACATGGAGGGTCATACCTAGGGGTTTAAAAGGGATACCTGTGCTCGCAAGCTACTCGAGTTCGACTCGAAAAAAACTCGAATTCGATTCGGCAATTATCGAGTCGAGCTCGAGCTCGAGCTATCAAGCGAGTCGAGTTCGAGTATCTTAATACCCGATTCGAGTAGCTCGCGAGCCTAATCGAGTTTTTTTTATTTATAATATATCTTTTTTATATTTTTATTATTAATTTACTATTTTACCCTTTATATATATATATATATACACTTAAAACCCTAAAACCTAATTTATTTCCTTCTCTCCCTCTCGCTTGTGCCGTCTCTTTTTCTTCTCCTATCCTCACTTTCTCTCCCTCTCCCACTTCCATCCAAGCCTCGGGCCTCCTTCATTTTTTCCGAAATAAAATCCCTCCAACCTCCTGCTTCAGTCTCCATCCTGCGTCTCCACCTGCGTCTCCAACTTGCGGCAAAGCAACTTCTGCTACAGGTACCTCTTATTTTTAAATATTTTGGTTTATAAGGTTGTGGATTAAGGAGTACAGCTCTCACTATCATTACGATTTACAAATTTTGGAGCAGTGGAGGAACCTTTACGATTTACGCTTTCACTATCATATTTGTGACTCTTTGGGTCCCTGAGACAAAGGGTAGAACACTGGAAGAAATCCAATGGTCTTTCAGATGAGTTTTTCTTCTCCTTGTTTCATTTTGCTTAAAAGAAGTCGGTTGCTTAATTTCCATTTTGTAATGATCTCACAGATCTCTAGATGTAAAATTTTGTTTCCAATTATCTCCTTTTGGCATGGAAAGGCATATGCTCTAGTCAGCATCTTTTGTTCCTGGCTTGTATTTTTACAAGGCCTAAATTTCTTCCTCAAACAAATATCTCTATTGTCTGCATGTTTTAGGGATTAATTTTTTGTTCCTCGCTTGTGTAAAGTTTTTTTTTTTATTTTTATATTATCTTGAAAAAATTTATTACTTATTAATTTAATTAATATAAAAAAATTGTATATGAAAAAATTTAATTCGAGCTCGAGCTCGAACACAAGCTCGAGTATGTAAATCAAGTAAACGTGCCTAATCGAGTCGAGCTCGAATAGTTCGATTTTATCTCGAGCCGAGCTCAAGCTTAGAATATGGTACTCGATCGAGCTCGAGCCAAGTATCGAGCCACAAGTTTCGAGTCGAGCTCGAGTTTCTCATTATTCGGGCTCGGCTTGACTCGATTACAGCCCTAGTCATACCCGATATACATAGCCCACTTTGAGGAGTTAGATATGTATCTAATATGGGTATTTTATGAAAATTGAAGGTCAGAAAAACAACATAGAACTTCGCAGTGTCCAGCATCAATTCAAAGTAGCCACAGTCTAGATATAAGTTGTATTGCTTTTTTGTTGTTTGTAACCCTATGCAGCCCGAGCAATCGCTCCTGCTTTTTTGGCTGTTTGTTGGGGAGAATGTGTCACAAACTACTGTTGGCTCTAGCAATTGCAATTGCAATTGCAATTATATCTTGCATATTGACAAAGAAATGGATTTGAGCAACTGCCAGATTCATTACTTGCAATTTTTCTTATCTTTTTTCTTTTTTTGATGGATACTCTGCAATTTTTCTTGATCATGACTTATTCCGCAGAACTGCCGTTTGCCTGCTTACCTATGTCAACCTTTGCTTTTTACTTCTCAAAAAAAAAAAAAAAAAAAACCTTTGCTTTTGCCTAGTCACTTCCAGGTGATGTACTATCCAACTGCATGTAGACTTCTGGAATTAATTATTTTGTGGTTCATGCCTCAATGTCCTGATATCAGCTACAGTGTAGGTTAACAGCATGCATTCCTGAGAATAGCTTATGTTGCTCTTCATTTTGCCATAAAACCTAATTTGTGATGATTTATTTCTTTGTGCATTCCTGCTTTTGGAGATGGAAAGCATGAATTATCTGATTATCTATCAAAGTATATAACAAAAACATTGCAGCCTATGACCACCCTAGGTAAAAAAGGGTGCAAGACGAATAGGGCCAAGTTTAAGAACCCCCCTCCCCTTCCCTTTAGTCTTTGGATCAGGGGGAAGTGGGGAACCGTATCGAACTTTTTTGAGTTTGGTAGATATATGCACCAATTATTAGGTCACGATGTTCAAGTCCGAGATAATTTTTTTTCTCAAGATGCAAGTGTCACGGGCCAAGACTCAAGCTCTAAGCTTGTGCGGCTCTTGAATTCGGGAATGCACTCTTTCAAGTCCAAGATCGCAAAGGTGGCAGCTGAATGCCACAGCGCGAGTCTTGGAGTGCAGCTTGACCCCTCCCTCCCGAGTGTGCAGCAGGCAACTCGAAGGAAGAGGCAGAGGACGCGTCGGTACTGCGGAAGGACGAAGGGAACCTTGAAGGAGTTTTCCATCGATCAGCACACGGACCGTGACACAAGCATCGGCCTAAACTTAAGAGTTCCTTCAAATTTCCAGCATTATGAGCCAAAGAGAGCTCAATAATAACCCACTGGAAATTTGTGTCTTTATAATTGATTAATTACTACTATGCAAGTGTTTAAGATGATATCCCATGCCTTGCTACAAAATTGTTGTTACTTTGGGGTTTCCTATGTTTTCTTAAATCTTAACCCTATCTTAGAAGAAAGACCAGGTGTCTCCCAAGTCCCAACCTATAATAAGAATCTCATATCTCATGTTTGGAGCAAGAAATGTTATCATGTAACCAAGACCGACCAAGATTTATGAGCTTTCTCAAAAATTTGTCGAGCATCATTACTAGGCGCCATTTGCAATCATCATTATAAAAAGGCGATTGATTCCTCCAATTCCAAATAAATCAAAGCCGATGACCATGGTAAGCCATTATCTTTTTATATATGAAAAGGAGGGAATTTTTTTATCAATTTATGCAAAGCATGTAAAGATGGAAATCCAGCAGCGAAATTTCATTCACAAATTCTCAAACCTGGGTTTTCCCATGGCAGTTTTCTCACCACAAAGCTCATTTCTTTGTACTCAAAATTTAGTTCCATTGACGAAGCTGAAAAACTATTCGATGAAATGTCTCAAAGAACTGTTTATCTTTGGAACTCAATTCTTAGAGTTTATTCTAAACAAAAACAATGGAAAAAACTTGGGTTCTTTTCAAAAACATGATATCTGATGAAAAAAGGGGAGAAAAATGAGCCTGATCATTTTACTCTGGCTATAGTTTTCAAGGCTTGTGCCGGGTTGTAGTTTTGCTTAAACAAGGGAATTATTTTACATGGGTTTTTGTGGAAAATGAAAAGATTGGACTGGATTTGTTCGTGGGTTCAGCTTTAATTGAGTTTTACTCGAAATGTGGCGATATGGTTGATGCTTTCAAAGTTTTTAAGGAGTTTGAGAAACCTGATGCTGTTTTGTGGATTTCCAGTGGTGAGTGGATATGAGCAGAATGGTTGTTTTGAAAAGGCTGTGGCTTTTTTCTCAAGAATGGTAGTTGAGCAGGGTGTCTGTCCTAATTGCGTAACCCTTAGTTTAGTTTTTTTTTTTTTTATTTTTATAAAAGAGGTCCCAGTTTAAGTATAAAGGAAGGGATTTCAAGTGTAGGGATTCGAACTTCTGATTTGCTGGATACTACTTTTAAAAGTGATTGCATGAATCAACTGAATTAAGCTTCGGGTTCACTTATTAATTTAGTTTCTGCCTGTGCTAAGTTGATGAATCTTAAAGCTTGGCAGGAGTGTACATAGTTGTCATTAGGAGAGGGTTTGAAAATGAATTATTTGGTTAAGGCATTGTTGAATTTGTATGCAAAAGACAGGTTTTGTGGAAGTGGAAGAAAATTTCTTTTGGAGGATAGAAGGGAAAGATGTTGTATCATGGAGCCCAATGATTGGTTGTTATTGTCATAATTTGGAAAAATATATAAACTCTTTAAAATGAGTTTTTTATAAGCTCTAAAATATATGTAATTTGTGTTATGTTTATATGTAAAAAAAATTATATAAATACATGACATATTTGTCATGTTTATATATAATTTTTTTTACATAAATACATGATAACTTTATATAATTTATCATATTTATACATAATTTTATCATATTTATATATAATAAAACCTATTTTAAATTCAAAGTTTACCCTAAACCTCCCCTAAGCATTGCATCTTTTCAACCAAATGATCAACAAGGGATGTCAAACTAATGCAGTTACTGTTGTTAATTAGTGGCTAGGAAGCACGTACACGCAAAATGGATATAACACGATACGAATATGATGATACAAGAATTTTTTTTAAAATTAAAACACGGATAGAACAAGACATGGTAATAAAAAATATTTTTTATATAATAATATATAATAAAAATGTAAAATTGATGCCTTTCAATTAAATATTAATATGCATTTAATTTTTTAAAATTATTTTTGAATTTAAAAACTTGAATTTTAAAAAACTCATTAAAACTAAATTGCTCATTGTTGATTCTATATTTGAGAGAAAAATATTAAAGAAAAATTCATCACTTGTCCGGACGTGTCTAGCTGTGTCTTGATCATGTTTTGATCGTGTCTGATTTTTTATTTAACATATCCTCGTATATCCGAACACGTGTCCGACACTTAAACACTCTCCTAACAAAAATTTATGTGCTTCATAGATTAGTGCGCTACAAGCATGTTCGGTTGCTTGGTCATCTGGAGACGAGGGTCAGAGGACTGAGGAATTTGCAAGTATGAGAGCTTTTGATTTGATAGTAATGCTTTTATCGGGGTTTCTCTCATAGAGTTGTACTAAAAAAATGCGATAGTTAATAATTACGCCGAATTTCTTATTTTTTTAAAGTAAATTTATCACAAGCTTTCAAAAAAAAAATTTTCTTCATCTTTCCTTAACGATGAACCAAGAGCCTCGCTAAATATGGATTTCCATAACCGGACAAAATTGGTTATATTATCTTTGCTCTATTCCTGATTCTCAGCAATGTGCAAAGAGGGGCAGCTGTAATAACCAATTTCAGTCCGGGTCAAATCCGAATCGGACCCGGGCCATCTGCAGGCCCAATGCCAGGACCCCCAAACCAAGCCCAATGCCAGGGCCTCCAAACCAGGCCCAACGCCCAGGCCCAATCTCTGGCCCAAGCTAAACCCTAGCAAACCCTAAACTTTGAATTTTGAGGATAAGAATAGTTACCTTTAAAAGCATGTCAACAAGTATTGAGGAATATGCATGTAGTTCTATGCCTCATCATTGAAAGCACTTGTCTTATGTTGGCATCCACATGAAATAAATAAACTTTGAATTTCAAATGCTTTGTGTTTATTGTGTTTTAATAATAATTTGAATTTGCAAAAATAAACATTAAGGAAATTCTTGATTTTGAAGAATGCGTTCTTAAAAGAAAAAAGTCCTTCTTCATGTTAAGAAATGATGAGGAGTCTTGAGATTATTGATGATCAATGTTAGAAATGACCCAACACCCTTCCCCCTCTCTTTCGGACTTGCCTATGCTTGAATCCTTTGAGTTTGAAAAAATCAATGCTTCCAGGAATATATTGTTGAATTTCAGAAATCATAGTCAGTGCAATAAGAAAAATGCAGATCCTAGTTTAGGTTATGAGCAATGGAACAAACTTTCTGAAAAAAACCGAGCTCTTTGGTGTCTCAAACAAGTGAAATCTTTTTCAAGAATCTAGATTATGGTAAATTGATGTGTGTCAAGGTTATGCCAAAACCATTCACACCCCTTTCCGTAACCACACAACAAGAGTTGCCTAGACGTCACTTCATGATTGACGTCTCAGGTAACAATGACTAAACCTGATTTTCTCATGTTCTTAGAAAAAAGCTATTTTTGGGCCATATTTTTTCTCGTCCCTTCGGAGAGCCAAAAAAAAAGACTTGAGGTGTTCCTCGTTATGATATGAATTCTCATTTGTATGACCAATCAAATGGTGCATCATTTGTGGATACAGAAGACATGTGGTGAATAAAGATGAAGTAATTTTCGGGGCATGCATCAATCAAAAAGAAAAAGAAATGAAAAACGAGTGTGACATCATGCATTTATGAAATTCACGATGGTTTCAAGAAAGGAAGAAACCTTTTCATTATTTTTCTCTAGAGAATAACTCTTCGATTTACGTGTTTATGTTTGAAATGAAAAATGGCCATCTTTCATCATCTTTTCACAAATTATAAAATATCATTTTGCTACCCCTTTTGAGCCTAATGAATACTTTCGTTCTTTCAACCCCGATCAAGGATCACCCTCAACACTAGGGGGCAAATGCGAGGAAGGATCTTTTCAAAGGTCACAGATAATGAAGTCCTGGTTCAAAGACAAAAAAAGAATGCCTTGAATCAAAGAGAAATTTGAGCTTCCAAATAACTACGGGCTCACCCTGTCAAAATAGAAATGCCGAAAAAAAAAAGAGATAAAAAAAATGAAAGCAAAAAAATAGAAAAGGAAGAAAAGAACGGATGAAAATCATCGAATAAAGAGAAAGCTCAGAAAAAGACAAATGTTTCAAAAAGAATCCTCCTCATGAAATAATCCTTGATTTGATCACCTTTAAACACATGTTTGGGCCTATTTATCTTTTCTTTCAGTACCTCGGACCTCGACCTACATTACGTACCTGGAAAAAACCATTTTGATCGAGCATGGTCATTTAAATTGATGAGTCTATTCTTAGAGAAATGCATGAGACTTCGGTCTCCTTTCTGGTTAAAAATCCTTTTTGGATAAGTCTTGATTTCTTGAATGCATGGTGAAACATTTAATGAAAAAATAAAAAAATGGAAAGAAGGAGACTCTAGGGTGAAAACCCGAAATGGGCAATCTAGAGTAGAATGGGAGAATTTCGATGCCGCTTATGGTATTGTCAAGGCCATAACAAAAGAAGAGGTCATTTTGAAGGAATCTAGGAACATCTGGGAATTCCAAAATATCCCAAAACTGTCAACTCTCGTTTGGAGGTTTGACTTTAAAAACTGAGACCGTTTTCCTTTCCAGAATTAACTTTCCAGTTTGAACATCCCAGCTAGTCTTCACGTTTGTCAAAACGCCATGATTTGGAAACTAAAAGAAGGTTGAATTTGTTTGAGTCCAAAAAAAATCATGTTCTATAAAATCTGTTCCATTTGTGAGTCTAGGAAAGATATACATTTTTCCTGTTGTGAAGTCTCCTTGGATCAACCAAAATCTTGTGGTACCAAGCCTTTCGACTCAATTTGAAAAAATCCGAATTGACACTCAGAAAAACTTCTAACAGTGATCATCAATCTTCAAGAGATTTGGATATCACAACATGAGGATGACATTTTCAGCTCAAAAGTTTTCAATAAATAAACAAAGATTTTTCAAAAAAAGAGCAAGCTAAAAACAAATAAAAAATGAAAATATTTTCGGAAGAAACCATGTTGATTAAAAATGATGTTGGCATGAGGCAAATGTTTTTCTGGCCCAAAGGTATGAAACTATTGAGGTAGAAGAAACAAACATTCGGCTCAGAATTCTGTCCATAAGATTTTGAAAATCATTGGAGCAAAGAGATAGTACCAGATTGAAGAAAAGTGTTGATCTCTTATGTGACACAAGTGTTTCGGGATACGCTCTGTCGCGAACAGGAAAAAATAATTGGAAAAACTAGACCAAAGTCAGGAAAAACAATTGGGAACATTTGCATCATTCATGAACATTCGCATATTTATTGAGTTTTGCATCTGCATTGTGTCGTAAAACATTTACATTATTCATGGGTACTTGCACGTGCATCATTAGGGAGCATATGCATTGACTTCGCATGACATTCACATTTCATGCATGACATTTACTATTTAAAAATTTGACATGTGAATTTGAACATTCAGTGAGATTTTCTTCAAAAATATGATTGTGAAAGATTTTCAAGTATGATCACCAAGACCTCTGGGCATCTGTTCTCAAGACCTCCGGGCATTATTCTCGAAAATCATGGATAAGACCTCTGGGCACCATTTTCAAAGAAAATACATTTTTAAAGACCTTCGGGCACCTATTTCAAGACCTCCGGGCATTATTCTCAAAAATCATGGATAAGACCTACGGGCACCATTTTCAAGGAAAATACATTTTTAAAGACCTCCGGGCACCTATTTCAAGACATCCGGGCATTATTCTCAAAAATCATGGATAAGACCTCCGGGCACCATTTTCAAGGAAAAGATATTTTTAAAGACCTCCGGGCACCTGTTTAAAGACCTCCGGGCATTATTCTTAAAAAATCATGGATAAGACCTCCGGGCACCATTTTCAAAGAAAAGATAATTTTATAAGACCTCTCCGGGCATTATTCTCAAAAGTCATGTTTTTAAGACCTCGGGCACTATTCTAAAAAAAATCATTGATAAGATATATGGGCACCATTTCCAAAGAAAAGGTATTTTTAAGACCTCCGGGCAACTGTTTCAAGACCTCCGGGCATTATTTTCAAAAATCATGTTTTCAAGACCTCCGGGCACCTTTCTCAAAACCAGGGACAAAGACCTCTGAGCATCATTCTCAAAGTTAGGAATAAGACCTCACCATTTTCAAAGAAGTAACATTTTTAAGACCTCCGAGCATCTGCTTTCAAAAAACCTTCGGATAACATCTTTCAAAATGATATTTTTCAAAACCTCCGGGTACCATTTTCAATTCTTGTAAAGTCGAACTCGTTTCCTTAAGACGGGTCGAGCCTTGGTATGATTAGTCAAGGTAACCTCTTTAAGGCAAATCATTATATCACAAGCTTCCAAAAAAAAAAAACTCCTGATCTTTCCTCAACGATGAACCAAGAGCCTCGCTAAATATGGATCTCCATAACCGGACAAAATTGGTTATATTATCTTTGCCCTATTCCTGATTCTCAGCAATGTGCAAAGAGGGACAGCTGTAATAACCAATTTCAGTCCAGGTCAAATCCGAATCGGACCCGGGCCATCTGCAGGCCCAATGCCAAGGCCCCCAAACCAAGCCCAATGCCAGGGCCTCCAAACCAGGCCCAACGCCCAGGCCCAATCTCTGGCCCAAGCTAAACCCTAGCAAACCCTAAACTCAACAAACCCTAGCCCCTACAGGCAGCTGTAGCCCCCACCGTAGGCCACTCCCCCTGCTGCCCCAGTAGCCCTCTCCCGTGCACGCCAACCCCCTAGCCCCTTTGCACAGACCTCCAAGCCAGTGATTGCCCACAAGCAACGTCCTAATCCCAGAATTCGGGGACCCAAATCCCGAATCCTGGGGCTCTGAAGCCTAAATCCTTCAAAAGGAAAGGATCGGAGCAGAAAAAAAAAACGGGGGGAGGGGGAATTGCACCAACAAAAAAAGCCCACACCCGAATCCCACAACCAGGGGGACATAGCCACAGACCCCTATTCAGAACCTCCCTGCAAAAACAAAAGAAAAAACACACCCATACACACAAACACAACCAAAACAGACAACAACAAAAAAAATGAAAAAAGACAAGTTTCGGTTTCCCTGGATCTAAGGGTTCAGGGGTCTATTTCGAGTAGTCTGAACGGTGGGAAGGGAGACTAAGGAGAGAGGAGGGCTTGGAGGGAATTTCGGTCTCGATCCGGTGGCTATTCACGGTGGTTTTGAAGTTGGCAACTGAGGAGTTTTTCCTAGATCTACGGATTTTGGCTGGGGTTCAGGCAAAAAGGAGGCCAGAATCGGGAAGAGGAGACCGAGACGGTTCAGGAAAAGGAGATTTGGAGTCCATCGGCCGTCGGCAAGCGGCGGCCGACGATGAGATACGACGGCCGGCGCGGTGGCCGGTCGTCGGTTTCTGGGTTTGGGGGGTGGTTTCTGGGCAAACTAAGAGAGAGAAGAGGGAGGAAAGAGAGAGAAAAAATGGGTTGAAATGAAAAAAGAAAAAAAGGCCTTTTATAGCCCCCTAGAGCGGGTCGACCCGGGGTATGCGCACCCGACCCGCTCCAGAAAAAAAAATATGAAAAAAAAATGGAAGGATCCGCGTGGGTTACCGAATTCGGACCCGCGACCTGCGCCGAACCGGGCCCGACCCGCGCCAATCCAGGCCCTGGGCCCAGTAGCCCAAGCACTGATCTTGGGCCAGGGAGGAAAGAAAAAAAAAGGAAGAAGAAAAAATTAAATTAAAATTAAAAAAAAAAGGAAAAAAATAGAAAAAGAAGGAAAAAAATAAAAAAAAAAGAAAAAAATTTAAGTAAAATTAAAAGGAAAAAAGAAAAAAATTAAAAATAATAATGATACAAAAAAAAGGGCAAAATTAGAAAAAAACAAAAAAAAGAGGAAAAAAATTAAAAAGAAAAATTCACGATTATCGATTTCGACGTTTTGATTTTTTTGGATTTTCGATATTTTTCAGGTGGTCGAGAAAGAACAAAGAATTTTACGAAGATCAAGTTCGGCATTCTGATTTTCGGATTCTCGATATTTTTCAGGTATGATTTTAATTTCCTTTATTATTTTTTATTATATTACTATTTTTATTTATTTATTTTTGTCCAACATTCGACATATTTTTATTATTCGGTTTCGATTTTAAAATTATAAAATAATAATTCTTTTAATTAATACATGTCTTTTAAATTATTTTCGGTAAATAAAATTCTCTAAAAATGAATTTCTTTCTCGGGATGGTCGGAGCATCAATCGTTCTTTGAAATGGTCCGAGTAAGAATAATAATCGAAACATTATCGAAAATATCGGAGTGATTCGAGAATTATCTTACGTAGATAATTTCTTTTATTTCGAAAATAATTATTAAAAGCATTTTAATTTACTTTTCAAAAGACAAAAAGGTTTTAAGAAATGTGATATACCGACGACGGAATTCGAAGGATGTTACAGTAGTAATTCCTAAGATATCTTGAGGTGAGAGAATTTCATTAAATATCATCACGAGTGGTGGAAGTATTTAGCGATATGCTCAATACAAAAATTCATTAAAAAAATGGAAATAATAAAAATGAATAAATAGTGAATGTTTATGCGCTCGATATTTTGCCATGCTCGTGTTTTTAATATTATGATTTGCATGTTTAATCTTATAGTTCTGTATTTAATCATATGTCTTATATGCTAAGTCGTGTGCATCCGATATTTGAATATTCGCATCATACGCATTTAAATAAAAAAATTGATGTAAATTGCCGACGACGGAATTCGAAGGATATCACAGTTGTGATTCTTAAGATATCTTGAGGTGAGAGGATCTCGTTAAATACCACCAAGAGTGTTGGGAATATTTAATGAATATTCTCGATAATAAATTTACGATTCGCTTTTACTTTAAAAAATAATAACAATTCAAAAAGAGAATAAAACATGTTTTTTTACAAATAAAATAAAAAAAAGAATTAGTTTTAAATACCGATGTCAAGTCCATTATATCGAGATTTAAGATAACACGTAATTAAATGGTACCGTTTTTTTAAAACGGGCGTCGCGGGGGTGCTAATCCTTCCCCGCACGTAACCGACTCCCGAACCCAATTTTGTTTTCTCTTTGGTTTAAAACGCAAACTTCGAAATTGGTTTTAAAAAATGTTTTAATTAATTTTAAAATATTTTACTAAAACCGGTTTTAATAGGTGACCAATCACACCTAACAAAAAGGATTGGTGGCGACTCCATTTTGTGTTTTCAAAACCGTTGAGCGGTCGAAAAACCGTTATGACAACATCATTTAAAAATAAAATAAAAAAATTAATTAATAAAATAACTTTTTTTTTAACTTTTTTCCATGTGAATTGGGTACGGATCCTAAATCGACTCACGAGTCAATGCGTGGATCAACCCCTTTAAATGCATAATTTAAAAATAAAAACTAAAAATAATTAATAAAAAAAAATTCAAACAGGTCAGATACGGATCTTAAATCGATCCGTGAGTTATTATGTAGATCAATCCTTTTAAATACATTATTTAAAAATAAATAAAAAAAACTATTAGATTTTTTTATTTTTTAAAAGACAAAATTGTCCCTAAAGTATTTAATAAAAAGACTCTTGAGTCCTTAGGATTCAAAAATAAATAGTAGTAGAGTTGGACTGGATCCCGATTCTGAGCATTATGGCATAGTTTTGATCTTCTTGGCCGTACCGGAGAGTTGGACAAAGTTATTAGTGCCGTAAGTAAATCGAATATTTATAATTTTTAAAATATTTAAATTTGAATTTATTTAATTTATTCAATTTTTGAATTCGTTTATTATCCATCCGATTTAGATATCAACATCCACCAGATATCCGAATTTATTAAATTAATTATTGTAAAACTAAAGATATAAAATTAAACAAGAATTAAACATATAAACGGATATAGGATTTGGATATCCAAATCCGTTATCTGTATAAATAAAATAAATTTGGATAACGAATTCGGATATTCGATATTATCCGAATCAAAACTAAAACGGATTCAGATAACGGATATCAAAAAATTCATATCCGAATCCGCTTTGAATCATCTGCAGATAATAAATCTAATATTCGAATTCAAAAATTATTAAATTTGCAACAAAAAAAAAATCGAATAATATCGAATATTCAATTTTTTAATATCCATACATTGTCATCCCAAAAAAAAAAAGGCCAATGGACATTATAAACTGAAAAGCCAATTCCAGTTGAGCCTGATGTTCGAGATTGCTCGCAAACTTGATTACCTGAGTTTGAATTAACCAGCTCTCTACTGTCAAGTGTGATTGCCTCTCCTTCCTTCAGAAATCTCGGTTTAATTTTTTTTTTTAATCTTAGAACATATGTATGTAGGGATTTAAATTGCGGTTGCGGACACGTTTTCTGTCGCGTCGCATTTATCGTAGTTGCGGACATAATGAATGCTATCGCAATCAATTACGGTAAATATTTATCATAAATATCGACGACGAAAGAAGTTAAAATCGCTAAATAACGACTATAACATTACGTTGTGATCGCTATTTAAATTTTTGATTATAAGTAGTCCATGTGATTCAGCTTAAACTTTTAATTATTTAAGATTGAGATAAGATTTCTAGATTAATCCTAGGAAATAGAAAAGAAAATAGCTTATTCCCTGAAGATCCATCATCATCTTTTGATGATAACTGGTATTTGATCTCATAAAAACAAATAATTGAAAATCAATGTGTTCATTAATTGTACTGGTCAGTTAACTGCTATGTAGACTGCTCATGAGTCGCGATTTAAATTTTTTTTATTCAAATTCGGTTTTGGACGAATTTGAGTTGACTAATCGACTCAATTTATTGTTTAAATAATATTAAAAAATTAAAAAATTAATTTTTTATATTAATATTTGTATACTTTTATAATTAAATTTAAATAAAAATTAATTTTTTATTATATAAATAATAATTCGGATCGAATCTGTCGAGTTGGATAGATTACCCAATTCTTAAGCAGGTCTAAAGCAATGGAGTCAACACCATTAATTTCATAAATGTAAGTTTAGTTAATGAAAGTTAACACCCCTTAATCCCCAAAAACTGGAATTTGAGAGATTAATAATTAATTAATCCTTAACAAGATATATATAATAGATCCGCTTAATCGATTCTTATAGACATCAGTTAAAGATTATTTAATTATTAGTTTAGAATTTTTTTTACATTTAATACATTATTTTTATTGAATTCAAGAAAAGTAAGTTATTAATTACACTTTTTTTTTCTAAATATATCACCTTAATTAGTGTCACAGTGTCACTAAGCACCGATTAACATTTTCTATATATAATTAGGAGAATGTTAAAACCAGTGTCTAATGACACTGATTAAGGTGATATATAGAAAAAATATATATAATTAATGCATCATTTTTTTTTAATTTAGTAAAAATAAAGTAGTAAATATAAAAAAACTATTTTAAAATAATAAATAAATAATATTTTAATTGATATTTATAAACACTGATTAAGCCAACTCATATAAATAACAGAGCATCAGAGTTATCAATATGATTCCAACTATGATCTTGCTGTAACTAAAAATGTAGACAGAATATCTTTGGAAACATAAATTAATTTATATTTTAAGCAACAAAACAGTACTGTTTCTGTCACCTTCAAACTGGTCCAAACAGTGGCGGATCTTGACATTTGATTTTGAGGGGGCCAACTAAAATTATATATTTTTTAATTTTCGTTTGAGGTATTTCCTATAAAAATTTTAATATAAAAGATATATGCAAACAATATACTAATAAAAAATAAAAATATCATAAAATATATAAATTTTAACCATTCATAAATTTATCAATTTAATTTTCATAATAAATTCTCAATAACCGAAAGTATTAAACTTTGTAAAAAAAGAATTTTTCTTAAGTGATTAAGACAAGTCAATTTATATAGCACTATAACAGAAATTAAGAAATAATTATCCCGGATTTTTGACAAAACACAAAAGATTTAAGATTATTCCTATGAAGACAAAAATATATTTACATATATTTTAAAAAAAAAACTCTTAACAACAATTTTAGCTTTGTAAAAACGATTGACAAGTGGTAACTCAAATGATTAAGCAAAATACATTAAAAACGATCACAAAGATATAAAATAAATTAAAATATATATAAAAAAAAGTTATGTCGAGAAATTAGAAAGTCAATTTGATTTTTCTTAAATTTATATGCTCGTGACTTAATATTTGTGACAAACTTATTAATCTTAAGTGTTTGTAAATAATAGAAAAACAACAATGTTATTTTAATTTATTTTGTCAATGCATAAAATTAAAAATAATAATTTTATTTTGGAGGTGTCAATTTAAATATATTTAATATAAATACATATTTATAATAAAGGATAAATAAAAGATATCAAAAATGTTGGGGGGGCCAGGGCTCCCCCTGGCCCTCATTATGATCCGCCTCTGGGTCCAAAACATCTAGGAGATAATATATATCATTTTAAAATGGCCTGGTGGTTTGATATTTTAACTTCTACCAAATTAATAATAATAATAATAATAATTATTATTATTATTATTATTATAATCTTTTTGGTTTTCAACATTTTAGCTAGGCAGCCAGAAAACATGGAGAAGATATCATTTAAAAATGATGCACATTAGGGTTTAACGCAAACTATGAGAGTGCGTCGGCAGGGTTAGTTTAAAAGGCTACGATCAAAATTATATATAAGAATTTGGAAGGTGAAACGGTTACATATTATATTTTTTAATTAGTTTATTTATTTTTTAATATATCGTAAAAAGTATGTGCCATTAGATCTATCCACGAGTCGAGCCGGATAGGGTCGCGGCTCAAAACTTTTTTTTTTTCTCTTACTTAAGTTCGGCCTAGATCAATTCGTAAGCCCGTTTTATTATTTAAAAAATTAATTTTTATATTAATATTTATATATTTATATAATTAAATATAAATAAAAAATATTTTATAATTAAATTTAAATAAAAAATATTTATTTAATATTTATATTTATTTTAATGCAATCAACCAATTCAACTTCGGAACATAATCTCTTACTCAGAAAACATTCTTCGAAATCTCATCGTTTTTCTCAAATCCAATAAAAAAAGAAACGAAATTATTTCCCTCAACATTCAACAACCATCCCTTAAATATGATGAATTTATGAGGGTAATCATGCAATTTAAAGCATGGTAAAGTGAAACATTTACTTCATTTTTTCAATTATTCTTATCCACATTAAAATATTAATAATAATAAAATAAAATTAAGTGATGTCAGGTCAGGTGCTACAATGAGCGCAGCAGTTGAAAGCTCCGCCGTAGGATGACGCCGGAGACACCGAACATGGAGGTTGCGGTGGGTTCATCATAATCTGCCTATTTCGGTTAACTGCCTGCCCCAACAATCTAAGAACAACCCATCACATCACGGCAATCTCAAACATACATAAATGTTAAATTGAATGAATTTAATTTTAAAAATTTTATTCATGTTTAATTGTGATAAATTTCATCAATGTTAGTTTAAGTTTGTGTGATCCAGATAACACGTTGAATGCTAATCATAAAATTTTGTTAATAAATGCTTTAAAGGTTTTTTTTTAAATTATTATATATAATAATATTTTTATTCGAGTTTGAGTTTAGTTTAATCAGTTCATACAATCACTTTTAAAATTTGTCATCTAATAGATTTGATATTTGAATCTCAAAATCTACAATTTTTTTTTTATTCTCAAATTATGATTTTCTTTATAAAAAAAAATATTTTCACTCAATATATTAAAAATAATAAAAACAGTTATTAACTATATTATTTAATATAATATTATTATAAATAATATATTAATCAATTTTTAAGAATACCAAAAGATATTCGTTAATAAAACCTTACTTTTATATGGAATGTGATAAAACATGTTGAGTTTGAGGTTTTTCGCATTAGAATGTGATAAAATTCAAGTTATTAACAGTTTATTAATTCACTTGATGAAAATTATTAAGATGTTGATTTTTTTTTTCTTAAATCAGATCATGCTTTTTATATGTTTTGTTTTATTCTACTTTTTGTCTTAAGGTGATTGGGTAGCCACAGTGTTTTTGAAGAAGTTGTTTTGATGCTTGTTTGTACTGGTTATCAATTTTAATATAAATTTTTGGCTTAACAAAAAACGAAAATTTCTGAATCTTCCTTGCTAATATCAACAAATTTCTTTTGTTTGTAGGTCTGCAGATTATTTATGCAACCTCAACGATAGGCATGATGTTTAAAAAATCCGATCGATCGAATTGATTCAATAGAAAATCGGAAACTTATTTGATTCGATATGAAATTTAAAATCGAAGATTTATTGAACCGTTGAAAACTTAATAAAAAAGTTAAATTAAATCAGTAAAAATCGGTTTTAAGTTATTTTATTATTTTTTTAATTTTTTTTGGTAAATGATGAAATTTGAATTTTTTAATATTTTATTTTTATATTAAAAACATATTATTAAGTCAAATGCACATTTTTATTACTTATTAATTTTATTTACTTAAAATTTTAATTAAATTGATCAATCCAACCTCTTAAACCGATGACGAAAAACTCATTAAATTGACTTTCGATTTTATTTTTTCAACCTTGATAAGCTTAACTAATTAGAGAACCTAAAAAACAAGAAGATACATCAATTCAGGTGTGGATTCAAGGAGGGCATGTAGGGACTTTGACTCCTTCAAACTCCTTAAATTTTTAACAATTGTCTAACTCAAAAAAGAGTAAAAATTTATCCCGACCCCCTAACATAAAATTTATAATTTGATCAGCGTTTATCCCGATCCCCCAACATAAAATTTTTGGTTTCATCCCTACCTCAGTTAACATAGAACATCAATATAAAAAGCAAAGAAACCACATCTGCTACCAAGGGAAAAAAAAAACAAAAACAATGGTTTAAAATGTGGTAATAATAACAAGAATAAAAATATCTCTTCCATGAATCCAGCACTTAGTCCAGTTAATTCAGGCAATCATCTTTAATAAATGACATTCAACAAATTTGAGGTTTGAATATCAGCATGTACAATTTATTCTCTTATTTCCAAACTGCGACCTCCTTTATATAAAAAAAAAAAAAAAAAAAAAAAAAATCTCTTCCATCCTATCAACTATACAAAAACAACCAAAGATTAACTCCTTTCTATTCTTAAGCAAAGTCTTTCACTAGTATTTCCAAATGTAAGACTACCCAAAGATAATTCAGGTAATTCACTAGACAATATCTATCATATTTAATCACGTAGCTATCAATTACTCTAAATTTCTTGTGTGGCAGTCTAAAGACCAAATTGCCAGGTTAAATACAAGTTAAAGCTTGATGACACAAGCTACTAACACAAGGAAAGACTTTATCTACTATCACAGCCCCTACTTGCAAAATTTCATGATTCAGTCACCTTACAAAAGAGAAAACGATGAAAGAAATTAAAGAAACCATTTTTTCTTATATTTTGATGAATATCTACAATCTATCTTTGCTTGCCATACAATTGTAGAAATATCTTTCTAGTTCAAAATAACAAAGAACCTTTCAATGGTTTCATCATAAACAAGCAGAGATGGATGGAGAACAAGATGTCAAATCATAAAATTAAGACTAAAACTTTTCAGTTATATAACATTTTTAGCCATCTGAATTTATTTGATGCAAAGCACCATGATAAATAAGTTCCTATAAGAGATCGAAGTCCTTACTTATGTTACCTAAATTTGGAAATGTGTCAAATACAGGTATGTGTCCAATATATATATATATTCAATTTTTTTTATATATATTTGGAGGATCGTACTCCGTACTCATATCATGTCGAATATGTGTCAGACACAAATCATATGAGACAAATACACATTTCACATACAAATGAATATTCTTTGTTTTAGGGCTTATTACATCCTCATTGTTGAGAGGACCCATTGCCAAGGATGTATACAACACTCCTAAAGTGAAGTCCACCTCCCCCTCCATGATTTTCAAAGAAACTTTAATGCATGCATGACTCTAGCTATATATGCATAGGAAGTCAATTTGTAAAACCTTAAATGAAGAAAAAGAAATTTTGAGTCAGATTAATTTAGAATTGGTATTTTTTGTAATTTTTTAAGAATAAAATTAATGGAAAATTCATTTAATGAGGGAATAACTGTGATGAAAGTTACATTTTCTTAATAATCTTACATTCTAAATAATCTTACATTCTCAATTTTTGTGAATTGTTTTATATCTAAAGAATAATCTCATGATGTAAACAAAGATTTCGAACAATAATATAAGATAACCGAACCAAACACCCCTAATAATTTGTTGTGATAATACCATATACATATTATATATATATATACTCAAAAAGTCTACCCAAAACAAGGATGTTAGGCTCCACCTAGTCAAGCTTTAGCCAACAACCTTGAAATAGTCAAAGGCAAAAAAATTAGGGTGAAACAATGTCAAATGCAATATTAATTCGTTTGAGAAAGGTGTTAGTAATTTTTGTCAAATTATTTGAAAAAAAGGGATAGTTATTCACTTTCTCAGAATCGAATGTGGTCCATAATGTTAGAAAAGGTATAAGCAATTTGAATTATTTCACTACTGCATAACAAAAATAGATTGACATATATATATATAATAAAAACAGATTATAATATATATTCACTAGAATCGAATTTGAATATATACAAAACATCTATGCTTGTAGACCTTATACGAACATAAAATAAATATCGAGTTAAGGTAGAACTTCTGACCTTGAGACGATTATTGCATGTCACTAAGGTGCTTACAGATTATTGCAATTCTTCTCACAGGTCACCTTGATAACGTTGTAGTCGATAGCACAGTCGAAGCAACACGGCGAACCAGAAAAGATGTCAGCCTCTCTCACTAGACAATTGGAAAATCGAGAGCAAGAAGAAGAACTATTTTTTCGGTTAGCTTAACAGGCACTGCTCTCAGGTTTAAATAGAAAATCTGATGACTGTTCAGACAGACGCGCTAGTTGGAAAAGAACCGGTTCTGTCAGAAAAGAACATATCGGCTCAAAACAATAGACATAACGTTTTAAAAGCAAAACGGTTCGGTTCGAACATGTACTTCTTAAACAGACAAGTCTCTTGGTTAGAGAATGCTGAACCGGTTCGGTTTGGACTGAATAAACATGTCGGTTAGGCAGTAAAAAATTAATTATTAACCCAAACCCGACCCAGCTTGACTCGATGACGTGCGTGTGGTAGCCCAAGTTCGTATAGGTCTTCACCCTCTACAAAAACTTGGGTGCCCCTTGGGACCCAACACAACATTGAACCTAAGCCTATATAAACAACAAGTTTAAGCCTTTCTTTATCCAATGTGGGATTCTACACCATGCACAACATCAACCAACTTTCTTCATCTTCAAGTGGGTATTAATGTGATCAATTTCTCATTCAAACATAATATCAATTGTGTACATTAATAATACACCGTGTATCTATGTAATAACCAATTTTCGTCCGGGTCGGATTCGAATCCGACCCGGGCCATTTGCAAACAGTGCCTGCTATTTAGCAGGCCCAATCTACAAACCCGGGCCACCAGCGGGCCCAAACCCCTCAACCCCCAAACCAGGCCCAGTGCCCAGGCCCACTGGCCCATTTCCCCTTACCCAAACCAGGCCCAGTGCCCAGGCCCAACCTATCCCTAGCTGCCAAAACCCTAGCCCCTGCCACCAGCCACCATCACCCCTGACAGCCCTCTGCCACACGCCACCCTCACCCACACTCAACCACCCACCCACACCACCCAACCCAACCCCAAACACTCAACCCCCATCCATAAAACCCTTTCAGATCAGACTTCAAAAGAGAAGGAGGAGGCCCCTCAGCCAGCCACAAACCGACCCCCAAAAAACCCAGATCTGGGGTCCGAAACCCAGATCTGGACCCCCCCTTTCGAAACAAAATCCCAAAAAAAAAAACCACCACTAACCCCGATTCGGACGACCCCCCCAGATAGACCCAAAAAAATCCCACCAAAAAAAAAAAGAGGAGGAGACCCCTCCACACTAAAAATAGACCCGACCCCCCTCCGATCAGAAACCCGAACCAAAAAACGATCCCTGCAAAGAAAAGAAACCAGCCATACCCAAAAAAAGAAAAAAAAAACAAAGCAACCACAAAAAAAAAACGAAGGGTCAAACCCAGATCTAGGGGTTTCGGCACGGATCCGGGCAAAACGGAGCCCGAATCCGAGAAGAGGAGGCCGAAAAACCCCAGGGTACGGAGTTTGGAGTCCATCGGCCGCCGGCGAGCGACGGCCGACGACGAGGCACGGCGGCCGACGTGGTGGTCGGCCGCCGGTTTCTGGGCTGGGGGGTTTTCTGAAGAGAGAGGGGGGAGGAAAGAGAAAAGAGAGAAAAGAAGAAAAAAAAAGAAATGAAAAAAAGGGGCTTATATAGCCCCCTGGAGCGGGTCGAGTGACCCGCGCGTCGACCCGCGAGTCGACCCGGGGTCCGCGCGGGTCACCCGCTTCTTTTTTTTTAAAAAAAATTCGGCGTCAAAACGATGCCGTTTCAACCCAGGGTCCGCGCGTGGACCGCGGGTCGACCCGGGGTCCGCGCGCCCGACCCGGGTGTAAATAAAACAAAAGTGTAGCACCGAAACGACGCCATTTTTGTGGCGCCGAAACGACGCCGTTTCTAGCAAGGGAGGTCCGCGCATGGACCCGGATCCGACCCGGGGTCCGCACGGGTACCCCCTCGGGCAAAAAAAAAAGAAAAAAAAAAGAATTGGGCCAGGATCGGACCTGGCCCAGCAGGCCTGGATCGGACCTGGCCCAGCAGGCTAGGCCTGATCCTGGGCCAAGGAAAAAAAGAAAAGAAGGCCAAAAAAAAAAAAATAAAATAAAGAGAAAAAGAAAAATAAAATTAAAAATAAAAATAAAAAAATAATAATAATAATTCAATTTTAAAAAATAAATATATATATATAAAGAAAAAAAAAGAAAAAAAGGAAAAATTAAAAATTAAATCAAAATAAAAAAAATGAAAAATTAAAAAATTAATAATAATGGTACATAAAAAAAAGGAAAAATTAAAATAAAAAGAAAAAAATTAAAATATTAAAATTCACGATTATCGATTTTGAAGTTTTGATTTTTTATTTTTGACATTTTCAGGTGATTTTACGAAGATCAAATTCGGCGTTTTAATTCTCGACATTTTTCAGGTATGATTTTAACTTCTTCATTATTTTTATTATTATATTATTATTTTTATTTATTTTTGTCCAGTATCCGTATTTTTATTGTTTTGTTTCAGTTTTAAAAATTATAAAAATAATTTTTTTAATTAATACATGTTTTTTAGAATTATTTTCGGTAAATAAATTTTTCTAAAAACGGATTTCTTTCTCGAGATGGTCGGAACATCAATCATTCTTTGAAATGGTCCGAGTAAGAATAATAATCGAAACATTATCGAAATTATCGGAGTGATTCGGGAATTATTCTTACATCGAAAAATTCTTTTATTTCGGAAATAATTATTAAAAGTATTTTAATTTACTTTTAAAAAAAAAGGGATTTTAATAAATGCGAATAACCGACGACGGAATTCGAAGGACGTCACGGTAGTGATTCCTACGATATCTTGAGGTGAGAGAATTTCGTTAAATATCACCACGAGTGGTGGGAGTATTTAGCGATATGCTCGATACAAAAAAAAATGGAAATAATAAAAATAAAAAATGAATAAATAGTGAATGCGCTCGATATTTCGTCATGCTCGTGTTTTTAATATTACGATTCGCATGTTTAATTTTATAATTATATGCTAAGTCGTGTGTATTCGACATTTAAATAAAACATGAATGTAAATTGCCGACGACGGAATTCGAAGGATATCACGGTTGTGATTCTTAAGATATCTTGAGGTGAGAAGATCTCGTTAAATACCACCAAGAGTGTTGGGAATATTTAACGAGTATTTTCGATAACAAATTTATGTTCACTTTCGTTTTTAAAAAATAATAATAATAACAGTTCAAGAAAATTCAAAAAAAATAATAAACATGTGTTTGAAAAAAAAAAAGAGAATTAGTTTTAAATACCGATGTTAAATCCATTAAACCGATATTTAAGATAACACGTGATTAAATGGTACCGTTTTCTAAACGGGCGTTGCGGGGGTGCTAATCCTTCCCCGCACGTAACTGATTCCCGAACCCGATTTTGTTTTCTCTCTGGTTCAAAGCGCGGACTTCGAAATTGGTTTTACAACATGTTTTAATTAATTTTAAAATATTTTACTAAAACCGCTTTTAATAGGTGGCCAATCACACCTAGCAAAAAAAGATTGGTGGCGACTCCATTTTTTTGTTTTCAAAATTCGTCTAGCGGTCGGAAAAACCGTTATGACAGCTTGGCGACTCCACTGGGGAACCTTTGAGAGTCGAGCCATAAGTTAGTCATGTGTTATCTTAAAATCTCGAATTAATGGATTTAATCGGTATTTAATTTTAATTCTCTTTACTTTCTTTCTTTCTTTATTTTTTATTTTGCTTGCAATTACACTTTGATATTTGTTAATTCTTGATTCATATTTTTTTATGTCGTTTATTTTTTTTTTAAATCGTGGAATGTTTAGAATAAAGAGTCGTAGACAAATATTCGAAAGTTTGCTTGTTCCTTCTCACACACGAGCATGTACATTTCATACATAAGCTCTGTACCCGAGCTTTATCCCTTTAGGTGGAAGTAAAGTACCTACGCTCTCGAGAGGTAATAACCTCCGCATGGGCTAGCGAAACACTTTCGGAGTAATAAAGTACCTACGCTTTCGTGAGGTAATAACCTCCGCATAAGCCTGGAAAATATACTCCAACAAATTGAACCCGTTTAAATCGGGATGCCTTACTAGCCTTCATGGGCGACAGTGAGGAGCAATTTGGAGCCTTTTAGAACCTGACTCAACCTCATGTAGTGAACTTGAGTAGAGCCATATCGAATTTCCGATCGGATATCCTCGAAATTAGGAAGGAACATTGTGATCTTTCGCTATTAGTTTACATTCCGAACAAAAACTGTAAATCGGGTAATGATGAGCGTGCACCGTGCTACCCGCAATAAGTTTCATTTTTCGCTCTGAAGGCACCGTGATGCTTAAATAAGTTGATACTGTCGGAGCAAATGTTCGTTAACTTTTTGAGTTTGTAAACATGAAAATTTTTCTTTTCGTACATCTCGTACATTTCATGCATTGATGCACTTGTAAATAAAGCATTTACATTTATAATTGTATTTTTGATTTCACGGTGATAATAATCTCATTTGATAAATTGCATAAACACTTGTTGTTGATTAAATGAGAATTGCAAACCGGTAGTGTTGAATAAACATTTGGACATCTGTGCCATAATAAGACCCACTACCCCAAAAGTTTTGATGGAAATTGGTTTTTAAAAACAATATTTTGGTTTTTGCGGGAAAAATATGTTTAAAAAAAAAAATTGCGGATCGAATTTGGGGGCAAGTTTTGTGCAATAAAATTGTTGAATAATTAAGTTCAGTCCAAATCATGAATAACATGCATGGTCATTCATTGTAGAATACATTAGTGACATGCATGATCTTTCTCCGTGTATACTAGAATATCAATTCATTTATTCTTTACATGCATCATATCGTCATCATGATTGCATTCATAACAATGAGGTCTTGCATTCGTGACATACATGGTCACTCATTGTACATACTCATGCATTAATTTGTTTATTCTTTACATGCATCATATGGGCATCGTGTTACATTCACGGCATTCATAGCTCATGCATCATGAAGCACACTTGGGAGGAATAAAAAAGAAGTCGGTTTAGCTTTGAAAGGATTTCTCTTCCAAACCAGAGGTATAAGAATCACTGCGTACCTCTATGACACAAGCCGGAACCATTGAAGATGAACAAAATAGACTGGATAGAGTGGAAAGAGCACAGAGAGAATTACAAGAACAATTAGCCATATCTCAGCAAGAAACACGGGAACAGATAACAAAATCTCAAGAGGAGTCACGCGAGCAAATAGACAAGATGATTGAAATGATGACTAGGCTGACCCGAGGAAAATGGGTTGCTAAAGGATCGATCATAGGGGAAGAACCTCGACCTCAAGTAAACAACAATGAAGATCCAATCTTCTTACCGGGCCAACAGGGCCAAGGACAATTTCAGTTGAACTCGAAATTTCACCCCTCAGACTCAGTTGTTATTCCAAGCCAAGATGGTTCACTAGAACAAGAAAAGCTAAAAAAACATGTGGAAGACACAGAAGTGCAACAGAAGTATGATCTGCTTGAAGAGAGACTCAAAGCCATAGAAGGAATAGACGTTTTCGGGAATACGGATCCGAATGAGCTCAGCTTGGTCCCGGATTTGTTGATTCCGCCAAAATTCAAGGTCCCTGAATTTGAAAAGTATGACGGATCGAAATGTCCATCAATCCACATCATGATGTTTTATCGGAAAATGGCTGGCTACACCAACAATGACAAACTGTTAATCCACTGCTTCCAAGACAGTTTAACAGGGCCAGCTGCATGATGGAATAATCAGTTGGATCAGGGCTGTATCCGTTCTTGGAAAGATCTGGCAAAAGCTTTCAAGACTCAGTATAAGCACATGATCGACATGGCACCAGATAGGTTAACTTTGCAAAATATATAATAAAAAAACCACTGAGAGCTTCAAAGAATATGCTCAGAGGTGGATGGACATGGCCACCCAAGTACGACCGGCTCTGACTCAAAAAGAAATGACTGTCCTTTTTGTGAATACACTGCACGCTCCGTACTATGATAGACTCGTTGGAAATGCCACAAAGAATTTTGCATATATGGTAACCTCAGGAGAGATGATTGAAAATGCTATCAAGAACGAAAAACTCGAAGGAGATAAGACATCTAATGCCGAGGGAAACGAGACACCTGAAAGGAAGGAGGAACATGTCCAGGCTATGGGAGAATTCACTCTGTATCCTCGGATCTCTCCATATCAATCATGTTACTCTACCAATGTCTCTCCAAGTCATTATCCTTACCTTCCAGATATTCAAACACCTCATCCTATGCCAGCCCCTGCAACTAGGCCTGCTTCCCAGAAACGACCGAGGGGCAACCAAGAGAAGTTTTCAATCCCAATCTCCGACCTGTTGCAATTACTAATGAGGAACTGATACCTCACCCCTGTGCCTTTGAAAACAGCTCCAAACCCATCAGCAAGGAGTTATGACCCGAACAGCAAGTGTGAGTATCACATGGGGGCAATTGGACATTCAACTGAAAAATGCAGACGACTGAAGGAAAAGATTGAAGGTCTGGTCCACGATGGCATTTTGACTCCAGAGCTAGTCGAACAGTGGAAATCCGCATTGCCATAAATCGATTTCTTCGCCACGGGTTTGGAGGATGAGAATGGTTACCTTTAAAAGCATGTCGACAAGCATTGAGGAACATGCATGTAGTTCTATGCCTCATCATGAAAGCACTTGTCTTATGTTGGCATCCACATGAAATAAATAAACTTTGAATTTCAAAGGCTTTGTGTTTGTTGTGTTTTAAGTTGAATTTGCAAGAATAAACATTAAAGAAATTCTTGATTTTGAAGAGCGCGTTCTTAAAAGAAAAAATCTTTCTTCACGTTAAGAAATGATGAGATATCTTGAGATTATTGATGATCAATGTTAGAAATGACCCAACATCCTTCCATCTCTCTTTCGGACTTGCCCATGCTTGAATCCTTTGAGTTGAAACAGTCAATGCTTCCAGGAACATATTGTTGAATTTCAGAAACCATAGTCAGTGCAATAAGAAAAATGCAGATCCTAGTTTAGGTTATGAGCAATGGAACAAACTTTTTGAAAAATTCGAGTTCTTTGGTGTCTCAAACAAGTGAAACCTTTTTCAAGAATCTGGATTATGGTAAATTGATGTGTGTCAAGGTTATACCAAAACCATTCACATCCCTTTCCGTAACCAGAAAACAAGAGTTGCCCAGACGTCACTTCATGATTAACGTCTCAGGTAACAAGGACTAAGCCTGATTTTCTCGTATTCCTAGAAAAAAAAAGAAGCTATTTTTGAGCCATATTCTTTCTTGTCCCTTCAGAAAGCCAAAAAGACTTAAGGTGTTCCTCGTCATGATTCGAAGTCTCATTTGTATGACCAATCAAATGGTGCATCATTTGTAGATATGGAAGACGCGTGATGGAGACTCAATTAAGAGTTGTAAACCCAAGTGCAGGTTATGTTCAAGTAATAAATTCTCGGGTGTCCGAGGTCGAACCACAGGGAAGCGTATTAGTAAGTATAAGTTTATAAATATATAAGAAAAAGAAAGAAAAAAAAAATATTAGGGAATCAACAACAAAACAAGATAAATAAGATATTAGAGAACAAAATAAACAAAATAACATAAAAGAAATTAAACAAGATATAAAAAATAATAAGAAAAGATGTTGAGGTTAGAGAATCCACTCTTGGTGTTATGCTAAGATTAATCTTGTTTTATTACACAATTGAAATCCACACATAAGGGAGGTTCCAATCGGAAGGTTTAGCAATTCAGTTCAAATTGTCCAACGTCCATAGCATATGATATTATGTTCATTTGGTGTCCTCAAAACTCATAAAAAGAGTCCAAGCATTCCTTATGCCAAGGTATATGTCTACAACAAATCAAGGTTATGAAACCAAGCATTTACTGTGCCATTTTCCTTGTCAATAATGAATCAAGATCCCTACTTTGCAAGTATGATTTTAAACCAAAAGAAAATATTATCTATACTAGTGTTTATAAATGATAATTCATTTTAGCTCATGTTTAAGAGACTAACCTTAGCATTTACCAAAAGCTTCACCTCATCACCTCAACAATATGATTAGCAACACATACTAGATATGAATAAAATGAAAAGAAATGTAAGAAGCATAAGTAAATAAAAAAAGAAAACTAGAGAAAGGAAAGAAAAAGAAAACTTAGAGAATTTTATTACAATGGCTAATATCCTCCCAATATATAATGTATCCTAATACTCATCCAAGGCCCTCTATTTATACACATTTTGGAGAGCTAAATGACAAGAGACAAGCTTTATAAATTTCAAAGGTAGGTATAATAGGTGGGTGCATTTTTCTAACAATTTTCGTCATGTTGTATGACAATTCTGATCAGCCAGCTTGATGGTCGATTTTGTCAATGTTGGAGGCTCGATATGATCAAATGGTCTTCTAGAAAAATATGCCCCTATCAGTTATTGATCCATAGCCGTTGGAATCAGATCATTTGCTCATGTGGATCGGAAGATATGGTCAAAATACCAAAACGGTGCAGAACAGACGTCATTGCACATCAGCCAACTTGATGGTTGATTTCGGTAGGGAAAACGACTCCGTTTCAAGAAGTGTAAAACATGAAAAAGATAGATATGCCTCTTAACTTTGCACTGTCAAAATTTCAGCCTTAATGCTTCGGTGAAACTCCAGATATAGCTGATATGGAAAAAGGTGTCGGAAGAGGAACTGAATTGGATTTGCCCTTAATTCTTGATTTAACCTAGTAATCTGAAATCACTCAAAGAAACTCATGAAAAACACCAAATTACATAAAAATATAAAAGATCATAAACATAAGTAGACTAAGCAATAATAACTCGTATTTGACACAAAACAATAATAAAACATAACTAAAAACTATATAATTATACGAGTTATCACACCCCCATACTTAGATTGTTGCTAGTCCCTAGCAACGACTCAATAAAAATAAAATAAGAAAATCTAATCTAATCCATTTTCGTAGGAAATCACGGTGGTACTTAGCATGTGACACAAGCCTTTAAACCCCTAGGTGTCCCTAGTGGACGAGTTTAGTCTCGTGAGGGTTTGCTAGAACGATACCCACAAACATTGAAAAACTAAAATATAAGTAAACTACATATACTAAAAATATTTACTCCTAATCCTTTCAATATAAATTAGAGACAATCTTTGAACAAGTCTTATAAACTAATCAATAGCTCAAAGAATTTCACAAAAATTCATGCTTGAATGTAAATAAATGAGTTAAGCCAATATTAACATAACATATTTCAATCAAAATAGTGCATATTCAACTTAATCTCAACTTCTCACTATACTCTCATGATTTTCACTCTTTAAAGTAGTGGTAAAGTGTTTACACTCAATCAATCTCATGAAAACAGTTCTACCATATGCTTGCTTGTCCACCTATTCTCCACTATTTAGATCATACAACTTCATAAATCAAGAGGTCTTTTTTCAAGGTTGTAATGGGGCCAAAGGGTTATAATGTGGTTAAAGAACAAAAGGATAAAGATATCACAAAGGTTCCAAAGAGTTCATAGAGTTTAGAGACATAATAAGATCATACGAATAAAACTTCTCAAAACTCTTATAAAGCACATAATAACATAGGCTAAATATTCATGTTGAGCCTTTGCTTCATTCTAAACAACTTTGTAACATCTTTTTCTTTACTTTAACTAGAAGTTCAAGAGAAGATTTTTTTTTTTATTTAATATGGGAATGTATTTGACAATGATCCCTTTCTTTTTCTCTTGACTTTTGCCTCTCTCCTCCCCCACACTTATCTTTCGTTCTAACCCAAATTTTCAAAAAGTATCCCTTGTTTTTGCAATATGTCTCAAAATATATAATCCATCTTTAGAACAAGGGTAAGGATATAAGTATATTTAGGCTAGGTGTAAGTTCTGGTTACCAATAAAATAGCATATTTAATGTAGGCTCAAATTGGCTCACTAGTGGGGATGTTCTCTTAGAACATTAATAATGGATGGCTGTTTGGCTCTGGTTATAATCCTAATGCCTCTATCATATTCATGTTGTCACATGTATCAATATAGTCTCAAACGGTTTAAAGCAAGTTCTAGAGAATCATGTAATCATAAGAGCACTCAAGAAAGAAATTAGATTGATTTGTATAATGCATCAATCATTATAGGCTCAAAAACTCACAAGGATGATTATACAAGTCAGATTAAGTCTAAACATGCTTCTTTCTCAATCAACATATCATATTAACATTGGCTCATAAAAAGGTTGACATCAAGCTCAATTCTCATGAAAATCTTCTCACTAATAAATCTGTTTTAGACTTATGCAATTCATATCTCATCATTGTATTAGAAAGGAACTAGAACACATTAAAAAAAATAATAATAATAATAAAGACTCATAAAAAAAATAGTAGACAAAAATAAAAGAAATCCTAAATCGTTCCCCCCACACTTAATTCTTATATTGTCCTCAATGTAAGTCTATTAACCCAAATGAAAGAATCATGTGTAAGAGAAAAGAACTAATAACATAAGAATAGGAATAACTAAGACTCAAAACAAAACAAACTCATGCAACCTAATTAATCCTAAAATACTAAACAAAAATTAACAAGTAAACATAAAAAGATTAAAATCAAACTGACAAGGTATGTCTCAAGTCTCCCTTACTCAGACCTTGTTCAGAATGAATACTTCTAAATTGCTTAAAACACAACAAACTTTTTTTTTTTTGAAAGAAGAAATCAAACTGACAAGGTATGTCTCAAGTCTCCCTTACTCAAGGTAGAATTTAGGAGATATTACCTGCAGAGGTTGCTAACCACTTATTATAACTGAGACACAACAAACAAAATGTTAGATAATGTCACAAAGACAGAGTGCAATCCACTCCTTGCTCGTCCATATCTCTTTTTCTTTTTCCGAGCGTTTGCGAAACAACCGTAGCAGATAAATACTCATAAGCTTGGAGCTTTTTGAGTAAATCTTCAATGGTTGTAGCAGAAATTATGGTTCTCCTTGCCTCTGAAAACATGAATCCATTATCCACAGCATTATCTAAATATGAAAGCAAATTACTAAAATAACCATTAATATTAAGCAAACCAATGGGTTTCTTATTTGTGACCAAAGATGACCAAGAAGCCACGCAAGCTATTTCTTCCAATGTACCCAGACCTCCTGGTAAAGCAATGAATGCATCGGTAGAATGGTACATGATTGTTATCCGTTCAGGGATACTCCAGACTTGTATTTCCTTACCCACGGTAGGTCCACAAAAATCTGTGAATAGTTTTGGCACGATTCCTAGAACTGGACTTCCTCCGGCGTGTGCTGCTGTAGCGACTGCTCCCATTAAACCCGTACTACCGCCTCCATAAATCAACTGGATCTTTTGTTGGGCAAGTATTACTCCAACTCTTATGGCTTCATCAGCGAATATTTTATTTTTCCCTGGATAAGCACCTCCAAAGACACAAATTTTTTCAATGCGCTGGGACGAAGTACTTTCCATTTTTTTTCGAGTGCCTGAAAGAGAATGAGTACATGGTGTAATATATAGAGGACTGAGTAGTAAATCAGACAAGAGTAATAATGTCGCCGAAAGTGTATTTGACCTGTCAGAAGAAAATGTTAACCTAACAAAAGATTTTTGCGTGATTTCAGGAAGAAAATCAAAAAGAGAAGAAAAATAAACCGTAAAAGACTAATGCAAAAAAAAAACGAGAATAATTACACAAATCAAACAACACGTAAATTAAACCGAAATGAAGTTATTGCAAATCAAACCAAAAGCTGAGAAGTCATTTATTGTAGTTGTGATTGTGGCTCACATCTTCCTCTGGTTTTACGTCCAGAAACGGCTTAAACGCCTTCTATGAGTCGAGGATATGCTTCCCATCCAGTTTTCTTACAAGCTGGCAAACAGGGTCTTTTAACATCAGATTCCCAAGATGTTGCCATTCCCTTTGGAATTGCGGCCATAAATCAAGAATTTCTCTTTGTACGTCTCCACTAGGATGCGTCTCAAGAGAAAGTTGGATATTACCCAAATTCTCCTTACTCAGTCCATCCTTAATGAATTCAATTTTATCATCTCGATTAGAGGACGGAATCCCAATAGAACGACATTTACCGTTACACGTCCATCGTGCACATTTGTGGCAATTTGAACTCATGCGCTTTGCTCGTCGCTTCTTTGCAAAAGTGCTTCTACCTGTACCTGATAAATGCAAAACAGGAAGATATTCATCTTCACGTACCTTGGCTTCAATTATCCAACGTATGTCTTCAGGAATCCCTTTGTGCATAAGCATTCTTAATCTTTCAAATCGAACTTGGTAAAGCTTCAGTAAAATATTTCGAGGAAAAGGAGGGAATCGTTTCTGCAATCTTTTGAGAATATCATCCATCCTGAAAAAAAAATAAAAAAAAATGAAAGAGAAATTTATATACAATATCAGTTTTGTGGGTAGCTGATGGAACCGACTTAAATAATCACGGAGTACCGTTATCCGCCATTTAACCGGGGTTAAAAAAAATGTATTATTATTATTATTTTTTTTTTTGTTGGAAATTAGTAAAAATTATATTTACATCTAGTTATTTTCAAAACAAGGATCAGAAAGAAAAACAACATCTTCTTGAGTAACATGATTTTCCAAAAAGAGTTTGAGTCTTTGTCCATTTACCTTGAATACGTTACCATTTTGAGGATTCTCAATGTCAACTGCTCCATAATGATACACATGCTTAACCACAAATGGGCCAGTCCATCTTGATCTCAACTTACCAGGAAATATGTGAAGTCTAGAATTATAAAGTAGAACTTTTTGCCCAACATCAAATGTTTTTCTTGAAATTAACTTGTCATGAAAGGCTTTAGTTCTTTCTTTATGAATTTTAGAATTCTCATATGCATCTTTGAATAAAGTTGGCCAGTAAAATCCACACTGTAAAATTTTTGCAGCAGTTTTCTTTGATGAAAAATGACCACCACATGCCTCGGAATGACAAAACTTAATTACACTACTTACCTCATTGTCGGGAATGCATCTTCGAAAAATTTGATCAGGACAATATTTGAACAAGTAAGGGTCATCCCAGTAGAACTTCTTTACCTTATTCAGAAACTTCCTTTTATCTTGGGGGCTCCATTGAGAAGGAATTTTTCCCAAAAAGGAATATTTTAGCTCGGATGGCAATGGTTTTAAATCCAGCTTGGGCGGTTCAATAGTTGATGGTACAGTGACATTTGTGAGTGATGGGAGTTCCTCAAACTTTTGTTTCCAACGATGCTTATCCTGAAAAGAATTTAACAAAGAATCAGTGTGTGAAATTTCTGAAGCATTATCAAACTCACATTCAATTAAATAAGCTTCTAAAGGATCATGGAATGTGGTAGTGGTGAGATGTTCATGAACAAGTTCTTCAATGAAATCCACTTCATGTACTTCTGAATCATCACCAGGTTGCTTGCAAATGTTGAACACATTTAATTCTAAAGTCATATTTCCAAAAGAAATGTTCAAAATACCATTCCTGCAATTTATCAGAGCATTAGAAGTTGCAAGAAATGGACGGCCTAATATAACAGGAATTTGAACATTTGGATTTGAAACAGGATGTGTGTCCAAAACAATAAAATCAACAGGGAAGTAAAAATTATCAATTTGAACCAAAACATCTTCAACTATCCCTCGAGGAATTTTTACAGAATGATCAGCTAGTTGAAGTGTAACAGGTGTTTCCTTGAGTTCACCTAAACCTAACTGTTGATAAACAGAAAAAGGCAAAAGATTAACACTAGCACCAAGATCAAGCAATGCACGTTCTATTCTAGTGTTTCCAATGATGCATGAGATTGTTGGACATCCAGGATCTTTGAATTTTGGTGGAGTAAGGTGCTGAATGATTGAGCTCACACTTTCCGTCAGAAATGCTTTCTTTTGTACATTATGTTTCCTTTCAAATGTGCACATGTCCTTCAAAAATTTAGCATAAGATGGAACTTGTTTGATTGCATCCAATAAAGGAATGTTAATCTTAACTTGTTTGAAAAGTTCATAAATTTCTGCATTTTGATTCAAATTCTTTATTGTTTGCAACCTTTGAGGAAAAGGAGCAGGATGCATACCTTTTTCTTTGTCCAAATTTTCAAGAAGTTCAGACTTACCATCATCCTTACCGTTACTTTTCGGAGGGGAAGGAGGATCTTGGTCTTTTGATGGAATGTTTTTGTCAATTGCCTTTCCACTTCGAAGAGTTGTGATAGAACTGGCATTTTCCTGTTGAGTTTCATTGGAGCAAGAAACAAAACATTGAGTAGAAGGGTTAGGCTGAGGTTGAGCAGGAAACTTACCTTTTTCTTGAGTGCGTAATGAAGCTGTCAATGTGGACAAGGTGTTTTTGATCTCATTGATGTCCTGTGAAGTTTGGTTATTCACATTTGCTTGTGTTTGCATGAATGCTTGCAATGTCTCTTCCAAGGTTTGTACACGTGAAGGTTGATAGGAAAAAGTGTTGCCCGGCTTTTGAGATTGTGGTACCTGAACATGATTATTATTCCGCCAACTGAAGTTGGGATGATTTCTCCATTCAGGGTTATACGTTTCAGAGTAAGGAGAAGGAAAAGGCTTTTTAAATGTGTTTATGGAATTTACTTGATCATGCAACGCTTCTTTAAGAATGGGAATGTTTGGGCATTCAGAAGTGGGGTGTCCCATGATTTCACAAATTCCACAACTTTCTTCATTTTTAACCGTTTTGACTTCTTTTACTTCTCTAAGTTCCATGGCTTCAATCTTTCTAGCCAAATTAGCTACTTTAGCTTTTATTTCATCTTCTTGACTAAAATGATATTTACCTCTGTTAGAAAAAAGATTAGATCTATTGGAACTTTCAGAGGAATTATCTGTGTGCCAGGCTTGAGAGTTATCTGCCAAATGATCTAGGTAGTCAAAGGCTTCTTCAGGTTCTTTTTCTAGAAACTCACCGTTACACATTGTTTCAACAAATTGTTTAGTTTCGGGAGTTAAACTTTCATAAAAGAAACTAATAAGACGCCATTTTTCAAAACCATGATGTGGACAAGAACTTAACAAATCTTTAAAACGCTCCCAGCACTGAAAAAATGCTTCATTTTGATTTTGATTGAAATTTTGAATCTGTCTTTTCAAAGCCGTAGTTTTATGTGCTGGGAAAAATTTCTTTAGAAACTCAGTTTGTAATTCTTGCCATGTGCCAATTGACCTTGGTTTTAAATTATGAAGCCAAATTTTTGCTTTATCTTTTAAAGAAAAAGGAAATAATTTTAGCTTGACAATTTCATTTGTACATTGTTGGTCATTAAAGGTGACACATACATCTTCGAAGTCTTTTAGAAACGAGTAAGCACTTTCCGATTCTAACCCATGGAAATTTGGAAGCAAAGCTATCATACCTGGTTTAAAACGAAAGTTGTTTGCATTGAGAGGAAAAATAAAACAAGAGGGTGATGAGCTTCGAGTTGGTTGCAAGTAGTCACGCATGGTGCGTACTTGTCTGTTCTCATCTTCAGCATGAACACTTTCATTGTCAGCCATGGTAGGAGTTGTATTAGAAAGATTACCTGAAAAAGTTTCACAATAAAATTTAACTAAACGACGAAATCTAAAATCACGTCGCCAAACAAGCATAAAACAAAGTTAATATACAGATTAGGCGGTATAACCAGCCAATAAAAATAAAACAAAGTTAATATACAATAGAAATATAAATATATAGAAAATTAGGCGGTATAACCAGCCAATAAAAATAAAACAAAGTTAATATACCAATTAGGCGGTATAACCAGCCAATAAAAATAAATATACTTATAAACTTATATACTTAGTATTGCTTCCCCGGCAACGGCGCCAAAAACTTGATGGAGACTCAATTAAGAGTTGTAAACCCAAGTGCAGGTTATGTTCAAGTAATAAATTCTCGGGTGTCCGAGGTCGAACCACAGGGAAGCGTATTAGTAAGTATAAGTTTATAAATATATAAGAAAAAGAAAGAAAAAAAAATATTAGGGAATCAACAACAAAACAAGATAAATAAGATATTAGAGAACAAAATAAACAAAATAACATAAAAGAAATTAAACAAGATATAAAAAATAATAAGAAAAGATGTTGAGGTTAGAGAATCCACTCTTGGTGTTATGCTAAGATTAATCTTGTTTTATTACACAATTGAAATCCACACATAAGGGAGGTTCCAATCGGAAGGTTTAGCAATTCAGTTCAAATTGTCCAACGTCCATAGCATATGATATTATGTTCATTTGGTGTCCTCAAAACTCATAAAAAGAGTCCAAGCATTCCTTATGCCAAGGTATATGTCTACAACAAATCAAGGTTATGAAACCAAGCATTTACTGTGCCATTTTCCTTGTCAATAATGAATCAAGATCCCTACTTTGCAAGTATGATTTTAAACCAAAAGAAAATATTATCTATACTAGTGTTTATAAATGATAATTCATTTTAGCTCATGTTTAAGAGACTAACCTTAGCATTTACCAAAAGCTTCACCTCATCACCTCAACAATATGATTAGCAACACATACTAGATATGAATAAAATGAAAAGAAATGTAAGAAGCATAAGTAAATAAAAAAAGAAAACTAGAGAAAGGAAAGAAAAAGAAAACTTAGAGAATTTTATTACAATGGCTAATATCCTCCCAATATATAATGTATCCTAATACTCATCCAAGGCCCTCTATTTATACACATTTTGGAGAGCTAAATGACAAGAGACAAGCTTTATAAATTTCAAAGGTAGGTATAATAGGTGGGTGCATTTTTCTAACAATTTTCGTCATGTTGTATGACAATTCTGATCAGCCAGCTTGATGGTCGATTTTGTCAATGTTGGAGGCTCGATATGATCAAATGGTCTTCTAGAAAAATATGCCCCTATCAGTTATTGATCCATATCCGTTGGAATCAGATCATTTGCTCATGTGGATCGGAAGATATGGTCAAAATACCAAAACGGTGCAGAACAGACGTCATTGCACATCAGCCAACTTGATGGTTGATTTCGGTAGGGAAAAAGACTCCGTTTCAAGAAGTGTAAAACATGAAAAAGATAGATATGCCTCTTAACTTTGCACTGTCAAAATTTCAGCCTTAATGCTTTGGTGAAACTCCAGATATAGCTGATATGGCAAAAGGTGTCGGAACTGGAACTGAATTGGATTTGCCCTTAATTCTTGATTTAACCTAGTAATCTGAAATCACTCAAAGAAACTCATGAAAAACACCAAATTACATAAAAATATAAAAGATCATAAACATAAGTAGACTAAGCAATAATAACTCGTATTTGACACAAAACAATAATAAAACATAACTAAAAACTATATAATTATACGAGTTATCAACGCGTGGTGGATAAAGATGAAACAATTTTCGGAGCATGCATCAAAAATGAAAAAAAAAAAGAATAAAATGAAAAACGAGTGTGACATCATGCATTTATAAAATTCAAGATGGTTTCAAGAAAGAAAAAACCTTTTCATTATTTTCCTCTAAGGAATGACTCTTCGATTTACGTGCTTGTGTTCGAGATGAAGAATGGCCATCTTTCATCATCCTTTCACAAATTATAAAATATCCTTTTGCTACCCCTTTTGAGCCTAGTGAATACTTTCGTTCTTTCAACCCCGATCAAAGATCTCCCCCCATACTAAGGGGCAAATGCGAGGAAGGATCTTTTCAAAGGTTACGGATAGTGAAGTCTTGGTTCAAAAATGAAAAAAAAGAATGCCTTGAATCAAAGAGAAATTTGAGCTTCCAAATGACTACGGGCTCACCTTGTCAAAATAGAAATGCCAAAAACAAAAGGGAGATAAAAAGAAAAATGAAAGCAAAAAAATAGAAAAGGAAAACAAGAACGGATGAAAATCATCGAATAAAGAGAAAGCTCAGCAAAGATAAATGCTTCGAAGAGAATCCTCCTCATGAAATGATCCTTGATTTGATCACTTTAAACACATGTTTGGGCCTATTTATCTTTTTTCAGAACCTCGAACCTTGGCCTACATTACGTACCTGGAAAAGACCATTTCGATCGAGCATGGTCATTTAAATTGATGAGTCTATTCTTAGAGAAATGCATGAGACTTCGGTCTCATTTCTGGTTAAAAATCCTTTTTGGATAAGTCTTGATTTTTTGAATGCATGGTGAAACATTTAATGAAAAAAAATGAAAAAATGAAAAGAATGAGACTCTAGGGTGAAAACCCAACATGGGCAGTCTAGAGTAAAATGGGAGAATTTCGGTGTCACTTATGGTATTGTCAAGGCCATAACAAAAGAAGAGGTCATTTTGAAGAAATCGAGGAACATCTGAGAATTCTAAAATATCCCAAAACTGTCAACTCTCGTTTGTAGGTTTGACTTTAAAAACTGAGACCATTTTCCTTTTCAGAATTAATTCTCCAGTTTGAACACCCCAGCTAGCCTTGACGTATGTCAAAACGCCATAATTTGGAAACTAAAAGAAGGTTGAATTTGTTTGAGTCCAAAAAAATCATGTTCTACAAAATCTGTTCCATTTGTGAGTCTAGAAAGGATATACATTTTTCCTGTTGTGAAGTCTCCTTGGATCAACCAAAATCTTGTGGTACCAATCCTTCCGACTCAATTTGAAAAATCCGAATTGACACTCAGAAAAACTTCTAACAGTGATCATCAATCTTCAAGAGATGTGGATATCACAATATCAGACGATGACATTTTCAGCTCAAAAGTTTTCAGTAAATAAGCAAACATTTTTCAAAAAAAAAAGCAAGCAAAAGCAGATAAATGAAAATATTTTTGGAAGAAACCATTTTCGATGTTGGCATAAGGCAAAGGTTCTTCTGGTCCAAAGGTATGGAACTATTGAGGTAGAAGAAATGAACACTCGGACTCCAGTTGATAAAATTTGAAAAACTATCGGAGCAAAGAGATAGTTCCAAAGTGAAGAAAATGGTTGATCTCTTACGAGGCACGAGCGTTTCAGGATACACTCTGTTTCGAAGAGGAAAAACGATGTGGAAAAGCTAAACCAAGATCAGGAAAAACAATTGGGAACATTCGCATCATTCATGAACATTCGCATATTTATTAAGTTTTTGCATCTGCATCGTGTCGTAAAATATGTACATTGTCCGTGGGTACTTGAACATGCATCATCAGGGGCATATGCATTGTCTTCGCATAACACTCACATTTCATGCATGACATTGACTATTTGAAATTTTGACATTTGAATTCGAACATTCAGTGAGATTTTCTTCCAAGATATGATTGTGAAAGATCTTCAGGCATGATCACCAAGACCTCCGGGCACTTCTTTTAAAACCTTCGGGTTACCTCTCTTAAGTCCTCCGGGCACAGGAAAAGAAAAAGAAAATTAGAAAAAAAAGACCTCCAGGCACCTCTTTTAAAACCTCCGGGTTACCTCTCTTAAGTCCTCCGGGCACAGGAAAAGAAAAAGGAAATTAGAAAAAAAAAAAAGACCTCCGAGCACCTCTTCTAAAACCTCCGGGTTATCTCTCTTAAGTCCTCCGGGCACAGGAAAAGAAAAAGAAAATTAAAAAAGAAGACCTCCGGGCATCTGTTTTAAAACCTCCGGGTTACCTCTCTTAAGTTCTCCGGGCACAGAAAAAGAAAAAAAAATTGAAAAAGAAGACCTTCGGGCATCTGTTTTCAAAACCTCCGGGCATTATTCTCAAAAACCATGGATAAGACCTCCGGGCGCTATTTTCAAGGAAAATACATTTTTAAGACCTCCGGGCACCTGTTTGCAAGACCTCCAGGCATTATTCTCGAAAATCACGGATAAGACCTCCGGGCACTATTTTCAAAGAAAAGACATTTTTAAAGACCTCCGGGCACCTGTTTCAAGACCTCCGGGCATTCTTCTCAGAAGTCATGTTTGCAAGACATCCGGGCACTATTCTCGAAAATCATCGATAAGACCTCCGGGCATCATTTTCAAAGAAAAGACATTTTTAAGACCTCCGGGCAACCGTTTCAAGACCTCCGGGAATTATCCTCAAAAATCATGTTTTCAAGACCTCCTGACACCTTTCTAAAAAATCATTGATAAAGACCTCCGGGCATCATTCTCAAAGTCAGTAAAAAGACCTCCAGGCACCACTTTCAAAGAAGTAACATTTTTAGACCTCCAAGTATCTGCTTTCAAAAACCTCCGGGTAACATTTTTTTTTTCAAAATGACATTTTTTAAAACCTCCGGGTACCATTTTCAATTCTTGCGAAGTCAAACTCGTTACTTTAAGAA
The DNA here is from genome assembly GCA_030761205.1 of Fremontodendron californicum. Classification (NCBI taxonomy): domain Eukaryota; kingdom Viridiplantae; phylum Streptophyta; class Magnoliopsida; order Malvales; family Malvaceae; genus Fremontodendron; species Fremontodendron californicum. The sequence goes on from JAULJL010000037.1 coordinate 17,769,452, forward strand.
AGGTCGAGCCTCGGTATGATTAGTCAAGTGGCGATCTCTGAAGAATCTGACAAGGAATGGGATATCCAGAACGAGTCTTCACTTTCGTAAGACTAAGGTAGTAAGTGAGATGTGATGATCTAAGTTGTGAAGTTCGTTTTTAAATTTCAAAGTTGTGGAACCTCTGATGAGAGGAGAAATTTATTTTTCAAAGTTGTGGAGCCTCTAATGAGAGGAGCAATTTATTTTTCAAAGTTGTGGAGCCTCTGATGAGAGGAGCAAATTATTTTCAAAGTTGTGGAGCCTCTGATGAGAGGAGCAATTTATTTTCCAAGTTGTGGAGCCTCTGATGAGAGGAGCAATTTATTTTCAAAGTTGTGGAGCCTCGGATGAGAGGAGCAAATTATTTTCAAAGTTGTGGAGCCTCTGATGAGATGAGCAATTTATTTTCAAAGTTGTGGAGCCTCTGATGAGAAGAGCAATTTATTTTCAAAGTTGTGGAGCCTCTGATTAGAGGAGCAATTTATTTTCCAAGTGATAGAGCCTCTGATGAGAGGAGCAATTTATTTTCCAAGTGATAGAGCCTCTGATGAGAGGAGCAATTTATTTTCAAAAGTTGTGGAGCCTCGGATGAGAGGAGCAATTTATTTTCCAAGTGATAGAGCCTCTGATGAGAGGAGCAATTTATTTTCCAAGTGATAGAGCCTCTGATGAGAGGAGCAATTTATTTTCAAAAGTCGTGGAGCCTCTGATGAGAGGAGCAATTTATTTTTGAAGTGATAGAGCCTCTGGTTAGAAGAGCAATTTATTTTCAAAGTTGTGGAGCCTCTGATGAGAGGAGCAATTTATTTTCAAAGTTGTGGAGCCTCTGATGAGAGGAGCAATTTATTTTCAAAGTTGTGGAGCCTCTGATGAGAGGAGCAATTTATTTTCAAAGTTGTGGAGCCTCTGATGAGAGGAGCAATTTATTTTCAAAGTCGTGGAGCCTCTGATGAGAGGAGCAATTTAGTTTTGAAGTGATAGAGCCTCTGGTTAGAGGAGCAATTTATTTTCAAAGTTGTGGAGCCTCTGATGAGAGGAGCAATTTATTTTCAAAGTCGAGGAGCCTCTGATGAGAGGAGCAATTTATTTTCAAAGTTGTGGAGCCTCTGATGAGATGAGCAATTTATTTTCAAAGTCGTGGAGCCTCTGATGAGAGGAGCAATTTATTTTCAAAGTGGTGGAGCCTCTGATTAGAGGAGCAATTTATTTTCCAAGTGATAGAGCCTCTGATTAGAGGAGCAATTTATTTTCCAAGTGATAGAGCCTCTGATGAGAGGAGCAATTTATTTTCAAAGTCGTGGAGCCTCTGATGAGAGGAGCAATTTATTTTCAAAGTGGTGGAGCCTCTGATTAGAGGAGCAATTTATTTTCCAAGTGATAGAGCCTCTGATTAGAGGAGCAATTTATTTTCCAAGTGATAGAGCCTCTGATTAGAGGAGCAATTTATTTTCAAAGTGGTGGAGCCTCTGATTAGATGAGCAATTTATTTTCCAAGTGATAGAGCCTCTGATTAGAAGAGCAATTTATTTTCCAAGTGATAGAGCCTCTGATTAGAGGAGCAATTTATTTTCCAAGTGATAGAGCCTCTGATTAGAGGAGCAATTTATTTTCCAAGTGATAGAGCCTCTGATTAGAGGAGCAATTTTTTTTTTCCAAGTGATAGAGCCTCTGATTAGAGGAGCAATTTTATTTTTCCAAGTGATAGAGCCTCTGATTAGAGGAGCAATTTATTTTCCAAATGATAGAGCCTCGCTAAAAATGGATCTCAATAACCGGACAAAATTGGTTATACTGTTTCTGCCCTATTCCTGATTCTCAGCAATGTACAAAGAGGGGCAGCTGTAATAACCAATTTTCGTCCGGGTCGGATTCAGCTGTAATAACCAATTTTCGTCCGGGTCGGATTCGAATCCGACCCGGGCCATTTGCAAACAGGGCCTGCTATTTAGCAGGCCCAATCTACAAACCCGGGCCACCAGCGGGCCCAAACCTCTCAACCCCCAAACCAGGCCCAGTGCCCAGGCCCAACCTAACCCTAGCTGCCAAAACCCTAGCCCCTGCCACCAGCTACCATCACCCCTGACAGCCCTCTACCACACGCCACCCTCACCCACACTCACCCACACTCAACCAGCCACCCACTCCACCCAACCCAACCCCAAACACTCAACCCCCATCCATAAAACCCCTTTCAGATCAGACTTCAAAAGAGAAGGAGGAGGCCCCTCAGCCAGCCACAAACCGACCCCCAAAAAACCTAGATCTGGGGTCCGAAACCCAGATCTGGAACCCCCCCTTTCGAAACAAAATACACAAAAAAAAACCACCACTAACCCCGATTCGGACGACCCCCCCAGATCGACCCAAAAAAATCTCACCAAAAAAAAAAGAGGAGGAGACCCCCTCCACACTAAAAATAGACACGACCCCCCTCCGATCAGAAACCCGAACCAAAAAACGATCCCTGCAAAGAAAAGAAACCAGCCATACACAAAAACAAAAAAAAAACAAAGCAGCCACAAAAAAAATAAAAACAAATGAAGGGTCAAACCCAGATCTAGGGGTTTCAGCACGGATTCGGGCAAAACGGAGCCCGAATCCGAGAAGAGAAGGCCGAAAAACCCCGGGGTACGGAGTTTGGAGTCCACCGGCCGCCGGCGAGCGGCGGCCGCGACAAGGCACGGCGACCGACGCGGTGGCCGGTCGCCGGTTTCTGGGCTGGGGGGTTTTCTGAAGAGAGAGGGGGGAGGAAAGAGAAAAGAGAGAAAAGAAAAAAAAAAGAAATGAAATAAAAAAGGGGGCTTATATAGCCCCCTCGAGCGGGTCGAGTGACCCGCGCGTCGACCCGCGGGTCGACACGGGGTCCGCGCGGGTCACCCGCGGGTCGACACGGGGTCCGCGCGGGTCACCCGCGGGTCGACACGGGGTCCGCGCGGGTCACCCGCTTCTTTTTAAAAAAAAAAAATTCGACGTCAAAACAACGCCACTTCAACCCAGGGTCCGCGCGTGGACCCGCGGGTCGACCCAGGGTCGCGCGCCCGACCCGGGTGTAAAAAAAAAAAAAGTGTAGCGCCGAAACGGCGCCGTTTTTGTGGCACCAAAACGGCACCGTTTTGAGCAAGGGGGGTCCGCGCGTGGACCCGGATCTGACCCGGGGTCCGCGCGGGTACCCCCTCGGGCAAAAAAAAAAAGAAAAAAAAGAATTGGGCCAGGATCGGACCTGGCCCAGCAGGCCAAGATCGGACCTGGCCCAGCAGGCCAGGCCTGATCCTGGGCCAAGGAAAAAAAGAAAAGAAGGCCAAAAAAAAAAAAAAAAGAGAAAAATAAAATAAAAATAAAAATAAAATAATAATTCAATGTTTAAAAAATATATATATATATATATATAAAGAAAAAAAAAGAAAAAATAAAAAGGAAAAATTAAAAATTAAATCAAAATTAAAAAATTAAAAAATTAAAAATTAAAAAAATTAATAATAATGGTACATAAAAAAAAAGGAAAATTTAAAATAAAAAGAAAAAACTAAAAAAAAATTCACGATTATCGATTTTGAAGTTTTGATTTTTGATTTTTGACATTTTTTAGGTGATTTTACGAAGATCAAATCCGGCGTTTTAATTCTCGACATTTTTCAGGTATGATTTTAACTTCTTCATTATTTTTATTATTATATTATTATTTTTATTTATTTTTGTCCAGTATCCGTATTTTTATTGTTTTGTTTCGGTTTTAAAAATTATAAAAATATTTTTTTTAATTAATACATGTTTTTTAGAATTATTTTCGGTAAATAAAATTTTCTAAAAACGGATTTCTTTCTCGGGATGGTCGGAACATCAATCATTCTTTGAAATGGTCCGAGTAAGAATAATAATCGAAACATTATCGAAATTATCGGAGTGATTCGGGAATTATTCTTACATCGAAAATTTCTTTTATTTCGGAAATAATTATTAAAAGCATTTTAATTTACTGTTAAAAAAAGGGATTTTAATAAATGCGAATAACCGACGATGGAATTCGAAAGACGTCACGGTAGTGATTCTTACGATATCTTGAGGTGAGAGAATTTCGTTAAATATCACCACGAGTGGTGGGAGTATTTAGCGATATGCTCGATACAAAAATAAAAAAAATGGAAATAATAAAATAAAAAATGAATAAATAGTGAATGCGCTCGATATTTCGCCATGCTCGTGTTTTTAATATTACGATTCGCATGTTTAATTTTATAGTTATATGCTAAGTCGTGTGCATCCGACATTTAAATAAAACATGAATGTAAATTGCCGACGACGGAATTCGAAGGATATCACGGTTGTGATTCTTAAGATATCTTGAGGTGAGAAGATCTCGTTAAATACCACCAAGAGTGTTGGGAATATTTAACGAGTATTTTCGATAACAAATTTATGTTCACTTTCGTTTTTAAAAATAATAATAATAACAGTTCAAGAAAATTCAAAAAAAAATAATAAACATGTGTTTGAAAAAAAAAATAAAAAAAAAAAAGAGAATTAGTTTTAAATACCGATGTTAAATCCATTAAACCGATATTTAAGATAACACGTGATTAAATGGTACCGTTTTCTAAACGGGCGTTGCGGGGGTGCTAATCCTTCCCCGCACGTAACTGATTCCCGAACCCGATTTTGTTTTCTCTCTGGTTCAAAGCGCGGACTTCGAAATTGGTTTTACAACATGTTTTAATTAATTTTAAAATATTTTACTAAAACCGGTTTTAATAGGTGGCCAATCACACCTAGCAAAAAAAGATTGGTGGCGACTCCATTTTTTGTTTTCAAAATTCGTCTAGCGGTCGGAAAAAACCGTTATGACAATCTACTTACTACAACCTACGTATTTAAATATGTATTGCGTATTTATATACCTAAATTAATCATTGATATCCAACCCATAAAAATTGTAACAAAAAGAAAGAAAAAAAAAATTGGTCCATAAAATGTGATTAATTACGGGAGAAGTTTCCTTAAAATGGGTATAAGAAACGTTAATTTGCTCCTAACACATCTCTTCCTCCCACATAGAGGTGCTCATGGGTCGAGCCGGGTCTAGACTCGAAAAAAATATTTTTTCTTGCTCAAACCTATTTCGGGCCGACCCGGGTCGGCCCATAAACCCATTTAACTATTCATAAATTATTAAAATATTAAAAAACTATTTTTATAATAATATTAATATATATTTTAGAATTAAATTTAAATAAAAATTTATTTTTTATTTGTTGAATAATAATTCGGGCCAGGTCTGGCCGGTCCGAACTACAAATACTCTTACCCAAACTAGATCCGAATCGAGTCGGACTTGTCGGGCTACCCAACCCTTCAGCAGGTCTACTCCCACAAAAGGCGTGGGAATATTTTCTTTTTCTTAAACCCTTAAAAGGAAAGCTAAACTTTATGGTCCTGAAATTTTGTTTGAGAAATCTGATTACATATTAGGATTTATTCTTCACATTGCCATGTTTGGTCCAAAATAGGTTATCCATGCATGTTTATAAGCTCTTGTCACTATAGCATTTATTAAAAAAAAAAAAAATCGTACTCTCAAAATCAAGGTTTAAAAAAATCGGATCTAAAGTCGAATTTGTCAGATTTCTAATTCCTGATCCAATTGATTCAACCGGTTGGACCGGTCGATTTGATCAAAATACTTTTAAATATATAAAAACAATAAATATAGTAAACAATTAGTAAAAATATGTATTTGCCTTAATGGTATGGTTTTTAATATAAAAACCAAAATGTTAAGGATTCAAATTTCATCACTTAAAAAATGATTTAAAAAAATGATTTTTTCCTGTTTTTTTCCTATTTTTTACCGATTAAACCGATTTCCTATCGATTTTAAAATAACTCAATTTTATATATAGCATCAAATTGAACAGACTATCAATTCTTGATTCAACTAGTCTGATTGACTGATCTGATCTAATTTTTTAATCATAGCTCAAAATTCATAAATTGCTCAATTCTCATGCGGTTGACATCAAAATTATAATTAAGCTCCGTAAATCTTAAGACTAAATCCCAAGCATCATTATCAAGAGGCGATTAAGGGGAAGCAAGGTCAATGCTAAATCATGAAATTTATAACTAGGGCATGTTGTATAAAAATCAAACGGTGGGGAATCAATGTCGAAAAAGTTGTAGCATATCATCTATAAACACACCTTTGCATTAATTTCTTTTTAATCATGATTATCAACTTTGGATTAAAATAAAACTTTTTTGTTTTTGAGAGACCAAAAAACCGAGAGAGAGGGTCATTATTAGACCTCTCAAAGGTTGGGTATTCCATTTGGCTCGATAAATTCAATTCGTATTAGATCGAATTTGAATAAATATTTTTTTTTTAATTTTGAGTCAATCTGATTCGATCCGAATTATATTATTTATATAATAAAAAATTATTTTTTATTTAAATTTAATTATAAAATATATAAATATTAATATAAAAATAAAAATAATTTTTTATTATTATTTAAATAATAAAATGGCTGGTTTGAACTTATTTAGGATGAATTTGGATAAAAAAAAAATCAAGTCACATTTGACCCATCAAAAGGTCTAGTCATTATCATGAGGCCTAGACCATGCAATTCATGTTTCTCTCTTGAAATGGTGGATAAAATTTGAAGCTTTTATTGAATTGAAACCAAAACCCAAAAACAAGCCCCCCTTTTTTGTCTACCAAACATTTTGGCTTTGGCTCTGGCTCTGGCTATCTTTTACAAAGTTTTACGTTACAACTTGCCAAAGCTAAAAATCAATGTAATTAAGGGCTATTTTAGCCTGTAAAAAAAAAAAATTAGATTGAAAAAAGTGTGTCTAAAAATTAAGATAAAAAATTGTGATTTAAAAATTTTTAAGTGTTTAGCATTGTTGTGAAAAAGTGTTGTAGGAAATTGAAATATTAAAAAAAGATATGTTTAAAATAATAAAAATATAGAGATGTGAGGATAATAAAATCATTTTATCCAAAAGTCAACTTTTAAAGCTCAAAAGTTATATTTTTTTGGTTTTTATTTTTTATTTTTCAAATCATGATTTCAATAACATAAATCAATTTTTTTTATTTGTTTAATATTACGTTTATAATAAAAAATAACTTTTGACTTCAAAAAATCATGTTAGAAGCAATGTTAAACTGAAGCCTAAGTGCATCTGTCCAACGCCAACCCTTTCTATTGCATGCCTTAAAAGCAAAAGAAAAAAAAAAAAAAAAAACCCCATTGAAAAGCCTTGACTGCTTTTGTCATGTACCTGTCCGTCGGATTTGAGATAAGAGAATTTTATAATTCAATTCGTTTAGTTCGGTTTGAACGATTATTTAATCAATTAAAAATATATTTATTTAAATTTAATTATAAAAATATATAAATATTAATATAATTTTTTTAATATTTTAATATATTTTAAATAATAAAATAAATTTTCGAATCAGATCTAATTTAAAACCTAATATAATTTGATCCAATTCATTATCACCTTTAAAATTAACAATACCTACCTTTTTTGCATTAATAATACTCTTCATCTCCATAACTGAAAACAGTATTGATCCATTTCCCATATTATCCTTTTCACTTTTAACCTAACTTTTTTTCCCTGATTAAATAAAAACAAATTTATGGGTTTTATTTTTCTGTTCTTGAAGGTTAAATTAAAGGTTTTTTTATTTTTTATAGTCTATACTATTGCAAATATTTCCTCTTATCTTTCATTTTTCACATTACCCTATCAAGTTATTGTATGAAAACCCACCCTTGGGAAATTAAATCTTTTCACATTTATTAATTACCATTATTGAATTTCAAGCAGAAATTTGAAGAGAAAATTCAAGTTTCAAAGACTAGGGAAGTCTATGGGCGATTATTGGTAATTGGTATAATACAGTAATAAATCGAAATATATGGAATATATGTGTAGATATAGATGGTATTGGTAGGTATATGAGTGCTTAAAAGTCATGTTCAGATCTCTTTATTATTTGTATTTATAATTACTAGAATTTATCACCCTCACGAAAGTAGATGAAATAATGTTTCTTTTTAAAAAATAATAAATTAAAAATATGAGTTAGTAGTTATTATTTTAAAAGAATTAAAAGATATTAAAAATTATGAGTAATTTTTTAGTAGATAGTTATTTTTTAAAATTAAAAAACCTAAATACTCCTAATTTCATTTTATTATTATTATAACTTAAATTTAGTTTTTTTTCCCTTTAATTAAGTTAGTGTCACTTAATTCGTTGCACCAATTCAATCAATCACATTATATAATATAGATAAAAAAAAAAAGTCAAGTTGATGAATCTAGCTTTTTACTATACCTTCATTGTAAAGATATCGGTATAAAAAATGTTTCTTTGTCTACCACTTGACAATTCATGTATTTGTGTCGTATTAATATATTTTATCGTGTCATAATCGTGTTTAACGTATTTTATATTTATATAAATTTGATACGTTAATAATTCGTATTATATAGATTTTGAGACATTCGTGTTGTGTTTGTGTTATTTTTTCGTGTTATGTTGTGTCTTGTATCGTGTTTTAATTTTTTTTGTATCGTATTCGTTTCGTGTTCAATGTTACAAAGTCTATCTACCACAATGAATATATATATATATATATACTATTAATTAATTTCTCTATTTTTATTCCTTCTTTTCCAAGAATAATGCTGTCAATTTCTATGTATAGTCTTTAATCTTATTGACAAGTAAATCCATTGTTAATTTGATGGTTTGAATATTAATTTACATCATTGAATACTGAAATGTATATATATATATATATATATATGTGTGTATATATGGGAGATTGCATAAATTTTCTCCCTTTAATTCTTTAAATTTTTTCTTTTGACCAAAAGTGATGTTTATTTTGAAGTAGTATATACGACGAGTCGTTTTTAATATATTAGTGATGAAGTTTTTTAATTTATAAACAGGATTAAAAGACGTTCACATGTTTCATTTCTTTTTTATTTTTCTAAATATATTTTAAGGGGTATGCCATGTTAATCCGACTTATAAAATCTAAAATTTTCATTGATAGTGGATAAAATAATTTCTGATAAATGATTATATGATAATTAGTTGAAAGGGTTGCAATGATACATGAAAAAGTCCTAAATCAGAAGAGAATATGAAATAATGAGGCAAGTAGCTAACATCAAATAATTTTAGTCTTTGACCTACAAGGAAATATCCAGGGATAACTTTTGGGTGGACTGGTTCATGATAGGGAGAGAAGCCAAAAAAATTAAGATAGATCAAAGAATAATTAAAGAAAAAATAATAGGAAAAATGTGATATATATATATAGCAAAGAAAACATGGAATATATACTTGAAGGGTTTAATCTTGTAGTTTCAAAGTTTTTCACTAATTATTTTTTGAAAATTCAAAGAGAAGTACAATCACATGAACCAATCATATATGTTTCCTTCACAAAATGATTCAATATTTATATAATTACTAGAGGTTCTAATTATATACTATAAATATTCCATTAATTAACAAGATTATGAATCGAAGTTTTAATGTTGAAAAAAAGAATTGCCCTTGAATAGAATTTAACCAATAAAAAATATTTTTATTTAAATTTAATTATAAATATTAATATAAGCATAATTTTTTAAAATATTTTAATATATTTCAAATAGTATTAAAATTTAATATATATAAACATTAAGGCTTTTTTATTTAAAATATTTTTTATTAAATTATGATGGAATCTAAACATTTACACTCTCCATTAATATTTTAGAACAGATAGCAAAAATGGTGGATAATCTAGGAAGAAGCAATAAGTTCATCTCATTGTTACGTGTAGAGAGATCAAAGGGGAATCTCGAGTTATTGATGATCTGTGCTCGACCATTTTTTTTGTTTAGAAAAGTAAGTGCCATTATTTTCATCCAAAAACTTTGCTTGCTTTAAAAAGATTTTGTTCAAATTATAATTACAAGTATTTATATATAGATTGATTAAAATGATAATATTGCTCATTTATGGAACAAAATTAACTAGCTAGTTTTGGTGATTAATGTTAACTTTGAGTTAGACCGGCGGGTTTAGATATAGTTTTTTTTTTTTAATTTGGATCGGTTCGGTTCGGTTCGGTTTGATTCGATTTGAATTATTATTTATTAATAAAAAATATTTTTTAATTATAAAATATATAAATATTAATATAAAAATGTTTTTTAATATTTTTTAAACAGTGAAACGAGCTTTCAGACCGACTCAAATTGAACTTCGATAAGAGATATCAAAAAATTCAAACCGTAGTCTGATCCAGTCCGATCCATGAAACAATCTACTTTTAAGTGATGATTTGTTGTATAAAATAAACTTTTAAGTGTTCTAGTCATGAAGAAGAGTAAAAAGTTAGGTCAAAATTCTCCAAGACCTTTTATCTTGTTGAGATATATTTTGTTTAAGTTCATGATTTGATATTTTGTAGATTTTTGTGATTTTTCTTGGAAAGAATTATATTTAATTTCTTTTGATAGGAAAGAATTATGTAATTATATAGAGCATTTTACATATTAGAAAAATGCTTCTAGCTAATTTCTTTTAGGAAAAAAAAAAACTTACTCTTCTTCCCAATCAACTTAAGATTTAACTACCTATTTTCATTCTCTTTTTGAAATGATCCATGTAAATTTACTTAATTGAAAATAAATTAGTATGACCAAAATTGTCACCTAAAATACTTACATATTTCCATACTTACAATGTTCATTTATCTTGCTTAATTGGGCTTATAAATATATAGCAATCAAATTTCTTCATGCTAATAATTTTTATGTTGTTTTTAATTAGATATTGATTTTTGGTTAGTTTTCAAATTAGAACCTATTTGAAATAGAGTTGGTAATTCGTATATGTATATCGAGTCTTATATTTTTTTATGTCAATCATGTAAATATAAATACAACATAAATTATTAAATGTATCAAAATTTTAAATATAAATACGGCACATGTATTAAACGTATCGTGCTAATCGTATTTAAACGTGTCGCTATGATGTCGTATCAATCGGTGCAAAAACTTAAATAGTACAATACTAATACTTCAAAATTTTTTTATTTCAAAATTGATACATATTAATAAATATCACGTATATTGATACGATATCGATAATATTATGATTAAAATATTTTTTTTTGTTACCCAAGGTATCTTCAAAGTTTCGCTTAGGACTAATTCTTCAAGGTACTATCAGGCGTCAAGATGGGGATCTTTCCCAAAAAAGTTTTCTACGTTCACAAGGGCTCGAACTCGAGACCACTTGTTTAAGTGACCAGAACCCCTTCCACTTAAGCTAACTTTCGTTAATATTATGATTAAAATACTTGTTTATATATATATATGTCGTTGAATCTATTAATTATGTAAAAAGAAGTTTCTCTTAATATAAAAAATTATTAACTAAAGCAAAATTAGGTTTGGATTCGAGTTCTTGACACAATCATGGGATAACTTTGCCAATTAGTCTATTACTATTAGTATTAGGTTTATTATTAGAACCTTTTAGGTATCAATTTCAGAATAGAAAACAAATATTTTAGTTCTAAGAAAGCATCAACAAATATAGTAATTCTTAAAGGGACATATATACGTACATAGCATACAAAAGTATTCAATTATGAAAATATACCCAAAAAATAAATCAACAAAAAATACCACCAAATTCCAACCATTTCCGAAAACTATAATTTTTGTCTAATTAAAAATTTAATTAGATAAAATAAAATTTTAAAAATTTAATTGATTACGAAAAAAGATAAAAATTTAAATGATTATTTAATTTTTAATGGATTTTTTTTTTTAATATTTAAGCCATTATTTTTTGGGGGGAGAATTTTGGAAGTAACTTGTAAGGGTAATCTTGTAAAAACATAAATAAATTAAGGGCAAAAATAGGAAAAGTCAGATGAGAGAGAAAAGAGTTGGATATAGAAATCCGCTGTTTGAAGTAGCCCATAGATTTTTGCAGTGGATGTAGTATCCAAGACCATGGCCCCTGGTTTTCACCCTCTCTCTCCCTTTCAGCTTAACCCTAACAGTTATTTCCTTCTTTTTCTTCTTAGTTCTTATTGCCCCCTCCCTTTTATACCCTTCATTTCCCCCTCTTTTTCTTCACCAACAGAGATGCCAACTTTCACATCTTTGTCTTACTGTTCTTCAACTTGTACAAAAACCCCATCTTGAATTACACCAAAGAAAAAAAAAAAAAAAAGGAATTTTGTAACTCTTTTACCTTCCCTGTTTTCCCCTGTTTTTCCTTGTTCATCATCATTTCTTGTTTCCTTTCACTGTTTCTTTAATACCCAGATTTCAATTTTCAATTTTAAACACTTTTCAGAAATACCCATATCAAAATTAGTTCCTTTTGTCTATGCCCCCTGATAGAGTTGATTCAAAATTAAAGGGAAAATTTCAAGGCTGAATGGGGAGAGCAACTTTGGATGATATAAAAGGGAAAGATTTTAGTGAATTGGCTAAGGAAACCAAAACAAGTACAGAAGATACAAATAAAGTTTCCAATGCGAATAAGAATAGGAATAATACTTCTTCAGAAAGCATGGGAAAGAAGGGCCGCCGGCGGCATAGGAAGATGATGATGCCGGCCGCAGATGTGGTGTCCCCGGTTCAAAGGCTTTTCGATACTTGCAAGGACGTTTTTGCCTTAGCTGGGACTGGAATTGTCCCTACTCCGGATAAAATTGAACAGCTTAGAGCCGTTTTGGGTATGTTTTGATTGTGGTTTTATTGGATCATAAGATACGTTGACTTTAGTGTCTAAATGTAGTTAATTGATACCAAAAGTTGTTAAATTTGGTGATTGAATTTTGTTATTGGTACCAAAAGTTCTTTGAAATGGTTTATATGTCTCAATTTTGATTGAGTTTCGGGAATGGTTAAGCATGAAATTTGTGAATTTGGTTCTGCATTTTTTGTCGTTTGACAATGCTGTATACTCTTAATATTTGATGAAATGATCAAACACTTTACCATCTTTCATAAAATTTTAATTTTTGGAAAATGCCTGTCATTCAATACATACTTTTATATATATATATATATATATATATATATATATTTACTAGTACTCTTTTCAAAAGGGTCACCTGGGGCATGTAGCCATTGGCTTACCACTCATTATCTATGCATTTGTTAGCATATGAAGATCACAGGAATTTGATATCATAAACTACTAGTAGTAGTTACTTGCTATGTTACTTGGACTCTGGTATGTGTCTGACATGGATATGTTCAATGTTTTTAAGTTTTTTTATGTATTTGGAGGGAGCTTGGAGGGTCATATCTCATAGTCATGTTTAAATATGTGTCAGACACGAGTGTCAAATACGGATATTTCAAGAAAAATGAAGAATGGGAGCAACTTACTTGTGTAACATTATTTGAGAAGATAAGGCTGTAGAAAAAATGTTGGGGACTGTACCATTAATCTTGTTTTACTGCTATTCTTTTGAATATTTGTTTTGTGGGCTTCGTGCTTTGTTATTTTATTCATGTTCTTCTTGCAAATGGTTCATTAGTATTAAGGCTTTCGTACATGTACTTTTTCTGTACTTTTTAATCTTAAGTGTCGGTTAAAGTCTTTCAATAAATTATGTGCCATGGTATCATGTGTTTCAGATGTCATAGGAAAGATATCTCATGTCTGGATCCTATTTCAGACATTTCTTTATAATGTGGAGCATTATATTTTTACTACATTTTTTATGCTTTGGAACTGTACTGGGAAAATAGAAGGGTGCGTGCATTCATCTTTTATACAGCCATTTTGATTGCTCTAATGTTGATGCACCTTAGTTATGTGTGACTATGTTGCTTCGACTTTTCATTTTTCTTGAAGTACCCGTGTACGACCCATATCCGAACATGGATATGGGATATGATCTTCCAAGGACCCTCCAAATACATGGAAATCTTGGAAAGAATTGAACATACCCGTGTCGGACACATAGCCGTGTCTGACACTCACACCCGAGTCTGAGTAACATAGATGTGTGATGCAAACTCTCCCATCATGTCCATTTTTGTTTCTTCTGTGGACATTGAATGTAGTTGTTTTCAATTGAAATAATGTTAATAAGGTTATTCAGCTTCAGTAAAAAAGAAGCAGTCATATGTTTGTTTTCAACTGATGCAGATAGAGCCAAAAAATAAAAATCATGTGAACTATCACAGATGCTACGATGTGATACTGATGTTACTTCTTTTTTTTTTTTTTTTTTTTTTTTTTTTGTGTAGATGAAATCCAGCTGGCCAATGTTGGTCTTACTCCAGAAATGCCATTTTTTAGTCCGCCAGTAACTCCGCGAGCTCCACCAATAACATACCTGCACATCCATGAGTGTGAAAAGTTTTCGGTACATACCGCTTTGTTGAAATGCTTTTTGTGATCTTTAAGAAATCGCAAGCCAAAATTTGTGACTTATTGTAGCATGTCTTAGTTTGGACTTGTAAAATTTTTCATTTATTGCAGATGGGCATCTTTTGCTTGCCGCCATCTGGTGTACTTCCGCTTCACAATCACCCTGGAATGACGGTTTTCAGTAAGCTTCTCTTTGGAACTATGCACATCAAATCATATGATTGGGTGGTTGATGTACCCACCAATGCTTCAGCTGTTGTGGATCCTTCACAAAGTAGGTGTTTTTCTTTTTTATATTGCTTTCTTAGCAGATTTGTGTATATGCATTTTCTTTACGGCCTTATAAAGTGTGGTCCTTCCTGACGATTATTTAACTGGTCTTGAGATGCTTCAAAAGCTAGTGTAGGTGCTTATTCTTGAGATGCAGTTCTTTTGATGGACATGATAGGCCATTAGAGATGTTTTCAGATGAACTTAAAAAGCCGTATTTGCTTAAAATTAGATCCCGGAACGAGTTAGATGCTTAGAATGCAGTATATGGACTATGGAGATGATTGCTATGTTTTCAATTTGTTTTTGATAGCAATAATTTGAAGCCCTTTAAGAAACCCTTAAAGATATTCGATGGTGGACAAAAATGAACAGGCATAAGAGAAGCATCATCCTTGATGTACGTAGAAAGAAATTACCTTGACACCATGTTATGTTTTTGTCGCTGCAGTGCAACATCCTGAAGTTCGGTTGGCTAAGGTGAAGGTTGACTCGGACTTGACTGCTCCTTGCAACACCTCCATACTTTATCCAGCTGATGGAGGCAACATGCATTGCTTCACAGCCGTGACGGCATGTGCAGTGCTGGATGTTCTAGGCCCTCCATACTCAGATCCCGAAGGACGACACTGTACGTATTACTTTGACTACCCCTTCACAAAGCTCTCAGGTACCATTTTGCTTCTTGACATCCATTTTTCCCCATGATTTTTGCCTTGCTTGTAGAAACCATGCTATGCTTACTGTGAAAATTCTTGAAAACTTCAGTTGATGGAGTAACAATACCTGAAGAGGAGAAGGATAAGTATGCATGGCTTGAAGAGAGGGAGAAACCTGAGGAGTTGGCTGTTGTTGGAGCACCATACACAGGCCCTGAGATTGTGGAAAACTGATCTTAGCCATCTACATCATCTTGTAATACACATCATTTTCTTAATCCATGTCTTTATCAATGGCTGCTGTGCAGCATTAGGAACTTTCATTTCCTTCTCTCTTTTTTTCCCCTCCTCTTAGTGGAACATGGGTACTGTTTGTTTTTCTTTTTCCTTACAGTTTTCTGTACATAAAAGGGAAAAAAAAAAAAGAACAAAAACAAAAGACTAAACTGCTGAATGTTTCACCAGATGAAGTTTGTAGCTCAATGAGAAAAATGCTAAAAAGTGCACTCTTTTGTAGCAGCAGCTTCCATTTCCAATTCTTTTTTTCTTCATATTTTCTCTTCTCTTGTCATGTTGTAAATGACTGTCTTGATGATAGAGATTTATGACAAAGATGCCAATTTTTACCCTTTTACTATTATCCTAATATAGTATCTTCATTTTTTTTTTTTTAATAAGATTGTTGTTTTTCAAGTGAGTTTTAAGGTTTTGAGTTCAAGTTGTTGAAGGGCAAAAACTACAACAACTGAGACTTTTAACATAGCCAGGGCCAGGGCCCAGGGTTAGCCTTGGGAGCTGTTGGGACTTGGGACATTTGAGGCAGACAGCATTTTTCCAGGGGATTTCCTTTCTTTTGAATGACCTTTTGAGACTATTTGTAACAGGGTAGAAACATTGTTTGGACTTTTGAGTCTCTTGTACTATAAATCACACAAGGACAGTTGTTTTTGTCTCATGTCTTCTCTGAAAATTCTACATTATCATCAATTATCATCATGATGTTACTATAATTAATAATAGTACCAATAACCATCAATCAGCTGGACTGGGTTTCTTTCTATTTCAAGAATGGTTTCTGCTTGCTTATCTATTTCCAGACAACTCTGGAGGAAAGTTGCTATATGTCTAGCATAGATGGCCGTGTAGTCTATACAATTAGACAGGTTTGATTCGTATTGAGTCGGGTCTGCATAGAATTTTTTTTTATTCAGATCGACTCAATAAAGTTGGAGAGAAGAAAGATGAGAAAATAAAATAACGGATGAAGAGAATAAAGTTATCAAAATATCAAAATGTGATATAGAATTCAATGGATTTACCTCACTCCTTTTATACTTGAAATTATGTGTAGTTGACAATGATTAAAATTTAAGACTTATCTTTTTTTAGTTTATGGGCCCGTCTGTTTGTCACTCTTTTTATACATAAAATCTTATGTAACTGATAATGATTAAGATTTATTTTTCTTTAATTTGTGGGCCCCACTTGTTTGTCGACCGGATCTTATTTGAGCTTTCAACCCGGTTAGCTATTGGGTGTAACACAAGGCAACAATAGTTTTGTCCCAGCTCATCTACAAATGGAATTAGGCAAGTTAAGCCATATTTTCAAGCATGTAGGGAGAAATAGGGTAATGTTGGCAATGGAAAGTGATAAAAAGTTTTTAAGAAAAGTTATCCATTTGATTGGCATCAATTTATATATAATATCACCTTATATATTAGTATGAATAAGTTAAATTAAAGAACATTAATGAACCAAAAAAAAATATGATGGAGATTCAACAATATGTTGTTGCATCATACAAAAAAACAATATGTTGTTGCACAAGTTACAACTAAAGGGATCTTGCATCCTGCAAAAACTAATTCCATTTGTGGATATTGTCTCATATTTAATTTATAAACATTGAAAATTATGTTTGAACTATGTGTTTAGATGAATTTTTTTGTCATTTTATTACAAAGAATCTGATACAAATTAATTAACATGTCATTTCCATGAAACTTACAGAAAACAAAATACAAGAAGCTGGCACTTAAGCCTAGGCCTTGTTTGAACCAACAATGCAAATTCAAGTGAGTTTTAAGGTTTTTAGTTCAAGTTGTTGAAAGGCAAAAACTACAACTGAGACTTTTACCATAGGTAGGACCCAGGGCTAGCCTTGGGAGCTGTTGGGACTTGGGACATTTGAGGCAGACAGCATTTTTTCAAGGGCTTTCCTTTCTTTTGAATTACCTTTTGAGACTATTTGTTAACAGGGTAGAAACATTGTTTGTACTTTGAGTCTCTTGTACTATAAATCACACAAGGACAGTTGTTTTGTCTCATGTCTTCTCTGAAAAATCTACATTATAATCATCATGTTAATATAAATAGTAATAGTACCAATAATAATCAATCAGCTGGACTGGGTTTCTTTCTATTCCAAGAATGGTTTCTGCTTACTTATCTATTTTCAAACAACTTTGAAGGAAAGTTGTTATATGTATGTTGCTCTGATTTTTTATTTTTTTTAAGTATTTGTGTTCAATATTTGTGTCTGACGTATATCCAGACATGGATATGTAGATATGATTCTTCAAAAATACTTCAAATATTTAAAAAAATTTGAACATACCCGTATCGAACACATATCCGTATCCGACACTCACATCTGAGTCCGAATAACATAGGCTATATGTCTAGCACTTGCTGATATTATTCCAACATGCAGTTGCAGAGAAAAATCATGACTATAAGCATCATTTTTGCTATCCTTTTGTATAATAAAAACTTCCTATGCAAGTTTAATATTTTGTAAACTTTTATAGTTTTAGAAGAAAATGTTTAATTTATCAGTGTCAAACCCTAATTTAGTTAAAGACTCATAAATTGTTAAGATTTTAATTATTAAGAGATTTAAATAAATGGAAAAATATAAAATGTTTGATTTTGTACAAATGTTTACTGGTTCTTCATATTGAAAAGTTACACATTGACATTCTTTTTTTTTAAAAAAAAGTGAAAATCCTAAATTATTCTATGAAACAGTGATATAGAAAAAGATGATACTACTACTTTGGAATTTAAAAAACAAAATAAAAATATTTAATTGAAGACAAAAAGAGTTGAAGCCTTATAAGCTTGTATCAATAAATTTGGGTTTGAGTAGAAGTTGGTGTTGATGGTGTTTTGGGTTGGTGGATGTGAGTTCGAGGAGAAAATTTTTATGGGGATTCTATCTACAAAGGAGAGCAAATGATTAAAGGAGTGTCGGAATTGGGATTTTCAGGTCGCACTCTGACCTCTAAATCAGCAAGTGTTGAAGGAAGAGGAGAAAATAAAATAACGGATGGAGAGAATAAAACTATCAAAATATCAAAATATAACCTAAGATTCAGTACCCTTACTTTACTCTTTTTATACTTGAAATTTTGTGTAACTGACAATAATTAAGACTTATTTTTTTTAGTTTGTAGGTCCCGCCTGTTTGTCGGCCGGATCTTATTTGAACTTCCAACCCGATTAGCTATTGGGTATAAGGCAGCAATTGTTGTGTCCCAGCTCATCTACAAATGAAATAGGCAAATAAAGCCATATTTTCAAGCATGTAGGGAGAAATGGGGTAATGTTGGCAATGGAAAGTGGTAAAAAGTTTTTAAGAAAAGTTATCCATTTGGATTGGCATCGATTTATATATAATATCACCTTATATATTATTATGA
The DNA here is from genome assembly GCA_030761205.1 of Fremontodendron californicum. Classification (NCBI taxonomy): domain Eukaryota; kingdom Viridiplantae; phylum Streptophyta; class Magnoliopsida; order Malvales; family Malvaceae; genus Fremontodendron; species Fremontodendron californicum. Next base: position 17,788,560 of record JAULJL010000037.1, read on the forward strand.
ATAAGTTAAATTAAAGAATATTAATGAAAAATAAAAAAACAAGATGGAGATTCAACACTATGTTGTTGCACAAGTTACAACTAAAGGGATCTTACATCCTGCAAAAACAAATTCCATCTGTGGATATTGTCTCATATTTGATGTATAAACATTGAAATTTATGTTTGAACTGTATGTTTAGATGATTTTTTTTTTTTGTCATTTTATTACAAATTAATTAACATGCCATTTACATGAATAAATGTAACAAAAAAATGCCATTTCCATGAAACTTACGGAAAACAAAAATACAAGAAGCTGGCTTTGAACCAACAATGCAAATTCTATATATATATACTAGTTTTATTGACACGTGCTATGCACGTGATTATTATCAAATTATAATATTATAAATTAATTAATTAATAATATCATAGTAATAAAATTAAAATAATCATAATGGTACTAAATTAATTTGAAATTTGAAATCCAAAATATAAATAAATATAACAAAAAAATTTAAAGTGTAATTCCAACAGAAAATAAATATCTATAATCTTTCTCTATTTTGATTTTTCTATTTAGAAGTTTTTTTTTTTTTCCCCTTCAAGTCATTTAGTGTTAAGTTATATATATATATATATATATATATATATATATATATATATATATATATTGTGTTTTTCGATTCTAAAGGATCATCTTCTATCGCAATCAAATCGAATTCTGCAATTTTATTTTTTTTCTTATTTCACGAGCTTTTTTTTCGCTTCTTTTGTAGTGGATCTTTACTCAATTTTCTAGATTTTTGAGGCAACCAATCATCGTTGAACTCGTAAAACCTCTTGCTTCTTATCTATTTGCAGTGAAAATTTAAACTCTTTATTTTGATTTGAAACCAAATTATTGTAATAATCAGGTTCTCCTATTTTTTTTTTTTGGTTCTTTCTGCAATTAAATAACAATAATTTTATAAATATCATATTGTTAAATTAAATTATAAAAATAGAATTCATTACCTTATGTTCTAAGTACTTGAGATATTTTAAAATTTCACAACCAATCAAAGTTTGTGTTGCTTGAAATAAAGTGACTATAATACTTTCTTTTTCATAACTGGTTCCCATTTTCAACATGTACCTATTTATATAATATAAATAATTTTGTAACCATCAGCAAGTTTGCACAAAATTTATAATTGATATATTAAACTTAAATATGATATCTTTTCCATTTTAACAATGAAAAAGAATTTCCTTAAATCACTTCATATCATGAATCCACTTAATCTATTTATTTAAAGTTGGAATATAAAAAAACAATATTTATATAATTTTTGTCGAGAAATTGATTTGTAGAGAAATTTCTTACCTCGATTTATAATCGGCAGTTACTTTTTTGCATTTTTTGCACCGTGCTTTGTTCATGTCATCATCAATTTCAACTTTCTTGTTGCATTCTTTGCAAGCATTATTTAAGGTTTGTTTTTATTGGTGATATTCATTATTGAATGAATAAACCATATCCTATAAAATTAAAGGTATTGAATATTTATTATTGTTTCAAAAATAATGATTTGATAAAATTGAATATTATAATTGTTTTTTTACCTTTGTAGTTGCAAATGATGGATCACTTATTGTTCTAAAGTGACTTCCAATTCTTCAATTTTTTTCTCAGACATTGAGTATGTTGTGACATTGTGACACTCATATAGGGCTGTAAACGAACAGAGCGTTTTACGAATCGTTCATGAACAGTTCGATTTCTGTTCGTTTATGTTCGTTTATTAAGCTAAATAAACGATTATGAACACAATTTTAATGTTCGTTTATTAAACGAACCGAGTTCAAATAAATGTGTGTTCGGTTCGTTTATGTTCAAGAACAAACTCGTTTATGGTTTGTTTAAAACTCGTTTATATTCGTTTATAATATAATTAATAATATTATTATTTGTATTTTATTTTATTTACTTATAATATAATTAATATTATTTAATAACTTAAATTTGATAATTTAGTAATAAATCAAATTTAATTACGTTTGTATTTTATTATTTTATATTTAATAATAATTTAAAATTGATTTTTTTTATTTGTTTGTTTGTTTATTGTTCATGAATATATTTTAATTGTTTGCGAACATGTTTGATTATATGTTCATAAACATGTTTATTTAATGTTCACGAACACGAACATACTCAATTTTAAACGAACAGAGCTTGAACACGATTTGAAAATCCTTAACGAACACGAACCGAACACGAACAAGTTAAAAAATAAATAAACGAACACGAACAAAAACTTGTTCGTTCAAACTCGGTTCATTTACAGTCCTACTCTCATAATTAGAGAGCCTGATAAATAAATTATTTTCGTATCAATTAGTATGAAATAATATTTTTAATTATAAAATAAGAATATTTGAATGTAATGCATTTAAATATAATAAGAGTTTACCATTTTTTTAATTGCTTTGCTTTCTTTAGTGAATGATCAACTATGATAGATGAGATACTCAATGTGTTTAGTTGATAAGCACCTGTAATATATACAATTAACATATGATACGTTTTAGAAAATTTAAGCATTGCTAAAAATTTAATCAAGTTTTGATTAAGATCAAATACAATTTAAAAATATAATAATTACCTTGATATGTATTTCTTCATACATTTGATAATGCAACAATTGGTCTTTCTTTTCTTATATCTTCAAGTAATTGACATTTAGTTTATGTGAAATCTACTTTTTTTATATTGGTGTAGGATGTAATTGTTAACTCAATCTCTTTATTAACATTAAAAAATTCCTTCTTAATAGATTTCACAAAAGCATTTGATATGATATATGATTTGTCTTTCATCAAAGAGTTTTGAAATTTTGTTATTGCTTTATTAAACATCACAGCTGAAAATTTTGTTCCTTATAGTTTATAAATAACATTTAGTTTATAATTTATACTGAAATATTCAAATGTTATATCAAAATTGGACTAAGAAAAATGTTAAACATTTTTACCTCTTCATCAATTAATATCAACTCTAGAAGTTTTCCAGATCCTTGTATATTATAATACTCCTCAGGATTTTATTTTCTAATTACTGCGACTTTTATGATCGATTGTCTCTTTTTCACATCCAATTGATTTATTTTTGAATATTGGGTAGCCATTATATTTAGCTGTACTGAAAGGAACAACAACAAAATCACGACCAGTATAATGACAATATAAAACTATAATGAATTTCATGTTTCTGTAAAATTATAGGATGTCAAAATTTTATGTATGTCATTTTTATTAATTCATTGATTAGATTATATATAAACGTACATAGAAGAAATTTAAATATTTGAAATAGATATTTTTTATTGCAGAGTATCAAGTTTTTTTTAATTATCAAAGTATAATTACGAAATTTTAATTAATTATTTTTGTACAAAAAATTTAAAAATTTATAACAAATTAATTAATTAGACTATTGTTGAAGTCCAAATGGTTTGCTAATAGTAATAGAAATTTTGAAAACATTATAACCTATTATGTAGAGAAATCCTTTTGTTTCAAAAATTACATTTTAATTAAAATATGTGTGGGCCTACAATTATGTAGATGTGTTCTGGGCTGGTCCGGGTCTAAGTATAGTATCAATATCATATATACTTGCCCAAATTCGACACGAAATATGGGGCTTCAAATTCTATCCAAACTCGTCCATATTTGTAAATGGATAGTCAAAACTTGTTTAGACTCACCCATATTATTTTTTTTCAAATAAATTAAACAAATATGTTATTTTTTATTTAATTTTTAGTAATTTTTTATTAAGTTCTAAAACATGGATAATTTAACATATTTTTAAATGTTTATACTATACTATAATATTATATTTATTATTTATATAATATAAATTACATAACATATAGAAATATAAAAATAATATAATATATAAATGAAAAACAGGTCGGACCAGGTTCGGACCTTTATTTTTGGAGCCAAGGCCCGACCTATTTTTCTAAATGGACCTCATTTTTTTTGTCCAAACTCATATTTCGGGCCTAATATTTTTGTCCAAACCCTACCAAATATCGAGCCTTCGGGTTTGGGTGGATAGCCTGACCCTTGAATATGTTTACAATTATGTAAGACCTTTCATATTTAACAACTTTTTTTCTAATTTTAACAATTAAAAATTAAATCAAATAAAAATTAAAATATTTTAGCATCACAGGAGTTACAACACTAAACTTTCTTTAACTCATGTTATGGAGAATGCGAAGGAGTATACAATGTTTCTCCTAATGAAGCAACAGCAAATAAAATCAAAGTGGAATATGAACTTTAAAATTGGTTTTTTAATTTGTCACTTAATTATTATACTCTTACAGCTTTAATGATGACAAATTACAGGATCACATTAGTAAATGTATATTTACATTAACCAGAGTACATAATTAATATTAAAAAGTTTGCAAAATTTCAAAATTTTTATATAAATGTAATTGTAGTTTTTAAAAAAATATTATTAGACTCCTATTGAGACACAACATTATGATTTTCATAATTTATAAATATAATAATTCAGAAACAATATTTTTTTGAGAATATATTTTGCATATGAAAAGGACTTTTCAAGTTATACAAATATAAATACACACGTAAGTTCTCATATGATCCCATATATATCATAGTCGAATAATTCTTTGGTAAGAAAGAATGGTGAATGCATTATATAAATTGCAATTATTTTATCCCGCTGTGAGCAAAAACATATATGGTTAAATCTCTAATTAATCACAATCACTACTTAACGTCCAAGCTTCCAAAATTTGTATTTGTATTTTTGTTTTCAGCTTTTTGGTAACTGATCCTAAAATGTGAATATATTTATTTATTTTCTTGGGGAAGAGATCCTATGTATGATTTTTTTAATTTAAATATATAACGTATTTTAATTTAGATATATAAAATATTTACGTGGTATATATATATAAAAATAAAGCGCATGATCTATTTAAGTAATTATTAGTTTATTATTACCTCTTTATATGTAATCAAATTTTGGTTTTACTATTTTCTTTTATTTTTACAATTATAAATAAATGAGTATAAAAGAAAGATACAATATAAAATTAATAGTAATCCTTTGTAACCTTTTATTTCACTAAATCCAAAGAGCTAACAATGGACAAATTAATATATTCATTCGCTTACATAAGTATATGTGCCTTACATCTATATATATCATTCATATTGATTCTTGATGCAAGTCATTATTTTTTTATAATTTTAACCAAATAAAACCATATCGTAAAGGTTCTATTTTTTTAAAACAAATTTATATGCATTATTCAATCCATCCAAGTATTAGTTGTGGAAATCTTTAAAAGTGAGAAAATTTCTCTTATTTTTATACCTTTTAATCAACTAATTATTTGACTTTTTGAAAAATTTTATTACATAAATTTTTAATATAAATATTAAAATACAGAAATTTAAAGATTAAAATAAAATAAAATAAATTACTAACCTTAGTATCTTGCCATGTTTTCTTCTTAAGGAATTTCCGATCCATAATAACAAACTTGCTATGTAGCACCTATACAATTCATAATGATTTTGCTTTCACCATTAATAGAAATAATATAAATATAAGTATTACATGAATGAATATAACTTTAATATAAACACAGTAAAAAAAAATGATTCCAATAAATTGTTCCTCACCTTAATAGAATTTATCAATAATAATTGTCTTCATTCAATTGATAATTTTGTAGTAAGTGATACGTACTCACAAGGATTTGATTCTTAATTCTGTAGTAATTGATACGTACTCAAAAAGGAAAAATATTTTTAACTGGTGAGGTTCTTAATTGATTTTTTTTAAATGCCTTAAATAAACTTTTAATTCATACTTAAAGTATAAGGGATAGTATTTGAGTATGAAAAAGAATGATCGATTGTGTCTAGAAGTCTAATAATTAAAAAATTAAAACTAAAATTCTAATAAGAAAGTATTTATCTAATAACAAAAAGAAAAAAATATTTTTAATTAATTAAATATTTTATAAAGATATTTTGGTCAATCATTTTTAGCATTTTTAGAGTTCACACACGGTGAAGCAGATGAAACTTTTGGAGGTTATCAGGGTAAGATTGGGAGAAATTTGCAAAGACAGAAGATTTTGGCCTTCAAGATGTGCTCCGATACTTAAGTCATTAACAACTCAAAGTATTTTCAAAAGAAAGCATGAAACAATTAGTAGATTTCCGTATATGTGTTTTCTCTTACCTTTGATCAGAGTTTACTTATATATTTATACCTAATCGCTGGCCTGTGAATTTGAGAAGTGTAAATGAAATATCTATTGTGTTTGAAACTATTGAATAACTATGAGCCTGCCAAATGTTCTCATGCAGTGATTCAACGCGATGATTTAAGGGTAGGTCTAACAATATATGTTAACAATCTGACCAAGCCATAGCAAATTCTTTATATCAAACTCTGTCGGCTGGACAGATGCTAACCTGCTCATGGGCCGGATCGCGGTCTGTTTTTTTTTTTCAATTTTTTTGCTCAGGTTCGATCTTGGGTCGGGTCGGTAGGCTCGAATTTACTGTTTATCGAATTAAAAAAATAATTTTTTTTTATTTTTTTTAATATTTTTAAATATTTTTATAATTAAAATTAAATAAAATAATATTATTATAATAAAAAACACTATTCCGGGCCGGCTCGAAACAAAAAAATCCTGCCCAGGCCCGATTCAATACGGACCGAATCTACTGAACTGGACGGACTACCCGACCCATGAGCAGATCTATGCTAGACATAGCAGAGCTCTTTTTTACTACTTTGTCGAAGCCGAACCCAATAAAGATGAGTTGAAACTTTTTAACTTTGTGTCTCAACGGAGGTTCAAAGAAGAATTAATTAACATTTTTTAGTTCATGAAACATTATTGTTTTGTTTTTGGTACCAAAAGTCTTTATCTATTATCATGAACTAAGAAAAATTTACTGTTTGCAATATATTTTTCTTGTACAATGATTTTGCAATGAGAAAATGTTACTTGGTTTTGGTGCATTAATGGAATATGGTCCATTCCAACCAGGAGAAAATGGAACTCTTATCAAGAATGTTACTTGGTTTTGGTGCATTAATGGAATATTCATGGAACTTGGTTCATCAATTTTACAATGTTAAAATTTAAATTCCTTATAAATTGTAAAGAATATTGGCAAAACTTATGTTATCTAAATTTTTTATTTTTTTTAAAGTATTCATATTTAACATATGTGTTCGAAACATATTTGGATATGAGTATAAAGATATGAAGATATGATCCGTTAAATTATTTTTTTAATTTATTTTATTTTTGTACATGTTTAGGTTTATCAATAACATTAAACAATCTAATTGTAAGCCAAAATAATCTAATTAACAATTGAGAATGGATTGCCTTGCTTCCATAAAAAGATCTGTATATTGAAGTTTGCCTTAATTAAATTAAAAAAAAAATACTTAGTGGGGATTTCTTGTTCATCATGATTAGTTTGGAAGATTTGAATTTTGATAGTGGAAATCTTCATATTTTTATATTTTGGCCTTTGATTTCAACTCCACTCAATCACAAATCGAGATTAAAAATAATATATAGACTGTTGACTTAGTTCATTAGTTGTTACACAGTTAAAATTTTGTGAGGTTTTAAGCATAATTTTTTTCTTATATTGAAAAATAGGGTATTATAACCAATTTTTTGAGAAAAAAAAAAGTATGTATCAAATATTCAATCAAATGTTCGGATATATGATAAATCATTATATTGTCAAATTCATTTTACTTTGATTCTAACATTTAAGCCCCATTTTTCCAATTCAATATATGTATTAGAATTGATACAATTGGTACATCCACTCTACGGTTGAAAAAAGTTGAGTAAAAAAGAAATTATGTTTTAAAAACATTAATATTTAAAAATTAGATAATCTTTTTAAATGAGTGATTATTTTTTTTTAAAAGTAAAAGGAAATGTAATTTTTTTTAAATAAAAAAGACATGTTAATCGTTACTTTTATATCTTTTTTATAAGAAGAGTATTCATTTACATTAGTGTAAAACTAATTTAATTTTATACACTTTTATAATTCTTATACGATTTATATTTGTCAACCGTTAAATATATATATAAATTGTATTCTCAGTCGATATGATAAAGATATTGAATTGATTTAAAATTTTATATTCACGATGAGTATGATTATATTGTTAAATCTAATTGTCAATTTGTTAAAATATTAATCGTATATGAAATTATAAAAGTACATAAAAATAATAAATTTTAAACCAATGTAAGTTGATCTCTCTTCTTTTATAATATTCATTTGATATTTTTTTTTTTAATAATTATCCTTACCGAGTTGGTGTCATTAAAGGTTTTATATCTATAACACCAAACTCAACCAACCATTTTATTAATAATATTAATACTGAAACATACTAACTCAATTATGCAAAAAAAAAAAAAAAAAAAACCAAACTAAAATTGGCACACCTCTGTGAATGAAAAAAGTGATGATTTTAAAAAGGAAATTTTGTTTTGGAAGAGAACATAATTTAAAAGAAATAGAGTAGCAGTTTTTTTTGTGAATGGTTAGTTAATCTTTTATGGTACGAGGATATATATATATATATATATATTTAATTTTATAATGATTTTATTTAATTTTTTTATAAATTTATTAATTGAATTCATATCACTTTACTCATAATATTAATTTTATTATTTTATATATAATATATATTATAGTATCAAATAATAATATATGAATATTTTATTTTTTAAATTTTAAAAAAATAAATTACTTATTTTTTTAAATTATTTTTCTACATTTTAAAACTATTGTAAAACTACCAACTTTTTAAAAATTACCATGAATAAATTTTTACTTTCTTTCAAAATATTTTATTTTTTACATAATTTTTTTCTTCCACCCACGTTGTGAGTATACTTGGTTTTAGTAACATAGTAAATTAACAAGAGGTTATTTCTAATTATAACATAACAAAAGTAAATTCATTTACCATATAAATTTAATTTCGTGTATTACATTATAGTTCTAAATTAAAATTGTATCTATAATTTTGCAAAAGTAATATATTATTAAATTTCTTTATATTAATTAAACTTAAAAAACTTTAAAAAAAAAAAAAATTGACCCAAAAAAAAAAGTCAAAACATATTTTTCTCTTATTCTCAAAATCATCATAGTTCCCAATTAAGTCATTAACCCCTTAATTAATAATAATAAAAAATTAACCCTTAATTAATCTGTCCTAAATTCCCCCTCGTTCTCGGTGAAATACTTTCCTTTCACTCTTAAGAGCAGCAAATTTAACTCTCACAGATCAGCTGACAATTTCTTTCATTCTATTCCTTCAATCCAAACAAGAGAAAAGGAGAGAAAACCCCCCCAAAAAAGAAAAAGAAATGAAGAGATTAAAATCTTATTACATGCAATTTCGTCACAACAATAATCAAGCAATGGAGCGTAAATGGATCCTCCCATTAGCTATTGGCTCCATTGTTTCCTTATTTTTACTCTTCTTAACAACCTTAACCTCTTTTGATGGCTCCCCATTTCTTTTCTTCTACCGTTCCTCCGCCATAATTGGCGGCTCCTCCCCTTTCGTGGAGAACCAACTAAAACCCATCCCTATCTCCACCCTCCCTCCACCTCCCCGCTTCGCCTACCTCATTTCCGGCTCTGCAGGCAACGGTCGGATGCTGAGAAGGACCCTTTTAGCCCTTTACCATCCCTTGAATCAATACGTAGTTCATCTTGACCGGGAAGCTAGCTCTAAAGAGAGGCTCGATCTGGAGAAGTTTGTGAAAGATCATCCAGTGTTTAACGAAGTTGGGAATGTTAGGATGATTGTGAAAGCTAATTTGGTTACTTATAGAGGACCTACTATGGTTGCTAATACGCTTCATGCTGCTGCAATTTTGTTGAAAGAAGGTGGAGATTGGGATTGGTTTATTAATCTTAGTGCTTCTGATTATCCCCTTGTTACCCAAGATGGTGAGTTGGATCTTCAAAAAATGATTTTCCCCCAGTTTTTGGCTGAAAATCCAATTTTGTCTTTGATTTATTTCTGTTGGGTAATTGAAAAATGGCTTTCCCCATTTTTGAGTAAAATATGTCTTTTTCCCCTTTGTTTTTTGGAATTGGGTATTGGACAAAAAAAAACTTTTTCCTTTTCTTTTAGCTTTGCTTTTTTGGTATCTTTCAGACCTGTTACACACATTTTCATACTTGCCGAGGGATCTGAATTTCATTGATCATACAAGCAATATTGGGTGGAAAGAGTGAGTACTTCTTTTAAAGCTTTTAAATTTTATTTTTCCTCAGACTTTCCTTTTCTGGGTATCTTTTATTTTTGGGAACTGAGTGATTGTTGGGGTTTTATTGTTGTACTGTCAGGGTTCAAAGGGCTAAGCCAATTATTATAGATCCAGGGTTATATAGTATGAAAAAAGCAGATGTGTTTTGGGTTACTCAGAGGAGAAGTGTGCCTACTGCATTCAAACTCTTTACAGGTAAATATGATGAAAGCTTCAACTTTTTTAAAGTGTTGTGTTAGCTACTATATTTAGTTGTGGGAATTTTGGTGATGTTGTTATTTGCCATTTTTAGATAAGTTCTGCTTAGATAGACACTCTATTTAGTCTTTTCTATGCATCAGCTGAATCTGATTCATTTTTGTGAGGAATAGTTGTTGGTTATATAATGATCTCTGGGAGATTTGAATCATGCTTTTAGATAATATTTCACTGAATAAATTTGTTTATATTGTTAGAATAGTGGAATTGAGGTTAAAACTGGAATCTAGTTTTCACTTGATGATTCTTTCATGAGCAAATTGGAGGTCGAAAGTAAAGACTATACAAATCCGTTGTTATGTTTTCTTGGTCTGGTTTCAAAGAATTACAGATTCAACTGAGCTAAGATTTGAATAGAAGTCAACTAGGTGGACTGTGGAGACAAACAATTTTCCTATTCATGTTCTCTTCTGCTTTCTGATTGTGTAAAAGTAGCTTATTGGTGCGATTATTTTAAAGAAAAATTGATTATTTTCGTTTTTTTAATGCTTTTCATAGTTTCACAAGATGTCTTGGAATTTCTGATCGGAAGGAAGTAGATAAATATGTAGAGTAGAATGGCATGTCTACATTGCTTCACCTGTTTAAGTGACTAGTTGCAGCATATAAATGCACAGAAAGAAAGCTTTGCTGCTGGGTACGAGGGATTGTTGGTGAGAAACATTCTGGAAAATTGGTGCAATAGGCAGAAATGTCTGTTAGGATACTAAATTATTTATACTTATATGTTCTCTTTGTTCCCCAATTGCCATGGAAACATGTTTGATCTGGGAGCTTTTGACAATGCCCCTGTCAATTATACGGTGAAGCCTATGGTTATCAGTCCACTCTCTCACTTCCCCTTAAAACATAGAAATTGAAAGTTTTTTTTAGGAGAAATATGCATCTTGTACATTTGCCTATTCATTTAACATTGGTTTTACTGATATTGCCAAAGCCTTCATTGAAACTTGGATGTGCTAAAAAGATAATTGTATGTGTACTCGTCATATCATTTTCCCGTGTTCACTTTTTCTAGAGAAGAAGTTAAAGTAGTGAGTTCATTCATGTTTCCTTTGAATCCAGCCTAGTTCCTCTCTGACTTTACCTATCCTTAGTATAGCCTATTATTTTTTAGTGTGGTTTATTCTTTATTTTTAAATGTCATATTTGATTGTTTGTCATTTCTGTGCTTCTTAGCTTAAAATAAACTTTATATAACTCTCAAATCTAAGGTTTCATAGGATGATGAAGTTATTGACATATGGAATGCTTCGTTTTAAGAAAGAACAGCAAATATAGCCTTATTCTTGTTCCGATTTCATGTTGCTATCAGCATAGCACTGATGTGATCATTTAGTTTTGCTTCCAAGTTTAGCTGACAAAATTTCTTTATTTCTTTTCTTATTTTTATTTATTTTTTACCTTTTCAAATTTATTTTTGATTCAAGCCGTGTGATTCTGCATTGCTATAATGCTACATGATATATCATTTGATTTCCTTTTCGTGTAGGGTTGTTATATAATAGTTAAAGTAGAAGTTAAAGGCTCGAAATAGTTCTGTTCTTCGAGACTTTCTAACCAACAATTTAAGGCAAAACAGTATAAGTTTGATGTTCCAATTAGCTGCAGATATCTGGACCATGCATATATGTTATTTTTGTAACTTGTTAGTTGTAATTTCATTGAATTTTCACTAAGTTTATAACTGTGACTACTTAAGTTTTTGATTCAGGTTCATGATTATACATTGAATAATCTGCTTTGTGATCAATCATTTGGTTATTCCGAGGCGTGTTGCATTAGAGAAAAAATATATTCTAATTTAGTGTCCTTAATGGGAAGAAACACAAGTGCTATGCAGTATGCTTTTAAGCTATGTTACTCGGACTCGGGAGTGAGAGTCGGACACGGATATGTTCAATTTTTTTCAAGATTTTCATATATTTGGAGGGTCCTTGGAGGATTATATCTCATACCCATGTGCGGATATGCGTCGGACACGGGTACTTCAAGAAAAATGAATAGTCGGAGCAACATAGTGTTTAAGTCTAAATATTGGAACATTCTCATGAAGTAGTTGATTACATCTGGAATTGGCTGTTGTATCATGTATGCTACTCTGATTGGAAAATATGTTCATTCGTATTTTGGCAAAATGGTTTTTTCAACTATTTGTTGCATGAATCTATTAGACAGCCATAAATGTCCACTATTATCTGCATTATGTGGTTGGTTTCTCTGACAAGTATATCGTTTCTGTAAATAGGTTCTGCTTGGATGGCACTTTCTCGCCCTTTCATCGACTATTGCATTTGGGGATGGGACAACCTACCTCGAACGGTCCTCATGTACTATGCAAACTTTTTATCTTCTCCAGAAGGTTACTTCCACACAGTCATTTGTAATGCTCAAGAGTTCCGTAACACTACAGTAAACAGTGATCTCCATTTTATATCATGGGATAACCCTCCTAAGCAGCATCCTCATCGCCTCAAGCTCGCTGACATGCAACGGATGATCGACAGCAATGCCCCTTTTGCGAGAAAGTTCCCTCAGGATGATCCAGTACTGGACAAAATCGACTCTGAGCTCTTGTCTCGGGGTCAAGAAATGTTTACTCCGGGTGGTTGGTGTGTAGGAAGTGGAAAAAATGGGACAGATCCGTGTTCTGTTGTCGGTACTACGACAGTCCTCAGGCCTGGTCCCGGAGCGAAAAGGTTGGAAACTTTGGTCAGCTCTCTTCTATCGAACGACAATTTTCGACCGCGACAATGCAAATAATACCTAAGGAAAGCTGCTAAGGGAGGCAAGCTTGCGAATTGGGGTTTGGATTATCCTTGTATCAGAAGATGCAGATGTTGCAATCCAGCATTCAGGGTTCCTTCTGGTAGGGTTTGAAAGAATGATAAAAGGTATATACATAATCTCTCTGGTTTTATATATTACCACTTCTAAGATGGATTCACTGA